>CM060943.1:769726837-772226837 GCA_030765085.1 Allium cepa
TCTTTCTTTTTTTTTTCTTTTTTTTTTTCGTTCATAGTGTGTATGATATTGTACTATGTATAGAGATTTGATAACTTGATTGTTTTATACTTTATGTGTCACGTTGGTATTCAATTTTAAAAGTTTGAAGGTTATATATTAGTTAATATATAGTTTAATATATGTCAGTAATGTATATCTATGCAGTAATATTGTATGTATTATAGCAAAGTAAGTTTTTTTTTTTTTGATTTAAGATATCATATATACATCTTATAAATATAGTATGGTTCCAAGTATGAAATGTTTGCAGTTTTCAGATTCTATATAATATAAAATTTTGTTCGCATGTTATAAAATTTGATAAGTGTATATATAAATATTATATAAAAAGTTAGTACATATATAAAACGTAAAGCATACTCATCTTATCAGTCGATTGTATATGTATTTAAATATATGATATGTTTAAAGCTATGTATTTTGTGAATAACTGGTTATAAGTATATATATACACATTTGATTTAAAGTTATAAAGGTATACATATTGTGAATTAGACTATATTAATGGTTAGCTTACAAATATTTATATAGTTTTATAGGGAAGTACGAGCTATGTGGGTTATATTTTTAGCAAGCGTATTGTTACCACTTTAAAATGGGTGAAGTTTTACAGTTTACGGTCTATTTGTGTAAGTGTGTAATGTATGTTTAATTTAATAAAGTTATGATAGTTTTGTATAAAATGTTTAACTATTTATATATCTGATATAATGATAGTTCATATCTGATATAGCTTATATATTATAAACTTACAGGATACGTTAGTTTTATACGCTAGTTAATATATATATTTAATAATTGACTAAAATGTTTTCAGTGTGAGTTTACTTTTTTTAGTGTTGGATTTTATACGGCATAGTATGTATACTTGTTCACAGTCTATATAAGTATATGAGTGCATGTGTCATTATAAGTATTTTGTTGTTTATAAATCTCGAGACATATATATGCGTTTAGGTGTTTGTTTCAGACTTACGTAATATATATATATATAACCGAATATAGGCTATGCATTTGGAATTTCTATATATACATTTTTATTATGAACATATATAGGTTGCTTTCATTGGTTTTTTTTTTTAAGTAATATATATTACAATAAGTGGTTATATTGTTTTTATAATAATTATTGACTATAAAATATAATACAATGTTTTTTTTTTTGGACGAATTATGTTTAAATTACATATAGGTATATATAGATTTTAAATATACATTTTTAATTTGAAAATTGGTTTTGGGAGAATTAATATCATAATAATTTATATTTTTTTCTGTAATATCAAAATTGATTCGATTCATTCTCATCGATTTCCCATTATCAGCCTTGTCCGTCGTGCCTATTTTCTGCATCAAATCTTGTCCATCCAGCGTTGCTTTGGATTTCGTAGCTTATTTCATCATCATATATCTCTAGCCTCGAAAGGTGAGCAATCGCTCACGATTAACGTTCTTTTATTTATTAAATTTAATTTCAATTGAAATGACAATTGAAATATGCTGCTGTTAGATTTAAATTGTTATATATGCTTTTATCGGTAACTGTTCACTTATGGGATATGATACCATATCTTATTGTTTATATTTATTTTGATGATATATGCTTGTTGTTATTATTATTTTCATATCTGTTATCACTCTGCAAGTTCCCTATTAGTATAGAAATCACTATGGGTTGAAAAGATACATACCCGAACGGACTTTAGAATAGGATAATTTCGTTACGGGTTGAAATGATAGACCCAAGCGATTTTTGATTTAATTTAAAATTTTGGATTTCGGGTTGAAATGATATCCACCCGAATATATTTAGTGTACGGATTGAAATGATAAATATCCGTAGCACTTGACTATATGGTAGGAAATATATATACAGACACCGTTGGTCCATATAAATATTTTGAAATTATTTCTATAATTTTGGAAAGAAATATACGGTTTAATAAATTTTGATTCTTAAGATATTATATAAATGGAAATTTTATATATAGATTTAGTCGTAATATTTGATTTAAATTAGATTGATTTAATACATATAATATAGTTGAGTATCTATGGAAATCTATATTTCAAATAGATCTTTCTCGTAATAAATTGAAAAAATAGGATTGGGAGGTACATTTGGGTTTATTAAAAATGGTATTTAAATAAGGATTTATTTAATTAAATCGACTTGAATTGAACTTGTAAATATTAAAGCTTTGAGCTATATTGGAATTTAAATGGCGATTTCGAGATTTAGATCTGTATTTGAAATAAATATAGTTGAATTTGTTATTTAGAAACTAAACTGAATTAAAATATAAATTTAGGTTGAACTAAATTTGAATTTATTATTTAGAAGCTAAATTGAATAAAAATTAGTTTGAAACGTTGAATACTTAAAGTTTGAAATATATTGGAATATAAAGGGGGTATTTTGTGATTTCAAATTTGAATTTGAGATTGATAAATTGGGATTTGAATTTAATTTGAATGGGAAGGTTGGGTTAATGTTGAAACGATTTGTTAAGTTGAGGGAATTGAAAATACTTTACTGTATAAATTATTTAATATATATAAACACTATTTGGGAAATATAGAGATATTTGGAGTGAAAATGATGTTTTGGTTTTGAAGTATAAATTAAGATGAAAGAACCACGGTGTTATGGTGTATATTTCTACCCTGTAGATAGTTCCATGGACCCTTAGAGGATGGTTATCCCAAACATCCTCTAAGTTAATTATATTTTAGTTGATATTTCACTTGAGTTAGATTTATAGATATAAGAATGTTAATCCTGACTCGAGTGTTTTGTGTTTTGCTTTACGCTCGGGTCAGACTGAGAGATACAGCATTTGAGACTCATCTTCGAAGTTGGAGCTTTGCTTGAAGATCCAGCTATCTATCCCTTCAGTCATCCAGTTGATTGGTTCAGAGAAGCCATCTGTTGCATTGGAGACTTCATGGCATTTGAACTATTCGGTTGTATTTTATTTCTAACTTTAATGTATATAGTAGCTTCATGAACTACTATTTTTATCTATTCCGCTGCATTGTATTACTCTGTGTAAGTGATCTATGATTGATTTATTTACTGTATATTTTAAGTTTTGCCAAATTTTTATTAACAATTCGGTATTTTGAATTATTCAAGTCGGACATGTACGGTTTTATTGTCGATTTGAATGGTCCAAAATAGCGGGTGGTTACAGTTGGTATCAGAGCTTTGGCTCTAGGCAAAACTTAGCATATATGGTAAATTTATTTACAGAATCACTTTCGTTCGAGTTGAATCTCTTCCTTTTTGACTCAATTTCCTTTGAGTTTTGGAATGTCCCTCGGTTTCGAAATTCATTCTGTCTCTCCCTATTTATATTCGTTTGATTCTGGAGTATCCCATAACTCCATTGAATGATTTGTAAAGGGGGTGAAAACTCCTTTTCAATTGGCATTGACTCACCGAAGATTCCTGTATCCTCGGTTTACGATGCTGATATATCTTGTTATGCCGAATTCTATATCTCCGACGATCGAATGTCGAATTGCCTCAGAATTCTACACCGATCTAATTTTGGAATCACGGTTGACAGGTAAAGGTCGCCCGCGATTTATAGAAGTATATCCATCTTCTATTTTGTAACTTAATTATCTCATCTTCGATCGAGTCTATCTTCGAATCAGGATTCTATTGATTAGAGTTCCTTTAAATTAAATCTCTATCTTTGTTTTGAAATCCATCCTTAAATCATCCTTTGAAAATCGGGTTTTGTTTGTATTTTAGAAATTGTTTATACCGAAATTATTATTTTGATAACTATGATTTTATTCTATATATATAAAGAAAATGTTTTCGGTAGAGATTATATACCTATATATAAAGCAAATAAGAAATGTTATTCTATATAAAAAGGGTTTTGAAAGGATTTGAAATTTTGAAAAAATTATAAGAAATTGATTTATATAAAAATGATTTATAATTGAAGTGTTAAATTTGAAATTCGAGAATTGAATTCCGGTATTTTGAAATTGGTTTTAAGATTTTGGAAATTATATATAAATAATACGATTTAAAAGTATTTTTCCGAATAAGAAATATTTCAAATGAATTCAAATGAATTCCAATAATTTTGAAGAAATTTCAAAGAAGTTTTCAAGAAAATAGAAGTCCAGAACTCACTTATGTCGCTGGAGAATAATTTCGGTGATGAGTGCACGCATCATCGACATTGATTTTCGAGTTTCAGAGTGGGGGAGAGGCCACTTTAATAGCTTCGCTATGCGAGTGATTTTGTAAAACCGTTTTTGATTTCAAATTCCGAAGTATAATTTGATATTTTCGAAAGATATATGTATATATTTGAAACAATTTGAAGTAAGACCGGTGTTCAGTCCTCGAGTTTTTGATTTGACTTAGAATAACTCTATTTATAAAAATTGATTTCCATCTCTTGGATTTGAAATTGATTTTCACCGACTATTTTGAAGGTTCGAGCACTTCCAAATCAAGGTTTAAAGGTTTAAAAACCAAGATATTTCGAAAGGTATAAAATATTTGATAAAGTATGCAAGTTTTGTTGTATGAGGTTAAACCTTTTATTAAGTAAGAGAATATGGCTATTTTAATTATACTAATATGGAATTTAGTTTTTAAATGTTTTGAAAGAATTTTAGTTTTAAATAATGGTTTTCAAAAAGGTAAATTGGATATTTCAAATCGAAGTAAATAGTTTAAAGGTTTTAAAGGGATAATTATAAATTTGGAAACCATTTTGAATATAATTGATTTTGAGAAAAATATTTGGTTTTGAAAATTAAATTGAAAAAAAAAACCCAGTACTTATATGGTGATTTTGGAAATGAATTTGTTTGACTTGAATTATTTTAATTTGGAAACTGGGATAATTTTCTACACCTATTATTTTGGGAACTTTGAAATTCAGACATTTAATTTGGAAGAAAATTTGGTGAAATCATATATGATTTTGAAACTGAATTGGTATTGAAATAATTTGAAATTGAGAACCTTAGATTACTAAGCACTTGATTTGGGAGTGGTCGAACTTATATAAAATGGATTGTATAAGTATGAGGTTGATTTGAAATCTATTGATTTGAAAGGTACTCAATTTGGAAAGAGATTTTATTTAATCGAAATCTATATAAGTATGATTTGATCTACTATTGATTTGGAAAGTATTCGATTTGAGAAAGGAATCCTATATATATGGACTTTATATAAGTACAATATTTGAAAGTGATTTGAAAAGGTACTATATGATATATATTTTCGAAGTAAAGATATGGAAAGTGCCTTCTGCTTGATATCCGCTTTGTGGCCACATCGTGGATTCATTCTATCGATATTATTCTCTCTGATTTTCGGTTTTCCGGATGTAATACTCGAGTGTTTCCCACCGTGGCGTAACCCATGGTTTTTTTTTTCTCTCGTGAATGCACAGCGCAATTGCCTGGCTGAGTCTTGCCTAGGGGTACGGATTGTTTCCTGGGGGATCCAGGCGTAACCATTGTGTATCCTGCAATCTGTGTAGGTCGCGAATAGTAGCGCAAGTGCCTGGCTGAGTCTTGCCTAGGGGTACGGATTGTTTCCTGGGGGATCCAGGCGTAACCATTGTGTATCCTGCACTCTACTAGTCATCATGGCGTAACTCGCAGGGCTGAGAAAGCTTACGGATATGGATTGTTTCCTGGGGGACCCAGGCGTAACCATTGTGTATCTGCGAACCATGATCGGACAAAGGTTTTGGTTTGGTTGTTTTGTTTGGATTGTACTTTCCATATCTGTTTTTAAAGTTTTTTTCAAGTATTTTCACTGGTTGTTGAAACAGGTCTACTAAGTACTTGAAGAATTCTAGCTTTGCGCCTGATCAACGCATGGCCAGAGTCTGCAAGAACGAGGATAAACTTGTTGAAACATCGAGTTATAAAAATATTTTTGAAAGAAAAGATTTATTTCGATATAAAAGGTATTTATTATAAAAGTATTTCCAACAAAGAAATTTTGTGTTAATATTTGAAATTGAAACTCTCATGGTTTGAAATGTACGATTCTTGCCCGATTCTATTCTTTTGAATCTACCTTATCTGCCCTGCTTTATTTATTCAACTATATTCTCTTTTCCGAATCTATCTTCTTTCCTTCTTTCCTTCTTTTGAATATATCCTTTAAAACATTGTTTATTTATATTCTACCTGGTTTAATAAGAGAGAAAAATTAGTGTTTTATAAATAATTGATCTCATAATTAATTGAATGGATTTGATAAAATGAGTAATCTATTAAATATTAATCAATTTAAATAATAACAAAAGAAAAAGTATATGGTTTTAAATAAATTTTTTTAATTTGTTTTTCAAAGTCTAAATTTTTCATCTGGTTGTTTCTATTCTCCTACTTTATTCCTTTTCGGGGATGAAAAGTTTTGAGTGGGGGAGAGTGTAACGACCCATAAAATTTTAGCAATTTTTAATTGGTATTTAACGTATTGAATTGGATTTTGAGAAATTATTAATAATAAAATTTTTAAAAAGAAAAAAGAAAATATGTTATGTGTATTAATGATTTGTAGTACGAGCTGTGTACATATATTTTAAAGTTTGGTTGTGGTTATACCTATAAGATCTAGTACAAAAACTTTATAAACTATTATTTATACTATAATATAAGTTAAGTTTGATGTAAATTTGGTAGCATAGTTCATTTCTATTGGGTATAAATATCAATAGCATGGGTAATAAATTTACGGTCTCCTTTTGCTTTTCAGCAAGGTGTGTAAATTTTAAGTATGTTGAGTACGTTCCATATATAGTTATTTTGGAAAACCACTGTATATGTATGATGGTCTATTTGAAGTGTATATATAGTAAAGCGTATTTATACCAAGTTTTATTTAATTTATATGTGTTATAATAGCTATATATATATGTTAGTCTTGATACTAGTATATAGTTTTACTGAAGTTTGATTTCTAGTCATGTTAAATATATATATATATATTTGATTTTGGGTTTTTGTGTCACCATTTCCAGTTTATTTTAGTGCATATTTAGTATATCTATACATATGTCGTCAGCTATAAATACGATAGTTAAGGGTTTCATATATCATATGAACCAAAGAAGAAGAGAAGTATATACTATATTTAACTACATATATGAAGTATATGTTTTAAGGGTTGATTTAAGGTCTGCATTAAAAAAAGTAGTTGTGATTACCATTATTTCATATTGTACCTTCTATATTCCTGACTGACTTTCAGCGTTCATTCATTCATTTTTAATTGTGGGTTTTTCTTTTCTCTCTCTTTTCTTATAAATAATTGTACGCATTCATCTCTTTCCCTTTCTTATATTTTGTCCCTTCATCATCTTTTAGCCGTTAATTTTGTTTCGAAAATCAAGAAAATTTGTATACGTTTTATTCTTTTTGAACGTTTAATAATAAAGATAAATCTGCATAGTATAATCAGATATGAATTGAGATCTAGGAAATAAATAAATATAAAAACGTATAACATGCCACTAATAATAAATTGCTTTAATAGCTTCTCAATTAGCGTACAGCTGTTTCCATCCCATGCCATGTCAAAAGTTTGAAACGTAATAAATGCTATATGATTATTTCGCATTTATTTTTTTTCCTTTATTATTTCCTGTACGTTTTCATTCCAATCTAAATTATAACTTTTTGATTTCCATGCCTTTTCGGATCTCAAACGCGCAGCCCAAGGAATATTTCTTTAATAATTTTCCTAAAAATCAGCTTTTGGCCGTTTTATTGCATTGATTTCAAATTGTGCCCGTTTGTTTTTCTCATTCCTCTCATACGTTACCACTTTTATTTATGCTCGGGACACAGCTCATTTTTTTTCCTTCGTTCCCTTTCTTTTATTTGCTTCCTTCGTTTCCATCGGTTCAATTATATAGATTTTTATATTCGTTGCACGTTTACATTCATTTATTTTGACCAGTCCTTTCCTTTGTTATTCCCCTAATTTTGTGCGTTACTTTACCATAACCAATGCTCCGTATTTATTCGCTTTAATCTTTTCAGCTGAATTTGACCATTACTATTCAAATCAATTCATATTTATTGTATACGTTTCGTATGCAACGGTTCTTTTCTTTATTTATTTTGCCTTTATAACCTTGTTTGACTTCGTTTCTTTCATATTGCAAACTGCTGTCACTTCCAATCTCATTCCTCATTTTAAGTTTTCTTCCTCCTCCTTCTTCCATTTTTCTTTCTACAGATCCACCTATTTTCTCCCTTCTTTTACCGTGCTTCCACCTCCCATCGCTTCGTCACCCACCACATCCAACTCATCCCTCTCCCTCCGCGTTTTTCTCTCCTCCTCTCATGCACATATCTCTCTACACGTGTTGTCATCGCCTGCATGCTCAGCCATCCTCAGAGCCTTCACCATCAACAATCATGCCACACGTTATCTTTGAGTAATAGGTTAGCATATATTTATAATATATATGTGTTATTGTATATTTTCTATAAGTCTGTATTTGGAATATGTGATCTGTCCTACATGATTTTAAATTCATGTTAGTTATGTATCATATGGTATTATATATATGAGTTCATAACAGTATTCTTTCTTTTTTTTTTTTCTTTTTTTTTTTCGTTCATAGTGTGTATGATATTGTACTATGTATAGAGATTTGATAACTTGATTGTTTTATACTTTATGTGTCACGTTGGTATTCAATTTTAAAAGTTTGAAGGTTATATATTAGTTAATATATAGTTTAATATATGTCAGTAATGTATATCTATGCAGTAATATTGTATGTATTATAGCAAAGTAAGTTTTTTTTTTTTTGATTTAAGATATCATATATACATCTTATAAATATAGTATGGTTCCAAGTATGAAATGTTTGCAGTTTTCAGATTCTATATAATATAAAATTTTGTTCGCATGTTATAAAATTTGATAAGTGTATATATAAATATTATATAAAAAGTTAGTACATATATAAAACGTAAAGCATACTCATCTTATCAGTCGATTGTATATGTATTTAAATATATGATATGTTTAAAGCTATGTATTTTGTGAATAACTGGTTATAAGTATATCTATACACATTTGATTTAAAGTTATAAAGGTATACATATTGTGAATTAGACTATATTAATGGTTAGCTTACAAATATTTATATAGTTTTATAGGGAAGTACGAGCTATGTGGGTTATATTTTTAGCAAGCGTATTGTTACCACTTTAAAATGGGTGAAGTTTTACAGTTTACGGTCTATTTGTGTAAGTGTGTAATGTATGTTTAATTTAATAAAGTTATGATAGTTTTGTATAAAATGTTTAACTATTTATATATCTGATATAATGATAGTTCATATCTGATATAGCTTATATATTATAAAGTTACAGGATACGTTAGTTTTATACGCTAGTTAATATATATATTTAATAATTGACTAAAATGTTTTCAGTGTGAGTTTACTTTTTTTAGTGTTGGATTTTATACGGCATAGTATGTATACTTGTTCACAGTCTATATAAGTATATGAGTGCATGTGTCATTATAAGTATTTTGTTGTTTATAAATCTCGAGACATATATATGCGTTTAGGTGTTTGTTTCAGACTTACGTAATATATATATATAACCGAATATAGGCTATGCATTTGGAATTTCTATATATACATTTTTATTATGAACATATATAGGTTGCTTTCATTGGTTTTTTTTTTAAGTAATATATATTACAATAAGTGGTTATATTGTTTTTATAATAATTATTGACTATAAAATATAATACAATGTTTTTTTTTTTTTTGGACGAATTATGTTTAAATTACATATAGGTATATATAGATTTTAAATATACATTTTTAATTTGAAAATTGGTTTTGGGAGAATTAATATCATAATAATTTATATTTTTTTCTGTAATATCAAAATTGATTCGATTCATTCTCATCGATTTCCCATTATCAGCCTTGTCCGTCGTGCCTATTTTCTGCATCAAATCTTGTCCATCCAGCGTTGCTTTGGATTTCGTAGCTTATTTCATCATCATATATCTCTAGCCTCGAAAGGTGAGCAATCGCTCACGATTAACGTTCTTTTATTTATTAAATTTAATTTCAATTGAAATGACAATTGAAATATGCTGCTGTTAGATTTAAATTGTTATATATGCTTTTATCGGTAACTGTTCACTTATGGGATATGATACCATATCTTATTGTTTATATTTATTTTGATGATATATGCTTGTTGTTATTATTATTTTCATATCTGTTATCACTCTGCAAGTTCCCTATTAGTATAGAAATCACTATGGGTTGAAAAGATACATACCCGAACGGACTTTAGAATAGGATAATTTCGTTACGGGTTGAAATGATAGACCCAAGCGATTTTTGATTTAATTTAAAATTTTGGATTTCGGGTTGAAATGATATCCACCCGAATATATTTAGTGTACGGATTGAAATGATAAATATCCGTAGCACTTGACTATATGGTAGGAAATATATATACAGACACCGTTGGTCCATATAAATATTTTGAAATTATTTCTATAATTTTGGAAAGAAATATACGGTTTAATAAATTTTGATTCTTAAGATATTATATAAATGGAAATTTTATATATAGATTTAGTCGTAATATTTGATTTAAATTAGATTGATTTAATACATATAATATAGTTGAGTATCTATGGAAATCTATATTTCAAATAGATCTTTCTCGTAATAAATTGAAAAAATAGGACTGGGAGGTACATTTGGGTTTATTAAAAATGGTATTTAAATAAGGATTTATTTAATTAAATCGACTTGAATTGAACTTGTAAATATTAAAGCTTTGAGCTATATTGGAATTTAAATGGCGATTTCGAGATTTAGATCTGTATTTGAAATAAATATAGTTGAATTTGTTATTTAGAAACTAAACTGAATTAAAATATAAATTTAGGTTGAACTAAATTTGAATTTATTATTTAGAAGCTAAATTGAATAAAAATTAGTTTGAAACGTTGAATACTTAAAGTTTGAAATATATTGGAATATAAAGGGGGTATTTTGTGATTTCAAATTTGAATTTGAGATTGATAAATTGGGATTTGAATTTAATTTGAATGGGAAGGTTGGGTTAATGTTGAAACGATTTGTTAAGTTGAGGGAATTGAAAATACTTTACTGTATAAATTATTTAATATATATAAACACTATTTGGGAAATATAGAGATATTTGGAGTGAAAATGATGTTTTGGTTTTGAAGTATAAATTAAGATGAAAGAACCACGGTGTTATGGTGTATATTTCTACCCTGTAGATAGTTCCATGGACCCTTAGAGGATGGTTATCCCAAACATCCTCTAAGTTAATTATATTTTAGTTGATATTTCACTTGAGTTAGATTTATAGATATAAGAATGTTAATCCTGACTCGAGTGTTTTGTGTTTTGCTTTACGCTCGGGTCAGACTGAGAGATACAGCATTTGAGACTCATCTTCGAAGTTGGAGCTTTGCTTGAAGATCCAGCTATCTATCCCTTCAGTCATCCAGTTGATTGGTTCAGAGAAGCCATCTGTTGCATTGGAGACTTCATGGCATTTGAACTATTCGGTTGTATTTTATTTCTAACTTTAATGTATATAGTAGCTTCATGAACTACTATTTTTATCTATTCCGCTGCATTGTATTACTCTGTGTAAGTGATCTATGATTGATTTATTTACTGTATATTTTAAGTTTTGCCAAATTTTTATTAACAATTCGGTATTTTGAATTATTCAAGTCGGACATGTACGGTTTTATTGTCGATTTGAATGGTCCAAAATAGCGGGCTGTTACATTGGGTTAGTATGGTATTGAATTCGAAGAGACCGGAGTCGGGTATTAGTAAATACCTTAAACCACTTCGATTCTTTATAGATTGATATGTGCAGTAGGCTGTAATGGAATAATTTAAGTGAATTGGATCATTTAATCTAAGTTTTGGCACTTTGAAATTGATGTGTGAAATAAGTGATGTCTATAACAACTTATGAAGTTGTAAATTGATATAAATTACCTCGGGTTATATATAAGCTGTATGATTTGTAATTCATACTTGATGGGTTTACTCACGCTGGTTTCCAGCCTGACCCGGGTATTACTTTGATGTAATACTCGGGTCAGATCGAGTATTACAGATTTTTAGGTAAGGTTGTTCTGGAGCTCAGGAGGCGAGCTGGAGGGCAGGAACGTATGGAGAGTTTCCCGCTGTGAGATGTTGATGTATAACTAGGACATGTTGATTTAAACTGTCCAGCGTTGTGAAAATGTTGTAACTCTGATATATAAAAATGTGAATGTACAGAAATAGTTCTTCTTTGTAAACTGTTATTTTATTTGATATTATATTTTGATCCGCTGCGAATGTGAGATTCTGAGTTTGAGTTTTCTGTTTCTTCTTTTCACTAACTATCTAGAATTTTGGGATCGATATTTTCGGGTTGTTACAATTAATTAATTCAAACCCTAAATTACAAAATTAATCAACCCAAATCATTGATAAATTTGAATTAATTAATTACCCATTTTAATTACCCTACTAATTTGATGAATCACAAATCATTAAGCCCTTATCAACATTAAAATGAAAACATTTTCTTATTTATGACTTAATTTTAAAACAATTTAAAACCCAAATACTTCGAGTCAAATCATAATTAACTGGAGAACCAACCAAAACCTAAGTCACATCATCATTAGTGCACATCCAATCAATTTAATCATTCAACCAATTTTTTTTTTTAAATTCGACCATTTAAATTTAAATAAAAATTCAAAAGAGTGAGATCCTTAACGCTATTTTAAAGTAAGTTTATTTTACTAATAATCATTATTATAATAGCGTATATTACTACATACTAGATAGTTTAACGGATTCTTAGGAGATGTGAATCTCGAACATCTCTTAAGTTACTACACTCACGTTGACACTGGATAAGAGATGTCAAATCCCGCAAACATCTCTGACGCCATTCCACTCATATTATTTACCATTGATTTAACTTCAACAAGATCTTTTAGTTCTGACTTGAGTGTTTCGTCTTTTCAATTCGCTCGGGTCAGTCTGAGCATTTCAGGGTTTGAAGACCTTATTTCTGGAGGACGAAGATGAAGATTGTATTATTGCTATTACTTTACTTCATTATTCCACTGCATCACATTGTTCCGCTGCATTGTTATTATTATTATTTGGTAAGTGTAACTCTGATTCTATGTTGTACAAGTATAATCAAATGATTTGTAAAACAGTTTCATGAACTATTTATTTGATTATTATATTTTGTTGTTCCGCTGCAGGATTCTGTTTTGTTTTTTCTTTCTCTCCCCAATAATAATCCGCCCTTCTGTATGGTTTAAGTCTGACATGTGTGGTTTATCGTCGATTTAAAGCGTACAAAAGGCGGGATGTTACAATGTAAGTTGCACGTAGATCACTCATTTGGATGATTCTTGATCCAAGATCAAAGTATATGACTTTGAGGTGATTATAATGACTCGAATAAGGATTCATCACTCGATCTTTGACGGCAAACGTTTGGTGTAAGGACGCATAATTTTCGATAATTAAAATAGTTGAGTTAATAAGTCTATGTAATTTAATGTCGGACAGAATAAAATTTATGATATAGGAATGGAAAACTAACTAGAATGAAGTTTAATAGTGTAAATTAATGTAACAGATGACTATTGAATGTAATTTCATGTAATTGTAATAATTATAAGTTAAAATTGATTATAAATCTAAAATAAGGAATAAATTTAAATTCCATATTAATGATGAAATAATGTGTGTATTAATTGATAATTGGATTAAAAGAGTAAATGATAATTAAATGTTGTATTAAATAATGAAATAGTATGTAATAAATTGTATTTGAATAAAAATTAGTGTTGTGCAAATAAGTATAACATCTATATGGACAATCTACTTATAAATGTGATTAAATTTAGCTAAAGATGACAATTATTATTTGTTACCTATTTGTTTAACTTGTTGAAATCAAATTAGAAATAAATTGCATTAAATGTTACGTTAATGTGAATTAAGGCAATAACTGTAGAATATTGAGGTAATAAAATGTAAATTAGTGTTTGTTTTACCCATTTGACAATAAATAATTGAATAAAAGATTGAATCAAATTTAATCAATTTATTGGAATTAAAATATAATTAATTGGATTTGACTACAATTGAAATTGAACACTGTAATTAGTGTAATATTCAAAACTGAATTGACTTATAAATGTGTTTGTTATGTGTTTAAATTACCTAAATGTAAATATTGTTTTACTTGTCATCTTACTGTTTAATCCGTTGAAATCAATCAGAAAGTCAATGAAATTAAATGTAATTAAATATTGCTTTTAATATAACAAAAGATGTTAACGGTAGAGTTGAGTGAAATAAAATGAGAACTTATGTTGAATAAATTCATAAGGTTATAGTTGATTTAATATGAGAACGTTTAAATCAAAAATAAAAGAATAAAAATGAATAAGTTATTAAAGAAGTAAACACATGTTTATTTGTTTGAAATGTATTTTAGCTTATAGATTAATTACAGGAATAAGAAATCAATTATTTAACAAGAAATTAATAGCTTTTGGTTTGTATACCATAGTCCCATAAATAGGTTAAATTGCTATAAAAGGAATTGAATTGTCCCATTCTTCTTTTAGAATTTAACTTAGAAACCAATGGCAATTAATGTGATTGGAACCTTTTAATTAAAAAAAGAGAAGGCGTTAATTGTAGACGGAATAAATTTAAATTAAGTGATTTTAATTCAATTCAAGTTTCTAATTTTAGTGTTGGTTTACTGCATATATGTTTGTACCAAAATATAAACTTATGTTTTAGATCTAACTGTAAAAAAATGAATTACTTAGGTTCGAAATCTCGTATGGTTTTAAATTAAAAGTTAATAGGAGATTGTAAAGGGGTAAAATAGATTTACACTTGACTATTTTCTTTTTACTTAGACCTGATTAGATTTTAATTGTAACATAATTTACCTTTCCATCTTCGCTCTTCTAATTTACTCTTACATTCATTGCCTCCTTATTTGGATTAGTAGCATACCTTTTATTGATGAATGTAAACCATAAATGGAGATAAAGGTGCACGCACGCACGCACGCACAAGCATATATATACACACCTGTTTATATACCTCATTTGTAATGTCATATTTGTTTAATGTATGTTAATACATTCCTAGTAAAATGTTTAATCAAAATGTTAACATGTTTGTTCAAATTCCTAATCTAATCACAGAGAGAGAAATGAAAGGTTCTTAATGTTGTATATTTCCTTAATTAATTACACAAATTTGTGTAAAGAATTAATTTTTATTTATTTGGAACTGTGGATTTATGGGAGTTAAGGACAGTAATAAAGAGGAGACATAAGTTTGGAATTTGAATTCCAAAGGTATATTGGTAGTGTACATCTGGTTCATGCATTCCTTTATCATTATTTAATGCATATCGCATTTCTTTCCTCATTTTTGTTGTTTCTTCATTTTTGTTTATGCCCTTCCTTTTTTCCTGAAGCTACATCTTCTCAAATGTGAGTTTCATTTTGTACGTACACATATTTTTAATTATTTAACCTTTCTTCACCTCTTTACACCATGTCCTACCTCCAATTCCTTAGGTAAAGAAAAATGTGAGTTTGTTGTTTTCTCCATCTTATTTCATATTTCTATAGCCACTCATTTCTTTTCATTTTTTTTTCTATAGCTTTCTTCAACCTCGTATATTATTTATTTATTTTGGTAGCCTACATTTCCTAAAGCCTTCAATTTAGAAACGTGACATCCATTTTTGTCTCTCCACCTTCATTTATTTATTATTAAATAACCTACCACTTTATTTATTCTTTTACGTTTTGTTTCTCCTGATACCTTATATTCATTAAGTTCAAATTATTCTTTGCTGAAGCTATAATCTAATCAGCAAATTGTTCATGTTTTTAAAATTATTCCTTCATTTTTTTTCTTACCGCCGCTTCATTTCCAATGTTTAGATCTCCATTTCAAATCTTCCTTTCCTTGAATAATTTTAATGTGAACTTATAAATTCAAAAATATCTCATTTTGCAAATTCAAAAAGCTTTCTTTCATGAAACATGTGTTTAATTCTTTTTTTTTCTTGCATGTCCTACCCTCATCTTAGTTTGTTCTTCCGCCTTTGTCTAAAGCCTATCTTGAGAAAAACGTAAGTATTCAACTTGTATATTTTTATCTAAACATGTATTATTTTAATAATGTTTCTTATAGTATGGATATCTTTAGCATATAAACTTTGATTCACGCGCGATTTCTTCTGTTGGAATTTTGGGCTTTTATTGGATTTAAATTGACTATAAAGTAAAGGTGAGTGATTTAAGCCATTCACAAATAATAAACCTTCTTATGTTAGTTGAATTAAATTTATGAAGTGATAAGAATATTATTGGTTGTTGTTTGGTAGTTTAATTTGACATCTTAATTTAATTCGAATTTATATTGGATTTAATTGCCATATAAATTAATATTGAATTTAACTTATTAGTTAAATAAATAACCAGTTATTTGTTATGATTTATTGGTTGATTTGAATTATCATTGTGATGGATGTTTAGTTGTTGATATTTGGATGATTGGATGTATGTTTGTTCATATATTGTTATCACACTGCAAGTTCCCTTAGTTTATTGTTAGTAGATCACCATGGATTGAAATGATACATACCCGAATAGAATTATAGACTAGGAAAAAATTATTATGGGTTGAAATTATAAACTCGAGTGAATTTACGGATTTTGAATTTTTAATTTGGGATTGCGGGTTAAAATAATATATAACTGTAAATTTAGATTTTTGTGGATTGAAATGATAAATATCCGTATCACTTGACCATAGGGTAGAAAGTTATGTATGGACACCAGATTGGTTAAATTAAACGATTTTAAAACCCTTTAATATTTAATTTGATTAAATGATATTTTGAAGGAAAATGATTTATATAAATTGAAAATCCAAGTTTGAAGATTGGAATTGGAAATTGGTTTAAATAGAAATTCTAAAGTATTTTAATTATTTTAAATCTATTTAAAGTATTTAAGCCCATCTTAATTTATTTTAAATCTATTTATCTATTTTAAACTATTTTAATCTATTTTAAATTATACTAGTCCACTTTAATCTATTTTAAACTATTTTAATCTATTTTAAATATATTAATCTATTTTAATCTATTTAAACTATATTAATCCATTTTAATCTATTTTAAACTATGTTAATCTATTTTAAACTATCTTAAACTATTTTTAAAAGTATTTTAAACTATCTAAACTATTTTTTGAATTTTAGGCTTTGTAAAGTGGAGGTTTTATATTTAAATTCTTGATTTTTAAGCAGAGTATTAAAGATGTAATAGCATAAGTAGGAATTTAAATGACATATTTGAGGAATATGATGATTTTAAATGATTTAATCTATTTTTAGGAAATATGAATTCGGAAGTGATATGATTCCAAATGTGACATAATTTTGATAGTAAATGTGATTTCGAAAATGATATGGTTTTGAGAATATGATATTCTGATATAAATTGTGAATCAACTTTTGAAATGTAAAATAACCATCCGGTGTGAAATAAGCGCTTAGTTGTTAAAGAGATCGGGATCGGATATTGTCATACTCTCTGCCAATACCGAAAACCACTTTAACAACTGTGTATGTGGTGGTGATTCCAGAAATAAATTATGTTGGTTTGGCTAACGATTTTGTATGAGGTATTTACATGACTCCCGTGAGTCAGCTTAGATGTGACTAAAACATGAGCTATACCGAGCAAAGTGAGGTCGCACATCTGATCTTGCAAATTTCTTTTATACCATACTTTTACTTTGTGACTTATTTTGTAGCCACCCTTGATTTTGATTATGGAAGTGTGTCTGAGGTGGGCGGTAGTAGCTGCTAGGCGTTATCACCAGTCCGAGAGTGCAATTAGTATATCCACCCTGGCATCGCCTCGAGTGCGTGTTTACATGCCCTATCGTGCCTTCTATGAGTTTGTTTTGTACCATACCTATGGATTGCCCTTTGTGTAACCCTCAAGTTTACGGAGGAGCGCACGGTACTGTGTAGACTATGAGAATATATAAAATGTATTAAGGGGGATATGGGTAACGCCTTAACGCTATTTTAATACTTTATTTTACTGTAGACACTATTATAATAGTGTATTATACTACATCGTAGATAGTTTAACGAATCCTCAAGAGGTGGAAATCCCGAACAACTCTTACGTCACTACACTCATGTTAGACACTTGATAGGAGATGTCAAACCCCGTAAACATCTCTGATGTCGTTACACTCATATTTATTTACTATTGATTTAATTTACATAAGATATTTTAGTTCTGGCTCGAGGGTTTTATCTTTTCAATTTGCTCGGGTCAGTCTGAGCTTTTCAGTTTATCGAAGACTGCTTTCTAGAGGATGAAGATGAAGATTTTGTACTATTATTACTTATTATATGTATTCCACTGCATCATGTTGTTCCGCTACATTTATTTATTATGTATTCTTATTGTATGTAACTCTGATCTGTATTATAAAAGTTTAATCAGTGTTATTTATAAACAGCTTCACGAACTGTTTATTTGATCACTATAATTTATCATTCCATTGTGAGATTCTGTATTTGTTTTCTTTCTTTCTCTGCTTTTTCTTATTTACCCGTTAACAATCTGCCCTTTTGAATGGTTTGAGTCCGACAAGTGTGATTTATCATCAATTTAAACCGTCCAAAAAGGTGTAACAACCCAATATTTTTAGCCATGCGCATCCGCACATGTCAGACTTGAATTGCTTAAAATACCGCATTGTAATATAATTTGGAGCAAATAAGACCAATCATAGAATTGTAGACACAAAAATATCAGAATAACTCGCAGCGAAAATAAAGTACCATAGTAGTTCATGAAGCTACTATAACAAAATCTCAAAAAAATACATAATATCAGTCTGAAACATATATAATAGAAATCCCAAACACATAGAAGTTCACTAATACAAGAGCTAAAATAGATGAACTGAAACAGAAATAGATGAATAACAAGATAAGCAGTATCTCTAATGATTCCTAGCTCTAGAAAGAGAAATCCAAAGCTGTGAATACTCAGGCTGACCTGAGCATAAAGTAAAACGCAAAACGCTCGAGTCAGGACATGCATACTTATATAATGTAAACTAACTCAAGTGAACTATAGTAGTAATGCACAATAACTTAAAGGATGCTTGGGACCGCCCATCCTCTAAGGATCAATTAAACCATCAATTTAATGGTAATGAATGCTATCATAGAAATGCTTAAATTAAAGTAAACTATGCAAATAACAGTGCTAATGTGGCTAGGGTAGCGTAGAGCTGCAGCAATCGCTCACCTCTTGTCACACTCTCAAATTGTAGGTGTACATCCAAAAATACAAGGCATATAGAGAACTGCACTCATGGTTAAAATTCCAAAATGGTATTTTATACTTCGAAAATCAAATATCATTTCAAAATTCAATATCATTTCAAATCCATTTTGAAATATCAAAATATCATATCCTTCCAAACCTCATTCATTTTTATTTAATTTAAATACCATTCTAAATCACATTTCAAATGGTTTATATTTCAAATCAAAATACTCCATTTAAACCAATTAAAATGAAGTTATTATACTTTAAAAAAATCGAATATTCAATTCCCAAAAATTTGGTCTTTTCAGAATTCATTTATTCACTAAAATTTATTAAAATGGTGAAATTTTAGCTTTCGCAGCATTTAGAAAATACTACGGTAATTTATATTTGAAAAACAATTCAGTTAAGCAAAGACAACATTTAAAATTGCTGTAATAGTTAGGTTCAAAATTAGTTTCTAGAACTACAACACTAACAAAGTGCTGTAATATCACTTAGTAAAATTTAGTTATAGTACATTTGTATCAACTACAGCACTTTAAAATGCTGTAATATCCTTTACTTATGAATTCAAGTTAACTTCAGAAATGATAACATTTCTGAAATGATGTTAATTAAATTCCAGATTTACAATACAATTTCAGAAACAATTCAAACTGTGACTTTTAATTCTTTTAACTTATAAAAATCATATTTTCTCACTCAAAATTTTGTTCAATTTAAATACTCGTTAACTTATGATTTTTATAAAGTAAATTTTATACATAAAAATCAAATTTTTAAATAATTCACTTATTAAATTCAAGCATGCAAATTTCTATTCTTTGCATTTTAAAATTTAACTTAATAATTAAGTTTTAATTACCATTTCAAAATATAAACTTAATTTCAATTTTAATTTCTTAACTTAACTTTTATTTTAAACCAAATTTCACATTTCAATATTAATTCATATTTCAATTTTACAATTTTAAGCATTTATTTAAATAACCATTTTAAATTCATAGAAAATCAACAACACGTTATTAATTCATTTTAAATTCAAATTTAAGATCAAATTATCATATTTCATATTTTAAAATACTTAAACTCCATTTTTGAACAAAATATCAAATTTCAAAGTTAATTTATATTCCAAATTTCAACTTAACCATCCATTTATTTCACTTAATTAACTTGTAGAAAAATCAACAATGCTTTATAAAATCATTTTTATTCAATTTAAATCAAAATATCATAAATTTACAATCTTAAAATACTTAAAAATTTACAAGCAAACTTTATATAAAAATAACCACGGGTTTGTATAATATTTTCTAACCTAGGTCAAGTGATACGAATAATATATCATTTCAACCCGTAATTTATAAAGATAAATCCGGGTTCTATCATTTCAAACCAGCAATCCCAAGTCAATATAAATAAATAAAAATCATTCAGGCCTACCATTTTAGCCCATTGCGATTTTTCCCTATTCTAAAGTCCGTTCGGGTATGTATCATTTCAACCCATAGTGATTCTATTCTACAAGGAACTTGCAGTGTGGTAAATAGATATAATAAATAGTATAGCATCGTATAGCAGTAACAGATGATACGACAGCTTATAAACAGGGTTAAAATAATATGATTCATATCACAGGCTGGTATAACATGATATCATATTTCTACATATTAACTTGTTGTCAATTCACCATTTATATAAGTATAAATGTCATGAGTGAATACTCACGTTTTTACGCTGGAGATAGCAACTCAAACACACAGAACAAGTTCAAAAAGCACGATATGGCATGACACAGCACGACAATTGATTCAAATTAGTGGAGAGGGCCAAGATATGATCTTGTAAACAACCACAAACAAGACAATGCAACCATAAATATTCAACACAAAATACATTGAAATGAATTGAAATAAAAAGCAACAAAGGACAAAATCTTGCCTTTACCATTCAGTTGCTTGGCCATAAGGGATCATATGCATGGCTATGATGTGCTAGGCTCAGCTATGGCATCACAAATGCATGGCAACATGGAGTAAGTGAAGGGTAGAAGTTACAAAGTGAAGAAGATAAAAGGTTAAGGCAAAATAGGTAAAGGGTTTGGTCACTTTTAAGCTCGGCCATGAAATCATAAGGCTTGGACTTGGTCAGGTCAGGTTTGGACAGTGGCTGGAGCTGTGGCTAGAGGAAGTGTAGGTGCTGGTGGTGGTGGCTAAGGGGTGGCCAAAGTGAACATGAAGCGGATAGTGAAAAATATGGCTTGGTTAGGAAAATTTGGAGGAGTTTTGTGCAAATTTGAGGTGGCACAATCATCATAAGAAGGCATGGCCTGGACTTGGTCGGAAAGGAGAAGGAGCTGTTGTAGATGGTGGTGGTGTGGTCGGTGGTGAAGGTGGAGATGCTAGGCCGAGCAAAGCTTGCAAAGATCAAAGGCAAAATCATTGAAAACAAGGAGAAAAAGGTAAGAAAGTGAAGCCATTATAAAACTTTTCTTTTGCCGTGAGTTGAAAATGAAAGTGAGTTGTTTTCTCACATGAAAACCAGAGAATAATGCATGGCAATACCTAGAAAAATGTTTGGTCAAATGGAAAATGAAAGGGAAAAAGCAAATGAAGAGACAAGGTCAATTGAAAAGTCACAAGAATATGAAAAGCTTTTGTCTCTTTGTATTTCCATTTCCTTTAAATCAAAATAAAAACAATAAACTTCAGTAAATAAAAATAAAAGGCAAACACAAATAATGTGAAAAGGAAAATAAATAATTATTTTAAGGAAGAACATAAAAAAAATAAGAAAATAATTAATAAATTGAAACTAGACTTTAAAAATTGAAAATAAAATACAATTAACATTTGAAAATTATAAATACACTTTAAAAATGTTTTATAAATAAAATATATACATAAAATGTCATATAAAACATATATACACAAAGTAGAACAAACAAAAATATTATTTATACAAATTAAAATAAACAATTTTGTTAAATAAAACAATTTACACACAATATTGTAAAAAACATAACTTTCACAATATAAATCGGATTTCAACGAAATGAAAGACAGTATTCTTGAAATTTAATTTATTTTTATAATAAAAGATAAAATTCAAAATTTTAACTTTTAAATTTAAAAGTCAAAGTTTGACCATTTTGACCAAAATCCACTTTTTTGGAAAATATTCCATTTATTCAGGTTTGGAATTATGATTCACATAAAAATAAAAATTTATATTTAAAATAACAAAATTTATCCATTTTAATAAATAAAAATAAAGTTTTTGAAATCAGGTAATTAAAATAAAATAATTAAAATATACACTTAAAATAATTACAAAATACAGAGTTGTTACATTCTCCCTCACTCAAATCTTTTCGTCCTCGAAAAGAACGAACAAGGAAAAGGAAGATAGAAAAACAAATAGTACCTGAAAAAAACAATTCCAGGTTCGAAGCACGAATGCTCCCCTCCATCTCTCAGGTAAAATCTCGATCATCAATACTCCACTATACTTTGACCAGACTAACCGATTTCCTGCTTAGCTGCTTCGTACCTCTGTCGACAATACGAAGTGGCTTACTCTCAACGGTCAGATTAGGCTCAATATCCAAACTATCAAGAGCAGAAGGCTGAACAAAAATAGATGGGTCATGAAGATACCAGCGAAGATGTGAGACGTGGAATACATCATGCACTCTAGAGAGCGTCTCGGGAAAATCCAAACGATAAGCCAAAGAACCAACTCTTTCCTCAATGAGGAAAGGACCCTCGAAGAAGAAGAAGGTAAGAGAATAGGAATAGCTAGAAGGGAAAATAGGTTGAAAGACAAAGATGAACCATTATTTTAAAACCATATATATTTCAATTTTTAAAACAAAAATTTTATATTTAACATTTTAAACATTTTATAATACGATGAATAGTCATTTGATTCAAATTTGTTAGTTCGAAGTAAATAATATTTAAAACATTTTAAATTATTTAAAAAAGCAAAATAAATGATCAAAATATCCTTTATATAATACTTTATCAAAATACTTTTATAGCTCGATGACTTAACAAGTTTACTCTCGTTCCTGCAGACTCTGGCCATGAGTTGATCATATGCAAAGCTAGAATTTTCCAGGTACGAAGCAGACCTGTTTCAACACCCAGTGAAAATACAGGAAAACTTTGAAAAAAACAGATATGGAAAGTACAATCCAAACAAATCAACAAAACGAAAACATTTGTCTAACCATGGATCGTAGATACACAATTGTTACGCCTGGATCCCCTAGGAAACATCCGTACCTGTAAGCTATCTCAGCCTGCGAATTACGCCATGATGACTAGTAGACCGTAGATACACAATGGTTTCGCCTGGATCCCCCAGGAAACATCCGTACCCTTAAGCTATCTCAGCCAGCGGATTTCTCTACTAAATACGACCTGCATAGATCACAGATACACAATGGTTCCGCCTGGATTCCCCAGAAAATGTTACGGTCTGGTATTTTCAACCATTCGCATCCACACATGTCGGACTTGAATTGCTCAAAATACCGCGTTGTAAATAAAATTTGGCAATATGCAGTAAATAAATAATCACAGATCACATACACAGAGTATTTAATAACGCAACATAAATAAAAGAGATAGTAGTTCATGAAGCTACTATATATATATATATATATATATATATAGAAGATACATCAGAGTAAAACAAGATACAACAGAAGAGTAACAAGATACATCAGGTACAAGTCAGAATACATCACTGGAATCACTAGATACTGAAAGAAAAATAGATGGCTGGATCTTCAAGCAAAGCTCCAAATACGAAGGTGAGTCTTGAATGCCTAACACTCAGTCTGACCCGAGCGTAAAGCAAAACACAAAACACTCGAGTCAGGATTAATATTCTTTTATCAATAAATCCAACTCAATTGAAATAACAACTGAAATACAAAGAACTCAAAGGATGTTTGGGATAACCATCCTCTAAGGATCCGTTAAACTATCAACTATGTAGTAATATTTCGCTATTATAATAATGTCTACAGTAAAATAAATTTAAATAGCATCGAAGGGTTACCCATATAGCCTCCAACACGTAATAGTCCCAGTAGTCCATCCAATGTCAGCATATCTCCAGATCGGGAGACTACCTAAATACTCCATCGGCTACGGGAGAAAAACAAACTCGTAGTAAAGGCTCGGGATGGAAGGTGACACGGCACAACTAGGCAATGCCAGGGTAGATATACCAATTACGCTTCCGGGCTGGTGGTAACGCATAGCAGCCACTACCGCCGACCTCGAAACACACTCCCAAATCAAAATAGGGAGATGGCCATCAAATCAACCACAAGTAAGAGGATAGTATCGAAGGAATGTGTCCGGTCGGAGGAATGACCTCACTTGGCCCGTCGATCGCTCCTATTTTAGCCACCTTAAGCCAACTCACGGGAGTCGGGTTCACATAATATACCTCAAGAATGTCGCCGCCGTCCTACTTCATTCTAGAATCTCCACCGCGTACATGGTTATTAAAGTGGTTTTCGAAGTTGGTAGAGAGTATGATAAATTCTGATCCCGTTCTCTTTAACAACCAAACGTTATTATAACGCCGTGGTCATTTCAAAATAGTTTATACTTCAAAAAATCAAATCAATTCGTTTCAAGCTATATTCCTTTCAAAATAGTTTATACTTTGAAATCAAATCATTTTTATTTCAAAACCCAAATGATTACAATATCATTACCATTTCGAAAACCAAATTCATATGCTATCTTTCCATTTCAAATATTTTACTTCAAATCAATATTACTTTCAAAGTTATAACGTTTCAAACTGAAATACTTTGAAACCATAAGATGTTGGAAACCATAATACTTTGAAATCATATACTTTGGAAATCATAACGTTCTGAAGTCATAGCACTTCAAAATCATAAATTTTAAGTCATAACACTTTGAAATTCACGACTTGAAATCATAACTTCCACCACTTATCAGTTTAGATATTAAAAATACTTTATATAATAAAATAGCTTCTTCAATTTTTCAAATAAATTCCAAAACAACTTGAATTCTAGAATTCAAATTTAAATCAAATCTCAAATCATCAATTTAAATTCAATTCAGTTTTCAATAATCCATTTCAATTTATATCAATTCCAAATATAGATTTGAACCTCAAACAAACCATTTCGAATTTCATATATTTCAAAGTGAAATATTCCAAAATTTCAAAACTAAATCTTAACAATTCCATATATATCACCCTAAACTAAAACTCAAAGTTAAAAAATTATATCCCTTAAAAATTTAAATTCCATACGTTTCAAATCGATTTATTAAATAAATTATTAATTAAATCCAATTTCAAATCAATTTCAAATCTATCTTCTCAACCTTAATTTATTAAATCATTATAAACTCTATATTAAAATATAATTTAAATAAATACATATCTATATTATATTTTAATAAAATCAACTTTATTATTAAAATTATTTCATATCAAACAAATTTGTACGTATCTTAAATCGAGAATTTAACTATACATATAAAATAGCATTTATATGATATAAAAAAATCAACATTTATATAAAACCATATACTTTTCCAAAACCATAGAAATCATTTCAAAATATTTTTATATATAAACCAGCGATGTCTGTATATAATTTTCTATCTTGGTTTAAGTGATATGGATATTTATCATTTCAATCCGCAATTTAAAAATATAAATACAGGTATATATCATTTCAACCCGCAATCCCAAATTCAATTTAGTGAAAATCGCTTGGGTCTATCATTTCAATCCATTACGATTTTCTCCTATTCTAAAGTTTGTTAGGGTATGTATCATTTCAACCCATAGTGAATTCTATAATAACAAGGAACTTGTAGAGTGATATCAGATAAGATAATAATATAACAGACATATATCATCAATATAAATAACAGATAATGGTGTCAGATGTCCCAGGTGAACAGATACAGGTAATAACATATATATAACAGTGTAAATAACTAACAGCAGTGTATTTCAAATGTTGTTTCAATTGAAATCAAATTTAATAAATAAAGAATGTTAATCGTGAGTGATTACTCACCTTTCGAGATTAGAGATATGAACGAGAATGGAAGCGAATTATGAGTCCAAACACGAATTCCAAAGCGAAACAAGATGGGCACGAATTCGACGATCAAAGCAAGGCTGGAATCAATGGGAAAAATCAAATTAGCTTGATTAAAACGGAATATATATATTGCTATTATTAAAAATTATCTTCCTAAATCAATTCAAAGGCATATATTAAAATAAATCTTTATATATATATATATATATATATATATATATTTGAAAACAAAACTTATGCATACATACATACATACATATATATATATAAATATCAATAAAAAAATCAATGTAAAATTGGAAAATGCATATTAAATAATATATATACATATAAACCAGACACAAGTATACATATATGCGAATAGTATATAAATTAATATATACATTTCATTAGCATTATATTTTGAGATCCATATTTTAACTTTAAAAGTCGAACTTAAAAATCAATATATGTTACTAAATTCTTCACAGCAACCAAACAACATACGAAATATAAATATAAACATCTATAAATGCTACTATTGTATATATTTAAACATATAATATAACATATACTATAGAATATGAAGGCACAACTAGTACCTATAACATACGTATAAAATACAATTTTAAACACCTAACATATAATATGCAGCAGGCTACACGTAGACCTATATGCGAATGCATATATCTTATACAACCTGTATGTACATAAATGTATACCTTAATAGACAACTGTTATATCATAAAACACAATAGCATATATACTTTTTACAAAAATCTGTTTGAATACAAAATCGATATTATATACTCTAATATTAAAATGTCTGTTTTACTACAAAAGATTGTAAAGTGCTTACAACAGTATATTATGTATTTACATAGAATATTTATAAAATATAATACGACTCATATATACATTTAACAAAACCTAGCTCTTCCGTGATTATACGTATAAACAAACTTTTATACATAAAAAAAAACTGATACACAAATTATATATGCAAAAACTAACCTTTATATCACACACATATAATAATGTAAGGAGACGAGGGAGGACGGCCGAGACTGAAGATGCATAGGGTAGGGTCGGCTACGTTAGAGGCTCGGTGAGCGGCAACCACACCTAGGTGAAAGTGGAAGGGAAGGAGAGGAGTTCGACCATGCTTGGCTTTTGGTGGAACTATGGAAACGACCATGGTGAAGGACCGGGGTGGGGCAGTGTTTGGCGGCTGCGGCTGGAAAATGGTGCACGGTAGGGCTTGGATGAGATGTTGCTTGGTGCGTTTGAAAAGAATTATGGAGGAAAAATGCATGCATCTGTTTCAAGTAGATGGGTAGGTGAAAAAAAGAACGTGGGAAGGGAGAGGAGAGACGTGAGCACTTGTTTTTTTTCTTTTTTTTAGAGAGTGGCAAACTAAAAAAGAAAGATGGAAGGACATATAGAATAAATATAGACCAAATCGGAATGGTTAAAGTCAGATGTCGATTCTGAAAATTATTAATAGTAAAAGACTATTGGTATCCATGGCTTGTCAATTGAACAGGCAATGGAAACAAAGTGCTCAAATACGAAACCATTATGGTAAATCGTTTTGTTGATTTTACCACGTACCGGACTACGAAACATAGAAGTAAATATACTACAGAGATCAGAACGAAGAGACGATAAAAACTGTGACGCCCCACCTCTATACCCACGCTAGCCAAGAACACTACGGTGTAGTGCTGTCAACTAGCGCGGAGAATAAGGCTGTTGAGGAGCGACCATCCATGTAATCTCTTATCACACGGTGGCTATAAAATAATCTTCGGAAACAAATATAGAAGTAAGCATAACATGCGAATCAATCACAGATATCCATATCACAAAGGCGGAAAGAGATATGAATATATATCACATAAAAGTGTACATCAGAGAAGTGGTCTAAAAAGATCCACGATAATACAAAAGAATAGCAACGCGTGCTATACAAAAGAATACAACTATGAGTTATAACTCAAGTGTAAACAACAAAAGCTGCTAATCTAAACAAGTAGCCAAAAGTCTGAGTAGTGAATCACTGGGGGAGGAGTCAAGCAGTAGCACCTGTAACATCTCGGTCTGACCCGAGTTTTATTTATAAGAAAATAATAAACGGATCAGTCTAGCTATAAATATCAGATTACATGATATAACATAAAAGATATGGCATAAACATAAATATCCATACTGACATACTACTATAAGTATGCAAATAATGATCAACAGGAGATCAACCGATAAGAGATATATCAATATCACAAGAATCTTCTCAAAGATCCAAAGAGGGCATCATACCTTAAACTTGTACTCATGACAAGTCAAAGAGATAAATTCCAGAAATCAACACAAGAAATCCAGAAATCATAAAAAGGGAAAGAGGCCTATCACATGACGGTCCGAAGACCATGGGGAGCTACCCCATATGGATGAGTCTGAGTCACCCGAATGAGGTCAAGGCTAACCAAAAAGCAAAAAGGTATGTGTGAGTGGAATCACACAAGTGGTGTCTAGCCTAACCTTGCAATGAAAGAGACATCGCGCAATTGCTAGTCTAATTCATAAAGCGATCATCAAGATCAACGAGAAGTGTCAATTACACTAAGCTAGTAAATATAAAAGTTTAGCTTCATGTCCCATAACCACTTGCTTAACTTAAATATTTACGAACAAACTGTAAATCTTCACTAATAAAATTGTCACAAGAGGTTCAATCGAACAAGTCCAAGAATTAACCGACGAAGTGAACGCAAGCGTTTCATACCACTTGTTTTACTAAGCCGTTTAATTCGATTTCTCATCCGAGTGAGGTAAAAGTTTGTATATACTAGTAGATTGGAAAACGGTTTAAGAAAAGAGCTTTGTTATTGAAAATAGAGTTGAAATCATTTTGTTGAAAGAGTTTTGATATTTACTACTAGTTTTGAAACCTTTATATTTTAAAGTGACAAATCACAGAAGCGATTGTAGAAACAATCAATCACAAAGGTCACATTCGAAGATGTGATAAAAATCCAAGGAAATCAGCTCAGCAAGTTCTGTTGAATATTTTTCAGATAAGATCCCCTACGGAGGGGGGGTCCAGGGGGGGTGGCAACCCCCCAAGGTGGGGGTGCGGGGGCAACGCCACTGCTTACGGGGTTCGACCTGCCCGGTCAGGTCGCGGGGGTCCAGGGGGCAGCGCCCCCGGCGGGGTGCGGGGCAGCGCCCCGTCCAAAACGGTATGACCTAGTGAAGACAAAATGAGGTCCAACGACCTAAAAGTTAAGGGTCCAACGACCTATAGGTTCACGCGACCTAGGTGGAATGCGACCTACGAGATAGGCAAGTGGAACGACCTAAAGATGAATGGGTCGAACTACCTAACGTGAGCACAGGTGAAGCGACCTATCGGTCCAACGACCTAAGGGGAAAAGGCAACCTAGGTCTAACGACCTAACTGCTCACGACCTAAGGGTCTAAAGGGTCAAACGACCTAGTGGTGCTCGCGAGTTAGCCGAAGCGAGCGACCTAAGAGAGACGAGCGACTTAAGGAACTCGCGACCTAACATTTGAATAGGTCAAGCGACCTAAGTGGTCAGGCGACCTAAGGTCTTACGACCTAACGACCTACGGTCTAAAGGCCACGCGACCTAGAGGATCTGCGAGCTAACGAGGCCGACCTAAGGTGCAAGCGACCTAAGGGACAACGGGCTAAAGTATGGTACGCGACCTAAAAGATGGCGCGACCTAAGGTGAGAGCAGGTCGAGCGACTTAAGGCGATGCGCGACCTAAGACCTAGCGACCTAAAGGGATGCGCGACCTAAGAGAGGCATCAGGTCGAACGACTTAAGGGTGATGCGACCTACGACCTAAGCGCCATACGACCTAAGCTCAAATACGAGCTACGAGCTAGCGACCTACGACCTAAGCTCAAATGCGAGCTAAGGCCTACGACCTAAGGCCCTAACGTACTAACATTTGTCGCGACCTAAGTGGTGACGACCTAACAAGGAAAGGCTGAGCGACCTAACGCTGCAGAGGGGATTTAAGGCCAGAAACGACCTACGACCTAAACCCCATACGACCTAACGTGAAACGACCTAACTCCGAAGTGAAAATTCAAGGCAGTGCGACCTAGCGCGATAACACGCGAACGACCTAAGGGTTAGGTCGCGAGCGACCTAACTCCGAACACACGAAAATGGCCAGAACGACCTAAGTGTAGAAAATTCACCAAAACGCTAAAAATTGGAGTTTTTCGCCAATCCAATCCAAACCAAATGCAAATGTGCATGCAAAAGTGATAGGGAATCATTCCCAACAGTCCAATATAGTTATAGACTAGATTTTTGAGATAAAAATCTCACCTTTGCTCCAAAACCCAATGAAAATGAAGAACAAAGCTTGAAGGCAAATGGAGAAGCAACCACAAGCTTGAATCCGATGTCTTCTTCTTGAATTTGGAGTTGAATGTTGGAGTTGCAATAAAACAAAGACTTTGGAGTTTTAATTTCTCATTCCATTCACCATTTTTGTTGAAGCTTTAGTGTTAGGAAATGAAATGAAGCAATGAAGAAGAAGGGGGGTGGAACTTGGGCCTAATGGGCTAAAAGTCCAAACCAAAGGCTCGAGTGAAAAAGTGGTGAAATTTCACTAACCCCAAACATATCAATGTTTATACTTAGAAGATTGCAAACGACGTTTCGAACTCGATGGAAGTGGTCTCGAGTCCTAATTTGACCGTTTGCAAAAAGTAGCTTCGGACCAAAATCCGATTAACGATAAAATATTTAAATAAAATATTTAAATATAAAAATCGATAAATATGCGGGTTGTTACAAAAACTGTAATGACCCGTGAATTTCGTTAATTAAATTTGTCATATTAATAATATTTTGGAATTAAATTTATAAAGAAATATAATTGTAATAATTTGTAATAAAATAAATGTAAAGAATTAACCTATGAAATATTATATTGATTAAAATAGACTTAATTAAAAAGGTTGAATTGAAAAATAATCCTATTTATGGGAACCTAATTTATTGGTATTTAAATTTATAATAAATGAGTTATTGCAAGAAATTGAAATTTGAATAGAATTCTAATGAATGAAAGTAGTGAAAAGATTATACCCGGATGTAATTGTATATGAGAAATAAAGGAAAGTATTAAATTGATTTATGTAATAAAACATTGTTAATGGTATTTGATTGTAAATTATGGAAACGTGTTAATGCAAGTTAATATTTAATAAACTTGAATGAACTTTACAATTTAATTAAAATTCAAGTATTATGACTTAGCTATAAATGGAATATAATAGGAACAAATGCAATTAGTGTATTTATGGGTGAAATAATATATTGATTTATTTGTAACCGAATGTAAATTAATGCAATTACGATAATGTAAGTTTTTAAATAATTAATTTAGCACAATCCCAATTAATTGAAATAAGTGTAAGGTCATAGTTTGTTGTATCTAGTAAATTTGGAAATTTAATTTCCAATAAATGTAATAAAGTAGAAATGTATATTGTTTCATAAGATAGTATAAAGAAATGTAAACTTGTGATCTACGTATGAAATAATAACCTAAATAAGGGAAATAGTGTTAATGTAAGTAATAAATTGGAAAAAAAAGGAATGGAACTAAGGTTTGGTTTTAAAACCTTAATTTATGTGGGTAATTAATAAGATTTCGCATTTGAAACATAGCCATTAATACAAATAAATAAAAAGAGGCAATAGTGTAAAACTTTAATCATTTACCCATTCATGTAATGCATTGAATTTGGTCTAAATAAAATTTAAACATTTGGTTGTTAATAATAGCATATGAGTGAAATAAACGTTAAACTGTAACAAGTATTGTAAGTTAACCTTTTAGACAAGTGTATTAAACTATAACTCGCAATCAATTGCAATAAGTATAAACAAATTGTTACGTTAACGTTAATTTAAGTAATTTTTGAACATAATGACAATTCCATTTATAATATGACTATTTGTTTGAGGTAAAGATTGTAAATCAAGATTTATTGATTTATTTGAATGAATTTAAAGTATAAAACCAAGTAAATATCTGTAACAACCCGATTTTTAGGGATACTAAATTGGAATAAACTAATAAGTTGATAAGTAATCTGTTAATAATAACAAACAATTAAATATTTATGGAGAAAATAATAATAATAATAAATAAATGAAAACAAAAGAAAATAAAATGGAAATTTAATATTAACATGGTTGAAAGGAAAATAAATGGCAATGAATTCATTTGCTTTTACTTGGAGTTATAAATTATGTCTTTTTAGTGGGAGTGTAATTTATTAACCTAAACTATTTGGAAAGTTAAACATTGAGAATGTTATGTTTTTTTTTATGAGAGAATGATAACTAATTACATTAGATAAAATGTGTTTTATGTATGAAAAGTTTAGACTAGAATTTTCTTATGTTGATTTACAATTTGGTATAATAGGAAAAAAAATGGAAAAGTTAAAAAAAAATTATTATTATAATTTATTTGGTAATAATAATGAAGTAAATAAATAAATGTTATGTTTGAAAAATTGAAATAAAATATTAAAGTGGATAGGAGGGAAATAAATGATCAGTGACTTATTTGTTATGTATATTGAATGTAATGAATTGTATCTTTTATTTTAATAAGGAAATTCTATTTAACGAATTTTTTTTAAAAAAAAGTAAAGGAGTTGTTGTTACTTAAAAAGTTTAAAAGAAAAAAATAAAGTGAGGAGGAGCTTAAATAAAATAAAGTTTTATGTTAATTCTCATGTTATGCATTGGAAAAAAGAGAGGAATTTTCAAACTAATTTACAAATTATACATAAAATAATAAAACAAATAATAATAATAATATCTTTTTTTATAATATCATATAGGAAAGATCTAGAAATTGAATAAAATAATGTTAAGCAAAAGAAATTTCTAGAACAAAAACAAAATAAAATGATTACACTTTGTTAGAAAAAGGAAAAAAAAATAAACTAAGGGTTTAATTGAGAGAACATTCTAGAGGAAGGGCTTTATAATAAAAATAACATCCCTCTCCTCTTTCTATTTACAGTACGTACAGAAAAAAAACAGAAACAGAAACGAGAAAATGAAGAAAGGAGAAAACCTAATTTCTAATCTCCTTAGTGCAAATCTCTCTTTGCAATCAAAAGATAAAAGAAAAGATTCTCCGTTCTAAGATAATTGGGAAGATAAAAGGCATGCAATTAAAGGCTAACTGATCTAAAACCTGAAGATTGCTATTTGGAGATTTAGGTGAGTGAAGTTTTAATTCCATTTTTCAATTTACTGATTTAGTTTTTGCATGTAAATCTAAAGAATGATTCTTTGTAGATTATTGCTTTTTGGCTCCTTCTATATCATATAATGTTAATTGAAGTGTTGTTAGAATTGAATTTGGATTTTGGTATAGTATGATTTGGAATGGAATTGTTATATGATTGCTACAATGGAAAAAAAATTAAGCTTTAATACATAACATAGTTGCTAATGCTCACAAACTGTATGTTGAAATGCTTCAAACGAATGTAACAATGTTAAACAATGTTAAAAGAAATTTAACATAGAAGGAAAAAAAAATCATAAATTTCTGAAATTTTGATATGTTATTTTCTACATGTATGCGCATATGCTCTGAAAATTTCACTGAATAATATTGTGTTTTGATTGGTGAAATCAATTATTTACAATGCTATATTTGCCCAGATTTTGTAACAGCAGTGGCTGTCAATACAAAATTCATAACAATTAGAGAAAAATTTATAAAATTCTGAAATTTAAATATGTTGTTTACAACTCATATTAGAATAGTCTGTAAAAATTTCATTGAAAAATAATGAGATTTGATAGGTTGAATCAATCGTTTACAGAGGTGTATAAGTGCAGATTTTCGCCCAGATTTTGTAACAGCAGTGGCTGTCAATACGAAATTCGTAACAATTAGAGAAAAAATTCTAAAATTCTAAAATTTAAATATGTTGTTTACAACTCATATTAGAATAGTCTGTAAAAATTTCATTGAAAAATAATGAGATTTGGTAGGTTGAATCAATCGTTTACAGAGGTGTATAAGTGCAGATTTTCGCACTAAGGTCTGTCTAAAAACACCTGCTGTAATACTATGATTTAACGCATCAAATGGTCATATTTTTGTATGAAATTTTTACTGATGATTTTTAAATGAGTTATGAACAACATATTAAAAATTTAGAATTTTACGAAATTTATTTTATTTATTATGAATTACAGACTGAGGTGGGTTCTATATGAAATTCAGTGATTCTTTTTGAAAGTAATCTTGAATTTGAAGGTGATTATATATTCGTGATTTGAAAATAAGTTTATTTAAAGAAAGCCTTTCAAAGAAGAAGAATAATGAAATTTTTAAATATTCATCATAATTTATTTTTATTACTTATTATTATAATCCTTGATAAAATTGTGTACGAAAATAGAACATTTTATTTGGAATTTTGATTATTTTTTTGAATACTAAAGCTTGCCTTTTTAATTAAATTAATTGTTATCAATTTTTTAACTTAACAAAATTTTAATAATTTTAATCCAATAAATGAGGTTTCTGTGTTTCGCCTTGATACATAAGTATTATGGGGTACTTGTGTGTTAATGCGAAACGGAGATGTAATTATTTTCTTTTATACGCATAATTGTTTGCTAAATTTTATTTGCTTTTGAATATTATACTGGGTTTATAAAAGGTTTTATTGGAAGATGTTTTCGCCAATGATTTTTTTTAGAAGTGTTTTGAAATTACAAACACTTTGATTTTTGGGTCGGGATAGATTGGACTCTGTTGTACCAATGGGTCAAAACTCCACCTTGGCCGACCTGATTCAGGATCGCTACCTGAATCGGTGGTATATCACATGCCCTATTACCACCAAAGGTCAACGGTCTGCTACATAGGGCTAATCTTATTTTTGATCGGGATCTCCGATCGGCGGGTCACGGACTATGAAGGATGGAGGCGTGGGGGTCCCACGTGTAGATTCGTGAACGGGTAGCATACGGCCTTTGCCTTAGACCGTCTTGGTTATCCTGGGTTGATCGCCAGGTGTATTATGGCGTTATGAGTAGGTTACGGTGTTGATGTCTCTGCGCGCGCTCGAGCTCTACCACTGTGATTTTACAATACTAGCGTCTGTTTATTTGGTATATTTTATGAGTCATGTTATATTTATCCCATAATTCCCATAATGCAATTTTCTTTACTTTATGATTTTGGAAGTATTAAAGTTGATTTTGAAAACCCAGTATCTTTGGAGAATGTGTGTATGAACTTATCCTTGTGTTACAAATAATAATTGGGAAGGTATCGTATTGGATTATATACGATAGGTTTGGCCTAAATCATTGTTTGATTAAAGGAATTGTTTATGATACTAAATTTGCATGTTAGTTCTCACACACATATATGCCTCATGTTGGTTTATACATGCGGCGTTTTCTTTCCCTTTTGTTGATTGAGACAATTATTGTTCATAGACCTTACTTCACTCACACTAGAAATAGTCTGACCCGTGTGATTTGTTTTATAATCCTCGGGTCAGTCTGAGGATTGTGGTTGCAGGTTAGGTTGCGTGGATTGTAGCAGAATTCTTATCACTTTCCACGTTTTGGGGTTTTGGACTTTTCAGCTTGGACTTAGAAGTAGTTAATATATATTATGGTATGTATGTTATTATGTATTTTGGAAGTGATATGTACTATGGACTATGTATCGTGGACATTATGATATGTATTATGCATTATGCTGTTTTTGGTGCTGAATTGTACATTCTATTATATTCTATACTATGTAACCTGGAAAATTTTTATCTTGTACCATTGCTTTGAACCAACACTGCGCACAAAAGGGTAAGTAGAAGGAAAAAAAAATCGAAAAATTTCTCGTGCCAGTGTTAGTTCAAGGGAATGAGTACAACATTTAGCCCTATCGAGTCTCATTCTCCGTGCTTTCCGACAGTAATACTTAGTATTGCTCTTGGTTGACATGGGTATAGAGGCCGGGCGTTACATTTTTGGTATCAGAGCCCAGGTTAACAATAGTATAGAATATATTTAGAATATAAGTTAGCACAAAGCAGTAGAAGCATTGTACATGTCTATATACCATAAGTATCACTTCCATAATATAATAATAGTCATACATATCTAAACCAAAACCCCAAATCTTTGATCTTTTTAGTATGAGAATTATTTTGATTCCAGCTTAACAGCATTTCTCACTATGCAGAGTAGTGAGAAAGATGTCTGGAAGAACTCCCCGTTTTACCATGGAGCAGTGGTTTGGGTTGAAGTGGAACATGCCACAACTGACACCCGCTCTTAATGCTGCTCCTCGAGTTACAGATATTGTCCTTACTTATAAATTGCGAGGACGCAATTTTTGTAAGGGGGGAAGTCTGTAACAACCCGATTTTTAGGGATACTAAATTGGAATAAACTAATAAGTTGATAAGTAATCTGTTAATAATAACAAACAATTAAATATTTATGGAGAAAATAATAATAATAATAAATAAATGAAAACAAAAGAAAATAAAATGGAAATTTAATATTAACATGGTTGAAAGGAAAATAAATGGCAATGAATTCATTTGCTTTTACTTGGAGTTATAAATTATGTCTTTTTAGTGGGAGTGTAATTTATTAACCTAAACTATTTGGAAAGTTAAACATTGAGAATGTTATGTTTTTTTTTATGAGAGAATGATAACTAATTACATTAGATAAAATGTGTTTTATGTATGAAAAGTTTAGACTAGAATTTTCTTATGTTGATTTACAATTTGGTATAATAGGAAAAAAAATGGAAAAGTTAAAAAAAAAATTATTATTATAATTTATTTGGTAATAATAATGAAGTAAATAAATAAATGTTATGTTTGAAAAATTGAAATAAAATATTAAAGTGGATAGGAGGGAAATAAATGATCAGTGACTTATTTGTTATGTATATTGAATGTAATGAATTGTATCTTTTATTTTAATAAGGAAATTCTATTTAACGAATTTTTTTTAAAAAAAAGTAAAGGAGTTGTTGTTACTTAAAAAGTTTAAAAGAAAAAAATAAAGTGAGGAGGAGCTTAAATAAAATAAAGTTTTATGTTAATTCTCATGTTATGCATTGGAAAAAAGAGAGGAATTTTCAAACTAATTTACAAATTATACATAAAATAATAAAACAAATAATAATAATAATATCTTTTTTTATAATATCATATAGGAAAGATCTAGAAATTGAATAAAATAATGTTAAGCAAAAGAAATTTCTAGAACAAAAACAAAATAAAATGATTACACTTTGTTAGAAAAAGGAAAAAAAAATAAACTAAGGGTTTAATTGAGAGAACATTCTAGAGGAAGGGCTTTATAATAAAAATAACATCCCTCTCCTCTTTCTATTTACAGTACGTACAGAAAAAAAACAGAAACAGAAACGAGAAAATGAAGAAAGGAGAAAACCTAATTTCTAATCTCCTTAGTGCAAATCTCTCTTTGCAATCAAAAGATAAAAGAAAAGATTCTCCGTTCTAAGATAATTGGGAAGATAAAAGGCATGCAATTAAAGGCTAACTGATCTAAAACCTGAAGATTGCTATTTGGAGATTTAGGTGAGTGAAGTTTTAATTCCATTTTTCAATTTACTGATTTAGTTTTTGCATGTAAATCTAAAGAATGATTCTTTGTAGATTATTGCTTTTTGGCTCCTTCTATATCATATAATGTTAATTGAAGTGTTGTTAGAATTGAATTTGGATTTTGGTATAGTATGATTTGGAATGGAATTGTTATATGATTGCTACAATGGAAAAAAAATTAAGCTTTAATACATAACATAGTTGCTAATGCTCACAAACTGTATGTTGAAATGCTTCAAACGAATGTAACAATGTTAAACAAAATTTAACATAGAAGGAAAAAAAAATCATAAATTTCTGAAATTTTGATATGTTATTTTCTATATGTATGCGCATATGCTCTGAAAATTTCACTGAATAATATTGTGTTTTGATTGGTGAAATCAATTATTTACAATGCTATATTTGCCCAGATTTTGTAACAGCAGTGGCTGTCAATACAAAATTCATAACAATTAGAGAAAAATTTATAAAATTTTGAAATTTAAATATGTTGTTTACAACTCATATTAGAATAGTCTGTAAAAATTTCATTGAAAAATAATGAGATTTGATAGGTTGAATCAATCGTTTACAGAGGTGTATAAGTGCAGATTTTCGCCCAGATTTTGTAACAGCAGTGGCTGTCAATACGAAATTCGTAACAATTAGAGAAAAAATTCTAAAATTCTAAAATTTAAATATGTTGTTTACAACTCATATTAGAATAGTCTGTAAAAATTTCATTGAAAAATAATGAGATTTGGTAGGTTGAATCAATCGTTTACAGAGGTGTATAAGTGCAGATTTTCGCACTAAGGTCTGTCTAAAAACACCTGCTGTAATACTATGATTTAACGCATCAAATGGTCATATTTTTGTATGAAATTTTTACTGATGATTTTTAAATGAGTTATGAACAACATATTAAAAATTTAGAATTTTACGAAATTTATTTTATTTATTATGAATTACAGACTGAGGTGGGTTCTATATGAAATTCAGTGATTCTTTTTGAAAGTAATCTTGAATTTGAAGGTGATTATATATTCGTGATTTGAAAATAAGTTTATTTAAAGAAAGCCTTTCAAAGAAGAAGAATAATGAAATTTTTAAATATTCATCATAATTTATTTTTATTACTTATTATTATAATCCTTGATAAAATTGTGTACGAAAATAGAACATTTTATTTGGAATTTTGATTATTTTTTTGAATACTAAAGCTTGCCTTTTTAATTAAATTAATTGTTATCAATTTTTTAACTTAACGAAATTTTAATAATTTTAATCCAATAAATGAGGTTTCTGTGTTTCGCCTTGATACATAAGTATTATGGGGTACTTGTGTGTTAATGCGAAACGGAGATGTAATTATTTTCTTTTATACGCATAATTGTTTGCTAAATTTTATTTGCTTTTGAATATTATACTGGGTTTATAAAAGGTTTTATTGGAAGATGTTTTCGCCAATGATTTTTTTTAGAAGTGTTTTGAAATTACAAACACTTTGATTTTTGGGTCGGGATAGATTGGACTCTGTTGTACCAATGGGTCAAAACTCCACCTTGGCCGACCTGATTCAGGATCGCTACCTGAATCGGTGGTATATCACATGCCCTATTACCACCAAAGGTCAACGGTCTGCTACATAGGGCTAATCTTATTTTTGATCGGGATCTCCGATCGGCGGGTCACGGACTATGAAGGATGGAGGCGTGGGGGTCCCACGTGTAGATTCGTGAACGGGTAGCATACGGCCTTTGCCTTAGACCGTCTTGGTTATCCTGGGTTGATCGCCAGGTGTATTATGGCGTTATGAGTAGGTTACGGTGTTGATGTCTCTGCGCGCGCTCGAGCTCTACCACTGTGATTTTACAATACTAGCGTCTGTTTATTTGGTATATTTTATGAGTCATGTTATATTTATCCCATAATTCCCATAATGCAATTTTCTTTACTTTATGATTTTGGAAGTATTAAAGTTGATTTTGAAAACCCAGTATCTTTGGAGAATGTGTGTATGAACTTATCCTTGTGTTACAAATAATAATTGGGAAGGTATCGTATTGGATTATATACGATAGGTTTGGCCTAAATCATTGTTTGATTAAAGGAATTGTTTATGATACTAAATTTGCATGTTAGTTCTCACACACATATATGCCTCATGTTGGTTTATACATGCGGCGTTTTCTTTCCCTTTTGTTGATTGAGACAATTATTGTTCATAGACCTTACTTCACTCACACTAGAAATAGTCTGACCCGTGTGATTTGTTTTATAATCCTCGGGTCAGTCTGAGGATTGTGGTTGCAGGTTAGGTTGCGTGGATTGTAGCAGAATTCTTATCACTTTCCACGTTTTGGGGTTTTGGACTTTTCAGCTTGGACTTAGAAGTAGTTAATATATATTATGGTATGTATGTTATTATGTATTTTGGAAGTGATATGTACTATGGACTATGTATCGTGGACATTATGATATGTATTATGCATTATGCTGTTTTTGGTGCTGAATTGTACATTCTATTATATTCTATACTATGTAACCTGGAAAATTTTTATCTTGTACCATTGCTTTGAACCAACACTGCGCACAAAAGGGTAAGTAGAAGGAAAAAAAAATCGAAAAATTTCTCGTGCCAGTGTTAGTTCAAGGGAATGAGTACAACATTTAGCCCTATCGAGTCTCATTCTCCGTGCTTTCCGACAGTAATACTTAGTATTGCTCTTGGTTGACATGGGTATAGAGGCCGGGCGTTACAATAATTAATGGAGAATATAAATAATAATTAATGTACATATTTGGCAAATATAGTAAAATTGGAATAAAATGTTATGCAATTAAAATAAAGATGAAAATAGAAATGGAATAAAGCTTTATTAATTTATTGGAATTTAAAATTTAATAAAAGGATTTAATTGCATTTAAGTGGATTTAATATATAAGAATGGGAATCAACATTTATTTATTTATTTGAATTTAAATTACGATAGTATGATTTTTTGAAATTAAATGAAAATATAATATTTAAATTATTACATAAATGGAAATGTAGATGAAATATAAGAAAATAAATGTAAACAATCGTGAACCAATGTAAATTGCATCCTTTTGATAACAATGAATTAAATAATAGAATGAAAAGTAAATTTAACAGAATTATTGGAAATTTTATTTATAATTTTGAATATAATGAAATTGAGGAATTATATTGAAATTTATAAATTAATCTTTTCTAAATTGACACTTAAATTTGTTTAAATCATTATAAATGTTTGAGAATTATAAAAGTGATAAAATTGGTCAATTTTAGAATTGAAATTAAAAATTAGATTTTATTAATTAATTATTAATTTATTTAATTAATATAAAAATAGCCATTTTGTCCACTGACTCAGATTTCGATGAAACAAGTTTCATCGGATCCGTAACAATGAATTATTGTAGGATTTCAAGTATCGTATCGATCGGACTGGTCGTTTGATCGTACGGACTCGAAACGCCTTAAAATCGATAAATTGAAATAAATTGAAATCAATTTTAAATTATTGTTTTTAGCATAACTTCTTCATACGATGCAATTTGGACTTGAAACTTATTCCATCGCGTTTAAATTTTTTTAAATATCTATTTTGATATATGGGTTGACCCAATTTCGTTCCGGAGTCAAAACGGGCTTTTTGGGCCACTTTGCGTTAGCGCGTATATCCAACCTTATCCATCCATTCTAATTTCTGATCTACCTATATAAATCCCGTTATAAACCCTATCAGCCTCTATTCCTCATCTCCATACATACAGAAACTTCTATGCTCCTCTTCCTTAATGGTTGCAAACCCTAGATCCAATTGCAAATTCAAAAAACTAATGAAAGTTCAAACTCCTTAGAAAAATTCAGAAAAAATATATGTTGAAGCTCTCGAAGTGCGTAATCTTCTGGTGAAATTCGTTTTTTTGTATTGTCGTTTGACCGATAAAAATCGAAGGAGTCTCGGCCGTCCATCACGCGTCGATCAAAGTTGTGGATCGTCGAACCCTTTCTAGGTTTTGTAGAGGGGACCGAGGGGAGTCGATCTGTAGCGTTCGTTCGTGGAATTAACGGCTGGATCTCGAGTAAAAATTAGGCTAGGGTTCATTTTTTTCACGTGGCGGCTGCTATTCCTAAGGTGGATAACGATCACCACGAGGGAGTTGGAGGTCAGGGAGGCGGCGTAATCCCGGAGGCGGGTCATGAGCGCATGGATTGATGGTGGCAGTTGCTTGGGGGCGGCGTGTTGAATTGCTCTGCTAGGGTTCGTGTTTTACATGCGTGACCTAGTTCTTGAGATGGAGTTGCGTGGTAAAGGGCGTGCATACTGTGCTTGATTGGTGAGTAGAATGTGTGACGTGTCCTTATTTTTTTGTTTTATTTACTTTATTTATTTTAATTTGGGTTGTTGAATCGTTTAATTCAAATAACTTCTACAAACGGACTAAGATTCACGCACGGTTTTCTCCGCTAGGTTCGTGTTGGAATTCCGGACTTTTTGAAGCTGGATTGGACGAATTTGGAGACTGTCAAATTTTTGAGTTTAAATTGGATTTAAATTCAATTTAAATTCAAAAGGTGAGTGTTTTAACCCACTTACAACTTCTAAGATTTCTTGTGTTTGTTAAATTAATTTTTGATGTGATTTAAAATTTATCTATGATTGTTTGGCATATTTTAATCATCCTCTCAGTTAAATTGCATTTTATTTAATTAAATTGTTATTTACTTATTCATTGCATATAAGCTGCGAGTTAAATTGTATTTATTTATTACTGCATATAAACTGCCAATTAAACAGCTATTTCATTTTATCATTGAATATAAATTGCCGGTTAATACCTGTTGTTTATTATCCGTTTTATATTTATGCTATTGTTTGAATTGGATGAGAATTATGATAAATGGTTAATGGTTGATATTGGATAAATGGATGTTGTGTTTTATATTGTTATAAACTGCAAGTTATTATGCATTTTCATTTCATTCGGGATTGCGGTTTGAAATGATATACAGCCGTAATTTTTATTTTTAAATTATGGATTGAAATGATAAATATCTGTATCACTTGACCATAGGATAGAAAATTTTATACAGGTACCGCGGTCTATATAAAAAATATTTTGAAAGTTTTCTATGGTTTTGTAAAGAAAATATGGTTTATGAGATATTGATTCGGATATTTATAAATGTTATATATATATATATATATATATATATATATGTAATAAAATTTCCTGGTTTTAAGCTATGTATAAAATTGGTTTAAGTATAAAAGAAGTTTAATAATAAAAGTTGATTTTATTAAGATATGATACAGTGAAGTATTTATTTATATTATATTTGTAGAGTATAATGACTTAAATAATGAAGGCTGGAAAAGAAATATGAATTGATTTGAATTAAAGTGTTTTAAGAATTATCCTCGAATAAAAATTGATTTGAAATTTAAATAAATATGAAAACTTAAAAGGTATGATTTGTACTACTTGATTTTGGTTTAGAGGATTTAAATGAATGTCAATCACTTTAAATGAATATTATCAAGTTAATTTAAATAGAAAGTATATCCTGTTATTTGAAGTTTAAAGGCTTTGCTTAAATGATATTAGATTTATCAAGTAAACATTTCAAGTCTAAATAATAGTAATTGAATTTGATATATATGGAATTATCAAAGAATTAGTTTAAAATGGTGGAATATTTAAGCTTTGAAAAATATTGAATTTGAAATTGAAACGACCCGCAAATCCGTACCCCTTGAGTCAACACTATTCTACAACAATCAACTCAAGTTGCACAGAAATACGAACCATATGGGTTAAAGAAGGAGAGGTAGAAGAAGAGAATAGAAAACAACATCAGAATCTAACCATCGGAGCGGAATAAAATATAATAGATACTAAATGATCTTTACACAAAAATCAAATATCTCTGTTTATATATTACATCATCAGAGTACATCAATCACAGCTCAACAATATCATACAACTGGATACATAACTACTCAGCACAGTGGAATATATATATAAACAAGTACGGGAGTACGTATCGTCATCCAGCTCGTCTCCTGAGCTCCACAGCGTCCTATCCTGTATCCTATAATACTCGGTCTGACCCGAGCATTACAGTTAAATAACACCCGAGTCAGTCTGGAATACCAGCGTGAGAAAATTACACTCAATTGATTATTAAAGTTTCAAAAATCCTTTTGAAAACAAAAGCATCTTGTAAGACCACGCCACAAATAAACATGTCGGGTTTTTACCTTACGATAGCTAAAACAATTTTTATAGAAGTCCTCTGATATTATAATAGGGTCTATATACAAATACTTATAAAATAGACAAAATTGTTACATTATTAAATTCCCGAGTGAGATCACCTCGCGGTTGGGATCAGCAACCACCCATTAAGCCGAAATAAAAAGGGACATCTAGACAGGAATGACCTAACCCTGCTTGGGTGCTACCCACCTAGCCTTGCTGCATAACCCCTGATTTTCAGTCATTCCCATTTGATGAGGCTTGAGGCTAATCGTTACCTTTTCAGAACATATCCCTTAGAATGCCCATCGTCCACCTGACGATGTTTCGCAAGCATTCATCCATACAAGTCCGTCCCGGGTCCGAACGGAACCGAAGGCACTATTCCTACTACATCCATTTTGGAAATATCCTCAGGATTAGTAGCGACTAGCCCTTGCACTTCACTGCTCCATCTTCGACTCCGAACTTGTTTCCCACTAAACGTACAAACCGGATCGAAGTGGTTTTCGAGAAATAAATCTCGATCCTGGTCTCTTCGAAACGATCAACGTATTTGTCCAATATTGATAGTCGGTGATTGAACTATCAATTTATATTCACAAACAACCATCAAAAGTAATTATTTTTCCAAATTATTTATTTATCCAAAATATCTTTACAAGATATATTTCAGATTTTAACCCCTTTTGAAAACAGTTTCAAACATATTCCTTTCCCGGAATAATTTCCCAATATTTATTTCCACTGAAACACCAAGTATAAAATACTTTTAGATTTTAAAATAATTTAAAAGCACTTTATTATAAAATATACTTCATAGCCTTAAAAATTTAAAACTACTTTAATACTTTATTAAAATATATACTTTAGTAATATTTAATAAATAAGGCTACTTTTATAAAATATAAAACTAGATTTTTCCTTTAAAACAAATACCAAGTCTTTTAATAATTACTACGATAATAGTGTTGTAAAATATTTATTTTTGAATTTAAACATTTATAAATCATAAATTTTCTAAGATATGCTTTTTAAAACAACATTAAAATCTTTAACTTATATTTAAAATTGCTTGAAAATCATACTAGGCTATCCAGGGAAGCACTCTTCACTTTCACATCTTTTAAAAATAAATCACTATTTATTTTTAAACGAATTTTCATTCCTTTATAAATTTCCACTTTGAATTCATATTTAAAATATCCATCGATATTTTATTTTACTTGATAACCCAGTTTAAAAATTCCAAAATCTCACTTCCTTTTAAATTTCAAATCCCAAAACATTTTAATCAATTTACAATTTATTCCCAATTTACTTTGCTTGAAATAAATTTTCTTTCTTGCTTTACTTATTTCAAATTTCATTAACTTTAGATTTTATTTCCTCATTTTGAGTAAAAACCTTTTTAACTGAAGATACCAATTTTCACATTCCCAAAATTCCTTCTTTATCTCTTAATTAAATTTAATCCTTAAATTTAAAAATAAATTCTTTATTCTTTCAAATAATATCACTTAAGCTTTACAATTTATTATTACCCCTAATAATTCAAATTCCTCTTATTCCAAATTTGTTAGAGTTTTGCAATCACTTTTATTTTATTTTCAATTCATTATTAATTTATTCCAATTCATTAGAATTATTTTACTTAAAAATTTACTCTTTTATTTCTTTCAAAAAATACAATTCTAGAGATTTAATAATTTATTTTACTGAGATATTCAATCCAACCATACCATTCAACACTTCAATTATTCATAAAATCATCACTGGATATCAAATATTCAGAACACAGAATATTAAATAATCTAAATAATTTCGAGGAATCCAGTTGGATCCCTCCAACCTATTTTCTCTGCATCCAAAGATGTTAGCACAACATAAAATACCAATTCCACAATATTACCATGCTATAGCACATCAACCAATTTGACCATTCAAATAATTATTTAAATTTAATCATTCAAATTTAAATTTAACTGAGTGAGATTAACTCACCTTTGATTTTGTTTGTAATATGATCCAACCCAGCTTGTCTCTTTCCAGATTTTGACCTTGTACAATCATTATACAATTTATTAATACTTGAAATAAATTGAACTATTAATTTCCCTTTTTATAAATTTAATCAACCAATGATTTAACTTCAGACTAATAATTTACTTCACTAAATAATTTTTATTAATATTCGAATCAATTAAACAATTAAATTTCCATCTACTAATTTAATTAACTAAGAATTTGGGTTTTAAGCTAAAAATTTGATTTTAAACAAATTTTCCTTTTAATAAAATAGTTTTTAGCAACTAAACAAATCTACCTCTATAATATATTTTATTTTGTTCTTTTCTTTGAAGCTTCACCAAAACAAAATTTCTTATTATGTCTTACTGTTAAATAAAACTTTTTATTTACACTTATATATTTTTCTATTCATATCCATATATATATATATATATATATATATATATATATTAAATTTTAAAATGATCATATATTTTACTGTTATTGAAATTCTAACATCTATATAACTATACATAAATATACAGAATAAAAGAGGGTTTATACCTTACTCTCGACTTCGATGCCATCGTCGACCATGCCCAAGGTCGTGCTTCGCCGAACCCTACTGTGTTCGCGCCTCGCGTTGCACTGAGCGACCAAGCCAACTCACCATCGCGCCCTAGCTGCCTCGTTACAACACCATCACCAAGAACACAACGTTAGCAACATCATCACAGCCTGGTCCACCTTCTTATAACTGAAGCCCGTACGATGCACATATATCATCCGTACGCAATACCAAATCCGATCGCTCACTCGATCACACAATTTCACTTCCGAACTAGTATCGTCCACCGGACTTCCTAGTGCGGACTCAGATCTGGTTTCCTGATTAGAAACCATCGTTCTCCTTACATAGTCACCAACTATGATATAGAATATCTAGATTCAATCAACAATTCATATCCCGGTTCGCCGTCGAAATCGAGTGAAAAATCCTAACTCGGATCGATAAAATTATCTCGAAATTCTGTGCTCGAATCCGGATCAAATAGCTTTGCGAATAAAATAATATACGTACACCTTACGTAATTAGCCCAATTGATTATCAACTATATCAATTTCCTTTTTATTCACATTTATTTTGATTGTTATTCACCTTCCCCACAATCCTCACAGTCGCAACTATCAGCTTCAACCTTAATTCAATTATTCATTTATTCCCAATTTACTTTGCTTGAAATAAATTTTCTTTCTTGCTGTACTTATTTCAAATTTCATTAACTTTAGATTTTATTTCCTCATTTTGAGTAAAAACCTTTTTAATTGAAGATACCAATTTTCAGATTCCCAAAATTCCTTCTTTGTCTCTTAATTAAATTTAATCCTTAAATTTAAAAATAAATTCTTTATTCTTTCAAATAATATCACTTAAGCTTTACAATTTATTATTACCCCTAATAATTCAAATTCCTCTTATTCCAAATTTGTTAGAGTTTTGCAATCACTTTTATTTTATTTTCAATTCATTATTAATTTATTCCAATTCATTAGAATTATTTTACATAAAAATTTACTCTTTTATTTCTTTCAAAAAATACAATTCTAGAGATTTGATAATTTATTTTACTGAGATATTCAATCCAACCATACCATTCAATACTTCAATTATTCATAAAATCATCACAGGATATCAAATATTCAGAACACAGAATATTAAATAATCTAAATAATTTCGAGGAATCCAGTTGGATCCCTCCAACCTGTTTTCCCTGCATCCAAAGATGTTAACACAACATAAAATACCAATTCCACAATATTACCATGCTATAGCACATCAACCAATTTGACCATTCAAACAATTATTTAAATTTAATCATTCAAATTTAAATTTAACTGAGTGAGATTAACTCACCTTTGATTTTGTTTGTAATATGATCCAACCCAGCTTGTCTCTTTCCGGATTTTGACCTTGTACAATCATTGTATAATTTATTAATACTTGAAATAAATTGAACTATTAATTTCCCTTTTTACGAATTTAATCAACCAATGATTTTACTTCAGACTAATAATTTACTTCACTAAATAATTTTTATTAATATTCGAATCAATTAAACAATTAAATTTCCATCTACTAATTTAATTAACTAAGAATTTGGGTTTTAAGCTAAAAATTTGATTTTAAACAAATTTTCCTTTTAATAAAATAGTTTTTAGCAACTAAACAAATCTACCTCTATAATATATTTTATTTTGTTCTTTTCTTTGAAGCTTCACCAAAACAAAATTTCTTATTATGTCTTACTGTTAAATAAAACTTTTTATTTACACTCGTATATTTTTCTATTCATATCCATATATATATATTAAATTTTAAACTGATCATATATTTTACTGTTATTGAAATTCTAACATCTATATAACTACACATAAATATACAGAATAAAAGAGGGTTTATACCTTACTCTCGACTTCGAAGCCATCGTCGACCATGCCCAAGGTCGCGCTTCGCCGAACCCTACTGTGCTCGCGCCTCGCGTTGCACTGAGCGACCAAGCCAACTCACCATCGCGCCCTAGCTGTCTCGTTACAACACCATCACCAAGAACACAACGTTAGCAACATCATCAAATCCTGGTCCACCTTCCTATAACGATCGCTTGCCTCCACATCCATGACTTCGACGTCGATACTCCATCGCGGCTTCCAAGTTTTGCAACCACGAGCTGTCGTGGCCCTGCCAAAATTCGACTCACTCCATCACGATAATCGCTGCTCCCCTCTCTCGCGTGCTTCGTTGACCGCGCCCCATCTCTCTCTGCTTTCGATTAGAATGAGGCCGACCAACTAGGTTTCGATTCGATTCCTATTGGGTTAAACTCGAATGACGCGACCATTTTTTTTAGCACACGATTTCGTTCGGCAAAAAGGAAACAGGGAGGGGAAACGAGATTTTAATATCGATTTTTATACAGAAGGGGATTTTGACTTTGATTATTAATTTCTTCTTCTGATCGAACAATGACTTGAGAAGATGGGAAGAAAAAGGAAAATGGGTACGAAGGAGGCAAATAGGCGGCAGGTTGTACATAATGTCAGATGAAAGAAAACGAATATATGGTATTTAAATTCAATTTGTCACAGTAAAAACTTCTATGCGTTAATATACCGTACGCTCACACCACAATTCCGATCAATACGAAATTTAAAATCCGATAATAATTCAATATTACGGATCCAATAGAACCGGTTTCGTCGAATTCCGAGACTACGCCTCAGAAGGCTATTTTCAGATTCAATTTAAACTATAAAATTTTAAAACTAAACAAACCACTATTAATTTCAATTTTACAACTTATATTATTTTCATTGTTATCAATTATAAATTTTACAAGCCTTCAAATTATTTTTAACAGGCTTAAAATCCCAGATTTCATATTTTACCCAATTTTAAATTATTTAATTCAATAATTTAATTAACAATTAATTAGTGATATTTGAATTCAAGTTAAAATTTAACGTTTAAATATTAAAATCAATTAAATATTCCAATTTAAATTGCTTTAAAATTTCCGGTCGTCACGTTCCTCCCCCCGTAAAAAAATTTGGCCCCCGAAATTACTAATTAGGAAGAATGATCCAATACCCGTTTACTCTTTCCAAAACCAAACCATTCATCATCCTACCAACTATCTTTTATAAAAGACCCACTACCATTCTTACTAATCTTTCCGAACTTTCCCATAGTTTCAAACAATATTACTTACTCAATCATTCAAATATCAATTTTAAATCAAATTTAAAATTATCAGAATTTTCTCAAATTTTTTTCCAACTCTCTAAATTTCCGAAAATTTTTGCCAGCGTCTCCTTTGCGCGGCTAACTCGGTACAACTACAAAATGGCTCTACGGCCTGCCAAATCCAAAAAGAAAAAAAATCCAAGTGGCTAGATCCAAAAAAACCCAATCAAATTCCATACGAAAATTTAAACACATACCTTTTTGTCGAGCAATTCTAATTTATTATCTAAAATCAAAACCAATTTTCCTTTCCCTTTTTCATACCTGCATATCCTGTTTAACAATAATATCCAATCACAACATTCAAAAACATTTTATTGACTTCTTTTCAAAATTTCAATATCTGCTTTACTGAAGCCCGTACGATGCACATATATCATCCGTACGCAATACCAAATCCGATCGCTCACTCGATCACACGATTTCACTTCCGAACTAGTATCGTCCACCAGACTTCCTAGTTCGGACTCAGATCTGGTTTCCTGATTAGAAACCGTCATTCTCCTTGCATAGTCACCGACTATGATAGAGAATATCTAGATTCAATCAACAATCCATATCCCAGTTCGCCGTCGAAATCGAGTGAAAAATCCTAACTCGGATCGATAAAATTATCTCGAAATTCTGTGCCTGAATCCGGATCAAATAGCTTTGCGAATAAAATAATATACGTACACCTTACGTAATTAGCCCAATTGATTATCAAACTATATCAATTTCCTTTTTATTAACATTTATTTTGATTGTTATTCACCTTCCCCACAATCCTCACAGTCGCAACTATCAGCTTCAACCTTAATTCGATTATTCACTTTGCATACTTTCAATACCAAATTACATAAGATTTTCACCTTGATTTCTTAAGTTCAATATAAATATTTTATATACCTCTTGAATTTGTTTTTCACTTCACTATTGGAGTTTACATCCATTTTATTCAATTTGCCTTTACAATTCCATAAAAATTTCAATTTGCTTCACTTTATTAATTAATTTCAAATATAAATACTTCTTTCCAATTTTACTTGAATTTAATTCATTTCCAAACTTTGAATATTGAGTTTTGACCCTATCTCTATCCATATTTAATTAACCATTTCCTTTATTAGTTTTACTTACTAATTTATTTAAAATCTCAAATAAAAGTTTATTTGCAAACTTTTTTCCTTCCTTTAGTTTCTTTGAAACAATTCTTCAGTTCATCTTACTGTACTTATACAATTTAAATTAGATTTCAAGATTCATTTGTAATTCTATTTTCTTAACAAATTTAAATTATTTGTCGTTAGTGAAAATTTTCAAAAGATTCAAAAAAAAAATTCTAACTCCCAAAATTTTCGAAATTTTTTGGCGAAGTCTCCTTTGTACGGAGGAGCTTTTGCAATTTGACAAGAGATGTAAATATATATACATCGACCCACACGGTCGGAAAACAGAAAACAGTTCATATTTCCTATTTGTATTGCGTAGGCGTACCTTATTTAGCATTTTTAAGCAAAGCGATTATTTATTTAGCATTTTATGTGATCAAATCCAGCCATACGGCTCTCCTGTACCTGTACTTACTCAATTTAAATAGGTAAGTGACAAATATACAAAGTTTATAGCATTTCACTTATATATAAATAACTAAAACATGGATTCTATAAACAGTGCATATTATATACTTCCATAAGCACATATGAAATATTTCGACACTTATTTTGAATGCTTTCAAACAATATCCAAACCATCCTGTTCAATTTAAATGATTTCACAACTCTCTTACTTAACTTCAATTCATTTTAAGACCAAGCAAACTCATTTAAAATGAATTAATCCCAAAAGTAATCCAACTCCCATTTTATTCGAAGTCAAATTCTCATTAATATAACTTAAGTTAATTAACTCAATTACTAATTTCATTTACCAAACAAGTTTTATTTCATTTCATAAAACTCGACACAACCATTTCACAATTTTACTTAAATCAAGCTTTTATTCAAATATTACCTGAGTTATTTTATTTTCCTTCAACATATTTCAACTTCAAAACTCAAGTTATATTTTGTTTTTATAAGCACTTCATAATTTAAATCCCTAATTTGATTTCCATTACCAACCAATTTCATCTACTAACTAATTTAAATTAGTTTATTCAGTCAACCATTTTGAATTTCATGCTTCCAATTATATTCAATTCACCGACAATCCAATCTGGATTCATTTTGCACTTCACTGCTTACATTTAATTTATTTTTCATCCAAACAAGCCCATATTTATTACAATTGATTCAAAAACCAATTTTATTGGCTTCTGTTAATCCATAGAATTATATAATCTCATTTACGTCAGTCATCAATTATTTTTATGCACATTCAGTGATATTTACTCGAAAGAATATCCATTTCTGTTTATAACTATTTTAAATTAATGCCAATTCAATCTATACTTAATTCTATTTCATTTTAATCGATTTCGTTCAATTTATTTTGCATTCTATATTTTCATTCATTTTATTTGAATCCATTTATTTATCTTGGAACATTTCATATTGGTTACATCAAATACTCATTTCATAGTTTATTTGCAAACTAAACATTTGCCACATTAAATTAGTATTCGACTTTCATTTAACCAATTTAAGTTCCATCTCCATATTTCATTACCTATTAATTATTAGTTTTTTTATTCAAGGTTTATTCCCAATATTTAATTTTTTTATCTCAAAATCACTTTAACTATTTTACTGGAGGTCGATTTATTTTATAATTTAAGTTTTGAATTTTTTCATTCACTTCCTAATATTCAAATCAATTTTATTTTGGCTTATTTATTTCACTTCTAAATTTTATAAGTCACAAACTTATTTATTTTCATACTTTCATCATTGGACAACCAATCCCATTCACATTTTACTTTTAACTCGGAATTATACATTTTATTTAGCCAATATATTTTTATTATTCCATATATATTTAAAATGAGATTCCATAGTTTAAACAGTTTCCTAAAATTTCAAAATCACTTTTGAAATCAACTACATCCAAAATCTTTTGGCAAATTCAATTATTCCTTTGAATTTTAAAACCAAACCCAGTTCACAAACAATTCCAATTTAAAATATTAAGGTAGCAATTCCTCTCTTGGAAACTCGAAAATGAACATCGATGATGCTGCAGTCATCACCGAAGTTATTTTCTAGCGACCGAAAGAGAATTTAATGCTTTTATCTCTTTAAAACATTTCAAATAGTTTATATTTTCAAATCTCTCCATATTCAATTCCAATTCAAAAATATTCCTGAAATAATACCACTATTATTTCTCCAAACGTTTTTTTAAACCGTTTTCAAATCCAAAGGAATTTAAATTTTCCCAAAAATTCCAAAATCTATATTCAAACATTCTCCGGAATTTTATCTCATTTCTATTTCAAATTTTTCTCTGGAATTCTATTCCAAAATTATAATCTCATTTATATATGAAGTTTATTTCAATTTATAAATTACATTTATAATCCATATTTCAAATCCCATTTTGTTATATAAATTTATTCTTCAACTTTGGTTATAAGTTTTCAAATTCTTATTCAATTTCTACACAATAGTATTAATAATTTAATATTATCATTCCTCATCAAATCAAGCGTCCAAATACTATCATACTTTACAAAAATTATATCTTTTATATACAAAAATAATTTAGGTAAAATTATTTTATTTACCCTACTTTAAAACAATATTGTGTCGAATTATTCTATTCAAGTGTTTAGAGATCCCTATCAATAACGTTAATTACTCGTATTGACCAGAATCCATAAACTACTCAATAAACCAATCAACACAACATAAAATCATTTTATATTCACTAAAAAATACGCGCTCATATCTATTAATACGCTCAAACTCAGTCTAGAGCACTATTGACTCTATTTCAATGAGTAATTCCCACCAGAGCCAAGGTTATCACCAACCTAAGCTCTCATACCAAGTGAAACGACCCGCAAATCCGTACCCCTTGAGTCAACACTATTCTACAACAATCAACTCAAGTTGCACAGAAATATGAACCATTTGGGTTAAAGAAGGAGAGGTAGAAGAAGAGAATAGACAACAACATCAGAATCTAACCATCGCAGCGGAATAAAATATAATAGATAATAAATGATCTTTACACAAAAATCAAATATCTCTGTTTATATATTACATCATCAGAGTACAGCAATCACAGCTCAACAATATCATACAACTGGATACACAACTACTTAGCACAGCAGAATATATATAAACAAGTACGAAGTACATATCGTCATCCAGCTCGTCTCCTGAGCTCCACAGCGTCCTATCATGTATCCTATAATACTCGGTCTGACCCGAGCATTATAGTTAAATAACACCCGATCAGTCTGGAATACCAGCGTGAGAAAATCACACTCAATTGATTATTAAAGTTTCAAAAATCTTTTTGAAAACAAAAGCATCTCGCAAGACCACGCCACAAATAAACATATCGGGTTTTTACCTTACGATAGCTAAAACAATTTTTATAGAAGTCCTCTGATATTATAATAGGGTCTATATACAAATCCTTATAAAATAGCCGAAATTGTTACATTTTTAAATTCCAGCTACTAGCCACAAAGTGGGTAATACAAACAAAACTCGTATAAGGCTCGTAGGGAGAATGGATTTCCAACTAATGACTAGGCACTGGGGTACCACCTGTCACAGTACGTGGCCTAGATCACAGTACCGAGGAGTACGCCCGCTCCCCTGCAACACAAGACCGGGACTACCCCTTACTAGATAATTCCGAGTGAGATCACCCCGCGGTTGGGATCAGCAACCGCCCACTAAGCCGAAATAAAAAGGGACATCTAGACAGGAATGACCTCACCCTACTTGGGTGCTACCCACCTAGCCTTGCTGCATAACCCCTGTTTTTCAGTCATTCCCATTTGATGAGGCTTGAGGCTAAGCATTACCTTTTCAGAACATATCCCTTAGAATGCCCATCGTCCACCTGACGATGTTTCGCAAGCATTCATCCATACAAGTCCGTCCCAGGTCTGAACGGAACCGAAGGCACTATTCCTACTACATCCATTTTGGAAATATCCTCAGGATTAGTAGCGACTAGCCCTTGCACTTCTCTGCTCCATCTTCGACTCCGAACTCGTTTCCCACTAAATGTACAAACCGGATCGAAGTGGTTTTCGAGAAATAAATCTCTATCCCGGTCTCTTCGAAACGATCAACGTATTTGTCCAATATTGATAGTCGGTGATTGAACTATCTATTTATATTCATAAACAACCATCAAATAGTAAATAATTTTACAAATTATTTATTTATCCAAAATATCTTTACAAGATATATTTCAGATTTTAACCCCTTTTGAAAACAGTTTCAAACATATTCCTTTCCCGGAATAATTTCCCAATATTTATTTCCACTGAAACACCAAGTATAAAATACTTTTAGATTTTAAAATAATTTAAAAGCACTTTATTATAAAATATACTTCATAGCCTTAAAAATTTAAAACTACTTTAATACTTTATTAAAATATATACTTTAGGAATATTTAATAAATAAGGCTACTTTTATAAAATATAAAACTAGATTTTTCCTTTAAAACAAATACCAAGTCATTTAATAATTACTACGATAATAGTGTTGTAAAATATTTATTTTTGAATTTAAACATTTAGAAATAATAAATTTTCTAAGATATGCTTTTTGAAACAACATTAAAATCTTTAACTTATATTTAAAATTGCTTGAAAATCGTTCTTGGCTATCCAGGGAAGTACTCTTCTCTTTCACATATTTTAAAAATAAATCACTATTTATTTTTAAACGAATTTCCATTCCTTTGTAAATTTCCACTTTGAATTCATATTTAAAATATCCACCGATATTTTATTTTACTTGATAACACAGTTTAAAAATCCAAAATCTAACTTCCCTTTTAAATTTCAAATCCCAAAACACTTTAATCAATTTACAATTTATTCCCAATTTACTTTGCTTGAAATAAATTTTCTTTCTTGCTTTACTTATTTCAAATTTCGTTAACATTTAGATTTTATTTCCTCATTTTGAGTAAAAACCTTTTTAACTGAAGATACCAATTTTCAGATTCCCAAAATTCCTTCTTTATCTCTTAATCAAATTTAATCCTTAAATTTAAAAATAAATTCTTTATTCTTTCAAATAATATCACTTAAGCTTTACAATTTATTATTACCCCTAATAATTCCAATTCCTCTTATTCCAAATTTGTTAGAGTTTTGCAATCACTTTTATTATATTTTATTTTCAATTCATTATTAATTTATTCCAAATCACTAGAATTATTTTACTAAAAATTTACTCTTTTATTTCTTTCAAAAAATACAATTCTAGAGATTTGATAATTTATTTCACTGAGATTCAATCCAACCATACCATTCGATACTTCAATTATTCATAAAATCATCACAGGATATCAAATATTCAGAACACAGAATATTAAATAATCCAAATAATTTCGAGGAATCCAGTTGGATCCCTCCAACCTGTTTTCCTTGCACCCAAAGATGTTAGCACAACATAAAATACCAATTCCACAATATTACCATATTATAGCACATCAACCAGTTTGACCATTCAAATAATTATTTAAATTTAATCATTTAAATTTAAATTTAACTAAGTGAGATTAACTCACCTTATATTTTGTTTGTAATATGATCCAACCCAGCTTGTCTCTTTCCAGATTTTGACCTTGTACAATCATTATATAATTTATTAATACTTCAAATAAATTGAACTATTAGTTTCCCTTTTTATAAATTTAATCAACCAATGATTTAACTTCAAACTAATAATTTACTTCACTAGATAATTTTTATTATTATTCGAATCAATTAAACAATTAAATGTCCATCTACTAATTTAATTAACTAAGAATATAGGTTTTAAGCTAATAATTTGATTTTAAACAAATTTTCCTTTTGGTAAAATATTTTTTCAGCAACTAAACAAATCTACCTCTATAATATATTTTATTTTTGTTCTTTTCTTTGAAGCTTCAATAAAAAAAATTTCTTATTATGTCTTACTGTTAAATAAAATTTTGATTTACACTTATATATTTTTCTATTCATATCCATATATATATATATATATATATATATATTAAATTTTAAACTGATCATATATTTTACTGTTATTGAAATTCTAACATCTATATAACTACACATAAATATACAGAATAAAAGAGGGTTTATACCTTACTCTTGACTTCGATGCCATCGTCGACCATGCCCAAGGTCGCGCTTCACCGAACCCTACTGTGCTCGGGCCTCGCGTTGCACTGAGCGACCAAGCCAAATCACCATCGCGCCCTAGCTGTCTCGTTACAACACCATCACCAAGAACACAACGTTAGCAACATCATCACAGCCTGGCCCACCTTCCTATAACGATCGCTTGTGTAACGCCCCACCCCGAGACCCACCTTAGTAAAGAGAATTAATGAGTAATTCTGTCTACTAAAGCGGAGAATAGGGCTGGTTAAGGGCGACCATCTATAATTTTGTCTTAAACATCCATTGAATACGTCGATAAATGCATTATAATTTTTCAACTCAAGTGGATCGACATACCCAGTAAATGCTTAATCCAAAACTATAGGTGGCAAACGGATCTATCAGAACAAAATACAATAACTGAATGTAAATCACATCACAGAACAGTAACCAACATCATATATATATATATATACATATACACTGATACACGTTCAGTACAATACAATATGAATACAATAAAGGTGGTATACGACCACACCATATACATCGAATCAAATGTAAAAACATCAGAGTATGCAGAAGAAATAAACTACTCAAGAGAAAGAAGAGCTGATATCCAACATCAACTTCAAGCTAAGCCCAATAGATTATACCTGAAACAACTCGGTCTGACCCGAGTGAAAACACACGGGTCAGGCAACTGAATCTTATCGTTAGAGAGGAAATACGATAAGGTATAAGGGGAAACATACATCAAGGGACCAATAATTGATAAGAATGACTAAGGTTGATATCAAGAATTGTCTATCTCTAAGATGGTATAATTCTACACTTACTTGGGTTAATACTAGGGGATTCATGCATATAAAGAAAACATCCAAATATGATACATGAATAAATAAACTTCTCAAAGTAGTAAATGAAACCCAAGTATAAAACCATAAAATTGAAATCACCAAAGTCCTCAAAAACTCATATTTTGCCTTGTTCATCTCTATAAGGCTAAGTAAACACATCAAAATATGGTGAAATCAAAATTTTCTTAACTCATAAAATAAATCTCAGATTGGCCAATAATTACATGCTAAAGCATGTTGCACGTGCTAAAGTTCTCAGACTAGTGCTAGTAATATAGTTAGGTACCCACATGAATCTCTAAGGCGACCGAAGTCACACTTTCCCAGATTCTTAATTTCCCAGATTCTCAGATTCCCAGATTCTCAGATGACCCAAAGGTCATAGCACTAGTAATTCCCAGAATGTGTCAGAAACTCTCGGATAGTAACCCGAAAAGTGGTTACGTACGTCCCATACCGTACGTCCTCACTCAGCGGTTTTCTAGCCGCTAGTCGATGCCACACTAACAAATGCATCAAAATCTCAAAGAATTGCCTCATGTCATTGGCGTAAGGCATAAAATATCTAACCTGTCTTATCTCATTGACAAGTGGAAAATTCCATAAAATTATAAATCTCAGAAAATCTCATATAAAACAATTGCCTCATATCATCGGCAATAGTGTTTTTCCCAAGATAGTCCCATGTCGTATATGCTTCCGAATACGAAATATTAGACTAAAGTTATTAGTCTAAAAGACTAATATAACACTCTATCCCAGACCACAAAGTGGTAAATCCCAAGGAGGAAATCAAAAAGATTTCTCAATGTCGTTTCGATAGTACAAGTCCGAATTTAACCGAAAAAGTAAATACTCAAGTCCCATACCTCACGGATTTACTAAATCTTTTAATTTGTTTCCTTATATGTCCGAAAAAGCATAAAAGTAATTAAAGTAAATAAAATTAATTATAATATATTTTACTAGAGAAAACGGGATTTTAAATCGATTTATAGAGATTTATCTAAAGGATTATGAGTGAAAACCCATCATTTAAAGAATTTTAATGATTTTTGAAAGCCTAGAAAATAAAGAATAATTGTTTAAAAACCTTTAAAAATGTATAAAAACATTTATTGCTCAACCCATGATTTTAGAAGATTTTATGCAATTTATTCGGATTTTTAAAACTCAGAAAAACATCAATTTGCAATTTAATCGGTAAAAACCGATATTCAAAATTTAAATCGCATTTAAAACCAATTTGAATTCAAGTCACATTCTAAATTTACTAGTCCATTGCTGGAAAAAAGAATCAAATGTTAGCATCAAATTTCGTAGTAAAATTCTTGCAAAAGCATGCAAATGAAATCATCAAAGTCGAACAAGTACATCAATGTTGGGGCAGTTCATAACAGACCAACATTGAAAACATCAATTTTCCACCATGCAAACTTTGAAATTCTACAAAACACAAAATACAAAAATTGTAACCAACAGCCTCAGGTTTCCAAAACTTCATAACTTTTGATATTCCGATGAGTAACGAAGAAGTTATGATCAAAATACTACTAAGAAAGAAATTATTTGCGCTGCCTGTCAACACAGGCCAGCGATGAAAATGCCAATTTTCCACTATGTAGACTTCAAAATCAGTCAAAATCGAAAACATGAAAGTTGTGGGATAGTTCACAAGGATTTCAGAACATCCAAGAAATCAAAATTCCGATAAGAAACACAAAAGTTACGGTGAAAACACTAACCAGCCACTAGAATATTCTGGGCTTAGTCCCTCTCGGATTTTCATTTTTGACAGCGACTAAGAAGGTCCAAACGGACTCAGAACCCAATGAAATTTAAAACAAATAAACCCTAATCAGTCCTCTACAATCTGAAAAAAGATTGGCGTCAATCCGATACCGGACGAGCCAGATATGAGTAAAACAAGACAGGGCATTTTCAGCACCAATCAATATAGAACAGAGGTAAAATTCAACATATTTAACCAAATATTTCAAGCAAAAGATTATTTGCTGCTGAAATTTATTCGTTTACAGTTGCTATAAGCCTTAGCTTACCTATTAGCAGCAAAAAGATGATGATTTAGGCTTGAAGATGGAAGCTTTCAACTCGAATTTGCCTTTGCCGGACCTATGATTGTTGAAAATAGGCATGCAAGAGAAGATAAATTACAAAACAAGAATTACAATAAACAAATATGGATTTCTCCTCAAATTCAAGATAGAGAAGGATGGAGATTACCTTCTTGTTGAATTAGATCCAAATTTCTATTGATTTAGCAAAGAATTTTATTAATTATGGCTAGGGTTTGAGATGGCGGCCATTGTTTCTAATTTTTGAGCTTCTAGGGTTTCTTTTCTCAAATGAGCTGAAGGAGGAAGAAGTGTATGTACTTCTTTCCTGGCTCTAGAAGTTTCTCTAGTGGATATTGGGTTTGGGCTTAACCCAATGACCCATATTTACTTAGGCAAAAATTTGTTTAAGTTTATTTACACTTATACAATGCTTAAATCTTCATAACTTCTACATTTTTAATCCGTTTTTAATGATTTTGGATGCGTTGGATTCGTTATGTCATCTAGTTTTTAATAAAATTATCAAAACATAAGTTTTAACAAATTTGTTCTTAAATTTCCATTTATTACTCAATTTATCCAATTTTCCCATAATTGCAAAATAAATTGCAAATTTAATGCAATTGGTTAAATAAAAAGATATTATGTACCCAAAACAAAACAAATACAGGTTTAGACATTATTAAATTATTTCTCACATTTTTAATCATAGTTATCATGATTAATTATTTTATTAACTCATTCTTATATTTATATTTAATTAATAAAATGACAATATTGGCAAACAAGCACAATATTGTACAAATTATCAATTTAATCAAATGTAGTCAATTAACTACATTCAAATTCATGAAATAAAGTAGAAACTTTATTTTACTCATGTCCATCATTTTTTTTTATTCCCCACATTTTATTTTACAATAAAATGTATTATTGGTTTTAAAATTACCAATATGATTTCCCCAACCCAAACCAAATTCCATTAATTATTCCAAACCACTCCAACCATCGAAATGGAGTGATTAATTTATTTTGTTACAATTCATTAGCCCAAAAATTCAAATTCATTATGCATATGATGATTAAACAATTATTTAACAATTTTCTTTGTATTTAACAAAGAAAAGATGCAATTTGACAATAAATTACATTATCGCCAAATCGTACATGTTAATTGAATATAGTTGCATCTCTATATTCAAAATTCATGAAATAAAGGAACAAGTTTATCTCACACATATGTTTATTACTATTAATACAATAAAATCTTTCTAATTTTATTTTCCCTTTTATTTTACAATAAAAGGAGAATATTGGAATAAATTGCCAATATTCCTTTAATGCTCCTACTAAATTCCATCAATGATAATTTCCAACTCAAAGATCACAATTAAGTTGTTTACTTCATCTTTCCTTCATCTTAAATTTGCTTCAATCATTTACTTTGAAATAAACCTTATTTTATATTGTTCTCCCAAAATTTATTCATATTATATTGTTTATTCCAAATAAACAATATAATTCATCATTTTCTTCCAATAAATTCAATTAATTCCATTATTAAATTATAATCTTCATTATAATTTAATATTTACGGTACTCTCCAACCAGGGTTGTTACAGACTCCCCCTCTTATAAAAATTGCGTCCTCGCAATTCATAGAGGAAATCTGTATTCAACACAATTTATTCAATCGACAAAGGATAAAAGAGAAGCTCGAAACTCAAACTATTCATATTCTCAACATAGAGTGGTAGAGAGAAATAAGGAAAAACTTCCTTGGTTAATCCAATGGCCCATCAAATGCTTATATAGCGATTAGCAAACCATCGAATTTTCCAAGTAACTTGAAAGAATTTCGAAGATATCCCATCTTCGGAAAAAAATCAATAAGATGTTCAACAATTAATCAATCGAAATTGATTGATTTCACAAAACTCTACGAATAGAGTCGGGACCAAACTCACTTAAACCCAAACTCTAAGCAATAAAGAATATCATCAATAAGATTTTCTGCATAATAATGCGGAAAGAACATCCTCACAACAAGATAAACACGATAGACAAGATGAATAAATCATGGAATGACTTCTTGCAAGGCCACCAAAGTCGAACGACCGCGATAAGGCATGTCGTTGATATTAACTCAAGGATAGAATATACTCAAGAAATAAGGATATAAGCTCCAATTACTTTTCAATCCAAGATATTTAGAATTTTTAAATCCCAACATCTTTTAAATTTTAAATCTAGATTTTTAACATTTGAAAACTTTCAAACTCTTTACTATACTACTTTGTAAGTAATTTAAACTCAAATTAAAAGTCTAAATTTCTTCTCTTACTTCAAAATTAATTTCCAAAGAGATTTGTAAACCCATAATAATATCCCTCAAAATAAATTAAGGGTTTAAATTCTCTTTACTCTTTTTATTAAAACACTTAAATATTTTAAAAACAATCTTCAAATATTCTTGTAACTCTTCTCTTAAAATATCCAATGTATCTAATATAGATTTAAAAATCTCAAAATATACTTCCAATAAAGTATAACTTAAGAATATTCTCATATATTCTCATCTTTATAATTTCAAAATAAATATATAAATAAATAAATGGCATTGCCTCTCCATTGAATCTCTAATAAATTTAATATATAATCTCAAAATATTAATTTCAAAATCTCAATTTTTAAAACACAAACCATTGTGTCTGATTGCCTCATCATTGCATTTAGGAGATTCCTATCGATAACGTTGATCAAGCGTATCGACCAGAACTCTTAACTACTCGATGGATAACCCAACACTCTAAAATCATTTCTATGAAAGAATACTACTCATATAAATATATTCTCAAAACATTCTTTGATTTTTAAAATATCTCAAAACTCCAATTTCTCTTTTTAAAACTCATATATATATAGCTTTAAAAAAAAATCAAACCAAAGAACATTAAGAGAATGCATCGAGATTTTCCCAGAATACTTGATTCTCAAAATCATCAAAAGGAGACAGAGTGTTCGTCAATCTTACAATATCACAAGCCGCTCCAAGAGAAAAAAAACAGCAAGATATAAGATAAGCAAGATATTCTTCTCGAAGGAGAAGAAGCACACAATCCACGAATCGCTACTTCAAACGGAGTAATGCTAAAGGATAACAATGATTGACTGTCTGAAAAGAACACTCAAACAAAGTAGAATGATAAACTCAATCTAACTCGAATATCTAGAAACTCTCCTCATTCCTTAGTGGATATCCCCGTGGAAGGATAACCGAAGAGCTAAGAGCTAGGAATAAGGTTACCTCAACACTCGATTTTTCGATTGGATGTCAAATCCAAATTGACTTACAAAACTCAACAAAGTCACCTTGATTGGAATTCGAGATATATCATCAACATCTCGATATTCAAGAGCGAATACAGAAACTTCGAAATCATCATTAACATTTCAAAGTGATAGAAATAATAACCCAATAAAATTAGGATGCCTAAATAAATACAGGATCCTATAACAACAAAAGGATTGAGCTTAACATCAAATTGGTTAGTCCATCTCAAATCAGATACATCTCAAGATTGTGAGTAACAAACAAATACTCGCAAAAGCAACATCAAATAAAAATCTCAGAATGCCCACAATGAGCCAATCATTGTGGATCCCTTCAATAGGATTCACAACTCACAAATGAATGCAACAAGAATGCTCAAAGAAATCGATCAACTCCATCGATACGAACTCACTCGTATCGACAAAAAAAAGAAAAGAATAGAATAATCCCAAATAAGATTATTCATAAGATAAGATAACATCAAACTCAGTTATGAAATACTACGGAATACAATTTATATTCCTAGACATATTCCATCTCAACATATCCCAAAACTCGAAAAAGAATCAAAGCACTATTCGAAAACAAGCTCAAATGAAGGACAATGATTCACTCGTATTGTACTTTGACGTATTGTGATATACGTACTGTTATGTGTTTATTCTACTTTGTTCTGAACCTAGCTCTGATACCAAGCTGTAACGCCCCACCCCGAGACCCACCTTAGTAAAGAGAATTAATGAGTAATTCTGTCTACTAAAGCGGAGAATAGGGCTGGTTAAGGGCGACCATCTATAATTTTGTCTTAAACATCCATTGAATACGTCGATAAATGCATTATAATTTTTCAACTCAAGTGGATCGACATACCCAGTAAATGCTTAATCCAAAACTATAGGTGGCAAACGGATCTATCAGAACAAAATACAATAACTGAATGTAAATCACATCACAGAACAGTAACCAACATCATATATATATATATATATATATACATATACACTGATACACGTTCAGTACAATACAATATGAATACAATAAAGGTGGTATACGACCACACCATATACATCGAATCAAATGTAAAAACATCAGAGTATGCAGAAGAAATAAACTACTCAAGAGAAAGAAGAGCTGATATCCAACATCAACTTCAAGCTAAGCCCAATAGATTATACCTGAAACAACTCGGTCTGACCCGAGTGAAAACACACGGGTCAGGCAACTGAATCTTATCGTTAGAGAGGAAATACGATAAGGTATAAGGGGAAACATACATCAAGGGACCAATAATTGATAAGAATGACTAAGGTTGATATCAAGAATTGTCTATCTCTAAGATGGTATAATTCTACACTTACTTGGGTTAATACTAGGGGATTCATGCATATAAAGAAAACATCCAAATATGATACATGAATAAATAAACTTCTCAAAGTAGTAAATGAAACCCAAGTATAAAACCATAAAATTGAAATCACCAAAGTCCTCAAAAACTCATATTTTGCCTTGTTCATCTCTATAAGGCTAAGTAAACACATCAAAATATGGTGAAATCAAAATTTTCTTAACTCATAAAATAAATCTCAGATTGGCCAATAATTACATGCTAAAGCATGTTGCACGTGCTAAAGTTCTCAGACTAGTGCTAGTAATATAGTTAGGTACCCACATGAATCTCTAAGGCGACCGAAGTCACACTTTCCCAGATTCTTAATTTCCCAGATTCTCAGATTCCCAGATTCTCAGATGACCCAAAGGTCATAGCACTAGTAATTCCCAGAATGTGTCAGAAACTCTCGGATAGTAACCCGAAAAGTGGTTACGTACGTCCCATACCGTACGTCCTCACTCAGCGGTTTTCTAGCCGCTAGTCGATGCCACACTAACAAATGCATCAAAATCTCAAAGAATTGCCTCATGTCATTGGCGTAAGGCATAAAATATCTAACCTGTCTTATCTCATTGACAAGTGGAAAATTCCATAAAATTATAAATCTCAGAAAATCTCATATAAAACAATTGCCTCATATCATCGGCAATAGTGTTTTTCCCAAGATAGTCCCATGTCGTATATGCTTCCGAATACGAAATATTAGACTAAAGTTATTAGTCTAAAAGACTAATATAACACTCTATCCCAGACCACAAAGTGGTAAATCCCAAGGAGGAAATCAAAAAGATTTCTCAATGTCGTTTCGATAGTACAAGTCCGAATTTAACCGAAAAAGTAAATACTCAAGTCCCATACCTCACGGATTTACTAAATCTTTTAATTTGTTTCCTTATATGTCCGAAAAAGCATAAAAGTAATTAAAGTAAATAAAATTAATTATAATATATTTTACTAGAGAAAACGGGATTTTAAATCGATTTATAGAGATTTATCTAAAGGATTATGAGTGAAAACCCATCATTTAAAGAATTTTAATGATTTTTGAAAGCCTAGAAAATAAAGAATAATTGTTTAAAAACCTTTAAAAATGTATAAAAACATTTATTGCTCAACCCATGATTTTAGAAGATTTTATGCAATTTATTCGGATTTTTAAAACTCAGAAAAACATCAATTTGCAATTTAATCGGTAAAAACCGATATTCAAAATTTAAATCGCATTTAAAACCAACTTTTTTTTTTTGAAAAAAGTAAATGGGCCAGGCCCAAAATCAATGTACAAGACGGGTAAAATGAAAACCCGAACCAACAAACCCGAACACTCAACAAACCCTAGGCAGAGCCGACTCAAACCACACCAAAATCACAAACAAAAAGGAGAAAAAACAACCGAAGGAAAATGGCGATGAATCCCTTCAGCCCATCAAAAGATGAAATAATCATTGAAAAATGCTTCAAGGAGGCTCTATGATTACTGATCCATCATGATCTATGAGCTCGAGAACATATCTGGATTATGGAGGATTCCATATTCTCGATTTCTTCTTAGAGATGCTCTCTGAGTATTTAGCGTCTGCTTTAAAATTATAGTTGGTAGATCCATCTTTCTCTTGGGTCAAGTTGCCAATGTTGTAGCTGATAAGCTTAATTGGGCCATTCCGACAGTCGACTTTGTAAAAAAGCTTGCTTTTGTCATTTATAATGTCATTCCTGCTGCTTTCGCCTCTTTCCCAAACAGATATGTGATAAGTGTTACCATTCAGCTTGCTTATATAGCTTTGCTCTTCAGTTCTATGCAGGAATTGATCAGTATTAATTGATGTATTTTGATGCAGGAGGGGATCCAGCTTCGTTGCTACTTCTCTGGAAGTGCGGTAATTCCTGCTAATATCAGGTAGAAAATTATTGGTGAGATATTTTCTATTGTCTTTTATTGCACAATTATTAAAGTAATGTCCCTGTATACTTCCCTTGCAGGAGCAACTCTTGGTATTAGGAGAGTAATGGCCGCCTCCAGTAGTTGAAGTGCTGGCGATGCTGGCTTCTCTCCTCTGGGTACCATGGATTCGAAATTTATCAAACTGAGGGAAACAACTTTGGGGAAATTCATTATTTGTTTTCCCCCTTTGTAAGTATAATTCCATACTGGCAGCAACTTCATCCTGATCATTGTGCTCTTCAAGTAGCTGATAAAATTGAGATTTGTTTTTGCTTGCTTTCTGACTCAAAATGTGGAAATCTATTTCAATGTTTTTCCAGATTTTAATGGCATCTGTTTTCTTGTTCGAATGTTGCCTAGCATTTCTTTCTTTCCATATGTGATATATGGCAGTTGTTAGCATTATGCTAGCTTTATTGAATTTCTCTGATTTGAAATTGAAGCTTTCCTGAATGTATTGAATACTGTCTTTAATGCTTTGCATTGGCTTGTTTTGACTGAAAAAGAGTTTATTCTTTGCAATGAACCAAATGTGCCTTGAAAAAATGCAATCAAAAAATAAGTGATCAGCTGATTCACTTTCCATATTGCAAAGAAGGCACTTGGTATCAAAAAAATTATTTTTGCTCCATTTTTTGCATCTGTCTCTGGTTGGTAATCTATTTAACAGTGCAAAGTAAGCACAATGCGCCATTTTTGGACAATTTGCTTTATTCCAAATAACACTGCACCATTCCATATTTGTTTCAAATCCTTTTAAATAATCCCAAGTAGCTTTGAAGGAAAATTTCTCTCTTTTTGAAAGCTTCCACTTCCAGCAATCTGTTGCTGAATTTGGATCAATTTCAATTTTTTCAATGGCATTTTTAAAAATAGAAGCAGCTGGATGATTGTTAGGATTCCACTTATGATTTTCAATAATACTATCCACTTTTAAATTGGCTCCCCCAAAGTATATAAGATTAGTCCAACCAAGCAAACTGATTAAAGATTTACCATTTATCCATGGGTCGAACCATAGGCTAGTTTTCTTTCCATCCTTGAATTTTCTATCCAATAAATTGATGCCTTTATTTCTGCTATTTAAGATGGATTTCCAAGTGTGTGAGTGGTGATTTTCAGCTGGCATAGTCCAAAAATTTTTGTTTTTGGCATATTTGCAAATCATCCATTTAGCCCATAATGATTTACCTTCTATCAATTTCCAAAAAAGCTTCATACTACAGGCTTCTTTTAAATCATTGATGTTTCTTAGACCCAAACCACCTGCCTCTTTTGGTTTACAAACTGTGTCCCAAGAAATTTTATGATTTTTCCCTTTCCATAAAAAATTTGCACAAATTCTCTCTATTTTGCAAATAGCAGATTTGGGGATATTGTGAGTTTGGATCCAAAACATGATGATAGCTGTGATGACAGTGTGAACAAGCTCTAACCTTCCAGCAATAGATAGAAGTCTGCTAGACCAATTTTCTATTTTATTTTGAATGATGTCAATTAGTTTAGAACAATCCTTGGCTGAAAGTTGATTGGTGCTGAGAGGGAGACCCAAATATTTGACAGGCAGTTGCCCTTCATTTATTTTTAATATTTGAAGAATTTCCCCTTTATTAGCACAATTTTTACTAAAATAAGCTTTACTTTTACTCTCATTGATTTGGAGACCAGCAATGTTTTCCATTTTTTCCAATATTTTAGCTAAAGATTGAACACTGTTGATATCTGCATTCATAAAAATAAGCAAATCATCAGCATATAGAAGATGAGTAATGCTAGGAGAGATTCTATTAACAGGCCTGAGATTTCCTCTTATTTGTTCCAATTCCATTTGAATTGAAAAATATTCCATAGCAATTGTGAACAAATAGGGGGAAAGAGGATCCCCTTGTCTAATTCCCCTGTTACTAGAAATAAAACCACAGGGAGATCCATTAACTAAAATAGAAAAAGAGGCAGAATCAATGCATTCTTTAACTAAGTCACAAAATTTTTTATGAAATCCCATTTGCCTCATCATATATATGATAAAATGCCTATTAATCTTGTCAAAAGCTTTGTGAATATCAATTTTGATGCAGACTTTATTCTTACAGCCCCTATTAAAGTTTCTGATAAGTTCATGAGCCAAAAGAGAATTCTCAATGATTTGTCTACCTGGAATGAAAGCACATTGATTTTCAGAAATCAGATATTTAAGAAAAATTTTTATTCTATTACTTAAAATAGAAGCTATAATTTTGTAAATAAAGTTACAACAGGCAATGGGCCTGTAATCCCCTAAATCTGAGGGAATTTTAACCTTAGGAACTAAAGTAATAAAAGTATGATTTAAGCTTTTGAGAAGCTTTCCAGATGTAAAAAATTCTTTTATAACTTCATGAATAATATTTTTGAAATCCTCCCAGTGTGTTTTGTAAAATTTTGCCCCAAAACCATCAGGCCCTGGGCTTTTATCTATGTTTGATTCAAAAATAATTTTTTTAATTTCTACCAACTCAACAGGGGCAAGAAGAATATCACTACTACTTTCATTGAGTAAAAATTTTGCTTCAATATTTGGGAAATCATTCTTATAATCATTGGAATTATAGAGGTCAGAAAAATAATTGATAGCCATATTTTCTAAACTAGAGACATCATTCAAAGTAGCACCAGTAGAATCAAGGATTTTACCAATATCATTGATTTTTTTCCTAGATGTCATCTTGGCATAAAAAAATTTACTAGATTCATCACCTTTAGTAAGCCATTCAACTTTGGCTTGCTGCCTCATGTTAATTACTTGAACATGCAGACTATGACATAATTTATTTTGGAGTTGAAAAAAATGGTTAATTCTGGATTTGTCTGAGCTATCAAAATCAATGTTGTTTTGGGCAATCTCACATTCTTCCCTGATAATTTTGATATTGTCTCTGTTCCTATTTTTATTCCAGTTTTTTAAGTTGACTTTGATATTCTTGAGAATTCTTTTAAATTTGCTTTGGGCAGAGCCACTATTTATAGAAATTATACTGTTTTTGACAGTATCTTTATAACTTTTATCATATGTCCACCCATTAACAAATCTAAAAGGAATATTTCTACTAATATTATCATGACCAGAAAAATTAATAAGCAGGGGGGTATGGTCACTAGTAGCTTGAGGGAGAGTATAGCAATTGAAGTTAGGAAAAGTATTTACAAATAAATGATTGATAAGAATTCTGTCAAGTTTACAATGAATGTTCCTGTAAACCCCAGATTTCCAAGTGAATTGATTCCCTTTAATACTGGGTTCAATTAAACCAGTTTCCAGAAAAAAGTTGTTAAAAAATTCTAACTTACTAAAAGGAATGGGAATACCTCCCCTTTTTTCAGAAGAGTGAAATACAGTGTTAAAATCACCTATTATAATCCAGGGTTTAGACATATTGGAGTTTAAAGATTTAATATCATTCCATAATAAACTTCTTTCCTTTTCACTATTTGAAGCATAAATAAAAGAGATTTCAATTTGGAATCCCCCTTTATTTAGGAATTTACAATGTATAAATTGGAAGTTAGTAAAATATTGGCTAAGACTCCAAATATTTGGGTCCCATATTACCATTATTCTACCATTTCCCCCCATATTATTATTGTTAATAACATCCCAATTTTTCAGATATCTATCATGTAAATTGCAAATATTAGAATCATCAAGCTTATGCTCAAGGATACCAACAATGCTTGGTTTTTTTGTGAGAATTAGATTAGTCAAATCTAATTTTCTTTCATGGGAATTTAACCCTCTAACATTCCAAGTAATCATATTCATATGATGATAATAATATAATATGAATGATTAGGATACATAAAGGATATCACAGCTTCATACTGAAAGACTGAGATTGTGATCCTCCAGCTTTCCTTTGTCTCTTTTATCTTCTATGCATTCTGAATTTTTATGCCCATTTCTTTTTAATGGTTTTTTACCTTGAATTTTCAGATAATCAGACCACCTTGGATTTTCTTTTACATATTTTTCCTGAAATTCATCTTTTCCAGAGCTTTCTTCTATCTCTTGAGAAAGAATATCTTGTAGGTTTTTTATTTTGCTTTTCTTCCTTTCTTTTTTCTTCTTTTTTGATGGAGGAGATGAATTTGGAATTAGTTTTATGGCTTTTTGGACTAAATCTTCTGAGATTTCTTTATGACAGTTTCTAGAACCAATTTCCCTGATTGCATCTCTAGCAGTTGTTATTTTTGGAATTGTATTTATTACCAAAGGAATTATTTCACTTGCATTTTTTGCTTCATCAGGTGAGTGCACTTCACCATGATCCGAGTTTGAATCCAAAATAGTAGGAGTGATATCATTTCTCTTTACCTGATTTGATGGTTCTTCAGAGATTTCAGCCATTATTTGATCTGGAACTATCTGCTGGTTTGAAACATCAGAGACATTCACATTTGTAGACATATCCATTATGCAGTCTTTATTATTAAAATTTTCGAAGAACTTTATTTTCCCTGTTAGAGAATTATCAGGGACACAGAATTCTTGAATCTTTTCTTGCTGTCTGCCATAAGAAATTGTATCCATGATGCTTTCTTGATTATTTTCTGATAACAATGCCTTTTCTTTGATGATTGAAGAATCTTTCTGCTTTTCTTTCCAAATCATTTTAGAAGAACAGATTTCAGTTAAATGCCCAAAACATTTGCAATTTGAACATATTGGTGGAATCCATTCATATTCAATATTTTGAACTAATGTTTCTCCATCATGCATTGTTATATGGGCTTCATCAGGAAATTCTGAATTTGCATTAATTTCAACAAGGATTCTTGCATAACTTAATCTTGTCTCCTTTGCAGTTGGTTCATCAAGCTTTAGAGGAATTCCCACAACACTTGCTATTGCCTCAAAGGCTTCTTTATCCCACAATTTTAAACTTAATTCTGGCAAACGAATCCACACTGGAATAGTGGATAGTAAATCCCTGTCAAAAGCAATTTTACTGCTCCACTTTTTTAAAATGATTAACTTTCCATTAATGAAATATGGACCCCCATTTATAGCTTTTTCACAGTCACACTCAGCCGTAAATTTGATCACAAAAAAACCATTATTTCTTGAAAAAATTTCAAAGTTGCTCACTGGATTCCATGTTCTTTGAACAAATGCTTTAAAATGATGATAAGAAGGTCTATTACCGTATACGTAAGCTATTACCGAGCAGCCCCACTTTGTCTCTGTTCTTTTACTGACACCTTCTTTCATAACAACCATTTTCTTTTTGTTAATGGTTAGAGGTGCTTGGTATTTCAGATCGAAATCAGGTCTGAGACCCCCTTCTCTAATTAAATCTGCCCATGAAGATGCTTTATTTGAGGAAGACCCTTTGCTATTATACTGCAATGAATTTGTGCCTGAGCTGTCTTGCTTCTTTTGAACTGTGGTTGAATAATTTGGTGCAGCATGTGAATACTGATTAACAATGGAATTAGAATTGCTAAATCTTGTATTCCTGTTACCATTGCTGGACAAATTCGCAAGATTTTTACTAAGGTTCTTTGCTGGAGATTGTTGGTGAAAGGTCTTCCCTCTGTAGCGGCGGTTTTTCACAAGTTGAAAACCCTCATTGTCGATTTCAGGTTGCACCTCCTTGAGGGAAGAAGAAGAAGGGGGATGAAGAGGAGGAGGCTCGGGTGATATAGACTTGCTGACCTTAGAGATCTGATTAAAGCTATTTTCCATAAGAAATTGAAACTATTTTGAATTCTTGATTTTCTTGCTTTTCACATTTAAAACCAACTTGAATTCAAGTCACATTCTAAATTTACTAGTCCATTGCTGGAAAAAAGAATCAAATGTTAGCATCAAATTTCGTAGTAAAATTCTTGCAAAAGCATGCAAATGAAATCATCAAAGTCGAACAAGTACATCAATGTTGGGGCAGTTCATAACAGACCAACATTGAAAACATCAATTTTCCACCATGCAAACTTTGAAATTCTACAAAACACAAAATACAAAAATTGTAGCCAACAGCCTCAGGTTTCCAAAACTTCATAAATTTTGATATTCCGATGAGTAACGAAGAAGTTATGATCAAAATACTACTAAGAAAGAAATTATTTGCGCTGCCTGTCAACACAGGCCAGCGATGAAAATGCCAATTTTCCACTATGTAGACTTCAAAATCAGTCAAAATCGAAAACATGAAAGTTGTGGGATAGTTCACAAGGATTTCAGAACATCCAAGAAATCAAAATTCCGATAAGAAACACAAAAGTTACGGTGAAAACACTAACCAGCCACTAGAATATTCTGGGCTTAGTCCCTCTCGGATTTTCATTTTTGACAGCGACTAAGAAGGTCCAAACGGACACAGAACCCAATGAAATTTAAAACAAATAAACCCTAATCAGTCCTCTACAATCTGAAAAAAGATTGGCGTCAATCCGATACCGGACGAGCCAGATATGAGTAAAACAAGATAGGGCATTTTCAGCACCAATCAATATAGAACAGAGGTAAAATTCAACATATTTAACCAAATATTTCAAGCAAAAGATTATTTGCTGCTGAAATTTATTCGTTTACAGTTGCTATAAGCCTTAGCTTACCTATTAGCAGCAAAAAGATAATGATTTAGGCTTGAAGATGGAAGCTTTCAACTCGAATTTGCCTTTGCCGGACCTATGATTGTTGAAAATAGGCATGCAAGAGAAGATAAATTACAAAACAAGAATTACAATAAACAAATATGGATTTCTCCTCAAATTCAAGATAGAGAAGGATGGAGATTACCTTCTTGTTGAATTAGATCCAAATTTCTATTGATTTAGCAAAGAATTTTATTAATTATGGCTAGGGTTTGAGATGGCGGCCATTGTTTCTAATTTTTGAGCTTCTAGGGTTTCTTTTCTCAAATGAGCTGAAGGAGGAAGAAGTGTATGTACTTCTTTCCTGGCTCTAGAAGTTTCTCTAGTGGATATTGGGTTTGGGCTTAACCCAATGACCCATATTTACTTAGGCAAAAATTTGTTTAAGTTTATTTACACTTATACAATGCTTAAATCTTCATAACTTCTACATTTTTAATCCGTTTTTAATGATTTTGGATGCGTTGGATTCGTTATGTCATCTAGTTTTTAATAAAATTATCAAAACATAAGTTTTAACAAATTTGTTCTTAAATTTCCATTTATTACTCAATTTATCCAATTTTCCCATAATTGCAAAATAAATTGCAAATTTAATGCAATTGGTTAAATAAAAAGATATTATGTACCCAAAACAAAACAAATACAGGTTTAGACATTATTAAATTATTTCTCACATTTTTAATCATAGTTATCATGATTAATTATTTTATTAACTCATTCTTATATTTATATTTAATTAATAAAATGACAATATTGGCAAACAAGCACAATATTGTACAAATTATCAATTTAATCAAATGTAGTCAATTAACTACATTCAAATTCATGAAATAAAGTAGAAACTTTATTTTACTCATGTCCATCATTTTTTTTTTATTCCCCACATTTTATTTTACAATAAAATGTATTATTGGTTTTAAAATTACCAATATGATTTCCCCAACCCAAACCAAATTCCATTAATTATTCCAAACCACTCCAACCATCGAAATGGAGTGATTAATTTATTTTGTTACAATTCATTAGCCCAAAAATTCAAATTCATTATGCATATGATGATTAAACAATTATTTAACAATTTTCTTTGTATTTAACAAAGAAAAGATGCAATTTGACAATAAATTACATTATCGCCAAATCGTACATGTTAATTGAATATAGTTGCATCTCTATATTCAAAATTCATGAAATAAAGGAACAAGTTTATCTCACACATATGTTTATTACTATTAATACAATAAAATCTTTCTAATTTTATTTTCCCTTTTATTTTACAATAAAAGGAGAATATTGGAATAAATTGCCAATATTCCTTTAATGCTCCTACTAAATTCCATCAATGATAATTTCCAACTCAAAGATCACAATTAAGTTGTTTACTTCATCTTTCCTTCATCTTAAATTTGCTTCAATCATTTACTTTGAAATAAACCTTATTTTATATTGTTCTCCCAAAATTTATTCATATTATATTGTTTATTCCAAATAAACAATATAATTCATCATTTTCTTCCAATAAATTCAATTAATTCCATTATTAAATTATAATCTTCATTATAATTTAATATTTACGGTACTCTCCAACCAGGGTTGTTACAGCTTGCCTCCACATCCATGACTTGGACGTCGATACTCCATCGCGGCTTCCAAGTTTCGCAACCACGAGCTGTCATGGCCCTACCAAAATTCGCCTCACACCATCACCATAATCGCTGCTCCCCTCGCTCGCGTGCTTCGTTGACCGCGCCCCCTCTCTGTCTGCTTTTGATTAGAATGAGGCCGACCAACTAGTTTTCGATTCGATTTCGATTGGGTTAAACTCGGATGTCGCGGCCATTTTTTTTAGCATACGATTTCGTTCGGCAAAAAGGAAATGGAGAGGGGAAACGAGATTTTAATATCGATTTTTATAAAGAATGGGATTTCGATTTTGATTATTAACTTCTTCTTCTAATCGAACAGTGACTTGAGAAGATGGGAAGAAAAAGGAAAATGGGTACGAAGGAGTCAAATAGGCGGCAGGTTGTACATAATGTCGGATGAAAGAAAACGAAGAATGGTATTTAAATTCAATTTGTCACAGTAAAAACTTCTATGCGTTAATATATCGTACGCTCACACCACAATTCTGATCAATACGAAATTTAAATTTCGATAATAATTCAATATTACGGATTCAATGGAACCGTTTCGTCGAATTGCTAGATTGCGCCTTGGAAGGCTATTTTCAAATTCAATCTAAACTATAAAATTTTAAAACTAAACAAACCACTATTAATTTCAATTTTACAACTTTTATTATTTTCATTGTTATCAATTATAATTTTTACAAGCCTTCAAATTATTTTTAACAGGCTTAAAATCCCAGATTTCATAGTTTACCCAATTTTAAATTATTTAATTCAATAATTTAATTAACAATTAATTAGTGATATTTGAATTCAAGTTAAAATTTAACTTTTAAATATTAAAATTAATTAAATATTCTAATTTAAATTGCTTTAAAATTTCGGGTCGTCACATTCCTCCCCTCTTAAAAAAAATTCGTCCCCGAAATTAGTAATTAGGAAGAATGATCCAATACCCGTTTACTCTTTCCAAAACCAAACCATTCATCATCCTACCAACTATCTTTTGTAAAAGATCCACTACCATTCTTACCAATCTTTCCGAACTTTCCCATAGTTTCAAAAAATATTACTTACTCAATCATTCAAATATCAATTTTAAATCAAATTTAAAATTATCAGAATTTTCTCAAATTTTTTTCCCTCTCTAAATTTTCGAAAATTTTTGCCAGCGTTTCCTTTGCGAGCTAACTCGGTACAACTACAAAATGGCTCTACGGCCTCCCAAATCCAAAAAGAAAACAAAAATCCAAGTGGCTAGATCCAAAAAAAACCCATTCAAATTCCATACGAAAATTTAAACACATACTTTTTTGTCGAGCAATTCTAATTTATTATCTAAAATCAAAACCAATTTTTCTTTCCCTTTTTCATACCTGCATATCCTGTTTAACAATAATATCCAATCACAACATTCAAAAACATTTAATGACTTCTTTTCAAAATTTCAATATCTGCTTTACTGAAGCCCGTACGATGCATATATATCATCCGTACGCAATACCAAATCCGATCGCTCACTCGATCACACAATTTCACTTCCGAACTAGTATCGTCCACCGGACTTCCTAGTGCGGACTCAGATCTGGTTTCATGATTAGAAACCATCGTTCTCCTTACATAGTCACCAACTATGATATAGAATATCTAGATTCAATCAACAATTCATATCCCGGTTCGCCGTCGAAATCGAGTGAAAAATCCTAACTCGGATCGATAAAATTATCTCGAAATTCTGTGCTCGAATCCGGATCAAATAGCTTTGCGAATAAAATAATATACGTACACCTTACGTAATTAGCCCAATTGATTATCAACTATATCAATTTCCTTTTTATTCACATTTATTTTGATTGTTATTCACCTTCCCCACAATCCTCACAGTCGCAACTATCAGCTTCAACCTTAATTCAATTATTCATTTATTCCCAATTTACTTTGCTTGAAATAAATTTTCTTTCTTGCTGTACTTATTTCAAATTTCATTAACTTTAGATTTTATTTCCTCATTTTGAGTAAAAACCTTTTTAATTGAAGATACCAATTTTCAGATTCCCAAAATTCCTTCTTTGTCTCTTAATTAAATTTAATCCTTAAATTTAAAAATAAATTCTTTATTCTTTCAAATAATATCACTTAAGCTTTACAATTTATTATTACCCCTAATAATTCAAATTCCTCTTATTCCAAATTTGTTAGAGTTTTGCAATCACTTTTATTTTATTTTCAATTCATTATTAATTTATTCCAATTCATTAGAATTATTTTACATAAAAATTTACTCTTTTATTACTTTCAAAAAATACAATTCTAGAGATTTGATAATTTATTTTACTGAGATATTCAATCCAACCATACCATTCAATACTTCAATTATTCATAAAATCATCACAGGATATCAAATATTCAGAACACAGAATATTAAATAATCTAAATAATTTCGAGGAATCCAGTTGGATCCCTCCAACCTGTTTTCCCTGCATCCAAAGATGTTAACACAACATAAAATACCAATTCCACAATATTACCATGCTATAGCACATCAACCAATTTGACCATTCAAACAATTATTTAAATTTAATCATTCAAATTTAAATTTAACTGAGTGAGATTAACTCACCTTTGATTTTGTTTGTAATATGATCCAACCCAGCTTGTCTCTTTCCGGATTTTGACCTTGTACAATCATTATACAATTTATTAATACTTGAAATAAATTGAACTATTAATTTCCCTTTTTACGAATTTAATCAACCAATGATTTAACTTCAGACTAATAATTTACTTCACTAAATAATTTTTATTAATATTCGAATCAATTAAACAATTAAATTTCCATCTACTAATTTAATTAACTAAGAATTTGGGTTTTAAGCTAAAAATTTGATTTTAAACAAATTTTCCTTTTAATAAAATAGTTTTTAGCAACTAAACAAATCTACCTCTATAATATATTTTATTTTGTTCTTTTCTTTGAAGCTTCACCAAAACAAAATTTCTTATTATGTCTTACTGTTAAATAAAACTTTTTATTTACACTTATATATTTTTCTATTCATATCCATATATATATATATATATATATATATATTAAATTTTAAAATGATCATATATTTTACTGTTATTGAAATTCTAACATCTATATAACTATACATAAATATACAGAATAAAAGAGGGTTTATACCTTACTCTCGACTTCGATGCCATCGTCGACCATGCCCAAGGTCGTGCTTCACCGAACCCTACTGTGTTCGCGCCTCGCGTTGCACTGAGCGACCAAGCCAACTCACCATCGCGCCCTAGCTGCCTCGTTACAACACCATCACCAAGAACACAACGTTAGCAACATCATCACAGCCTGGTCCACCTTCTTATAACGATCGCTTGCCTCCACATTCATGACTTCGACGTCGAATACTCCATCGCGGCTTCCAAGTTTCGCAACCACGAGCTGTCGCGGCCCTGCCAAAATTCGACTCACACCATCATGATAATCGCTGCTCCCCTCGCTCGCGTGCATCGTTGACCGCGCCCCATCTCTCTCTGCTTTCGATTAGAATGAGGCCGACCAACTAGGTTTCGATTCGATTCCTATTGGGTTAAACTCGAATGACGCGACCATTTTTTTTAGCATACGATTTCGTTCGAAAAAAAGGAAATGGGGAGGGGAAACGAGATTTTAATATCGATTTTTATACAGAAGGGGATTTCGACTTTGATTATTAATTTCTTCTTCTTATCGAACAGTGACTTGAGAAGATGGGAAGAAAAAGGAAAATGGGTACGAAGGAGGCAAATAGGAGGCGGGTTGTACATAATGTCGGATGAAAGAAAATGAATATATGGTATTTAAATTCAATTTGTCACAGTAAAAACTTCTATGTGTTAATATATCGTACGCTCACACCACAATTCCGATCAATACGAAATTTAAAATCCGATAATAATTCAATATTACAGATCCAATGGAACCGGTTTCGTCGAATTCCGAGACTGTACCTCGGAAGGCTATTTTCAAATTCAATTTAAACTATAAAATTTTAAAACTAAACAAACCACTATTAATTTCAAATTTACAACTTCTATTATTTTCAGTGTTATAAATTATAAATTTTACAAGCCTTCAAATTATTTTTAACAGGCTTAAATTCCCAGATTTCATATTTTACCCGATTTTAAATTATTTAATTCAATAATTTAATTAACAATTATTTAGTGATATTTGAATTCAAGTTAAAATTTAAAATTTAAATATTAAAATCAATTAAATGTTCCAATTTAAATTGCTTAAAAATTTCGGGTCGTCACAGAAATGGTTTATTTGGAGGTTCAAATCGGTATTCGGAATTTATTTGCGAAATTAAAGAAGCTATTTTATTTTATAAAGTAATTTAAAATTTAAATCATTTAAGTGGTGTAGTTGTATTTCAAAGTTATGAAATTCAAAGTTTTATATTTTGGAAGGCTATATTCCCAGCATTTGGTTTCGAAATATTTAACCTTGAAAATGTTATGTTTTTTGAAAAGGATATATTTGGAAAATAATATCATATTGATTTGATTTTTAAAGGGAAAATTATATCGTAATTATATGGTTTGGAAATGGATATTATATTCTGGTTTTGAAGTATAAATTATTTTGAAATGACCGTGGTGTTATAATAACGTTTGGTTGTTGAAGAGACCGGGATCGGAAGTTGTCATACTCTCTACCAACTCCGAAAACCACTTTAACAACCGTGTACGCGGTGGAGATTTCAGAATGAAGTAGGATGGTGGTGGCGTTTCCTTTGAGGTAAATAGGTGGACCCAAATCCCATGAGTTGGCATAAGGTAGCTAAAACAGGAGCGATCGACGGGTTAATTGAGGTAGCACCTTTGATCGGACACATCCCTTCGATATTTTACTTTGACTTTTGGATTGATTCGGTGGCCACTTTTGATTTTTGATTTTGGGGGTGTTGTTCGAGGTGGGCGGTAGTAGCTGCTACGCGTTACCACCGACCCGGAAGCGTAATTAGTATATCTACCCTCGCATTGCCTAGTTGCGCCGTGTCACCTACTATATAGAGCCTTTACTACGAGTTTCTCTTTGTGTCGTACCTATGGAGTGTCTTCTCGTAGTCTCCCGATCACGAGATATGCATGCACTGTATAGACTATTGGCATTATTTGTGTTAAGGTCTATATGGGTAACCCCTTAACGCTATTTAAAAGTAAGTTTATTTTACAATTAGACACTATTATAATAGCGAAATATACTACATAGTAAATAGTTTAATGGATCCTTAAGAGATGTAAATCCCAAGCATCTCTTGAGTTACTACACTCATATTTATTTCAGTTAATTTAAATTACATAAGATCTTTTAGTTCCGACTCGAGTGTTTTGTCTTTTCAATTCGCTCGGGTCCGTCCGAGCATTTCAGGATTTGAAGATTTTATTCTGGAGACGAAGACGAAGAATTGCATTACTATTATTTATTATAGTACTCCACTACATTCAAAATGTTCCGCTGCATTGTATTATTCTTTGGTATGTGTAACTCTGATATATATTGTATAAGTTAAATCAAATGTTTTCGTAAAACAACTTCATGGATTGTATATTTGATTATTATATTTTATCCTTCCGCTGTGAGATTCTGTTTTGTTTCATTTCTTTCTTGTTTTCCTTATTTACCCATAACAATCCGCCCTTCTGTTTGGTTTGAATTGGCACGTGTGTCGATTTAAAGCGTGTGAAAAGGCGGGCTGTTACATCTGGTATCAGAGCTTTGGTTTAGCGATAAACCTTAGCTTTGTGGGGTTTGACTCTTTATTAATAGGGTAGTAATACCCTATGATGAGTCGCTGAGTGTATATAGGAGAGAGCGTATTTGTTAGTGTTATAAAAAGGTTTTAATATTGTGTTAATTTGTTCCGTTTTGTATTTATAAATTCTGGTTGGTGCATGGGACGCTATGACATAAATAGGATTTCTAAACACTTAATAGGACAGACCGACATAATATTTGGTTTTAATATAGGTGAATGGAATAATTTTGCCTATTATATTTTCTATATATAAAGCAATAAATTTTGTAAAGATTATATTTGGTTGCAATATATTGGTTGTTAGGTAATGAAATTATAAATAATAGTTGAAATGAGATTTAAGATAAAATGAATGCAAATTGGAAATTTTAGAACTTAAGTTCCGGAATTTTTGAAAATTTCTTTTGAATGATGTTGGAATATAATAATAATAATATTATTAGAAGTATTTTCTGATATAAATATTTTGATATAATTTGAAAGAATTGTTTTAAAAAGGAATTTCGAAAAGAAAAATTTCTGTACTACCCTCTTTGTCGCTGGAAAATAATTTCAGTGATGAGTGCACGCATCATCGACATTCATTTTCGAGTTTTGAAGTGGGAAGGCCACTGTGGTAGTTACTGCAGATTTCTTCTGATAAACAAACATAAATTTCTAATTGTTTTAAGTATAATTGGATATATAAGTTTTAGGTTTAAACCATTATCGATTATTCTTAAAATGATTTGAAATTAAACCCGGTATTTAGTTCTTAACTTCCGTTAATTAATAGTTTTGATTATTGTAGTAAAATGGGTTGTAAGTAATTAATAATTGGAATCTCTAAAGGAAATAAGAAGATTGAATGCTAGGGTATATAGGAAATTAAAAGGAAGTTGAAATTTGTAACTTATTAAACAAAAGATGTAATTATTGAACATTAAATTAAATTAAAAGATGGGATAAACTTGTATGATTTTCAATTGCATTCTTGAAAGCATATGTATATAACTTACCCAATAATAAAAGTTAAATGTTAATAAGAAAATGTAATAGATATTATACAAGTAATAAACTTGAGGTAATGCAAGTAATTAATGAAATTCTGTAATAAATGAGAGTTTGATGTTGTAATGGGTATAAACTGAAGTTATAATGGAAATCTTACTATAATAAAATATGATAGAAGGTAAATGTTGTAAGTAAGTAATTATAGACTTAAGTAAATGTTGAAGTTATTTATTTTTAAAATAACCAAAAAGATGAATACTGTAAATAAATGAAATTAAGCAGTAAATAAATGAATTAATATGCAAAGAAATCGAATTAAAAATGAAAATTTGTAAGAAATAAATGAGAATTATAAGAAATCATTATATGAATAAAAAGAGAAATCAAACAACAAATGTATGAAATGAAATAAATAATAAATAAATTTGAATTGTTGTTATCGGTTTACGGTTGTTTGGGTAAGGATACTTTAAAATTGTTTGGATGAATGAATAATCTATTTAGTTTTACCTAAGGCTGTTGAGTGAAGGTTACACTTAGTAGTTTATTTTTCATTCCGTACAATTCAAAGTTTTGAACCCGAACAACTATTTGCTTGTTTGATATGAATGAATGTTGGGTTTGTGTTGATTTTTATGTGATGGTTGTATGCCTTTTGCAAGTGGTTATTGGGTGTATTGATTTGTTTGTTTATGGTTGAAATAACTTAAATATTTCATTCTATATAATTGCTAATTCTTATTAGATTTTATAAGTGAAATATACGTTATGGAAGCAATTGCTACTGCTTTTGGTTTCATAATTTAAGCGTTATTGCTCAACAAATAGGTACGTTTCGGAATACGTTTTATAGCGCTATTATATTGTTTTTCCCGTGTTGGGATATATATTATTATGTTATATATTTTTATTTTTGATATTATATTTTCTCCCGAGCCTCTCCGTACAAAGGAGACTCTGTCGAAATTTTCTGTAAAAATTTGGACTTAGAAATTTTTTGAAAATGTTTTCCAAACTTCAATAATTTAAGTCTAAAAAGATTTAATGGTTATAATTGGTATATTTTATCTAAATTAATTAATTTTGTAAATTTAGTTGTTTATAAAGTTAATGTTTTGAATAAGATATATTGATTTCTTATTCTTCTTTTCCCTTCTTTTTTCTTTTGGGGACGAAAAGTTTTGAGTGGGGGAGAGTGTAACGACCCGTGAATTTTGTTAATTAAATTTGTCATATTAATAAATATTTTGGAATTAAATTTATAAAGAAATATAATTGTTATAATTTGTAATAAAGTAAATGTTAAAAATTAACCTATGAAATATTATATTGATTAAAATAGACTTAATCAAAAAGGTTGAATTGAAAAAAATCCTATTTATGGGAACCTAATTTATTGGTATGAAAATTTATAATAAATGAGTTATTGCAAGAAATTGAAATTTGAATAAGGTTCTAATGAATGAAAGTAGTGAAAAGATTATACCCGGATGTAATTGTATATGAGAAATAGAGGAAAGTATTAAATTGATTTATGTAATAAAACATTATTAATTGTATTTGATTGTAAATTAAGGAAATGTTTTAATGCAAGTTAATATTTAATAAACTTGAATGAACGTTACAATTTAATTAAAATTCAAATATTACGACTTAGCTATAAATGGAATATAATAAGAACAAATGCAATTAGTGTATTTATGGGTGAAATAATATATTGATTTATTTGTAACCGAATGTAAATTAATGCAATTATGATAATGTAAGTTTTTAAATAATTAATTTAGCACAATTCAATTAATTGAAATAACTGTAAGGTCATAGTTTGTTGTATCTAGTAAATTTGGAAATTTAATTTCCAATAAATGTAATAAAGTATTAGAAATGTATATTGTTTCATAAGATAGTATAAAGAAATGTAAACTTGTGATCTACGCATGAAATAATAATGTAACGGCCCGCCTTTTCGTACGTTTTAAACAGACACACGTGCCGATTCAAACCATACGTAAGGGCGGATTGTTATGTGGTAAATAAGAAAAACAGAGAAGAAATAAAACAAAATATAACCTCACAGCGGAAGGATAAAATATAATAATAAAATATAAAGTTTATAAAACTGTTTACAAAACTTTTGATTCTTCTTTACATAATTTAATATCAGAGTTCACATACCAATAAATACTAATGCAGCGGAATACAGTGAGTAGTGGAACCATATAGTAATAATAATAATAATAATAATAATAATAATAATAATAATGAAATCTTCGCCTTCATCCTCTAGAAATAAAGTCTTCAAATCCTGAAACGCTCGGACTGACCCGAGCGAATTGAAAAGACAAAACACTCGAGTCAGAACTAAAAGATCTTATGTAAGTTAAATTAATAGAAATAAATATGAGTGCAGTAACTCAAGAGATGCTCGGGATTTACATCTCCTAAGGATCCGTTAAACTATTTACTATATAGTATATTGCGCTATTATAATAGTGTCTAATTGTAAAATAAACTTACTTTTAAATAGCATTAAGGCTTTACATTTTCCACCTTAACACGTAATAGTCCCCGTAGTCCATCCAATATCATAGTCCCTCCTGATCGAGAAGCCACCAGAGGATACCACACGAGCTACGGGAGAAATCCAAACTCGTATAAGGCGCGATAGGGTAGGTGACACGGCACAACTAGGCAATGCCAGGGTAGATATAACAATTACGCTTCCGGGCCGATGGAAACGCGCAGCGCGCAGCTGCCGCCCACCTCGGACAAACTCCCCACATCAAAGAAAACAAAAGTGAAGGTGGCCACCGAATAAAATCCAAAGTCATAGTATAGTATCGAAGGGAAGTGTCCGATCAAAGGTGCTACCTCATTAACCCGTCGATCGCTCCTGTTTTAGCCACCTTATGCCAACTCACGGGAGTTGGGTCCACGTATTTACCTTACAGGAAACGCCGCCACCAACCTACTTCATTCTGGAATCTCCACCGCGTACACGGTTGGTCAAAGTGGTTTTCGGTATCGACAGAGAGTATGTCCATGTCCGATCCCGGTCTCTTTGCCAACCAATCGTTATTATAACACCGCGGTCATTTAAAAATAGTTTATACTTTAAAACCAGGATAAAATTTCCCATTTTCAAAACTATGAATACGATATCATTTTAAAACCCAAAACAGTATGATATCATTTTATCCCAAATATAATTCTTTTCCAAAAATCATACTGCTTTAAAATCTATAATATCTGGAAACCAAACATTTGAATTGTACTTTCAAAGCATAATATTTCGAGAATTCAAAATTTTAAAACCATAACTTCTAAAACTTGAATGGTTTGGATATTCAACGGTATATAAATTAAATGGCTTAACTTTAAGGTTACTTTGTAAATAAAAATAAATTCCATGGCTTTACAAATATATTTCTTTATTTAAAGTCTAAACTATAAATTTTAAATATCACTTCAAGTTACAAAACCACATCAATTTCTATATATATATATCCATTTGGAGTATTAATATTTCAAAACTAAAGTTGGAATTTATTCTTTCAACAAATTAAATGTTCTATTATTTAGTCTTGAATGTTCACATAAAATCCATAAATAAACTCCAATTTCTATCAATTAAATGTTTCCTTCAATTTAATTATACTAGAATATTCATTTTAAATTTATCTTGGGAAAATCCAGTTATAAATATCATACCTTAAAATTTCCAAACTTAACATATAATATAAATTATCAAATTCCATTTTCTCAATTTTTCCATTTTTATTTAACAGATTTATACACAGCTTAAATTCAAAATTTATAACTTCGTATGTGTATATATATAGAAGAATAATATTTATAAAATATCAAAATTAAAATTTTTTATAAACCGTATCCTATCCAAACCATAGAAATCACTTTAAATATTTTATATATAGACCACGGTGCCTGTATATAATTTTCTATCCTAGGGTCAAGTGATACGGATATTTATCATTTCAATCCGCAATTTAAAATAAAATGCGGTTGTATATCATTTCAAACTGCAATCCCGAATGAAATGAAAATGCATGATGACTTGCAGTTCATACAATATAATTATAGCATTCATTCATCCAAATATCGATCATCGATCATCAATTGCAATCATCATCCAATTTTAAACAATCATTGATACAGAGCATATGAATTATACAGGAATCAATAACAGATATTAACTGACAGTTTATATTCCATAATAAATTTAATGACTATTAACTAGCAGTTTATGTGCAAAAATAAATTCTAACTGTCAAATTTTATGCAATAAATAAAATAAATTAACAGTTACATTAAATAAATGCGATTTAACAGATATACTGAATAAACATGCCAAACAGTCATAAATAAATTTCTACTCATATCTAAAATAAATTTGACAAACATAAAAACTTTTAGAAGTTGTGAGTGGGTTAAAACACTCACCTTTTGAATTTAAATTGAATTTAAATCCGATTTAAACTCAAAAATTCGATGGCCTCTAAATCAATCCATACCAGCATCAACAGATCCGAAATTTAATTACGACCCTAACGAAAAAATCTCGTGTGAAACGGAGTTCGTATGTGAAAGTTATCACAATTAAACGATTTGCAATTGAAATTAAAAATAAACAAAACAAAAATAAAATACCGTGCCACATCCACTCTTCCCACGTGAAAAACGCGTATGCTTCTTCTTGATTGCTAACTTTGTTCCGTAATTTTTCTTTTATTTCGATTTACTTTAATTTTCCTCCTTATTATATCAATGTATGTATTTTTAAAAGGTTTGAAAGAAAAAAGAAGATTTGAAAAAGAAGAATTGAAAAAAAATGATTAAAATAAGAATTGTAAACGGAAGAGAAGATCTAGATTTGAAAAGAAAGAAGAAAGTTTGAATAGAAGTAAATTTGAAGAAGAAGAAGAATATTTGAAGAGAAAGGAAAAATTAAAATGAGAGATAATAAGGAGCTTTGAGAAAAACAAGAAAAAAAAAGAAGAAGAAGAAGAAGAAGAAGAAGAGTAGCATGGAGGCTAGGGTTAGAGTTAGGAGAAACAAAATGTAAAAGAAGAATAAGATGTAGGTTATTTATAATTAGGAAATGAATGTGGAGGGACAGAAATAAATGTAACGCTTTATTTTTTAAAGCTTCAGGCACTAATAATGCATAAGGAAATGTACGTAAGAATGGAAAAGTTTGCGAACGAAAGTTAGATTTTGTATACGTAAAAATGAGGTGGCAAAAAAATAAATATAATCTAAAAGTCAATGCTCAGGTATTAAACGGAGAAAAAAAAAAGAAACGAATCAACTATTAAAAATAAGGTAACTGTTTTAAAATGTTCATGCAACAATTAATAATAAAGAAATAAAAATGAAGGGACCATGTACCTTGCACAATCTTTATTTTTTTATTTTTTTTTTGTAACGCAACCAAATTAACTTCATTATGTCAATTAATATTCAAATTTGTACGCATTTAGGTTTTTATCTACGCACAATAAAATATTTATACTTACCTTAAAAATGAAAACGTTCAATTTTGATTTCTCAAAATGATCTTTTATTTCCATCAAAACACCCTTTTTGTTTAACGCAAAACGTGCGTTTCTTTTATTAAATATATTAATTGCAATCAACGTTTCCTTTCCTTTTTATTGAAATATTTGAATTACATTAACTGCAGTTACTTACAAAGTTAAAATTTTAAAACAGACAATTAAAATAGATAAAAATATACAACAATTGTTTATTTAAACACGTTTATAAATTTATTTTTTATACACAAGAGTAATAAATAGATTATTTTTCTATTCTTGTAATCAGTCTGTAAGCTAAAACATAGTTCAAATCATATATTCCTTTCTTTGAAATCAATCTTTCTATTCTTTATTTTAATGAAATTAAACCTACATTTACAAATGAAACATTCATTTTATCGTTAAAAATCCAAATTTACAACATTAAGTTTTAAATTTTCAATTTATCCAGTGATTAAACTTAATTGCCCATGAAATTCATTTATTTGGTTTTTAAATTCTTTTATCCACTCCATTATCACCAAGTAGATAAATTAACATTGGTTAATGGTCAATATATTGTTATCCTAAATTTTCACCTTACTCCATTAACGTGGTATTTAACATTTTATTCCCATTTAGTTGAAATAACCCTCTTTCCAAAATTTTACTTCAAATAAATAAGCAACTCTCTATATTTCTAAATCAATTACAATAGTTTAACAAATTGAAAGTTAATTGAAAGTTGCTAAATTTATCGATTTCAGAATTTCCCTTAATTTCATACACGTTCAGAAATTATCTATTTAATTAAATTAACAAATCTTTATTTTCAATTAGATGAATTAAATGTTGGATTCACACTATTGCATTCATATTTCCCGTTTCACTTTTATCCGTATTAACTATTTCATTTTCTCTTATTGTGAATAACTAACATATTTCACTATATAATGTCAGTTTATTTCCTTGCATTAACATACCCCTATTTACACTGATTAGAATAAATTACATTCCTAAGTGCACTCCTATCAATTAAATGTATAAATTAAGGTTCTTTTTTTTATAATATACTTCACTCACTATAAAAATTTTACACACTAAATTTACTTTCAATTAATTACTTACATTCTATAACTTACTTTACATATTTTCCGCATTAATTATCTTAATTATCAAAAGTTCAACTTATTCCCCAAAAATTGTCATTCATGGTTACAACCTACATTGGTTGGTATTTATTCCATTCATCTCTTTAGTTATAGCGTAAATTTCTCATTAATACACATTAAAGTCCATTTAATTTCAACTGCCTCCTAATTTCCATTTATAAGTCTTAACACCCTATATTTTGACAACTTCTAATCATGGTATTACTTCTCATATTATATGTACCCTTTATTTAGTGTATTAACATTTATTTCAATTCAAATTTCATCAATCAAATTAAACATGTAACTTATAACTATTTCCCAAGATATTGCACCCATTGTCATATTCTGAATGGAGTTAGCATTTAATCTCAAAATTCATCTAAATTTTACATTAAGACAGTATTTAATTCTCCTTGATAATATTAAATCCCCAATGGAATCAATATATCCCACTATACATACTTTACGTGTAAAACTCTTAATTTTTCAATTTCACTTATTTCCCAAATCCAAATAGTTACCTAACATAAATCTATGCTTATATTATATTCACGTTCACCCTTCCGTTATTCTCAAATAAATTACCTAGTAACGTTCATATAAATAAATGCTATGTCAGTTTCCTATTCTATTGCGATATTATATTTATTCATTACTGCATAACTTCATTTATTTCATTCTTATTACTTTAATTAATAGTTAAAGTAACGCTTATCAATATGCGTCAAATTATTTACAATTTACAAAGTTTTGATAAATTGACCAATTTAGTAGGTAATACATACTATAATTATTATACTCATAAATTAATACTTAACTACTATAATACCTTACCTATACTTTCTATCTTCACATTCTATTCAGGTACAATACTTACACCAATTTATTTAACGAAAATTTATTCATTTTACAAACAAGGCTCAAATTACCATTTGTTCAATTATCGTTCATTTCAATATAAATTTATCACTCTTTATTTATTTCTACTAAATTTTAATTTCAAAATTCTATTAAATAACTAAATTAAATCGTCTAAATATCGGGTCGTTACACTCTCCCCCACTCAAAACTTTTCGTCCTCGAAAATGAGAAAGAAGGGAAAAGAAGGATTTAGAATCTACATATCTTATTCAAAACATTACCTTAAATTTACAATATCTGTTACTCTTCTTAAAATATACAAATTTACAACATTATCTTTTTATACTTAAATTTATTAGAGTTTGGAGAACATTTCTAAATATTTCTAAGTAGTTTCAATCCCTAACAACAAATCAATACACAACCATCCATTTCAAGAACAACATATACATCCAAATCAAGCAACCATTCAATCAAACAAACAAATGGTCGTTCAGGTTCAAAACCTTTAAATTATACGGAATGAAGAATAAACTACTAGCGCATCCTTTACTCAATAGTCTTAGATAAAACTAAGTAGATTATTCATTCACCCAAATCAAATTTTAAGGTATCCTTGCCCAAACAACCATCAACTAAACACAAATCCAAACAATAATCAAATTAACTTATATAAATTCACCTCGTACTTTAGTTGTTTGATTTCCTTTCTTTTATTCAAACCAAATAATTTTTTCCTTTTATAATTTACATTTATTTGTGACAAACTTCAAATTTTATCTTCTCGTTCAGTGGTTGTTTCTTACAATTATTCATTTTTGCTTAATCGGGTCATGTAAGTTTCTTTTATTTGTATTATATTTAATGCACTTCTCAATTTCAATCATTCATTTTATGCTTACATTTATATTATATTTAATTATAGTAACCCTTTTTATTACACTTAAATTCTTAACCTTATAACATCCATTCTTATAGGTAAAGGATTTTATTAATTCTTTGACTAGGGTTTGCAGTCATTTATTTATGTTACCTACTTTCCATTATATTCAACTAGTAGCATTTATATCATACTTAAGTTTATAACCCTACACATCAATCCTTATTTATTAAAGAATTTCATTTTGTTTACTTAAGTTTTAAAATCACCTATTTATAATACTTACCTTTAATTTTGGTAAAATTTCAATTTATAACCTAAGTTTATAACATTAAATTCTCATTTATAATAGCAATTCATTTAATACTTCATTATTTCCAAAATTTCTACTTGTATAATATTCTATTCCAATTTCTTATTTAACATTTCAACCTTTAATATTTGGTAAGTTATATATGTTAAAGAAAATGCAATTGAACTTATACAAGTTTATCTCAATTCTTTTAATTCATTCATTGTTCAATAAATCTTTACTTTTTTTTTCTTATAAGTTAAAATTTTAACTTCCTTTATAACTTAGCATTTAAGTCTCTTATTTTATTTAGGGTTTCAATTATTAATTAAATTCTGTTTCACTACCATAATTGAAACAATTAATTAATGGAAATTTAGAATTAAATACCGGGTTAAATTTCAATAGATAAGTATATTCTTATAACTTATATACCTCTAATTATATTTAAAACAATTAAAATTTAGATATTTTCAAAATAAATCTGCAGTAGAATTTACTACAGTGGCCTTTCCCCTTCGAAACTCGAAAATGAAAGTCGATGATGCGGCCTCCATCACCGAAATTATTTTCCAGCGACAGAGAGGAAAGTACGAAACTTATTTTCTCCAAAATCTTCTTTAAAACAATTCTTCCGAATTACACTAAATATTTATATAAGAAAATACTTATAAACAATTTTTATATTTCATAAATCCTTTGAAAGAAAATTTTCAAAAACCCCGGACTTAAGTTCTAAAATTTCCAAATTCCATTGATGTTAATTTCATTCTTATTTTTCTTATTATTTATAAATTTTATTCCTAACAACCAATCTATCGCAACCAAATATAGATATCATTTGAAATTTTTTTATTTTATATATAGAAAATATAATAGGCAAAATTATTTCATTCACCTATATTGAAAACAAATATTATGTCGGTCTGTCCTATTAAGTGTTTAGAAATCCCTATTGATGTCATAGCGTCCCATGCACCAATTAGAATTTATAAATACAAAATGGAACAGATTAACACAATATCAAAATCTTTTTATAACACTAACAAATAAGCTCTCTCATATATATACACTCAGCGACTCCCATAGGGTATTACTACCCTATTAACAAAGAGTCAAACCCCACAAAGCTAAGGTTTGTCGCTAAACCAAAGCTCTGATACCAACTGTAAAGGCCCGCCTTTTCGTACGTTTTAAACAGACACACGTGCCGATTCAAACCATACGTAAGGGCGGATTGTTATGTGGTAAATAAGAAAAACAGAGAAGAAATAAAACAAAATAGAATCTCACAGCGGAAGGATAAAATATAATAATAAAATATACAGTTTATAAAACTGTTTACAAAACTTTTGATTCTTCTTTACATAATTTAATATCAGAGTTCACATACCAATAAATACCAATGCAGCGGAATACAGTGAGTAGTGGAACCATATAGTAATAATAATAATAATAATGAAATCTTCGTCTTCGTCCTCCAGAAATAAAGTCTTCAAATCCTGAAACGCTCGGACTGACCCGAGCGAATTGAAAAGACAAAACACTCGAGTCAGAACTAAAAGATCTTATGTAAGTTAAATTAACAGAAATAAATATGAGTGCAGTAACTCAAGAGATGCTCGGGATTTACATCTCCTAAGGATCCGTTAAACTATTTACTATATAGTATATTGCGCTATTATAATAGTGTCTAATTGTAAAATAAACTTACTTTTAAATAGCATTAAGGCTTTACATTTTCCACCTTAACACGTAATAGTCCCCGTAGTCCATCCAATATCATAGTCCCTCCTGATCGAGAAGCCACCAGAGGATACCACACGAGCTACGGGAGAAATCCAAACTCGTATAAGGCGCGATAGGGTAGGTGACACGGCACAACTAGGCAATGCCAGGGTAGATATAACAATTACGCTTCCGGGCCGATGGAAACGCGCAGCGCGCAGCTGCCGCCCACCTCGGACAAACTCCCCACATCAAAGAAAACAAAAGTGAAGGTGGCCACCGAATAAAATCCAAAGTCATAGTATAGTATCGAAGGGAAGTGTCCGATCAGAGGTGCAACCTCATTAACCCGTCGATCGCTCCTGTTTTAGCCACCTTATGCCAACTCACGGGAGTTGGGTCCACGCATTTACCTTACAGGAAACGCCGCCACCAACCTACTTCATTCTGGAATCTCCACCGCGTACACGGTTAGTCAAAGTGGTTTTCGGTATCGACAGAGAGTATGTCAATATCCGATCCCGGTCTCTTTGCCAACCAATCGTTATTATAACACCGCGGTCATTTAAAAATAGTTTATACTTTAAAACCAGGATAAAATTTCCCATTTTCAAAACTATGAATACGATATCATTTTAAAACCCAAAACAATATGATATCATTTTATCCCAAATATAATTCTTTTCCAAAAATCATACTGCTTTAAAATCTATAATATCTGGAAACCAAACATTTGAATTGTACTTTCAAAGCATAATATTTCGAAAATTCAAAATTTTAAAACCATAACTTCTAAAACTTGAATGGTTTGGATATTCAACGGTATATAAATTAAATGGCTTAACTTTAAGGTTACTTTGTAAAGAAAAATAAATTCCATAGCTTTACAAATATATTTCTTTATTTAAAGTCTAAACTATAAATTTTAAATATCACTTCAAGTTGCAAAACCACTTTAATTTCTATATATATATCCATTTGGATTATTAATATTTCAAAACTAAAGTTGGAATTTATTCTTTCAACAAATTAAATGTTCTATTATTTAGTCTTGAATATTCACATAAAATCCATAAATAAACTCCAATTTCTATCAATTAAATGTTTCCTTCAATTTAATTATACTAGAATATTCATTTTAAATTTATCTTGGGAAAATTCAGTTATAAATATCATACCTTAAAATTTCCAAACTTAACATATAATATAAATTATCAAATTCCATTTCCTCAATTTTTTCATTTTTATTTAACAGATTTATACACAGCTTAAATTCAAAATTTCTAACTTCATATGTGTATATATATAGAAGAATAATATTTATAAAATATCAAAATTAAAATTTTTTATAAACCGTATCCTATCCAAACCATAGAAATCACTTTAAAATATTTTATATATAGACCACGGTGCCTGTATATAATTTTCTATCCTAGGGTCAAGTGATACGGATATTTATCATTTCAATCCACAATTTAAAATAAAATGCGGTTGTATATCATTTCAAACCGCAATCCCGAATGAAATGAAAATGCATGATGACTTGCAGTTTATACAATATAATTATAGCATTCATTCATCCAAATATCAATCATCGATCATCAATTGCAATCATCATCCAATTTAAACAATCATTGATATAGAGCATATGAATTATACACGAATCAATAACAGATATTAACTGACAGTTTATATTCCATAATAAATTTAATGACTGTTAACTAGCAGTTTATGTGCAAAAATAAATTCTAACCGTCAAATTTTATGCAATAAATAAAATAAGTTAACAGTTACATTAAATAAATGCGATTTAACAGATATACTGAATAAACATGCCAAACAGTCATAAATAAATTTCTACTCATATCTAAAATAAATTTAACAAACATAAAAACTTTTAGAAGTTGTGAGTGGGTTAAAACACTCACCTTTTGAATTTAAATCTAATTTAAATCCGATTTAAACTCAAAAATTCGACGGCCTCCAAATCAATCCAAACCAGCGTCAACAGATCCGAAATTTAATTACGATCCTAACGAAAAAATCTCGTGTGAAACGGAGTTCGTATGTGAAAGTTATCACAATTAAACGATTTGCAATTGAAATTAAAAATAAAAAAAACAAAAATAAAATACCGTGCCACATCCACTCTTCCCTCGTGAAAAACGCGTATGCTTCTTCTTGATTGCTAACTTTGTTCCGTAATTTTTCTTTTATTTCGATTTACTTTAATTTTCCTCCTTATTATATCAATGTATGTATTTTTAAAAGGTTTGAAAGAAAAACGAAGATTTGAAAAAGAAGAATTGAAAAAAAATTGATTAAAATAAGAACTGTAAACGGAAGAGAAGATCTAGATTTGAAAAGAAAGAAGAAAGTTTGAAATAGAAGTAAATTTGAAGAAGAAGAAGAATATTTGAAGAGAAAGGAAAAATTAAAATGAGAGATAATAAGGAGCTTTGAGAAAAACAAGAAAAAAGAAGAAGAAGAAGAAGAAGAAGAAGAAAAGTAGCATGGAGGCTAGGGTTAGAGTTAGGAGAAACAAAATGTAAAAGAAGAATAAGATGTAGGTTATGTATAATTAGGAAATGAATGTGGAGGGACAGAAATAAATGTAACGCTTTATTTTTTTAAGCTTCAGGCACTAATAATGCATAAGGAAATGTACATAAGAATGGAAAAGTTTGCAAACGAAAGTTAGATTTTGTATACGTAAAAATGAGGTGGCAAAAAAAATATATAATCTAAAAGTCTATGCTCAGGTATTAAACGGAGAAAAAAAAAAGAAACGAATCAACTATGAAAAATAAGGTAACTGTTTTAAAATGTTCATGCAACAATTAATAATAAAGAAATAAAAATGAAGGGACCATGTACCTTGCACAACCTTTAATATTTTTTTTTTTTTGTAACGTAACCAAATTAACTTTATTAAGTCAATTAATATTCAAATTTGTACGCATTTAGGTTTTTATCTACGCATAATAAAATATTTATACTTACCTTAAAAATGAAAACGTTCAATTTTGATTTCTCAAAATGATCTTTTATTTCCATCAAAACACCCTTTTTGTTTAACGCAAAACGTGCGTTTCTTTTATTAAATATATTAATTGCAATCAACGTTTCCTTTCCTTTTTATTGAAATATTTGAATTACATTAACTGCAGTTACTTACAAAGTTAAAATTTTAAAACAGACAATTAAAATAGATAAAAATATAGAACAATTGTTTATTTAAACACGTTTATAAATTTATTGTCTATACACAAGAGTAATAAATAGATTATTTTTCTATTCTTGTAATCAGTCTGTAAGCTAAAACATAGTTCAAATCATATATTCCTTTCTTTAAAATCAATCTTTCTATTCTTTATTTTAATGAAATTAAACCCACATTTACAAATGAAACATTCATTTTATCGTTAAAAATCCAAATTTACAACATTAAGTTTTAAATTTTCAATTTATCCAGTGATTAAACTTAATTGCCCATGAAATTCATTTATTTGGTTTTTAAATTCTTTTATTCACTCCATTATCACCAAGTAGATAAATTAACATTGGTTAATGGTCAATATATTGTTATCCTAAATTTTCAACTTACTCCATTAACGTAGTATTTAACATTTTATTCCCATTTAGTTGAAATAACCCTCTTTCCAAAATTTTACTTCAAATAAATAAGCAACTCTTTATATTTCTAAATCAATTACAATAGTTTAACAAATTGAAAGTCAATTGAAAGTTGCTAAATTTATCGATTTCAGAATTTCCCTTAATTTCATACACATTCAGAAATTATCTATTTAATTAAATTAACAAATCTTTATTTTCAATTAGATGAATTAAATGTTGGATTCACACTATTGCATTCATATTTCCCGTTTCACTTTTATCCGTATTAACTATTTCATTTTCTCTTATTGTGAATAACTAACATAATTCACTATATAACGTCAGTTTATTTCCTTGCATTAACATACCCCTATTTACACTGATTAGAATAAATTACATTCCTAAGTGCACTCCTATCAATTAAATGTATAAATTAAGGTTCTTTTTTTATAATATACTTCAATCACTATAAAAATTTTACACACTAAATTTACTTTCAATTAATTACTTACATTCTATAACTTACTTTACATATTTTCCGCATTAATTATCTTAATTATCAAAAGTTCAACTTATTCCCCAAAAATTGTCATCTCATAGTTACAACCTACATTGGTTGGTATTTATTCCATTCATCTCTTTAGTTATAGCGTAAATTTCTCATTAATACACATTAAAGTCCATTTAATTTCAACTGCCTCCTAATTTCCATTTATAAATCTTAACACCCTATATTTTGACAACTTCTAATCATGGTATTACTTCTCATATTATATGTACCCTTTATTTAGTGTATTAACATTTATTTCAATTCAAATTTCATCAACCAAATTAAACATGTAACTTATAACTATTTCCCAAGATATTGCACCCATTGTCATATTCTGAATGGAGTTAGCATTTAATCTCAAAATTCATCTAAATTTTACATTAAGACAATATTTAATTCTCCTTGATAATATTAAATCCCCAATGGAATCAATGTATCCCACTATACATACTTTACGTGTAAAACTCTTAATTTTTCAATTTCACTTATTTCCCAAATCCAAATAGTTACCTAACATAAATCTATGCTTATATTATATTCACGTTCACCCTTCCGTTATTCTCAAATAAATTACCTAGTAACGTTCATATAAATAAATGCTATGTCAGTTTCCTATTCCATTGCGATATTATATTTATTCATTACTGCATAACTTCATTTATTTCATTCTTATTACTTTAATTAATAGTTAAAGTAACGCTTATCAATACGCGTCAAATTATTTACAATTTACAAAGTTTTGATAAATTGACCAATTTAATAGGTAATACATACTATAATTATTATACTCATAAATTAATACTTAACTACTCTAATACCTTACCTATACTTTCTATCTTCACATTCTATTCAGGTACAATACTTACACCAATTTATTTAATGAAAATTTATTCATTTTATAAACAAGGCTCAAATTACCATTTGTTCAATTATCGTTCATTTCAATATAAATTTATCACTCTTTATTTATTTCTACTAAATTTTAATTTCAAAATTCTATTAAATAACTAAATTAAATCATCTAAATATCGGGTCGTTACAAATAACCTAAATAAGGGAAATAGTGTTAATGTAAGTAAAAAATTGGAAAAAAAGGAATGGAACTAAGGTTTGGTTTTAAAACCTTAATTTATGTGGGTAATTAATAAGATTTCACATTCGAAACATAGCCATTAATACAAATAAAGAAAAGGAGGCAATAGTGTAAAACTTTAATCATTTATCCATTCATGTAATGCATTGAATTTAGTCTAAATCAAATTTAAACATTTGGTTGTTAATAATAGCTTATGGGTGAAATAAACGTTAAAGGGTAACCAGTATTGTAAGTTAACCTTTTAGACAAGTATATTAAATTATAACTCGTAATCAATTGCAATAAATATAAATAAATTGTTACGTTAACGTTAACATTAGTACAAAACAGATCAGTTGCTTTGCCTCATTTGTGTCGGTTGTCCATAAAACCGTCACAAATAGTGTAATTTGTGTCGGTTGTTCATTAACAACCGAAACTATTGACTTATGGGTAAGAAGAAAATGTTAAAAATGTAATTTGCATCGACATAATTGAAGGGAAGCCATAGATCTACTCATGTCGGTTGTTTGAACAATCGACACAATTAAATACAATACCATCGGTTGTCCAAAAACCGACACAATAGGCACACAACTTTTCCCCCTAAATCCATTTCAGCCGCCCCATCTTTTCCCGCGAACCTTTAATTTTAGAGGAAAAATTTAGCCATCACCTACCCGACCCGTCTCCTTCTTTTCTTCTTCGTAAAACAAAAAAAGAGAGAGAACACAGCAATCGCTTTTATTCCTTCTTCTCTCTAGCCATTATACTACCGTTCTCTCTAGCAAAAAAATAGGAGAAAACAACAATCACTTTTATTCCGCCTCCTTATGCTTCTCTCTCTTTTGAACTAAAGTCGAGTGATTGAAGAGTTTGCGCTGCGATTTCGTCTGCTTCTAGATCAAGATTTTTGATCTTTTAGGTATGCCTTATTGAAATATTGAAGACTTTGGTTTTTTTGATTTGCGATTTTGGGTTTTTTCGACTTGCGATTTTGGGTTTTTCTGTTGAATTTATGAATTATTGAATTATTGAAGACTTCTGATTATGGAAAAAACGAACTAGTGCAAACTTGCTAGGATTACATAGTAACTTAAGATGTTAAAGGATTGATAATTTTAGAAAATCATGCCATTCTTTTCTATGAATAATTGTGTATTTACTGAAATGTATGTATGTGTGTATATATATCATAATATATTTTTTCATTTCAAGCTGAATTGCTTCAACGTAATGATTACAACATTATCACATGAGCACTAGACCATGTTTTCATTTGCAATCAGCTTATATTTCAACCTTTTCTGTCCATTTTTGCTTAACTGTGTAGAAGAACAGGATCCTCTGTCCAAGAACACCAAAACTGAGTGATAACTGAGTTATAAACTATCCATGTTAGCAGTTGAAACTTGTCAATATATAAAAATAACCTCCTTAAGAACACCATAACTGAGTAATAACTGAGTTAGTTGCATTTGTTTTATGCGTTTCTTAGAAAAAAAGAAAGAAAAAAATATTTACATTGAACATGCTCAAACAACTCATTTGATTTCTCTTTCGTCTCTATTACAAACTTTTGTTAGCACTCTATCTTTACATTTTTGTTGCCGCCACTATTCACTGCATTACATTTTTCATCTACTATGTTCAGTGTTTTTTCCTCAACATTCCCCTAGGTGTTGTTTTCAAGATTTTGGAAACCGGTCAATGCATGCCAAAAAAGCAAGCAAAAACCAAATAGCATCATTTAAAATGATAATATGTTTTCTATGAAATTTATATTCTCAGTTTATATTTTTCAAATTTGTTTACACCTTTATGTGCTATCCAGTGCCTATAGAACTGCAATCTACAAGGCAAATCGTGGGGCATTCAAGGATACTCATCCTGAAGACTTGATAGCCCCTGTTCTCAAGGTATTATTTTCTTCTTTGGAACATTTCATTCATTCTGCCAACATAATATCTACTTTAATTTATTTATATTATATTTATTCGGTTTTTTACTTCATTTTGAAAATTAATTATTGGTAATGGTGCTTTACTATACTGAAACAAAAAAAATTGATCATGATGCCAAATACCAGTTCATTTGACTAGTGGTTATTGTTTGACCACTGGTTAATCATACAGTAATAAACTAATCCACTTCCAGTATTGTTTAGTAGTGCATTGAAAAGTATATATTGCATTGATCGATTGTATGTTTAAATAAGTATTGTAATAAGTGTGGCTGCTAACCTAATTCCATGTGAGAATTGCGTGAGCTATATTAATTTGAATCATGAATTCAGGCATTGTTTATCAACTGGCTTATGTGGGTGAGAACAATGAGTGCATTATTGTTCAAGTTCACATATTGTCACATCTTTTTACATATCTAAGACATGTTGTTGGAATTATGTCTAATTGGATTATTACATATATTGTAACGCCAAGCTGAAAATATGGGAAGTTAACATCACTCAATAAATTACATAGATGTCTAAGATAATTTATAATATAGTTTATATAACTGATTTGAAACTAAATATTCATGGGGACTGTTATAATTTTGTATGTTATTTCCTATTTATTTTTTGGAAATTGGTAATGTTCACATCACTTTTATGCAAAATTTGCATTTGTACATTGCATTTGTGAAAAGCTGTCATCCAATTTTTTTAAGGCCAATGCCCTTCCCTTTTAGGTTTGCAGAGCTTAGTCTAAGAGATTTTACAATGTTTTCCAGCCCACAAAAAGTCTGCTCATAAGCTATCATTTTCAAAAGAGTGGCCATAGGCATATGATATGTCATCATCCACTATAAGACCATGGGTGTGATAACTGTTTGTATAAGTTCTGCTCTCCCTGTGATGGACAGTAGTTTACTTTCCCAAGTATCAAATTTGCCTATGATTTTTTGAAATAAGCCATTACATTCTGAATGCAAGTAATCTGATGAGAGTGGCACTCCTAAGTACAACTGCAAAATTTGCAAGATTGAGTTCTTGTTAAGATAGGTGCTACTGAAATAGACTTTAGTCTTCGTTTGATTAATATCCAAGCCTGATACCAATCCAATATGCATAGTTGTTGCACTTTGTTCATTAGCTGTAGCAAACATCATAACTTTATCTACATACAGCAAATGAGAAATTACAGGGTGGATATTGCTAATTGGTGTGATATGCTTAGTTTTGATTGATGCCTCTAATTTCAAAGAAAAATGTTCCATAGCTATATAAAACAAATAGGGTAAAAGTGGATCTTTGTGTCATATACTCTTGTTTGAAGTTAAATATCCATGACGCTCCCCATCAATTTGAATAGAAAATGTAGGTGTAGATATGCATTGCTTATAACTTTGGAGGGATAAACATTCTAGAAAAAATTAAACATATAAACCCTCTATCTAACTTATAATATGCTCTCTGAAGATCAACTTTAATGCAAAAAATTTAATGCCTTTCTAGTTGAAATTCCTAATAAGCTCAAGTGCTAATAATACATTCTCAACAAGTAAAATGTTATACTAAGTTTGTATAAAAAAGGTTGTTTATTATTTACCTTGATCATAAGATCACCTTCTTATATCGGTGAGTGTTCCCACTCTGTTTGTCCCATGCAATCATTATGGTCCTATTACAAGGCATTGACCATGCATGTATAATACTTCTAACTCTGTTGTCTCGAGATTAAGATGTAACAACTCAAGGCACTATCCTGAGTTAATGTATCATGTCGGCTTTTAGTGTTTTGGCTATTCATTTCATTTCACTCTTTTAGCTTTAGGGTAAACTCCATAAATCAATTTTTATCTCCACTCAGTCCATCCCATTCATTCATTATGACCCCATTGCAGTACATAGCTTGTGGGTCCAGACTTATGATCATGCTGTTACAGGGTACAAAAAGAATAATTCAAAGCGTTACCTTGAGCTGTAAATCATCCTTTTGTTCTTAGGATCAACGCCTTATTTCCAGATATACATAATATATATTAGAACTAATATTTTGATATTGGAAATATAAACATAGATGGATAAGTTGTACAAGAATATCTACGAGGCATTATATACTAGTGGATACGGAGCACATAACTAAAATAAAGTTAGCGAGTTTATTTTAATCTGCATCCCTATTTATTTGTAAACCTATAAACCTCTCACATATCATCACAAGTAATTCAAATATCTTTTTAAAAGAAAATTCACGTTCCTATGCTTTTTTAGGTATTTATTTATAATTATTTTACTTCTTGTTCACACTTGAAAAGCAACGTATATAAGGTCTAACCAGTCGATCTATAGGAATGCCGACAGTCGACTAGTGGATGGCTCTGTATTTTTAAATAAGGAAACAATGTTCAAAATTTTAAACCATCGCTCCTCTAAATTTTAACTCTTCCGAACATTTTTTTTCACTTTTCATGGTAACCCTACATTACTATCATGCTATATCCATTTCCGAACCATCTATAGTTTATTATTTTAAACACTCTCTTTCTCTGTCTCTCTTGGTCTCTAAAATGGCTTCTATAAAAAATCTAGCTATTGATCATTGCTTACTCATTCATACACTTTAATTTATAATCAATTATCCATCAAGCAATGCACTTGCAAGAACAGAAATTCTAACTTCTTCATTTTCAATATCTAAGTTTATATGACCAGATGTTGAGGAATAATTGAAATATCCAAACAAACATAAGAAAAACTTATGATTTTTTTTGCTTATGTAGTGCGTCTCTAGCAATTTCACATGGATCGTAATTGGATGTATAACGTGAAACGTAGTGATGATGAGTTCTTGAACAAAATGGAAGGATTCATCAAGTGTGCGTTGAATGATCAATTAACAAGAAGAGAAGAAATAATTTTTTGTCCTTGTAGACGTTGCCAGAATAGGAGGAGATTTCGTAACATAGATCAGATCAGGGATCACATAATTCGGTATGGGATCAAGCAAAATTATACACAGTGGATATGGCATGGTGAAAGCACACTTAGTACACCTAGTTCTAGTAATCATTACTATGATGAGGATAACCAAGAAGGTAACGTGAATAACGAGGTAAATGATGAGACTGATGAGATCGACAATGTTAATGAGATGTTTGATGATGTTCAAGAACATTTGATGGTAGAGCCAAAATTGTACGAAAAAATATTACTTAATGCTGAGAAGCCTTTGTATTCTGGTTGTGCTAAGTTTACAATATTGTCTGCTGTGCTCAAGCTTTTCAATTTAAAAGCGAAACACGGGTGGAGTGATATAAGTTTTACATCATTGTTGGAACTTTTGCAAGACAAGCTACTGGAAGGTAATGAGCTTCCTACTTCTAATTACGAGGCAAAGAAAATTACGTGTCCAATTGGCATAGGATACAAAAAGATACATGCATGTCCAAATGATTGTATATTGTATCGAAATGAATATGAGAGCTTGCATGAGTGTCCTAAGTGTGGATTACCTCGTTACAAGTCGTAAGAAAATGTTCATAACGACCCAGATAAGAAATGGCCTCCAGCAAAGGTTTTATGTTATTTTTCCATTATACCAAGGTTTAAACATTTATTTGCAAATAAAGAAAATGCAAAAAACTTAAGATGGCATGCAGATGTGAGGAAGGATGATGGATTACTAAGGCATCCAGCCGATTCTCCGTAGTGGAGAAATATCGATACCATGTATTCTAGTTTCAACGAAGAAATAAGAAATCTCAGACCTGGTCTTTGCACAGATGGCATAAATCCATTTGGCAATCTTAGCAGTCAACATAGTACATGGCCGGTTCTTTTGATGATTTACAATCTTCCACCTTACTTGAGTATGAAGCGCAAGTACATTATGTTGTCTCTTATGATTTCGGGGCCACGACAACTAGAAAATGACATCGATGTTTATCTAGCTCCTCTTATTGATGATCTAAAACTTTTATGGGATAAAGGTGTGCGCGTATTTGATGCATATAGTAGAAGTGAATTTACATTACGCGCCATGCTTTTTTGTACCATAAATGATTTTCCTGCATATGGTAACTTGTCTGGATATAGTACAAAAAGTTCTAGAGCATGCCCAATTTGTCAAGACGATATGGCTGTTGAGCGCTTGCATTTTTGCAAGAAAAATGTGTATATGCATCATCGTAGATTTCTCCCTCTCAATCATCCTTATCGTAAAAAGAAGAAACCTTTCAACGGGGAGATAGAAAGCGGAGTTGCTCGTTTGCCATTAATAGGAAATGATGTATATGAACGGATCGAAGATATTGAAAATGTATTTGGCAAAGCCTTTCCTCTTAAAGAAGGCATGTGGAAGAAAAAATCTATATCTTTGGGAACTTCCATATTGGAAACATTTACAAGTTAGGCATTTTCTAGATGTAATGCACATAGAAAAAATGTTTGTGACAGTATCATTGGAACACTCTTGAATATACCTGGTAAGACAAAAGATGGTGAGAAAGCTAGACAAGATATGTTGAAAATGGGTATTCGAAAGGAGTTAGAACCAGTGGGGAAAGGTAAACGTATCTATTTGCCTCCTGCATGTTATACATTGTCCAAAAAAGAGAAAACTAGTTTATGCGAGTGTCTTCGTGGTGTCAAGGTTCCATCAAGTTATTCTTCGAACATTAGCAGTCGTGTATCAATGAAGGATTTGAAATTGACGGGCATGAAGTCTCATGTCTGTCATGTGTTAATGCAACATTTGTTGCCTGTTGCTATTCGAGGTATATTGCCTAAACATGTTAGACATGTTATTACAAGGTTTTGTATTTTTTTAATGCAATTTGTAGTAAGGTGATTGATCCAAATATGTTGGATGATGTGACGCCCCACCTCTATACCCACGCTAGCCAAGAACACTACGGTGTAGTGCTGTCAACTAGCACGGAGAATAAGACTGTTGAGGAGCGACCATCCGTGTAATTGCTTTGTGCGAGCACCGATATGTCAGATAGTAAAAACATGAATTTCATTTCAGGAGGAAATCCGACATGCCGATGCAAACTCAAAGCTACCACACGGTGGCTATAATAGTCTAGGACAAATATAAACTAATAACACAGATAAATATAAATGCGGAACACAGATAAAACAAAAAATCTCATATATATATATAACTGATGTCAGTTACAATACATTTGACACGGTACATGTGATACAACTACAATAGTCAACTCAGGAAGTTATATATACAAGTACATTAACGTATATAATATACATGAATACATATCTTCCTATACAATAATACAGTCTACTACAAAAGACGGCTACTCCAAAAGATATGAAAGAACTTCATAGCTCTAGCAGCAACCCAAAGCAGAATATCTACAACCTGTAAATACTCGGTCTGACCCGAGTATTAGATTCAAAAGAAAATAATACTCGGGTCAGTCTAATTCAAACTCAGTTATTAGTGCACAGAAGCAATAATAATTAAATGATGAATAGACGACAGTAATTAAAACAAATCAGTATGCAATTCATAATATTGAATTGAAACGAACAAAACAGTTCAAAACATTTAAATATCAGTTAAAATATTAAGTCGAGTAGGGCTGCAGTACACGCACGCGTGCACTGCCTCGCCACTACGGAATATGGAATACGCAAAGAGATCCATAAGTCAAAACAAATAGAATATCATACACGCCATACCGTGTGGCTGCAGTTCACGCTTGCGTGCACTGCCCTGCCACTATAGTGACGAAGTACCCAATGAATGCCGTGTGGCTGCAGTTCACGCTTGCGTGCACTGCCTTGCCACTACAGTGATGATGTACACAAACGGGCACAAGGTCAAATCCGAAATATCGGATTCAACTCAAGTGACTTCGAAAACAATCCATTTGCATCAATGCAATGCAAAACAACAAGGGCAAGACCGCATACCCAAAAAAAACTGCAGTCAACAATGAATGCATCATTACATACAACAGTAATGAGTCAGGTACAAGAACATGAAGGAACCAGCTAATGAACAAAGAGTCAGCACCCAAAACAGATGCAAGTGCAGTCTTCACCTAGGTGAAGACCACATGAACTTAGTGCAACACAATTATTCAAGTGCATATACAGGAATGCAACAATGAATCACGAACCAAGTGTACCAAAGAGACAACATGTTTGCAACTGTGAAACTGGCAGTGCAAATATCAGATTCGATAACGAAGGCAGTAGCACACACAATTCAACTTCAAATGCACTGCAGCTACATGTATTCAGGTACATGAAGACAGCAAATACACACTGAACTACATGCCTCGAAGAACAGAGGACAGAACTAATGCAATCCCTACATGAAGTGGAAGTGAAACAGTGTCCACTAAATGAAACTGGAAAAATGCAAATGAAATCAGTGATCATTGCAAGGCAAGGCCCACACATCTAATCTGCCTAGGCCCGAGGCTAATGAAAATGCAATGCCTTAGCACACATGAGTGTTAACCCAGTGCGATACAAACCAACAAAGCAGACCCAAATCAATACATGCTTCCACACATACATATGTATGTGCGTACTCAGATACACATATGCGGCAGCAGTGTAAACCATCAAGTGCGAATCAATAAAAAGAAATGATAAAAGAGGCAAGTGTTGCACTTTCAAAGTAACAAGCAACTATCAAACGAAAGAGTGCAGACCTGAATGTCAAGACACTGCAACTGACAAAATACAAGCTCAACTGCACAAACAATAGGCAGTGACAATAAAGCAGTGAGACAGTAAATGGCAACAAGTGCAACAGTGAAATGAAGTAGATAGTTGTCTCGAGCAATAGCAAGTCTACATGTACATGAAGACAGCAAAACAGGTACAACTACAAGTGAATGACAACAAGTGATGCATTAGTGAAACAATTCTACAGTTGCATATAACATCAAGGTGGATATATGTACACAATGATACTACAATGATGAACAGAGCTACAGACTAGACCAGTGAACAGCTAGAGATGATTGCAGCCTCAACACATGAATATACAAATCTGGTGATATAGCAGTAAGAATGGAACAATAAATAGTACATCAGCCCCCAAATCAATGCAGCAGTGTGCATATCACCATGAAAAAGGCAATGTCACAGACAAAAGAAAGTCTCGACATACTTGTGAGAAACAACATCAACCAATAAGGAATCAAATTACATACTGCAATTGAAACAGCAATTAAATGTATGGTCTGTCAAGGTAATATTGAGCAAAGGATTTAAAGTAGCAATCTCAAATCAAAATCAAAACTGTGGCAAGTTCAACTAAATTGCAATGCAGCTCAAAATCAAGTCATAGGCGAAGTCAATGCATATGTCTACAGAGTTCAGTGCACAAGCAAGAGTACATATGATGCGCATAGCACTAACACATACATATGCAGTGCGAACACATATCCAAGTGGAACAGGTCAAAGACCAAGTCAGAAATCAAGCAAGAAATTCACGAATTTGAACTCCTCATAATTCACAAAATTTCGAATTCGAACAAAAATCCAAAATCCTCAAAGCCATAAAAATGAATCAGTCAAAATCAATACTATGAGAAGCAAGTGCCATTACTGTTCGAACTAGATGTGAGTGAGATAGAATCACTCACCGTGTCGACGAATTAAAGGAGCAACCGAATGTCGAAGCAAGCAACGTTAGCGCCACAAGAACGAACGAGGGAAAGGGGCGGGCCGCCATTAATTTTCTTCGTTCATTTTTATTCTAGGGTTCGTGAATGAAAAGGGGGAAGAGGGGGACCGGGTTATATAAAAAATAAAATAAATAAATAAATAAAAAGAGAACGAGAGAAAGGAATGGGTTTGAAAATAAATCACGGCCCATAAACCCTTTTAAAAATTTATAAAAGAATTTTAATTCAAATTTAAAACTTAAATTGGCAATAAGCGAAAATATTAATCGTTTAATGTCGATTATAAATCGACACGAAATACAGGGTTGTTACAGACTCCCCTCCTTAAAGAAATTGCGTCCACGCAATCCTAAGGGATAAATGGACAAAAGGTAACAACCATAAGAGCATGAGAAGGTAAGCTTTTAATTTCATAAAAGAAATTCACAAATTCTCAACAAAATTTGGTTATCACTTAGATAATCAGAATACAGAAATCACGAAACAGCAATATCTAATCATCGATTCGATAATTTGAAGACAGCAAAAATTTAATTACCAACAAAGATAATTAGAAACACGAGTCACAAACATCTAACTATCAAAAACGATAATCAGGAATTACCACAACGGTAATCAAATTTCAAATCACAAATATTCGATTATCAAAAACGATAATCAAATCAACAAGTATTCGATTATCAAAATCGAAAATCAATCTTAAATCACAAATATTTAATTATCACAAACGACAATTAAATCTCAAATATCTAATTATCAATAGATAATTAGAAACAATAAATATCTGATTATCAAAAACGATAAATCAGAAATCACGAATCAACGATTATTTAATTATCACAATTGATAATCAAATCTCAAATATCTAATTATCACAAGCGATAATCAGAAACAGCAAATATCTGATTATCACAAACGATAATCAAACCACAAATATCTAATTATCACAAATGATAATTAGAAACAATAAATATCTGATTATCAAAAACGATAAATCAGAAATCATAAATTTTTCAATTAACGAGTCCGAAATTAACCGAAAGAGCAAACGCACATGACTCATAACCACGAGTTTTACTAAATCGTTTAATTCACTTCATCGTTTCCTTGAAAGTGTTAAATCGTGTATTTTAAATAAACAACATTTTACGTTCTCAAACGGACAAGTCCGGAATTAAGCGAATCAGTAAAAGAAAGGGGTCATAGTCCTCGATTTTTCTGAAACGTTTAAATCGCTTCCTCATTCTTTTGAAGGCGTAAACTGTAAAAATTTTGAAAATCATTTTATTTATAAAATTACAATTTACATTCTCAAACGAACAAGTCCGGAATTAAGCGAATTAGCAAAAGAAAGGGATCATAGTCCTCGATTTTACTGAAACGTTTAATTTGCTTCCTCATTCTTTTGAAAGCGCAAATCGTAAAAATTTTGAAAACAAATTTGATTTATATTTTGAAACAATTTTTAAAATATGTGATTAAAACAACGACATCAGAAGCAACTTCGATAAGTGGATTTTCATTCATCCAAAGAGTCACAAGAATCTTCTCAAAGATAGAAAGGGGTATCATACCCTAAACTTGTATTCATAACAAGTCAATAACACACGAATTCACCAATGCACAAGAATTGATAAAACTTATCAATAGAAATCACGAAAATTGGTGAAGCACAAATTCTAGAAATCCTCACAAGAAATCCAGAAAACACAAGCTAAGAGTATGAGAACTCGAACGCGAGTATGAAAACTCGAACCGGAGTATGAAAACTCGAACGCGAGTATGAAAACTCGAACCGGAGTATGAAAACTCGAACAGAGTATGAAAACTCGAACGGAGTATGAAAACTCGAACAGAGTATGAAAACTCAAACAGAGTATGAAAACTCGAACAGAGTATGAAAACTCGAACGGAGTATGAAAACTCAAACAGAGTATGAAAACTCAAACGGAGTATGAAAACTCAAACGGAGTATGAAAACTCGAACAGAGTATGAAAACTCAAAGGAGAGTATGGAAACTCACCAACACGCGAGCATGAAAATTCATCAACACATGTAACGCATAACGAGAACGGGAGCACGAAAACTCACCTACATGCGAGCATGAAAACTCACCAACACGTGCAATGCAAAGCGAGAACGGGAGCACAGAATCTCACCTACACGTGAGCATGAAAATCACCAACACGGGCAACGCAAAGCGAGAACGGGAGCACGGAATCTCACCTACACGCGAGCATGAAAAATCATCAACACGTGCAACGCAAAGCGAGAACGGGAGCACGGAATCTCACCTACCCGCGAGCATGAAAAATCATCAACACGTGCAACGCGAAGCGAGAACGGGAGCACGGAATCTCACCTACACGTGAGCATGAAAATCACCAACACGGGCAACGCAAAGCGAGAACGGGAGCACGGAATCTCACCTACACGCGAGCATGAAAAATCATCAACACGTGCAACGCAAAGCGAGAACGGGAGCACGGAATCTCACCTACCTGCGAGCATGAAAAATCATCAACACGTGCAACGCATAACGAGACGCTATCTCATGGTTGCAAGCCATTAATTTTGACACACGAATGGCCCGAAGACCGTGGGGCGCTACCCCACATGTGTGAGTCGAAATCACACAGATTGAGGTCCAGACTAACCAAAAAAAATCAAAAGAGGTATGTGTGAGTGGAATCACACAAGTGGTGTCTAGTCTAACCTCACAATCAAAAGAAAAGTATGTGTGAATGAAATCACACAAGTGGTGTCTAGACAATCCTCAAAGCCCAAGAGATATGTGTGAGAAGAAATCACACCGATGAGGCCTAGTCTAACCGTAAAAATGATCGTCATGATCAACGAGAAGTGTCAATTACACTAAGTCAGTAAATGTAAAAGTTTAGCATCATGTCCCATAACCACTTACTTAACTTAAATATTTACGAACAAACTGTAAATCTTCACTAATAAAATTTGTCACTAGAGGTTCAATCGAACAAGTCCAACAATTAACCGACGAAGTAAACGCAAGCGTTTCATACCACTTGTTTTACTAAGCCGTTTAATTAGATTTCTCATACGAGTGAAATAAAGATTTGTATATACTAATAGATTGGAAAACAGTTTCAAAAACGAGTTTGGTATTGAAAATAGAGTTGAAAACATTTTGATAAAAGAGTTTTTGATATTTACTACCAGTATTGAAACCTTTATATTTTTAAAGTGACAAATCACAAAAATGATTGTAGAAACAATCAATCACAAGAATTCACATACGAAGACGTGAATAGAATCCAAAGAAATCGATACCGAATTCATCGAAAGGTATGTTCACAAAAATCCCGAAGAAAAGGTCATCAAAGTTGCTAATAAATGATAGCAACAAATCGGGAAATAATCAAGAATCGATTAAATTCGAAAACCAAATCAATTCACTAAGATTCACATTCGAAGACGTGAATAAAATACAAAGAATTCGATTCCAAATCCATCAAAGTAGGAATACCCAAAATTCCTGAAATAGAAGTTATCAAAGTCGACAAAGGTGATAACAACTAACCGGAAAAGAAGAACCGATCAACAATTGGAAAAACAAAGCAGAACGAGTATAAATGCTTGAATGACTTTAGCAAAAGCAAAGGTCAAGTCAACGTCGATATCGACAAGGCAAAGACCAAGACAATTTCTTTTATACCAAAGAAATTTTAAAACTATCAGAGAGAGGCACATGAAAACCAACAAACCATGGATAAACAGACAGAGTCGACAATTGGAATGCAATTTGTCTCAAAGATTGATACCCAAAACCCAATTGTATGGAAACTGCATTAAGTACACGAATCAGAGATAAGAATGCATATATATAGCAGTTCGAATAAACAATGCGAGTTCAAATCGAAGTGGGTACTAGTTGCAGCAATATGCAACTTGGTAGAGCATATATACACTGATACTTAGAAGTGTAAACTCAAGTGAGCAAGTGCGATAGAGAATAGCAGCAATGCTCACGGATAAGCGTTAGGAATTCATTCCTAACAATCAAAGATGATCTTAAGACAAAGATGTGAAATAAAACATCGACAAATAGTTGTAACACATGTACTATCTAAGTTATGTTTTATATTTGTTCTAAACCCCAGGCTCTGATACCAAGCTGTGACGCCCCACCTCTATACCCACGCTAGCCAAGAACACTACGGTGTAGTGCTGTCAACTAGCACGGAGAATAAGACTGTTGAGGAGCGACCATCCGTGTAATTGCTTTGTGCGAGCACCGATATGTCAGATAGTAAAAACATGAATTTCATTTCAGGAGGAAATCCGACATGCCGATGCAAACTCAAAGCTACCACACGGTGGCTATAATAGTCTAGGACAAATATAAACTAATAACACAGATAAATATAAATGCGGAACACAGATAAAACAAAAAATCTCATATATATATATAACTGATGTCAGTTACAATACATTTGACACGGTACATGTGATACAACTACAATAGTCAACTCAGGAAGTTATATATACAAGTACATTAACGTATATAATATACATGAATACATATCTTCCTATACAATAATACAGTCTACTACAAAAGACGACTACTCCAAAAGATATGAAAGAACTTCATAGCTCTAGCAGCAACCCAAAGCAGAATATCTACAACCTGTAAATACTCGGTCTGACCCGAGTATTAGATTCAAAAGAAAATAATACTCGGGTCAGTCTAATTCAAACTCAGTTATTAGTGCACAGAAGCAATAATAATTAAATGATGAATAGACGACAGTAATTAAAACAAATCAGTATGCAATTCATAATATTGAATTGAAACGAACAAAACAGTTCAAAACATTTAAATATCAGTTAAAATATTAAGTCGAGTAGGGCTGCAGTACACGCACGCGTGCACTGCCTCGCCACTACGGAATATGGAATACGCAAAGAGATCCATAAGTCAAAACAAATAGAATATCATACACGCCATACCGTGTGGCTGCAGTTCACGCTTGCGTGCACTGCCCTGCCACTATAGTGACGAAGTACCCAATGAATGCCGTGTGGCTGCAGTTCACGCTTGCGTGCACTGCCTTGCCACTACAGTGATGATGTACACAAACGGGCACAAGGTCAAATCCGAAATATCGGATTCAACTCAAGTGACTTCGAAAACAATCCATTTGCATCAATGCAATGCAAAACAACAAGGGCAAGACCGCATACCCAAAAAAAACTGCAGTCAACAATGAATGCATCATTACATACAACAGTAATGAGTCAGGTACAAGAACATGAAGGAACCAGCTAATGAACAAAGAGTCAGCACCCAAAACAGATGCAAGCGCAGTCTGCACCTAGGTGAAGACCACATGAACTTAGTGCAACACAATTATTCAAGTGCATATACAGGAATGCAACAATGAATCACGAACCAAGTGTACCAAAGAGACAACATGTTTGCAACTGTGAAACTGGCAGTGCAAATATCAGATTCGATAACGAAGGCAGTAGCACACACAATTCAACTTCAAATGCACTGCAGCTACATGTATTCAGGTACATGAAGACAGCAAATACACACTGAACTACATGCCTCGAAGAACAGAGGACAGAACTAATGCAATCCCTACATGAAGTGGAAGTGAAACAGTGTCCACTAAATGAAACTGGAAAAATGCAAATGAAATCAGTGATCATTGCAAGGCAAGGCCCACACATCTAATCTGCCTAGGCCCGAGGCTAATGAAAATGCAATGCCTTAGCACACATGAGTGTTAACCCAGTGCGATACAAACCAACAAAGCAGACCCAAATCAATACATGCTTCCACACATACATATGTATGTGCGTACTCAGATACACATATGCGGCAGCAGTGTAAACCATCAAGGGCGAATCAATAAAAAGAAATGATAAAAGAGGCAAGTGTTGCACTTTCAAAGTAACAAGCAACTATCAAACGAAAGAGTGCAGACCTGAATGTCAAGACACTGCAACTGACAAAATACAAGCTCAACTGCACAAACAATAGGCAGTGACAATAAAGCAGTGAGACAGTAAATGGCAACAAGTGCAACAGTGAAATGAAGTAGATAGTTGTCTCGAGCAATAGCAAGTCTACATGTACATGAAGACAGCAAAACAGGTACAACTACAAGTGAATGACAACAAGTGATGCATTAGTGAAACAATTCTACAGTTGCATATAACATCAAGGTGGATATATGTACACAATGATACTACAATGATGAACAGAGCTACAGACTAGACCAGTGAACAGCTAGAGATGATTGCAGCCTCAACACATGAATATACAAATCTGGTGATATAGCAGTAAGAATGGAACAATAAATAGTACATCAGCCCCCAAATCAATGCAGCAGTGTGCATATCACCATGAAAAAGGCAATGTCACAGACAAAAGAAAGTCTCGACATACTTGTGAGAAACAACATCAACCAATAAGGAATCAAATTACATACTGCAATTGAAACAGCAATTAAATGTATGGTCTGTCAAGGTAATATTGAGCAAAGGATTTAAAGTAGCAATCTCAAATCAAAATCAAAACTGTGGCAAGTTCAACCAAATTGCAATGCAGCTCAAAATCAAGTCATAGGCGAAGTCAATGCATATGTCTACAGAGTTCAGTGCACAAGCAAGAGTACATATGATGCGCATAGCACTAACACATACATATGCAGTGCGAACACATATCCAAGTGGAACAGGTCAAAGACCAAGTCAGAAATCAAGCAAGAAATTCACGAATTTGAACTCCTCATAATTCACAAAATTTCGAATTCGAACAAAAATCCAAAATCCTCAAAGCCATAAAAATGAATCAGTCAAAATCAATACTATGAGAAGCAAGTGCCATTACTGTTCGAACTAGATGTGAGTGAGATAGAATCACTCACCGTGTCGACGAATTAAAGGAGCAACCGAATGTCGAAGCAAGCAACGTTAGCGCCACAAGAACGAACGAGGGAAAGGGGCGGGCCGCCATTAATTTTCTTCGTTCATTTTTATTCTAGGGTTCGTGAATGAAAAGGGGGAAGAGGGGGACCGGGTTATATATAAAAAAAAAAAAAAAAAAAAAAAAAAGAGAACGAGAGAAAGGAATGGGTTTGAAAATAAATCACGGCCCATAAACCCTTTTAAAAATTTATAAAAGAATTTTAATTCAAATTTAAAACTTAAATTGGCAATAAGCGAAAATATTAATCGTTTAATGTCGATTATAAATCGACACGAAATACAGGGTTGTTACAGATGATCAACAAGCCGAAGGTATGTCAACTTGAGATGTATTTTCCCCTTTCATTTTTTGATGTTATGGTGCATTTGGTTGTACATTTGGTAAGAGAAATCAAGATTTGCGGTCCTGTTTTTATGAGGTATATGTATCCTTTCGAAATGCACATGGGAACTTTAAAAAGAAAAACAAAGAATAGATATAGACCTGAAGCTAGTGTCGTAGAAGGTACTGTAGCCGAGGAAGTTATTGAATTTGTCACACAATACCTAACTGGCGTTGAACCTATTGGACTTTCCAAGTCTCGACATGAAGGGAGACTTGACGGTCAAGGCATAATTGGGTTTAAATTGATGTCAATTGGTGATGATATGTTTCACAAAGCTCACCTACTTGTTTTACAGCACCTTAGTGAGGTTCGTCCTTACTTGGAAGAGCACATGATAAATATAAAGTCTCAAAATCCTTCAAAGAACGAAAGACGGTTGACAAATGAACATAACCGCTCATTCCTCATATGGTTTAAAGATAAGGTAATGTCTCAGTTGTCTCAGACAAATCATAATGTTTCCGATATAATAAAATGGTTGGCGTATGGGCCTAAATTTCAAGTTAGCTCTTATGAAGTATACGCTATTAATGGGTATGTCTTTCATACGAAGCGTCAGGATGAAAAGAGAAAAATGCAAAATAGTGGAGTAAGTGTCGTAGCATCTTCAAGGGAATTTGCTAGTGCTAAACATAACAAACCAATAAATGCGACAATGTCATATTACGGAGTAATTGAGAATATTTGGGAACTTGAATATATGGACTTCACGATTCCTCTATTTCAATGTAAATGGGCCGATAACCATCGTGCTGTACAAGTGGATGAACATGGATTCACACTTGTTGACTTTGATCGAGTGAGTCATGATAACGATCCACTCATCTTGGCATCTCAAGTGAAACAAGTTTTATATGTCACCGACCCAGCTTATCATAGGTAGTCTGTTGTCCTTCTTGGCAAAAGATGCATTATTGGGATCGACGACGTGGCAGATGAAGAAGAGTATAATCAATTTGATGAGAATCCACCATTTTCCATTGGCATAAGTCTATCAGAAGAAGAAGTTGATTTAAATGCAAATTATGCACGTAGTGATCACGATGAAGGGGTTTGGATAGCGGGGTCATTTTTTAACCTTCTAATACTGTCACCATTCAATTTGTTCATATGTGTACATTTATTTGGAATGTGTATATCAGAAGCTAAATCTTCAAACGAATGAGAAAACATGTGTGAGTATAGTTTTGTGTGAAAGCATGGTAAATGAATAGTTGATATTTTGAAAATATTGGGTCGTTCACATACTTCAATCTCTGCAAAAGAATTCAAAAGGCATTTCTGTTTTGACTCATTGCAATACTATTAGGTTAGCACTATTTTCTTGCATTAGTATCTATCGGGTAACAATTTAATGATGAAATTTATATGCATTAGCTTATCTTCCTGAATCTATCATATAATAATTTATTGCAATACTGTCTGCTTGATATGAAAAAAATAACATATGAAATCATTTTCTTATATTGAAATGTGTGTCGTTGCTCATTACAATGTGAACTAGTTATGTGTAGCTTTCTCAGATATGTGCATTTATTGGCCGGTTGCTTGCACTGAAATTTAAGCAACCATGTATGTTTTGCTTAAGTGGTTAAATCATGAGCTTATAGAATGCATGTAAAATATACATGGTTGCAGAATATATACCTATAAAAAGATTTTTCTTGTTAATTTCGACTGCTCGCTAAAAAAATGCTTCTAAAATTTTGAGCGTGATTAACAAACATGACATAATTGTTAGCAGTAGCACCATTATCCTTTTTATTTCGTTTATAGATGTTGTAAATATAGCATTCATTCATGAAATGTATTGTTTATAGATATAAAAAACACTTCCTTCATTCATGTCATAGTTCCTATAAATTTTTAAGTGAGATCTAATGGATGCTGTTTTGTTACTAAGAAATGACACGGTGCATGTAAATTTTCAAATATTCCCCCAGATATGTGTCATATTTTAATATATTTGTTGATTATTGAATTATTAAGTTTTTATTATATCAGTTACAAAGCAATCTAGTCAAGATTACTATATTAGTTACCAAACTTTCAATTTTATAGTATACACTCCAGATTACAACATGTAACTAGCATATGATTCACATTAAAAGTATTTACATCCTGAATCTACCAAAAAAATATAGTTCTGCATACAATAAAAGAAATTTACATCCTAAATCTACCACAAAAAATATAGTTCTGCATACAACAAAAGAAATTTACGTCTTACATCTACCCCAGAAAATATAGCTCTGGATACAATAACAACAACAACATGGTTTCACTCTTTAAGCTTCAAAATGAACTGCCAAAGCTCATGTTGATGTTACTGCATATGCTTGTAAGCTCCTAAAAATCGAGTCCTATTTTGAAACTCTCTTATGAAGACAAAATATGCACCCTAAAAATTTGAATGGAATATATTAAATACATAAACATATTTTGAAATACAAAATGTGCTTTAATTATCTTTAATATAAATTTCTTGACAGAGCCTAGTCACCAAATCAACTTGTAAATTACACTAGTATTATTAAATGTTAACACTTAATGCAACAACGTTCCAAGATACGGGGTATCTTTTACATACAAATATGGCCCGTTCATATAGATGTTGAGTTGTTATTGTACATCAATACTATATTATTAAGTAGTTCAAGGGCCAACACAGGAGGAGAAAATATTAATCAATTTTTTATAGTTGGAACAAATAAATATTAACAAAATATCAATAATTTAGTATAGCTGAAACAAATTAATATTCAAGAGTAAAAAAATTGTGCAAAATAATCATTTTTTGAACTTTAGAGTAGGGGAAAAATTACACTGACCATGAAATAAATTTATAACACTGGCAAAATACATTGACCATGAAATTGTTTTATCGCACCTTAATACAGAATTTCAATTTTAAAATAATCGATGTGCATTACAAATATCACCATACATTATATGTCACACTGTTTCATTAATTGAAAGGACATATAGCATACATCCAAAGCAAGTGGAAAACAAATATACGAACATGTAAAAAGGTATACATGAAATGACAAAGGTGCATACATAAAAATAACTAAAATATTATAAAGAAAAAAAGTGAGTAGAGTTTAAAAGTAAAAAAACAAAGAAAGAAATGAAAAAAATGACTATGTTCAGTTAGTCAATAGATTTACAAGATCAATCGATACATATTCTAAAATATGAAACAAAAATAAATGCAAAACAGGTAAAATATACGTAACATGTGATAATAGTTTTTTTATAACAACTTTATACAAAACCATATTCAAACTCAATTCCTAAAACATAATCACGTATGCACTCAACCCTGTTCAAGCATGTCTTCATGCACATATGTTGGGCGCTGCCATTTCAAGCATGTACACATGTTTCGTTAGCAGGCAAGAATGCACGTAACCAAGTGAAACATGAGACCATCTGAAAATGCAATCAAGCAAATATCTCTTCAAATAAGTTCTGGATGTGTGCATTTTGCAATCAAGCAAATATGTCTTCAAATCAGTTCAGACTGTGTGATATTTAAATTATTATTCGTTTGTTGAAATATTTTATAACTTTCGGGTGCACATCTGTGATACAGGAATAATGGAAATGCAACTATATGAACACACTGAAGAGCAAAACACTTCCGCTTCTGCTTCAGAACCGTCATCTAAGAGGAGGCAAAGAGGTCCAACAACCGGAAAGAAATACATAACATCCAAGCCAAAATTCATTGAGTGGTGTGATAATGGCAAACCTACTGGAAAATGGGTGAAGTCTTTTAAGGCGTACGTAGGCGATACAGCTAGATCTAGAATTGATATCAATATTAAGAATTGGTCTAGCGTTAGTCAAGGGCTTAAGGATACCATCTGGGAAGACATTAAGGTATTATAAATTCATTTGTTCGCTTATTAAATTGTCAGTTGGATCCTTTGTGTTTGGAGTCATGAACCACTTTCATTGTTTATCGAATTCATTTTTACTGCTTTGACGTTGTTTATTTTTTATTTTTTATTACCTCAGACCGAGTATCACATCGACGAAAAAATGAAAAATAATGTGTTAAAAAATGTTTGTGGAGCATGGAAGGGTTTCAAAACAAAATTGGTTAGTGGTTGGATTACGAAGACTAGAGAACTTCCAGAAAACCATAAAGAGCCATACGAATTTTATGATCGGGTTACAAAAACACAATGGGAAACATTTAAGAAGTATTGTGAAATCGAGGAGTTTAAGGTATGTTTTTTTATGCCATATCCACAAGTCACACGCTGTTTCTTTCATTTTACAACTCACCAGCTACGTCAGAGCAATTGCATATTTCACAAAATGAAACATGCAGTTTCTTATAACAAAAATGAAAACTGCTCTTTAGCTGTATGATCTTTAGCTCTCTACTTCTTTACACTCTCTAAAATTAACATTTCATTGTTTACGATCAGCAAGTTATTTTCCAAATTGTGTATGTAGCATTTCATAGTTTACGATTAGAAAGTGGATATCATGTCCTCATGTGGAATAAAGATTGATTAGTTTAACAATCTGTAATCAATGGGCGTGCACGTATAAAATTGACTGTAACCACTTTTGCTACTCATATATACACGAATAACATAAAATTTAAACCTTTGAAGAACTGGATAAACAAAATCTATATAAATGTTTTGTAACTAAATACCCCTCGACAGTTAATCAAGATTCATATTCAAAACATTAAAAATTGTACGATTGTGGTAGGTGTTTTATTTATTTATGAAATTTATAACCAAGTCATTTGTCACAATCACCCTGGTTTTTTCTTTCCTTCACATGTAGTATTGTCACTGTTATAGCTGCATATCCAATATTGCATTGCTTCTTCGTTTTGTTACCCATATTTATCCATAAAGAATTACACTAATACATAAAACAAATAGTTGTACTAACTCATGTCATAGTTACTCATGGTGGTAGAATTTTTAAATTTGCAGTTAGTTGCTGAGTATACTTGAATTGGGGTACACAGTGCACACTAAGCATTCTGAAATAATTATTCCCATCCTTTCAGATTCAGTTCATTTCACCTTTAGAATTTAGTTCATTTCACCTTTCAGATTCAGTTGATTTCCAAATGATCGATAAAAATAAAATAAATACTGGACTAGAATTAAAAAAATTCCATTTATTTTTTTGAAAAAATTGATTGGTAGATACTGCAACATATATATGGTATACAAACTTATAGTAACTGCTTTTATTTAGAAATAGAAAAAGGTATACAGGTTTGTAACTTGCGCAGTTATTTATTTCAGAAGGTTTTCCACATTTTCATGAGAACCAATTATTTCATGTGCATACATTACAGAAATTATAGAAAAAAAGACTAGCTCACTTCCCCTGTTATTTTATTTACATGTCCTCGTTTTTTTGTCTTTTGGTAATGGTTCTTAATTTGCACTTCCCATGTTGTACTTGTGCACCTGACCTGATGCTTTATTTCATTGTTTGTATTACTTTTGTTCCGATATGCAAACAATTTCGTCCCTGCTACTGTTGAGTTAAATGGATGACTGCTATATAATTTTGTATATCCATCCATGTTTTCTTGCCTTTGTGTTTTGTTCATATATAGTATCACTTGGTTTTTCTAAATCAGATTCTTGGATACTAAGTAAAAACATTTTATGAACTTTGTGTATCTTCTTGCTTATGTATAACTACATATATATGAGGTATACTTTCTTAAATTTTGATTTTTTTAAAATCAGTTTAATCATGAATAATTAGTGAAGTATTTTGTAAATCAAATAAACTCAATTGTTTTGAGTAACTGTTTATATATATAGCATTGTATATATATGTAATAGTAATACACCATTTTAAAAAGAAATGTTGTATGATGTCTTATATATATATGCATAATTTTATTTAATACATCAGGACATCTCAATATGCTTCATTGTTTCTTTAAGAAATGAGGCACTTATTGTCCTTTGCTTTGAAATATGGACACAACCATGCTTTCTACTTCGCAAATTTTCGGAAATTTAGGCTGCCTTGACTTGCATATTTTTCTTTCTTCTTCTATCATTGCCTACTAAATGCATACTGCTCATGCATAGAGAAATAGTACAAATATTTGTGCAAATTACAACCGTTCTGTGGCTTGTGCTATTCTGTTTTGCTGAATTTTGCAATGTCATAAAACAGCAAATAAGTGAGAAGGCTAGGAAGAGTCAGGCATGCAACGAGCATCCTCACTATTTAGGACAAGCTGGATATGCAGGAAAGAAGGCTAAAGGGATAATTGAAGGCCATGGTTCCTCGACCATATTGCCAGGTGAATCTGTTTTGGATCGGAGTATTGATTGGATTTTGGCACGATAAAAAAAAGGAGCCGATGGAAATTATGCCATCTCTAATGAGAAAACTAAGATGGTTGTAGATAAAATGGTACGGCTAGTTTCCATGTGTTTTATCGCTTTACATGTTTTAAACTGAAAACACACACGACCCAGCATTCTTTATTACATAAAATATGACACGTAATATGATATCATTTCAGCAAACGTGTGGTGGTAACATTTCAGTAAAAAGCATGATACTATAGCACTATTTTAATTTTTTAATCTTCATATGATAGTGAAAAGCATGCCACCTTATGTTTTAGCTTTTTTTTGTTGACAGAATGATTGGAGAGGAAAAGCCGTTGAAGGGTCATGGGTTCCAGATAGGTATGATGATGTCTTGAGTCGTGGTCTTGAAAAAAAAGAGTATCCAGGTCGAGTTAGAGGGATTGGTGGGACGGTTGGTATAAAAAACGTATTTGGAGATGTAGAGAAAAGGAAAGGTCGAAGTGGTTAATATCAGCTGAAGAGCTGCATGTTACCACTCAGGAAATAGAGGCTAAAATGAGCCAAAAATTGAGACAAGAGACGAGTACAATGGTTCAAGAGCAGATTGCAAACATTTTGAACACGATGAATTTGCCCAAGGAGGTGGAGATCAGCGCACCATTAACTGATCATTGTAGTAGTTGTCAATTAACGCACCCGAGCGAATTACAATATGCGAACAAAACTCAAGAGACAGATCCCTTTGCAGACTTGCAGGTAAACAATTCATAGTTGAATTTATAAACGTATATGATTTTATGTATTTGACAAGTGCTAAGTGAAAAATGTTGGTTTTGTATTTGCCATTCTAGAAACCGATCAAATGTCGTTTGGCCGTGAATGTGGACTCCAAAATTGTTGTAGTGGGTCATGGCATGGTACATCCCGCTTCAAGGTCCGGAGATCAATGTCATAATAAACAAATCTTGGTCGATCATGTAAAAGTTGGAATTGATGCAGTGGAGTCTAGTCATGAAGGAACCTCACTTCCTGTTCCAACTAAACATCACAACACGATAGGAGAAGCGGTCAGGAGTTTTGTTCAATGGCCTAAAAGCCTTGTGCTTTTAAGAGATAATGATACGGTAATGAATGCATTTTTCTTCCTTAATTTAGCTTGCTAAACTCCTCTATTTCATATTAGAACATATTAAAGAAGTAAAATTTCTTCATACTAGAACTTATTATGGATAATTTAGCTATTTATAAACTTATTGGAAAGTAGTTAACATATGAAGTTGAATTCTTAGCATTCGTCTATTCTTTTAACAACATCATTTCAAACATCTACTTAAAATTTTGAATTAGGTGCCTACATCTCAATCAAACAAGGATTTGTTTGAAAATAGTAATGACAAGGTCGTGAATACAATGTCAAATGAGTATGCAAAACGCAAATCAATCGTGGATAAAGAGATTCTCAAAACTTTAACGAGCGAGTGCAGATATTTCCATGACCTAATACTTCAAATGTTATCCAATGATAGTGCCATCAATGCAATTCAAGTGAATAAGGATTTATTCACATACGATGAGGACTTGAAATTCATATCACGATGGACGACATTATCCAATTCCTTACTATGACATGGTTGAATGCATCATGGTTGCAACTTTACATCATGTGAGTATTTTTTCCTTAGCAATTGTTTTATATATAACCATCTTAGTTTTTTGATGAATAGTCAATTTTTAAAAAACTAATAATATATGTTTAAATTTTTTTAGGTGGTTAAATCATATGTGTAATGATCTCAAAGTGGAGACCATTGGGTTTACGTGTCCCAAAAAGCTTTCCTAAATGCGAAAACATCCAGATGCGACAAATACATATTTGTCAAACACATGGAAAGCATTGCAATCTAAAAGCTTACTTTTAGCCCCACAGTACGAAGGGTATAAACATTAAACTTTTAGTAACTAGTTTACAAATTTGATGCCAATTTTAACTTACTATAAATCTTGTAACGCAGGAAACATTATATACTGCTTGTTTTCCGTGTAGAAATGAATGAGATTTATGTTTTTGATCCTCAGGCCGAACGCAAACATAAACTTGAAATTAAACCGCAAGTGAGCACGTAAGTTATATATATTTTCTCTCTTATATGAAGTTAGTATATGTGGTAAAATTAAAAATTTATATATGAAATTAGTGTATGTAAATGCGGGTGCCAGAGTAGTTATTATTTAACATTTTCTTGCATGTGTAGGGCCTTCAAAATTTACATGGCATTCGGTGGCAAGTCTCGAGGAAGTACCTTGAAATGGAAGCATGTCAAGGTGATTTGATTTTCAAACAAAAAATAAAATAAAATAAATACTATATATTGTTTGGCATATGAATTCATTTTAAACTAACTATTAAGTTACCTTGTAATATTGTTGTAGTGTCCTTGACAATTAGGAGCAACTGACTATGTATATTATGTGATGAGGTATATGCATGACATAGTGAAAAACCACAATCAAAGCATCGATTTACAAAAGGTACTACTTTAGTTTTTTTCCTTCATATTATACATTAGCTACATTATAGGTATAGTTCGATCAAATCATTGCTGCAATGCTAGTTAGAAGAAATCAAATGCCAAGTCTTTATTTACTGTTCAGTTCATGTATTTGAAGAAGAAAAAAATAAACCGAGAAAATGTGTAGTGATGCACCAAGCAGATTCGAAATTAAACAAAAAAATAGAGTCTTAACTCATTCAAAGTCCTATTCGTATTAGAAATTTCATCTCCCAAAAGCTCGCTGTATTTAAAGAACCGTATTGTCTGAAATCCAAAATATATTTAAACCTGAACATATGTATACCATACTATATATGTATTCTTCTGCAAAATATGTGCTTAAGGTTGCACTACTGTTTGAAACTAAACATCTGTTCATACATAAAATTTCACATGTCTAATAGTATATTTGTTTGGAAATACTTCCATCAAGGCCTCATGCATAGTGATATTGACAAATATACATAATTTTAAGTTCACGCAATTTTTTATATCAAAGAATGGATTGTGAACAAGCTACAAAAATACAAGGGTCTCAAGTTGTTCAAAAATATTAAAATCTGGGTATGTTATGATTACCTGTGTACACTCCAATTATGTTTGGTGTCATAAGAATCAACAATTTCGAGTAGACGCGTGCACACACGCATGCGCACACACACATATGAACTTAAGCACGCAAAATTGTAAGTACGATTAGTTTTGTAAATATTTAAGGTTTCGATATACGCTTATTAATTGACAAATACAAATAAGCTATGAATATGTGTTCGGATTTTTGAAGAAATATAGGTATGTGTAAAGCTTATTAAAAACAGATACTTCTAGATATATGTATTTTAATATGTGTATTTTTAGGTATTGAATTTTGAGCACATATTGAATGTATACGTCAGTGATCTCTGGATATATATAAAATTCATAAATTCTTAAACGTTAGAACCGTTTCAAGTGTATAACTTCATGAGCAGACATATTTTGCAAAGACTAGAATATTTTGACATATGTGTCAAGTTTTGAAAATGTAAGCTTCACATAAATGTATGTGTCAATTTAATACTACTGTTTTTTGAATTTTTAGAATCTGTAAAATAATATGTGAAGGGATGTCGTTTGTTGGCTTCAACTTTTTCCTATGAATATGTGAAGATACGGAGAAGCTTGATTTCAATCAGTTTGGTATAAGATTGGATTCATTTTTTGTAACATCCCACCCTTTTGGACGATTTAAATCGACAATAAACCACACATGTCAACTAAAATCATTCAAAAGGTACGACTGTTACTGGGGTAAATAAGAAAATAATAGAAAAGAAGGAAAGATAAAACACAGAATCTCACAGCGGAATGACAAAATATAAAAATCGAATAAACAGTTCATGAAGCTGTTTTACAAATAACATTTGATTACACCTTTACAATACAAATCAGAGTTATACATACAGTAGAAATAAATAAATAATGCAGCGGAACACATGATGTAGTGGAATAATTAATAATAAATAGTAGACTCGTCTCCGTCTTCATCCTCCAAAATATAATGGTCTTCAATACACTAAAAAAACTCAGACTGACCCGAGCGTAATAAAAGACAAAACACTCGAGTCAGGACTAAAAGATCTTATGTAAGTAAAATCAAAATAAGTAGAATAGAAATATTACTATAATGGATTCAGAGATGTATAACAGGAATTTCATCTCCTATCAAGTGTACAATGTGGATTTAATTATTTAAAAGATTTCAAACGATTCAAAAATACCAATCTTAATCATTTTAATTAAAATAGATCCGAATTTTAAATTTAAAACTTAAATCTTTCAAATAATTCAATTCTAATAAATAATCCAAATTAAAGAAATTACACGGTTATATGTCATTTCAACCAGTATCCAAATCAAAATTTCCAAATCAATGGAAACCGCTCGAGTTATCATTTCAATCCATAGTGGTAACAAAGATATATACATAAATAAACATCCAATCATCCAAAATGACAACCAATAACATCCATCACAATCGAACATCCAAATCAGCCAATAAATCACAACAATCAATTGATTATCATTATCAGGTGTATAACTTGCAATTTATATTCATTATTAAATAAATGGAAAATTCAATTCAATATAAATTCAAATTTAACTTAAATGACAATCTAATAATACCAAAAGCATTTAATAAATTTCTAATCACATTATAAATTTAATTTAACTAGCATAAGATAATCTAGTATTCGTGAGTGGGACAAAACACTCACCTTTGATATTTAGAACGCAAAAATCCAAACAAAGATGCCTTTTCCAATTGTCTCCAAACTCAGCCAAACCTATTTTGTGTTATTAGGAATTCCAATACGAATCCAAGGGAAGAAACTACGCATGTATCAAAGCTCGTATGAGGAAGATATTCAGGTTATAAGGATATAAAATAAAAATACATACATATTTAATTCTTAAAATAAGAAACTTTAATAACTCACGTTTTCAAATTTGATGTACCCAAAACAAAGGTAAGAAGTGGAAAGCCAAAACCGTTAAGGCTAATTCTCATTGTTCAATTTTTTTGAAGGTTTCTTGCAAAAGAAGGCAAGGCGATGAGGAAAGGTACGGATGTGGTTAAGGAAGAAATGGATGCTCACACCTTTTTATTCTTTTCTTTTTCTAAACATAGCTTCAGTAAAATGAATTAGCAGTAATTAAGTAGAGGTATAAAGCTATGTTGACATTGAGACTTTGAGGGAAACAAATAGAGGTCTGATGTTTGAAAAATAAGGAATTTCTAGGGGAAAGAATGATATATGATATAAAACAAAAGAAAAAGGGAAGTGACAAATGAAATATGTATGGAAGGGACAAATAAAACAAAACTGTATGATCTAAGTAGATGATTGGGGAAATAAATAAACAAAACGGAATAATAAGAAAGGATATAAATTTACGTTTCAATTACATCAAAGAATTGCAATAAAACCAAATGTGGAAATGGTGGCAGGTGTATTGAATAATAAGGAAATGAAGGGACCACTTAGGATCTAGTTAATTGCATGATCCACTCAATTAAATATATTATCACCGAATATACCCTTTTTCACACTCGTTTACACATAATTAACATATAGTAAATAAATTTGAATACAATAACCAGTGTAACGTTACAAAAAAAATAAAAGCTGATCTAGAACTCAAATTCAATTTTTTTTGCTTTTCTTTCACAATAATGTTTTTCTCATAGGGGAATTGCACAACCTAAAAAGTCAATTAAATTTAAACTTCAAGATTAGTGTTAAAATCACTTATATACAGCCTCAAATGTATACTTAATGACTGTAAAATATTATTTTAAAACTCATTTTTTTCTTATTTATATAGAATTATTTTTACCTTCAAAGTGAAAATGTTTGTTTTATTTTCATTAAAATGTTCTTTTTATTTTTTTACAATAATGTATGTTTCTTTCGTTAAATCCAAAAATTAATATTAATGTTTCTTTTTTTTTAAATTGAAAGATCCCAAATCGACATAATTGTAATTAATTTCAAAATTACACTTATAACGGATTATAACAAACGTACATTTCTTTCATTAAATTCCATTAATTTCAAATAAATTATCTTCCCCTTTTATTAGAAGATTCCAAGTCAAATTAACGGCAATAAATTCATTAATTAATTTAAATTCCAACATATACTTATTTTGTTCTTTTTAATCTTATCATTCAATCAATTATCATATTATGTATATACTTAACGTTGGTTTATCATTTCATTACCTCAATCTTCTATATTTATCACTTTAGTTCATATTAACTGTAGTAGGTAATTAGATTAACTACAACTGATTTTCAATTTAATTTCAATGGATTAAATAAATAAGTGATGAATGACAAATGTTACCTTTTACTTACTTAATCGCATTTACAAGATTATTATTAACAACAAGTGTTATGACTACTTACACAATCCTGATTATACTCAATTTTCCATTAATTTCATATAATTTCCCCTTTTATATAACATTTAATTCATTTCCTTATTTCAACTTATCATCAAATAACGTTACAATTATTTTAATCATTAACATACAATTCCAACATTAAACCCAACATTCAATTGCCTTAATTCAATTAATTACCCATTCAATATTAAAATGATAAATTAATGAGAAAATAGTTAATACAATCGTTTATAATAATAATTCATACCCCTTATCTTATTCTTTACAACCAAGGGTTATAATTTGCTTACCCAAAAAGGTTTTATATTCAATATTAACCTATTTCAATTAATTACATACAAGTTCACCATCTACATCATTTAATTTTTTTTTCATTATTTACAATCATAACCAAGTCAACCTACAATGTATTTCAATTTGTTTGAAATTACTTTAAATATTTATCAGTAGCATTCAGACAACACCACTGATTTCATATTCAATATTAGCCAATTCTAATTGATTACATATAATTTCAACGTTCAATGTATTTCCTTATTCTTAGTTATAACTAATTATAACCTTAAAGTCACTTCAATTAATTGGAAATTAGATTAAAATAGTTAGCAATTACCATATATTAACATTACTAACATTACATTCTAGTTATTTTTCTCCTTGTAATATCAATTTCTTTTAGTTTTATTTCAATATAAAATTACAAAATATTATTTAATTAATATTTTAATAATCGAAAATTATGGGTCGTTACATTTTTATTTGAACAATTGAATTGTTTTGGTTATTAGAACCAACTACCCTGTTTCCTTTCTAATTAATTTATACACTACGGTAAGGTCCAAATTGACAATTAATTTTGCTTCATAGATTCTTGATCCAATATTTCTTGAGTTTTATTTAAGGAAATGTTCTGTTTCATGAGCTCTTTACTATATAGGGATTTCCAGTGATTCTGTCCATATTACAGCAACGTAATTTTCAAGTTATTTCCATATTCATAATATTGACGTAGGTACGACCGTTGGATACTGTTAGTTACTAGCCACCAAGCATACCATTAAACAAAGATTGGTGAATTACCTGATGTTTCTGTAAGGGGATAAACCTGATTTGTGTATAATATATACATGCTACGGCTGTTGCATTGTTTTCAAATTAACCATGACCATAATTCAAATCTTTCTTTCTACCTAACCATTGAGACTGTTAACTACACATCATTTAATTGTGAAAACAACAAACATTATTACATATTGCACAGGCAAGTAACAAATCACCTCTAATACAGATAATATGATCATGGTACACGGTGAATAACACAGGTCCCAAATTACTGTTTCCAACATTCAGCTTATGGTTCAACCTGTGTTTGAATTACATTCCTCTCAGATTCTTTTATGTATAGTATTCCTGACTTAATTATTGTCTTTTGCATAACAATTCTCTTAATTGCAGGACTTTGTACGATACGGTTCTTATAACCAACAAGTGATAGACGAGGTTCGAGAGAATTTAGCTAGTTATATCATGTATAATTGGATGTAGTTGTTTTTCGTTGTGTACGCTGATCTTTTGTAACGTACGTTGGTATTGTGTTATGTACGTTATGTTTGTGATAGATTATATTCTATTTTGGTCTGTAAACATGAATTATGTTGATGGATAATATAATTATATTTTTTGTTCAATCAGTTCATAGTAACGTTCGTTTATAAAAAATTAAATTCAATTTTATACTATTTTTATAATCTTAAACGGTAATAATATTTTTTTGGCTTCAGATATAACTTGTGTCGGTTGTTGCTTCAAAGGGAACCGATACAACTGTATATCAATTGTGTCGGTTGAAAAAACAAACATAACCGACACAAATATCAATCATTTGTGTCGGTCATCAATAAAGGACCGACACAATAAACGGCGGTTTGGTTCACTATACAAGCTGATTTGTGTCGGTCTATTAGAAAGATCGACACAACTGTTCATAGTTTTGTGTCGGTTCTTTATTAACAACCGACACAAATGATTGATATTTGTGTCGGTCGTACAACCGACACAACAGAAAAATGTCTTTTGTGTCGTCTTCATTTGAGTCGGTTGTAAAACCGACACAGCAGCGGTTACACAACCGACACAAATGACCAGTTTTGTACTAGTGTAATTTAAGTAATTTTTGAAAATAATGACAATTCCATTTATAATATGACTATTTGTTTGAGGTAAAAATTGTAAATCAAGATTTATTGATTTATATGAATGAATTTAAAGTATAAAACCAAGTAAATAATTAATGGAGAATATAAATAATAAATAATGTACGTATTTGGCAAATACAGTAAAATTGGAATAAAACGTTATGCGATTTAAATAAAGATGAAAAGAGAAATGGAATAAAGCTTTGTTAATTTATTGGAATTTAATAAAAGGATTTAATATATAAGAATGGGAATCAACATTTATTTATTTATTTGAATTTAAATTACGATAGTATGATTTATTTGGAATTAAATGAAAATTTAATATTTAAATTATTACATAAATGGAAATGTAGATGAAATCTAAGAAAATAAATGTAAACAGTCGTGAACCAATGTAAATTGCATTCTTTTGATAACAATGAATTAAATAATAGAATGAAAAGCGAATTTAATAGAATTATTGGAAATTTTATTTCTAATTTTGAATTTAATGAAATTGAGGATTTATATTGAAATTTATAAAATAATCTTTTCTAAATTGACATTTAAATTTGATTTAAATAATTATAAATGTTTGAGAATTATAAAAGTGATAAAATTGGTCAATTTTAGAATTGAAATTAAAAATTGAATTTTATTAATTAATTATTAATTTATTTAATTAATATAAAAATAGTCATTTTGGCCACTGACTCGGATTTCAACGAAACAAGTTTCATCGGATCCGTAACAGTGAATTTTTGTAGGATTTCAAGTTTCGTGTTGATCGGACTGGTCATTTGATCATACGGACTCAAAACGCCTTGAAATCGATAAATTGAAATCAATTCAGATCAATTTGAAATTATTGTTTTTAGCATATCTTATTCATACGATGGAATTTGGACTTGAAACTTATTCCATCGCGTTTAAAATATTTTTAAATATCTATTTTGATATATGGGTTGACCCAATTTCGTTTCGGAGTCAAAACGGGCTTTTTGGGCCACTTTAGAGTTAGCGCGTATATCCAACCTTATCCATCCATTATAATTTCTGACCTACCTATATAAACACCGTTATTAACCCTAGAAGCCTCTATGCCTGATCTCTATATATACAGAAACTTCTGTGCTCCTCTTCCTCAATGGCTGCAAACCCTAAATCCAATTGCAAATTCAAAAATCTAATGAAAATTCAAACTCCTCAGAAAAATTCAAAAAATATATATGTTGAAGCTCTCGAAGTGCGTAATCTTCTGGTGAAATTCATTTTTCGTTTTGGATTGCCGTTTGACCAGTAAAAATCGAAGAAATCTCGGCCGTCCATCACGCGTCGATCAAAGTTGTCGGATCGTCGAACCCTTTCTGGGTTTTGTAGAGGGGACCGAGGTGAGTCGATCTGTGGCGTTCGTTCATGGAATTAACGGCTGGATATCTAGTAAAAATTAGGCTAAGGTTCATTTCTTACGTGGCGGCTGTTATTCCTGAGGTGTATGACGATCACCGCGAAGGAGTTGGAGGTCAGGAAGGCGGCGCAATCCCGGTGGCGGGTCACGAGCGCACGGTTTAATGGTGGCAGTTGTTTGGGGCGGCGCGTTGAATTGCTCTGCTAGGTTTCGTGTTTTGCGTGCATGACCTAGTTCTGGAGATAGAGTTGCATGGTAAGTGGCGTGCGTACTGCTTGATCGGTGAGCGGAATGTGTGACGTGCCCTGATTTTTTTGTTTTGTTTACTTGATTTATTTTAATTTGGGTTGTTGAATCGTTTAATTCAAATAACTTCTACAAACGCACTAAGATTCACGCGCGGTTTTCTCTGCTAGGTTCGTATTGGAATTACGGTCCTTTTGATGTTGGTTTGAATGAATTTGGAGACTGTCAAATTTTTGGGTTTAAATTGGATTTAAATTCAATTTAAATTCAAAAGGTGAGTGTTTTAACCCACTCACAACGTCTAAGATTTCTTATGTTTGTTAAATTAATTTTTGATGTGATTTAAATTTTATCTATGATTATTTGGCGTATTTTAATCATCCTCTCAGTTAAATTGCATTTTATTTAATTAAATTGTTATTTATTTATTCATTGCATATAAACCGCCAGTTAAATTGTATTTATTTATTATTGCATATAAACTGCCAATTAAATAGCTGTTTAATTTTATCATTAAATATAAATTGCTAGTTAATACCTGTTGTTTATTATCCGTTTTATATTTATGCTATTGTTTGAATTGGATGATGATTGTGATAAATGGTTGATGGTTGATATTGGATGAATGGATGTTGTATTTTATATTGTTATAAACTGTAAGTTATCATGCATTTTCATTTCATTCGGGATTGCGGTTTGAAATGATATATAACCGTAGTTTTTATTTTTAAATTACGAATTGGAATGTTAAATATCTGTATCACTTGACCATAGGATAGAAAATTTTATACAGGCACCGCGGTCTATATATAAAAATATTTGAAAGTTTTCTATGGTTTTGTAAAGAAAATATGGTTTATGAGATATTGATTCGGATATTTATAAATGTTATATTTATACATATATAATAAAATTTCTTGGTTTTAAGCTATGTATAAAATTGGTTTAAGTATAAAAGAAGTTTAATAATAAATTTGATTTTATTAAGATATGACACAATGAAGTATTTATTTATATTATATTTGTAGAGTATAATGACTTAAATAATGAAGGTTGAAAAAGAAATATGAATTGATTTGAATTAAAGTGTTTTAAGAATTATCCTCGAATAAAAATTGATTTGAAATTTAAATAAATCTGAAATTTTAAAAGGTATGATTTGTATAACTTGATTTTGGTTTAGAGGATTTAAATGAATGTCAATCACTTTAAATGAATATTATCAAGTTAATTTAAATAGAAAGTATATCCTGTTATTTGAAGTTTAAAGGCTTTACTTAAATGATATTAGATTTATTAAGTAAACATTTCAAATCTAAAAAATAGTAATTGAATTTGACATATATTGAATTATCAAAGAATTAGTTTAAAATGGTGGAATATTTAAGCTTTGAAATATATTGAATTTGAAATTGTTTATTTGGAGGTTCATATCGGTATTTGGAATTTATTTGCAAAATTAAAGAAGCTATTTTATTTTATAAAGTAATTTAATATTTAAATCATTTAAGTGGTGTAGTTATATTTCAGTGTTATGAAATTCAAAGTTTTATGTTTTGGAAGGCTACATTCCAAGCATTTGGTTTCGAAATATTTAACCTTGAAAATGTTATGGTTTTTGAAAAGGATATATTTGGAAAATAATATCATGTTGATTTGATTTTTAAAGGGAAAATGTTATCGTAATTATATGGTTTGGAAATGGATAATTAGATTCTGGTTTTGAAGTATAAATTATTTTGAAATGACCGCGGTGTTATAATAACGTTTGGTTGTTGAAGAGACCGGGATCGAAAGTTGTCATACTCTCTACCAACACCGAAAACCACTTTAACAACCGTGTATGCGGTGGAGATTCCAGAATGAAGTAGGATGGTGGCGGCGTTTCCTCTGAGGTAAATACGTGGAACCAACTCCCATGAGTTGGCATAAGGTGGCTAAAACAGGAGCGAACGACGGGTTAATTGAGGTAGCACCTTTGATCGGACACATCCCTTCGATATTTTACTTTGACTTTTGGATTGATTTGGTGGTCACTTTTGATTTTTGATTTTGGGGGTGTTGTTCGAGGTGGGCGGTAGTAGCTGCTACGCGTTACCATCGATCCGAAAGCGTAATTGGTATATCTACCCTGGCATTGTCTAGTTGTGTCGTGTCACCTACCACACCAAGCCTTTACTACGAGTTTCTGTTTGTGTCGTACCTATGGAACGTCTTCTCGTAGTCTCCCGACCAGGAAATATGCAGGCACTGTATAGACTATTGGCATTATTGGTGTTAAGGGCTATATGGGTAACCCCTTAACGCTATTTAAAAGTAAGTTTATTTTACAATTAGACACTATTATAAAAGCGAAATATACTACATAGTAAATAGTTTAACGGATCCTTAAGAGATGTAAATCTCGAGCATCTCTTGAGTTACTGCACTCATATTTATTTCAGTTAATTTAACTTACATAAGATCTTTTAGTTCTGACTCGAGTGTTTTGTCTTTTCAATTCGCTCAGGTCAGTCCGAGCGTTTCAGGATTTGAAGATTTTATTCTGGAGGATGAAGACGAAGATTTGCATTACTATTATTTATTATAGTACTCCACTACATTCAAAATGTTCCGCTGCATTGTATTATTCTTTGGTATGTGTAACTCTGATATATATTGTATAAGTAAAATCAAATGATTTCGTAAAACAGCGTCATGAATTGTATATTTGATTATTATATTTTATCCTTCCACTGTGAGATTTTATTTTGTTTCATTTCTTTCTTGTTTTTCTTATTTACCCATAACAATCCGCCCTTCCGTATGGTTTAAATTGGCACGTGTTTCGATTTAAAGCGTGCGAAAAGGCGTGGTGTTTCAAAAACGGCATACAGATATCAGTGGTAGATTGAATTATGAAAATTCGAATTTTCTACTAGCGGAAAATGCAGCAAAAACGCAAAAAAATAAGATCGATGGAGCTAAAGAAGTCCAAATTTGGAAAAACGAAAATGACGTCTCGCTTAGAAGATGATTTAGAATTTTTCAATGTAACAATATTCAGGTTTGGAAAATATTTTATTATCAACAATTATTAACTGACTTGAATTTAATAGAATTTCACAATGAAATAAACTTTCATAAATCACATGAAATTTACCGTCTTCTATATTTAAATACACGTATTCCAAATATAAAATTTTAAAATTTCACAAAATTCAATTAATTACGTCATTAAAACCATTTTAAATTTACGGGTTGTTACACTCTCCCCCACTCAAAACTTTTCATTCCCGAAAAGGAATGAGGTAGGAGAATAAAACAAGTAGAAAGGAAATAGATTTGGAATACAGAATCAAACAATTGATTAACCATATAAATTTCAATTTCAATCAATTAATATTAAATAATTTATTTAAAATTCCAAGTATCTCATTTCAGTTGATTTAATTTACACTTATTAATATTTGATATAAAAGGTTCCTTCCAAATAATATTTATTTATTTATCAATTTTACTTATCCCATTTGATTTCACTTAAGTTAAATTAATCTTAACTATTTCAAAATTGATTATCTTATTACCCAGTTACGTATAATTAACAATCTTCTAAGATCTTAAATTTGCATTGTCATTTATTATACTCATGTTTTATTCAACAAAATTAATTCTCTTTTATTCCAAATTATTATTAAATTTATTCCACTTGATATATCTTATCACATATATTAAGTATATTTACACTTATTATAGCTACTCAAATTTATTTATAATTTCCTTTTAACAAAATTTTGTACTGTATATTATTCAATTAACTTTTTATTATATTCATCTCTATTATTCTTTTTATAACTAATATTGAAGCATATAACATTTATTATAACCACTCAAATTTTATTATAGAAATCCTTTTATATAGTATATTATTCAATTACATAATCAACTACTGAATAATTTAGGTAAGTTATATTAAAATGTAATTGAGTATTGCACAAGTAATTTTTTTTTCAATTTCATTATTCAAGTTTAAATATTTATTCAAAAATTGGCTTTATTTTAAAACTAGAATCACCTTTTACCATAAATTTATAAATTAAATTTTCGATTAATTTCTAACCATTAGAGATATATATATATCAAATTAAATTTAAAATCATATATCGATATATTTTACAAATTAAGTCATACTTTCGAAATCCAAATTAGTTTAATTTTCAAAGCAAAGTTGTAGCAGAGCTACAGAATGGTCTCTCCACTTCGAAACCCGAAAATGAATGTCGATGATGAGGCCGCCATCACAAATAATTATTTTCCAGCGACAAAATAGGAGGGCATTGATTTAAACATTTAAAAATTCTTTGAAACAATCTCTATTCGAGAATACTTTAAATAATATCCATTTTAAGTCTTTAAAACCAAAGTTTGAAATCACCGGAAATTAAATTCACAGTTTCTTGATTTTAATTTATTCAAATTTCCAAATTAATTTATAATCATGTTTAATAATTCAATTATTTATATATGAGACAAAAGAAAATGGTTTACAAGCTATATATAAATTCAAATATTATTTCCTAATAACCAATTCAATTTACTATCAAAATTCAGAAAATTATACTTATATACATATACAGTATAATTATACAAAATTTATTTCCTTTACTAAATTCGAAAACTATATTATGTCGATTTGCTATGTTCAAGTGTTTTGGAGATCCTATCGATAGCGTTGATCTGACGAATCGATCGAAAACCCAAATCAACATCAACAACTCAAACAACACAATATCTAAAACATTTTATATATAGATTTACGAATACACTATACAGGAATAGATTTTCAAAGCAAGGACAGAGATTCAAATTTGATTAATGCAATCAAAGATAATTTTGATTTGAGAATAAGTTGGAACAAAAGATAAGATGATTATCTAACCGAATAAGGAAATGGATAAGCTTATATAAATCACGGGTAACCTTAACCAGGTTAACCATGACTTGCAGAATAAGATCGATGTGGATTTTCTAGGGTAAATCAACATTCGGTCTCAAGAGATAGAATTTGGAATTATAAGAGATACTAGCATCTAAACCGTGGATATAAAATCTTTTGTGAATCGATGCTATTGTAAAGGAGTTTTACCCTTTCACAAATAAATTTGAGATTGGTGGGACCGCCGACTCATTCGAAATGGAGTTATGGGATACTCCAGAATCAAAAGAAGATGAATAGTGAGGGACATGAATGGATTTTGGAACCATATGGAGCGTTCCAAAATTCAAAGGAATCGAGTCAAAGAGGAAGAGATTCAAACTCGAATGAAAGTGATTCTGTAAATACATTTAACATATATGCTAAGTTTTGCCTAGAGCTACCAAAGCTTTAATACCAAATATTACGACTCGGTATTTTCATCCATTCGCATCCACACATGTTGGACTTGAATTGCTTAAAATACCACGTTGTAAAATTTTTTTGGCAAATCTTAGAATATAACGTAAATAAATAATCACAGATCACAGACACAGAGTATTTAATAATGCACTAGAAGTAAAAGAGATAGTAGTTCATAAAGCTACTATATATATAGAAGGTACATCAGAGTTAAATAAGATACAACAGAAGAGTAACAAGATACATCAGGTACAAAACAGAATACATCACTAGAATCACTAGATACTGAAAGCAAAATAGATGGCTGGATCATCAAGCAAAGCTCCAACTCCGAAGGTGAGTCTTATATTTTGAATCACTCAGTCTAACCCGAGCGTAAAGCAAAACACAAAACAATCGAGTCAGGATTAACATTCTTATATCAATAAATCCAACCCAAGTGAAATAAAAACTGAAATACAAAGAACTCAAAGGATTTTTGGGATAACCATCCTCTAAGGATCCGTTAAACTATGTAGTAATATTTCGCTATTATAATAATGTTTACAGTAAAATAAACTTACTTTTAAATAGCGTCGAAGGGTTACCCATACAGCCCCCAACACGTAATAGTCCTAGAACTCCATCCAGTATCAGCATATCTCTAGATCGGGAGACTGCCCTAAATACTCCATGAGCTAGGAGAAAAACAAACTCGTAAGGGCTCGGTATGGTAGGTGACACTGCACAACTAGGCAATGTCGGGGTAGACATACCAATTACGCATCCGGGCTGGTGGTAACACATTGCAGCCACTACCGCCCATATCGAAACACACTTCCAAATCAAAATGGAGGATGGCCATCAAATCAACCACAAGTAAGATTATAATATCGAAGGAATGTGTCCGATCGGAGGAATGTCCTCACTTGGCCCGTCGATCGCTCTTGTTTTAGCCACCTTAAGCCAACTCACGGGAGTTGGGTCCACGTAATATACCTCAAGAATGTCGCTGCCATCCTACTTCATTCTGGAATCCCCACCGAGTACACGGTTGTTAAAGTGGTTTTCGGAGTTGGCAGAGAGTATGAAAACTTCCGATCCCGGTCTCTTTAACAACCAAGCATTATTATAACGCCTTGGTCATTTCAAAATAGTTTATACTTCAAAAAATCAAATCATTTCCTTTCAAACTATATTCCTTTCAAAATAGTTTATACTTTGAAACCAAACCATTTTTATTTCAAAACCCAAATAATTACAATATCATTACCATTTCGAAAACCAATTTCATATGCTATCTTTCCATTTCAAATATTTTACTTCCAAATCAATATTACTTTCAAAGTTATAACGTTTCAAACCGAAATACTTTGAAACCGTAAGATGTTGGAAACCATAAAACTTTGAGATCATACACTTTGGAAATCATAACGTTCTGAAATCATAGCACTTCAAAATCATAATATTTTAAATCAAAACACTTTGAAATTCACGATTTGAAATTATAACTTCCACCACTTATCAGTTTAGATATTAAAAATACTTTAGATAATAAAATAGCTTTTTCAATTTTTCAAATAAATTCCAAAACAACTCGAATTCCAAAATTCAAATTTTAATCAAATCTCAAATTATCAATTTCAATTCAATTCAGTTTTCAATAATCCATTTCAATTTATATCAATTCCAAATACAAATTTGAACCTCAAACAAACCATTTCGAATTTCATATATTTCAAAGTGAAATATTCCAAAATTTCAAAACTAAATCTTAATAATTCCATGTATACCACCTTAAACCAAAAATCAAAGTTAAAAAATTATATCCCATAAAAGTTTAAGTTCCATACGTTTCAAATCGATTTATTAAACAAATTTTTAATTAAATCCAATTTTAAATCAATTTCAAATCTATCTTCTCAACCTTAATTTATTAAATCATTATAAACTCTATATTAAAATATAATTTAAATAAGTACATATCCATATTATATTTTAATAAAATCAACTTTATTATTAAACTTATTTCATATCAAACAAATTTATACGTAGCTTAAATCGAGAATTTAACTATACATATAAAATAGCATTTTTATGATATCAAAAAAATCAATACTTATATAAAACCAAATACGTTTCCAAAACCGTAGAAATCATTTCAAAATATTTTTGTATATAGACCAGCGGTGTCTGTATATAATTTTCTATCTTAGGTTAAGTGATACAGATATTTATCATTTCAATCCGCAATTTAAAAATATAGATACGGGTATATATTATTTCAACCCGCAATCCCAAATTCAATTTAGTGAAAATCGCTTGGGTCTATCATTTCAACCCATAACGATTTTCTCCTATTCTAAAGTCCGTTCGGGTATGTATCATTTCAACCCATAGTGAATTCTATAATAATAGAGAACTTTCAGAGTGATAACATATATGATAATAATATAACATGCATATATCATCAATATAAATAACAGATAATTGTGTCAGATGTCACAGGTGAACAGATACAGGTAATAACATATATATAACAGTGTAAATAACTAACAGCAGTGTATTTAAAATGTCGTTTCAATTGAGATCAAATTTAATAAATAAAGAACTCTAATTGTGAGTGATTGCTCACCTTTTGAGGCTTGAGATATGAACGAGAATGGAAGCGAATTATGAACCCAAACACGAATTCCAAAGCAAAACAAGATGGGCACGAATTTGACGATCAAAGCAAGGATGGAATCAATGGGAAAAATCAAATTAGCTTGATTAAAACGGAATATATATATTGCTCTTATTGAAAATTATCTTCCTAAATCAATTCAAAGACATATATTAAAATAAATCTTTGTGTATATATATTTGAAAACAAAACTTATGCATACATATACATACATACATACATATATTAAAAAATAAATTAAAAAATCAATGTAAAATTTGAAAACACATATTAATATATATATATATATATATATATATATATAAACCAGACACAAGTATATATATATATATGCGAATAGTACATAAATTAATATATAACTTTCATTAGCATTATTTTTTGAGATCCATATTTTAACTTTAAAAGTCGAACTTAAAAATCAATATATATTACTAAATTCTTCACAGCAACCCAACAACATACGAAATATAAATATAAACATCTATAAAAGCTACTACTATATATCTTCAAACATATAATATAACATATATTGTAGAATATAAAGGCACAGCTAGTACCTATAACATACATACAAAATACAATTTTAAACACCTAACATATAATACACAGTAGGCTACACGCAGACTTATATGCGAATGCATATATCTTACATAACCTATATGTACAAAAATGCATACCTTAATAGACAATTGTTATATCATAAAACTCAATAGCATATATACTTTTTATAAAAATCTATTTGAATACAAAGTCGATATTATAAACTCAAATATTAAAATGTCTGTTTTACTACAAAAGATTGCAAAGTGCCGTACAACAATATATTATATATTTACATAGAATATTTATAAAATATAATATGACTCATATATACATTTTGTGATAACCCGAATTTCTGAGCATCTGATTAACAGGATTAAAATTGTTAAAATACTTATTTGTAAATTGAACAAATAAAATTCTGGTACATATGTATATCTGAATATGTATATATGAATTTAATCTTATAATAAATGTTGAATTATAAATATTTGGATAAATATTCATTTAATAAGCTCCTAATATAATCGTCTAAAATTATAAATTATTCTTTTAAAACAAATAATAAAAATGGAATATGTATATATATAGATGAGTAGATTTTAATAGAAATAAAAATCATTATTTTTATAAAAATTATATAATATATATATAAGACAAATTTGAGATGGGTTTGTTTAAAAATGTATAAGATTTATTTGTATATTATTTGTTTTATAATATTTTGTTTTAAAGTAATTTTTATATAATAATGTATTTAGATAAATGTTTATTTATTGGGAAATCATATTTAAAAGCTTTTAAATCATTTATAAATAATATAAAATAATAGTTATTACAAGTGTTAAAGTTATAAACCTCTTAACTAACATGTGTTAGCTTATTAATTTAAGTTTGAGACAAGTGTCCCATTTATTTTAATTTTCTTTTAAATTTCAACAAAATCTAAATTAACTTATATAAACATCTATCTACCTCTTTATTTCTTTTTTTTCTCTATCTTCATTTAGTTTTTATTCTAAAAACAAAGAAAAACTCAATCTGCATAGAAAACTCAGATCAAATCTATCTTTAAACCTAGATTATCAAAACTAAGATCACATGAAAACATTTTCAAGTCTGCAATTGTAACGACCCGTTAAATTTGATAATGTTAAATGAATTAAATTAATATAATTTTTAATCTAATTTGGAATAAAATAAAAGCCTTAATATTTTATTTGAGAAAAACGTAGTAATTTGTTATAGTAATTGGAATTTAATGTAACAATAAAATTTTATGATAATAGATTTGGATAATGTAATTTGTCACATTTTGTTAAAAGATTTAATTTTAAGAAACCAATATAATGCAATACAAAGGTGTTTGAAACGACTGTTGGGTTTTAAATGGAGTGTATATAAATAGTGAAAATCGTTATAACCTCTTAATTTAATACGATTGTTTAATTAATACTAAAAGAATAAAATTTGAAATAGTATTAATGTAATAATAACTGAATTTAAGTGCAACCATATTTATGGAAGTGAATTGGATTTTGTGGATGTTAACATTGAATAAATTTATTTAGAGTAAAAAGGATTTACAAGCATGTTTTGGATAGAATGTTAAATTCATGGATTTAGTGTAAGTAACTAGAATTTAATCCTATAAGATTTGGAACTGAATGTATGAAGATAATTTTGTAGAAATAGTTAATTAACAACTTAATTGTGCATACCTAATATAATATAAATAACAAAAGGACTAGAACTTGATTTGCCTAGGTATGTATATATATTGATAAACTATAACCAAGTGAGAAATTTGGTAGTAAATAGGGAATAAGTTGACTAAGGCAATTAGTAATTTAATAAATGAATGCATAGTAAGTAAGTGGAAATTTATGCATAAAAATATTTTCATATATAGTATAATTACAAAAGTTTACCCATTTATCTAATGTATATAATTGAATCTAAATTTAGGGCAACATTTTGTTATTGATGGTATAAGTGAATTTGAATAAAAGGGTAAAAATTATGTAGATTTAACATGTATTGAGTATATAGCTACGAAGGGCATTCGATGTAAATGAATCTAAATTAATGTGTCTAGTCAATAAAGGAGAACTTTAAGGGAATAAATATAAATGAATGTATTTGGGGAATGGAGTCCTTTTATATGTTGAATAGTATAACGTTGTTATTAAGAATGAACGTTACTTTAGTAATTATTAATATGGTAACGGAAGAGTGTATAAATTTTATAGTAACGTAAAAACGTATTGTAAGATAATAATTAAGTGTAGACTTATAAAATATATTTATGACAACAAATTTTATAAGTTATTTATTCTATTAGTTGTTAAGTTTTATTTATGTGTAAGTTAACAATATTACAATTCAATTGAATACAGTAATTTATGCAAACAAAAGATGAACATTTGGAAGTATTACTGTAGTGATATATATATAAGAAACGGTAACTTTGTAGTTGGGGGATAATTGATTTATTTGTGAGTTGTAATCAAATAGAGTCAAATTTATTAGAATTTATTGCAATTTAGGGGATTAATTGCAGTAACCTTTGAAGATTTATTCACTAAAATAATTGACGATGGAAATTATATGTAAATTTGCTTTTAGTTAATATAAAATATCCAAAGGGCTAGAAATGACACAAATCTACTAGTTTAGAAATTTACAATAAAAAGTGGTAAGTAATTTTTCTAAATATTTAGATAGTAGGAAGATGTAGATTTAGATGGAATTTATTATTTAACTATTTCATAAGTTGAGATCTAAGTTTAGAAATGAGATTTTTAATGTATAGATATTGAGCCAATGTTAGTTTCATTAAATTGACATCAATAACCTTGAATAATAGAAAGAAAGTGAATTTAATAAATTTAATCAAACTTATAATGTTGAATTTATTAAAATTGGAATTAATATTGAAGTTAAGAATTTACATCTGAATTGATGAATAGAACAACTATTGACACTTAAATTGTTTAGAATTGGAGTAAATAGTTAAGAAAATTTAAAGGGAGAAAATTTGGTCAATTTTTGAATTTAGATGTAAAAATTGGATTTTTATAATTTATTTAATTTATTTAATGAATATTAAAAATAGCCATTTTGGCCACGGACTTGGATTTCGACGAAACCAGTTTCATCGGATCCGTATCGGTGAATTATTATAGGGTTTCAAGTTTCGTATCGATCGGACTTGCAGTTTGATCGTACGGGCGTGAAACGCCTTGAAATCAATTTTAATAAAATCAATTTGAAATCAATTTGGAAATTTTGTTTTCAGCATAACTTCTTCATACGATCAAATTTGGACGTGAAACTTTTTCCATCGCGTTCAGGATATTTTAAATTACCTATCTGGATATATGGGTTTGATAAATTTCGTTCCGGGGTCAGAACGGGCTTTTTGGGCCAACTACCGTTTAGCGCGTTCGTTATCCGTACCCACCTAGCCTTCTTCTATTTGTCTATATATATGCGATCATAAACCCTAGCCTCCTTCCTATTGTCATTTGGCTGTACGTACATTTTTCTTCATCTCCTTCTCAACTCCTCATTCTAATGGCAGAAAAAAAAAAAAATTCAATTTCAAAAAAAAAAAAAAAAAATGGCGGATCTGCAGCAGCTTCTGGTCGCGCTTCGGGTTTCAGGGGAGAAAACCCTAGAGCAACTTCGGGTCAGGAAGAAAATGACTCGGGTCGCTCCGGGTCGTTTTGGCGAAAACTCCAAGCAAGCACCGGGGAATTGAGGCGGCGCACCGAAGTCGAACCCGAAGTCGACCCAGGACCAGAATTTTTCATTTTTCAAATTTTCATAACTTTTGCATACGAGCTCGGATTCGCGCGCGGTTTATTTTGATGGGATCGTATCGGAATTTCTGACATTTTGACGCTGGTTTGGACAAATTCTGAGACCGTCAAAATTTTGGGTTTAAATTGGATTTGAATTCAATTTAAATTCAAAAGGTGAGTGTTTTAACCCACTCACAACTACTAGAAGCTTTTATGTTTGTTAAATTAATTTTAGAAATGAATAGAAATTTATTTATGAGTATTTGGCATGTTTATTTCACTCATATTTGTTGAATTGCATTTATTAAATTTAACTGTTAATTTAATTTATTTATTTCGTATTAATTGATAGTTAGAATTTATTTGTTTGCCTATAAACTAATAGTTAACAGTTATATAGATTATTATTGAATATAAACTGTTAGATTAATAGTTGTTAAATTTAATCTGAATAAAATTGCCAGTTATTACCTGTTATATATTATCAAATATAAATTGTTATTGATTGATATTGCTTGATGATTGTGTTTGGATGATGGGTGATGTTGATGGATGTTTTATTGTATTTCATAAAATTGCAAATTATCATGCATATTTCCTTTCATTCGGGATTGTGGTTTGAAATGATATACAACCGCAAAATTTTATATCTTTTAAATTGCGGATTCAAATGATAAATATCCGTATCACTTGACCATAGGATAGAAAATTATATACAGGCACCGCGGTCTATATATAACTATTTTTATGTGATTTCTATGGTTTGGATGGAATACGGTTTATAATAATCTTAAATTTTATATTGTATAAATATTTTTCTTCCATATATATATACGTATGAAGTTGAAAATTTTGAAATTAAAAGGTGTATAAAAATCTTTATTAAAAATGGAAGAAAATTAAGAAAATGGAGTTTAATAATTTATATCATATGTTTAAATGTTAAGTTTGGAAATTTTAAGATATGATATTTATAATTGAATTTTTCCCAAAATAAATTGAAATGAATATTCTAGTATAATTTGAATTGGGAAAATATATATATTTTATTACTAGAAACTGAAGTCTTATTATTTATGGATTTTATGTGAATATTCAAGACTAATTAATAGAACAATTGATCTGTTGAAAGAATAAAATCCAATTTTAGTTTGAAATATTGTTACTCAAAATGGATATACGTATATATATATAAATTGAAGTGGTTTTGGAACTTGAGAGAGATAATACAAATTTTGGTTTAGACTTTAATAAAGAAATGTATTTGTAAAGCCATGAGAACTATTTTCTTTACAAAGTAACATTTAAGTTAAACCTTTTAATTCATATACCGTTGAATATCCAAACCATTCAAGTTTTAAAAGTTATGGTTTTTAAATTATGAATTTCGAAATATTATGCTTTGAAAGGATATTTGGCTTTCAGACGTTATAAATTTTAAAGCATTTGGATTTTTGAAAAGGTTTATATTTGGGATAAAGGATATCATATTTTTTTGGGTTTTAAAATGATATCGTATTCATAATTTTAAAATGGAAATGTTTATTCTAGTTTTAAAGTATGAGCTATTTTTAAATGACCGCGGTGTTATAATAATGATGGGTTGGCAAAGAGACCGGGATCAGATATGGACATACTCTCTGTCGATACCGAAAACCACTTTGACTAACCGTGTACGCGGTGGAGATTCTAGAATGAAGTAGGTGGTGGCGACGTTTCCTGTAAGGTAAATACGTGGACCCGACTCCCGTGAGTTGGCATAAGGTGGCTAAAACAGGAGCGATTCTCAGGCCAATGAGGTCATTCCTCTGATCGGACCCTCCTCTTCGATATTATACTTTGATTTTGGATTGATTCAGTGGCCACTTCTATATTTTGATTTTGGGGAGTTAGTCCGAGGTGGGCGGTAACTGCGGCTACGCGTTTCCACCAGCCTGGATAGCAATTGGTATATCTACCCTGGCATTGCCTAGTTGTGCCGTGTCACCTACCATACCGAGCCTTTACTACGAGTTTCTATTTGTGTCGTACCTATGGAGTATCCTCTGATAGCCTCCCGATCAGGAGGTATTACGGTACTGTATAGACTATTGGCATTTTACGTGTTAAGGTGGAAAATGTAAAGCCTTAACGCTATTTAAAAGTAAGTTTATTTTACAATTAGACACTATTATAATAGCGCAATATACTACATAGTAAATAGTTTAACGGATCCTTAGGAGATGTAAATCGCGAGCATCTCTTGAGTTACTGTACTCATATTTATTTCTATTAATTTAACTCACATAAGATCTTTTAGTTCTGACTCGAGTGTTTTTGTCTTTTCAAATTCGCTCGGGTCAGTCCGAGCGTTTCAGGATCGAAGACTTTAGCTTTGGAGGACGAAGACGAAGAATCCGTATTATTATTATTTATAGTATGCACCACACTCTTTCTATTCCGCTGCATTGTGTGTATTGGTATGTGTAACTCTGATATTTATTGTATAAAGAAGAATTAACTGTTTTGTAACCGTTTATGAACTGTATATTTATTATTATATTTTATCCTTCCGCTGTGAGATTCTATTTTGTTTTATTTCTTCTCTGTTTTTTTTCTTATTCACCCCATAACAATCCGCCCTTGCGTATGCTTTTAATTGGCACGTGTGTCGGTTTAAGGTGTGCGAAAAGGGCGGGATGTTACAGTTGGTATCAGAGCTTTGGTTTAGCGATAAACTTTGGCTTTGTGGGGTTTGACTCTTTGTTAATAAGGTAGTAATACCCTATGGGAGTCACTGAGCGTATATATATGAGAGAGCGTACTTGTTAGTGTTATAAAAAGATTTTGATATTGTGTTAATCTGTTCCGTTTTGTATTTATAAATTCTGGTTGGTGCATGGGACGCTATGACATCAATAGGGATTTCTAAACACTTAATAGGACAGACCGACATAATATTTGTTTTTAATATAGGTGAATGAAATAATTTTGCCTATTATATTTTCTATATATATAAAATATTTTTATAAATATATATATATATATATATTTGGTTGTTATAGATGGGGTGTTAGGAAATAAAAATATTTATAACAATTGAAGCTAAGTTGGAATTATAATAAATCAAATTGGAGATTTTAGAACTTAAGTCCGGGATTTTGAAAATCTGTTTTCAATGGATTTATGGGATATAGGGATTTGATTTATAAGTATTTTCTTATATAAATATTTAGTATAATTCGGAAAAATTATTTTAAAGAAGATTTTGGAGAATATAAATTTTGTACTTTCCTCTCTGTCGCTAGAAAATAATTTCGGTGATGGCGGCCGCATCATCGACTTCTATTTTCGAGTTTCGAAGGGAAAGGCCACTGTAATAAATTCTACTGCAGATTTGTTTTGAAATTATTCAAAATTTTAATTGTTTAAAGGTAATTAGATATATAAAAGTTGTAAGAAATTAATTATCTATTATTTTAAAGAAATTTTGGAATTTGACCCGGTATTAATTCTTGAATTTCCATTAATTAGTGTAAAAATTTAGGTTAGTGAAATAAAGGTTAAGTAATCAATGAATTAAAAGGGTTGAGATTAAACCTGTATAAGTTCTTTTGCTTTTTCTTTAACATAAATAACTTACCAAGTATAAAAAGTTGAAATGTAAATTAAGAGTGGAATAGAATATTATGCAAGTAGAATTTTGGAAAAAAATGAAGTATTCAATAAATTACTGTTATAAATAAGAATTTACTGGTATTAACTTAAGTGATGATTGGAATTTTACTAAAATTAAAGGTTGTATTATTAATAGGTGATTTTAACCTTAAGAAAGTAAAAAAATGAAATTCCTTAATTTATAAAGTTTGATTGTAGGGTTATTAACTTAAGTACGCCTTAATTTCCCCTATTCTAATATAATGGAAAGTAGGAAAAATATAAATGACTGCAATCCATAGTTAATGAATGAGTAAAATCTTTCACTTATAGGAATGCAAGTTATAAGGTTAATAAATTAAGTGTAAGTAGAGGGTTACTGTAATTAAATATAATGGAAACTTCAACATTAAATAAACGAATGAGATTAAAGGTAAGTCGAAATTGTAATTTATAAAACAAATATATATTAATTAAAGGAATGGAGAAGAAACTTGTAAATTTTCACTTACATTCTTAAAGCATACATAACTTACCATATAATAAAAAGTTGCAATGTTAGTAGGAAAATGTAAGGGGAAATTTTACAAGTGAAGAGTAAGGTAATAAAGGTATTCTATTAATTTGCTATTATTAATGAGAATTAATTGTATAGACTTAAGTTAAATTGGAAATTTTACTATAAGTAAAGGTAAGTAGTATAAATAGATGATAGAAACTTTAGTAAATAAATTGGAATACAAATATAATGAATTTTGTAATAAATGGAAAATGAAAATTTGTAAGAAATAAAGAAATCACTCCATAAATGAAAGAAAGAAAATCAAACCATTGAAGCGTGAGATAAATGTATAATAAATAAATTTGGGTGTTGGTTTGAATTGTGTTGTTTGATTTATGTTGTTGGGTAAGAAATTTGAAGTGGTTAAATGAATAAGTATCTATCTTTGTTCCATCTAAGACTGTTGAGTAAAGGATACACTTGATAGTTAATTTCATTTCATACAAATTTCAAGTTTGAACCCAAACAACTATTTGTTTGATGGATTAAATGGTTGCTTTGTTTGTGTATGTATGTTGTTTGTAAGGTTGATGGTTGTTGAATTGTTTGGTTGATTAATGATTGAATCCACTTGAATAGTTCACTTTAAAATAAATATTTAACCTTTTAGATTATATAAGTGAATACAGGTGATGGAAGCAACTGCTACTACTTTTGGTTCCAAAATAATAAAGCGTATATTGCCCGACAAATAGGTACGTTTTCGGATTACGTTTAAAGCGCTATTTTTCCCGTGTTGGGATATAATATTTTGATAATATATGTAATATATTTGTATATTTTGATATTATATTTTCTCCAGAGTCTCTCCGTACAAAGGAGACTCTGCCAAAATTTTCCATAAATTTTGGACATAGAATTTTGTGAAAATGTTTTCCAGCTTTAATAATCTAAGTATAAAAGAATATAATGATTATAAACAGGTATATTTTATTTAAGAAAATAAATTTAGTAAATTATTGTTTATAAATAATATTTGAAATAAGATGTACTGTTTTATTCTTCCTTCTCCCTTCTTTTTCCTTTTCGGGGACGAAAAGTTTTGAGTGGGGGAGATTTTAACGACCCGTTAAATTTGATAATGTTAAATGAATTAAATTAATATAATTTTTAATCTAATTTGGAATAAAATAAAAGCCTTAATATTTTATTTGAGAAAAACGTAGTAATTTGTTATAGTAATTGGAATTTAATGTAACAATAAAATTTTATGATAATAGATTTGGATAATGTAATTTGTCACATTTTGTTAAAAGATTTAATTTTAAGAAACCAATATAATGCAATACAAATGTATTTGAAACGACTGTTGGGTTTTAAATGGAGTGTATATTAATAGTGAAAATCGTTATAACCTCTTAATTTAATACGATTGTTTAATTAATACTAAAAGAATAAAATTTGAAATAGTATTAATGTAATAATAACTGAATTTAAGTGCAACCATATTTATGGAAGTGAATTGGATTTTGTGGATGTTAACATTGAATAAATTTATTTAGAGTAAAAAGGATTTAAAAGCATGTTTTGGATAGAATGTTAAATTCATGGATTTAGTGTAAGTAACTAGAATTTAATCCTATAAGATTTGGAACTGAATGTATGAAGATAATTTTGTAGAAATAGTTAATTAACAACTTAATTGTGCATACCTAATATAATATAAATAACAAAAGGACTAGAACTTGATTTGCCTAGGTATGTATATATATTGATAAACTATAACCAAGTGAGAAATTTGGTAGTAAATAGGGAATAAGTTGACTAAGGCAATTAGTAATTTAATAAATGAATGCATAGTAAGTAAGTGGAAATTTATGCATAAAAATATTTTCATATATAGTATAATTACAAAAGTTTACCCATTTATCTAATGTATATAATTGAATCTAAATTTAGGGCAACATTTTGTTATTGATGGTATAAGTGAATTTGAATAAAAGGGTAAAAATTATGTAGATTTAACATGTATTGAGTATATAGCTACGAAGGGCATTCGATGTAAATGAATCTAAATTAATGTGTCTAGTCAATAAAGGAGAACTTTAAGGGAATAAATATAAATGAATGTATTTGGGGAATGGAGTCCTTTTATATGTTGAATAGTATAACGTTGTTATTAAGAATGAACGTTACTTTAGTAATTATTAATATGGTAACGGAAGAGTGTATAAATTTTATAGTAACGTAAAAACGTATTGTAAGATAATAATTAAGTGTAGACTTATAAAATATATTTATGACAACAAATTTTGTAAGTTATTTATTCTATTAGTTGTTAAGTTTTATTTATGTGTAAGTTAATAATATTACAATTCAATTGAATACAGTAATTTATGCAAACAAAAGATGAACATTTGGAAGTATTACTGTAGTGATATATATATAAGAAACGGTAACTTTGTAGTTGGGGAATAATTGATTTATTTGTGAGTTGTAATCAAATAGAGTCAAATTTATTATAATTTATTGCAATTTAGGGGATTAATTGCAGTAACCTTCGAAGATTTATTCACTAAAATAATTGACGATGGAAATTATATGTAAATTTGCTTTTAGTTAATATAAAATATCCAGAGGGCTAGAAATGACACAAATCTACTAGTTTAGAAATTTACAATAAAAAGTGGTAAGTAATTTTTCTAAATATTTAGATAGTAGGAAGATGTAGATTTAGATGGAATTTATTATTTAACTATTTCATAAGTTGAGATCTAAGTTTAGAATTGAGATTTTTAATGTATAGATATTGAGCCAATGTTAGTTTCATTAAATTGACATCAATAACCTTGAATAATAGAAAGAAAGTGAATTTAATAAATTTAATCAAACTTATAATGTTGAATTTATTAAAATTGGAATTAATATTGAAGTTAAGAATTTACATCTGAATTGATGAATAGAACAACTATTGACACTTAAATTGTTTAGAATTGGAGTAAATAGTTAAGAAAATTTAAAGGGAGAAAATTTGGTCAATTTTTGAATTTAGATGTAAAAATTGGATTTTTATAATTTATTTAATTTATTTAATGAATATTAAAAATAGCCATTTTGGCCACGGACTTGGATTTCGACGAAACCAGTTTCATCGGATCCGTATCGATGAATTATTATAGGGTTTCAAGTTTCGTATCGATCGGACTTGTCGTTTGATCGTACGGGCGTGAAACGCCTTGAAATCAATTTTAATAAAATCAATTTGAAATTAATTTGAAAATTTTGTTTTCAGCATAACTTCTTCATACGATCAAATTTGGACGTGAAACTTTTTTCATCGCGTTCAGGATATTTTAAATTACCTATCTGGATATATGGGTTTGATAAATTTCGTTCCGGGGTCAGAACGGGCTTTTTGGGCCAACTACCGTTTAGCGCGTTCGTTATCCGTACCCACCTAGCCTTCTTCTATTTGTCTATATATATGCGATCATAAACCCTAGCCTCCTTCCTATTGTCATTTGGCTGTACGTACATTTTTCTTCATCTCCTCCTCAACTCCTCATTCTAATGGCAGAAGAAAAAAAATAATTTCAATTTCAAAAAAAAAAAAATGGCGGATCTGCAGCAGCTTCTGGTCGCGCTTCGGGTTTCAGGGGAGAAAACCCTAGAGCAACTTCGGGTCAGGAAGAAAATGACTCGGGTCGCTCGGGGTCGTTTTGGCGAAAACTCCAAGCAAGCACCGGGGAATTGAGGCGGCGCACCGAAGTCGAACCCGAAGTCGACCCAAGACCAGAATTTTTCATTTTTCAAATTTTCATAACTTTTGCATACGAGCTCGGATTCGCGCGCGGTTTGTTTTGATGGGATCGTATCGGAATTTCTGACATTTTGACGCTGGTTTGGACAAATTCTGAGACCGTCAAAATTTTGGGTTTAAATTGGATTTGAATTCAATTTAAATTCTAAAGGTGAGTGTTTTAACCCACTCACAACTACTAGAAGCTTTTATGTTTGTTAAATTAATTTTAGAAATGAATAGAAATTTATTTATGAGTATTTGGCATGTTTATTTCACTCATATTTGTTGAATTGCATTTATTAAATTTAACTGTTAATTTAATTTATTTATTTCGTATTAATTGATAGTTAAAATTTATTTGTTTGCCTATAAACTGATAGTTAACAGTTATATAGATTATTACTGAATATAAACTGTTAGATTAATAGTTGTTAAATTTAATCTGAATAAAATTGCCAGTTATTACCTGTTATATATTATCAAATATAAATTGTTATTGATTGATATTGCTTGATGATTGTGTTTGGATGATGGGTGATGTTGATGGATGTTTTATTGTATTTCATAAAATTGCAAATTATCATGCATATTTCCTTTCATTCGGGATTGTGGTTTGAAATGATATACAACCGCAAAATTTTATATCTTTTAAATTGCGGATTGAAATGATAAATATCCGTATCACTTGACCATAGGATAGAAAATTATATACAGGCACCGCGGTCTATATATAACTATTTTTATGTGATTTCTATGGTTTGGATGGAATACGGTTTATAATAATCTTAAATTTTATATTGTATAAATATTTTTCTTCCACATATATATACGTATGAAGTTGAAAATTTTGAAATTAAAAGGTGTATAAAAATCTTCATTAAAAATGGAAGAAAATTAAGAAAATGGAGTTTAATAATTTATATCATATGTTTAAATGTTAAGTTTGGAAATTTTAAGATATGATATTTATAATTGGATTTTTCCCAAAATAAATTGAAATGAATATTCTAGTATAATTTGAATTGGGAAAATATATATATATTATTACTAGAAACTGAAGTCTTATTATTTATGGATTTTATGTGAATATTCAAGACTAATTAATAGAACAATTGATCTGTTGAAAGAATAAAATCCAATTTTAGTTTGAAATATTGTTACTCAAAATGGATATACGTATATATATATATAAATTGAAGTGGTTTTGGAACTTGAGAGAGATAATACAAATTTTGGTTTAGACTTTAATAAAGAAATGTATTTGTAAAGCCATGAGAACTATTTTCTTTACAAAGTAACATTTAAGTTAAACCTTTTAATTCATATACCGTTGAATATCCAAACCATTCAAGTTTTAAAAGCTATGGTTTTTAAATTATGAATTTCGAAATATTATGCTTTAAAAGGATATTTGGCTTTCAGACGTTATAAATTTTAAAGCATTTGGATTTTTGAAAAGGTTTATTTATGGGATAAAGGATATCATATTTTTTTGGGTTTTAAAATGATATCGTATTCATAATTTTAAAATAGAAAGGTTTATTCTGGTTTTAAAGTATGAGCTATTTTTAAATGACCGCGGTGTTATAATAACGATGGGTTGGCAAAGAGACCGGGATCGGATATGGACATACTCTCTGTCGATACCGAAAACCACTTTGACTAACCGTGTACGCGGTGGAGATTCCAGAATGAAGTAGGTGGCGGCGAGGTTTCCTGTAAGGTAAATACGTGGACCCGACTCCCGTGAGTTGGCATAAGGTGGCTAAAACAGGAGCGATTCTCAGGCCAATGAGGTCATTCCTCTGATCGGACCCTCCTCTTCGATATTATACTTTGATTTTGGATTGATTCAGTGGCCACTTCTATATTTTGATTTTGGGGAGTTAGTCCGAGGTGGGCGGTAACTGCGGCTACGCGTTTCCACCAGCCTGGATAGCAATTGGTATATCTACCCTGGCATTGCCTAGTTGTGCCGTGTCACCTACCATACCGAGCCTTTACTACGAGTTTCTATCTGTGTCGTACCTATGGAGTATCCTCTGGTAGCCTCCCGATCAGGAGGTATTACGGTACTGTATAGACTATTGGCATTTTACGTGTTAAGGTGGAAAATGTAAAGCCTTAATGCTATTTAAAAGTAAGTTTATTTTACAATTAGACACTATTATAATAGCGCAATATACTACATAGTAAATAGTTTAACGGATCCTTAGGAGATGTAAATCCTGAGCATCTCTTGAGTTACTGTACTCATATTTATTTCTGTTAATTTAACTCACATAAGATCTTTTAGTTCTGACTCGAGTGTTTTTGTCTTTTCAAATTCACTCGGGTCAGTCCGAGCGTTTCAGGATCGAAGACTTTAGCTTTGGAGGACGAAGACGAAGAATCCGTATTATTATTATTTATAGTATGCACCACACTCTTTCTATTCCGCTGCATTGTGTGTATTGGTATGTGTAACTCTGATATTTATTGTATAAAGAAGAATTAACTGTTTTGTAACCGTTTATGAACTGTATATTTATTATTATATTTTATCCTTCCGCTGTGAGATTCTATTTTGTTTTATTTCTTCTCTGTTTTTTTTCTTATTCACCCCATAACAATCCGCCCTTGCGTATGCTTTTAATTGGCACGTGTGTCGGTTTAAAGTGTGCGAAAAGGGCGGGATGTTACAGCAATCTTCTCAAACCAAAACCATGCAAGCAGTTTTCAAAAATCTGCAACCATCTCAAGCCAAAAATCTGTAATTCATCTCCACTAAACCAAATGCAAGCTAGAGAAAATGTTATTCAAGTGTCTGAAACCATTTTTCTTGAAGCTTGTAAACAAATCAAGCTCTGTCATTTAAGCCTGTAATGTTTTATCTTCAAACCGTGATCGAGTCTGAAGTCGTCATCATCTCAGTCAACTAAGGTTTTTAGTTTTAAGAGTTCAAGCAACCTGTATTTCAGTTTAAGGAAAATCAAATCAAGCATCCATGTTTCAGGCTCTCTGTTTAAAGTTCCAAAGGTGAGTAAACCTAGCTTACACTGATTAAATCTATTGCTTATGAAAGGCTGATGTGTCAATTGGTTGCATGAATGGAAATGTGTTTTGCATGTTGGTTTATTATGTATAAATGAATGTATATCTGTTGATGCTTGGGTGCATGTCTGTGTTTTCAACACTTTGGCCTCTGTCAGAACATTTAAGTTATAAACCTGGTTTCAAAATTCAAATCTTTAACCTAAATGGATTCTGGAACTTGATCTCTAAGTATAGGTGGCTGTATGAGTATAACAGCAAAATAAAAATATAGAATCTTAGTTATATAAACAGTAAATTTCGTGGAAATTAAATATTACAGTGAAATTCAAACAATGTCTCAAATTTTGATTTTTAAAATTCCCTGTTTTGATTATATAATCAAATTCATTATCAAAAATGATGAATTTTAAAAATAATATGGAGATTTTTAAGTTATTGGATTAGGAGAATTTCTAGGTGGAACGGAAATCCTATTTTGACCAAATTCAGATGATCGAGGTGACCATCAACATTGAGATTTCCAGTGAGGATAGCAGGAAGGCTGTCGATCTTGGGAAAAATGGGAGGCGATTTTTTCAACGATCAAGGTGGTCGGAAATGTTGAACTAGGGTTCGAAGGACAAAGTGTAATGACGACATTCGTGAGGCAATGGTGACGGCTTTGGGAAATCGGAGATCATCGCGAGTGTGAGAATCGATGTGGGGATGGGTGAAGATGTTTTGGTCGGAAGGACATAGGTGCTGATCATCGTAATCGTCATGGCGAATCCATTTGGTCAATATGGTGTGGGTTCATATGTTGAGCTGGATGCTCGATTTTGGTTGGACAAGGATATTATTGGATCTGAGGGGTCGGAGGGCTTGCGGGGATCGTCGTCGATGGGACGAGGCTGGTGTGGTTGGTCGGAGTGCCTTGGATGGCTGGTGCACGTGCACTACCTCGCGTGTGTGTCAATTCTGTTGTTTTTATTTATGGTGTTGAGGAACTCGGGACGAACTCGAAGGTGAATACGAGAATTTTGTTATATTGCTCGAGTTTGTTCGGCTTGTGTGCGAGTTTCTGTTAATACTGTAGGGTTAAATTTTTAAGTAGAAACAGGTTATTAAGGAAGAAGAATAGAAGAAAGAAAAGAAGGAAGGTGGAACTAAGTTTAGTTCGAGAATCATGGGCTTTGTCTAGGAAAGATTGAATAGTTACATAATGTTTTAAGACTAACATAATGAAGTTTTAATAATATACTTAATTATTCTTTAATATTAAAGTATACTAAAGTGTTTGATTAATTAAGTAGAATTGTTTGTTTAACTTGTGAATTAATTCTTGAAGTTTATTTAATTAATAAGGGTTAAACAAGAATAATTAAGAAATTGATCGTTGTAGATAAATTTAATAATCATGGATTAATTATTAAGTAAGTAATTAATTAATTATTAAAGATTTAATAATTAACAATTAATTTATATGATTTATCGTAGTTGATTAATGAATGTAAGTAAGGTAACGGTTAATTATTATGAAAAATTTAAGAATAATTAACTAATGAATATCGATTAAGGAATACTTAAGAAATAAGTAATTAAGAGGTTAATTACTTTATGGAAAAGAATTATTATGAATAATTACCTAATAAAGTAAATTAAGGAATTAATTACTCAGTATAATTAATTAAGTTGATGAGGTTAATTTTAGTTAATTAATTCGGTTTAATTAATTAAAGGTAATCATTTGACGTTGGGTTATGTATAATTACTTAAGGTAAAACAATGAGATGTAATATCTTAGTGAAGAAATTAATTGCTGGATGTAATTAATTAAAGGAAATTACTTGATGGGAAGAAATTAAAGGGTAATTACTTGGTGAAAGAAATTAAGTGATAATTACTCGGTGTAATTAAAGGATTAATTAATAATTAATCAAGGAGTTGGTTTAATTGATGAAGTAATTAAGGAAGTTAATTTCTGATTGTGATTAATCAAGATTGATTAATGAATGTAATTAAGTTAAAGGTTAATTATTATATGAAATTTAACAATAATTAACTAATGAAAGTAATTAGAGGATCATTAATTTATGTAATTAAGGGAAGTGATAAACCCTACTTATTAATGATTGAATGAGGATGGATGCTTTGAGTTGGTTGATATCTCTATGATGAATTGCTTGTGATATGATATATTGGATGGACGATGATAAAGTGTTTATCAATCAATTTTGAATTTGTCGTGTAAAAGTGTTATCCGAATTTTTAAGATGAAATATATTAAATTGGATAATTTGGGTTTAGATGACATTGGATTTGAAGAGACCGGAGTCGGGTATTAGTAAATATCCGAAACCACTTCGATTCATTAAAATTTGATATCTGAAATCAGTTGGCTGAAATGGAATGGTTAAAGTGAATTGGATCACTTAATCTAAGTTCTAGCACTTAGAAAATGATGTGTGGAATAAGTAATGTTATAACAACCTGAGAAGTTGTAAACTGATATAAGTTACCCGGGTTTATATAAGTTGTATGCTTTTGTATTTTATGTTAGATGTTTACTCACTCTGGTTTTCAGCCTGGCCCGATTGTTACTTTGATGTAATGCTCGGGTCAGACTGAGTATTACAGATTTTCAGGTAAGGACATTTTGGAGCTCAGGATGCGAGCTGGATGGCAAGGACGTATGGAGAGTTTCCACTATGATATTATATATATCTGAGACATGTTAAATTGTATCTATCCGATGATGTTTAAAATTGTTGTAACTCTGATATATCGATGTAAATTGATAAATACAGTTTTCTTTGGTATTACTATTATTAATATTATATTTTATCCGCTGCGATTGTGAGATTGTGTGTTTCTTTTCTGTTCTTCTTCTATCTCTTTCTTCTTTTCACTAACTATCTGGAATTTTCGGGATCGAAATTTCCGAGTCGTTACACATTTAACAAAACTTAGTACTGCCGTAACTATTCGTATAAATAAACTTATATATATATATATATAACTAATACACAAATTATATATGCAAAAACTAACCTTTATATCACACGCATATAATAATGTAAGGAGATGAGGGGGCACGGCCGAGACTGAAGATGCATAGGGTGGGGTCGGCTACGTCAGAGGCTCGGTGAATGGCAGCCACGCCTGGGTGAAAATGGAAGGGAAGGTGAAGGAGAGGAGTTTAGCCGTGCTTGGCTTTAGGTGGAACTTTTGAAACAACCATGGTGAAGGACAGAGGTGGGGCTGTGTTCGGCGGTTGCGGCCGGAGAATGGTGCACAGTAGGGCTTGGATGAGATGTTGCTTGGCGCGTTCGACAAAAGGATGGAGGAAAAATGCGTGCATCTGTCTCAAGTAGATGGGCAGGTGAAAAAAAGAATGTGGGAAGGGAGAGAAGAGACGTGAGCACTTGTTTTTTTTCAGAGAGTGGAAAACTAAAAAAGAAATATGAAAGGACACATAGAATAAATATAGACCAAATAGAAATGGTGAAAGTCAGATGTCGATTTAGAAAATTATTAATAGTAAAAGAATATTGGTATCCACGGCTTGTCAATTGAACAGGCAAAGGAAACAAAGTGCTCAAATACGGAACCGTTATGGTAAATCGTTTTGTTGATTTTACGGCGTAGCGTACTCTGAAACATACGAGTAAATATACTATAGAGATTAGCACGAAGAGACGATAAAAACGACATACAGATATCAGTGGTACGATTGAATTATAAAAATTCGAATTTTCTAATAGTGGAAAATGCAGCAAAAACGCAGAAAAATAAGATCGACGGAGCTAAAGAAGTCCAAATTTGCAAAAATGAAAATGACGTCTGTAACGACCCGTAGATTTTCAATAAATAATTGGTTAATTTAATTGGATCTTTGTAATTAAATTTAGAATGAAATAAAATTTTATAATTTACAATGAAATTGAATGTTAGAAATTTTATGTAGCAATGGTAAATAAAAATTTACTATGTAAAATGAAGTTGCAATTAAATGAAATAATGTACAATGTTGCACTTAGTTATAAAATATAGAACAAGTAAAAATTAATGAATGTATTAAATTGATAAAGGTCAAATTTTATTGAATTAAATAAATTGGGAATTTAATTTCATTATAGGTAATTAAATGTTATCTTAATGTAAAGTTTAGATAAATTTTGAAATCAACGCTAACTCCATTCAGAATATGACAATTGGTGAAATATTTGGCTGGTAAGCATATATTATAAGTTACCTGTTTAATTAGTTGATGGAATTGGAATTTGAAATAAGTGTTAATAAAATAAATAAAAGTTACATTAATGTGAGAAGTAATACAATGTTTAGAGGTTGTTAAACTAGAGTGTATTTGGAAATAAAGTTCATTTAAATGTTAAGTAATTATAATGTTGTTTTTGATAATAAACGTTACTTTAATGATTATTAGTAACAGAAGTTCGAATGAAAATTTAATAGAAACAATGCGAAATTAAATTTAATGATTCACGAACTCGCAAAAAAATCCAATTATAGAAAATAATCTAAAATGTATGTTTGACCATAAATTGTACACAAGTAAATAAAAAAATGGATTGAGAATATAAATCGTAATTAATATATATTTTGGCGAAGATACATTAAATAGAAATATGATAGTAATAACAAAGGAGTTAGAAATTTGAATAAAGTTAATGTAACATTCATACAAACTGTATGATGTAATGGTGTATAATAGGTTAATAGACAAGTACCCATGTTGACATCATCTTTGAAACGTTAAGTTTATAATTGATTCATAATCAGAAAATCAAATGAACGGATTTATTTGAAGGAAAACTGACAATTAATAAATTTATTAAATTGAAAGGGCATAGTTGATTGCGTTAAATTAGATTTTGGTAATCAATTGTAATGAAACTAAATTTAACGTTTGTGATGTAAATTTAAGTAATAATCAGAAATCAATGTTAATTATACTCATAAAATGTCAATTTATTTAATAGCAAGATTTTAAATAAATAAACGGTTTTATTTAGATTTCAATTGATGGTTAATGAAGTTTAATGTGAAATCAAATTGCAATTAATTGTCTTAGTTTGTGTAGTTAGGGTAGATTTGATTTGTCATTAAAAAGAGTTAATGTTATAAGATGTAATTTATGCTAATTCTATTTATAATATGACCATTAGTTGATTTAAGGAATAGAAAACAAGATTTATTTATTTATTTTAAGTGAAAAATTCAATAAACTGAATTTATTACAAATGAATGAAATTTATCATTTTAAAAATTTTACGTTAATAAAAATTTAGATTAAATTTGGAGATATTTATGTAATTAAGTAGGAATCCATTGTTAGTCCCATCTATTTGATACTAATAGATAGAATAATAGAATGAAAATTTAATTCAATGGAATTATTTAAAATTTATTTTATTATCTCTGAATTTAATGAAATTGTTATTCAACGCTGAAACTGATAATTGAATCAGCATTTAAAGGACATCCAAATTTTTTTAAATTTGTATAAATAATTTAAAAATATAAAGTTGACAAAAATTGTCAATTATAGAAGTGAAGTTAAAATTGGATTTTTTTTATTGATTGATTAATTTATTTAATTAATGAAAAAATAGCCATTTTGGCCACTGTCTCGGATTTCGACGAAACAAGTTTCATCCGATCCGTAACAGTGAATTATTGTAGGACTTCAATTTTCGTAGCGATCGGACTTGTCGTTTGATCGTACGGTCTCGAAACGCCTTGAAATAAACGCAATTGAAATCAGTTGAAATCAACTTGGAAAATGTTGTTTTTAGAAAAATTCTTCATACGATGGAATTTGGACTTGAAACCTTTTCCATTGCGTTTAAAATATTTTAAACATCTATTTTGATATATGGGTTGACCCAATTTCGTTCCGGAGTCGAAATGGGCTTTTTGGGCCACTTTGTCATTAGCGCATATTCAACCCGATTCATTTATTCTATTCCAACTTTCTCTATAAATATCCTGCTATAAACCCTAGCCTCCCTAATTCTCATTTGTCTGTATGTAAATTCATTGTATTCCTCCTCTTCCCCAATGGCAGACAAAATTCTATATTTCCAGAACGAATTGCAAATCAAATCCAAAGCATAAATTTCAAAGTCCTCGGAAAAATCTGAAAAAAATATATATTGAAGCTCTCAATGAGCGTAATCTCCTAGTGGAATTCGTTTTTCAATTTGAGTTATCGTTTGCTTGGAAATTTGAAGGTTTATCCATGACCGTTCATCATCGCCGCGATCAAACTTGTCGGATCGACAAACCCTTTCTGGGTTTTGGAGAGGAAACCGAGGGAATCGCATCTAGGTGGTTACCTTGTCGATTAAACGATTAGATCATCATCAAATCGCAATTGGGGTTCAATATACAAGCGGCGGCTGTGCAAAATTTTGGGGCATCGGTGGTCGCGACTCGATCGCGTGACGCGTGGGCGGCCTGATTGGGCGAGACGGCGGCAACCTGATTGGTGCGTAGGTGGCGCGTTTCTCGATTTGAACATGGCGGCTCTGAAGGTGTTCGAATGGATTAGGTTTTGAAAGGTAGCTGCGTGCGTGGGTTTCTGCTTCCTGAAGCTTGAGTATGAAGGCGAGTAACGTGGCAAATGAGTAAAGTGTTCTCTTTTTTTTATTTTATTTTAAATTAAAATTCGAATGCAATTTTTGCTATATCTTTCACATACGAACTCCGTTTCACACGCAATTTTTTTGTTAGGATTGTAATTAAATTCCGGACACTTTGGCGCAAGTTTGGAAGAATTCTGAGACTGGTCAATTTTTGGGTTTAAATTGAATTTAAATTCAATTTAAATTCAAAAGGTGAGTGTTTTAACCCACTCACAACTTCTAAAATTTCTTATATTTGTTAAATTGATTTATGATATGAGTAGAAATTCATTATTGACTGTTTGGCATATATTTTATTCATCATCTCAGTTAAAGCGCATTTATTTAAATTAAATTGCTATTTAATTTATTCATTGCATTCGAACTACCAGTTAAATTGTTAATTAATTATTCATTGCATATAAACTGCCAGTTAACAGTTATTTAATTTATTATTGAATATAAACTGCTTTAATACCTGTTGCTTATTATCCGTTCCATATTGATGATATTGTTTTAATTTGATGATGATTGCAGTAAATGGTTTATAGTTGATATTGGATGAATGGATGCTACATTTTATATTGTTATAAAATGCAAGTTATTATGCATTTTCACCTCATTCGAGATTGCGGTTTGAAATGATATATAACCGTAATTTTAATTTTTAAATAGCGGATTGAAATGATAAATATCCGTATCACTTGACCATAGGATAGAAAATTATATACAAGCACCGCGGTCTATATATAGAAATATTTTGAAGTGATTTTCTATGGTTTTGGAAAGGAATATACGGTTCATTAAATACAAATTTTGATGTTATATAAATATTATTTTATATATATAGTTAAAATTTTGAATTTAAGCTATGTATAAAATTGTTTAATAAAAATGAGTTTAATAATGGAGTTTGATGGTTTATATTATATGGGTAAGTGCCTATTTAAGGTATTATATATATGGAATTTATATTGACTCAAATAAAATTAAAGTTGGAAGATAAATATGAAATTGGGTTGAATTTAATTATTTAAGAATTATTCTTGAATAAATGGGATATGGAATGTAAATAAATTTTAGATTTAAAAGGTATGACTTTATAACTTGATTTTTATTTAGAGGATTTAAATGATTATCAAATTGATTAAATTGAATATTATCAAGTTAATTTAACTGGAAGAGTATCTAGTTATTTGAAGTCTAAAAGTTTTACTAAAACGATATTTGATTTATTTAATAACGTTTCAAATCTAAATAATAGTAGTTGGAATTGATGTATATGAAATAATCAAAGAATTTTTTTGAAATGTTGGGAAAATTTAAGCTTTGAAATATATGGAAATTGAGATGGTTTATTTGGGAAATTAAACCTATACTTGGAAATTATTTTGTGAAATTTAAAAGCTATTTTATTATATAAAGTGGTTAAATGTTTAAACCATTTAAGTATTAGAAATTTTTTTTCAAAGCTATGAGGTTTAAGGTATATATATATTTGGAAGTATTATGTTTTGGGAAAAAGAGATATATTTAAAATAAGAAAAAAAATGATATCATAATGATTTGGGGGTTTTAAAAACAAATGATATCGTATTTATATGGTTTTGAAATGGATATTATATTCTGGTTATAAAGTATAATTATTTTAAAATGACCGCGGTGTTATAATAACGATTGGTTGTTGAAAAGACCGGGATCGGAAGTTGTCACACTCTCTACCAACTTTGAAAACCACTTTAACAACCGTGTACGCGGTGGAGATTCCAGAATGAAGTAGGATGGTGGCGGCGTTTCCTTTGAGGTAAATACGTGGACCCAACTCCCATGAGTTGGCATAAGGTGGCTAAAACAGGAGCGATTCTTGGGGAAATTGAGGTAGCACCTTTGATCGGACACATCCCTTCGATTTTATACTTTGACTTTTGGATTGATTCGGTGACCAATTTTGATTTTATTTTTTTGAGGGTGTGGCTCGAGGTGGGCAGTAGCTGCGGCTACGCGGTACCACCAGCCCGGATGCGTAATTGGTATATCTACCCTGGCATTGTCTAGTTGTGTCGTGTCACCTACCCTAGCGAGCCTTATACGATTTTGGTTTTGTACCATACCTATGAAGTGCCCTCTGATGACGCCCAGTACGGGGAAGATTATGGTATTGTATAGACTATGAGAATATATTATGTGTTAAGGTGGAAAATGTAAAGCCTTAATACTATTTAAAAGTAAGCTTATTTTACAATTAGACACTATTATAATAGCGAAATATACTACATAGTAAATAGTTTAACGGATCCTTAAGAGATGTGAATCCCGATTATCTTTTAAGTCACTGCACTCATATTTATTCCTGTCGATTTAACTTACATAAGATCTTTTAGTTCTGACTCGAGTGTTTTGTTTTAAAATTCGCTCGGGTCAGTCCGAGCGTTTCAGGATTTGAAGATTTTATTCTGGAGGATGGAGACGAAGATTTATAGTACTATTATCTACTATATTATTCCACTACACTATTGTATTCCGCTGCATTGATATTTATTGGTATGTGAACTCTGATATTTATTGTATAAAGAAGAATCAAATGTTTTGTAAACAGTTTTATGAACTGTATATTGATTATTATTTTTTATCCTTCTGCTGTGAGATTCTGTTTTGTTTTTCTCCTCTGTTTTTTTCTTATTTACCCTATAACAATCCATCCTTTTGTATGTTTTAAGTCTGACGTGTGTGGTTTATCGTCTATTTGAAGCGTGCGAAAAGGCGGGAGGTTACAATCTGGTATCAGAGCTTTGGTTTAGCGATAAACCATAGCTTTTTGGGGTTTGACTCTTTACTAATTGGGTAGTAATACCCAATGGGAGTCGCTGAGGGTATATATGCGAGAAAGCGTATTTGTTATTGTTATAATAAGGTTTTAATATTGTGTCCCTCTATTTCGTTTTGTATTTATAAATTCTGGTTGGTGCGTGGGACGCTGTGACATCAATAGGGATTTCTAAACACTTAATAGGACATACCGACATAATATTTGTTTTTAATATAGGCGAATGAAATAATTTTGCCTATTATATTTTCTATATATAAAATAATTTTTTAAATGATATATATATTTGGCTGTAATATATTGGTCGTTAGGTAATAAATTTATAATTAATAGTCGAAATAGGATTGAAAATAGGATAAATGAAATGGGAAACTTAAAGTTTTAGTTCTGGGATTTTTGAAAATTTCTTTTGAATAATTTTGGAATATAATAATAATATTATTAGAAGTATTTTCTGGTATATGTATTTCCATATAATTTGAAAAAAATGTTTTAAAAAAAGAAATTTTGTAAAGAAATATGTTCTATACTCCCCTCTCTGTCGCTGGAAAATAATTTCGGTGATGAGTGCACGCATCATCGACATTCATGTTCGAGTTTCGAAGTGGGAAGGCCACTGTAGTAGTTTTACTGCAGATTTATTTTGATAAATAAATATGAATTTTGATTGTTTTAAATATAATTGGATATATAAGTTTAAGTATAAACCTTTATCTATTATCTTTAAAATGATTTGAAATTAACCCGGTTTTCAAATTCCTAAGCTTCCATTGATTAATAATTTCAATTATCGTAGAATTGGAATGTATGTAATTAATAATTGAAACCTCTAAAGGAAATAAGTGACTTAATGCTAGGTTATAAATGGTATTAAATGAAATTTTAAAACTTTAACCTATGAAATAAAGGATATAATTATTAACATTAAATTAATTAGAGGAAATAGAATAAATTTGTAGAACTTTCAAATTACATCCTTAAAAGCAAATATATAACTTACCGAATATTAAAAGTTGAAATGTTTAATAAGAAAATGTAATGGAAGTTGTGACGCCCCACCTCTATACCCACGCTAGCCAAGAACACTCCGGAGTAGTGCTGTCAACTAGCACGGAGAATAAGGCTGTTGAGGAGCGACCATCCATGTAATTGCTTATCACACGGTGGCTATAAATAATCTTCGGAAACAAACATAGAAATAATCATATCACAAATCAGTCACAGATATCCATATCACAAAGGCGGAAGAAGATATGAATATATAACTAACACATGAAAGTGTACATCAGAGTAGTGGTCAGTAAGATCCACGATAATACAAAAGAATAGCAACACGTGCTATACAAAAGAATACAACTATGAGTCTATATCTCAAGTGTATACAACAAAAACTGCTAATCTAAACAGTTAGCCAAAAGTCAGAGTGATGAATCCCTGGGAAGAAGTCAAGCAGAAGCACCTGTAACATCTCGGTCTGACCCGAGTATTATTTAAGAAAATAATAAACGGATCAGTCTAGCTATAAATATCAGATGACATGATATAACATAAAAGATATGGCATAAACATAAATATCCATAACGACATACCACTATAAGTATGTAAATAATGATCAACAGAAGATCAATCAATAAGAGATAATCAATATCACAAGAATCTTCTCAAAGATTCGAAGAGGGCATCATACCCTAAACTTGTACTCATAACAAGTCAATGACATAAATTCCAGAAATCAACACGAGAAATCCAGAAATCATAAAAAGGGAAAGAGGCCTATCACATGACGGTCCGAAGACCATGGGGAGCTACCCCACATGTGTGAGTGGAATCACACAGATTGAGGTCAAGACTAACCAAAAAGCAGAAAGGTATGTGTGAATGGAATCACACAAGTGGTGTCTAGTCTAACCTTGCAATGAAAGAGACATCGCGCAATTGCTAGTCTAATTCATAAAGCGATCATCAAGATCAACGAGAAGTGTCAATTACACTAAGCTAGTAAATATAGAAGTTTAGCTTCATGTCCCATAACCACTTGCTTAACTTAAATATTTACGAACAAACTGTAAATCTTCACTAATAAAATTGTCACAAGAGGTTCAATCGAACAAGTCCAAGAATTAACCGACGAAGTGAACGCAAGCGTTTCATACCACTTGTTTTACTAAGTCGTTTAATTAGATTTCTCATCCGAGTGAGGTAAAGGCTTGTATATACTAATAGATTGGAAAACGGTTTAAGAAAAGAGCTTTGTTATTAAAAATAGAGTTGAAATTGTTTGTTAAAAGAGTTTTGATATTTACTACTAGTATTGAAACCTTTGTATTATAAAGTGACAAAACACATAAGAAAGTGTAGAAACAATCAGTCACAAAGATCGCATACGGAGATGCGAATAAAATCCAAGGAAATCAGCTCAATGTTTTTCAGATAAGATCCCCTACGGAGGGGGGGTCCAGGGGGGGTGGCAACCCCCCAAGGTGGGGGTGCAGGGGCAACGCCACCGCTTACGGGGTTCGACCTGCCCGGTCAGGTCGCAGGGGTCCAGGGGGCAGCGCCCCCGGCGGGGTGCGGGGCAGCGCCCCGACCAAAACGGTACGACCTAGTGAAGACAAAATGAGGTCTAACGACCTAACGACTCAAGGGTCATACGACCTAACGGCTGCGACCTAGGGGTCTAAGGGGTCAAGCGACTTAGTGGTTGCGACCTAGAGGTGTTCGCGACCTAACGATGACTCACGACCCAACATGGCCGACTTAACAGAGTCGAGCGACCTAAGGTAAATGGTCCAACGACCTAACTCGAACGACTTATCTGGAGCTTAGGTCGGAGACGACCTACGAGATAAACCAGGCCGACTTAGTGGACGAGCGACCTAAGGTAAATGGTCCAACGACCTAACTCGAACGACTTATCTGGAGCTTAGGTCGGAGACGACCTACGAGATAAACCAGGGCGAGCGACTTAACGTTTGCCTAGAGATTATAGGTCGGAAACGACCTAAGACTTAAAGCTTAACTCGCGAGCGACCTACGGCTTAAGGCCAAACTCGTGAGCGACCTACGACTTAAGGCTTAACTCGCGAGCGACCTAACTCCGAAGTGCCAATACTTCCAGAATGACCTAAAGCTCTGCGACCTATGGTACTAACTCGCGAGCGACCTAACGACTTAACTCGTGAGCGACCTAATTCCGAAGTGCCAATTCTTCCAGAACGACCTAAAGTTAACTCGTGAACGACTCACGACCCATGGACGAACGACTTAACTCCGAACGACCTAAAAATGGCCAGAACGACCTAAGTGCAGAAAATTCACCAAAATGCTAAAAATTGGAGTTTTTCGCCAGTCCAATCCAAACCAAATGCAAATGTGCGTGCAAAAGTGATAGGGAATCATTCCCAACAGTCTAATATAGTTATAGACTAGATTTGTGAGACAAAAATCTCACCTTTGCACTAAAGTTTATGAAGATGAAGCTTGAAAGCAAGGAGAAGCAATCCAAAGCTTGAATCCAATATCTTCTACTTGAATTTGGAGTTGAATGTTGGATTTGCAATTGAATTTGTGCTTGGAGTTTTAATTTCCCATTCCCTCCACCATTAATGCCAAAGCTTGATTAGTTAGGAAATTTATGAAGAGTGAGGAGAAGAGGGTTGGAACTTGGGCTTAATAGGCTAAACTAACCCAAAGTCCAAAGCGGGAAAAGTTAGTGAAATTTCACTAACTCCAAACCTATCGATGTTTATACTTAAAAAGTTGTAAACGACATTTCGAACTCAATGGAAGTGGTCTCGAGTCCTAATTTGACCGTTTGCAAAAAGTAGCTTTTCGGACCAAAATCCGATTAACGAGTTAATATTTAAATAAAATATTTAAATACAAACTCGATAAATATGCGGGTTGTTACAGAAGTGGTACAAGGAAAAGTATGTAATGAAGTGTTCAATAAAATTTCTTTTATTCTTAAGAATTTATGTTGTTATTGTTATAAACCTAAGTGGAAATCTTACTATAACGAAATATGATAGAAGATAAATGTTGCAAGTAAGTAATTATAGACTTAAGTAAATGTTGAAGTTAGTTATTTTAATAAACATAAAGATGAATACCGTAAATAAATGAAATTAAGTAGTAAATAAAGGAAGTAATATGCAAAGGAATCGAATTAAAAATGAAATTTGCAAGAAATAATGTAAAAATTAAAAGATAAATCAGAATATGGATAAAAAGGAAATCAAACAACGATAGTTTGAAATGAAATTAACAAAAAAATTAACTTGATTTATTGTTTGGAATTTGTTGTTGTTTTGTAACAGCCCGCCTTGTCGCACGCTTTAAATCGACACACGTGCCAATTCAAACCATACGGAAGGGCGGATTGTTATGGGGTAAATCAGAAAAACAAGAAAGAAATAGAAACAAAACATAATCTCACAGCGGAAGGATAAAATATAATAATCAAATATATAGTTTATAAAGCTGTTCACAAAACATTTGATTATATTTATATAATACATATCAGAGTTACCCATACTAATAATAATGCAGCGGAACAGTATGAGTGTATGGCAATAATATAAATAATAATAATACAAATCTTCATCTTCGTCCTCCAGAGCTAATCTTCAAATCTTGAAATGCTCGGACTGACCCGAGCGAATTGAAAAGACAAAACACTTGAGTCAGAACTAAAAGATCTTATGTGAGTTAAATTAACAGAAATAAATGTGAGTGCAGTAACTTAAGAGATGCACGGGATTTACATCTCTTAAGGATCCGTTAAACTATTTACTATGTAGTATATTTCGCTATTATAATAGTGTCTAATTGTAAAATAAACTTACTTTAAAATAGCGTTAAGGCTTTACATTTTCCACCTCAACACGTAATAGTCCCAATAGTCTATACAGTGCCTGCATATCTCCTGATCGGGAGACTACGAGAAGACACTCCATAGGTACGACACAAATAGAAACTCATAGTAAAGGCTCGGTATGGTAGGTGACATGGCACAACTAGGCAATGCCAGGGTAGATATACCAATTACGCTTCCGGGTTGGTGGTAACGCGTAGCGCGCAGCTACCGCCCACCTCAGACAAACTCCCCAAATCAAAGAAATCAAAAGTGAAGGTGGCCACCGAATCAATCCAAAGTTAGAGTATAGTATCGAAGGGAAGTGTCGGATCAAAGATGCTACCTTATTAACCCGTCGATCGCTCCTGTTTTAGCCACCTTATGCCAACTCATGGGAGTTGGGTCCACGTATTTACCTCAGAGGAAATGCCGCCACCGTCCTACTTCATTCTGGAACCTACACCGTGTACACGGTTGTTAAAGTGGTTTTCGGAGTTGGCAGAGAGTATGACAACTTTCGATCCCTGTCTCTTCAAAAACCAAACGTTATTGTAACACCGCGGTCTTTAAAAATAGTTTATACTTTTAAAGCCAGAATATAATTATCCATTTCGAAACCCATAGATACTATATCATTTCCATTTCCAAAACAACTCGTTTGATATTAATTTTTATAAAACCCAAATCAATAATATCATTTTTATTTCAAATATATTTCTTCTCCAAAATCACACTGCTTTAAAATTTATAATATCTGGAAACCAAACATTTGAATTGTAACTTCCAAAAACATAATGTTTTGAAAATTCATAGCTTTGAAACCATAATTTCTAAAGTTTGAATGGCTTGGATATTTAAACAGTATATAGAATAAAATAGTTTGAATATAAAATTTCTTTATAAAAAAATTTCCGCGACTTCACAATTTTATTCATTTAAAATTTTAGGCCTAATCCCCATAAATTTAGATTCACTCTTAGTTTCAGTAAAACACTTCGATTTTAATATATTCAAACTTTGAGTATTTAACAATTTCAAAAACTAAGGTTGGAAATTCTATTCAACAATTTAGTATCCTATTATTTAGTCTTGAAATATTCACAAAATAAATTCATAAAATAAAACTCAAATTTCTAACAATTAAATATTTCCTTCAATTTATTTATACTAGAAATATTCATTTAATTTATCTTGAATAAAAATCCAGTTATAAATACCATTCCTTTAAAATTTCCAAGTTTAATAAGTTTACACCAACTTGTGGAGTTAATTTTTTTTTTAATCAGTTCAATTTCAAATAAATTTCCAATTTATTTTCCAATCTTAATTGATTTGAACCATTTAAAACTCTATATATATATATACACAATATATTAAACATGTACTTAATCATATAATACAAATTATCAAACTCCATTATTCAACTTATTTATTTCCATTTAACAAATTCATACATAGCTTAAATTCAAAAAACTTAACTATATATGTATATATAAAATAAGATTTATATAAGATCAAAAATTAATATTTATTAAAATGTATCCTATCCAAACCATAGAAATCATTTTCAAAAATATTTATATATATACCGACGATGTCTGTATAAAATTTTCAATCCTATGGTCAAGTGATACAGATATCTATCATTTCAATCCGTAATTTAAAATAAAAATTACGTTTATATATCATTTCAAACCGCAATCCCGAATGAAATGAAATTCATAACAACTTGCAGTTAATATAAATAAACATCCATTCATCCATCAAAACATACATCCATTAATCACAATCATCATCCAAATTCAACCAATACATCATGTGATAAATAACAGGCATTTATTGGCGGTATATTTTGCAAAATAAATTAACTGAAAATTTAACTGGTAGTTTATATGCAAAATAAATTTATTAATAATTTAACTATCAATTTATATGAAAAAATGAATTAAATAACAAGTAAATTAAATGAATGCAAATTAATTGAGATAATGATGAAATAGGTGTCAAATAGCTATAAATAAATTTCAAAACACGTCATAAATCAGTTTAACAAACATAAGAAATCTTAGAAGTTGTTAATGGGTTAAAACACTTACCTTTTTGAATTTAAATTGAATTCAAATCCAATTTAAACCCAAAATTTGAACAGTCTCTGAATCCGTCCAAACCTGTGCCAAAAAGTCCGGAAACCCAATACGAACCTAGCGGAGAAAACCGCGTGTGGATTGGATCTCGTATGTGACAGTTATTATCATTAGAAGAGTTGAAATTAAAATTGAAATTAAATAAACCATTTAATTAAAACAAATACAACCCGACTCACCCCTCTCTCTCTCTTCCAGCACAGCCAAGCCTCACGCGAACATAGAACTCACGATCCCCCCTGATCGAAACGGCGTCGCCCCTGCATGGACATGACCACGCGCCACCGCGTAAACGTCAAAGGCGGCCCCCCTTCATCGGCAACCTCGTGATTCACTCGGATCCACACGAGACCCTAGCCGCCGCCAGTAAAACCTAGCCCTAATCGAATTTTCATGCAACATCCAACCATCAATCGACGAGGTGAACGACCCGATGCACTCCACTCGTCCCCCTCCACGTGCCTGCAACCTCGATTTGCCAAATTGACGATAATGATTTCAACGCAAATGGATGGCCGAAACTTTCTTAATTTTTACCGGTCAAACGACACTCCAAAACAAAAAACGACCACCACCAGTAAATTACTCTAGTCGAGAAGTTCAACATATAATTTTTGTGAATTTATCTGAGGAGTTTGGATTTTCAGCTTTGCATTTGATTTGGGATTGGATCTGAAATTTATGTTGTCTGCCATTGAGGAGGAGAGAGTTGAGATATATGTACAGCCAAATGAAAATGAGGGGAATTAGGGTTTATAATGATATATTTATAGACAAAAGTTGAAATAGGATGGAACGGATAAGATAGATGGACGCGCTAAACGAAAATCGGCCTAAAAAGCCCGTTCTGACTCCGGAATGAAATTGGTCAAACCATATATCAAAATAGGTGCTTTAAAATATGCTGAACGCGATGGAAAAAGTTTTACGTCCAAATTCCTTTGTATGAAGAAGTTACGCTGAAATCAATATTTTCAAATTGATTTCAATTGATTTTAAATTAAATCGATTTCAAGGTGTTTCGCGTTCGTACGATCAAAAGATAAGTCCGATCGCTACGAAACTTGAAACCCTACAATAATTCACCGTTACGGATCCGGTGAAACTAGTTTCGTCGAAATCCGAGTCCGTGACTAAAATGGCTATTTTTACCCTAATTAAATAAATTAAAAATTCATTAATTAAATCGCTTTTTTCAATGTCTTTCAAAATTTACAAATCTTATCAGTTTTGATTTCTTAAACAATCTCAGTGATTTAAACCGATTAGACGTCAATAAATTGTTGATTCAATTATAAATTTCAGCGTAAATTCAAATTTCATTATATTTATCAATTATAAATTAACTTTTCAATAATTCCATTGAATTCACTATTCATTCTTTTTATTCAATCCATTACAGTTAAGTGGATGAAATTAACATTGGTTCAAAGCTATTACATAAATATTTTCCAATTTCAACTTAATTTTCAATTAACGTAAAAATTTATATTTAGTTTCATTTAATTGCAATAAATCCAAATTATCATATTTTAAATCCAAATAAATAAATAAAGCTTGATTCCCGTTTAAAAAAATTTAACTCATTTAATTGCAATTAACCTTTTTATCATAAATTAAATCCCGATATATTGGTAAAACTTTATTTCCATTCTTTTTATTTGCAAATCATCATATTACGGAGAACATTTACGTTATTCCCCATTTATTACCTTAATTTATTTAACGTAACCTTTAATTTATATTTATTACAATGATTTCCAATTTAATTGAATGAACTAAGTATATAACTCATAATAATTGTTGTAAAACTCTTAATCCCAAATTTATAAGTTTATTATTTCCACTCAAATATTATAGATATTTACAGAGTATTAGTTTTTATTCAATCATTATTTATTATATATATTAATTAAATAAATTCAATATTTAAGTCCGTTTAAATTTATTACCAAGTACCCATTTACCTTTTCTAACAAATTTGAATTCCATTCATTTACCATAACAATCATTTTCCCATTCACACCTTATTATCAACCCATAATCATTGCAATTCATTATCTTATACTGATTTTATACCATTACCATTAACTTTACATTCAATTACTATTCAATGTATATTTTCTCATTAATCAATTCGATATTTACGTTTGTTTCCTTCTATTTGATTTATAACCTAGTATACATTTACATAAATTCCATTTTATTCCATTCATTAATGGGTATTGCATTGAAATTTAATTTATTAGCTAATATCAACATTATTACCATTAATTACAATTGGATTACCAATTTTATTCAATGCCTTAATTAAATAACATATATTAATTCAATACTTACATTTGTTTTCTCATATTCCATTAAAAATCAAATCATAATATTTAAATTATTATATTGAATTGGAGTGTCATTCAAGTCATTAATTATTAACTTGCATCAACACGTTTCCTTAATTTACAATCTATTACTGTAACAATGTGTACTTACATCAACTAATTCAATGCCTACTCTATTTCTTCATATTCAATTTATATCCGGGTAAAAATATTTTTTACTACTTAATTCATTTGAATTTTATTCAAATTACTATAAATAGATTTTAATTACCATTGTTATATTTTCATTTAGCGTTCATTTACATATTAATTTATCACCTTTATATTTCTACTAAATTTACTTACAAAATCTCTACTTCACTAACAAATTTAATTTTCGAAATTTACGGGTCGTTGCACTCTCCTCCACTCAAAACTTTTCGTCCCCGAAAAGGAAAAGAAGTGAAAAGAAGAATTACGAAACCAGTATATCATATTTAAATACTAAACTTACAAATAAATAAATTTACAAAATTAATTAATTTAGATAAAATATACCAATTTATAATCATTAAATCTTTTTATACTCAAATTAATAAAGTTTGGAAAATAATTTCAAAATTTTCTAAGTCCAAAATCTATGGAAAATTTTGGCAGGGTCTCCTTTGTACGGGTAGGCTCAGGAGAAAAATAAAATATAAATATAACAATATACAACAAATATTTTGCAATATAATATATTTCCCAACTCGGGAAAACAATATAATAACGCCATAACCCGTAATCTGAAAACATACCTATTAGTCGGGCAATTAACACATATTTTATGGAACCAAAAACAGTAGAAATTGCTTCCAAAACCTACATTTCACTTATATAACCTAAAAGGTTTAACAATTATATAAAATGAAATATTTAAGTGGTTTCAATCACTAACAACAAATCAATACAACAACCATCAATTTCAACGAATTGCATACACAACAAATACAAAACAACCATTCAATCAAACAAACAAATAGTTGTTCGGGTTCAAAACTTTTAAATTGTACAGAATGAAGAATAAACTACTAGCGCATCATTTACTCAACAGTCTTAGATAAAACTAAATAGATTATTCTTCATCCAAACGAATTCAAATCGTCACTGCCCAAACAACCATTAACCAAAACAATAACAATTCCAAATAACAAATCAAATTTATTAATTTCATTTCATACATTAGTTGTTTGATTTATTTTCATTCATAAAATGATTTTTTTCTCTTTATTTTCATTTTCATTTATTCAGGCCCTGCCAGTTTCTTTTAATTTCATTATAATTTTATTTACTTAAGTCTATAATCGTATACTTACAATACTTACCTCTAATTCTTTTATTACGGTAACATTTAAAATTTTGAATTAAGTTCACAACTCTATGACATCAATTCTTATAAATAAAAGCAATTTATTGAACACTTTCATTTCATACTTTTACTTGTACAATTTTCATTACATTTCTTATTAAACATTTCAACTTTTAATAGAGTTATATATAGGCTTTTGAAGAATGAAATTGAAAGTTATACAAGTTTTCTCATTTCTTTTAATTAATTTAATGTTCAATAATTATATCCTTTATTTCATAGGTTACAAATTTCAAATTTCATTTAATACCATTTATAACCTAGCATTAAATCTCTTATTTCCTTAGAGGTTTCGATTTATTAATTACCTCCGTTCCAATTCACTACAGTAATTGAGCTATTAATTAATGGAAACTTAAGAAATAAATATCGGGTTTTATTTCAAATCATTTTAAAATAATAGATAAATATATACTTATAACCTATAAATCCAATTATATTTAAACAAATTAAAAATTCAAGTTTGTTTATCAAAATAAATCTGTAGTAAAACTACCACAGTGGCCTTCCCCCTTCGAAACTCAAAAATGAATGTCGATGATGCGGCCGCCATCACTGAAATTATTTTCCAGCGACAGAGAGGGATGTACAAACTTATTTCTTCCAAAATCTTCTTAAACAATTCTTTTAAATATTTATATCAAAATACTTCTAATAATATTATTACTATATTTTCAAAATCACTCAAAAGAAATATTCAAAACCCTGGAATTTATGTTCTAAATTCCCAAATTCCTTTTTACTTTATTTTCAATTTTACTTCGACTATTAATTATAAAGTTATTACCTAACAACCCGTATATTGCAACCAAATATATATATATATATTATTTAAAAATTTATTTTATATATATATATAGAAAATATAATAGGCAAAATTATTTCATTTGCCTACAATAAAACAAATATTATGTCGGTATGTCCTATTAAGTGTTTAGAAACCTCTATTGATGTCACAGCGTCCTATGCACCAACCAGAGTTTATAAATACAAAATGGAACAGATTAACACAATATTAAAACCTTTTTTTAACACTAACAAGTACACTCTCTCATATATACACTCAGCGACTCCCATAGGGTATTATTACCCTATTAATAAAGAGTCAGACCCCACAAAGCTAAGGTTTATCGCTAAACCAAAGATCTGATACCACATTGTAATAGCCCGCCTTGTCGCATGCTTTAAATCGACATACGTGCCAATTCAAACCATACGGAAGGGCGGATTGTTATGCGAAAAATTAGAAAAACAAGAAAGAAATAAAAACAAAACAGAATATCACAGCGGAAGGATAAAATATAATAATCAAATATACAATTTATAAAGCTGTTCACAAAACATTTGATTATATTTATATAATACATATCAGAGTTACCCATACCAATAATAATGCAGCGGAACAGTATAAGTGTAGGGAAATAATATAAATAATAATAATACAAGTCTTCGTCCTCCAGAGCTAGTCTTCAAATCCTGAAACGCTCGGACTGACCCGAGCGAATTTAAAAGACAAAACACTCGAGTCAGAACTAAAAGATCTTATGTAAGTTAAATTAACAGAAATAAATATGAGTGCAGTAACTTAAGAGATGCTCGAGATTTACATCTCTTAAGGATCCGTTAAACTATTTACTATGTAGTATATTTCGCTATTATAATAGTGTCTAATTGTAAAATAAACTTACTTTAAAATAGCGTTAAGGCTTTACATTTTCCACCTTAACACGTAATAGTGCCAATAGTCTATACAATGCCTGCATATCTCCAGATCGGCAGACTACGAGAAGACACTCCATAGGTACGACACAAATAGAAACTCGTAGTAAAGGCTCGGTATGGTAGGTGACACGGCACAACTAGGCAATGCCAGGGTAGATATACCAATTACGCTTCCGGGTCGGTGGTAACGCGTAGCGCGCAGCTACCGCCCACCTCGGACAAACTCCCCACATCAAAGAAATCAAAAGTGAAGGTGGCCACCGAATCAATCCAAAGTCAGAGTATAGTATCGAAGGGAAGTGTCCGATCAAAGGTGCTACCTTATTAACCCGTCAATCGCTCCTGTTTTAGCCAACTTATGTCAATTCACGGGAGTTGGGTCCACGTATTTACCTCAAAGGAAATGCCGCCACCATCCTACTTCATTCTAGAATCTACACCGCGTACACGGTTGTTAAAGTGGTTTTCGAAGTTGGCAGAGAGTATGGAAACTTCTGATCCCAGTCTCTTCAACAACCAAACGTTATTATAACACCACGGTCTTTAAAAATAGTTTATACTTTTAAAGCCAAAATATAATTATCCATTTCAAAACCCATAGATACTATATCATTTCCATTTCCAAAACAACTCGTTTGATATTATTTTTATAAAACCCAAATCAATAATATCATTTTTATTTCAAATATATTTCTTCTCCAAAATCATACTGCTTTAAAATTTATAATATTTGGAAACCAAACATTTGAATTATAACTTCCAAAAACATAATGTTTCGAAAATTCATAGCTTTGAAACCATAACTTCTAAAACTTGAATGGTTTGGATATTCAAACAGTATATAGAATAAAATAGTTTGAATTTAAAATTTCTTAATAAAAAAAATTCGCGACTTCACAATTTTATCCATTTAGGATTTTAGGTCTAAACCCCATAAATTTAGATTCACTTTTAGTTTCAATAAAATGCTTCGATTTCAATATATTCAAACTTTGAGTATTTAACAATTTCAAAACTAAGGCTGGAAATTCTATTCAACAATTTATTATCCTATTATTAAGTCTTGAAATATTCACAAAATAAATTCATAAAAGAAAACTCAAATTTCTAACAATTAAATATTTCCTTCAATTTATTTATACTAGAAATATTAATTTAATTTATCTTGAATAAAAATCCAGTTATAAATATCATTCCTTTAAAATTTCCAAGTTTAATAAGTTTACACCAACGTGTGGGGTTAATTTTTTTTTAATCAGTTCAATTTCAAATAAATTTCCAATTTATTTTCCAATCTTAATTGATTTGAACCATTTAAAACTCTATATATATGTACAATATATTAAACCTGTACTTAATCATATAATACAAATTATCAAACTCCATTATTCAACTTATTTATTTCCATTTAACAAATTCATACATAGCTTAAATTCAAAAAATTTAACTATATATGTATATATAAAATAAGATTTATATAAGATCAAAAATTAATATTTATTAAACCGTATCCTATCCAAACCATAGAAATCATTTTCAAAATATATATATATATATATATACACACACACACACACACACACACCGACGGTGTCTGTATAAAATTTTCTACCCTATGGTCAAGTGATACAACTATCTATCATTTCAATCCGTAATTTAAAATAAAAATTACGGTTATATATCATTTCAAACCGCAATCCCGAATGAAATGAAATGTATAACAACTTGCAGTTAATATAAATAAACATCCATTCATCCATCAAAACATACATCCATTAATCACAATCATCAACCAAATTTAACCAATACATCATGTGATAAATAACAGGCATTTATTGGCAGTATATTTTGCAAAATAAATTAACTGAAAATTTAACTGGTAGTTTATATGCAAAATAAATTTACTAATAATTCAACTATCAGTTTATACGCAAAAATGAATTGAATAACAAATTAAATGAATGCAAATTAATTGAGGTAATGATGAAATAGGTGTCAAACAGCTATAAATAAATTTCAAAACACATCATAATTCAATTTAACAAACATAAGAAATCTTAGAAGTTGTGAGTGGGTTAAAACACTCACCTTTTTGAATTTAAATTGAATTCAAATCCAATTTAAACCCAAAATTTGACCAGTCTCTGAATCTGTCCAAACCCACGTCCAAAAGTCCGGAATCGTAATATGAACCAAGCAGAGAAAACCGCATGTTGATTGAATCTCGTATGTGACAGTTATTATCGTGAGAAGAGTTGAAATTAAAATTGAAATTAAATAAACAATTTAATTAAAACAAATACAACCTGGCTTACCCCTCTCTTTCTCTCTTCCAGCATAGCCAAGGCTCACACGAACACGGAACTCACGATCTCCCTGATCGAAACAGCGTCGCCCCTGTGTGGACATGACCACGCGCCACCGCATACACGTCAAAGGCCGCCCCCTTCATCGGCAACCTCGCGATTCACTCGGATCTACACGAGACCCCTGCCGCCGCCAGTAAAACCTAGCCCTAATCGAATTTTCACGCAATATCCAACCATCAATCGACGAGGTGAACAACCCCGATGGACTCCACTCGTCCCCCTCCACGCGCCTGCAACCTCGATTTGCCGATTTGACGATAATGATTTCAACGCAAATGGATGGCGAAACTTTCTTTATTTTTATCGGTCAAACAACACTCCAAAACGAAAAACGACCACCACTAGTAAATTACTCTGGTCGAGAGCTTCAACATATAATTTTTGTGAATTTTTCTAAGGAGTTTGGATTTTCAGCTTTGGATTTGATTTGGGATTGGATCTGAAATTCATGTTGTCTGCCATTGAAGAGGAGAGAGTTGAGATATATGTATAGCCAAATGAAAATAAGGGGAATTAGGGTTTATAACGATATATTTATAGACAAAAGTTGAAGTAGGATGGAACGGATAAGATAGATGTACGCGCTAAACGAAAATTTGCCCAAAAAGCCCGTTCTGACTCCGGAACGAAATTGGGTCAAACCATATATCAAAATATGTGTTATAAAATATTCTGAATGCGCTAGAAAAAGTTTCACGTCCAAATTTCATCATATGAAGAAGTTACGCTGAAATCAATATTTTCAAATTGATTTCAATTGATTTTAAATTAAATTGATTTCAAGGCGTTTCGCATTCGTACGATCAAACGGCTAGTCCGATCGCTATGAAACTTAAAACCCTACAATAATTCACCGTTACGGATCCGATGAAATTAGTTTCGTCGAAATCCGAGTCCGTGACCAAAATGGCTATTTTTACCCTAATTAAATAAATTAAAAATTCATTAATTAAATCACTTCTTTCAATTTCACTTCCAAAATTTACAAATCTTATCAGTTTTGATTTCTTAAACAATCTCAGTGATTTAAACCAATTTAGATGTCAATAAATTGTTGATTCAATCATAAATTTCGGCGTAAATTCAAATTTCGTTATATTTATCAATTATAAATTAACTTTTTAATAATTCCATTGAATTCACTATTCATTCTTTTTATTCAATCCATTACAGTTAAATGGATGAAATTAACATTGGTTCAAAGCTATTACATAAATATTTTCCAATTTCAACTTAATTTTCAATTAACGTAAAAATTTATATTTAATTTCAATTAATTGCAATAAATCCAAATTATCATATTTCAAATCCAAATAAATAAATAAAGCTTGATTCCCGTTTAAATTTTTTTAACTCATTTAATTGCAATTAACCTTTTTATCATAAATTAAATTCCGATATATTGATAAAACTTTATTTCCATTCTTTTTATTCACAAATCATCATATTATGAAGAACGTTTACGTTATTCCCCATTTATTACATTAATTTATTTAACGTAACCTTTAATTTATATTTATTGCAATGATTTCCAATTTAATTGAATGAACTAAGTATATAACTCATAATAATTGTTGTAAAACTCTTAATCCCACATTTATAAGTTTATTATTTCCACTCAAATATTATAGATATTTACAGAGTATTGGTTTTTATTCAATCATTATTTATTATATATATTAATTAAATAAATTCAATATTTAAGTCCGTTTAAATTGATTACCAAGTACCCATTTACCTTTTCTAACAAATTTGAATTCCATTCATTTACCATAACAATCATTTTCCCACTCACACCTTATTATCAACCCACAATCATTGCAATTCATTATCTTATATTGATTTTATACAATTACCATTAACTTTACATTCAATTACTATTCAATGTATATTTTCTCATTAATCAATTCAATATTTACGTTTTTTTCCTTCTATTTGATTTATAACCTAGTATACATTTACATAAATTCCATTTCATTCCATTCATTAATGGGTATTGCGTTGAAATTTAATTTATTAGCTAATATCAACATTATTACCATTAATTACAATTGGATTACCAAATTTATTCAATACCCTAATTAAATAACATATATTACTTCAATACTTACATTTGTTTTCTCATATTCCATTAAAAATCAAATCATAACATTTAAATTATTTTATTGAATTGGAGTTTCATTCAAGTCATTAATTATTAACTTGCATTAACACGTTTCCTAAATTTACAATATATTACTGTAACAACGTGTACTTACATTAACTAATTCAATGCCTACCCTATTTCTTCATATTCAATTTATATCCAGGTAAAAATCTTTTTTACTACTTAATTCATTTGAATTTTATTTAAATTACTATAAATAGATTTTAATTACCATTTTTATATTTTCATTTAGTGTTCATTTACATATTAATTTATTACCTTTATATTTCTACTAATTTACTTACAAAATCTCTACTTCACTAACAAATTTAATTTTCGAAATTTACGGGTCGTTACATGTTTGGTCTATGGTTGTTTGGATAAAGGTAGTTTAAAATTGTATGGATGAATGAATAATCTATTTAGGTTCACCTAAGACTGTTGAGTGAAGGGTACACTTAGTAGTTTATTTTTCATTCCGTACGATTTGAAGCTTTTAAACCCGAACAACTATTTGTTTTGATTGATATGAATGAATGATTGATGTGGGTTGATTTTTATATGATGGTTGTATGATTTGTTGCTAGTAATTGATGGATTTGTTTGTTATTGATTGAAACACCGCTTAATATTTCATTTTATATAATTATTAACTCTTTTAGATTATATAAGTGGAATATAGGTTATGGAAGCAATTACTACTGCTTTTGGTTCCATAAAATAAGCGTAAATTGCCCGACAAATATGTACGTTTTCGGATTTCGGTTTATAGCGTTATTATATTGTTTTTCCCGTGTTGGGATTTATATTATTTGAAAAATATATGTTATATATTGTTATATTTGATATTATATTTTCTTCCGAGCCTCCACATACAAAGGAGACTTGCCAAAATTTTCCGTAAATTTTGGACTTAGAATATTTTTGAAAATGATTTCCAAACTTTAATAATTTAATATTTTAAAATAAGATATATTGATTTCTTAATCTTTCTTCTCCCTTCTTTTTCCCTTTCGGGGACAAAAAGTTTTGAGTGGGGGAGAGTATAATGACCTATAGATTTTCAATAAATAATTGGTTAATGTAATTGGATCTTTGTAATTAAATTTAGAATGAAATAAAATTTTATAATTTACAATGAAATTGAATGTTAGAAATTTTATGTAGCAACGGTAAATAAAAATTTACAATGTAAAATGAAGTTGCAATTAAATGAAATAATGTACAATGTTGCACTTAGTTATAAAATATAGAACAGGTAAAAATTAATGAATGTATTAAATTGATAAAGGTCAAATTTTATTGCATTAAATAAATTGGGAATTTAATTTCAGTAAGGGTAATTAAATGTTATCTTAATGTAAAATTTAGATAAATTTTAAAATTAATGCTAACTCCATTCAGAATATGACAATTGGAGAAATATTTGGCTGGTAAGAATATATTATAAGTTACCTATTTAATTAGTTGATGGAATTGGAATTTGAAATAAATGTTAATAAAATAAATAAAAGTTACATTAATGTGAGAAGTAATACAATGTTTAGAGGTTGTTAAAATTGAGTGTATTTGGAAATAAAGTTCATTAAATGTTAAGTAATTATAATGTTGTTTTTGATATTAAACGTTACTTTAATGATTATTAATATAGTAACGGAAGTGCGAATGAAAATTTAATAGAAACAATGCGAAATTAAATTTAATGATTTATGAACTTGCATAAAATTCCAATTATAGAAAATAATCTAAAATGTATGTTTGACCATAAATTGTACACAAGTAAGTAAAAAAATGGATTGAGAATATAAATCGGAATTAATATATATTTTGGCGAAGATACATTAAATAGAAATATGATAGTAATAACAAAGGAGTTAGAAATTTGAATAAAGTTAATGTAACATTCATACAAACTGTAAGATGTAATGGTGTATAATAGGGTAATAGATAAGTACCCATGTTGGCATCATCTTTGAAACAGTAAGTTTATAATTGATTCATAATAAGGAAATCAAATGAATGGATTTATTTGAAGTAAAACTGACAATTAATAAATTTATTAAATTGAAAGGGCATAGTTTAAATTAGATTTTGGTAATCAATTGTAATGAAACTAAATTTAACGTTTGTGATGTAAATTTAAGTAATAATCGGAAATCAATGTTAATTATACTCATAAAATGTCAATTTATTTAATAGAAAGATTTTAAATAAATAAACGGTTTTATTTAGATTTCAATTGATGATTTATGAAGTTTAATGTGAAATCAAATTGCAATTAATTGTCTCAATTTGTGCAGTTAGGGTAGATTTGATTTGTCATTGAAATGGGTTAATGCTATAAGATGTAATTTATGCTAATTCTATTTATAATATGACCATTAGTTGATTTAAAGAATAGAAAACAAGATTTATTTATTTAATTTAAGTGAAAAATTCAATAAATTGAATTTATTGCAAATGAATGAAATTTAACATTTTTAAAATTTTACGTTAATAAAAATTTAGATTAAATTTGGAGATATTTATGTAATTAAGTAGGAATCCAATGTTAATTCCATCTATTTGATACTAATAGATACAATAATATAATGAAAATTTAATTCAATGGAATTATTGAAAATTTATTTTATTATCTCTGAATTTAAGGAAATTGTAATTCAACGCTGAAAATTATAATTGAATCAGCATTTAAAGGACATCTAAATTTGTTTAAATTTGTATAAATATTTCAAAAATATAAAGTTGATAAAAATTGTAAATTATAGAAGTGAAGTTAAAATTGGATTTATCTGATTGATTGATTAATTTATTTAATTAGTGGAAAAATAGCAATTTTGGCCACTGACTCGGATTTCAATGAAACCAGTTTCATCGGATCCATAATAGTGAATTATTATAGGACTTTAAGCTTTGTAGTGATCGGACTTGTCGTTTGATCGTACGGACTCGAAACGCCTTGAAATAAACGCAATTGAAATCAATTGAAATCAATTTGGAAAATATAGTTTTAAGCATAACTTCTTCATACGATGGAATTTGGACTTGAAACCTTTTCCATTGCGTTTAAAATATTTTAAAACATCTATTTTGATATATGGGTTGACCCAATTTCGTTCCGGAGTCAAAACGGGCTTTTTGGGCCACTTTGTCATTAGCGCGTATTCAACCCGATCCATTTATTTTATTCCAACTTTCTCTATAAATATCCGGCTATAAACCCTAGCCTCCCTAATTCTCATTTTTCTGTATGTAAATTCATTCTGTTCCTCCTCTGCCTCAATGGCTGACAAAATTCTATATTTCCAGATCCAATTGCAAATCAAATCCAAAGCATAAATTTCAAAGTCCTCGGAAAAATCTGAAAAAAATATATATTAAAGCTCTCAATGAGCGTAATCTCATGGTGGAATTCGTTTTTCACTTCGAGTTACCGTCTGCTCAAAAATTTGAAGGTTTATCCACGGTCATTCATCATCGCCGCGATCAAACTTGTCGGATCGACAAACCCTTTCTGGGTTTTGGAGAGGAAGCCGAGGGGATCACATCTAGGTGGTTAGCTTGTCGATTCAACGGTTAGATCATCGTCAAATCGCGATTAGGGTTCAATATTCAAGCGGAGGCTGTGCAAAATTGTGGGGGCATCGATGGTCGCGACTCGATCGCGTGACGCGTGGGAGGCCTGACTGGGCGAGACGGCGGCAACCTGATCGGTGCGTAGGTGGCGCGTTTCTCGATTTGAACGTGGCAGCTCTGAAGATGCTCGAATGGCTTAGGTTTTGAAAGGTAGCAGCATGCATGCGTTTTTGCTTCCTGAAGCTTGAGTATGAAGGCGAATGACGTGGAAAATGAGTAAAGTGTTCCCTTTTTTCTTTAAATTAAAATTCGAATGCAATTTTTATATCTTTCATATACGAACTCCGTTTCACACGCGATTTTTTTGTTAGGATCGTAATTAAATTCTGGACACTTTGGCACTGGTTTGGATGAATTGTGAGACTGGACAAATTTTTGGGTTTAAATTGAATTTAAATTCAATTTAAATTCAAAAGGTGAGTGTTTTAACCCACTCACAACTTCTAAAATTTATTATGTTTGTTAAATTGATTTATGATATGAGTAGAAATTCATTATTGACTGTTTGGCCTATATTTTATTCATCATCTCAGTTAAATCGCATTTATTTAAATTAAATTGCTATTTAATTTATTCATTGCATTCAAACTGCCAATTAAATTGTTAATTAATTATTCATTGCATATAAACTGCCATTTAACAGTTATTTAATTTATTATTGAATATAAAATGCTATTTAATACATGTTGTTTATTATCCGTTTCATATTGATGATATTGTTTGAATTTGACGATGGTTGCGGTAAATGGTTTATGGTTGATATTGGATGAATGGATGCTGTATTTTATATTGTTATAAAATGCAAGTTATTATGAATTTTCAACTCATTCGGGATTGCGGTTTGAAATGATATATAACCGTAATTTTTGTTTTTAAATTGCGGATTGAAATGATATATATATCCGTATCACTTAACCATAGGATAGAAAATTATATACAGGCACCGCGGTCTATATATAGAAATATTTTGAAGTGATTTTCTATGGTTTTGGAAAGGAATATACGGTTTATTAAATATAAATTTTGATGTTATATAAATATTATTTTATATATATAGTTAAAATTTTGAATTTAAGCTATGTATAAAATTGTTTAATAAAAATGAGTTTAATAATGGAGTCTGATGGTTTATATTATATGGGTAAGTTCCTATTTAAGGTATTATATATATAGAATTTATATTGACTCGAATAAAACTAAAGTTGGAAGATAAATATGAAATTGGGTGGAATTTAATTATTTAAGAATTGTTCTTGAATAAATGGGATTTGGAATGTAAATAAATTTTAGATTTAAAAGGTATGATTTTATAACTTGATTTCTATTTAGAGGATTTAAATGATTATAAAATTTATTAAATTGAACATTATAAAGTTAATTTAATTGGAAGAGTATCCAGTTATTTGAAGTCTAAAATTTTACTAAAACGATATTTGATTTATTTAGTAACGTTTCAAATCAAAATAATAGTTGTTGGAATTGATGTATATGAAATTATTAAAGAAACTTTTTGAAATGGTGGGAAAATTTAAGCTTTGAAATATATGGAAATTGAGATGGTTTATTTGGGAAAGTAAACCTATATTTGGAATTTATTTTGTGAAATTTAAAAGCTATTTTATTATATAAAGTGGTTAAATATTTAAACCATTTAAGTATTAGAAAATTTGTTTCAAAGCTATGGGGTTTAAGGTGTATATATATTTGGAAGCATTATGTTTTGGGAAAAAGAGATATATTTAAAATAAGAAGAAAAAATGATCATAATGATTTAGGGGTTTTAAAAACAAATGATATCGTATTTATATGGTTTTGAAATGGATATTATATTCTTGTTTTAAAGTATAATTATTTTGAAATGATCGCGGTGTTATAATAATGATTGGTTGTTGAAGAGACCGGGACCGAAAGTTGTCTTACTCTCTGCCAACTTCGAAAACCACTTTAACAACCGTGTACGCGGTGGGGATTTCAGAATAAAGTTGGATGGTGGCGGTGTTTCCTTTGAGGTAAATACGTGGACCCAACTCCCGTGATTTGGCATAAGGTGGCAAAAACAGGAGCGATTCTCGGGCCAATTGAGGTAGCACCTTTGATCGGACACATCCCTTCGATTTTATACTTTGACTTTTGGATTGATTCGGTGGCCACTTTTGATTTTCTTTTTTTGGGGATGTGGCTCGAGGTGGGCGGTAGCTGCGGCTACGCGTTACCACCATCCCGGATGCGTAATTGGTATATCTACCCTGGCATTGCCTAGTTGTGCCGTTCACCTACCCTAGCGCGCCTTATATGATTTTAGTTTTGCACCATACCTATGGAGTGCCCTCTGACGATGCCCAGTACGGGGGAGATTACGGTGCTGTATAGACTATGAGAATATATTATGTGTTAAGGTGGAAAATGTAAAGCCTTAACGCTATTTAAAAGTAAGTTTATTTTACAATTAGACACTATTATAATAGCGAAATATACTACGTTGTAAATAGTTTAACGGATCCTTAAGAGATGTGAATCCCGAGCATTTTTAAGTTACTGCACTCGCATTTATTCTTGTCAATTTAACTTACATAAGATCTTTTAGTTCTGACTCGAGTGTTTTGTTTTTAAATTCGCTCGGGTCAGTCTGAGCGTTTCAGGATTTGAAGATTTTATTCTGGAGGACGGAGACGAAGATTTGTAGTACTATTATCTACTATATTATTCGACTACACTATTGGATTCCGCTACATTTATATTTATTGGTATGTGAACTCTGATATTTATTGTATAAAGAAGAATCAAATGTTTTGTAAACTGTTTTATGAACTGTATATCGATTATTATATTTTATCCTTCCGCTGTGAGATTCTGTTTTGTTTTTCTCCTCTGTTTTTTTCTTATTTACCCCATAATAATCCGTCCTTTTGTATATTTTAAGTCTGACGTGTGTGGTTTATCGTCTATTTAAAGCATGCGAAAAGGCGGGATGTTATAACGTCTCACTTAGAAGATGATTTAGAATTTTTTTTATGTAAAAATATTCAGGTTTGGAAAATATTTTATTATCAACAATTATTAACTGACTTGAATTTAATAGAATTTCATAATGAAATAAACTTTCATAAAATCAGATGAAAATTTACCATCTTCTACATTTAAATATACATATTCCTAATATAAAATTTTTAAATTCCAAATTTTAATATATAAAATTTCACAAAATTCAATTAATTACGTCGTTAAAACCATTTAAAATTTACGGGTTGTTATAGGAAACATCCGCACCTTCAAGTCATCCGAGCCAGGCGAATTACGCTATGAAGTCATGCTCATAAGGCCATGGAGATCGCCATGGAATGCGATGGACACTTGAGTATCATATCCGAAAAACCAAAAATCAGAGAGAATAATATCGATAGAATGAATCCACAATGTGGCCACAAAGCCTATATCAAGCAGAAGGCACTTTCCATATCTTTACTTCGAAAATATGTATCATATATTACCTTTCAAATCACTTTCAAATATCATACTTATATAAAGTCCATTATATATAAGATTTTATTTTCAAATTAAATAATTTTCAAATCAGTAGTATGTCAAATCACACTTATATAGACTTCGATTATATAAGATTTCTCTTTCAAAATTGAGTACCTTTCCAAAACTATAGTTTTCAAATCACCTTCATACTTACACAAATCAATTTTATATAATTTTGGTAACTCCCAAATCAAGTATTTAGTAAAATAAGGTTCTCAATTTCAATTTGTTTCAATATCAATTCAGTTTCAAAATCATATATGATTTCACCAAATCATTTCTTTGAAATTAAATATATTCAGTTTCAAAGTTTCTTAAAAAAATAGGTTTAGAAAATAATCCTGGTTTCCAAATCGATAAAATTTAGGTCAAACAAATCCATTTCTAAAGTCATCATGTAAATAAAGGATTTAAATTTCAATCTATTTTCGAAACCAAATCTTTTCCTTAAGAATCACTTATCTCCAAAATGATTACCAATTCTATAACCCTTCCTTTAATTTTTTTTTATTATTATTTTTATTTGAAAGATCTTCTTTACCTTTGAAAACTATTATTATTATATATATAGTATTATAAAAGACGTTATTAAGTTAAAACATTTAAACTAAATTTTATTCAAAATATTTTGAAAACTAAATTTTTATTCAAAACATTTCAAAACTAAATTTCATATTAGTATAATTCAAAATAGTTTTGTTCATTAACTTAATAAAATAGTTTCAAACTTATATAAATTATATTCAAACATACAAAACTAAACTTATATACTTTGTCAAAATTACATACAAAATTAAATTAATTAACCTTGATTTGGAAGTGCTCGAGCTTTAAAAAATAGTCGAAGAAACCAAATTTTCCAATCCAAGAGTTGGGAATCAGCAACAAATCAATAAATCAATTCCAACAGATAAGGTTATGCCAAAACAATTCTAAACTCGAGGACTGAACGCCGACTTACTTTAAATCATTTCAAATATATATACATATATCTTTCGAAAATCAAATCGTCCTTCGAAATCTGAAATCAACATTTGGTTTCACAAAATCACTCGCATAGCAAAGCTACTAAAGTGGCCTCTCCCTCACTCTGAAACTCGAAAATCAATGTCGATGATGCGTGCACTCATCACCAAAATTATTTTCCAGCGACACAAGTAAGTTCTGGACTTCTATTTTCTTGAAACTTCTTTGAAATCTCTTCAAAATCATCGGAATTCATTCGAATACATTTAAAACATTTCTTATTCGAAAAATAACTTTAAATCATATTATTATTATATATTTTCCAAAATCTTCAAACCGATTTCAAAACACCGAAGTTCGATTCCTCGAAATTCAAATTCAAAATCCTTCAGTTATTGATCATTTTATATAAATCAAATTTCTTATAAATTTTTCAAAATTTCAAATCCTTTCGAAACTTCAAATTCTTGTTTTAAAAGGTATATAATCCCTATCGAAAACAATTCACTCTTTTATATAAATGTGGACATCCGTATCAAACTAATAGTCCGATGTATGCACAATTTCAAAATACAAACAAACACAAATTTCCAAGGGATGATTCAAGGATGGATTTCAAAACAAACAGAGATTGAAAATTAGAGGAACTCTAATCAAATACAATTTCGGTACGAAGATAAGCTTGAATGAAGATGAGATAATTTAATTACCAAATGGAGATGGATAAGCCTATATAAACCGCGGGCGACCTTAACTGGTCAACCATGACTTCAGGAATATATTCAATGCGGAAATCTAAGACAAATTGACATTCGATCGTCAGAAATAGAATCCAAATATAGCAAAAGGTAGATAGTATCGTAAACCGAGGATACAGAAATTTCTGATGAATCAATGCCAATTGTAAAGGAGTTTCACCTCTTTACAAATCAAAACAAGTGGGAGCGTTCCAAAGTTCAGGGAATCCTATTGATAAGAATCCTAACTTAGAGATTACTAACAAGGTAGATACAGAAGATATGAAGTTTAGAAATCTTGATTTCAAAATAATAATAAAAAAATTATTCCAATATAATCTTTGAAAATCCTTTAAAATCATTTGGAAATCATTTTATACTTCGGAAATACGTTCTCTCACAAGGAAATGATTCTGAGATTGATTTCACTCATTCTTGGGTATTTCTACCCTATCTCTAATGAGTTTTTGCTCCGCATGCTAAGGTCTGCCTAAAACCGAAGCTCTGATACCAACTGTTACAACTCGATATTTTCAGCCATTCGTATAAGCACATGTTGGACTTGAATTGCTCAAAATACCGCATTGTAATATAATTTAGAGCAAATAACCAATCACCGACACAAAAATATTAGAATAACTCAAAGCGAAAATAAAGTACCATAGTAGTTCATGAAGCTACTATGACAAAATCTCAAAACAAAATACATAATATTAGTCTGAAACATATACAATAGAAATCCTAAATACATATAAGTTCACTAATACAAGAGCTGAAATAGATGAACTGAAATAGAAATAGATGAATAACAAGATAAGCAGAATCTCCAGCGATTCCTAGCTCCAGAAAGAGAAATCCAAAGCTGTGAATACTCAGGCTGTCCCGAGCGTAAAGTAAAACACAAAACACTCGAGTCAGGACATACATACTTACATAATGTAAACCAACTCAAGTGAACTGTAGTAGTAATGCACAATAACTTAAAGGATGCTTGGGATCACCCATTCTCTAAGGATCAGTTAAACCATCAATTTAACAATAATGAACGCTATCATAGAAATGCCTAAATTAAAGTAAACTATGCAAATAACAGTGCTAATGTGGCTAGGGTAGCATAGAGCTGCAGCAATCGCTCACCTCTAGTCACACTCTCAAATTGAAGGTGTACATCCAAAAATCACAAGGCATACAGAGAAGTGTGCCCGTGGTTGAAATTCCAAAATGGTATTTTATACTTCGAAAAGCAAATATCATTTCAAAATTCAATATCATTTCAAATCCATTTTAAAATATCAAAATATCATATCCTTCCAAAACCTCATTCATTTTTATTTAATTTAAATACCATTCCAAATCACATTTCAAATGGTTTATATATCAAATCAAAATACTCCATTTAAACCAATTAAAATGAAGTTATTATACTTTTTTAAAAAATCGAATATTCAATTCCCAAAAATGTGGTCTTTTCAGAATTCATTTATTCACTTAAATTTATTAAGATGGTGAAATTTCAGCTTTCGCAGCATTTAGAAAATGCTACGGCAAGTTATATTTGAAAAACAATTCAATCAAGCAAAGACAGCATTTAAAACTGCTGTAATAGTTCAGGTTCAAGATTAGTTTCTACAACTATAGCACTTACAAAGTGTTGTAATATCACTTAGTAAAATTTAGTTATAGTTCATTTGTATCAACTACAACACTTTAAAATGTTGTAATATCCTTTACTTATGAATTGAAGTTAACTTCAGAAACGATAGCATTTCTGAAATGCTGTTAATTAAATTCCAGATTTTCAATACAATTTCAGAAACAATTTAAACTTTGATTTTAATTTTTTTAACTTATAAAAATCATATTTTCTCACTCAAAATTTTGTTCAATTTAAATACCCGTTAACTTATGATTTTTATAAAGTAAATTTTATACATAAAAATCAAATTTTTAAATAATTCACTTATTAAATTCAAGCATGCAAATTTCTATTCTTTGCATTTTAAAATTTAACTTAATAATTAAGTTTTAATTACCATTTCAAAATATAAACTTAATTTCCATTTTAATTTCTTAACTTAACTTTTATTTTAAACCAAATTTCACATTTCAATATTTATTCATATTTCAATTTTACACTTTTAAGCATTTATTTAAATAACCATTTTAAATTCATAGAAAAATCAATAACACTTTATTATTTCATTTTAAATTCAAATTTAAAATCAAATTATCATATTTCACATTTTCAAATATTTAAACTCCATTTTTGAACAAAATATCAAATTTCAAAATTAATTTATATTCCAAATTTCAACTTAACCATCCATTTATTCACTTAATTAACTTGTAGAAAAATCATTAATACTTTGTAAAATCATTTTTAATTCAATGTAAATCAAAATATCATAAATTTACAATATTAAAATACTTAAAGATTACAGAAAAACTTTATATAAAAATAACTACGGATCTGTATAATATTTTCTAACCTAGGTCAAGTGATACGGATAATATATCATTTCAATCCGTAATTTACAAAGACAAATCCAGGTTCTATAATTTCAAACCCACAATCCCAAGTCAATTAAAAAAAATTATTCAGGCCTATCATTTCAGCCCATAACGATTTTTCCCTATTCTAAAGTCTGTTCGAGTATCTATCATCTCAACCCATAGTGATTCTATTCTACAAGGAACTTGCAGTGTAGTAAACATATATAAATAAATAGTATAGCATCATATAGCAGTAACAGATGATACGACGGGTTATAAACTGGGTTAGCATCATATGAGTCATATCACAGGCAGGTATAACATGATATAATATTTCTACATATTCACTTGTTGTCAATTCACCATTCATATAAGTATAAATGTCATGAGTGAATACTCACCTTTTTACTCTGGAGATAGCAACTCAAACAGACAGAACAAGTTCAGAAAGCACGATATGGCATGACACGGCACGACAATGGATTCAAATGAGTGGAGAGAGCCAAGATATGATCTTATAAACAACCACAAAACAAGACAATGCAACCATAAATATTCAACACAAAATACATTGAAATGAATTGAATTAAAAAGCAACAAAGGAGAAAACCTTGCCTTTACCATTCAATTGCTTGGCCATAAGGGATCATATACATGGCTATGATGTGCTAGGCTCTGCTATGGCATCACAAATGCATGGCAACATGGAGTAAGTGAAGGGTAGAAGTTATAAAGTGAAGAAGATAAAGGGTTAAGGCAAAATAGGTGAAGGTTTTGGTCACTTCTATGCTCGGCCATGACATCATAGGGATTGGCCTTGATCTGGTCAAGTCTGGACAGTGGCTGGGGCTGCGGCTAGAGGAGGTGTAGGTGCTAGTGGTGGTGGCTAAGGGGTGGCCAAAGTGCATATGAATGGGATAGTGGAAAATATGGCTTGGTTAGGAAAATTTGGAGGAGTTTTGCGCAAATTTGAGGTGGCAAAAGCATCATAAGGAGGCATGGCCTGGACTTGGTCAGAGGAGGAGGAGAAGGAGCTACTGTAGATGGTGGTGGTATGGTCGGTGGTGAAGGTGGAGGTGCTAGGCCGAGCAAAGCTTGCAAAGATAAAAGGCAAAATCATTGAAGACAAGTAGAAAAAGGTAAGAAAGTGAAAGCATTATCAAACTTTTCTTTTTCCATGAGTTGAAAATGAAAGTGAGATGTTTTCTCATGTGAAATCCAGAGAATAATGCACGGCAATGCCTAGAAAAATGTACGGTCAAATGAAAAATGAAAGGGCAAAAGCAAATGAAGAGATAAGGTCAATTGAGAAGTCACAGGAATAATGGAAAACAAAAATAATGTGAAAAATAAAACAAATAATTATTTTACGGAAGAATATAAAATATATAAGAAAATAGTTAATAAATTGAAACTAGACTTTACAAATTGAAAACAAAATACAATTAACATTTGAAAATTATTAATACACTTTAAATATGTTTTAAAAATAAAATATATACATTACATGTCAGATCAAACATATATACACAAATTAGAAAAAAAAAATTATTTATATAAATTAAAAAAAACAATTTTGTTAAATAAAACAATTTACACAGAATATTGTAAAAAACATAACTTTCACAATATAAATCGGATTTCAATGAAACGAAAAGCACTATTCTTCAAATTTAATTTGTTTTCATAATAAAAGATAAAATTTTAAAATTCAAATATTTAAATTTTAAATTTAAAAGTCAAAGTTACCATTTTGACCAAAATCCAATTTTTTGGAAATTATTCCTTTTATTCAGGTTTGGAATTATATTTCACACAAAAATCAAAATTGATATTTAAAATAACAAAATTTATCCATTTTATTAAATAAAATTAAATTTTTCAAAATCAGGAAATTAAATTAAAATAATTAAAATATACAGTTAAAATAATTACAAAATACAGGGTTGTTACGAAAGGTAGGTCGTTACAATTAGTATCAGAGCTTTGGTTTAGTGATAACCTTAGCTTGGTGGGGTCTGATTCATTAGAGAATAGGGTAGTAATACCTTAGAATGAGTCGCTGAGTGTATATATATGAGAGAGCATATTTGTTAAATTGTTTTGTATTGTGTTAATTTGCTCTGTTTTGTATTTATAAATTTCGATCGGTACATAGGACTCTACGACATCAATAGGAATTTCTAAACACTTAATAGGGCATACCGACATAATATTATTGTGACGCCCCACCTCTATACCCACGCTAGCCAAGGACACTACAAGGTAATGCCGTCAACTAACACGGAGAATAAGGCTGGTTGGGAGCGACCATCTATAGCCTTGCTCTAACTATCTATTGAATACATCGACAATAAACATACCAAGCAGGTCGACATACTCAATGAATACTTAAAACAAAACCATAGGTGGTTGAAGGATCTATCAGAACAGAATTTAACAACTCAAATGTAATATACATCACAGAACAGTAAATCACCATATACACATATATTGATACATAACAGAGTATACAAAAAATACATGTCAAGTGGTATAGCAAACCACAATATACAGACGATTCCAGATGAATACATATCAGAGTTACTACAAAATGGGACTACACAAAAAGCTATGACAAAAAGAAGCTAGCGGAGTAGTCCATGCGGAAGCAAATAGGCTAAGTCCAAAAGCACCTAAGCTGAAACATCTCGGTCTGACCCGAGTATAAAATACACGGGTCAGTCTAGCTAAACAAATCAGTTAGACAAACTGAACAACAATAAACCTGTAAGGTTACAAAGCATAATAGATATCTCCAAAGGAGATAACACAATCATCTAACAAAAGATGAATCATATGATAACAAGCCTCATATCATCGGCAACATATAGAAACAAAGGATACAAATATCCCAAATCAAGCCAAAAAGGCAAACAACAAATACCAATAAGGTATACAAGTTCCACAAGGTAAACGCTACGCATCATGCGGCTCATAATGACCAACATCAAAGGGCAATACCTAGGGAATATACATATGAATGAAACATCAGAAAATTTGCTCGAGCTCAGTATTGTACCAACAAGGATCCATGAGCCCGAAGACTCCAAACCCAATATCACTCATGCGGCTCATAACGACCAACATAGAAAGCGATACTAAAGGGCAACCCAATATCACCCATGCGGCTCATAACGACCAACATCGGAAGTGATACTAAAGGGAAACAAACCCGAAGGCACAAACCCGAAGGCACATACCCGAAGGCAACAAACCGTGGTGGTGAAGGTCAGAGACCCAGTACTGGACATTACTAACTGGCGGAATGTGTCACAACTCTCGAAAAGGAATCCAAAAAGTGTTAACGTATGTCCCATAACCACTCGTTCGCACTAAACGATTTACTATCCGTCAGTCACTTTCACACTCAAAGTAGTACAAAGTTTACCTCATGTCATCGATAAACCAAACCCGAAGGTCAAAACGATCAATCGAATAGGTCGGGAACTAATCGGGAAGAAAAACGCACAGATTCATGGTCCATGTTTTGCCCAAACATTTAATCACCCTTCCACTTCGCTCGAAGTGCGAAATTGTGTGTCTTTTAAATAGAATTTATAATTTGGAGAAACAAGCTTTTAAATGTGATTTGAAAGATTATTTTATAAAAACGCGTGGATGAAGTCAAGAATAAGTTATCAAAGTCAAAGATGCAATAACAACTACTAAAAAGTAACTTGAATTGATAAAATTTGGAAAACTAATCAAAATATGCAAAATAGGCAAAACAGGCAAAACAGGAGCAGGTCGGTCGACCGGTTGCAGGGCTCGGTCGGCTGGCTAGATGCAGAAAATAAAACATGGCTCGGGGTAGCAGGTCGGTCGACCGGCTACAGGGCTCGGTCGGCCGAACTGCAAATTTCTGTAGTTTCTGCCCTTTTCCAATGAAATGCCAATTCTTCCAAAACGCGACCGTTCGAACAATGGACCTAAGGAGCCTTAGCCAATAGATACCCCAGCTCCATTAGCTCTCCGATTCGCTACCAAAAACATATTCCAATATCAAAGTTGGGATCTTTAAAGAATTGAACCCAAACACTAAAAATTTGGATATTCACCAATTCAATCCTAACCAAAAGCAAGTGCATATGAACAAGTGTTAGGAATTCATACCCAACATCTATGAAATCAAGAGAAGTAGATGTGAGCTCAAAACTCACCTTTTTCCAAAAACAAAGAAGATGGAGCTCAATAATAAGGAGAAGACCAACCAAACACTACTTCACCCTAACAAGCTTCAATCTAAGATCAAAACAAGTATTTCCTAAGTTAGGTTTAGGAAATTTTCTTAAATTGAAGAGGAGAAGAGTTGGAGAAGATGAAGAGGAGGCTTACCAATGGCTTCTCTTTGATTTTGGAGCAAGAATCAAGTTCACAAGAAGAAACTAGGGCTTACAATTTCTATTTCTCTTTCCCTTCCACCATTTTCAGTTTTAGCTTAAGAAATGAAATGAAATGAAGATGAATGAAGAGAAGGGGTTGGGTTAGAGTATTAGTTAAGCTAGTGGGCTGAACCCAAATCCAAAACCCAATAGAAAAAGGGTCAAAATTCACAAACTCCAAACATATCAAAGATTATGCTCAAAAAGATCGCAAACGCCATTTTGGAACCAATGGAGGTAGTTTCGAGTTCCAATTCGGCCATTTGCAGAAAGTAACATTTCAGACCCAAAAATCCGACTAACGATGTTATATTTAAATAAAACATTTAAATATAAAATCGTTAAATATGCGGGTTGTTACAGATCTCCCCTCCTAACAAAATTGCGTCCCCACAATTCCTAGAGATGATATTTGTAACAACTACATACATACAACATTCAAAAGAAAAAGGAAATAAGCTTGAGATGAAAAGACATACTCACCGTTCACAAGCTAAGATAGAAAACCCGGATAAGATCGCTCAATAAACTCTCTGGTTTCCCAAGTACAGTCATTGGGATTAGCGGACCATTGAACCTTAACGAGCGGCACGTCCTTGTTTCGAAGGTGTCGCACCTCCGTGTCAAGCACGCGAATAGGTTGCTGTACAATAGATAAGTCTGGTGAGACCTGAAGCTCTAACAAATCAGGAGAAGTAATAACAGAATCCGACTCCCGAAGACACTTCCGAAGTTGCAAGACGTGAAACACGTTGTTAACGCTAAAATTTGAACGCTAACACCCCGGTGTATGAGTTATAGTTGTGAAAGCACCACCCGATAGCTCAGGAACAGATTACAAGCAGATAATAGCAGAAAAGCAGTAAACAACAACAATTTTATAGTGGTTCGGCTTAAGGGTATAGCCTACGTCCACTTTAAGTACTTTTATTAATGATCTCGTTACAAGCTGATACAATTCTTCCCAAGTACAATACACTTTGAATTACAAGAGACTTAGAACAAGTAGCCTAAACTTCGATGAAGATGAGAGTTTTCGAATCCATGTTGGATGTATGTGATCTCTTCTTGAAGTTGTTTGTAGCGTTCTTAGTGTCTTGAGAGCTTCAAGTGTTAGATTGGTTCGGAATGCATCAGAGTATCGGCGCTTGAAGAGAGTGAGCCCAAAGTCCCCTCCTAGTTCGAGTTAGGGCTGTATTTATAGGCTTTTATCGGAGTTAGGTCGTAGGTCGTGACCGACCTAAGTAAGGTCGTAGGTCGCAGTCGACCTAAAAAGCACTGGCCTTCCTTCCATAAGAACATACGTGCTGATTTGTACAAGTCCAAGGTCGTAAACGACCTATCCCCTAGCGGCATGGCATAGGCGGCTTCTTTATTCATGCAGATAGGTCAAGAGCGACTTATCCTAGGTCGTTAGCGACCTATCATAGGTCGTGAGAACTTTCCTGTAGTCATAGCTAGAGTTCTTAAGTCGTTGAATCTCTTAGGTCGTGACCTTCCTTAGGTCGAAGTACTCCGTTAGGTCGTTGGGCAGTATTTTTATCTCCAAGTGCTAGGTCGTCTTCGACCTAAAGTAGGTCGTAGGTGGGCAACGACCTAGGGGATGGGATCTGACTTATCTCAATTGTGCTCGGCTCTTTTCTCAGCGAGTTGATAGGTCGCGTACGACTTGTTTTAGGTCGTAAGTCGGCTGAGATTTAGGTCGCTGAGACCACTTCATTCTCAGGTCGGTAGGCTATGGCTTTGTTTAGGTCGCATATGATTTAGGTCGTAAGTTTGGTGAGCCTGTAGGTCGCTAAATTCTATAGGTCGCTGTGTTACTGGAGAAGTTAGGTCGCTTCTGTAGTTAGGTCACGACCTTCCTTAGGTCGCTGCTGCCTTTAAGTCGAGACAATCTTTAGGTCGCAATACTTTAGGTCGCAGCTACCTTTAGGTCGCTGGGTTCCGCTAGGTTGTAACCCTCTTTAGGTCGCTAGGTCACGTGTGCGGTTAAGTCGCTGCATTTCCATTAGATCGCTCACAGAAGGGAGTTAACATTTGCCCCTCGAAGTATACGACTTAGCCATAGGTCGTGTGCTTCGACTTTCTTAACTCGCATTCTGAAGAATTGCTAGGTCGCAAACGACTTAAGGAGAAAATTAGGTCGCGTAGTGTCGGTTCGCGTTCCACTGTCCTAGAATATAAATACCGTAGGTCGCTCCCTCCCCTCTTCATCTGCTTCAGCATCCATTCTGCCATTAACAAGCTTCTGAACTTCTCGAGGACGATTCTAATCAGCTCAATCTTTCAACTTTTCCATCACCAGATTGCGTAAGTGAGTTCTATCAACATTCGATCACATCCATCATCAAACCACGAATATTCCACTTGTCATTCTTAATGCATTTTCGTATGCTGCTTTTTCCCATAAGTCACGATTCGATTTTCCTCTTGATTGAATTATCGTGGTGATTCTTGTGGATATAGCAGTATATCCGATGTATGGTGGATCTGAGGCAATTTGGATTGGATTTTTCGAGTGATCTGTGAGGATGTGGAAGGAAGATGGTAAACTACAGTGATTCAAATTAGCTGGTTTATAAATTTGGAAGAGATGAGGAAGGCTCTAATGGGTTAACGGGTTAATGGTAGTGATGATCTGGCAGCGTGTGAGTGGGGAATCGACCTTAGGGGTGTCTGTTTGAATGTGAACCATGCGACCTAATACTAATGATCTAACTCCCTCTTGAATGAGTTAAAACTTAAAGCAGAGCGACCTCATAACGACTCTGAACTAAAGTGCGACTTAAGAACTTGTTGACCTAGATTCCTGAATGACTGCAGAGGGACTCGACATGTCAACGACCTAATTCTTTTGCGGTATGGGCTCTAGGTCGCAGCCGAGCTAGGACTTGAACAATTTTGCATTGTTTTGAACCCCTTGAACTTGCACAATGCGACCTAATGAAGCCCCGACCTATGCTAGGTCGCTGGACGACCTATGACTTGTGAAATTCTGTGAAGACTTGGTTGAATTGTTTGACCTTGAATTCTATTGCACTTTGTTGTAGATTATCTCTAATGCTAATTAACCTGTTAAACGCAATATTTGCAAAAAAACTGGGACGAGTATACTGCCATTGACTGCCCACATCGAATGACAGATTAGTTGATAAAGAGTAATCAACTTAAATGAACTGTGTGAATGAAATACTGTGAACTAATGAATTCAAATGAAGTGTTAAAGCAAAACTAAAATATCCAGTTAAAGTTGATTCGTTCGCATTAACACTACACTTGAGCTTTATATTAACAAGTCCTGAAATCTCATAGTCGATTAATTGTCAACTAGTTCAATTTCAGTTATGTTTGATTTCTTTTTTTTTTTAGTTCTGCACAACACTTCACACTTTTTTAGGAAACGTGCACCTTTTCATCTGAACATCCAGTTGCTTATGTAGAATGACGTCTCAGCAAGAAGAGATGACAGAACACGCCGAAGGAGTTTTCCCGATCGCTATTCCACTAGAAAACCCTCCAGAAAGAACTCCTACCCTTCTGAAACAGCGGACACTTAATCAATTATGCGTTCAATTTGGCATTGCCGAGGCAGAAGTTTTACTCCCTGGACCAAATGATTTCGCTGATAGACCACCTTACGGTTTTGTTGCTATTAATCGCCAAATGTGCTTAAGTGGGGGCAATTCCTCCTTTTAATGAATTTCTTCGACAAATCCTTCTTCGACTGACGATCTCTCCTTTCCAGCTGCATCCCAATGACTATGCCATTTTGATGGGATTATGCGTTTTGTTCAGGAGGACTCTTGACCGTCTTTCGAGTTTTGAGGAGATCTGTTACTTGTGCACTTTTGCAAAGAACAAGGACCACCCTTCAATAGTACTTGTAAGAGGTGCGAGGAACCGCAAACTTATTTTGGATTTGCCGGAGAGTGCACATGGTTTCCTGAATCAATACTTCTACATTCGCTGCCCCACAGAATTTTACGCAGACTGGAGAGTAGGAAGTGAGATCTTTTTTCCTTCTTTCTTCAATTTTACTCTAAGTCTTTCATGGTTCGTATTGCCAGGTGCTGATTCCATTTCTTATTTTTACAGCACTTCCTCCTCCTTCTAGAGATTCCAGCCATAAACCAGTTTTTGAGAGGCTAAGCGCTGTGGCTGCTGAAGAAAGAAGCGCAAAATTTCTATTGTCAGATGAGCTTCTTCATCGGTTTGAGCTTTTACATTCTTCTCGTTCCACTCAAATTCATGAAGCCCCAACGGAAGTCCCCGATTCTCCGATAAAGACTCCTGATGCCCCGGTCTCCATTAAAGAGCACATGCGGGGAGAAACTTCTATAGAAACTTCATTAGTAAAGTGCTCTATTCCAAGAGATGTTGCGGGGCCATCCGAAAAACTTGCCCCGGTTATCGAGGAAGAAGAGCCTCAGGGATCTTCTCACCATTCACAACAATTTGGTGAAGAAGCTGAGAAATCCAGTCCTGTTAAGCAGAGTAGGGACGATACTTTCGAAGGACTGAGCGACCTCTTTGCTACTTCACAAGAGATCTTTAAAGACGATCCTATTACTACCGGAATTTCTTCTTCAGTAGTCGAGGCTACTTCTATTTTGCAACAGTCGCCGTCGACTCAAGAGTTGACGCTAACTATTACACCCACAACTACTCCCCAATTAAAGAGTGGTTCGTAGATTGATGCGCGTAGTTTGCACATCACACACACTTAGAATTTCCTTATCCTTTCCACGAACATGCCTTCTTTTTTTTTTTTTAACATTTGAAAGATTCTCAAGTTTTGTTTCTTTTTTCTTTTAATTTTAGGTTTTTCAATGAGGCGAGGCAGCTCGTACTATAATGACTTTCAGCGATATGGGAAACGCAGCCAGTATGGCTATCAATCCTATCCTCCTGTTCATAGAGAGACTGATGAAGAAAGGGCTGCCCGGAAGGCTCGGGAAAGACGTGATTATGAAGAATGCTTTGGAAGACCAGATAATCGACATGATTCCTCCCACAGAGAGAGTGACTCCCTTAAACGCAAATCTCATGATGATAGAGGGAAGAGTCACACAACTGATGACTCGAGCAAACGGGCCAAAGTTATTGAGGAGCCAATGCCTGCGCCTTCAGAGAAGATTACTGCTCCTACTTCTTCTCAATCTCCTGCCCCTTCCCCTACTGACATCCAAGCAATCATCAATAGGCCATCTTACCAAGTTAGACCAGGTCCAGCCACTCTTCAAAGCCAATTTCCTAATTGGTGTTTAAAAGGAGTTCGCTTCGACCTCGATCTGGTTCCCATAGATAAAAGTGCTATGTTACGGAACCTTGATGCAGTCAGAACTGATATTGAGAGGATGTCATCTTGGCAGAAACTCGTTGACGAGCTCCAAAGGGTGAATAGAGCCAATCTCGAAGCTATGCTTACCATGGAGAATGACAAAACTGAATGGCAAAAGATCCTTAAACAGCATGATGCAGAAATGAGGAGTATTGCCGATTATAATGAGAAACTTGAGGCGGAAGTTGGGAAACTTAAAGAGGAGCTTGCTACTTCTTCCACTACTTATTCTCAAAGGGAGAGTGTGCTTCTTCAACAGGTGCGGGATGCTCGTGCTGCGCAAAGGGATCCTGAGGCCAAGGCTGATGGGTTGGAGCAGATTATAGAGGGCAACCGTACTGATATTACTCAGTTACGAGGACAAACTGGCCTTCAGGCTGCAGAGATTGAAAAATTGAAAGCCCAGCTATCCAAAGTCGAGAGAGAGCGAGATGAGGCTGTTGCGGGTAGAATTGCAGCTGAAGAGGCCCATGAAGCCACCAAAGCTGATATTGGCTCGACACTATTTGATTTCTACTTGCATTGTATATTAGGGCGTGGCAGTCTTGCATTCCTGGGCCCTAAGTATGAGATTACCCTGGCCGAAGTGTGGGAGGCTGCACTAGATATGTTTAAAGGGGCCGGATACACTGAAGAGGAGTTGGAGGTGCACTACTTAGACTTTGAGGCTCGCGCAGCCCTTGCCAGAGGGAAGGAGCAACTTGCCAGATCGCGGGTTGAAATAGTGGGGGAAGAACATCAAGAAAAAGAAACAAATTTGACTGCTCCTGTCCCTCCTTCAACTTCGGCCGATGCTGGCATTATTGGTTCTAGCTCTTATGTACCGATCCCTGCTCAAACTGATACCGGGGCCAAAATTACTCAAGCCACAGATGAATCGCAAGAGAGTGCTGAAGCTCCGGACTATGAAATTGACGTAATAAAGACAACTTCTGCAGGTAATTCTACTGTAAATTTCGCTCAAGTGGATTGCTCATTTGTTTCTTATGGGTTTAATGAGCTTCTTGACTATTTTCTGAATCTTGACGAGCCTTTATCTCCTCTTTTTACTGACTTTAACCTCTTTTCTCCTGTAGAGGAAGTTCCTCCCCCGGTTATCCCTCCTACGTCTCTTCAGGCGACTCCTCCTTCTGCTTCTCAGCCTGGATCACAAGAGGAGCAAATAGAGGCTCTTCATGGCTTAGATGATCCCATTGCTTCACAAGAGCAGAAAGACGAGGGACTTGAGAGAGGTGAAATATCCCCGGAGCGGACTCCTTCTGATGACATAACTTTGTCTAAACTCGTTACTCCAGGGAGTGAGTCTTCCTCAAAGAGGAGAAAGAAGCAAGGAACATCAAGGAGGAGGGGGAAGAAAATCATTACTACCGAGGAGGAACCGGAAGCTGGGCCAGTTGCACCCCCCTCTCCTTCTTCCCTTCTGCCCACAGATCGGCCTGAAAAGTTAATCATTCGGCCGGGTAAAGGGTCCAAAGGGGGTAAGAAGAAGTGAAGATTTTAGCTTCTTTGCTTTTTGCATGAACTGGTCGAGAGTTGTGCGGGTACCGGCCCCCGCTTTTCTTTATTTTGAAACATGTACCTGCATTTCAATTGAATAAAATGATCCTTTGTTTGTACAGACTTCTATTTGAATTTGAGAATGCATTTATTATTCATTTTTGCACAAGTTTATTTATATGATATTGCAGCGGGCTTATGGTATGTTGTTTGAGTATTACTTTACTGATGCAGCTATAACATTTTGCATGTAATTATACCATGTTGCCCCCATACCTTAAGCTTGCTGCAATATTTTATACTTCGAGGGGACTTGTACTCTTATTTGCTAAAGAATAATTATTTTATTCTTTAAAGAAAATTTTTGTAGAGTACAACTCCCTTCGTATAAGTTTTTACGCTTTGTCTTTCGAAGAAATCACTTTTTTCTTTTGCTTATGTGCATATTTTACCAAGTGAATTCTTCTATGTGGTAAAGCGGACCTCTGAAGGGTACTTTAACTTTTTTTTTTATATGAAGGTCATTTTCCAGAGTAGGTAAATTACTCTTCCTTTGAAAGTTAAAGTACGCTTTTGATGAGGATTTTTTTTTTATATAGAAAGTTGTACCTCTGAGGAGGGATTTTTCACGTTTCAACACTTGGAAGTTTTATTTCAATCTCGGTGAAACGTGTACCTCCAAAGAGTTGTGCCTTTGAAGAAAGCCTTTTCACGTTTCAACACTTGGAAGTTTTATTTCAATCTCGGTGAAACGTGGGCTTCCGAAGAGGTCTTTCTTCTTGATTGTGCCTCCGAAGAGGTCTTTATTTTGTTTGCATTTCAACTCTGGTGAAATGAAATTCCGAAGAGCGGCCGTTACACTTCAACTCCTGGTGAAATGTGCCTCCGAAGAGGTCTTTATCTTGTTTGCATTTCAACTCTGGTGAAGTGAAATTCCGAAGAGCGGCTGTTACACTTCAACTCCTGGTGAAATGTGCCTCCGAAGAGGTCTTTATCTTGTTTGCATTTCAACTCTGGTGAAGTGAAATTCCGAAGAGCGGCTGTTACACTTCAACTCCTGGTGAAATGTGCTTCCGAGAGGGTTTTCATTGCCTGGAAGTTACTCTCTCATGGTTGGAGGGTCATGACTCCTCCAATCTTTTTTGTTGAGTAGAGAACTTTCTTTTTTGTGGCATATGACCCATTAGAGGTCTTTATCCTCCGAAGAGTTGTGCTTCTGAAGAGGACTTGTGCTGCCGATGATGGCTTTGATTGTTTCCTTGTCTTCTTGCTTATGCCCTTTTCAGCGATCCTCTTTTCTTTTTTCTTTTCAAGTTTTCATTCCCCTTTTCTTGCAAGTAGCTTGTTTAATCCAAGGAAGTGTACTTCATTGTCAGGCAAGTTCGTGAGAATGGGCACTAGCTTCCTAATTGCATGTTTGTTTGTTCAAACAATATCAATTTATTAGCAAGGGCCCGTTTCTATCGAAATCATAGGCCGTTTAATTGAAGTATTTCCTATCTAGGATTTGAATTCGGGGCTTTTGTGACTTGAAATTTGTTTGTTGAATGATGGTGAGAATCGCTCGGTCTTATTATGTGCAAGTTTTATTTCCATTGTCTGCAAAAATTTAAATCGACATTTCAGCAATACATTTTATGTACTTTTATATCGAAAATAAAGCAAACATGTAATAATAATAAGGAACACAAGATTTATAGTGGTTCGGCCAGGAATTTGGGCCTACATCCACTTTATATTTTTTCATTATTCACTTGCATCAGTTTTACAATTGCTTTCAATTACAAGAATCATACATTCGCAACTCTTTTTACAATATTTCAACAAAATTTTCACGTAAAGTATGGACGTAAGTGATTGCTGTTCCATGCCCTTGGAATTTGATCTCCTTCAACAGTAGTGAGTTTGAATGTGACGTCAAGAAGCTTCTGACCTATGACATATGGTCCTTCCCAATTTGGCCCAAACACACCTGTTGCTGTCATAATTCTCTTCAGGACTAGATCTCCAATCTCAAAGCTACGTTGGCGAACTTTGGAATTGAAATGTCTGGCTATCCTTTGCTGATGAGCTGCAATTCTGAGATTAGCTTCATCTCTTTTTTCATCAAGGAAGTCTAGCGCTTCAAGCTGTAGCCTTTCATTTTCTGCTTGATTGAAATGGATCCTTCTGTGTGAAGGAACCTCTGTTTCTACCGGGATCATTGCTTCCGATCCGTATGCTAATGAGAAAGGAGTGTGCCCAGTCGCAGTTTTGTGAGTGGTTCTGTATGCCCATAGTGCAAGTGGTAGCTTATCGACCCAACCACCTTTTGCTCTTTCAAGTTGCTTTTTGATGGTTGATTTGATGATCTTGTTTACTGCTTCCACTTGCCCGTTTGCCTGCGGATGAGCAACCGCTGAAAAGCTTTTCTGGATTTTGAATTGCTTGCAAAAATCTTGGAATTCCTCGCTTTCAAACTGAGTACCATTGTCTGTGATTATTTTCTGAGGCACACCATACCTGCAAATGATATTCTTGGTCACGAAACTTATCATCTTCTTAGAGGTGATAGTAGCCAATGGTTCAGCTTCAGCCCATTTAGTAAAATAATCAACTGCAACAATAGCATATTTAATCCCTGATTTGGCAGTCGGTAGCGGCCCAATGAGATCCATTCCCCAAATTGCAAACGGCCATGGACTGACCATTTGTGTGAGTTCAGTTGAAGGCGCTCTAGGAATTTTGCCAAATCTTTGGCATCTGTCACACTTTCGGGAATAGCTTGCAGCATCATGATTAATTTTTGGCCAAAAATATCCGTATCGGAGAATTTTCTTTGCTAATGTTTGGCCACCTGAATGATCACCACATTCTCCTCCATGTACCTCAGCTAGGATTGTTTTGGACTCTTCCCTGGATACACATCGAAGCAATGGCATTGAGAATCCCCGTCTGTATAATCGGCCATCCTGAATTACATAGCGAGAGGCTTTCCTTAGTAGCTTCTGTCTCTCTCTCGAATTTTCTGGCAGAGAACCTCTGAGTAGGTAGTCAAGTATTAGGGTCATCCATGATTCTTGTTCTTGAGATACATTCATAATCCAGTCAATATCCATCTCGTCTATACTTGGTGCTGAAAGGACTTCTACGGGGACTAATCCCAATAGTTGAGCTTCACCAGAACTTGAATACTTTGCGAGGGAATCTGCCTTCATATTCTCTTCCCGAGGAATGTGGCTTATTGAATAATGATCGAGCTCACACAGAAGTTCCCAAGCATTTGACAAGTAAGCGGGCAGGTTTCCCCCTTTCGTTTGAAATTCCTTCTTGACTTGGCATACAATAAGCTGAGAATCACTAAAGATCTGTAATGCTCGGATGTTTAGTTCTTTAGCGATTTTCAGTCCTGCGATAAGAGCTTCATATTCTGCTTCATTGTTTGTTGAAGGAAATTCCAATCTTAGTGCATAGCATAATGACCGACCTTCAGGAGTTTCAAGTACCACCCCTGCTCCAGAACAGTAGTCATTTCTTGCGCCATCAACATATAACTTCCACTGGATTGGGGAATCATTGATCGCTTCTTCCTCACCATTACCTTTCTCTGTGAATTCTGCAATGAAATCAGCTAAAGCTTGTCTGTTGATTGCTTTTCGGGGGTGATAAGTGATGTCATATTAACTGAGTTCAATGTTCCACTTTAGAAGGCGACCCGAAGTTTCAGGGCGAAACAGGACTTGCTTTAGAGGTTGATCGGTGAGTACTCTGATAGGATGAGCTTGGAAATATTGCCTCAACTTCCTTGATGCAACTAGTAGACAATAGGCGAGTTTTTCCAACTTGGAGTAATTCAGCTCTGCCCCAGTGAGTCTTTTGCTGATATAGTAAACCGGATGTTGAATCCTTTTGTCTTCCCGAATCAACGCTGCACTTAGAGCATGAGATGATACTGCCAAGTATATAAGAAGATCCTCACCATTTCCTGGCCTAGAAAGTATTGGAGGCGTTTCCATATGACGGATCAATTCATCAAAGGCTTTTTGGCATTCGGGAGTCCATTCAAAGTTCTTCTTTCCTTTCTTCAGAGCGTCAAAGAATGGGATGCATTTATCAGTAGCTTTAGAAATGAACCGACTCAGGGCGGCGACCTTTCCGTTCAGACTTTGCAATTCCTTCTTCGTTCTAGGAGCTTTAACTTCTTTTAAGGCAGTAATTTGAGCTGGACTAGCCTCAATGCCCCTAGCGCTGACGATAAACCCTAAGAACTTTCCGGACTCGACCCCAAACGTGCATTTCAGAGGGTTAAGCTTCATTCTGTATTTTCGGAGGACTGCAAACATTTCTGCTAAGTGTTCAATGTGATCCGCTACTTTCTTAGACTTTACTAACATGTCGTCGACGTAGACTTCCATAGTTTTGCCCAATTGCGGTTTGAACATAGCATTAACAAGTCTTTGGTAGGTTGCCCCTGCATTTTTCAATCCGAAGGGCATAACTCTGTAGCAATAAAGACCAACATCGGTGATAAAGCTCGTGTCCTCCTGATCCGGTTCATGCATCATGATCTGGTTATATCCGGAGTAGGCATCCATGAAAGATAACAATTCATGCCCCGCTGTTCCATCTACCAGTTGATCGATCCTGGGTAAAGGGAAGCAATCTTTGGGGCAGGCCTTGTTCAGATCTGAAAAATCGATGCACACTCTCCATTTTCCATTAGCTTTCTTAACCAGCACAGGATTTGAAACCCAATTCGGATATGTAGATTCTTTGATGAAGTTATTTTCCATGAGTCGATCAACTTCCTCTTTTAATGCTGCTGACCTTTCTGGACCTTGGGTTCTTCTTTTCTGTTTTACTGGTGTAAACTTTAGGTCAATATTCAGAGCGTGTACTGCAACTTCTGGAGATATTCCACACATATCAGCATGAGTCCAAGCGAAGAAATCCAGATTTGCTTTCAGGAAAGATATCAAGATATTCTGAATTGACACATTAAGCTGTGAACCCACATTCAACACCTTATTTGGGTCCTTCGGGTCAACAGGTACCGGTACTGTCGTTTCCACCGGTACTACTCTATTCTCCCCTGCACTGGCTTTTCTGGGATCCATCTCTTTCCGTGTCCCACTATGCTTGCCAGTGCAGGGTCCGCCCCGTAATTGCTACAAGGCTGGCTCTTTGATGCGGACCGGGGCTGCCGCATCCTTTCCCATTTCCCTTTTTCTTGACTCTCGCAACTCTGTCAAATAGCACTCTCGCGCAGCATTTTGATCCCCTTTTATAACTCCTACTCCATTGTCTGTAGGGAATTTAATAGTGAGGCACCACGGGGCTAGGATAGCTTTGAACGCTGCGAGCGTTGGACGGCCAAGGAAAGCATTATAAGCAGAAAACTCATCGACAATCACAAATGTTTGCTTGCGGACTACTTTCCTTTCTCCTTCCCCAAGTTCTACAAATAGATCGATGGTTCCTATTGGTTGCTTTGGCTCCCCAGTGAAGCCAGCGATCTTCTGCGATGAGGCTTGTACATCGACCATAGGGATTTTCATTTGATCGAATGTCTTCTTGAAGAGGATATTACATGATGCTCCGCAGTCAATGAGAACTCTTCTGACAATGGCCGGTCCGATACCAGCTGAGATGACCAAGGGATCTAGGGTAGGAGCTTCGATACCTGTGGAATCTCTGGCTCTGAAAATAATATCATCACTGAAAGTTTTCTGTTGTTTCAGGGGCGTAGTGTCTTCTAAAACAAAGACGTCTTCTTCGGCTGGAACATATTTCAAAGCCCTGGTATATCTCTCCATCTCACCCCAGCTCTTGCCAGCTGGGTGAGGTCCTCCTGTAATGACATTGATAATGGGCCTTCCAGATTCATGCCCCGTAGCTTTCTCACCTATCCTAGGCTGATGAACAGGAGCCTGTTGCCCTTGACTTGACGATGCAGGATTGTTGCTATTCTTTTTCACAAATTGCTGCAGCTTGTTTTCTCTTAGCAACTCTTCAATCAGATTTTTCAACTGGCGGCATTCATCGGTCTCATGACCGGGTTGATTATGGAAGCGGCAGAACTTCCCACTCTGTATAGCCTTTTTCCCGGTCCTCAAAGGGATAGGTTTAGGAAAATCAACAGAATCTTTAGTGGCAAGGTAGATGTGCTCCGGCGTATGTGATAATGGAGTATACTCTGATGGCTTGAAGGATCGGGGCTTCTTCAGATTACCCTGTTTCTTCCCATTATTATTCTCCCTTTTTTGCCCCACCGATTCATTCTTGCGTGGAGCGACAGTGTTATCTTCAACTTTCTCCAACACTGCCTTTACTGGTAAAGGACGGCTTTCCAGGCGTATGTATTCATCTGCCTTTTTGTAGAACTTTTCGAGGGAGGTTGGCTCCTTCATGTTTAGCCATTTCCCAAATTCGCTCGACTTATCAATAGCCCTCATCAGATAAGTCAATATCATTCGCGGTTCAGCATTGTCCACCTCAGCCAGCGCTATATTAAAGCGGTTCAAGAAAGATCTGATAGATTCACCAGGATTCTGTTCTATACTCGACAACGACATGATGTCCTTGGCCTTTGAAGCATATAGTCTGAACTGCTCCTTGAATTTTTGGGTCAAGTCTGAAAACTGATCAATAGATCGGACTGGCAACTTGGTGAACCACAGTAGAGCCACACCCTCAAGGTATACGGGGAAATATCGGCACTTTATCTCGTCAGAGGCTCTGGCACCTGTCATGTGCCAATCATATTTATACAAGAATTCATTCGGATCACTTGTCCCTTTGTAAGCTGGGATAGTTGGAGGGACAAACTTCCTTGGAAATTCCGCCTTTAAGATTTTCTCAGTAAATGGAGTTTTACTTGGGGCGAAACCCCATTCTTTCTCATCTTCAACCCTTTGCATACTTTCTTTCATGATTTGCCGGACCATTCCAGAAAGATACTCCTCATCATGTCGAGTTCCAGATCCACCAACCTCAGGAAGCGTTTGATCAAAGGGACTGGCAGCCCTTTCAGGAGCATTCCTTTCATTAGCATCATGAATGTTGCCAGCATAATTCCTTCCATTACCAGCCGGTTGATTGTTTGCCCCGAGCAAATCATTCAACTTATTCAGAATTAGAGCATTTTGGGCACTCTGAGCCTCTAATTGTGCATTCTGGGCATTTATCTGCTGGTTCAGCCCTAATATTACAGCATCCAACTCCGCTTTCGTAACCCCAGCAGACGGAGTGGGTTGATTAGGTACAGGGGAAGCGGATGTTCCCTCTTGAACGTTCCCAGATCTGACAGATCTACTCTTCCTTCCAGGAGCCATAATCTCAGACAGACTTCTGGTTTTCAAGGAAATTCTCTCTACAAATCTCTGTGAAGCAATGATGATAATTTTTCCTGAGTTCAATTCTCAGTGAAAGCACCAAAAATGTTAACGCTAAAATTTGAACGCTAACACCCCGGTGTATGAGTTATAGTTGTGAAAGCACCACCCGATAGCTCGGGAACAGATTACAAGCAGATAATAGCAGAAAAGCAGTAAACAACAACAATTTTATAGTGGTTCGGCTTAAGGGTATAGCCTACGTCCACTTTAAGTACTTTTATTAATGATCTCGTTACAAGCTGATACAATTCTTCCCAAGTACAATACACTTTGAATTACAAGAGACTTAGAACAAGTAGCCTAAACTTCGATGAAAATGAGAGTTTTCGAATCCATGTTGGAAGTATGTGATCTCTTCTTGAAGTTGTTTGTAGCGTTCTTAGTGTCTTGAGAGCTTCAAGTGTTAGATTGGTTCGGAATGCAGCAGAGTATCGGCGCTTGAAGAGAGTGAGCCCAAAGTCCCCTCCTAGTTCGAGTTAGGGCTGTATTTATAGGCTTTTATCGGAGTTAGGTCGTAGGTCGTGACCGACCTAAGTAAGGTCGTAGGTCGCAGTCGACCTAAAAAGCACTGGCCTTCCTTCCATAAGAACATACGTGCTGATTTGTACAAGTCCAAGGTCGTAAACGACCTATCCCCTAGCGGCATGGCATAGGCGGCTTCTTTATTCATGCAGATAGGTCAAGAGCGACTTATCCTAAGTCGTTAGCGACCTATCATAGGTCGTGAGAACTTTCCTGTAGTCATAGCTGGAGTTCTTAAGTCGTTGAATCTCTTAGGTCGTGACCTTCCTTAGGTCGAAGTACTCCGTTAGGTCGTTGGGCAGTATTTTTATCTCCAAGTGCTAGGTCGTCTTCGACCTAAAGTAGGTCGTAGGTGGGCAACGACCTAGGGGATGGGATCTGACTTATCTCAATTATGCTCGGCTCTTTTTTCAGCGAGTTGATAGGTCGCGTACGACTTGTTTTAGGTCGTAAGTCGGCTGAGATTTAGGTCGCTGAGACCACTTCATTCTCAGGTCGGTAGGCTATGGCTTTGTTTAGGTCGCATATGATTTAGGTCGTAAGTTTGGTGAGCCTGTAGGTCGCTAAATTCTATAGGTCGCTGTGTTACTGGAGAAGTTAGGTCGCTTCTGTAGTTAGGTCACGACCTTCCTTAGGTCACTGCTGCCTTTAGGTCGAGACAATCTTTAGGTCGCAATACTTTAGGTCGCAGCTACCTTTAGGTCGCTGGGTTCCGCTAGGTTGTAACCCTCTTTAGGTCGCTAGGTCACGTGTGCGGTTAAGTCGCTGCATTTCCATTAGATCGCTCACAGAAGGGAGTTAACACACGTCATGAATACCAGATAAAAGAGATGGAAGTGAAACTCTATAAGCCACAGGGCCAATACGTTCAGTAATAGAAAATGGTCCTATAAAGCGAGGAGCCAATTTCCTAGTCGTACTGAAACGCATAACCCCCTTCAAAGGAGAAACACGAATAAAAAAAAGATCACCGATCGAGAACTCGAGAGGTTTCCTACGGTTGTCCGCGTAGGATTTCTGGCGACTTTGTGCCTCTTTCATTCTCAATCGAATAAGATCAATCTTCTCGGAAGAATGACGAACAAAATCTGGGCCAAGAATAAGCTTCTCCCCAAATTCCAACCAACATGAAGGAGATCGACATGGCCTTCCATATAAGGCTTCGAAAGGAGCCATACCGATACTAGATTGAAAACTATTGTTGTAGGAGAACTCTACAAGAGGTAGGTGATCCTCCCAACTTCCACCAAAATCAAAAATACAAATATGGAGAAGATCTTCCAAGATATGATTCACCCGTTCAGTCTGTCCGTCAGGCTGCGGATGATAAGCTGTGCTAAAATTAAGCTTCGTTCCCAAAGCTTGCTGAAGACTCTTCCAAAAATGACTCGTGAATAAAGTATCACGGTCACTCACAATAGAACTAGGAACACCGTGAAGTCTCATGATTTCCTTAACATACAACTTAGCCAAATGCGAAGCAGTTCTATTAGACTTAATAGGAACAAAATGAGCAGACTTAGTGAGGCGATGAACAATAACCCAAATACTAGAATGGCCTGATTTCGAACGAGGTAGGCCGTCAATGAAATCCATAGATATCTGATCCCATTTCCACAATGGAATCTCAAGAGGCTGAAGAAGACCAGAAGGACGCTGATGCTCGGCCTTAAAACGCTGACAAGTTATGCAATTGCTCACATAACTCGCCACATCGCGCTTCATGCCTTCCCAATAATAAAGGCGACGCATATCGGCATACATCTTGCTACTACCAGGATGAATGGTATACTTAGAACGGTGACAATCATCAAGAATGTCATGCCTAAGTGCAAAATCAGAAGGCACAAAAAGACGGTTCTTCTTACGAAGACACCCATGAGAATCAATGCTAAAATCTTGCAACGCCTCATCACAAGATCCAGACTCACAAAGCTGAATAAGATGCAACAAATCAGGATCACGCCGTTGGGCATCGGAATACGATCCAATAAAATAGGTCGAGCTCCCAAACTAAATAATAGAATAGGAGAATCAGAAGATGAACCTCGATCACGAATTTCACAAAAAGATAGAGTCTCAAGAACATCCCATTCGGCAAACATCGTAGAAACAACAGCCGAATGTATGCGACTAAGCGCATCTGCAACACGATTACCCTTACGAGGGGTATACTGGATATCAAAGTCATAAGAAGCAAGAAACTCGAGCCAACGCTGTTGTCTCATATTGAGTTCCTTCTGAGTAAACAAATACTTCAAGGATTTATGATTGGTGTAGAGAATGAAGCGCTCGCCTAACAAATAGTGTCGCCAAATCTTCAAGGCAAAGACAATGGCGGCTAACTCAAGATCATGAGTGGCATAGCGAACTTCATTCGGACGTAGTTGCCTAGAAGCATAAGCAACTACCCGATCCTTCTGCATAAGAACAGCACCGAGACCACTACCACAAGCATCGGTGTAGACAACAACATCATAATTCCCCTCGGAAACCACAAGAATAGGAGCATTAGTGAGAAGTTCCTTCAATGTCAGAAAGGAAGTTTCACACTTGTCGGACCAAATAAAAGGAATGCCTTTCCGAGTAAGGCAAGTGAGAGGAAGCACAACACGGGAAAAATCCTTAATGAACCGACGGTAATAACCCGCCAATCCAAGGAAACTACGAATCTCATGAACATTCTCAGGCCTCTTCCAATTTTGGATGGCTTCGATCTTTGAGGGATCGACAGAAATGCCATCGGAAGATACAACATGGCCTAAGAACTTAACCTTATTCTCCCAAAAGTAGCACTTGGAGAATTTGGCTCTAAGCTGATGATGACGGAGAGTACTCAAGACAATTCTCAAGTGATTAGCATGCTCAGCTTCAGACTTAGAATAAATAGGGATATCATCAATGAACACAAGCACGAAATTATCGAGATATTCTCGGAATACCCGATTCATTAGATTAACAAAGAAAGCAGGAGCGTTCGTCAACCCGAACGGCATAACGAGCCACTCGAAAGAACCATATCGAGTGCGGAAAGCTGTAAGAAGTATGCTATCCTCCACGACTCGTAATTGATGAAAACCCGTGGCAAGGTCAAGCTGAGAAAAGACCTTAGCACCACTCAATAGATCGAACATATCATCAATCCTAGGCAATGGATACCTATTTTTGATGGTTAACTCATTAAGCGCGATAGTCAATGCAAAGCCTAAGAGTTCCATCGGACTTCTTCACGAAGACGACCGTGGATCCCCACGGAGAAAAATTGGATTGAATCAACTACTTGGACTCAAGCTCTAAAAGCTGCTTCTTGAGTTCCTCATTTTCCTTTGTAGACATTCTCGTAGGAGGACGACTAACTGGCTGCGTGCCTGGAATGAGATCAATGTGGAACTCATTGCCCGCTTAGGTGGCAAACTCGAGACAGGCTCAAAAACATCAAAAAAGTCACAAGCAATAGGAATACGAGATATATCATCACCATCTCGCGAATCAAGAGAATATAAAGCCATTTCGGAATTATCCACATCCCAAAGAATAAGAGATAGCTGAGTAGGCGAATCCAGATGTCGAAGATATATAATTCTCTCCGAACAGATAGTCCTGGCATCATATCTCACTAGCCAGTCCATACCCAAAATCATATCAAATCCCAGACAAGAAATAACGTGCAGATTCGCACGAAAAGAAAAACCACATAAAACAATCTCAACATCATCACAAAGCAAACTAAGGGTCGCGGATCCCCAAATAGGATACGCAATCCTTAAAGAAGTAACCATACAAGAAACATCCAAAGATAAATCATCGACGAGCTTTTTCGATACGAAAGAATGTAAAGCACCCGTATCGAAAAGAACTCGTATACTATGATCACGAAATAAAATAGAACCTTCCAAAATAGATGGAGATATACCTTTGGGCTGAGAAGGACCTTCAGAAGCCTTAGCAGAATAAATCCTACTAGACTTGACACCAGCCGAAACAGTAGGGCAAGCTAAAACATGATGAACTTCCTTCTTGCAATAGCGACAGAAGAGAGGTTTAGGACAAGCTCGAATAACATGATCCGGAGAACCACAATTGAAACACTTTCGAACGAAAGGTGTTCCGGAAGACTGAGGCTGAGAACTAGGACCACCAGTCTTCTTCTTCTTAGAAGGAAAAGGCCTGGACTTCTGAATTGGAATCGGCCTCTTGTTGGGGTTCTTAGAAACCTTAACATCAACATCACTATCACACTCCTTCTCGACGGTCTCGAGATGAAGCGCAGAATCAACCAACTCCTCAAAAGAAATTTTAAGCTGGAGCAACAAGGACTTCTTAAGATATTTCTTAAGGCTAGAGACAAACTTCAAATTCTTCTTATAAGAAGTGCTAATAAATTCAAGACCATACTTAGATAAAGTCTCGAATGATGCAACATACTCAGAAATAGAAGATTTCCCTTGCTTCAACTCAAGGAAGCGACGGGTCAATAAAACTTTTTCAGATTCAGGAACGAACTTGAGTTCAAATCGCTCTCGAAATTGAGTCCAAGAAAGAGTAGACTCATCAATCTCGGCTATAAAAAGCTCATACCAATCAAGAGCACGCTCTTGTAATAAGCTAGAAGTGACAAGAACTCTATCATGGTCAGAAATATCCATGCGAGAGAAGATACGCTCGCATGTACGAAACCATGCTTGGACTTCAAGAACGGATTCGGAGCCTTTAAACGGCTTTCCTCCAAGATGAGAAAAATCACTACACTGACGTACAAAGGCAGACTTGCGAGGTGGAGACACTCGAGGAGGAACTGGAGGCTGAGTGCTCCTAAACAACTCCAAAAACTGATCGGCAGACATATAAACGCCATCTGGATGTGAGCCACTGGATTGTCCAGCATCCGAACGTCGTCCCCTGCCTCTTCCAGCCATACGCTGAAAGTAAGATAAGAACAAGATTAATCACAAGGTAGATACTTCATTGCGGAATACTACAGAATAAAATGCATTCCTAGACGTATTCCCAATATTTATCTAACCTTGATGGAATAAAGAGACACGATGATTCAAAGATTTGTATCACTTGTACACTTTGATGTACCGTAATATGTGCATCTATTCTGTGTTTATCATACTTTGTTCTGAACTCAGCTGTGATACCACGCTGTGACGCCCCACCTCTATACCCACGCTAGCCAAGGACACTACAAGGTAATGCCGTCAACTAACACGGAGAATAAGGCTGGTTGGGAGCGACCATCTATAGCCTTGCTCTAACTATCTATTGAATACATCGACAATAAACATACCAAGCAGGTCGACATACTCAATGAATACTTAAAACAAAACCATAGGTGGTTGAAGGATCTATCAAACAGAATATAACAACTCAAATGTAATATACATCACAGAACAGTAAATCACCATATACACATATATTGATACATAACAGAGTATACAAAAAATACATGTCAAGTGGTATAGCAAACCACAATATACAGACGATTCCAGATGAATACATATCAGAGTTACTACAAAATGGGACTACACAAAAAGCTATGACAAAAAGAAGCTAGCGGAGTAGTCCATGCGGAAGCAAATAGGCTAAGTCCAAAAGCACCTAACCTAAAACATCTCGGTCTGACCCGAGTATAAAATACACGGGTCAGTCTAGCTAAACAAATCAGTTAGATAAACTGAACAACAATAAACCTGCAAGGTTACAAAGCATAATGGATATCTCAAAGGAGATAACACAATCATCTAACAAAAGATGAATCATATGATAACAAGCCTCATATCATCGGCAACATATAGAAACAAAGGATACAAATATCCCAAATCAAGCCAAAAAGGCAAACAACAAATACCAATAAGGTATACAAGTTCCGCAAGGTAAACGCTACGCATCATGCGGCTCATAATGACCAACATCGAAGGGCGATACCTAGGGAATATACATATGAATGAAACATCAGAAAATATGCTTGAGCTCAGTACTGTACAAACAAGGATCCATGAGCCCGAAGACTCCAAACCCAATATCACCCATGTGGCTCATAACGACCAACATAGAAAGCGATACAAAAGGGCAACCCAATATCACCCATGCGGCTCATAACGACCAACATCGGAAGCGATACTAAAGGGCAACAAACCCGAAGGCACAAACCCTAAGGCACATACCCGAAGGAAACAAACCGTAGTGGTGAAGGTCAGAGACCCAGTACTGGACACCACTAACTGGCGGAATGCATCACAACTCTCGAAAAGTAATCCGAAAAGTGTTAACGTATGTCCCATAACCACTCGTTCGCACTAAACGATTTACTAACCGTCAGTCATTTTCACACTCAAAGCAGTACAAAGTTTACCTTATGTCATCGATAAACCAAACCCGAAGGTCAAAACGATCAATCGAATAGGTCGGGAACTAATCGGGAAGACAAACGCATAGATTCATGGTCCGTGTTTTGCCCAACCATTTAATCACCCTCCCACTTCGCTCGAAGTGCGAAATTGTGTGTGTTTTAAATAGAATTTATAATTTGGAGAAACGAGCTTTTAAATGAGATTCGAAAGATTATTTTATAAAAACCCGTGGATGAAGTCAAGAATAAGTTATCAAAGTTAAAGATGCAATAACAACTACTAAAAAGCAACTTGAATTGGTAAAATTCGAAAAACTAATCAAAATATGCAAAATAGACAAAACAGGCAAAATAGGAGCAGGTCGGTCGACCGGTTGCAGGGCTCGGTCGGCTGGCCAGATGCAGAAAATTAAACATGGCTCGGGGTAGCAGGTCCGTCGACCGGCTACAGGGCTCGGTCGGCCGAACTGCAAATTTCTGCAGTTTCTGCCCTTTTCCAATGAAATGCCAATTCTTCCAAACACGACCGTTCGAGCAATGGACCTAAGGAGCCTTAGCCAATAGATACCCCAGCTCCATTAGCTCTCCGATTCGCTACCAAAAACATATTCCAATATCAAAGTTGGGATCTTTAAAGAATTGAACCCAAACAATAAAAATTTGGATATTCACCAATTCAATCCAAACCAAAAGTAAGTGCATATGAACAAGTGTTAGGAATTCATACCCAACATCTATGAAATCAAGAGAAGTAGATGTGAGCTCAAAACTCACCTTTTTCCAAAAACAAAGAAGATGGAGCTCAGTAACAAGGAGAAGACCAACCAAACACTACGTCGCCCCAACAAGCTTCAATCGAAGATCAAAACAAGTATTTCCTAAGTTAGGTTTAGGAAATTTTCTTAAATTGAAGAGGAGAAGAGTTGGAGAAGATGAAGAGGAGGCTTACCAATGGCTTCTCTTTGATTTTGGAGCAAGAATCAAGTTTACAAGAAGAAACTAGGGCTTACAATTTCTATTTCTCTTTCCCATCCACCATTTTCAGTTTTAGCTTAAGAAATGAAAATGAAATGAAGATGAATGAAGAGAAGGGGTTGGGTTAGGGTATAGTTAAGCTAGTGGGCTGAACCCAAACCCAAAACCCAATAGAAAAAGGTTCAAAATTCACAAACTCCAAACATATCAAAGATTATACTCAAAAAGATCGCAAACGCCATTTTGGAACCAATGGAGGTAGTTTCGAGTTCCAATTCGGCCATTTGCAGAAAGTAACATTTCGGACCTAAAAATCTGACTAACGACGTTATATTTAAATAAAACAATTAAATATAAAATCGTTAAATATGCGGGTTGTTACAATTATTTTGAAATATAGGTAAATGAAATAATTTTTCCTATTATATATTTTGTATATAAAATAATAAATTTTATAAATGATATAGTTGGATGTGATATGTTGTTTGTTAGGTAGAGAAATTTTATAAACATTGATTGAAAAATAAGACTAACAAATAAAGTAAATATAAATTTGAAGTTTATAAAAGAAGTTCTAGGATTTTTGAAAATTTCTTTCGAAAGATTTTGGAATATAATATTAACAGTATTTAGAAGTATTTTCTGATATAACATTTCAAGGTGACTTGAAAGAAATGTTTTAAAAGGAAATTTTAAAGGAAATAAGTTCTATACTCCCCTTTCTATTGCTGTAAAACAATTTCGGTGATGAGTGCACACATCATCGATGTTCTTTCGAGTTTCAAAGTCGGAAGGCTACTGTATTAGTTTTACTACACATTTGTTTTGATAATAAATCTTAATTTTTCTAAATGATTGGATATATAAGCTATGAGGATATGCGTGCATATATATACTATTTTAAAATGATGTGAAAATGGAACCTGGTATTTAGTTCTTAAGTTTCTGTAAATTAGTAGTCTTAATTATTGTAATGAATAAAATCTTAACTATTTAATAATTGAAAACTTCTAAGATGTGTAATTAGAAACTGGATGCTAAATGATTGATGAAAATATAAGAAATTGAAAATTTGTAAACTATAAATAAAAAGGAACTGAAAAATAATAAATTATAATTATTGAACATTTTATTAACTAAATAAATAAGTCGAACTTGTATAATATTCAATTGCATTCCAAAAGACATTTATACATATAACTTACCAAAATATCATAAGTCGAAATGTTAAATAGGATATATAATAGAATATTGTACAAGTAAACTTTAATAAATGAAAGTGCTCAATGGAATTACTTTTATAAATAAGAATTCTAATATTATAAATTGTTATAAACTTAGGTTAATAGTTTTAGATGTTACTAATCAAACGTAATAAAAAAGTGAATAATATAAGAAAAACGATGATAAACTTAAGTTAACATTTTAAGCTATCTATGATCAGATTGAATAGTAAAAGGTGAATACTGTAAGTAAATAATTATAAACTTAATTTAACATTGGAGCCAATTATAATTAAAATGAGTATTACGTTAACTGAATGGGTATAACTTCAAAAATCATTGAAATGATTTAGAAATGGATTTAATATTCAGTAATACTAAATATGGAAGAATTAATGCGAAAAAGAAATCATCCATAAATGGTGAATTAAATTGTAAAAAGATTTACATAATAAATAATCTAGTAATTGAAATCGAAATAACTTATGTAAGCAATGAATGTAAAGTAATGAAAAGAAAAATGGTATTGTATAAATGAATGAAAAATGAATTTTGTAAGTGATAAATGTAAAGAAATTAAACAAGTATTATGTGAACAAATGAAAATGAACAGTGAATAATGTGAAAAATAAAGAGTAATAAGAATAAACTTAAGTATTATTTGAAATTATTGTTTGTTTGACTTATGGATTGGTTTGGAAAGGATACTTCTATTGTGTAGGATGTATAAATGATCTATTGAGTTTTATCTAAGATTGTTGAGTGTATGGCACACGTAGTAGTTTATTTATCATTTTATAAGATTAAAAGTTTCTGAACCCAAACAAACCCTTTGTTTTGATTGCTATGGATGGATGGTTGATTGTTTTGGTGGATGCGATGATTGTATGGCTTTGTTGCTTATGACTGTTGTATGTTGTGCTGATTTGGTTGTGACTAATAGAGATAACATAAATATCCTCTTTTATATAATTATTAACTCTTTTGGATTATATAAGTGAAATACAGGTTATGGATGCAGTATCTATTGCCTTTGGTTTCATAAATTTAGCGTTGTTCGCCCGACAAATAGGTACGTTCTCGGATTACGGTTTTTCTGGCGATATTATATTATTTTTCCGTGGTTTGAGATATATTATTTTAAAAATGTTTGATATATGCTGTTATTCTTGATGACACTATTTCTCCTAGACCTCTCCGTACGAAGGAGACTCTGCCGAAATTTTCTATAAATTTTGGACTTAAATTTTTTTTTTTGTGAAATGTTTTCCAAACTTTTGTTAACTTGAATATAAAAGGATTTAATTATTTCAAACTGATATAAATTATTTAAATTATTTAATTACGTAAATTGATTGTTTGTTAATCTAATAATTCTGAATAAGATATATTAATTTCTTAAATTTTTTTCTTTTCCCTTTTCGAGGATAAAAAGTTTGAGTGGAGGAGAGTGTAACGACCCATAATTTTCGATAATTAAAATAGTTAATTTAATAAGACTATATAATTTAATGTGGGAAAATAAAATTTATGATATAGGAATGTGAAAACTAACCATAGTGTAGTTTAATAATGTAAATTAATGTAATAGATGACTATTGAATGTAATTTCAAGTAATTGTAATAAATGTAAGTTAAAATTGATTATAAATTTAAATGTTATATTTATTGATGAAATAATGTGTTTATTAATTAATAATTGGATTAAAAGAGTAATTGATAATTAAATGTTGTATTAATTAATGAAATACAATGCGATAAATTGTAGGTAAATAAAAATTAGTGTTGTTCAAACAATTATAACATTTGTGTAGACAATCAACTTATAAATGTGATTAAACTAAGCTAAATGTGACAATTGTTATTTGTTACCTATTTATTTAATTTGTTGAAATCAAATTAGAAATAAATTGCATTAAATGTAATTAAATGTTACGGTAATGTGAATTAAGGCAATAACTGTGGAATATTGAGAAGGTACAATGTAAATTAGTGTTAGTTTTACCATTTGACAATAAATGATTGAAGAAAAGATTGAAATCAAATTTAATCAATTTATTGGAATCAAAATATAATTAGTTAGATTTAACTATAGTTGAAATTGAACACTGTAATTAGTGTAATATTCAACACTGAATTGATTTATAAATGTGTTTTTTATGTGTTTAAATTATTTAGATGCAAATATTGTTTTACTTTTCATCTTACTATTTAATCCATTGAAATCAATTTGGAAATCAATGAAATTTAATGTAATTAAATATTGCTGTTAATATAAGAAAAGTTTTTAACGGTAGAGTTGAGTGAAATAAAATAAGAACTTATGTTGAATAAATTCATAAGGCAATAGTTGATTTAATATGAGAACATTTAAATCAAAAATAAAAGAATAAAATTGAATAAGTTTAGTAAAGGAGTAAACATATGTTTATTTGTTTGAAATGTATTTTAGCCTATAGATTAATTACAGGAATAAGAAATCAATTGCATAACAAGAAATTAATAGCTTTTGGTTTGTATACAATAATTCCATAAATACGTTAAATTGCTATAAATGGAATTGAATTGTCTCATTTCTCTTTTAGAATTTAACTTAGAAACCAATCAAAATTATTGTGGTTGGAACATTTTAATTAAAAAGAGAGTAGGTGTTAATTGTAGACGTATATTGAAATAAATTTAAGTTAGTTGATTTATTTCCAGTTAATTCAGTTCATGTTTCTAATTTTAGCGTTGGTTTACTGCATATATATTTGTACCTAAATATAAACTTATGTTTCAAATCCAATTGTATAAAAAAGGATTATTAGGTTTGAAATCTCATATGGTTTAAAATTAAATGTTAATAAGAGATTTTAAAGGGGTAAAATAGATTTACACTTGACTATTTCCTTTTTACTTAGACATGATTAGATTTTAATTGCAACATAATTTACCTTTCCATCTTCTCTCTTCTAATTTACTCTTACACTTATTGCCTCCTTATGTCGATTAGTAGCAGACCTTTTATTCATGAATGTAAACCATAAATGGAGATAAAGATGTACACACACATATATAGTATACACATGTTTATATACCTCATTTATGATGTCATATTTGTTAAAGGTATGTTAATGCGTTTATAGTAAAATGTTCAATCGAAATGTTAGCGTGTTTGTTTAAATTCCTAATCTGATCACATAGAGAGATGTAAAAGGTTCTTAATACTGTATATTGCCTTAATTAATGACACAAGTTTGTGTAATGAATTATTTTTGTTTATTCAGAACTATGGGTTTATGGGAGTTAAGGAAAATAATAAAGAGGAGACATAAGTTTGGAATTTGAACTCCAAAGGTTTGTTGGTAGTGTACATCTGGTCCATGCATTCCTTTATCATTATTTAATACATATCACATTTCTTTCCTCATTTTTGTTGTTTCCTCATTTTCGTTTATGTCCTTCCTCTTTTTCCTGAAGCTACATCTTCTCAAATGCGAGTTTCATTTTATATGTACACACACACACACACACACACACATATATATATATATGTATATGTATATATTTTTGTTTAACCTTCCTTCACCTCTTTACACCATGTCCTACCTCCAATTCCTAAGGTAAAGTAAAAATGTGAGTTTGTTGTTTTCTCCATCTCATTTCACATTTCTACAGCCACTTTATTTCTTTTCATTTTGTTTTCCTATAGCTTCTTCCACTTCATATTTTTATTTATTTATTTTGATAGCCTGTATTTCCTAAAGCCTTCATTTCAGAAACGTGACATTCATTTTTATCCCTCTCCTTCATTTCTTTATTATTAAATAAACTGCCACTTTATTTCTTCTCTTACGTTTTGTTTCTCTTGACACCTCATATTCATTTAGTTCAAATTATTATTTGTTGAAGCTATAATCTAATCGGCAAATTGTTCACGTTTTTAAAATTATTCCTTCATTTTTTTTCTTATCGTCGCTTCATTTTCTATGTTTAGATCTCTATTTTAAATTTTCCTTTCCCTGAATAATTTTAATGTGAACTTGCAAATTCAAAAGCTCTCATTTTGCAAATTCAAAAGCTTTCTTTTATGAAACATGAGTTTCATTATTATTTTTTTCCTGCTTATCCTGCCCTCATCTTAGTTTGTTCTTCCATCTTTTGCTAAAGCCAATCTTGAGAAAAATATAAGTATTAAACTTTGTTTATTTTTATTTAACCGTGCACCAATTATTATTTCAATAATATTTCTTATAACATGAATATCTTTAGCATATAAACTTTGATTCACGCAAGTTTCTTCTATTGGAATTTTGAGCTTTTATTGGATTTAAATCGATTATAAATCAAAGGTGAGTGATTTCACCCACTCACAAATACTAAACCTTCTTATGTTAGTTGAATTAAATTTATGATGTAATGAGAATATTATTGGATGCTGTTTGGTAGTTCAATTTGACATCTTAATTTAATTTGAATTTATTTAACATATAAATTAATATTTAAACTTTAGTTAATGTTAACCCACCTTTTGGCAAGGCCTTGGACAAGAGGATCTAACTAAGTCGACTACTCGTTCGTATAGATTGGAATATGATGAGTTTGAGCTAGTTGGACTGGTATATGGTTCGGTATGACTGGAGTTCGGCCGTTCAGTCATACATGGCTTGGTTGAGGTGAGGTGGCGTAACATGGCTTGGTCATTGGTGGTCCGACCATGTGGCTCGGTCGTAGTTGGTTCGGCTGAGTTAGTGTAGATCGACATGAAAGGGACTAGGCTGGATTTGCTTGGATAAAGGTGGATCGGTATTTGGACAAAGATGGATCAACGTAAGTCGTTCGGCACTGGTGGTGTAGCCTCGAAGGGATCGACGTTAGTGGATTTGTTGTGTGTGGATCGGCCAAGGTAGTTAGGCTGAGGTGGCTCGGTAGAATAGTAAGGCTCGGCAGGATAGTACGGCTCGGTAGGATAGTGAGGCTCGGTGGGATCGTGCGGCTCAACAGGATGGTGTGGCTCGGTAAGATGCTGTGGCTTAGCATGCTTACCGCTTCGAGTTCTAGCATGAACTACTTCGAATCAAGCGTAGGGCTGCTTCAGGTCGTCACCTAAGGAGGCTCGGGTCGTCATGCACAGAACTCGAGGCCAGTTACAATAAAGGGTGTAGGTTCGGCAAAGGTCTTGATAGGCCTGTGCCCCTCAAGAAGCCCAGTAACTCGGAATTTGTCTATAAATAGAGCATGTGAGGCTTCAGAAAAGGGATCTTCTTGATTCTGTCTCCCTTCGTCTTCTACACAAAGGCTACTCTGCCATTGTGGTTCTAAAACTCTAGATTGTAACTGTAAATGATTCTAACATCAATAAAAAGTAAATTTTTAGAGTGGACGTAGGCCGGAGTTAGCCGAACAACTATAAATTCTGTGTCTTTATTTCTTTCTCTTTACTTTTTACTATTATTTATATTTATGTCCTCCACATAAACTCTATCTGTGAGCTGTAACTGGAATTTGGTGCTTTTGCTTGGATTTGGATGTTAGTGACCAATTTTTCCACAAACATTTTGGTGCTTTCGCCGAGAAGTGAACTTAGGGATTTTGAAGCTAGGAACTTGGATTCTAGGAGGCAATGGCTAGGCCACCAACAAGGAAGCAAGTGATAGAAAGAAGCAATCAAGAGGGATGTTAAGACGTCCCCTCTAGAGCTAGATCTGGTCAAGCGTCTGCCTACATCACTAGAGACGAGATGGAAGCGATGCCGAAAAGACAAGAGGAGATGATGCAGACTCTTCTCTGACAATTTGGACAGGCAAGAGCTACAAGAGTTCGGATTCATGGAACTGGATAAGGAGCACCCCACCAGCAAGCAGATGGAGTGGTTCAACAGGGGCAGCCCCCAATCAGCAGACGGCTATCAACCTGGATGGATCTAGACTTGGAGGCACACCACCAGAAAATGCTGGACCAATCCATGGGGAGATACCAGATGACGTGTGCATCCCAACGCCAACAAGAGTACCGGAGTACGTGATGAGAAGTATGTGCCAGGATTCCCTCATGAACTCGAGGGAATGATCAGAGGCAACGGGCAAGGATTACAGCTTGGCGACAATGACAGATTAGCGAAGATGGTCAGACGAGCTGTGAGAGGTGGATTGTTAAATAAAAACTTGGAGAATGTGAATAGGAGTCCCTTTACTCCTACTATCAGGCGAGCTAGGAACCTGTCGGATTTTACGCTACCAACGTTGGAGATGTATGACGGGAGAATAGATCCTGCCGTTCAGTTGACAAGGTACATGAGGCATATGGAGGTACTAGGGGCATCAGATGAAGTCATGGCTCGATGCTTCCCTTTGTATTTGACGGATATCGCAACTATGTGGTTCAGACGGCTGGAGAGTGGTTCTATTGAAACTTGGACGGAGCTGACTGAAAGGTTTATGAGGCAGTTTTGGGTCCATATAGTCTGACGCAAGAGCGTAATGACCTTGACATCGAGAAACAACGGAAGGGAGAGTCGCTCAGTGATTTCTTAATCAAATTCAACACGGCATTGGCTTCGGTGGATCGGCCCGATCCATCGATCGTTTTGATGGCCGCAGTTTCAGAAATTGCAGATAATTCAGATTTTAAGATATCGTTGGAACGGGACCCACTGAGGGATCTCGGGGAGTTCTATCATAAGGTGGAAAGATTCTTGAGGCAGGAAGATGCACAGGCTAAAAGAGTAAGGAGAGAAGCTGAAGCTTATGTAGTAAGGGGTAAAGGTCCACCAAGGAGGATCCAAATAAAGATGATAAAGGAAAAAGACAAATGAATAGTAACGGTAGCACCTCGAAGAGGCCTTGAAGGGAGCCAAAGTTTTCTTATTACCCAGATTTGACTGAGACTCTAGAAAGGATTTACTTGGATACTCAAGGGTGCCTCCAGTATCGAAGGCCGACAAGGAGGGAACCTTCTGAATACGAGCCGGCATCGGGAAAGCATTGCCTATTCCATGAGATGATGGGGATAACACAAACGATTGTAGGCATTTGAGAGATATCGCGGAGGAGTACTTAAGGAATGGTCACCTGCAATACTACGTAGGGAATCGAGCTGTAGCAATGGAACAGGAGCTGCCACTGCCTTCATCGAACAAAGGTGGCGCTGGATCTAGTCACCGCCGGCTTATTATCAATCGAATGGTTTTATGATTATAAATAATTAATAGAACTCAAAGTAATATGGCTAGGTCACTTACACATGGACGGAATCGACGACGTTCCCTAGGTGTGCTCTGAGATGACGAAAAACCGTACTGCTTGGGCCTATGAAATCCTATTTTCCTTTTGTTTTTCTGCAAACTCTGGTTTCTCTTTTGGTACTTTGGACATTTAATTCCCTTCGTTGTACGAACTTTCGCTTCGATAACTGAATTCTGAAATGATCGGGATTGGACTAATTCAATAAATAATATAGGCCAAGCGATTACCATCCCGGCCCGAGAGATGGGGCAGTAATTCCAAATTACGAGTCCCTTTGCCGGAAAGCAATGGAATGGGCTCGAGCAGGATAAAAAGCCCTCGACCGGAGATTCGAGGCCGGAGAATCTAAAAAGCACTCGACCGGAGAGTCGAGGATGGAGAATATAAAAGTCCTGTACCAAAGAGTTAGACCATTGAATATAAAAATTCCTGGATCGGAGAGTCGAGGCTAAGAATATAAAAGTCCTAGACCGGAGATTTAGGCCGAGGAATATAGAAGTCCTCGACCAGAGAGTCAAGGCTGGAGAATATAAAAAGTCCTTGACTGGGAGTCGAGGCCGGAGAATATACAAAGTTCTGGACCGAAGATTCAGGCCGGAGCATATGAAAGTCCTCAGTCGGAAGGCTGAGGCAGGAGAACATACAAGCCCTTGGCCGAAGGTTCAAGGCTAAAACAGGATAATGCGACTCGACGAGGTCTACGGATTCAAAGTTAAACCTATTGAGTTAAAAGATTCAGACTTCGACTTAGGATGGATGGACTCGATGAGGTCCTAAACTTAGAAAAGGGCCCAAAGCGGTCTCAAATTTGGATATCGACTCATAGCAGTCGTAGGTCTGGATTAGAATGCAGCGATGGCACTTGGATAGGATGGCTTGAATCATGGATTTAATAGTATGGTTTTGAACAGAATACGGACTTCGAATATCGGATTTGAAGCTATTCAAAACACACCTTCCAATAGCAAGGCATGTTTTAGGGGGCAAATGTTAACCCGCCTTTTTGCAAGGCCTTGGACAGGCGGATCTAACTAAGTCGATTACTTGTTCGTCGAGATTGGGATACGTTGGGTTTGAGTTAGTTGGACGGGTATATGGTTCGGTATGATTGGAGTTCGGCCGTTTAGTCATACATGGCTCGATCGAGGTGAGGTGGCATAATACGGTTTGGTCATTGGTGGTCCATCCATGTGGCTCAACCGTTCGACAGAGGTGGCTCGGTCGTACTTGGTTCGGCTGAGTTAGTGCCGATCAGCATGAAAGGGACTAGGCTGGATTGGCTTGGATAAAGGTGGATCGGTATAAGTTGGACAAAGATGGATCAGCGTAAGTCGTTCGGCACTGGTGGTGTGGCTTCGAAGGGATCAACATTGGTGGATTGGTTGTGTGTGGATCAGCCACGGTAGTTAGGCTAAGTGCGGCTCAGTAGGATGGTGCGGCTCGGCAGGATGGTGTGGATCGGCCAGGTGGTGTGGCTCGGCGTGTTTACCGCTTCTAGTTCTAGCATTAACTACTTGGAGTCAAGCGTAGGGTTGCTTCAGGTCGTCACCTAGGGAGTCTCGGGTCGGCATGTACAGAACTCAGGGCTAGTCGCAATGAAGGATGTAGGTTCGACAAAGGACTTGATGGGCCTGTACCCCTCAGGAACCCCAATAACTTGGGATCTGCCTATAAATACAACATGTGAGACTTCAAAAAAGGGACCTTCTTGATTCTGTCTCCCTTCGTCTTCTGCACAAAGGCTACTCTACCATTGTGGCTCTAAAAACTTTGGATTGTAACTGTAATTGATTCTAACATCAATAAAAAGTAAATTTCTAAAGTGGACGTGGGCCGGAGTTAGCCAAACCACTAAAAATTCTGTGTCCTTATTGTTTTTTCTTAACATTTTATTGTTCTTCAAAATTTATATCCTCCATATAAACTCTATATGTGAGCTGTAACTGGAATTTGGTGCTTTCGCTTGGATTTGGGTGTTTGTGACCAATTTTGACGCAAATAGTTAAATGCATAACCAGTTATTGTTGTGATTTATTGGTTGATTTGAATGATGATTATGATGGATGTTTAATTTTTGATATTTGAATGATTAGATATATCACGCTACAAGTTCCTTTAGTTTATTGTTAGTAAATCACCATGGGTTGAAATGATACATACTCGAATGGAATTATAAATCAGGGAAAAATTGTTATGGGTTGAAATGATAAATTCGAGCGACTTTATGAATTTTGAAGTTTGAATTTGGGATTGCGGGTTGAAATAATATATATACTCGTAGATTTAATTTTTTGCGGATTGAAATGATAAATATCCGTATAACTTGACCATAGGGTAGAAATTATGTACGGACATCGGATTGGTTAAATTAAACGATTTTAAAACCCGTAAATCTTGAATTTGATTAAATGATATTTTAAAGGAAATTGATTTAGATAAATTGAATTACTTTGAAAATCCAAGTTTGAAGATTGGAATGGGAAATTGGTTTAAATCGAAATTCTAAAGTATTTTAATTATTTTAAATCTATTTAAAGTATTTTAACCTATTTAATTCTATTTTAAATCTACTTAATCTAGTTTAGACTATAATAAACGATTTTAATCTATTTTAAATTATATTAATCCATTTTAATCTATATTAAACTATTTTAATCTATTTCAAATACATTAATCTATTTAAATCTATTTAAACTATATTAATCCTTTTTAAATTATATTAATCTATTTTAAACTAACTTAAACTATTTTTAAAAGTATTTTAAACTATCTAAACTATTTTCTGATTTTCAGATTTTGTAAAGTGGAATTTTTATATTTAAATCCTTGATTTTTATGTAGAATACGATTAAAAGTTGTTATAACATAAGTAGGAATTTATATGACATATTTGAGGAATATGATGATTTTAAATGCGGATTTAATCTATTTTTAGGAAATATGAATTCGAAAGTGATACGATTTCAAATGTGACATAATTTCGGAAGTGAATGTGATTTCGAAAATGATATTGTTTTGAGAATACGATATTCTGGTATAAATTACGAATCAACTTCTGAAATGTAAAAGAACCATCTTGTGTGAAATAAGCGTTTGGTTGTTAAAGAGACCAGTAACAGATATTGTCATACTCTTTACCATTACAAAAAACCACTTTAACAACTATGTATGTGGTGGAAATTCCAGAAATGAAGTAGGTTGGTTTGGCGAACGATCCTGTATGAGGTGTTTCTATGAGCCTGACTCCCGTGAGACAGCTTAGATGCGACAAAAACAAGAGCTATACCGGGCCAATTAAGGTCGCACCTCCAATCATGCACATTTCTTCGATACGTACTATTACTTTGTGACTGATTTGTTGGCCGCCCTCGATTTTGATTATGGGAGTGTGTCTGAGGTTGGAGGTAGTATTTGCTAGGCATTACCACCAGTCCGGGAGTGCAATTGGTATATCTACCCTTGCATCACCTCGAGTGTCGTGTTTACATTCCCTGTTGTGCCTTCTGCGAGTTTGTTTTTTTACCATACCTATGGAGTGCCCTCTAGGTAGGGAGCAGTCAACCATTCCCTACATGGCGGCTAGGGTTAGCCTAGGTCCAATGGTTTGGATTTAATATATTTTGATCTAACGGTTGAGGTTGATTCTTACGCCTATAAATTCAGACCTAACCCTCCCTTCTTTTCTCATATTTTTTCTGGAGGTGGTAGAGAAGCTCTGCAATTTCTTCTTCTCCGCTTTCTTTCTGAACTATAAAAATAAGATTTTTATATTTTATTTATACAAATTTTAGAAGAATAGAAACCTACTAAAAAGGAGAAGAGAAGAGAAAATTTATATGCGTATTTAAGGTAATTTATATATTTTTTTACCTATTTTCTCTCCCAATCCCAAATCTCTTTTCAGATCCATAATTCTAATGCATGTATATACCCTCTTTATACATATTTCTTGGATTAAAACGAACTTGGAGATGAATTTAAGGTTCTATTTTAGATCCAAAGATTTATATCGCTTTTAAAAGATGAGTGGGAGAATTTATAGATTGTTATAGTATGAAAATTATCTCATCGCTATTTATTAAATTATTATGCCTAGCTGCATAATTGTGTTGAATATGCTAGTATAAGATTGTTGGTTTGATGATAATAAATGTATATGTATTCATTTAAATGTTTTTGTTATTGTACTTTTTTTATTTTTCACATAATTAAATACATATTTGCTGAATAAAATAAATAACACAGAATTCATATCCAAATAAATATTTTATTCAAACAAATATTTTATTACAAATTCGAATAGTATAAATTTAAGCTCTCACTATACATTTACACCTTGTCAATTACAATAAAATTTCAATTACAACATGATTTTCAATATACAATTTTTACATATATTTTCACCTCACTATAGTCACTCATCACTCGTATTTGATCTTCAACTCTAATCCAGCTTGTATCTGTATATGAATTATCTGCAAAATATACACTTGTGCAGTAAAAATTGAAAAAGAAATATTTCGCAGTGTAAAATGAGTGTGTGTTTTGAAAATGTTATTTGCCTCGGTTATTTGGGTTGTTAGTTATTTATTTATTTTGAATTCATCTACACGAACAACTTGTGACATGCACAGTGTATCACTGTACATGCCACAAGGCCGTGCACACCGATATACACTGGCGTGTTAAAATTGCAGGGACAGGTGAGCACATGGTCATACCTAAGTAAACACTGGATTCAAGTCAAGTTCAATATGCAAAACACCAGTTCCAACATCACATGAAACCGCACAAGGGCTAAGAACAGAGAGCATCGACGTGACTTGCTCATAAATTCAACTAGACAAAGTGCATCATATACATACTTCAATGGAACCAGACCATTCAAACTCAAGGCAAGAACAAGACAACATGAAATCAATATACAAAACTGAAGTGAACACAAACCAAATTTCAAATGGGTCAAGACTTGGATCAAGTGATAGAAAAAACACAAGCACAATGATGCAACTTGAAGAATTAATGCCATAGAATACAAAAGAACCAAATATAAGAAGTTGTGAGCACAAGCTCGAGCACATATGAAAATATGTACACCAGACTGCACACTGAAGTATAATCACACATACATACATGCATACATACATACATATATGTATATACATGGAGATGACCAGTGGAACAGTTCTATACTTATGCAACAGAGTTTGAGTCTCACCAAAACAACATGTCCAGATCAATGCAACCAGAACAAGAAGCAATACAACATAAAATGGCACAAGTACATGGAAGAACCAGAGTTGGGACTCAGACCAAATACAATGCAACATACTCCAAATTCAACTCAATACAATTGCACAAGGACATGTTCATATGAAGGCCACACTCCAACATATGGAACCTAATGCAATAATGAAATGGTCAAGTGAACTCAAGTAAACACGAACCATAGACCAGAACCAAACAAGTGATCAAGTTTCAAATGCATTTAGGCATATACAAGACTCGGCTACAAATGGAGCATGCAACTACAATATAGTTCAAGTCTTGACCATAACAAACTTCAACATGTACAAACAAAAGGCTTAAGACAAGTCAACTTCATCAAGTTTTAATAACCAACCAAGTTACAACAGAATTCATAAATAAAAGTTTGGCATTATCCACTAGATCATTTTAAATGTAAATGAAGCCTCAATCAATACACCGGAACAAGATTTTAAATACAAGGAACCATACATAGTACATAAACACATGTATACATATATGCATATATATAGACACACACACACACATGCATATATATTGATCATCACCCAGTGCAGACCAATGAACACAACATATCAACATGAACTAGAGCTCATATATATCAGTTTAGGTATAAAGGAATGAACATGAAAACGAGAACAATACGAAGTGCAGACTCAATCCAATATCAAACCCACCAGACTCAAGAGGAACCACACAGCAAGCCTAGACCAACATAAACACGGTAACAAGTTCACATCAAACCAAGTGGATAGGGACAATAATTATACAGATACATACATACAAATGTATGTATGTATATACATGTTTGTATGTGCACAGTTACTAACAGCAGCAACAAGAACAGGAAAGTAGAGCGCAAAGCAAATTAATTTGCAGCAGTAAAAAGGCATTTCAAATTCGTATGTATACCAGTTCGATGAAAGTCAAAGCCGTTAACATGAACTGAACAAGTCGTGGGTCATGGATAAGTAAAATTCATCAAGTCTAGTTCAAAGTCCAGTTCAATCTCGAAAATTCAAACACCAAAATCGATTGCCAGCAAATCGTGAACCAGTCAATTATCACGAAATTAGAAAATATTATATCGAATTCAAATACGAAATCATAGGAGCATAGGAGAAAAAGAAAGGAATTGAATCAAGCAACGGAATTCAAATTCATGGAATAATAAGTACGAAATGAACCGGTCAGAGATCTCAAGATCATACGATCATAATTCAACGTAGATGATAAAATCGTGATAAATTCAAAAAGAAATATATGAAAATTAAAATAGGGCTTCGTTCCCTATATAAACCTAGTTCATCATCCAAAATTATCCCATTCGAATTCTAGACAAAAATCCAGAGCATACTTTTAAATCGAAAACTGATTTGTAACTTGAATCAAAGTCGAGAATTAGAATGAATAAAATTCACCTACCAACTCAGAGCAACGATTCGAACTCAGCTTAATTGAAGCAGCCATGAATTGAATCAATCAGAGAAGCATCGAAGTGAATTGAGAAGCAACAACAAACGTTTTGAGCTTCAATCTTTCAAGCAGTGCTTCAAAATAATCAAAGCCTTAATTTTTTAGAGCAAACAAAAGATCGTTTGAAATATACAGAAGAAATGGAGACGACCCTATTTGTCATGTGTTAAAAAGTATAGTGGGCCGATCTACATTATTTTAGTGTTCGGCTTAAGTTTTATTAAATAGGGTTTGATTTTATTTTGTTTAGTTTTATTTTCTGTTGTAATTTTCTTTTTTAAACTATGTAATTTTCTAGTCATGTGACTAGGTTACGAGGGTGGTGTAGTTCAAGAATTCGAAACTCAATGGCTGAGTTGTGGTAGGGTTTTGAGCATGGAGTTAGGTTAGTCATTAGTGAATTTCGCAAGTTTACGTGTGTAAGCGTCTGATTACTTAATTTCTAGTAGAAACCTTGAGGGCAGCATATAGGCAGGGTTTTGCCGAAGCTGGGTAAATCTGTGTTGTTCTATTTGTGCTTTTATTATTCTGCTATTATCTGTGTTGTAATTATTATATATATTTTTGCATTAATTTTTTATTATTATTAGTATCACACTATTCACCCCCTATAGGATGAAATCGATCCTACAAATTGTATATGAGTTGTAGGCAACAAATTGAATATAATCTAAATATAATAAATATCGCCTATATATTCTTGTTTATGAATTAATTTAGAATTATTTATAACCTGATCCGGAAATCCGTTACAAAAGTATAAATTTAGAATATTGATTTGAATGAAATTTATTCTAGATCTGAAAATAGGTTGTATAATAATGTCATGAATTTGTATTATTACCCTAATCTTGTTAGAATATAAACTTTTCTATATTTGGTATTGTTGGAATTTCGATCCATTTAATATTTGTAAATTAGTTAGATTACTTTCCGTTTTTGGAAAAAATACAGCGTTTGATCTAGCAAGAAATAGATGCAAATAAATAGAGAAATAGATGTGCAAAGTATGAATTCATTGTAGTTTACATTATCTATTTCAGTAATAAAAGAAATGATTATCCCTTATAGTTTCAAACAATGTAATCTTTTATATTTCAAAGTTGAATCTTTTGTTTTGGACTAATTTGTGGAAATTATAGCGAATAATCTTTTTAGATATCATTCCAACAATTGAACATGGAAAAGAATATTTTAGCGAAGATATATAACTAGGATATATTTGATAAAAGTAGATATTTGTATGTAATTTACTGCGCTTATAATAATTAAATAAAACTTAGCTAATAGTGATGCTTACAAATAATTTCACATTTAAGATAGTTAATTAATGGGAAATGAATCCAAACGAGTTGTAACTCCAATAATAGGAAATAAATGATAATAAATATGAGAGTTGCAATAATTTGATAGGGTAAATGGATTAATGGGACCGATTAAAGAAGTTGAATTATTAACTATGGGATACGTAAAAAAGTTACTAATTTAAAGTTTGTAATCATACATAAATGTCTTAAAAAATGTCCGTTAGGATGTTATAGACAAATTTACATTTATGAGCATTAAAAAGGGGAATTATGAGTTGATAATTGTTTAAGGTAAATCTTACTAAGCCAAGTCCAACGTCCATCTAAGATAATATAAGTAAAGACTTAGGATGATTAATTGGACTTAGTAGGTTAGTGATGCGAGATCAGTAGAATTACTCGATGGAAGATTGCCCTTCATTTTGAGGCTACCAACAGTCTGGTGCACTTACTATTGTAAGATACCACTAATCCTAGGATCCGGGATGACATGAGAGATTTAGCCTGCTTTCTTAATTGAAAAGTATTAAGTGATCCAAATTTAGAATTTGAAGCGGTGAGGGATATCTCCATAAGGATTCACATTAAGTGCTTGTAGGGTCCATCTCTCTCCTAAAGGAAGTATTAAGTAACCAAGTAAGATTTCAAATAAATAAGGATGTCTCTGAAAGGGTTACTCTAGTTTAAGGTATTTAATGGCTATTTTATAGCCTGCCTCCATAACGAAAGAAGTAACCTAATGAGATTCCATATTTATAATTAAAAGTGATAGTGGATATCTCAAAAAGGGTTCACTTCAGGTTTGAGGTATTAAGTGACTGATCTAAGGATTCGCCTCTCCCCTAAAAGAAGTACTAAGTAACCTAGTGAGATTTCAAGTGATGTCATCTAGATAGTACAAGTGAAGAGTCCGCCTTGGGGTTATGTATTAAATGACAAAGGCCTACCTATAAATAAGTTTTAAATGGTTAGGGGTTTGCCTAGTCCTTATTAATGATGTATTAAGTGGCTTGGGTATAGTCTCTCACATTGCTAAGGCCATCAAAATGATAGTACCAGTGAGGTGTCCGCCTTAGGATAGATATTAAGTGACGTAGGACCTACCTATATGTATGTATTAAATGGTTACAAGTCCGCCTAGCTCTTTTGAAGGTATTAAGTGGCTTGGGTACTATCTCTTACATGGCTACAATTTTATTGGCGACAGATATGGTAATAGTTGGACATTATATGTTGGAAGCCTTAAACAGTGGTCATAGATCTTTATAGCTCGGACCCAATGACCATTGACAACATTGTTAGGAAACCACCTTGGGAATAGGTCTTAAATGACGAGGTCTACCTTGATTGAGGTCTTAATTGGCAGAGTCTGCCATTTCTCTTTTAAAAGTATATTTTGGTGATTATGGAAGCCCGCTTCATTTTTAGAAGTATTAAGTGGTTAATGGGTTCGAAAGTATTGGGCAATTGATAAGGCTTCGTCGGTATTTTAAACCTTGGAAAGTGGTATTTAATTAATGGTGTGTGCAATGCAATGTTAGGTTGAATTGCTAACCTTAATAGACATAACTATTAAATGAAAACCAATAGGTATAAAGTTATGTTATAGACAGTTTTTAGATTTTCTAGTCACTAGAACGTTGTTCTGACCCCCTCCTCATTACAACCCATATGAGAGATTTAGACGGACATGTCTTTTGGAGCGGGATGTGTTCAATTGTTGAAGAATTCTTCTTTTCATTCATGTTCGATGCTAATGTTGCAATACGATATTCAAAGAATTCCCTTGAGTCCAAAGTAGTAACCGTAGTCAGTATTTATCCTTTTATTGTTTTCACTATGAGTTTAGATTTCTATCAATCTTGGATAATGCTCATGCTTATTTGCAGATGTTAGATCCAACGATATGCGCTTTGATGGACCTGGATTTCGATTTTTGTCGAAATTTAGGCCCATTAAGGTATGAGTTGTTACAAGATCCCTTGTTTTTAAACTTATTACTTATGTATCTTCTAAGAAAATGTTTTAAAAAAGTTTTCAAAACTTTTACCTTTGATTTTCAAAACCCTTTACAAAGTTTGTAAATAATTTAGGATATAAAAGGGTAGGGTTTTAAAGGGGAATCTTATGTATAAAACCAGTTAAAACTTATGGCTTCCATAATAATAGCCACTATGGATGTAGTTCACAAAACGGACATTTCACTACAATAAAAAGTATCATCCATAGCGACACAATACCGCTATAAATAAGAACTATAGAAGCTCGATAAATGTTGTATATCGACATGTTATAAAAAACCGAGGTTTATTTATAGAACAAAAATGACTGCTATAAAAGTGTTATCTTTAGCAGTTATAGCTGCTATGGTATTTCGTATTATAGCAGTAGAAAATGCATTATTTTTGTATGTCATAACGCCATAGTTCTGCTATAATATATCTTTGTATCGACCTGGTAAATAAAAGTAAGACCTTTTATAGTTGCTTATTGCCTCTATAATATAAGTATTCTATTACGCTTATATTATATGACTATAACGGTTTTAAGAGCTATGGTTTCTTTTTCTGTTTTTTCTAGTGTGCGCGTAAAACTGTATATTTTTACTTCCACATTTAATATTCTTCTAATTAAATACATGAGTATATTAGGGTACTTTACATGTTTAAACAAAAATTTAAATTATTTTCAAATCATCACTCATTCATCTTCATTAGGGGGAAAAATGGTAAATTTATGTATGTTTAATTGGAGAAAATTTATTTGCACATTTTTATTTTTATTTGTAAAAAATGCAGTGCAAATATAAAGAGGTTTCAGGGATAAATACATGCACATTTGTTGAAAGCAAATGGAGAATGGAAATAAAAGAATTCATGCAACATGGAGGAGCCCAATACTCACTACCATATGGCCCATAATTAAAAGCACATGCACATGTTAAGAGAAGCTTAAAGGCATGTTAGTAGGGATTAATTATTTCCCTAATGATTACTTGGAGGTTATACTTTCTCAAAGGCACTTTAGGTAGTCCCCTAAAATAAGGATTCGGGTTTTAAGCATATAAATATCCCTTATGTTTCATGTAATCATCTTCTTCTTGTTAGGAAATATTGTAGCCACAAATCAGTGATAAATAATATATTTCTTTAATGGCTTCTTAGCCTTTCTCTTTACCATCTTGCATTTTTATTTCATGCTAGTAGTTAGCTTTTTTTGTAAATAACTCTTATTTTCCTTTTTCTTATGTTGAAATCATTTTATGTTAACATGTTTCAAATATGAGTAGCAAAATTCCTTTAATTTAGGGGTAATAAAGCTCTCATGAAACATATTAAATTAACATAATGGTTCCATTTATGATCTCTTTATTTGTTTAATGGAAATTTTGAATGAAGGTGGTTTATGTCTCTTTTCTAGTGAATTTGATAGTCTATATTGACATCTTAAGCAGGCTATGCTTATTTCAATGTAAATATAAACCATTTGATCATTTACCTATGTGATTTTGATAATGTAAGTCAAGCTAGAATCAAAATTTGATGATCTATGTTACTAATTCATAGTAATTAGAACATCCTTAAAATATATTTTATTTTTAATTTCATGTCATTTTCATGAGTGTTGATAAGTGGGTTTGAAAAGTGTGCTAAAGTTTGATGGTTTAAGTTGTGCTAATTAATAACACAAATAAACCATACTTATAATAAACACATCAATCATTTCTACTTAATAGTTCAATGAGAGATTGTTAATGGATTTTCTGTTGATATATATGAATGATTCAAAGTGGATTTGCCTCTAAATTACTCCTTATCACAAAGTTTTATTCACATTTGCTCTATATTATTTTCTACGATTTTTCCTAGTTTAAAACCACTTCAAAACTTTGGGCTAATTTGATTGAGTATTATTTGAATTTAGTTCTTTCCCTGTATGTCGACTTGTACTCAAATACGTAATATAATTGTATGTCGCGCGCTTGTGGTTTTATAACGATAATATATTAACAACGGTTTTCTAATCGATAGAAATTTCCGTCGTCATAACAAATTTTTAGCGTCATTGCCGAGGAATAGTAATTTGATTTTAATTCTACTATTCGAACTATTTTATTTGATTTTAATGTGTGTTCGTTTTTTATGTTTGTGTGTCATTTGTGTGCTTATTTGTTCATTTCATTGTTAGTTTTTTTTGTAGCTGTAATCTATAAAAAAGACTTAGTAATTTGTTGCTTCGCTCGTGGTACAACCCTCTTCCCATCGAGCCACCTTTCACCTCGGTCCACAGAGACAAAATTTAGGACTAGTGCCAACAGTTCATCACGGAGGAAGGGACCCACCGAGCCGAGATCACTAACTAATACTAATATAATAAAAAATACTATATTTTCTGTATACTTTCCCAATTTCATTGCTATCGCGGGCCTTACGCAATCGATTGGATCATATAGATATCCCTCAACACAACATAGGTCATCAAAAGGATCTCAGACAACTCATCAAAGCACAAAAGCTAGGATCTTTTAGGAAATGGATTTGGTTAAATGGATACATTTCATTTTCCTGTGACAAACCTTGGTTACAACTGTGCTACCACATTTCATTCTCTGTTTGCATAAAGTTTACAAACTGCTATTTTTTTACACATTTCATTCTCTATTTTGAAACTGCAATCCATACACCTTTTCCATCCAACCTGCTACAAATCAACTTCCCACTTCTGCTCCTATACCATCACTTTCAACTTCCTACTTTAAATAATCAAAACTACCCACCATCTCCTTCAAACGACTACTAGCCTACTACCAAACAACCACCAAAACTGCTCAACCCAAACCCATATTGCCTGCAGCGACAATACCACTTACATACTTCACCAAGTCTACCTCCACCACTTTGAACTGCCTCTCCTTCCAGTTCGCCAACTTCACCCAAACAACCTTCAAATAATCTCCACTTCAAACTTCATTACATTAATCCCCTTTTACTTCATCCTACTCCTTCCACCGCATATGTACATTGCACATATGGACAATCACCTTCACCATACTCACTACCTCACTTCATTCCTTCATCATCATAGTTTATCCTCCAAAACTCCTTGCTCATTCACATACCACTTCATAAATCACCTCTGCCATGCTGACAACATCAAGCCAAACCCCACTGTGCATTGGTTTCATCACCCTTCTACACCTAAACCCCACTGGAAACCATAACACCTTCAACATTCACCAGAACTTCCCCACTTTCTCACATGAAACAATCATATCCAAACCACAGCTCCTCCTTGCTCCTTCATCTTCCATACAATGCCTTAACATCTCACATACAGAACTCTCTTAATCCCTTACAAATTGCCTAAACCTCAAACTGCCTCGTTTACCTAAACCATTCCAAAACTGCAACCCAATTAACTTCTTCAACTGCCCCCACAACACCACTCTCCAGCCTTCTACTTGCAAGTTCATCCTTGACCAGCAAACATAAGACTCAATCAGCCGCGTCACCTCACAAACAACCAACTCCTCCCAATTTCATTCAATATCCTACTGTTTCAACCATTCACAACTCCTCAACAACATCACCATAAACTACAAACTGCCTACATACAAACTTCACTAACCTTTGACAGTCCATCCTTGACATCAAAAACTGCCACACTTCCATTCTACACCCATGCATTTTTGCAAATACAAACAACATCTCTAGTTAGCAACCTCAAAGTTAGAATGAAAATATAAACGGTGTAATCTTATTTATCATCAACATAGAGTTTGGGTCATGGGCTCAAATACACAGTCAGGCCCAATATTACATATTTACATTGTTATATAAACCGAAGTCATTATGTACAAATCAGTAATGAATGAGAAAATAAAGTTTTCATTTCTGCCATATTACATCTTTTCTGATTATACAAACATCATAAATCTTGCTACCAAGTTCCGATTCATCAATTTACAAGAAATCTATTATGGTATTGGAGCCGATGAAATCTGTCAAACGACAGTAATTTATAATTTGAGAAGTGTCAGGTCCTCATCAGAGAATCATCGCATCATTAATGAGCCGTCCAAGGAGGTGTCAGATAGTTATCATCACCCACCATCTTGGTTGCTCTCAGATTGTTGCTATCTCATCATCTGAGGGTTAAAGTTTACCTATCCATGTAGCAAGAATCTACAGTAAAAGTGCCATGCCAAGATTCTTGAATCAAGAAGGTAGGCTGCACCATCAGATCACTCATATCAGATAATCTCAACAGCACTTCCTCATAATCCACCATGGCAGGAGATGATGACACTACATCATCAGCAACCAGTATGGTAATGTCAAATTTGTGAAAAACCTGGACATACAGTCAGACAATGTTATTTCAGACTCAACACTGATTACTATCCAAATCAACAAAATCAGAGAAATAATAATTCCAGTGCAAATGTAGCACATATTGATCAAAGACAAGGCAGTGATTCAGAAAATTCAAGAACTCTAAGTTTAAATTCAGGAAGGCTTACCAGATCTGAAGAGATAGCAGAGGAGGAATGGTATCCAGATTCAGGTGCAACAATCAGCTCACAAACAACTTACAGAATTTCAATCTTGGCACAAAGAATACACAGGTATGCATTCTATTCTTATGGGGAATGGTAAAGCTCCTTAAATCACACATGTTGGAACCAGTAGTGTTCCAGGTAAAAGACTTCTTTACCTTAATAATCTATTGAGAGTACCACAGATTAAGAAATTTTTATTGAGTGTACCTCAATTTGCTAATGATAATAATGTGTATTTTGAGTTTCACCCCAAATTCTTTCTAGTTAAGGATCTACTAAGTCAAGACATATTGTTACAGGGTAAACTGAACAAAGGATTGTACAAATTCAATCTTGGGAATACAAGAAAGAGAAACATTATAAATATGTATTGTAACAGCACTAAGTCTCATGTTATAAATGAACAAGAAACATTTACTCAGTGGCATTACAAACTAGGACATCCCAATGCAAACACTGTAAAACAGGTTATGTTGAGTAATAATATCTCTATTGATGTTTCTCTGCCATTTGTATGTACTTATTGTCAACTAGGCAAGAGCCACAAATCCATTTGCAGATTCAACTATAGTCATTAGCAAGCCACTACAAGTGGTTGCAACTGACTTGTGGGGACCAGCCCCTATTAGTTCAGATTATGGCTGCAGGTACTATATATCATTTATTGACTTATTCTCTAGATATACATGGATATATTTCTTAAAGTCAAAATCAGATACACAAAGAACTGTAATGGAATTTATAACTCAAGTAGAGAAATAACTGTGCAATGAGGTCAAGATTATACAAACAGATGGTGGCAGTGAGTATAAGACATTAAAGGAATATTTTCGAAAAAGAGGCATTATTCACATAACAACTTACCCACATACATCTGAGAAAAATGGAATAGCAGAAAGAAAACATAGACACATAGTGGAAACTGGGTTTAACTTTACTAGCACAGGTTTCTTTACCTATGAAATTCTGGCCAGAAGCCTTTAATACTGATGTATACTTAATTAATAGACTTCCTACTAAAGTTCTTAAGCATCTGATTCCCATAAAAGTGCTATTTGGAGTAAAACCAAACTATAAAAGTCTAAAGACTTTTGGCTGTTTATGTTTCCCATCTCTCAGACCATATAATAAGCATAAATTAAGTCTTAGGTCTGCCACATGCACTTTTATAGGCTATGGAAACAATCAGAAAGGATACAGATGCTTAAGCAGTGATGGTAGGATCTATGTTTCAAGACATGTGGTATTTAATAAGAATATTTTTCCATTTGCAGATAAGAATATACAGGCAACAAAGAAAGTGCACAGTAAAAGCCGCTTTTCAATACCTCCAATACCCACTATACCTGAATGGGACAAACCTTATGTAAGTGTGCAGAGAGACCAAGGATCACAACACACTCTACCCAGCAGTGACATTGGATCAGGTCATGATTCACCTAAATCCTCCATCTCCTTCTACAATGCAAGTCAAAAGAGTGATGTCAATCCAGGTCAAGGAGAATCCCCCTCATCCATGTCTCAACATACTGATGGAAGCTCATATATTCAAGAGCCACCACCTAAAATTTCAGGACACCATATGATTACAAGATCAAAAAGTGGAATATTCAAATCAAAAACATACAATGTCCAACTTGACACAACTAAACCAAGAAATTATAGTGAAGCCATCACAAACATCAACTGGAAACAAGCCACGGACAATGAATATGATGCTCTTATCAAAGATAAAACTTGGAGTCTAGTACCACCACCCAAAGACAAAAATTTAGTGCGATATAAGTGGACCTATAAAGTCAAAAGAAATCCAGATGGAAGTATTACAATATATATAGCAAGGCTGGTACCCAAGGGGTATAATCAATAATATGGGTTCGATTTCAATGAAACATTCTCACCAGTGGTCAAGCCAACAACAATAAGAATTATGTCAACTATAGCTCTTCACAGAGGATGGAAAAATCATACAACTCAATGTAAACAATGTATTTCTTAATGGAGACTTAAAGGAGAATGTGTATATGGAGAAACCACAGGGTTACAAAAAGGAGAGTAGTAATAATCTAGTATGCAAATTACACAAGGCCATTTATGGTTCAAAGCATGCTCCACGTGTATGGAATGAAAAACTTAAGTCAACATTGATAAACTTGGAATTTACCCCAAAAAAGTCAGACAGTTCTTTATACATGCAATGCAAGCAGGAAAGTGTCACTTATATACTGGTATATGTAGATGACATTATCATTACTGGTAATGACAATCAGAAAATAAATCAGACAGTCAAACATCTTGAGAAAATGTTCTCTATAAAGGATCTAGGTGACCTACATTACTTTCTTGGAGTTGAAGTCATCAGAAAATCGGATTCAGAAATGTTTCTATGTTAGAAATGATATATACAGGATTTACTCAAACGAGCAAATATGGATCAGGCAAAGCCACTCCCAACTCCTATGACCAGTAATCTCAGACTGTCAAAAGAATCTGGAGAGGCCATAACAAATGAAAAACAATATAGGAGTATCGTAGGAGCACTACAATACATCACAATAACTAGGCCAGACCTAAGTTACAGTGTAAACAAAGTCTGCCAGTTCATGCATAACCCACTTAATCATCATTGGAAGGCAGTGAAACGTATATTAAGATACCTGAGGGGAACTATGACTCATGGACTGCATTTTAACAATAAAAAGGGTTTGAACATACAAGCTTACAGTGATGCAGACTGGGCCACAGATCCAAACGATTGGAGATCCACTACAGGGTTTTGCGTATACTTTGGTTGCAACCCAATTTCATGGAGCTCAAAAAAATAGGCTACAGTTTCTCGTTCCAGTACCGAAGGCGAGTATAGAACAATCACCAGCACTACAGCTGAGATCACATGGATCATATCTCTTCTTACTGAAATTCAGATCAATCCCACAAACACTCCGATAATTCGGTGTTGCAATCTAAGCTCTGCTTCCCTCTTATCTACTCCAATTTTACACACACGAACGAAGCATATCGAAGTGGATTTGTACTTCATTCGCAAAAAAGTTCTTGAAGGAAAGCTGAGGATAAATCATGTACCAAATCAGTATCACAGAGCTAATATACTAACTAAGCCATTATCAACAAAAAAAATTACTCGATTGAAGGAGGATTTAAGAGTTGAAGATGGAGGCGCAAAAATGGCGACGAGAGGAGAAAACCTTAGATAAAATTGAAGAGAGGAGAAAATCCTATATAAAATTGAAGGGGAGAGTTAGAATGAAAATGTAAACGGTGTAATCTTATTTATCATCAGCACAGAGTTTGGGCCATGGGATCAAATACACAGTCAGGCCCAATATTACATATTTGCACTGTTATATAAACCGAAGTCATTGTGTACAAATAAGTAATGAATGAGAAAATAAACTTTTCATTTCTGCTATGTTACATCTTCGCTAATTATACAAACATCATAAATCTTGCTACCATGTTCCAATTCATCAATTTACAAGAAATCTATTACTCAATTAACCTCCGACAACCTGAACCTATCGCCAAGAATCAACTTGAAACAAACTGCTCCTCCATTACCAGCTCTTCGCATCAACCCCTACAACCGAAACACCCAAAATCTCATCACCAAACTCTTCCTCTAACCCATCAATTCCCAATATTGCAACCTCCTTTTAACCTGAAGAAAAATTGGATCAACCAACAAAGTCGCAATCAACCTCCTCAATCAATCATTTGAATCGAATGACAAATGGTTGAACAACGACCTCACTTCGATTGAACTGATTTGGAATTGTTGTTCTGACAGAGAGTTTGTTTCGATTTGGAATTTTGATGTGAGAAGAATTGTGTTGTGTTGTGTTGTAATTTTGAGTTGAGAAGAACTTCGATTTTTGTTGCTTGTTGTTTGTTTTGTGTGGTGCAGATCATTTTGTTTTGAGTGGTTTGTGTTTATGTATATTGGGTTTGTTATTGGCCTTGTTGGGCTCAATATGATTTATTTTATAATTTTTTGGGCTTAGGGTCTGTTTTTGTTTGGCTTTTTTAAAAGAAAAGCAAAAAAATTGCTTTTATTTGATTTGGATAATATTGGGTTGGTTTTTATTTTTTTAGTCCTTTTGTTTAAACTTTCATTCTTCTCTTTAATTTTCTTTTCAAATTCCTTTTGTCTCGTTTTCATTTATTATATGTAAAAAAACTTTTTTCCTATGTTTTTTATTTTCTTTGGAAAAGAAAAATCATTAAAAAGAAAATTAATAATTATTTTTATTTCTTTTAAGGTTGTAGGAAATCAAAAGAAGAAGAATTGCTTACTAAAACTACTCTGTTTGCTTGCTTGTACAAAAATTGTCGCTTTAAAATGAATTGCTAATAATTCAACACGCTCTGTTATCATGCACTTATCTCTTGTTTTAATTTTCATTCCATTGTTGCCAGCATGCGTTTAAAAAAAATTCAAAAAAAAAAATCACATCTCATTCATAGTTGCATTGTTAAATCGTGTTTAATTTTTATTTTGCATTCAGTTCGTCTTGTTTTCTTTTCTAAGGGTAATACTCAAATCCACATAAGGTAGAGGATTTCATCACCCCTTCCTTGGCCCACAAATTGCATTTTACAACAGAATCTGGCTAAAAATAATGGTTAGATGTTGGACTTAAGGGTAACACGAGCTTACCTAGGGCTTAATTGTATCTTAACAAGTTGTCTTCTTTCGACAACCTAATTTCTTGGTATCTAGGCTGCGGTAGAGCAAATATCATATATAAATATTACGATGAGTTGTAAATATTATAATGACTGTTTCTCTGAAGGTATTTAAACCTTCAACTGCATTGCTACGGTGATTTGTGCTGCATTGATAACCCCTGTCTGTTACCTAGCTAAGAATTATTTTGTTGGATTAAGAAATTGTGAGATTATACAATTTTGGCCTAGGATCTACTAAGCATAGAAAATTTATAACTAAGTCCTTGCATTCATTTAGTTGTATTGGTCCATGCATATATTAAAAAAACATAAGAAGAAACAAAATCCAAAAGCAATTTTTTTTTACATTTTACTTAATTTTTTTTTTAAAAGTCCAAAAAAAATCTTTACAAATCTTTTCCTTTAAAAGAAAAAGAGAAAAAACAAAAATTAAACAAAATAAAAAATCCAAAAACAAGGATTTTACTTAAGTTAGTTTTTCTTAGAAGAACAAAAATGCAAAAAAAATAATTTTTTCAAAAACAAAAACATTTAAAAAACAAAAATCAAATCAGCCTTTTGAAAAATAAAATCTTTTCAGTATATATTTTCCCTTTAAAAAAGTATAAAAAGATAATTTTTCACTTTGTTTTCAAACCTTGCTTCATTCTCTTAAACTTGATTCTCACTTCTTTCTCTCCTTGACCTTTTCACTTATGCATGAGTACCTAGAATCATGACACAAAAACAAATCATTTAACTCAAATAAACGATCCTCCAATGATGGCAAATGATAACTCCCATCGAATTCTCATGGATAGAATCTTTCTTAAAGAGTTTTTATTTATTTTCCTTCTTGTATCACGTTACTCATCTAAATAGGTATTCATTTCGAAATTCATTCCAATCACATTGCCACGCTCCCTAAATTTAGCAACTTTGAACATGCCTACCCTTGCATTTTCTTAACAAAATTCGAACAAGTTTGTGCAATCATTAAACTCCAACAATTGTGTGATGACGGAAACAAACTCCGGTTAATTCCATTCATCCTTACCGATTACGCTGAAAAATGGTTGTACAGCTTACCGTCGAACTCGATCAACACATAGAAAGAATTTATTAATGTTTTCTTAAAAAGTTTTAACCCTTGGAAAAAACATATAAAATCCAAAACGAAATTGTGAATTTTCATCAATTGAGAGGTGAACTTTTGTGAAAATATTTTGAAAGATTTAAAAAGCATTTGAAAAATGTATATACCATAATTTCAAAAAATGAACGCTTTACAAAATCTTATACGATGGACTTGAAAATAGCTCACGAACCATGCTTGAATCAACGTGCCAAGGCAATATTCTTGTCCAACATAATGATGATGCTTGGCAATTGCTTGAAAACTTGGATGAAAAGTCATCCCAATGGGATGTTCTAACGGAAAACCCATTTATTCACGATCGAGTGCACACTTGATTGGATCATCTTTGGCTTTGGAAGCTAAAATCGATGCAGTGATTAACAAATTTGACAAAGTTTTCTCATCCAACCAAATGGACCAAGCTTTCCAACCAATATGTTATAAATGCAATGATCTAAATCACATAGTCGATCATTGTCCTAATTCAATAGAATAACTTAATGCTTTTGACAAGGTTAAGAATGACATGTTTTCTCCAATGTACAAACCTAGTTGGAGAAATCATCTTAATTTTGCATGGAATCAAAATAATTCTAACACAAACTTGGTCCACCCCAACTGTCAAACATTTCCAAACAATGCTTCGAATCCTCCCTTTCATCCTAACCACTTTCAACAAAATTTTGTGCCTCCATCTTAAAATCAACCGCAACAATCTTTTGCTCCCCAAGACAATAAACGATTGACTTCACTTGAGAAAAGTCTTTAAACTTTGGCTAAAGCAACTACTCAAAGCCTCCAATCAAACAAAAATTTGCAAAATTTGTCAACCTCGTACATATGGAGTACAAGTCAATCGATTGCCAAATTGGAAACGCAAATAATTCAATTAGCCACGTCTGCGAGTAATCATGAACGAGGCACATTCCCAAGTCTTCCCGTTCCAATCCCATAAATCAAAACATGAGTTCAAATTAAGCCAATGTTGTTCAAGATAGTAACATAAGCCTAATGAATGCTATCATGACTTTACATCCAGTAAACAAATTAATAAATAAGTTGTTAATTTAAACGATTTACTAGAAGCTCCTCTTGACACTTCACAAACGACAGACGATTCAGAAAAAAACTATGAGCCAAACATTGTATCAAAATGCCAATCCAAATTCTACTTTTACTCAAGCAGACCGACCTACTGAGTATCGTGTTCCATTTCCGCATCGTCTTCGCCCCAAGAAACACTCTAATCAAATGGAAAAGATTTTGGGAATTTTTAAACAAGTCAAAGTAAACATCCCTCTTCTTGGTATCGTTCAACAAGTCCCAATTTGAGCTAAGTTTCTCAAGTACTTATGTACTCAAAAACGACACACTCATGTACCAATAAATTTTTCTTAATTGCCGGTCTTATTAAAGTGTAACGACCTATAAAATTTTAGTAATTTTTAATGGTTTTATTTATGTATTTAATTGAATTTTTAAGAAATTTTAAATAATAATATTTTGGAATAAAAATTTAATATTTGGATTAAGTCCAATTAAACATAGCAGAGGGTGAGTTTTAAATTAATTATATGGAGATTTATTTTATTGAGTAATTCTATTACATTCAAGTCAGTTAATAATTGATGATAAAAAATTTATTTTCGAACCTGAATATTTTTCTACAGAAAATTTCTAAATCATCTTCTGAATGAGATGCATCTTCCTTTTTTTCAAATTTGACTTCTATTGCTCTGTTTATCTTAATTCTGGCAAAATAGCAGCATTTTGGGTACCGATATCAACTTTTGATCGGATGATCGTACCACTGATATTTGTATACCGTTTTAATCGTCTCGTCGTGCTGATCTGAATGATGTATTTATTTCTGTGTTTTTGTAGTCCGGTTCTCAGCGGAATCCCCGAAAAGCGGCAACCGGTACCGTAATTTTTGACTTCACACCTTCCTTTGATTTCAAAAATTTGAAATGTACAGCTGGACCACAATAATAATTTGCTTAATAGCTCGCCAAATCAAAGCGTTTGAACGTTGATATTTCACTGAAAAAGCGTGTTGATTGGTTTGAAACGGTTGGCTTAATAATTTTCGTATGAAACGAACAGCCTGGACGAAATATTAGAATCACCGTTCATATCACATTTATTATTTCAATATATATATTCATTTTGCTGTTTCGTTTGCTTCGAAAACCCAACCCTCTCATTTTCACTATTCCCTCACCTTTCATTTCTCTATGGCACCTTTATTTCTTCTCTGCATTTGCAATCCAGAGGCTTTCATTTTTTTCTCTTCATTCCTCTATCTGCCCATGTGAGAACCAATAAGGCAACGCCTTTTCCAATTGATGACAGCCGGGCCACCACAGAAGCCAAAGGCTACAACCGCACTTCCCTTCCTCCGGCCGAAGCCCAACCCTTCTTCCTCCTCCATATTTTGGCAACCTGCCGCACTTTTCTCTCCGCCTCACCCACCTGACCACCATGCAGCGCCTCCGTGTCCCACTCCTCCTCGCGCCTACCCTTCCCACCACGAGCCGTGAGCCATTCATCCACCCCGTCCTTACCTCCTTCTCTCCTCCTTGCTTCGACTTCCCCGAGCAGCCTCTGTCCACCACTTTTTCGAGCCTTGCCTCCTCCTTGTAAGCCGAATGCAGGTTATATTCATATAAATACATATAGTTTATATATATGTGTTAGTTGATATATATTATTATACTTGTTATAAATATATTAGTTCCTGAGTGTACAAAGTTTATAAATATATTAGTTCATAACAGATTACATCATTCTAATATATACTGGGTGTATATAAAGTTATGAATAAGAAACTGTCAGCTTGAATATGTGTATAGTTATTTATAAAGTGTATCTATAGTGTTAGGTTTCGAGTATATTAGCTTTGAAATTTGGAAATACGTGAGTGCATGGGTTGTTGGATATATATGTGGGTAGTTAGATAGGTTTGTAAATTAAATATGGTAGTGTTTACAGCAAGTTACGGGGTGCGTGATGTAAACTATAGGAAATTGATTTCAAATATTTCATAAATAATACTATGTTATGTTATATACTATATTACGTTATGTTAATAATATTTAAACATTTTGATTTTTTTTAAATCGTTATTTGTAGGATTTAGCGAACTATGGTTTTTATAAATGTAAGACTTGTACATATTACTGTGTTTGTTTTTAAGTATATGCATACAGCAGTGGACATGCGAAATTATATTGTCTACGGATATATATTAGCTCTCATATACATTTAATTGAGTATGTAGTGTCTATATATTTTTTTTCTTTTGGGTCTGCATTTTTTTTAGATCAAATTCAAAGTATATTTGTCATATTAGTTGTTTATTTTATATGTATATTTAAGCTACCCTATATTATATAAGTTATTTTATATAAATCTGGATATATAAAGGTTAAGTAAGCATGTAAAGTCTGCATATAATTTACTTTAGATTTATTTGCATGTGCGCATATTAACTTATATAAATATGTTTGGTTTTCACTTATTCATATTTATTCGTATAATATGTATACTAGTCTGCATGGTTTTGTGTATCCCAAGATTTACATGTGGAAGTGATTTAAATACATGTATATGTTGCACTGTAATTACATTATGGGTTAAATTTATATACATTTATGTTATATTGGTTTTATAAATTTTGATTTTAATATAATAAGTATGTAAGCTTATATATATTCGCATATTAGTATATATAAGAATATATAAGATTGGTTCAAGCATCTATATAGAAATTTATTTTATATGGGTTTGAATTTAATATGGATTTGAAATTATATGTTTTGGAATTTATTTTTGGAAACAAATAAAATAAATATATATATTAAGTTATATTGATCTTTTATAATTGTTGATTTTAAAATATAGTATATATATCTTCCATTTTTATTAGGTTGATTCTGATTCGTTTTCATAAATTCATGCCAATCAGTTTTGATCCGTTCCCATCGTTTTCTGTTACCAGATTCTATTCATCGAATTCGTACCAATTTTGCTTTGCTTGGATTCGTAAATCAAATTTCAATGTACGTATCAGTGTGTGTGTTTTCGAATCATCTCCGGTACCCTCTAGCCATGAAAGGTGAGCAATCACTCATGATTAACATTTTTTATTCATTAAATTTGATTTCAATTGAAACGACAACTGAAATATGCTGCTGTAGTTATTTAAATTTGTTATATATGCTATTATCTGTAACTGTTCACCTACGGGATATGACACCATATCCTGTTGTTTATAATATATTGTTATTGATGATATATGCCTGTTATTTTATTTTATTTTCTGTTATCACTCTGCAAGTTCCCTGTGTAGTTTAGAAATCGTTATGGGTTGAAATGATAAACCCAAGCGATTTTCATTTAATTGAATTTGGGATTACGGGTTGAAATGATATCCACCCGTATATATTCAGTGTACGGATTGAAATGATAAATATCCGTAGCACTATACTATATGATAGTTAATATATACAGACACCGTTGGTCCATATAAATATTTTGAAAATAATTGCTATAATTTTGGAAAGAAATATATGGTTTAATAAATTTGATTCTTAAGATATTATATAAATGAAAATTGTATGTATATATTTAGTAGTAAATATTTAATTTAATTAAGATTGATATAATACATAAATTATGTTAAATATTTATGTAAATTATATTTCAAATAGAATTTTGCAAAAATTGGGATAAATTGAGGTGGGGAGATAAAATTTGGATTTAGCTGAAATGGTATTAAATTAAGAATTTTATTTAGTTAAATCGATTTGAAATTATTGAATGGGAAATTTAAAGGTACGATATTTATAACTGGATTTTTACTCAAATAAATTTAATGAATATTTCTAGTATAAATAAATTGAAGGAAATATTTATTTGTTAGAAATTTGAGTTTTATTTGTGGATTTACTTGCTGAATATTTTAAAACTAAATAATAGGACAATAAATTGTTGAATATAAATTCCAACCTTAGTTTTGAAATTATTAAATACTCAAGGTTTGAAATATATTGAATATAAAGGGGTAATTTGTGATTACAAATCCAAATTTGAGATCGATAAAATTTAAGTGGTTATTTTAGGAATTGAGTTGAATTTAAATTGATAAAATTGAGATTGAATTTAATTTGAATGGGAAGGTCGGGTTGATTTTGAAAACGATTTGTTAAGTTGAGGAAACTACAAATATTCTACTCTATAAATATTTATGTATATTTTGGAAAATATATATATGAAATGAAAAGATATTTTTGTTGTGAAGTATAAATTAATTTGAAATGACCTCGGTGTTATAGTGTATATTTCTACATTGTAGATAGCTCCACGGATCCTTGGAGGATGGTTATCCCAACATCCTCTAAGTTACTTGTAATTCAGTTGATATTTCACTTGAGTTGGATTTATTGATATAAGAATGTTAATCCTGACTCGAGTGTTCTGTGTTTTGCTTTACGCTCGGGTAAGACTGAGTGATACAGCATTTGAGACTCACCTTCGAAGTTGGAGCTTTGCTTGAAGATCCATCTATCTATCCTTTCAGTCATCCAGTTGATTGGTTCAGAGAAGTCATCTGCTCGTATTGGAGACTTCACTACATCTAGGATAATCTGATGTATTTTAATTCTAACTCTGATGTGTATAGTACCTTCATGAACTACTATTCCTTATCTATTCCGCTGCATTTTATTACTCTGTGTCTGTGATCTGTGATGATTTATTTACTGTATATGTTAAGTTTTGCCAAATTTTAATTAACAATTCGGTATTTTGAATTATTCAAGTCGGACATGTATGGTCTATTTGTCGATTTGAATGGTCCAAAATAGCGGGTCGTTACAGTTGGTATTAGAGCTTTGGCTCTAGGAAAAACTTAGCATGTATGGTAAAATTATTTACAGAATCACTTTCGCTCGAGTTGAATCTCTTTCTTTTGACTCGATTTCCTTTGAATTTTGGAATGTCCCTCGGTTCCGAAATTCATTATGTCTCTCCCTATTTATATTCGTTTGATTCTTGTGTATCCCATAACTCCACTGAATGATTTGTAAAGGGGGTGAAAACTCCTTTTCAATTGGCATTGACTCACCGAAGATTTCTGTATCCTCGGTTTACAATGCTGATATATCTTGTTATGCCGAATTCTATATCTCTGGCGATCGAATGTCGAATTGCCTCAGAATTATACACCGATCTAATTTTGGAATCACGGTTGACCGGTAAAGGTCGCCCGCGATTTATAGAAGTATATCCATCTTCTATTTTGTAATTTAATTATCTCATCTTCGATCGAGTCTATCTTCGAATCAGGATTCTATTGATTGGAGTTCCTCTAAACTAAATCTCTATCTTTGTTTTGAAATCCATTCTTGAATCATCCTTTGAAAATCGGGTTTTGTTTGTATTTTTGAAATTGTTTATACCTGAAATTTTATTTTGATAACTATGATTTTTTATAGATACAAAAGTGAAAATGTTTTGATAAGGATTATATACCTACATATATAAAGCAAATAAGAAATGTTATTCTATATAAAAAGGTTTTGAAAGGATTTGAAATTTTGAAAAATTATAAGAAATTGATTTATATAAAAATGATTTATAACTGTAGAGTTAAATTTGAAATTCGAGAATTGAATTCCGGTATTTTAAAATAGGTTTTAAGATTTTGGAAAATATATAAAAATAATACGATTTAAAGGTATTTTTCCGAATAAGAAATGTTTCAAATGAGTTCAAATGAATTCAAATAATTTCGAAGAAATTTCAAAGAAGTTTTCAAGAAAATAGAAGTCCATAACTCACGTATGTCGCTGGAAAATAATTTCGGTGATGAGTGCACGCATCATCGACATTGATTTTCGAGTTTCAGAGTGGGGGAGAGGCCACTTTAAATAGCTTCGCTATGCGAGTGATTTTGTAAAACCGTTATGATTTCAAATTCCGAAGTATAATTTGATATTTTTGAAAGATATATGTATATATTTGAAACAATTTAAAGTGAGACCGGTGTTCAGTCCTCGAGGTTCGAATATGTTTTGGTATAACCCTATATATTGAAATTGATTTATTGTTGATTTTCAACTCTTGAATTGAAAATGTGATTTCCCCTTATCATTTTGAAGGTTCGAACACTTCCAAGTCAAGGTCTAAAATTTTAAAACTAAGAAAATTCGAAGAGTATAAAATGTTTGATAAAGAAAATAAATTTAGTTTGAAATGTTTTGAAAAAATAATATAGTTTTGAATAATAGTTTTTAGAAAGGTAAATTGAATATTTCAACTAGAAATAGATGGTTTAAAAGTTTTAAAGGGATAATTATAAATTTGGAAACCATTTGAGTATAATCGATTTTGAGAAAATTTTTAGTTTTGAAATTAAAAACCAGTACTCTTATGGAGATTTTGGAAATGAATTTGTTTGACTTGAATTATTTTAATTTAGAATCTGGGATAATTTTCTGAACCTATTATTTTGGGAACTTTGAAATTTAGATACTTAATTTGGAAGAAAATTTGGTGAAATCATATATGATTTGAAAACTGAATGGATATTGAACGATTTGAAATTGAGAACCTTATATTATTAAGCACTTGATTTGGGAGTGGTCGAACTTATATAAATTGGATTTGTAAAAGTATGAAATTGATTTGAAATCCATTGATTTGAAGGTACTCAATTTGGAAAGCTATTTTATATAATCGAAGTCTATATAAGTATGATTTGATCTACTATTGATTTGGAAAGTATTCGATTAGGGAAAAAGGGAATCCTATATATATGGACTTTATATAAGTATGATATTTGAAAGTGATTTGAAAAGGTACTATATGATATATATTTTCGAAGTAAAGATATGGAAAGTGCCTTCTGCTTGATATCCGCTTTGTGGCCACATCGTGGATTCATTCTATCGATATTATTCTCGTTGATTTTGGTTTTTCGGATGTAATACTCGAGTGTTCCCACCGTGGCGTAACCCATGGTTTCTTTTTTTTTCTCTCGCGAATGCATAGCACAATTGCCTGGCTGAGTCTTGCATAGGGGTACGGATTGTTTCCTGGGGGATCCAGGCGTAACCATTATGTATCCTGCAATCTGTGTAGGTCGCGAATAGTAGCACAAGTTCCTGGCTGAGTCTTGCCTAGGGGTACGGATTGTTTCCTGGGGGATCCAGGCGTAACCATTGTGTATCCTGCACTCTACTAGTCATCATGGCGTAACTCGCAGGGCTGAGAAAGCTTACGGATATGAATTGTTTCCTGGGGGATCCAGTCGTAACCATTGTGTATCTGCGAACCATGGTCGGACAAAGGTTTTGGTTTGGTTGTTTTGTTTGGATTGTACTTTCCATATCTGTTTTAAAGGTTTTTCAAGTATTTTCACTGGGTGTTGAAACAAGTCTACTAAGTACTTGAAGAATTCTAGCTTTGCGCCTGATCAACGCATGGCCAGAGTCTGCAAGAACGAGGATAAACTTGTTGAAACATCGAGTTATAAAAGTATTTTCGAAAGGAAAATTTATTTTGATATAATAGTATTTATTATAAAAGTATTATTATAAAGGTATTTATTATAAAAGTATTTTTCCCAACAAAGAAATTTTGAATTAATATTCGAAAGTGAAATTCTTTTGGTTCTAAATCCGTGCCCGATTCTATTCTGTTGAATCTACCTTATCTGCTTAGCTCCCTTGATTTTGTTTTCCGAATCTACCCTCTTTCCTTTTTGAATATATCCATTTAAAATATGGTTTATTCATATACTGCATGATTTAATCATAAATTTTTAGTGTTATAAATATTTTTAAAGTTCTTATTTAAATAAAACATATTTAAAGTAAATGAATTATTAATAATGTTTGAAAAGTATCTAAAGATAGATTTATAAATCTATGAATTATAGATTTAATGTTTTCAAATAGCTTCTTTAAATATAACTAATGATGTGAATAACTGTTTCCAAATAGTTTTCATAAAGGTGTTATTTAAACATATAAATGTTATCTATAAAGGAAGTAGGAAATTTTACAAATGGGTTGTGAAAAGTTTTAAAGTACTAAAGGTAATTGAACTGCAAATGAAGTTTTCAAATGAATATTTCAAGTAAAATTTATTTGGTCTTAAATCAATTGTTATCCTTGTCTTTCAAGATGTTAATCTTTCTGGTTGTTTCTGTTCTCCTACCTTCTTCCTTTTCGGGGACGAAAAGTTTTGAGTGGGGGAGAGTGTAACGACCCGTAAAATTTTAGTAATTTTTAATGGTTTTATTTACGTATTTAATTGAATTTTTAAGAAATTTTAAATAATAATATTTTGGAATAAAAATTTAATATTTGGATTACGTCCAATTAAACATAGCAGAGGGTGAGTTTTCAATTAATTATATGGAGATTTATTTTATTGAGTAATTCTATTACATTCAAATCAGTTAATAATTGATGATAAAAAATTTATTTTCGAACCTGAATATTTTTCTACAGAAAATTTCTAAATCATCTTCTGAATGAGACGCATCTTCCGTTTTTTTCAAATTTGACTTCTATTGCTCTGTTTATCTTAATTCTGGCAAAATAGCAGCATTTTGGGTACCGATATCAACTTTTGATCGAATGATCGTACCACTGATATTTGTATACCGTTTTAATCGTCTCGTCGTGCTGATCTCAACGATGTATTTATTTCTGTGTTTTTGTAGTCCGGTTCTCAGCGGAATCCCCGAAAAGCGGCAACCGGTACCGTAATTTTTGACTTCACACCTTCCTTTGATTTCAAAAATTTAAAATGTACAGCTGGACCACAATAATAATTTGCTTAATATCTCGCCAAATCAAAGCGTTTGAACGTTGATATTTCACTAAAAAAGCGTGTTGATTGGTTTGAAATGGTTGGCTTAATAATTTTCATACGAAACGTACAACCTGGACGAAATATTAGAATCACCGTTCATATCACATTTATTATTTCAATATATATATATATATTCATTTTTCTGTTTCGTTTGCTTCGAAAACCCAACCCTCTCATTTTCACTATTCCCTCACCTTCCATTTCTCTGTGGCACCTTTATTTCTTCTCTGCATTTGCAATCCAGAGGCTTTCATTTTTCTCTCTTCATTCCTCTATCTGCCCACGTGAGAACCAATAAGGCAACGCCTTTTCCAATTGATGCAGCCAGGCCACCACCGAAGCCAAAGGCTATAACCACACTTCCCTTCCTCCGGCCGAAGCCCAACCCTTCTTCCTCCTCCATATTTTGTCAACCTGCCGCACTTTTCTCTCCGCCTCACCCACCTGACCACCATGCAGTGCCTCCGTGTCCCACTCCTCCTCACGCCTACCCTTCCCACCACCGAGCCGTGAGCCATTCATCCACCCCGTCCTTACCTCCTCCTCTCCTCCTTGCTTCGACTTCCCCGAGCAGCCTCTGTCCACCACTTTTTCGAGCCTTGCCTCCTCCTTGTAAGCCGAATGCAGGTTATATTAATATAAATACATATAGTTTATATATATGTGTTAGTTGATATATATTATTATATTTGTTATAAATATATTAGTTCCTGAGTGTATAAAGTTTATAAATATATTAGTTCATAACAGATTACATCATTCTAATATATACTGGGTGTATATAAAGTTATGAATAAGAAACCGTCAACTTGAATATGTGTATAGTTATTTATATAGTGTATCTATAGTGTTAGGTTTCAAGTATATTAGCTTTGAAATTTGGAAATACGTGAGTGCATGGGTTGTTGGATATATATGTGGGTAGTTAGATAGGTTTGTAAATTAAATATGGTAGTGTTTACAGCAAGTTACGGGGTGCGTGATGTAAACTATAGGAAATTGATTTCAAATATTTCATAAATAATACTATGTTATGTTATATACTATATTACGTTATGTTAATAATATTTAAACATTTTGATTTTTTTTTAAATCGTTATTTGTAGGATTTGGCGAACTATGGTTTTTATAATATAAGACTTGTACATATTACTGTGTTTGTATTTAAGTATATGCATACAGCAGTGGACATGCGAAATTATATTGTCTACGGATATATATTAGCTCTCATATACATTTAATTGAGTATGTAGTGTCTATATATTTTTTTTTTTGGGTCTGCATATTTTTTTTTTAGATCAAATTCAAAGTATATTTGTCATATTAGTTGTTTATTTTATATGTATATTTAAGCTACCCTATATTATATAAGTTATTTTATATAAATCTGGATATAAAAAGGTTAAGTAAGCATGTAAAGTCTGCATATAATTTACTTTAGATTTGTTTGCATGTGCGCATATTAACTTATATAAATATGTTTGGTTTTCACTTATTCATATTTATTCGTATAATATGTATATTAGTCTGCATGGTTTTGTGTATCCCAAGATTTACATGTGGAAGTGATTTAGATACATGTATATGTTGCACTGTAATTACATTATGGGTTAAGTTTATATACATTTATGTTATATTGGTTTTATAAATTTTGGTTTTAATATAATAAGTATGTAAGCTTATATATATTCAAATATTAGTATATATAAGAATATATAAGATTGGTTCAAGCATCTATATAGAAATTTATTTTATATGGGTTTGAATTTAATATGGATTTGAAATTATATGTTTTGGAATTTATTTTTGAAAACAAATAAAATAAATATATATATTAAGTTATATTGATCGTTTATAATTGTTGATTTTAAAATATAGTGTATATATATATATCTTCCATTTTTATTAGGTTGATTCTGATTCGTTTTCATAAATTCATGCCAATCAGTTTTGATCCATTCCCATCGTTTTCTGTTACCAGATTCTATTCATCGAATTCGTACCAATTTTGCTTTGCTTGGATTCATAAATCAAATTTCAATGTACGTATCAGTGTGTGTGTTTCCGAATCATCTCCGGTACCCTCTAGCCATGAAAGGTGAGCAATCACTCATGATTAACATTTTTTATTCATTAAATTTGATTTCAATTGAAACGACAACTGAAATATGCTGCTGTAGTTATTTAAATTTGTTATATATGCTATTATCTGTAACTGTTCACCTACGGGATATGACACCATATCCTGTTGTTTATATTATATTGTTATTGATGATATATGCCTGTTATTTTATTTTATTTTCTGTTATCACTCTGCAAGTTCCCTGTGTAGTTTAGAAATCGTTATGGGTTGAAATGATAAACCCAAGCGATTTTCATTTAATTGAATTTGGGATTACGGGTTGAAATGATTTCCACCCGTATATATTCAGTGTACGGATTGAAATGATAAATATCCGTAGCACTGGACTATATGATAGTTAATATATACAGACACCGTTGGTCCATATAAATATTTTGAAAATAATTGCTATAATTTTGGAAAGAAATATATGGTTTAATAAATTTGATTCTTAAGATATTATATAAATGAAAAATGTATGTATAGATTTAGTAGTAAATATTTAATTTAATTAAGATTGATATAATACATAAATTATGTTAAATATTTATGTAAATTATATTTCAAATAGATTTTTGCAAAAATTGGGATAAATTGAGGTGGGGAGATAAAATTTGGATTTAGCTGAAATGGTATTAAATTAAGAATTTTATTTAGTTAAATCGATTTGAAATTATTGAATGGGAAATTTAAAGGTACGATATTTATAACTGGATTTTTACTCAAATAAATTTAATGAATATTTCTAGTATAAATAAATTGAAGGAAATATTTATTTGTTAGAAATTTGAGTTTTATTTGTGGATTTACTTGCTGAATATTTTAAAACTAAATAATAGGACAATAAATTGTTGAATATAAATTCCAACCTTAGTTTTGAAATTATTAAATACTCAAGGTTTGAAATATATTGAATATAAAGGGGTAATTTGTGATTACAAATCCAAATTTGAGATCGATAAAATTTAAGTGGTTATTTTAGGAATTGAGTTGAATTTAAATTGATAAAATTGAGATTGAATTTAATTTGAATGGGAAGGTCGGGTTGATTTTGAAAACGATTTGTTAAGTTGAGGAAACTACAAATATTCTACTCTATAAATATTTATGTATATTTTGGAAAATATATATATGAAATGAAAAGATATTTTTGTTGTGAAGTATAAATTAATTTGAAATGACCTCGGTGTTATAGTGTATATTTCTACATTGTAGATAGCTCCACGGATCCTTGGAGGATGGTTATCCCGACATCCTCTAAGTTACTTGTAATTCAGTTGATATTTCACTTGAGTTTGATTTATTGATATAAGAATGTTAATCCTGACTCGAGTGTTTTGTGTTTTGCTTTACGCTCGGGTCAGACTGAGTGATACAGCATTTGAGACTCACCTTCGAAGTTGGAGCTTTGCGTGAAGATCCAGCTATCTATCCTTTCAGTCATCCAGTTGATTGGTTCAGAGAAGTCATCTGCTCGTACTGGAGACTTCACTGCATCTGGGATATTCTGATGTATTTTAATTCTAACTCTGATATATATAGTAGCTTCATGAACTACTATTCCTTATCTATTCCGCTGCATTTTATTGCTCTCTGTCTGTGATCTGTGATGATTTATTTACTGTATATGTTATGTTTTGCCAAATTTTAATTAACAATTCGGTATTTTGAATTATTCAAGTCGGACATGTATGGTTTATTTGTCGATTTGAATGGTCCAAAATAGCGGGTCGTTACATAAAGTTTTCTCTCAATCAATCACCATTAAATACAAAGATCTTGGATGTCTGACGATCTCGTGCATGATAGGAGACAAGACGATGAATAAGTGCTTACAAGACTTGAATGCGAATGTCAATCTGATTCCTTATCCAATCTACCAACAACTTAGCTTAGGTGAACTAAAACCGACAAAAGTATCTCTTTAATTTGTCGATCGTTTGACAAAGAAACCTATAGGAGAAACGAGGATGTACTCATCAAAATCGGTCAATTCATATTCCTCGTCGATTTCATCGTTTTAGAGGCACAATCCATGAACAATCCGATGAGTCAAGTTCCATTGATTTAAGGTTGATCTTTCTTGGCTATTTCAAATGATTTGATGAAAATTTCTTTTAGAACATGACTTTGGATCTTAACATCTTCAATCTTGAAAATCAATCGAACGAACAACATGACCAAATGACCTAAACCACGAATGCGAGACCGTATACGAAAAAATGTATCAAGATGAGACTAAAGAAATTGAAAATGCTCTTCGATTTGAACCCCTTACCGTTGAATCAAAACTTCAGCCAAATTCTTTGATTGAACAACCCCTGAGGTTGGAACTCAAGCCCCTTCCTGATCACCTTAAGTACGCATATTTAAGTGATAACGAAATGTTTCCTATCATAATATCTTCAAGTCTTTCTCTTGACCAAGAAGCTTCCCTTCTTTGAATTCTGTCGAAAAACAAAGGAGAAATTGGATGGTCGATTACTGATATAAACACAATTAGTCCCGCTCTTGTTCAACATTGTATTCATTTAGTTGACAATGCCAAGCATGTTTGTGACGCGCAACGAAGGGTTAACCCAAAATTGACGGATGCAGTTCGAGACAAAATTCTTAAACTCCGCGATAGAGGAATCATACACCCCATTTCCGATAGTTTGTGGGTTAGCACAATTAATGTTGTGCCTAAAAGGTCTAGATTTATTGTTATCAAGAACAACGCTAACGAGCTCATTCCCACTCGTGCTCAAATGGGTCGGCATGTTTACATTGTTTATCGATAATTAAATGCTGCAATACGTAAATATCACTTTCTTCTTCCTCTCATCGACCAAATGCTTGAATGTATAGCCGGCCATGAATTCTATTGCCTTCTTGATGGTTACTCCGGTTATAACCAAATTCCAATCACTCCCGAAGATCAAGAGAAAATGACTTTCACATGTCACTTTGGCACCTTTGCGTATCGACGTGTGCCATTTGACCTTTGCAATTTTCCTGCTACTTTCCAAAGATGCATGGTCAACATCTTTTCCAACATGATCGAACACTTACTTAAAGTGTTTATGGATGATTTTTCCATCTTTGGAAACTCTTTTTCTAAATGCTTACACCATCTTGAGTTGGTTCTGAGTCGATGTAAGGACAAACACTTAACATTAAATTGGAAAAAATGTCATTTTATGGTCAAACATGGCATTATTCTTGGGCATGTCATTTCAAACAAAGGCATTGAGGTGGATAAAGCTAACGTTGACGTAATTGCGAATCTATCTATCCCTAAATCCGTCAAGGACATTCGTTTATTTCTTAGACACAACAGTTTTTATCGATGCTTTATGAAAGACTTTAGTAAAATTGCTCGACCTTTGACAATTCTACTTGGAAAAGACATTCCATTTTACTTTAATTTTGATCACGTTTCTACTTTCGAACGTCTAAAAAATGAACTCATTTCTGCTCCCGTCATTTTCTCTCCCAATTGGGATTTTCCATTTGAAATAATGCATGATGCTTCTAACTTTGCAGTTGGTGTTGTCTTAGGACAACGCATCAAAAAAGATCTTCATGTCATTTACTACACTAATATGACTCTAAACGATGCTCAACTCAATTATGCAACCACTGAAAAGAACTTCTAGCAGTAGTCTTTGAGCTCGAAAAGTTCCAACCTTATTTGATTGGGTCACACATTACTGTTTAATCTGACCATTCCACTCTTAGATACCTTTTCGCTAAAAAGGACGCTAAGTTTCGTTTAATCCTTTGGGTCCTGTTACATCAAAAATTTGACCTTATGATCAAAGAAAAAAAAGGTTCCAACAATTTACTGATCATCTGTCGTGCCTTCCAAATGCACCATCTTTTTTTACCAATCAACGAGAACTTTCCCGATGAACAACTCCTTTCCGTTTCCATCGATCCATGGTATGCCCATATAGTGAACTATTTGGTCACTAAGGAAACACCTTCATTTTGGCTGAAACAAGATAAATATAAGCCTTTTTACGAGTGAAGTACTTCTATTGGGATGATCCATACTTGTTTACGTACTGTTCCAACCAAATCATTCGAAGTTGCATCCCAGATTGCGAAATCAAAAGTGTTCTTTTGTTTTGTCTTGGCCAAGCTTATGCGGGTCACTTCGTTTCGAAGAAAACAATGAAAAAGGTATTTCAATGTGGTTTTTACTAGCCAATGCTTTTCAAAGATGCATTTGAGTTTTGTAAAACTTGTGATCGCTGTCAAATGTTAGGAAAAATCTCTTGACAAAACATGATGCCTTTGTACCTCATTCTTACAATCGAAATCTTTGATGTTTAGGATATTGACTTTATGGGACCGTTTTCCAATTCTTTCATAAATCTATACAATCTTCTTGCTATTGATTATGTCTTTAAATAGGTTGAAACCATTCCTTGTAAAATAAATGACCATTAAGTTTTTGTAAAATTCATAAAAGAAAACATCTTTTCAAGGTGTACACCTCGCACAATAATAAGCAATAATGGAACCAATTTATGTAATAGTTCATTTGAAACTCTAACGAAGAAATACTCGGTAACCCATAAGTTATCCACTTCTTATCATCTTCAAACTTGTGGTCAAGTTGAAGTTTCAAATTGCCAAATCAAACAAATTTTGGAGAAAACTGTGAATAAAAATCGAAAAGATTAGTCGCAAAAATTGATAGATGCACTTTGGGCTTACAGAATTGTGTATAAGACCAATCTTGGGATGTCTCCTTTAGGTTTATCTATGATCAAGCGTGCCTTTTGCCTGTCGAACTTGAACATAAAGCATTTTGGGCGATTAAGAACATAAATTTTAATCTTAAAAAAGCTGGTGAAAATAGAAAATTGCAACTAATTGAATTAGAAAAGAATAGGAATGACGCGTATGAAAACGAGAAAAATTACAAAGAAAGAACAAAAGTTTTTCATAACAAGTCAATCCTAAAGAAAATAGTTCGCCAAATTAAAAAGTTCTTCTGTATGATTCTTGTCTTCATTTGTTCCTTAGGAAATTAAAATCAAGGTGGATAGGATCATATGTGGTACATACTGTTTTTCCACACGATGTCATAGGATAGAAAACCCTAAGGATGGATCAATTTTTAAAGTCAATGTCATGTTTAAAACCTTGGAGTTGGCGAGTGATCGAGAGAAGGAGATCATAACTCTTCATGAAGCATACTGCGTCTAGTAAAAAAATTTAATCCTCTCCTGTAAATATGTGCATATTTTTCTCTATTTCGCTCATTATATCATGTACTGACTATGGGGACACGGTCACAATTAAGTGTAGACGGTCTCATGTTTATTTTGATTTTTCGTGGTTTATTTTTTGCATTTTCTTTCCAAAAAAGCACAAAAAACATAAAAGAATTCAAATTTTTTCTTTTTAGCATATTGATTTGCTTTTGAAGAAATAATATAAGATAAGTATATGTTTTTGGTTATGAAACTAAAATTTTTGAAAGTTTACTTGTCTCAACAAAAATAAAAATAAAAGTTTGATTGTGAGTAACTATGGTTTAACTAGTATACAGGAAAGTTCATATGTGGTAATTATGAAATTTATCCTAATTGTAATCTTTGTGTAAAAGAGTGGCTTATTTAAAGCAAAGGCGATAACATTTTTGATCTTCTAAGTTAAGTGGTGCTAAAATGATTTTGCATAACACTCGCTTTTCAAAAAAAATATAATAATAAGAAACATGTAATGAACCATCCGTTCCTTACTCTTTGAATTGACAGTAAACCACACTTATCCAACCCAAATTGTACGTAAGGGCGAATAACTAGAGAAAGAAGAGGATAGAAGAAGAACAGAAACAACAACACATAATCTCACAATCGCAGCGGAACAAAATACAATATATAATAATAGATTTTTATATAAAGGAAACCATAACTTTAATATACATAATCCCATCAGATTACATCAGTCAACAAATCAAACCAGACAGTTATAACAACTTGTCCTCACCAATACTGAATACACCGTTTATCACACACAGCGGAATATAAATCAAGTACATGGAATACGTCTAAGTCTCCTCCATCTCATCTCCTATGCTCCATAGCATCCTAATCTGAATCTTTACTTGGTCTGATCCGAGCATTATACTAATATAACATCCGAGTCAATCTGGAAAACCAGCGTGAGAAAATACACTCAATTTGAATTATTACTATCTCAAAATCTTTTGAAAAACAAAGGTATCTCGTAAGACCACGCCACACATAAACATGACGGTTTTTTACCTTACGATAACACAAAACCTTTTATAGAAAATCCAGTGATATTGTAATAGTGTCTAAGTACAAATTCTTATTAAAATAGCTGAAATTGTTACATTAATTAAATTCCAGCACACTAGACTCTACAATCAAAACCGTAAAGGCTCATAATGGTTACTGGATTCCATATAATGACTGGGCTACTGGCATCATACACCTTTAGAAAAATGTAGCGAGGACCTCTAGATCCCTTGCCAACATAGGACCGGCCAACCCCCAACCTGGATAGTATCAAATATTTCATCAACCTGGGTATTCCCACCTTAATTAAGCGCTCTCTTTTCCATGCATAACCATGTCCATAATTATAATAATATATTCGACGGTATATAAAAAAGTGATAACTTATCCTACTAGGATGCGACCCACTTAGCCCTGCTGCATTCCCTTGTTTTAATCATTCTCGGTTGATGAGGCTTGAGGCTACGTTTTACCTTTTGAATAGCATTCATACTTGGAATGCTAACATTGTCTTCCAAACAACTACGCATTGATAACACTCATCCATATAAGTTGTTCTGGATCTAAACAAACTGAATCTCTAAAATCCCCATCCTCATTATCTTTACAATATCACACTTCATAATGCACAAATCAGATCGGAGTGATTTTCGAATAATTAAATCTGATTTCGGTCTCTTCGAAACGATCAACGAATTTGGCCAGATTTGATAGTCGGTTATTTAACTATCACATAACATCCATAAGCAGTCACTAGGCCCATATTATGAATCTTCCAAAATATTTATTTTAAAATAACTTTACAAAGATATATATCCAAATCTCTTCCAATTTCAATATTTGAAACAAATCCAAATACTTATATCCATTATAGGATATTTCTGAATCATATCAAAACTTAGAAATATTTCAACTTTCAGTTTCCATTTATAATTCAACACTTTGAAAAATATTTCTATAATAATACTCTCGTTGTTAAAATATTTCCAATCCCTCCAGTTTAATACATAGAAAATATTAATAAGTATATTTTTTCTAAGATCTTTTTATTTCCAATAGTTAGGAAATATTCCTTTTTATTTCATACTTCTCAATCCTTATAATCCATTAGAAATTTCCTTAACCCATATATAACGGATTCGATAAGTTTTCGGAATTCATTAATTAATCCCCTATAAAATCTCCAAAATCAATTGCACTTGCCTATAGTTCCAACTACCCATTTCTAATTTCCTTCATATGAATGCTAATTCATTTCCAAAGTTCCTATATTTTACTACTTTGGAAATTTCCTTAAGTTCCCAGAATTTCACTATAAGATTTCTCTTATAAAAATCATCTCCGTTAAACAAACTCCATTTACAAAACTCGAGAGGATTTATAAATAAATTTCAATCATTTCAAAACTTTATATATATAATAAGTATTTTAAAATAATAATCCATTTTAAAAACATATTTAAGTAATTATTTAAAATATTAAAACATATAACATCGATAATTAGTTTCCAATTTATTTTTAAATAAATTAACTGATTTACAAAGCTTATTATAAAAAAATGAATTCATTTTAATAAGTATTAGATATCTGAATAATCTACTTTTCGAAATATTTCAATATTATAACAACTTTAGCTATATAGTTTAATAAATAAAATTCCTCTTTATAAACAACACTAAATTTCTCGATAAAAATATATTTTTAAAGTTTCTATAACCACTTCAATTTTATATGTCCCTCTCGATTCATAACACATCGATTCCATTTCAATTCCCTAACCGTTCCCACATTTCGAAAATAGAATCCACTATTTTGCAAAAAATGATTTTCATATCTCGATATAAATTCACACTATGAGTTTATATTTCCAGTTTGTCAACTGATATCATCTCCCTTATTTATAGCATCGTTTATAAATTTATAAACTCATTTGAGTTATTCTTGTCAATAAAAATAATCTTATTTATAAAATTTCATTTTTATAAATCCTTTTCTTTATAAATACCACTTATTTTACAAACCTATTTTAAATATCGATTTAAAACTTCTTATCAATATTTCCAAAAATATCATATTGAAATCCATGGTTAAAATCCTTTATATAAATTATTCTAAAATCTTTATGTAATGACCTGCCATTTCGAACCATTAAAATCGACAATCATTCACACATGTCAGACTGAATTGCTCAAAACAACAAATTGTTAATTTATATTTGGCAAAACTTAGCATATACAGTAAATAAATCAATCATAGAGTCACAGACGCAGAGTAATATAAAAAAAAGAAGCGAAAATAGATAAATAATAGTTCGTGAAGCTAGTATAGAACATCATAGTCAAAAGAAAAATACAACAGAAAATCTCAAGTACATAGAAATCACTAATACATAAGCAAAAAACAAGTCTGAACATAAAACCGAAAATTACTGAAAGCTGAATAAATATAAGACATATCTTAAAACAAAGCTCCAATCTTCAAAGACGAGTCTCAAATGATGTCAGTCTAACCCGAGCATAAAGCAAAACACAAAACACTCAAGTCGGGATTAATATTCTTATGCAAGTAAATCAACTCTAGTGAAATGTTCAAATGAAATGCAATATAACTTAAAGGATGTTTGGGATACCACCCTTTAAGGATTCGTTAGACCATATACATACATATTACAATACGCTACAATGATAATGTCTATACTAAAGTAAACTACTAAAATAGCGTTTAGGCGTTACCATATCCCCCTTAACACATTTTTATGTAAATGTCGTAGTCAATACAGTACTGTAAACTCCACCAAACCAGTGGGCTATCAAGGAGCACTCCATAGGTACAACACAAACAAAACTCGTAGTGGGCGCAATAAGTCATGTGATAAGGCATGCGAGACAATGCCCAAGGTAGGATACTACCATTTTGCAGATCCGGACTGTTGGTATCGCATAGCAGCTACTACTACCCACCTCGAGACACACTCCCACAATCAAAGGTGCACCCAGTTAAATCATAGAGTAATTGTTATGGTATTTAAGAAGCATGCTCGATTGGAGGTTCGACCTCACTTGGCCCGATGTGGCTCTAGTTTTAGTCACATCAAGCAGACTCATGGGAGTCGGGGATGCGTCCATACCTCATATAGATGTTGCTAAACCATCCTACTTCATTCTAGATTCTCCACCACATACACAGTTGTTAAGATGGTTTTCGGTATTGGCAGAGAGTATGACAATATCTAATCCCGGTCTCTTTAACAACTAAATGCTTATTTCACACCGTGGTCATTTTCATTCCAAACAATTCATACTTCATATCAAAATATCATATTCCTTTCAAAAAACATATCACTTTCAAAATCATATTCACTTTAAATCATAAGAGTTCCAACTTAAACAAATTTGAATATTGAAAGTGGTTTATATATTAGCATAATTCTACATTAAAAAATAGTTTATATATAAAAAATTAGCTATAGATTAAAATAGTTTATATATTAAAAATAGTTTATATATTATGAAGAGTTATATCAAAAATAGTTTCAAATTAAATTATTTTCTTCCAATTTCACAAATCAATTCAAATCGACTTTAGTTCCAACTTCAACTTTAAATTAATCTCAGTTCGACAATTTCAATTAAAGAGGTTAAAGGTTCAATTATAATTCTCATTAAAACCATTTTAATTTATATCAATTTCAAATCCAGGTTTGAATCACCAACTTAGACCATTTCCAATTCAATAGATTTCAAAGTTAAATATTCAACCAACGTACAATAACTTAATTTGATAAATTTCATTTATATTTCAAAATTCAACTTTAATGTTTATTTGAATTTGAAAATATTCAATTAATAGTTTTTAATAACATTTAAAAAAATCTCTAATTGCTAATTTATACCAATATTAAATATTCAATTTTAATGTTATTTAAATTTTAAAATATTCATTTAATCATCTTAAATCAAAATCCAATTATCAAGTTATAAAATCATATCTTTAAAATCTCAAAATCAATAAATTCAAATCAATTCTTATTTAAATTCAATTATTAACAAATAAATTTTAATTTATCTCCACAACCTTTATTTATTTAAGTCATTACAAAAATCTATTTTAAAAATACTAATATAAATTGTAAATAAATATTTAAATCATATTATATATAGATATAATTTGAATTAAATTTTTATTAAATTACGTTAAATTAAACCGAATTATTAAATCTACTTTAAATCATGTTTCGTATATTTTCAAAATAATAAAGTTATAAGTAAAATTTTATAACTTATAATTTTAAAATTTCCAAACACATATAATTTTAAAATCTAAATTATACTCACATAATAAAATTAATATATCTATATATTATATTTAAAAAAATCAATTTTAAAAAATCGATATTTATTAAAACACATATATTTTCTTTTAAAATTCTGAAAATCATTTAAAAATAGACCAACGATGTCCGTATATAGTTTTTTATCCTATGGTTAAGTGATACGAATATTTATCATTTCAATGCACAATAATTAAATTTTACGGGTATATATCATTCAACCCGCAATCCCAAAATTCAAAATCAATAAAATCGCTTGGGTTTATCATTTCAACCCATAGCGATTTTCCCTAATCTATAAAGAATTGCAGCGGACAATAGAATAATGACATAAAATATCGTAACATATCAATGGCAAGCATATATCATAATTAACAAATTTAAATATAATATATATACCAACAGCTGAATCGTGTCCACATTGTCAATTATCATAGGTGGACAAATGCAAATAATAACATATCATATTTAACAAGTAAATAACTAACAAATTCAAATTTAACAAAATCGTCATTTCATGAGAAATCAATATGCTAAGCACAAGAATGTCAATCATGAGTGATCACTCACATTTCGAGGCTAGAGAAGAAAGGGAATAACATGCAAATGGACATGGATAAGCAACTAATCAGCATACTGATATAGATAAGCACAGATTGATAATAGGACAACGATAAAACAATACAACAACTACTATAAATCTTGACAGTGAGCACGCAAGGCAAAGCAAATACTACACGAATTCGTTGAAAAAAAATCAAAGTTAGCTAGAGATTGATGGAAACAATATATACATATACACACATAGATATGTAATATATATATATACACACACACCAATATATATACATACATGTGGAATATAGATACGTACATCTTTTGTCCCTTTTTTTATATATATAAGAAGAGAAGTAAAAAGAGACTCGGCCAGGGTAGAAGATTGGTCGCCGAGCTCAGAAGGCTGCGGACTAATGTTGTAGGCGGAGTAGTAGGAAAGGCTAAGGCCAGTGATGTCTAGTGATGGGGATATGGATACGTGCATGCAGTCGTAGGGAAGGTTGCGGCCGAAGGGAAGGATCTAGGTCTAGCCGCTCGTGCAGTGGGTGTTGCAGCTACTGACGGGGATGATGATGGAGGAGCTATCGCTGTCGGCAGGAATGGTGGTTGTAGGTTCCGGGGCAATGCTATGGTGGAGAAGTCAAGGCGAAGAGCCGTGTGGGCGAGGCTTCTGGGTGTCGTGTGATAGGGTCTGGGTCAAGGTGCAGCGAAAAGTGGAGTTCGATGGGGCTAAGGGTGTTCGTGGCGATTTCTAAGGTAGCTCGGCCTGGTGATGGGTGGAAAGCTGATGGTTGGATGAGGTTGTGGAGTTTTGACAAGAGAAGGCTGATGGTTGTGGTGGCGATGGGAGCTTGGCAATTTGAGGGGACATGGCGGAGAGGGTAGGTGAAAGGAAAAGTGGCGGTTGCTGGCCTTGGAGTAGAGAGATGCTATGGTGGAGGGTAGGCTAGCACGAAGGGAATAATGAGTCGGCTATGATTTTCGTGGGTGGTGTGTATTGTCGGGGAGGAAGACTAGGAGTTTGGTGGGTGAGAAGCTGTCTCGAACGGAGCACTAGGTCAAAGGGAGCGCACTTGGTTCAGGAGGAAGAAGGCGGGTGACATGTTGAAGGAACGAACCGATTGCAAGCATAAAATAAATAAAAGCTTTGTATTAAACATAATGTTTTTTCTCTTTTAAAGTAAACAGTAAACGAAAATGAAATAAAATGGAAGGATAAACCCACGTACATATTGAACAGTGGGAATGGAAAAGGTCAAGCATGAATTCAGGGAATATTTAAAGCAAGTGGCCATACGGTTTTACACGATGGATAATGAATGATCACAAGGAATTCAAAAAGGCTCAAAACGGATATCGATACAGCTAACCATTTCACATATTTTGCCACGTACCAGATGCCGAAATACATAAATGAATATACTACACAGAGCAGCATGACAAGACGAATAGAATGGTGCACAGATATGAGTAACAAGAGAATCCTATCAAAACTCGAATTCGTTGACTAAAATGCTGCTAAAACGCCGAAAATAAGATAAACGGAGCTAGAGTAGTACAAATTTAGCAAAACGAAATATGATGTCTCCCTTATAAAATGATTTACATTTTTATTATATAAAAATATTCAGATTTTAAGAATATTTTATTTCCATCAAATTACTGATTTTAAAATTGAAAATTGAAAATTGAAAATTTCACAATTGAACAAACTTAAATATTTTCTAATGAATATTTGACATTTGCTACGTTTAAATAGACGTATTACAAATATCAAATTTTCGTTAAAAAAAATTTAATTGTTTATTTTAAAATTTTTTTGTTAATTACGTTATAAAAATCGTTAAAATTTCTAGGTCGTTACACTCTCCACCATTTAAACTTTTTCGTCCCAAAAAAGGAACGAGATAGGAGAATAGAAGCAACAGAAAGGAAAGAAGATTCGAAATGCATAGCACCAGATACAACAATTAATGCAAACCGTATAAATTTTAATTTCAAGTGTTAATAATTTTACATCTCATTTATTTTTTATTTAATCCATTTATTATTATCAATCTAATTAACTCACTTTTAATTAATTTATATTCGTCTTATTTACTTCATAGAATTCTCTTTTATTATTCAATTTATTCACTTAACATATCTTGCAATCATAGATTAAGTGTATAACCTTTATTATAACCACTCAAATTTATATTTATAAATTCCCTTAACAAAACTTTATTTTGGACATCCTATTACTTACATTTATATTGTATATTATTCAATTACATGTTCACATTAACATTTTAACTTTTAGACTATTTTAGGTAAGTTATATGTGTTTTAAAATGCCACTAAGTATTAAATAAATAAATTCTATCCTAGTTCAGCTGTATCAAGTTGTTTCAATTTCATTTCTCATTTAAACACTTCAACTATTCAAAAAAATTACTTTGTTTCAATAATTGAAAACCATCACTTAACACCAAATTTAAGGGTTAAAATTTTCAGTTTCAATTCAAACCAATTTTGAAATAAACACACACATATTGTACATCAAATCATACTTAAGAAATTCAAATCAAATCCATTATCCGAAACAAAAATGTAGCAAAGCTACTACACGGTCTCTCCACTTTGAGACTTGAAAATCAATGTCGATGATGCTACAGTCATCATCGAAATTATTTTTCAACGACAGTAAGAGATGAGTACTGACTTTTTTTAATTCTTTATAAACAATTTCCGTTCGAAAATACTTTCAAATAATATATTTTTGCAAAACTTTGAAAACCAAATTTTAAAAGGCACCGAAAATTTAATTCTCAAATCCTTAATTTAAATTCATTTCATTTTCAAATCCAATTTATAAACCATGTTTATAAAATTTCATCTCCTATAACATACTACAATAGTTAATGGTTTAGGAATATTGACAAAACGATAAAAGATAATCTAGTACTATCATTTCTAAGAACCAATTCATTTAACTATCTAATTTCAGAAAATTATACTTTTATATATACATATAACCATACATAAAATTATTTCATTTACTAATTTCGAAAACAATATTGTGTTATTTTGCACTATTCAAGTGTTGTGGAGTTCCTACTGATAGCGTTGGCCAGACTAATCGATCAAAACCCAAAATTCAAACTTAACAACTCAAACAATATGATATAAAACATTTTTATATCAATTACAAATACATTCTCTCATAGGATAATTCAAGAATGGGTTTTAGAACAAGTATAGAGATTCGAATTTAGAGGGACCCTAACCAAAGAGAATTCTAACTAAGAAGAAAGGAAGATAAGATAATTAAATTACAAAAAAGGAAAGATGGATAGACTTATATTAATCGCGGCGACCTTAACCGGGTCAACCGAGACTTTATTTTAAGAAACAATGTGCCTAAGGAATCACAATTCATCCCTCCTGAAATGGAATTTAGCAAATTTGGCTTCTACTGATGACTTCTAAGAGTTGCTAGCACATAGCTCAAATGAGATTCATGTTCCTTTTCAGACTTAGAAAGATGAGAATATCATCAATGCAAACCTAAGACGAACTTATTAAGAACATCGTGTAAAACATGATTCATAGGATTGACGAAGAGGGCATGAGCATTAGTTAATCGAAATGGCATGACTAACCATTCATAGAAACCATTATCCGTTCGAAAAGATGTCTTGGAGATGCTCTCCTCAGTTACACGAAGCTGGTGAAACCGGTTGCAAGTTCGAGCTCCAGGAATAATATCGATGCAGAATTCAATTTCCCGCTTGGGAAGTAGAGAAGCGACTTCACCAAAACATCAGGATAATCCTTGACTATCGGGGTGGAGTCGAGACCACTAGGCTTAAGATTCAAGTGAAAAGATAAAACTGCATGTATAATCACAAGGCAATGGACATTCAATCACAAGAGGATTACCCTGGTCGTCCACTAAAGAAATGCTTCGGGCTTTTCAAGAAATAAGAGCATTAATACCGAGGACGTAGAAATCTCCGATGAATCGATGCCTGTTGTAAAGGATTTTCACCCCTTTACAAATCATACTAAGGTTGGCGGGACCATCGTTGGGATTAGTCACACACAAGGATGAAGTTGCCAACTGAGATAGTGAGATACGCTCAAATTTATTACAGAGTTCAACAGAAATTAAGCCATCGGATGCTCCAGTATTAAGAAGAACACGAACATGAAAAGGCAAGAAGGGATCTTAGAACAAAGAGAAAGTTCCAAAATTCAAAAGAAATCCTAATCAAAGAGGATCCTAATAAAGAATTTCAAGCTCGAACAAAGATGATTCTGTAATTAGTTTTACTCATTCTCAGGTATTACTACCCTGTCTCTAATGATTTTTACTCCATATGATAATTTTTACTAAATCAAAGCTTTGATACCACTTGTAACGACCTGCCATTTCGAACCATTCAAATCGACAATCATCCACACATGTCAAACTTGAATTACTCAAAACAATAGATTGTTAATTTATATTTAGCAAAAATTGGCATATACAGTAATTAAATCAATCACAAAATTACAGACACAGAGTAATATAACAATAAGCAGTGAAAATAGATAAATAGTAGTTCATGAAGCTACTATGGAACATCAGAGTTAATAGCAAAATACAATAGGAAATATTAAGTATATAGAAGTCACTAATATATAAGAAAATGAAAAGTCTGAACATAAAACCGGAAATAACTAAAAGCTGAATAGATATAAGACAAATCTTCAAGCAAAGCACCATCCTCCAAAGGTGAGTCTCAAATAATGCGATACTCGGTTGACCCGAGCAATAAGCAAAACACAAAACACTCGTGTCGGGATTAACATTCTTATGCAAGTAAATCAATTCAAGTGAAATTTCCAAATGAAATGCAATATAACTTAAAGGATATTTGGGATACCACCCTTTAAGGATCCGTTAAACTATCTACATACATAGTACAATATGCTACATAGATAATGTCTATAGTAAAGCAAACTATTAAAATAGCATTAAGGTATTATCCATATCCCCCTTAACATATTTTATATAATGTCATAGTATATACAGTACTATAAACTCCACCAAACCGGCAGGCTATCATGAGGCACTCTATAGGTATGACACAAACCAAACCTGTAGTAGGCATGATAAGGCATGTGACAATGCATGCAAGGCAATGTCCACGGTAGGATGCTATTGTTTTGCGGATCCGGAACGGTGTTACCGCATGGCAGCTACTACCGCCCACCTTGAGACACACTCTCATAATCAAAGGTGCACCCAATCAAATCACAGAGTCATAGATATGGTACCAAAGAAGCATGCTCAATCGGAGGTGTGACTTCACTTGGCTTGGCATGGCTCCTGAAGTCATATCAAGCTGACTTGTGGGAGTCAGGGCTGCGTTCATACCTTATATAGACGTCGCCAAACCATTTTACTTTGTTTTGGATTCTCTACCACATACACAGTTGTTATAGTGGTTTTGGGTATTGGCAGAGAGTATGACAATATTCGATCTCGGTCTCTTTAACAACCAAACACTTATTTTACACCTTGGTCATTTTCATTTCAAACAATTCATATTTCATATCAAAATATCATATTCCTTTCAAAAATCATATCACTTTCAATTTTCACTTTAAATCATAATAGTTCCAACTTAAACAAATTTGAATATTGAAAGTGGTTTATATATTAGCATAGTTTTACATAAAAAAATAGTTTATATAAAAAAATAGGTTATAAATTAAAATAGTTTATATACTAAAAATAGTTTATATATTAAAAAGATTCATATCGAAAATAGTTTCAAATTAGAATAGTTTCTTCCATTTTCTTAGATCAATTCAAATGAACATTAGTTCCAACTTCAATTTTAAATCAATCTCAGTTCAACAATTTCAATTAAAGAGGTTAAAGGTTCGATTCAAATTCTCATTAAAACCATTTTAATTCGTATCGATTTCATATCCAGCTTTGAACGACCAACTTAAACCACTTTCAATTCAAAAGATTTCAAAGTTAAATATTCAGACAATTTACAATAACTCAATTTGATAAATTTCATTTATATTTCAAAATTCAACTTTAATTTTTATTTGAACTTGAAAATATTCACTTAATTGTTTTTATAACATTTAAATAAAATCTCAAATTACAAATTTAAATCAATATTCAATTTCAATTTCAATTTTATTTAAATTTTAAAATATTCATTTAATCACCTTAAATCAAAATCCAGTTATCAAGTTAAAAAAAATCATGTCTTTAAAATCTCAAAATCAATAAATCCAAATCAATTCTTATTTAAATTCAATTATTAACAAATTAAATTACAAATCAAATTTAATTTATCTCTCCAATCTTTATTTATTTGAGTTATTAAAAAAACTATTTTGAAAAATATTACATAAATTGTAAATAAATATTTAAAACATATTATATATAGATATTATTTAAATTATTTTTTATTAAATTCAATTAAATTAATATTATCAATTCTACTTTAAATTTTATTATATATGTTTTAAAAATTATAAAGTTATAAGTAAAATTTTATAATTTACATTTTCGAAACTTAATTTATAATTTTAAAATTTCTAAAAACATATAATTTATTACACACATAATAAAATTAAAATATCTATATATTATATTTTAAAAAAATCAATATTTAAAATCGATATTTATTAAAACATGTATACTTTCTTTTAAAATTCTAAAAATCATTTAAAAATAGACCAACGGTGTCCTTATATAGCTTTTCTATCTTATGGTCAAGTGATACAGATATTTATCATTTCAATTCACAATAATTAAATTTTACGGGTATATATTATTTCAACCCGCGATCCGAAAATTCAAAATCAATAAAATCATTTGGCTTTATCATTTCAACCCATAACGATTTTCCCTGATATATAATATCATTCGGTTATGTATCATTTCAACCCATAGGAAATTTCTAAACTAAGAGGAAACTTGCAGTGTGAGGGCAATAGAATAATGATATAAAATATTATAACATATTATGGCAAGCATAAGTCATGATTAACAAATTTAAGTATAATATATATACTAACAGGTTAATGGTGTAAATATAGCCAATTATCATAGGTGAACAAATGCAACTAATAACATATCATATTTAACAATTAAATAACTAATAAATTCATATTTCACAACATATTTCAATCATCGTTTCATGAGAAATCAATTTACTAAAAACAAGAATGTCAATCGTGAGTGATCGCTCACCTTTCGATGCTAGAGAAGAATGAGAATAAAATGCAAACAGACAATGATAAGCATACGGATAAGTGATAAATCACCAAACTGATATGGATTACCACGGATCGACAACGGGACGGTGATAAAACAAAGCAAGAACTGCTGTAAATTCGGACAACAAGCATACAAGGCAAGGCAAAGCAAATACTACACGAATTCGATGAAAACAAATCAAAGTTAGCTAGAGATTGATGGGTATAATATAAATACACGCACACATATGTAGTACAGATATATACCACATTTGTCCCATTATATATATATATATATATATATATATAAGAAGAGAAGAACAAAGAGGCTTGACCAGGGAAGGAGAATGATCAGCAAGCTCAGGTGGCTGCGGGTTAATGTTGTCGGCGGAGCAGTGGGAAATGCCGAGGCCAGTGATGTCTGGCGATGGGGATATGGGATGTGTGGATGAAGTCATGGGGCAGGTTGCAGCCAAGGGGAAGGACCCAAGTTTGGTTGCTCGTGTAGTGGGTGCTTGCGGCTACTGGCGAGGATGATGATGGCAGAGCGTTCGTTGTCGGTAGGAGTGGATGCTATAGGGTATGGGGCAGTGCTATGGTGGAGAAGGTAAGGTAGGGAGTTGTGTGGGCGAGGCCTCTGGATGTCGCGTGATGGGGTCTGGGTCATGGTGCGGCGAAAGGCGGAGTTCTACGGACTGAGGGTGTTTGTGGTGATTGTTGAGGTTGCTCGGCCTGGTGATGGGTGGTAGGTTGTTGGTTGGAGGAGGTTGTGGAGTTTCGGTAGGAAAAGGTTGATGGTCGTGGTGGCGATGGAAGCTTTGCTGTTTGAGGGGACATGGTAGAGAAGGTGGGTGAAAGGGAAAGTGGCGTTTTCTAGCCTTGGAGTAGAGAGATGCGGTGGTGGAGGGTAGGTTGGCACGAAGGGAATGGTGGGTTTTGGTGGCTATGGTTTTCGTGGGTGGTGTGTATTATCGAGGAGGAAGATGAAGCGTTTGGTAGGTGAGAGGCTATCTCGAATGGAGCACTGGGTCGATGGAGGCACGCTTGGTTCAGGGGTAAGAAGGCAGATGACGATGTTTTAGGAACGAACCGGTTACAAGCATAAAATATATCAAAGCCTTGTATTAGATATAATATATTTTTTCTCTTTTGAAGTAAATAGTGAACGAAAATGAAAAAAATGAAAGGACAAAACCACATATATATTGAACAATGGGAATAGAAAAGGTCAAGCGCGAATTCAGGGAAATATTTAAAGCTAGTGGCCATACGATTTTACATGATTGATAATGAATGGTCACAAGGAAATTTAAAAGGCTTAAAACGGGTACCGATACGGCTAACCGTTTTGCAGATTTTACCACGTATCGGATGCCGAAATACACAAATGAATATACTATGAAGATCAGCACGACGAGACGAATAAAATGGTATACATATATGAGTGCTATGACCACCAATCAAAACTCGATATTCATTGCTCAAAATGCTACTAAAACGTCGAAAATAAGATAAACAGAGCTAGAGCAGACAAAATTTAATGAAATAAAATATAACTCACTTAGAAAATGTTTTACATTTTTATTATATAAAAATATTCATATTTCAAAATTATTTTATTTCATCAAATTACTGGCTTTAAAATTTGAAAATCTAAAATTTCACAATTGAACATACTGAAATATTTTCTGATGAAAATCTGATACTTGCTACGTTTAAATAGACGTATTACAAATATCAAACTTTCATTACAAAATTTTAATTGTTTATTTTCAAGAAAAAATTTAATTAATTATGTTATAAAAATCGTTAAAATTTCTAGGTCGTTACAGTTTATAGAAAAATATATTACGAATAATTAAGTTTAAACCCCAAAAATAAAATTATTATTTTATCCAAATCTATTTCCTTTATAATAATCCCAATATAAATATTTTTATATCCAAATTCCAATTTTAATTCTTTCAAATTCAAAAATAATATATTATGGCATTTAAAATACCAAATTCAGGCCAGTGCTACTATAGTATCCTATAATTCAAATCTCACAACAATCCACAACAGATTATTTCATTTCATCATATATCACTATATATGAAAAAAAAAATATTTGAGGAATCCAGTTGGATCCCTCTAACCTGTTTCCCTGCATCCACAACTGTTATACATTATAAAATAACAATGAGGTGGAATATCGCGGTAATATAGGGTTATTAGCTATTATACGGGGCGTATAGTGTCTCATTCGCTCTAATAGGTGAGAAATATACCCAACGACTAATATATACTACTGTATATAATAAAACATCCAACTGATAACAATATATCAATTCAACCAATCATCCAATAATTAATTTTTAACATTTTCATAATTAAAAGCAGTAATCCAAATGAGTGAGATCTACTCATCTTGATTTTTAATTTGCAATCCGTTCCAATTTTAAATTAAATTGAACTGACATTAAATTTAACCTAAAATCCTAGTTGCAAAGATTTCCAAACTAATTTTATTTCGTAGCCTATGTCATTATGAATCCAACGCAATTTGTTTCGTAATTTTTCGACCTCGCATGAACATGTTATACATTTATAAACATTTGAACTAATAATAATAATATTCATTTTCCCTTAATTACAGAAATTAAATTAATTACCTCATTTAGCACCTTATCCCTCACTTAAACGTTCCAGGCATCGAATGACTCAACCATCATCGACCCACGACCCCGCCTCCCTTGTTCGAACTGCTGTTCACTGGTGATAACTTTTCCTTAGGTATAAAAGATACATTATACCCTTGTGTGAAAACTCCTATTACAGTGCGAAACAACAAGGCATGAGAAGCACTAGACATGCCAATGAAATCATCGGGTGCAACAGTGAAGGATTTCGGTTCCAGAGCCTTGAAATTCTTTGGAAGAGAAGTGGCAGAGGATTTTGGCACTTTGGTAGAGATCAGAAACATCCTGGCGGTGGCGAAGCGGCTTTTTAGAGGGCGAACGGCCAGAGAGTGATTGGAAGTTAGGGCTCTGGCTATGTTTTATGAATTTTTTTATATTATCTCAATTCGATTTCGTTCGAGGTACAAAGGAAAAGGAACATGATTTTAAAACTGATGGAGACGGCGCATGCAGATGGTTGGTCGGCCCAAGGTACAAGTTAGGGTGGCTGAGAGTTGACCTTTGCAATATAAAATATTATTAAATTTCTAAAATATCTTGTTTAACATAACTCGAAATCACAAAATCCTATTGAGGCAAACCGCCTGGCATTTCTAAAGTTATACCTCTATTCCGACTGCAATGGAATAAGTTCCTAGGCCTAATTCGATCGTACGGGGAAGAGAGCTTTTGAATCCAATTAAAATATTAAATTTTTGAATATTAATTTCAATGCATTTCTATCACGTACGATCAAACGGTAAGTGCAAAGGCTACGAAATTTGAAATTCGATAATAATATGGATTCAACGAAACTGGTTTCGTCGAATTCCAAGATTATGCCCTGAATCGCTATTTTAACGCGTCGATTAAATCGACGATTTCAAAAAATAACGAAATCACTTGAAATTTCAGTTTTAAAAACTTATTAACTCAATTCCAATTCAAATAGAATTTACATCAACATTAGAAATCATTTCAATTCATATTCAACTCAATTTTCAATTATTCATCATTTCCGCATCAGGATAAATCACTATATTTGAAATTTAAATTCATTTTATAATTTAAACAAAATCTTCATATTCAAAAAACAACTTATTTCCAAATCCAGTATTTAAAATCATTTAAATATTCAAAAGTAACCGTCAAAAATCTGGGTCGTCACAAAACACCTTGAATCAGGTGTTTACATGTAAGTGTGTACACTCGCCATGCTCTGTACCCTTACCAAGTAAGCTCGAAAGGCAGTACATGATCGGTATATCTAGCCTCAGTTTATATAAGTTAGGTGTATGTAAATAAATTAAATAATAATAATAATAATAAACACCTAGATTCATGTACTCATACGCAAGTGTGCACACTTGCCATGCTCTATACTCTTCTCACATAAGCCAGAAAGGCAGTGCATGATCGGTATATCCAGCCTTCGTTTAACTGAGTTAGTTGTGTAAATAATAGTAATATTAATATTTTCCATATAGAAACAACAATCAATTAAAATCCTAGCACTAAATTCACTTATTTGATTTGACTTGTTATTCAAGAGAAATAAAAACACTACTTTACAAAACTTTAATAATCAACTAAAGGATCCATTTCATATTTGCACCATTTACCAACCGAAATAACTAGTCAAAATAGAGTCTAATTATAATAATAATTTAATTTTTGTTGGAAGTTTTGATGGGTAAAAAGACTAAAATTTCATGATAATGGCCAGAACTTATATTTAACTTACTTGTATCAATTTAAAAGAAAATTCGTCATCTTTGAATATTATTGAAAACTTGCACAATGTAGTCGCATTAGAATTTTCGTATCGCATTTGGATTTTGTGGCTAATATCCGTTAAAATCCTCACGAGACAACACTTGTCCTGCTAGGGGCACCTAAAGGTTTAACGGTTTTTGCATACGCTCAATGCAATCGTATTTCCTACGAAAATGGATTTATCCTAGTTTTAGTTTATTCGAGGGCGAATAAAAAGATAAGTGTAGGGTTATTTGATGTGCACGTAATAGTGATATTTATACTTCCATATTTAATAATTTAATAAACGAGTATATTAGAGTATTTTACATTTTTAAACAAAAATTTAAATTGTTTTCAAATCATCATTTATTCATCTTCATTTGTGGGGTAAAATGGTAATCTTATGTATGGTTTAATTTGGGAAAATTTATTTGCATATTTTTATTTGTAGGAAATGGAGTGCAAATAAGAAGATGTTTCATGGATAAGTGCATGCACACATATTGAAAGCAAATGTTGAATCGTAATAAAAGAATTCATGCAACATGAAGGAGCACACATACCCACTACCTTATGGTCCATAATTAAATGCACATGTACATGTTAATGAAGATTTAAAGGAACGTTAATGGGGATTAATAATTTTCCTAATGATTATTTGGTGGTCACACTTATTCAAGGGAACTTTAGGTTGTCCCCTAAAACATGAATTATGGTTTTAAGTATGTATAAATACCTCTTATGTTTCATGTAGTTATCTTCTTCTTTTTATACAATATTGTAGCCACAAATCAATGTTAAATAAAATGTTTCTTTAACAGCTTCTTAGCCTTTCTCTTTACCTTCTTACATTTTTATTTCATGCTTACTTTTATTAATCTTTTATTCTATGCTTTCTTATTTAATTTGTGCTCATTTTATTTCATGTTAGTAGCATAGATTTTATTATTGTAATTAGTTTAGTTTTATTTTCTATAAGTAGTTAGCTCTCTTTTCTTATAATTAGCTCTCATTTTTCTTTTATTAATGTTAAAATCATTTTATGTTAGCATTTTTTCAAGTATGAGTAGCTAAACCCTTTCAACTTAGGGGTAATGAAGCTCTCATGAAACATATTAAATTAACATAATAATTTAATTTATGATCTCTCTTTTGTGCTTAATGGAAACTTTGAATGACGGTGGTTTGTATTTCTTTTTTATTGAATTTGACAGTGTATGTTGACATGTCAAATAGGCTATGCTTATTCCATTATAAACATAAACTATTTGATCATTTGCCTACGTGATTTTGATAATGAAAGTCAAACTAGAATCAAAATTTGATGATCTATGTCACTAATTCATAGTAAATAGATCATTCTTAAAATAGATTTTATTTTTACTTTGATGTCATTTTCATAAGTGTTGATAAGTAGGTTTGAATGGTATGTTAGAGTTTGATGGTTTAAGTTGTGCTAATTAATAGCATAAATAAACCATACTTATAATAAACACACCAATAATTTTCATTTAATAGTTTAATGAGATATTGTAAATGAATTTTATGTTGATTTATATGAATGATTGGAAGTGGTTTACCTCTAAATTGCTCCTTAATCATATAGTTTTATTCACCTTTGTTCTAGATTATTTTCTACATTTTTTTAAATTTAAAACCACTTCAAAACTCTGGACTAATTTGATTGAGTATTATCAGAATTTATTCTTTCTCTGCGTATTGACCCGTTCTCGAATACATAATACAACTTTACACCAAGCACATGAGGTTTATAACGATAATTTTTTAACTATAGTTTTCTAATCGATAGAAATTTCCATCGTCATTTTCGGATCCTGCTATACACTAGAGTATTTATGGCATATAAAAAACAAATCATTTTGAAATACAAAGTAGTATGAACAATGTAAGAGTCGTAGAATATAATAATAATAAAACATGATTTGATCATCAAATTATTAATTTCTTCTACTAAAAAAACAAAGACAATACACAATTGAAATATGGTCGTCTTAACAATGAGCCAACAACAAAATTCATGAATCATTCTTCAAAGAACACTAACATTTCTCGGCAATGAAGCATCCAATAACACTCTAAATATGATCTAATCATCGCATAGATCAACAAATACAAACAAAAATCAGTTAACCAAAATTGCATCTGTAAACATTACTACAATAGAATTGTCACATTTTTGGCAGAATCATTCTGTCGCCTGTTAAGATAAGCAACAATGTCCATGAATCATAATATTTTTATACCAAAAGTTATTTTGTATGACAATGTTTGTGGAAATAAGCAGTCTCGGATTCTTTCATGCAAATACATAGTAGTAAATAACATAAGTGATGGAATTGCTTAACATTAAATAGCTATGATAGTCATCATGATAGAAGACTGCTACTTTGATCAACTTCTAGTATACATAATGTGAGACCATAAAGAACAAGAAAACATTTACACTCATTGTTGATTGTAACATTCAGATCCAACTGAAATTGACCAGGCAAATTCACGTTGCCTGCATGAAACGACCCGTAATTTTATGAAATTGAAAATGGAATATGTGACGCCCAGTTTTTGACGGCGGCTAATTGGGTAATTAGCTGTTTTATTATCATTGAGATATTGATTTATTTAGTCGAACAAATAAATTTTTGATATTTAAATGTCTGAATATATTTATAAATTGATTTAAAAACTAAATCAAATGTTGGAGTATGAATTCCCGGATATGATGAGTCCTAAAAAAATATTATATATACTTCACAATTTAAATTCAAGATAAAAAATCCACGAATACATCCACATATATAGACAAGTTTTATGATGTTTAGAGATAAATATATAAGTACATAAATGAGGATTAAAGGCATAAAAGTGTAGGAGTATATGTGTGTGTGTGTGTATATAATGGTTAGATGAAAGAGTGGATAGGTAAATGAAAATGTTGAGAAACATTATATATGAAAGTAAGTGTCTATGGTAAGTGTAAAAAAAGGCCTATGTGAATAAAAATGAAAACATATACGTGTATTTATGTCTATGATGACAGATGCAAGCAAAAGTGTATATATGTTAAATAGTGGAAAGGCAAGCATATATATAAAAGTTACCAAAGGATATGTATGCACATATCAATTCATACTTATGTACATGTAAACAAAAGAGGGAACATAGCAATTAATGCGAGCACACTTTTAATCAAATCAGCATGAAAAAAATCTAATCAAGTCAAAGGGAAAATCGGGATAAGATTATAGAGTAAGAAAAGGAAGTAAAATAAAAATGTAAATATTTGAAAGCCTGTACAGCTACAACCATTCTCCATATATAAAGGCCCAACCTTTGCCCATACCGTTGTCATTCGAGCAAGATAACCAAAAACAACTGATACAGGCTGCCATTAAGAATTAAGGAAACTCGAAACCAAAAACACTCAGGCTCAAACAAAAAGAAGATCAAAGATTTAAAAAAGAAGAAGCATAACCAAGAAACAGAGTTTCTTTCTCAGAGAACTATGAGTGAACATTAAATTTAGAAACAGTTTTGAAATCTGTGAAGTGTTGCGATGAAATTTTGAAAAAATATGGTTTGCATACGTTTTTACATGTGAATGTATGAGTGTATGAATAAATTTGACTGATCAAAACTGTGTGTTCGAATACAATTCCTCTGTTCCTATCTTGGCCTCAAAAAAATTTATGGAGAATTTTTTTTAATATCTTTCCATATATCTGATGATAGGCTAGAATTTGTAAATAGGAAATGATTATAAGTATGTAAACTGAATTTTGAAAATAGATTCAAGGATATATAGTTAGTATTTGACTCAGAAGTTATAAATTACAGTGGAAATCAAAGAAATGGGTAAAATCGAATGTGTTGATTTAACCCTTCAATTATATAATCTGGTTCGTGGAGTAATATCTTGAATTTAGATGTATAAATTGAGATTTTTAGTTTTGGGTTTCGAGAGGAATTATGGGATGAACGGAAAAAAGAAAATCGTCGATATTCGTCGATCGTGGAGGAATTAATGGTCGGGGGTTCGACTAGAGTTAGCTTAAGGGACAAAGGATACGGGAAAAATAGTGGCTTGAGTTCTAAGGGCTGTGGTGGCTGAAGAAGGGTAAGTTAGGGTTTCATGCTCGTTTCTGGACAAGGTGGGTTTGCGAGTTTTTGAGACGTTGAGGTAGCAATCGGTGGATGCAGTACTGGTGGAAAAGGTTAAGGGAAGCATGATGCATCCTCCAGTGAAGTGGACTGGCGATCAGTATTGGGAAGTTGGCGATGCGAGGCGATTTGATGATCAGAGTTTTTTTCGTTCCCGTGAGTAGCAGGTTCGAATTTTGATTTGGGGGTCGTGGCGATGTTTTAGGCGATGGAGAATGGGAAGGTAATGGAAGGTGTCTTACGTCGGGGGTCGGCGAGGTGGTCGATGGCCGATGCGTCGTGTGTACGTGCACGGTGCACAGAGGTACCAGTGGAGTTTGATTGTGCTATAAGTATAGAATCAGGAAGGAGAAGAAGAAGTGGGGTCTGGAGGAATTTTGCTCGAGACAAATTCTTGGGGTTTCTGTTCATTTTCATGAGAGGAACTTCGAGTTATTCGGACATGTGCTACCCTAGGATTTTAAGTATGGCAGTTTTAACTTAAACTATAACCAAGTTTTTAAAAAAAAATATATATAGATGTAGAAGAAGGAACTCGAAGCCTGTTTTGAGTTGAATCCGGGTCTAACCCGAAGCAGTATTGAAGCTGAAAGTTATCAAGATTTTAAACATGTTTTAAAAAGGGTTTTATAGAAAACAATGTTTTGAAAGAAAAGAGAAAATAATGAAATGATGATTGTTTTAAAACTTTTCTTAAATAATTTCTTCCTATTATAAATGTTTCTTTGACCTTTAATTAATAAAAGAAAATGATTATTTAACTTATGTTGTTAAGTTAAACTTTAAGACAATTTTAAACTTAATTTTTATAAATAAAATTAAGTATTAGTTAAAGGATAAGTGTTTTAATTTATGTGATTAGAAAATTGATAAATAATAATTACTTAGTAGAAGTAATTAAAGATTAATTTATTTGGTGGAATTAATCAAAGGATTTTGGTAATTGATGATTACCTAATGGGATTGATAAGTGGAATTACTTAGTGCAAGTAATTAATGGATTAATTACTGAATAAATTGATTTAAGGGAAATTACTTAAGAAAGTAATCAGAGGATAATTACTTAATGTAAGTGATTAGGGACTAATTACTTAAAGTAATAAATTAAAGGATTAATTAGTGTAAGTAATTAAGAGGTAATTACTTAGAGTAATTAATTAGAAGATTGGATAATTAAGGAATTAATTATGGGTTAGTTAATTCACAAGTATGATTATAAAGGATAATTAATCATTGTAAGTGATCATAGAATAATTAGTTTGAGTAATTAATTAGGGATTAATGTAATAAATCATTGTTAATTACTTTTTAAGAGTAATAATGGGTTTATTTAATTTGATGAGTGAAGGTTAATTAAATGGTGTAATTAATTAATAGTTAATTACTTATTGCAATTAAAGGATAATTAATCAAGGATGATTAATTAAAATGGAATTTAAACGATGAATAATTAAAATGGATAATTAAAGGATGATTAATCAATTTGTTTATAATTAGTTAATGTTAAGTAAGCAGGATTAAGGGTGATTGAAGTAATGAATTTGTCCAAATTAATTAGAAATGGTATAACTAATTTATCTTGCTTATGGATGATTAAAAATATCATATGCCTGAAATTAATTGCTACCTCTGATAATGCTATGCAATATGATATGTTGGGTTTAAACTGAGATAATGTGGTTATCTATCGATGATGAATTAATGAATATAGGTGACACCCTATATCTAAAGTTTTAATTATGTTTCACTTGAATAATTTGGGATAAGATGGTATTGAATTCGAAGAGTCCGGAGTCGGGTATTAACAAATACCCGAAACCACTTCGATTCATTATAGATGGATATGTAAAATCAATAAGCTAAAATGAAATGATTTAAGTGAATTGGACTATTTAATCTACGTTTTGGTACTTAGAAATTTGTGAGTGAAATAAGTAATGTCTATAAACAATTGTGAACTTTGTAATTGACACAAGTTACCCGGGATATATATATATATATATATATATAAGTTGTATGCTTTGTCATTCATGTTAGATGGGTTTACTCACGCTGGTTTCTAGCCTGACCCAGATGTACTTGATGTAATGCTCGGGTCAGACCGAGTATTACAAATTTTCAGGTAAGGACGTTTCGGAACTCAGGAGGCGAGCTAGGTGGCAAGAACGTATGGAGTGTTTCCGCTGTATTATATTGTTGTATACCTGAGACATGATGATTGTGTATATCCAGTGTCTGTATATTTGTGTAACTCTGATGTATTATAAATGTATTTGACAGATACGGAATTCTTTTGTATACTGTTATTATTTGTTATTATATTTTACCCACTGCGAATGTGAGGTGTTGGTGTTTCTGTTCTTTTTATTCTTCTATCTCTTCTTCTTTTTCCTAACTATTTGGAATTTTCCGGATCGAAAATTCCGGGTCGTTACAGTTGGTATCAGAGCGAAGGTTAAGTGAGAACCTTGGCTCTTGTGGGATTACTCATTAAGGATAGGGTCAATAGTACTCTAAAATGAGTTGAGTGCATTATATATATGAGAAAGCATACTTGTTATTTTCTTATAAACTGGTTTAAAAGTAAATGTTTTTTATATAAGAATATATTTTGATATATAAATCAATATTTCTTTCCAATAATATTAAGGTAATTTGGTTGTTAAATTATTGGAATTAAATTAAGTGGTAATAGAAATACAATCAAATTAAAATTAGATAAAGATAAGTTTGAAATGGATTCAAACTAAAATTAAAATCTTGAATTCGGAAAAGAGTTTCAGAAAAATATAATAATGAGTTGGTTTCCTTGGTTATTATCATTGTTGCGTTTAATAATAAAATTTCTATTAATGAGTAAGCAAAATGAAATGTTTTAGGGAAGTAAAACATTTAGGCAAGTATGACTTATAAATTGGAACTAAAGATGATCTAAATTGTGAAGTTTTAAATCTAGTTCCAGGAATTTGAAAATTTGTTTCAAAGTGATAAAGAAATGTTATTTATATAAAAGGGTCCTATTTCAAACAAGAGTTGTTTGAAATTTTAAAGAAATTTGTTTTAAACTAAAAACCAAAGGTGGTTTAAAATAATATGTATATAGGAGGGATATAGATAGTGTCAAAGATAATTTGAAATAAACTCTAAATGTTGAGTTTTAAATTTGAAATGAGATGTGATACCCAAAGTGATAAGTTTTGAACTTATAAGTGGGAAGATTATTAATGTGAAGTTTAGAATTTGAAATGGGAATTCAAATTGGGTAAGGTTGGCTGGATTAAGTAATTTGAATTTAACTTTGGGAAAGTTAAATAATTTAACAAGCAACCTGAATTGAAAATTTCAAGGTGAAATTGGGATTTAACTTGGGTAGTTAAATGGTTACTATGAATTGGGAGTTTGTGTGATCTCAAAATGGGATTGAGATCTGTAAATTGAAAATGTATGGGTGTTTTAAAATAATTTGGATAATATTATCCTTTCTTTAAACTGTGAATTGGATTTGAATTATTATTTGAACCTAGAAATAGGTTTATGAAGAAGTAAAGATTAAATTGATTTAAGGGATTTAATCAATATTTAAAATTTAACTCGAATATATAATTTGAGATGGTTTAAATTTGAAATTTCAATTGAATTAGTTCAATTGGAAATTTATTTGAATTAACTGGAATTATGATGGAAGATGTATAAGTTTAAAAATTCAAATGGAAAATTTGAAATAAAATTGAAGTTAAATGAGTTCAAATTCAAATGAGAATTGAGATTAATTTAAACTAGAATTGAAATGATTTGAAATTGAAGCTAGTTCAATGTGAAATTAATCCAAATTGATTTGAATAATTTAGAATTGAAATTAAAGTTGAATAAATTTAAAATCAAATGGAATTTGATTTGAATTTGGAAAGAAATTGAGGTTAATTCAATTTGAATTGGGATAAAACAATTTCAATGGAAATTGAAGTTATTTAATTTGGAATTGGGTCAATTTAAATGGAAGTGGAAATTTAAATTAAGTATGTGGGATTGGGGAGATTGGGAATTGAACAGTTTGACTCTGGACTATATTCAAAATAAATTGTTTTAACATAAATCTATTTTTTTCAAACTACTTACTATACAATTTTCTTTTTTAAACCTAATAACTAATAACTGTTTTTCAACTACTTTATAACTGATTTATATTTTACAACAATTTTGCAATTATTTCTATAACTATTTTACCATTTTCCAATTATTTTACAATTACTTAACTATTTTGACGCTATTTTACAAACTAATAATTATTTTCAACTACTTATCTATTTTTAAACTCTTCAAGCTATTTTCAAATTTTAAGTTGGTCAGAGTGCAAATTGTTTATGATTAGGTGCCCAATTGAGATAAGAATAGAGGTGATAATCCAAATGGGATTGAACAAATGTGAGCAAGTGAATGAAAATCAAAATGACCGTGAATATAAAAGAGAATTGATTTGATTAATAATCAATGAAGATAAATATGTAGGATGTACCTATACTATTCTATTCGCATAGTGATTTGATCTAGATTCGAGCATAGAATTTCGAGATAGTTATATCGATCTGAGTTGGGATTTTTCACTCGATTTTCGATGGAAAACCTAGATATGGATTGTTGATTGGTTCTAGATACTCTATCATAGTTATGGCTATGCAAGGAGAATGACGGTTTCTGATCAAGAAACCAGTCTGAGTCTGCACTAGGAAGTCGGGTTGACGATACTAGTTCGAAAGTGAAATTGTGTGATCGAGTGAGCGATCATATTGATATTGCGTACAGATGATGTTTACATCATACGCGTTTGAACGAAATTGATACTGGGAATTTGTGGATAAGAAAAGTGAAATGGTTTTTGAAATGAAAATATACTTTGTGAAACATATGATGAAATAAAATAGAAATGGGATATTTCTATAATATAAATTTACTTTATGGAAGTAAGTGTGATAAGTAGTTTTGTAAAAGGTAATCAAATTTGAATATTTGATTTGGCATAAACAAAGTTATATATCTTTGTTATATAAGATAAACCCCCCTTATTGAATCTATTGCCGGAAGAAAAGGATTTTTTTTTCAAAATATTTGAAGTATAAAAAGGGTTTTATACAAGTTTGAAACGATCCAAAGACTTTTCAAGGTTATATATATATATATATATATATATATATATATATATATATATATATAAAGGATCTTGTGAGAATGATTTTGGAAAGGTTTGAACTTTTGGATTTAGAAAGGCTTTTGATTTATCGGTAAAATCAATATTGGATTTGGAAAAGCCTAATTTGAGAATTATCGATTTTCGGATAATCGATTTTGAGGAAAGAGCTTTATATGGGATTCATACTAGGTGTATGATATTGAAAGATACTATATGTGTATAGTATAAAGTATTTTGAAAATGGATCTGGCGAAAAAGGCGCTCCCTTGAAATTAAACTTCTCAGGAGTACCATAGGTTGGTACTGCCTTGAGCCTCTAAGGGGGAGGTTCTACAGTTGATCCTGTGAGGAGTCCGGACAAAACTAGTTACTGAGGACTTTGTGTAGTGTGTAGCGAAAATCGAGGGCGCTGATGCCTACAGAGGTATTTGGGTTATGCTGTGACAGTGTAACTCGATGTCACTGCGATCTACTACAGACCATACCGGAAGTCGTGTGTGCTGCTGAGTGCCAATAGTCTACGTTTGATTTTATATCTGTAGACTGCTACCTATGGTAACATAGCGAAAGTCGTGTGTGCCGCTGAGAGCCAACAGTCTATCGATAGACTGCGACTATGTGGGAGTGGAGAAGCTTCATTTTGGCAGCGAAAATCGAGGGCGCTGATGCCTACAGTTACATGGACTTTTGCTGTGATGGCAACGTAACCCTGGAATGTAACTGTGATCTGTTGTGGGTTCCATGGCCTAATCGAGGGGCATGGAGTGCCTATAGTTACTTGGACTTTTGCTGCGATGGCAACGTAACCCCGGATGTAGCCGCGACCATGGATGGGGGTGATGATTTCCAGAGCATTCTCACCAAAGATATTTTCTCTATTTTCAAAATATTTTTGATATTTTCAATAAAATTATTTTTAAAAGCATTTTCACTAGATGTTGAAAACGGGTATGCCAAGAACTTATAGATTTTCAGTCGTATGCCTGATCAACGTATGATCGAATTTCTGTGAGAACAACGATGGAATTGTCGAAGCATCGAGTTATAAAAGTATTTTTATAAAAACTACTTTAGTAATATTATATTGATTTTTAAAGTATTTTAAAAATGATCAAAGAAAATTTATCTGATTTTAAGCATTTTAATAATTTTGGCTTCGTTCCTTTTCGAGGACGAAAAGATTCAATAGGGGGAAGGAATTTGACGACCCGGTTTTTGACGACGCTTAATTGGGTAATTAGCTGTTTTATTATCATTGAGATATTGATTTATCACGTCAAACAAATAAATTTCTGATATTTAAATGTTTGAATATATATATATATATAAATTGATTTAAAAACTATATCAAATGTTGGAGTATGAATTCCCGGATATGATGAGTCCTAAAAAAAATATTATATAAACTTCACCATTTAAATTCAAGATAAAAAATCCACAAATACATCCACATATATAGACAAGTTTTATGATGTTTAGAGATAAATATATAAGTACATAAATGAGGATTAAAGGCATATAAGTACGGTAGTATATGTGTGTGTGTGTGTGTGTGTGTGTGTGTATACAATGGTTAGATGAAAGAGTGGATAGGTAAACGAAAATGTTGAGAAACATTATATATGAAAGTAAGTGTCTATGGTAAGTGTAAAAAAAGGCCAATGTGAATAAAAATGAAAACATATACGTGTATTTATGTATATGATGACAAATGCAAGCAAAAGTGTATATATGTTAAATAGTGGAAAGGCAAGCATATATATAAAAGTTACCAAGGGATATGTATGCACATATCAATGCATACTTATGTACATGTAAACAAAAGAGGGAACATAGCAATTAATGCAAGCACACATTTAATAAAATCAGCATGAAAAAAAAAATCTAATCAAGTCAAAAGGAAAATCAGGATAAGATTATAAAGTAAGAAAAGGAAGTAAAAGAAAAATGTAAAGATTTGAAACCCTGTACAGCTACAACCATTCTCCATATATAAAGGCCCTGCCTTTGCGCATAATGTTGTCATTCGAGCAAGATAACCAAAAACAAGTAATATAGGCTACTATTAAGAATTAGAGAAACTCGAAACCAAAAACACTCAGGCCAAAGCAAAAGAGGATCAAAGATTTTAAAAAAAAGCATAACCAAGTAACAGAGTTTCTTTCTCAAAGAATTATGAGTAAACATTAAATTTAGAAACAGTTTTGAAATCGTGAAGTGTTGTGATGAATTTTTTTAAAAATATGGTTTGCATACGTTTTTACATGTGAATGTATGAGTGTATGAATAAATTTGTCTGATCAAAACTGTGTGTTCGAATACAAGTCCTTTGTTCCTATCTTGGCCTCAAAATTTTTTTATAGAGAATTTTTTTATATCTTTCCATATATCTGATGATAGGCTAGGATATGTAAATAGGAAATGATTATAAGTATGTAAACTAAATTTTAAAAATAGATTCAAGGATATATAGTTAGTATTTAACTCAGAAGTTATAAATTACAGGGGAAATCGAAGAAATGGGTAAAATCGAATGTGTTGATTTAACCCTTCAATTATATAATCTGGTTCGTGGAGTAATATCTTGAATTTAGATGTATAAAATGAGATTTTTAGTTTTGGGTTTCGAGAGGAATTGTGGGATGAACGAAAAAATGAAAATCGTCGATATTCGTCGATCGTGGAGGAATTGATGGTCAGGGGTTCGAATAGTGTTAGCTGAAGGGACGGAGGATACGGGAAAATAGTGGCTTGAGTTCTAGGGGGCTGTGGTGGCTAAAGGAGGATAAGTTAGGGTTTCATGCTCGTTTCTGGACAAGGTGGGTTTGCGAGTTTTTGTGGCGTTGAGGTAGCAATCGATGGATGTAGTACTGGTGGAAAAGGTTAAGGGAAGGATGACGCATCCTTCGGTGAAGTGGACTAGTGATCAGCATTGAGAAGTTTGCGATGCGAGGCGATTTGATGATCGGAGTTTTTTCGTTCCTGTGAGTAGTAGGTTCGAATTTTGATTTGGGGGTCGTGGCGATGTTTCAGGCGATGGAGCATGGGAAGGTAATCGAAGGCGTCTTGCGTAGGGGGTCAACGAGGTGGTCGATGGCCGATGCGTCGTGTGTATGGGCATGGTGCACAGAGGTATCAATGGAGTTTGATTGTGCTGTAAGTATAGAATCAGGAAAGAGAAGAAGAAGTGGGGTCCGGAGGAAGTTTTGCTCAAGATAAATTCTCAGGGTTTCTGTTGATTTGCACGAGAGGAATTTCGAGTTATTCGTGCGTGTGCTACTCCAGGATTTTAAGTATGGCAGTTTTAACTTAAACTATAACCAAGTTTTTAATATAAAAAATATATATAGATGTAGAAGAAGGAACTCGAAGCTAGTTTTGAGTTGAATCCGGGTCTAACCCGAAGTAGTATTGAAGCTGGAAGTAATCAAGATTTTAAACATGTTTTAAAAAGGGTTTATAGAAAAACAATGTTTTGAAAGAAAACAGAAAAAAATGAAATGATGATTGTTTTAAAACTTTTCTTAAATGATTTCTTATTGTTATAAATGTTTCTTTAACCTTTAATTAAGAAAAGAAAATGATTGTTTAACTTATGTTGTTAAGTTAAACTTTAAGACAATTTAAAACTTAATTTTTATAAATAAAATTAAGTATTAATTAAAGAATGAATGTTTTAATTTATGTGATTAGAAAATTGATAAAGAATAATTACTTAGTAGAAGTAATTAAAGATTAATTACTTGGTGGAATTAATCAAACGATTTTGGTAATTGATGATTACCTAATGGGATTGATAAGTGGAATTACTTAGCGTAAGTAATTAATGGATTAATTACTGAATAAATTAATTTAAGGGAAATTACATAAGAAAGTAATCAGAGGATAATTACTTAATGTAAGTGATTAGGGACTAATTACTTAAAGTAATAAATTAAAGGATTAATTAGTGTAAGTAATTAAGAAGTAATAACTTAAAGTAATTAATTAAAAGATTGGATAATTAAGGAATTAATGAAGGGTTAGTTAATTCACAAGTATGATTGATTAAAGGATAATTAATCATTGTAAGTGATCATAGAATAATTAATTTGAGTAATTAATTAGGGATTAATGTAATAAATCATTGTTAATTAATTTTTAAGAGTAATAATGGGTTTATTTAATTTGATGAGTGAAGGTTAATTAAATGGTGTAAGTAATTAAGAGTTAATTACTTATTGCAATTAAAGGATAATTAATCAAGGATGATTAATTAAAATGGAATTTAAAGGATGAATAATTAAAATGGATAATTAAAGGATGATTAATTAATTAGTTTGTAATTAATTAATGTTAAGTAAGCAGGATTAAGGGTGATTGAAGTAATTAATTTGTCTAAATTAATTAGAAATGGTATAGCTAATTTATCTTGCTTATGGATGATTGAAAATATCGTATGCCTTAAATTAATTGCTACCTCTGATAATGTTATGTAATATGATATGTTGGGTTTAAACTGAGATAATGTGGTTATCTATTGATGTTGAATTAATGAATATAGGTGACACCCTACATCTAAAGTTTGAATTATGTTTCACTTGAATAATTTGGGATAAGATGGTATTGAATTCGAAGAGTCTGGAGTCGGGTAATAGTAAATACCCGAAACCACTTCGATTCATTATAGATTGATATGTGAAACCAATAAGCTGGAATGAAATGATTTAAGTGAATTGGACTATTTAATCTAAGTTTTGGTACTTAGAAATTTGTGAGTGAAATAAGTAATGTCTATAAACAATTTGTGAACTTTGTAATTGACACAAGTTTCCCGGGATATATATATATAAGTTGTATGTTTTGTCATTCAAGTTAGATGGGTTTACTCACGCTGGTTTCTAGCCTGACCCAAATGTTACTTGATGTAATGCTCGGGTCAGACCGAGTATTACAGAATTTCGGGAAAGGCCGTTCTGGAACTCAGGAGGCAAGCTGGGTGGGAAGAACGTATGGAGTGTTTCCACTCTATTATATTGTTGTATACCTGAGACATGATGATTGTGTATATCCAGTGTCTGTATATTTGTGTAACTCTGATGTAATATAAATGTATTTGACAGATATAGAATTCTTTTGTAAACTGTTATCATTTGTTATTATATTTTATCCACTGCGAATGTGAGGTGTTGGTGTTTCTGTTCTTCTTATTCTTCTACCTCTTCTTGTTTTTCCTAAGTATTTGGGATTTCCGGGATCGAAAATTCCGGGTTGTTACAGAATATTTAAATATTCAAATGTATAATTTTCAAACTTCAAACAATCATTTTCATATGATAAATAAGAATGGGAAACTTATTTTTGATATTGAATAAAGGTTTTGGATTTCCATTGTAAAATTGACAAAAGTCGGATTCTGATAAAGTAGGATAAATATTTAAGAAATTTTTTTAAAGGATAAACAATTCCTTTTAAATATATATATATATATATATATATAATCGATATCAAGCTCATTTGATAATAATAGCAGTATAATTTATACTGGTTCGATAAATATATAAAACTTATTTTATATAATTGACAAATTTCGTCGCATATCGATAAATCGATGTCGTATTTTTGTAATTCAAATATGCTTGTTTTAATTATTTAAAGATAATAATATATTTATTGTGAAGCTTGGTTTATATGAATAAATAGTTTAACAAAACGTCAACATGTGATCGGAAAAAGTTTTGTCGAAAATCAACATTTTGTCGATTAAAAGTTGCCGCAACGTTATTGCACCTTTGTTAACATGTTTGAAACATATAATGTACACATTTTAATAACTAAACATGTTTACTTTTACTAAATATAATTTGAAAACTTCAAGAATTCATTAGTAAAAGTAAGTAAGAATTAACAAAAGTAAGAAAACTCAAAAGTAAACATCAAATCTAAATCACATCAAAATCCAACAAAATAATTAGTTTTCTTTACTTAATATTTAAGTGACTAAGACATAAAGTAAGAAGTGAAAGAATGATATTAAGAGTTGAAAAAGAAAGGCTGCTTTAGATTGAAGTAAATGTAATTTGGTAAATTGGTAAGAGCTTATTTTGGTAAATTACCACTTCTTTCTTTTTCTATAAATACCCACCTCCTTCTTCACTTTCATTCACATTTCTTCCTCTTCTTTTCTCAAGCTTCTTCACCTTCTTCCTCTTCTCTTTAATAGCTTCTAATCCATAGAAATAAATTATAAAGAAATAATGTCTAAATATGTACAAAATAATCAAAATAAAATCAATGTTCATTCTCTTCAAATCAAACTTCTCTTTTCTCCATATTTTACCTTTTCTTCTCTTAGCCATAACTTCTTCAAAATAGAACCAAAATACAAAATTATTTTTCTCAAATCTTGTAATTTTCTAGTAGCTAAAACCTTCATATTGACCATTTTGTCTCATTCTAAAGGTAACTATGTCAAAAATACACTCCTTTCTAGTGCATTCTCTGGCCCAAATTTTAAGCCAGAGAATAACCCATATTGTTTTGATCATAACTTGATCTTAATTGACCCAAATTATGAAATTATTTTTTTAAAACCATATAAAATTCCAATGGCTATAACTTTTTTGTTTCCCACTTTTTCCATTTTTGTGGTGTGCTATAACTAAAACTCAAATTTTTGAAGTGCTTTTTCGGGCTTTATTTTTGTCAATCCGACAATACCTCTTATTCATTTTATCATATCTCCTTCAAAATTACTTGTATTCAAGTGATATTTTTTTAAATTCAAGATAAAGTAACTTTTAACAACTTTATAGTTTAAATTTTTTTTTGATTTTTATGATACAAGGGTCTAAAATCAAATACAAGATAACCTATTTTTCAGATCAAAATCTTAGGAATTCAAGTTCACAGCTCTACCGCTTCTTCTCTAAACTTTCGACCAACCTCAATATCAAGCCTCGGCCAAGCTATTGGAAGGAAGAGGATGTTTTTTCTAGTGCTTAATGGAGTATGAAGTAGTTAGTGAAGTGTTGATTGATTAGAATGTTGGTATGAAGTTTATCGCTTTGGTTTATGGCGAGAAACACTATTTAGCATCTATATTTATCTATATACATGTTTGATGTTCTGTTATGATTGCTATGGATGCTTATATATGATCTGCTCATCAAGCATTGATTGTTTGATATGATTGTTAAATTGTTTAACCAAATCACATTAATACACGTCGATAAGTAGAAAGGAAATCACTTTCCTTTTGAAAATGAAATGGTGTATATGTAATGCTTAAAACTTTTGGAAATAGTTTTAAAATTTAATAGAAATATTTTATAAACATTTAAATATGTTTAAATAAATAAAGAAAGATAATCAATATTTTATGCAACGACCCGCCATTTCGTACCATTCAAATCGACAATAATCCACACATGTCAGACTTGAATGATGCAAAATAACAGATTGTAAATAAAATTGGAGCAAATGAAATCAAATACACAGCATCACAGAAACAGAACAATCAGAATAACTCGCAGCTGAATATAAAAATAACATAGTAGTTCATGAAGCTACTATAACAGAGTCTCAACCCAAATACATAATAATAGTCTGAAATAACATAATAGAAATCCCAAATACATAGAAGTTCTCTAATTCATGAGATAAACTAGAACAGCTCAAACATAAATAGATATACAAGTAGATAGGCAGAATCTCCAGCAAAGACCAGCTCCAGAAAGAGAATCCAAAGCTGTGAATACTCAGGCTGACCCGAGCGTAAAGTAAAACACAAAACACTCGAGTCAGGACAATATATACTTATATAATGTAAACCAACTCAGGTGAACTGTAATAAGGTACAAGTAACTTAAAGGATGCCTGGGACCGTCCATCCTCTAAGGATCCGTTAAACTATTTACTATGTAGTAATATTGCGCTATTATAATAATGTCTACAGTAAAATAAACTTACTTTTAAAAAGCGTTCCGGGCTACCCATATCACCCTTAACACATAATAGTCCCAGTAGTCCATCCAATATCATGATATCTCCAGATCGGGAAACAATCAGGGGATACCATACGGGCTACAGGAGAAAAATAAACTCATAGTAAACGCTCGGTATGGTAGGTGACACGACAGACAAGGCAATGCCAGGGGTAATATACGAATTATGCACACGGATTGGTGGTAACGAGGCAGCCACATACGCCCATCTCGGAACACACTCTCATATCAAAATTGAAGGATGGTCATCTAATCAATCACAAGTAAGAGTATAGTATCTAAGGAATTTGTACGACCAGAGGAGCTACCCCTTTTGGCCTGAGATCGCTCCTGTTTTAGCCACCTAAAGCCAATTCACGGGAGTCGGGTCCACGTAATATACCTCAAGAACGTCGCCACCATCCTACTTCATTCTGGAATCTACACCGCGTACACAGTTGTTAAAGTGGTTTTCGGTATCGACAGAGAGTATGTCCTTATCCGATCCCAGTCTCTTTAACAACCAATCGTTATTATAACCCGTAGTTATAATTTAAAAATCATAGTTTATACTTCAAAATAAATTAACATTTCAAATTCAAATCTTTATCAAAATAAAGATCTAATCATTTCTAAACCATTTCATTATATCAAAATATCATATCTTTCAAAATTCATTTCTGTAACAGCCCAATTTTTTTTACAAGTATTTTTCACTGGTATTTTTCTAAAAAAAAACTTTGGGGTTTATTTAAAGTGATTAAAAATATAAAAAAAACAATTGACCAAATTTTTAATTAAATAATAAGATCTCTGAAATTTTGACATGGTTAAGAATCAACTTTAATTTGGAAATTTGGGGTTTTGTCGAAGATGGTAAATAACTTAATGTCTAGCAAGATCAAGTTTTAATTAAGAAAACATTAATAGCTTAGGTGGTTAAGACATCTGGGCTATTCACGGCAGGTCACGAGTTCGAGTCTTGGCATGGTCAGAATTTTTAATTTTTTTTCTAGTATATAAATGAACTGGGTAATTACGCCTTAAAAAGGGCGCCTAAATTTAGGGAATAAATACCGTATATATATATATATATATAAAAGATTATATATAAGAAAACGTATAGAACTTTAATCCGTTATTTTTCTCTTTCCAGTAAAATTTACTTCCCAATTTATATACATATATAATTTGATTTAAATCATTTCCTTAAAATACTAAATATGGAAATTTAAAGTGTGAAACGGTTAAATTTGTTAAAAGACAACTCCATTTGAATTTTAATAAAAGGAATTTTGTATATATATATAATATGTGAAAATCAATTAAGTTTGTTAAGTAATAATTTTGAAGAATTTAGTGTATTAATGAACTGTTGGATTTCGCGTTTATAGGACGCGTAAAATTTATGGTACAAGTAACGTAATAAACGTATAAAATTTAAAACGTTATTTTTATATAACTTTGGGTGTTTTATATTACGTCAGTTGGCGTATTTTAAAAATCATATTTCAACATCGATATGTATTTAAAATATCGTATCAATGGTCTGTATACAAAATCAACGCTTACTTTAATCACGCATATAAAGTATAGAATCCAAAGCTTTGTATAACTGGCAATTAATATTTTCGCAAGCCTTATCTCAAATCCAGAGGAATAACGTGCATATCCAGGCATCAAAAAAGCACGCAAATCTGAATTTAAAAAAAGAAACGTTCAAATATGTTTGTAACTGTTCTTTAAAATATAATGATAATAATCAACTCTTCCATTTTTGATTTAAACATACCATATATTTCTTCTTAAATCACGCATATATCATTTGAGAGAAAATCAATTTTGCATTCCTTTGCGCGTGACACAAAATTTTATTCTTTTAACATTTTTGGCATTTGCCTCTTACCTTTTTGTTTCTTGAGCATGTCACTGTATTCATTTATTCACGCAACCTAAATGGACCAATATATTTGATTGCCTAAAATCAACTCATGCATTCAAATTTAACCTTGCCTATCTTTTCAAATTCTCACATTCCTATTTATATCTCTCTGTTTCCACTGCCTTTATTTTGCAAGATAAAATTTTTCGTTCCTATAATCACGCATATAAAGTAAAAATCATATTTAAATATACTTATCGATTAAAATATCAGTTAGTGATTTTTATAACAAACGTTACTTTTGTTTTAACTGTCAAAATTTATTTTAAACTTTTGTATATACCTTTTCATCCAAATATCTTTTGCTTAAAATCAATCCCTTGCCTAATATCAGTTCTTCCAAATGCCGTTTCTTCAATCTACAATCACGCAACTATCAAATAAATAAAAAATGTTGAAATCAAAACTCATAAACTGGCAATGAATATCACGCATATAAAATCAAATCTAATTGCTAACCGTGGTCCCTAAAATCACACGAGCCTTATCCATTCAAACGAGATAAAAACTGGAAATAAATCACTGAGCACTGCTTGCTTTTTCTTTTTCCATTGATTTCGCCTCAAATCAATTCTTTATCTGCAAAATGTTCAATCTTCTATCAATGCTACCGTTTTTTTTCAATCTCTTGCCAAGGTATTCACATTCAAACTTTTGAACATACAAAATTTTGCTTTATCAATCAATTGTTTAGGCATGCCAAGATATGTTGCCATTTTTGTACCGAGCCCTTTTGATTTTCTTCACGTATATATGTTTTCTTGCATCTAAAGCAAACTCTCCCCTCTATAAATATATTAGCCTGGTTCGTATTTTATCTCCTCATCTTGCATAACATCATCCACAAGGAGAAAAGCTTCTATCAGGTAATATTACAATTCCTCTTCTTCTTTTGCATCCTCTCCGTTTTCCTTCTTCAGTTTTGTTTCCTTTGCTTTCCCATCTTTTGGCTCGACCACTCCAACCCTGACTACCACTCTAGTGCTCAGCCAAGTTTCCTACGAGACATATATTTTGGAAAAAAAACCTTGTTTCTAGTAGCAGTGGATATGTGTGTTGATGATGAGGTCTTAAGAGAAATACATTACCTTGCAAATTCATTCAAGTTAGGTCAATAACCTGTAGGAAGCTAGGTTATGGAAATAGTGTAGTTATGATGTAGTAAGTGTTATTCTGGATGTACTTATCACTAATGATCTGTGCATGTTTTACCATCTTGTAACAGTAGATAGCAGAGAGACGCAAGTTGTAGGCAGAGAGTTGCGTGAGTTTTGTTTTGCATAGGATGTTAGACATGTTTAAAAAAAAATAAAAATAAAAAATAAATAAATATAAAACGAGAGTAAAGAAGAATATAACAGAGGGAGAGAAAGAGAGTTTTTAGGGTTCATCAGAATATAACATGTTGACATAGTGAGTGAGCCTTCAGTTGCATATAGGCATATCATATAGGCAGGCTTTTAGTGAAATCTTGACCGTGTTTTAGGTAACTGACTTGGGTAGTTATTCGTTGATGATAGTAAAAATTTTAAAGAAGAAATGATGTATCCGTGCATGTTTTATAATATATATATATATATATATATATATATAAGATTCGGTTGAAAAAAAGGGAGAAAGCCTGTAATACTTCAGATAACAGAGAAGATGTTAGGTGGAAATGTTTAGTTGCATATAAAAGAATATAACTGCAATATGCTTTATAGTTGCGTGGGACAGTGCATAAGCTTGTAGGTAGTAGAGTATTGGATGCACTGGTACATGCATATATCACGGCCTATAGGAGAAAAACTTCACCATTTTGTTTTAGATGGCCTTTAGGTAAATTTTACCTTGATTTTTGAAATGGCATGGTTCAGTAATGGGTAGGAAAAGTTTCGTTATGTTTTGATAGTATACCCAGTGGAGTGGTCGAGCAAGTCAAACTAATTCTCGTCCTATTTTTAATTTTTGCTTTGACCGTAAATTTCTAAAGTCACGTATCCAGTATTTGGATCTTGTTATAAATTTGAATCTAGGCGTGACATCCGGGATATTTGATCGTTACTCTCTGTTCGTTTCTTTTCCGGTGGATTTTCGTTTTGAATCAAAAAATTTCTGCAGCCTTCAGGTGAGTTTTTCTGACCAGACAAACATGCCTATATTTCTGTGAATTATCGCAAGTGTATGTGTAAATTATTATTTAACTGTTATCTGTCTGTAATATAACGTAGGATGTTAAACTCCATTTAAATTGACACCTCATCAGTTATTTATCTGTTGTAATATTTCTGCAGTTATATTGTTAAATGTTTATTTACTGATTTAAATCATCACTGCAAGTTCCCTATAAATTTAAATCGTTAAGGCTGAAATGATAGGCCTAAAACGATGATTATTATGCATTTATTCAGTTAACTGTTTAATTTTAACTTGGGATTGCGGGTTTGAAATGATAGAACCCGGGGTTTGTAAAATTGCGGATTGAAATGATATAAATCCGTAGCACTTGACCTAGGCTAGAAAATTTTATACAGACCCGTGGTTCCTATAATATTTTTCTGAAATATTTTAAAATTATTTTTAAATGGAAGTTTATAATATTGTGGTTTAATGTATTTAAAGGATTTTTATAAAGATTTAAAAATGATTTTTGAATGAGTTAAGATTTTAAATAAATAAATATAACTTATTTGGAAAAATTCTGGATTTTTGTTAAGATGAGATTTCAGTTAAGAAATAATTGATAATAAGTTGTATTTGGAATTTAAACTAAATTGATAAGTTAATAACCTATTACGGCATTTAAATGTTGTCTTTTAAAATTGGACTGTTTAACCCATAAACTTTAGGTAGCATTTCATAAGTGCTGCAGAAACTGGAATTTGATTGTTTTAAAAATGTATGGAAATTAATTTTGGGAAAAAGGTGTAAATTTTGGAATTTAATATGTAATTAGAAAAAATTTAAGAAATTGATTTTTTGATGGATTTAAAGGAAGAATTTAACTTTAAAATTTGGTAAAGGCAATAAATTCCAAATAAATTGAATAAATTTAAAAAGTATGTATAAAGTGGAAAGTTTAAATCAATATTTGATATTGAAGGAATTTGAGATATATTTTGATTTTAAAGTACGAATACCATTTTAAACTGTAACCACGGGTTATAATAACGCTTGGTTGGCAAAGAGACCGGGATCGGATATGGACATACTCTTTGTCGATACCGAAAACCACTTTGACTAACCGTGTACGCGGTGGAGATCCCAGAATGAAGTAGGATGGTGGTGACGTTTCCTTTAAGGTAAATACGTGGACCCGACTCCCGTGAGTTGGCATAAGGTGGCTAAAACAGGAGCGATTCTCGGATTAATGAGGTAGCACCTCTGATCGAACGCACTTCTTCGTGTGTCATTCTATTACTCCTGTGATTGTTTTGGTGCGCACCTTTGATTTGGGAGTGTTGTTCGAGGTGGGCGGTAACTGGGGCTACGCGTTTCCACCGGTCCGGATAGCAATTGGTATATCTACCCTGGCATTGCCTAGTTGTGCCGTGTCACCTACCATAGCGAGCCTCCTACGAGTTTCTATTTGTGTCGTACCTATGGAGTATCCTCTGGTAGCTTCCCGATCAGGAGGTATTACGGTACTGTATAGACTATTGGCATTATTTGTGTTAAGGGCTATATGGGTAACCCCTTAACGCTATTAAAAAGTAAGTTTATTTTACAATTAGACACTATTATAATAGCGCAATATACTACATAGTAAATAGTTTAACGGATCCTTAGAGGATGGGCGGTCCCAAGCATCCTTTAAGTTACTTGCTCTATATTACAGTACACTTGAATTAGCTTACATTATATAAGTATGTATGTCCTGACTCGAGTGTTTATGTTTTATGTTACGCTCGGGTCAGCCTGAGTTGCAGTTCAGTTTTCATCCCGGAGCTAGGATTTCTGTAGATCACTTTCAAGCTGCTGGCAAACTTCCTTTCCAGTTCTTTATCTAAAATTTTGAAATCAAGACTAGTGGACATTTGGACTGTTTACTGATAAGTTAAAACTATATTTGGATTTAAGACTATGTAAATTTTACTTGAGTAAGAATATTTATAGTGGCTTCATGAACCACTAAGTATTTTTAAATTCCGCTGCGAGTATTCTGATTCTGTGTCTGTGATTCTGTGATTAATTATTTACTGTATATTTTGAGATTTGCCAAATTTATTTTTACAACGCGGTATTTTGAACAATTCAAGTCCGACATGTGCGGATGCGAATGGTTGAAAACACCGGGTCGTTACATCTGGTATCAGAGCTTTGGCTCTAGGCAAAACTTAGAATGTATGGTAAATTTGATTTACAGAATCACTTTCATTCGAGCTTGAATCTCTTCCTTTTTGAATTTTGGAACGTTCCCTGCGGTTCCGAAGTTCATTCGTGTCCCTCACTATTTATTTTTCTTTCGATTCGGGAGTATCCCATAACTCCACTTAGGATGATCTTTATAGTGAATTGGCGGTTTCGCCAATATTCTAATATAGCGGTGAAACTCCTTTACAACTAGCATTGATTCACCGGAGATCTATATTTATCCTCGGTTTAGATACTAGTATCTTTGGGTATTCTGAACTTTATCTCTTCAGATCGAATGTAGATTTACCCCAGAAAATCCACATCGATCTGACTCTTTAAGTCACGGTTGACCAGGTTAAGGTTGCCCGCGATTTATATAAACTTATCTGGTTTCTTATTCTGTTATTTAACCATCGGATCTTCTGATTCCAACTTATCTTTAAATCAAAATTCTCTTTAATTTGAGTCCTTCAAAATTTGAATCTCTATCCTTGTTTTGAAAAAAATTATTCCTATATTTGGGAAAAATCTAATATTATATATATAAGCATAATTTTCAGAATTTAACTAGTTGTTTAGAGATAATAATGTTTGATTTTATTTATAGTTTTGTAAACCATTGGTTTTGTCTTAATAAATAATTGAACTATAAAACATGGTTATAAATTTATTTGGAAACAGAAATGGATTTAAAACAAGAATTTAAGAATTTAATATCTGATAGTTTCAAACCTTGTGTTTAAAGTCTTAAAAGGATATATTATTATTTAAATTATTTTCGAATATAAATTTGTTTCCAAAGAATTTTAAAGTTTTAAAAATCAGTGCTCTTCTCTTTGTCGCTAGAAAATAATTTCGGGGATGAGTACAACATCATCGACATTCATTTTCGAGTATCGAAGTAAAGAGACCATGTTGTAGTTTTGCTTCAAAAGTTTAATTGATTTGAATTTCTAAATGTGACTTAATTTATAATATATATAGATATATGATTTAAATTTGATTTGATATATGCAATATGTATGTATTTATTTATCTCTAAAGGGTTTGAAGTTAATTGGAAATTTAATTCATAAATTTATGTTAAAAGGTGATTCTAATGATAAAATAAAGTCAAATTTGGAATGAATATTTAAACTTGAATAATATAGTTGGAAAATTTTACTTGTATAAATTGCATGCCAATATAACTTACCTAAATCATTCAGAAATTAACTATGTAATTGGATAATGTATAATATAAAAGGACTTTATAAATAAAAATTTGAGTGGTTATAATAAATGTTATACACTTAAAGTTTCAGTTACAACAAGACAAATAGAGGTAAATAGAAATAAAATAATAATTGAATAATATACAATATCAAATGGTGTTAAAGAAAATTTAGAAATATATTGGAATAGTTATATTAAATATAATCTACTTAATATGTGCGATAAGATATATTAAGCAGAATATATTTAATAATAATCTGGAATAAAGAAAATTAAATTTGTTGAGTAAAAGATGATTATTATAAATGACTATACAAATTTCTGATTTTAGAAAATAATTGGATAATAAGATAATTAATTTGGAAATAGTTAAGATTGATTTAACTTCTGTAAAAATCAAATGAATTAAATCAATTATTGAATATTAATTTAAATTGAATTTATATAGTTTAGATATTGAGAAAATTATTTGACATAGATGAGAAAAATATTGAGAAAAACAAAATTTAATTATAGTTTGGAATAAAGAAGAAACTAAATGGGGAATTTGGTCTATTTTGGGAAATGGTAAATTTACTTTAAAAATAAAGTTAAATTACCATTTCAAATTTGGACTAAAATTAAACATTTTAAATTAGAATGTTATAATACCTTGTGAAAAAATTGGAGAAAGAAAAAAAAATGAATGATTTTTCTTTTTTTAGTGTAGGGATATTATACAAGTAAATATGTAAATAAATAAATGTTAAAATTTTAAGTATAAATAGATGAAATCAATGATTAATTTAAAATTGAATTTTTATTGTTTAGATTAATGATTCTAATTTAAGTTTCAATTTAGTTTTATTTCAGGTTGTTTCTATTCCCCTACCTTCTTCCTTTTCGAGGACGAAAAGTTCTGAGTGGGGGAGAGTGTAACAGCCCAATTTTTTTTACAAGTATTTTTCACTTGTATTTTTCTAAAAAAAAACTTTGGGGTTTATTTAAAGTGATTAAAAATATAAAAAAAACAATTGACCAAATTTTTAATTAAATAATAAGATCTCTGAAATTTTGACATGGTTAAGAATCAACTTTAATTTGGAAATTTGGGGTTTTGTCGAAGATGGTAAATAACTTAATGTCTAGCAAGATCAAGTTTTAATTAAGAAAACATTAATAGCTTAGGTGGTTAAGACATCTGGGCTATTCACGACAGGTCACGAGTTCGAGTCTTGGCATGGTCAGAATTTCTAATTTTTTTTCTAGTATATAAATGAACTGGGTAATTACGCCTTAAAAAGGGCGCCTAAATTTAGGGAATAAATACCGTATATATATATATATATATATATAAGATTATATATAAGAAAACGTATAGAACTTTAATCCGTTATTTTTCTCTTTCCAGTAAAATTTACTTCCCAATTTATATACATATATAATTTGATTTAAATCATTTCCTTAAAATACTAAATATGGAAATTTAAAGTGTGAAACGGTTAAATTTGTTAAAAAACAACTCCATTTGAATTTTAATAAAAGGAATTTTGTATATATATATATAATATGTGAAAACCAATTAAGTTTGTTAAGTAATAATTTTGAAGAATTTAGTGTATTAATGAACTGTTGGATTTCGCGTTTATAGGACGCGTAAAATTTATGGTACAAGTAACGTAATAAACGTATAAAATTTAAAACGTTATTTTTATATAACTTTGGGTGTTTTATATTACGTCAGTTGGCGTATTTTAAAAATCATATTTCAACATCGATATGTATTTAAAATATCGTATCAATGGTCTGTATACAAAATCAACGCTTACTTTAATCACGCATATAAAGTATAGAATCCAAAGCTTTGTATAACTGGCAATTAATATTTTCGCAAGCCTTATCTCAAATCCAGAGGAATAACGTGCATATCCAGGCATCAAAAAAGCACGCAAATCTGAATTTAAAAAAAGAAATGTTCAAATCTGTTTATAACTGTTCTTTAAAATATAATGATAATAATCAACTCTTCCATTTTTGATTTAAACATACCATATATTTCTTCTTAAATCACGCATATATCATTTGAGAGAAAATCAATTTTGCATTCCTTTGCGCGTGACACAAAATTTTATTCTTTTAACATTTTTGGCATTTGCCTCTTACCTTTTTGTTTCTTGAGCATGTCACTGTATTCATTTATTCACGCAACCTAAATGGACCAATATATTTGATTGCCTAAAATCAACTCATGCATTCAAATTTAACCTTGCCTATCTTTTCAAATTCTCACATTCCTATTTATATCTCTCTGTTTCCACTGCCTTTATTTTGCAAGAAAAAAATTTTCGTTCCTATAATCACGCATATAAAGTAAAAATCATATTTAAATATACTTATCGATTAAAATATCAGTTAGTGATTTTTATAACAAACGTTACTTTTGTTTTAACTGTCAAAATTTATTTTAAACTTTTGTATATACCTTTTCATCCAAATATCTTTTGCCTAAAATCAATCTCTTGCCTAATATCAGTTCTTCCAAATGCCGTTTCTTCAATCTACAATCACGCAACTATCAAATAAATAAAAAATGTTGAAATCAAAACTCATAAACTGGCAATGAATATCATGCATATAAAATCAAATCTAATTGCTAACCGTGGTCCCTAAAATCACACGAGCCTTATCCATTCAAACAAGATAAAAACTGGAAATAAATCACTGAGCACTGCTTGCTTTTTCTTTTTCCATTGATTTCGCCTCAAATCAATTCTTTATCTGCAAAACGTTCAATCTTCTATCAATGCTGCCGTTTTTTTTCAATCTCTTGCCAAGGTATTCACATTCAAACTTTTGAACGTACGAAATTTTGCTTTATCAATCAATTGTTTAGGCATGCCAAGATATGTTGCCATTTTTGTACCGAGCCCTTTTGATTTTCTTCACGTATATATGTTTTCTTGCATCTAAAGCAAACTCTCCCCTCTATAAATATATTAGCCTGGTTCGTATTTTATCTCCTCATCTTGCATAACATCATCCACAAGGAGAAAAGCTTCTATCAGGTAATATTACTATTCCTCTTCTTCTTTTGAATCCTCTCCGTTTTCCTTCTTCAGTTTTGTTTCCTTTTCTTTCCCATCTTTTGGCTCGACCACTCCAACCCTGACTACCACTCTAGTGCTCAGCCAAGTTTCCTACGAGACATATATTTTGAAAAAAAAACCTTGTTTCTAGTAGCAGTGGATATGTGTGTTGATGATGAGGTCTTAAGAGAAATACATTACCTTGCAAATTCATTTAAGTCAGGTCAATAATCTGTAGGAAGCTAGGTTATGGAATTAGTGTAGTTATGATGTAGTAAGTGTTATTCTGGATGTACTTATCACTAATGATCTGTGCATGTTTTACCATCTTGTAACAGTAGATAGCAGAGAGACGCAAGTTGTAGGCAGAGAGTTGCGTGAGTTTTGTTTTGCATAGGATGTTAGACATGTTTAAAAAAAAATATAAATAAATAAATAAATAAATAAATATAAAACGAGAGTAAAGAAGAATATAACAGAGGGAGAGAAAGAGAGTTTTCAGGGTTCATCAGAATATAACATGTTGACATAGTGAGTGAGCCTTCAGTTGCATATAGGCATATCATATAGGCAGGCTTTTAGTGAAATCTTGACCGTGTTTTAGGTAACTGACTTGGGTAGTTATTCGTTGATGATAGTAAAAATTTTAAAGAAGAAATGATGTATCCGTGCATGTTTTATAATATATATATATATATATATATATATATATATATAAGATTCGGTTGAAAAAAAGGGAGAAAGCCTGTAATACTTCAGATAACAGAGAAGATGTTAGGTGGAAATGTTTAGTTGCATATAAAAGCATATAACTGCAATATGCTTTATAGTTGCGTGGGACAGTGCATAAGCCTGTAGGTAGTAGAGTATTGGATGCACTGGTACATGCATATATCACGGCCTATAGGAGAAAAACTTCACCATTTTGTTTTAGATGGCCTTTAGGTAAATTTTACCTTGATTTTTGAAATGGCATGGTTCAGTAATGGGTAGGAAAAGTTTCGTTATGTTTTGATAGTATACCCAGTGGAGTGGTCGAGCAAGTCAAACTAATTCTCGTCCTATTTTTAATTTTTGCTTTGACCGTAAATTTCTAAAGTCACGTATCCAGTATTTGGATCTTGTTATAGATTTGAATCTAGGCGTGACATCCGGGATATTTGATCGTTACTCTCTGTTTGTTTCTTTTCCGGTGGATTTTCGTTTTGAATCAAAAAAATTCTGCAGCCTTCAGGTGAGTTTTTCTCACCAGACAAACATGCCTATATTTCTGTGAATTATCGCAAATGTATGTGTAAATTATTATTTAACTGTTATCTGTCTGTAATATAACGTAGGATGTTAAACTCCATTTAAATTGACACCTCATCAGTTATTTATCTGTTGTAATATTTCTGCAGTTATATTGTTAAATGTTTATTTACTGATTTAAATCATCACTGCAAGTTCCCTATAAATTTAAATCGTTAAGGCTGAAATGATAGGCCTAAAACGATGATTATTATGCATTTATTCAGTTAACTGTTTAATTTTAACTTGGGATTGCGGGTTTGAAATGATAGAACCCGGGGTTTGTAAAATTGCGGATTGAAATGATATAAATCCGTAGCACTTGACCTAGGCTAGAAAATTTTATACAGACCCGTGGTTCCTATAATATTTTTCTGAAATATTTTAAAATTATTTTTAAATGGAAGTTTATAATATTGTGGTTTAATGTATTTAAAGGATTTTTATAAAGATTTAAAAATTATTTTTGAATGAGTTAAGATTTTAAATAAATAAATATAACTTATTTGGAAAAATTCTGGATTTTTGTTAAGATGAGATTTCAGTTAAGAAATAATTGATAATAAGTTGTATTTGGAATTTAAACTAAATCGATAAGTTAATAACCTATTACGGCATTTAAATGCTGTCTTTTAAAATTGGACTGTTTAACCCATAAACTTTAGGTAGCATTTCATAAGTGCTGCAGAAACTGGAATTTGATTGTTTTAAAAATGTATGGAAATTAATTTTGGGAAAAAGGTGTAAATTTTGGAATTTAATATGTAATTAGAAAAAAAATTAAGAAATTGATTTTTTGATGGATTTAAAGGAAGAATTTAACTTTAAAATTTGGTAAAGGCAATAAATTCCAAATAAATTGAATAAATTTAAAAAGTATGTATAAAGTGGAAAGTTTAAATCAATATTTGATATTGAAGGAATTTGAGATATATTTTGATTTTAAAGTACGAATACCATTTTAAACTGTAACCACGGGTTATAATAACGCTTGGTTGGCAAAGAGACCGGGATCGGATATGGACATACTCTCTGTCGATACCGAAAACCACTTTGACTAACCGTGTACGCGGTGGAGATCCCAGAATGAAGTAGGATGGTGGTGACGTTTCCTTTAAGGTAAATACGTGGACTCGACTCCCGTGAGTTGGCATAAGGTGGCTAAAACAGGAGCGATTCTCGGATTAATGAGGTAGCACCTCTGATCGAACGCACTTCTTCGTATGTCATTCTATTACTCCTGTGATTGTTTTGGTGCGCACCTTCGATTTGGGAGTGTTGTTCGAGGTGGGCGGTAACTGGGGCTACGCGTTTCCACCGGTCCGGATAGCAATTGGTATATCTACCCTGGCATTGCCTAGTTGTGCCGTGTCACCTACCATAGCGAGCCTCCTACGAGTTTCTATTTGTGTCGTACCTATGGAGTATCCTCTGGTAGCTTCCCGATCAGGAGGTATTACGGTACTGTATAGACTATTGGCATTATTTGTGTTAAGGGCTATATGGGTAACCCCTTAACGCTATTAAAAAGTAAGTTTATTTTACAATTAGACACTATTATAATAGCGCAATATACTGCATAGTAAATAGTTTAACGGATCCTTAGAGGATGGGCGGTCCCAAGCATCCTTTAAGTTACTTGCTCTATATTACAGTACACTTGAATTAGCTTACACTATATAAGTATGTATGTCCTGACTCGAGTGTTTATGTTTTATGTTATGCTCGGGTCAGCCTGAGTTGCAGTTCAGTTTTCATCCCGGAGCTAGGATTTCTGTAGATCACTTTCAAGCTGCTGGCAAACTTCCTTTCCAGTTCTTTATCTAAAATTTTGAAATCAAGACTAGTGGACATTTGGACTGTTTACTGATAAGTTAAAACTATATTTGGATTTAAGACTATGTAAATTTTACTTGAGTAAGAATATTTATAGTGGCTTCATGAACCACTAAGTACTTTTAAATTCCGCTGCGAGTATTCTGATTCTGTGTCTGTGATTCTGTGATTAATTATTTACTGTATATTTTGAGATTTGCCAAATTTATTTTTACAACGCGGTATTTTGAACAATTCAAGTCCGACATGTGCGGATGCGAATGGTTGAAAACACCGGGTCGTTACAATTTCAAATCATTATTTGAAATCAAATCCAAATATACACATTTAAATATCCTTTTAATTCAAAGATATCATTCATTTATTATCATTTTTAATTCAAGGACATCATTCATTTATTATCATTTTTAATTCAAAGATATCATTTATTTATTATAATTTCAAATCACCTTTTAAATAGTTTATATTTAAATCAATACAATTCATATAAACCATTTAAAAGTGAAGTCATTATATTTAAAATCAAATATTCAGTTCCTAAAATTCTAGACAAATTCTGAGCTCATTTATTCAAATCAAAACCTCAAACATTCATTTCAGCCTACCACAACACTTATCAAGTGCTACTATAGCCCTTTATTTAGTTTTAGATTTTAGTTATCTTTCTGCTATCGCAGCACTTACCAAGTACTGTAATACCATTAAGTTATAATTTATACATAGTTCATTTATATCAACCACAACACTTACAAAGCGCTGTAATATCATTTACGTTAGAAATTATAGCATTTCAAAATACTGTTAATTGCATTTCCAATATTCAATATAATTTCACAAACAATTAATCTTTTTTTTCTTTTTAATCATTTTAAACTTATAAAATCATTTAATTTCACTTTCAAAACAATTATTTAAATATCCCTATACTCATGATTTTATAAGGTTAAATTTCCATTCAAAAATCAGTATTTAATAATAATTCACATATTAAATTCACACATTCAATTTCAATTCTTTATAATTAAATTTGAACTTAAAATTTAAGTTTACATTTTCAAATATAACCCATTTTCATTTTATATACTTAAATTAAAATTTCACCTTTAAACAAAATTCACAAATTTCCAATTTAAGTTACATTTCAAAATTCAACCAAATATTCATTCATTAAACATTTTAAATTTACTCAAAAAATCATTAATATATTGTAAAAATATAATTTTAAATTCATTTTAATTCAAAATATCATAAATTTATCATATTTCCATATTTACCTTAAATTCCATTTATAATTAAATCAAAATTCCCAAAATAATTCAAACATATTTTAAAATTTTTAGAAAAATATATTTTAACCACGGGTCTGTATATAATTTTCTAGCCTAAGTAAAGTGATACGGGTAATATATCATTTCAACCCATAATTTACAAAGAATATCTGGGTTTTATCATTTCAAACCCACATTCCCAAGTAAATGAAAGTAATTGAAAATCATTCAGGCCTATCTTTTCAGCCCATGACGATTTTCCCTTATTTTAAAGTCCGTTCGTGTATGTATCATTTCAACCCATAGTGATTCTAATCTAAAGGAAATTTGCAGTGTGATAAACTGATATAAATAACAGAAAAACATAATATAATAGTAACAGATGATATAACAGGTGTTTAAGCACGGGTGAACATCATATAATCATAATATAGCAGATATAATATGGTGATGCATTTTACAGATTCAAATGTGATCGATTTACTAATCTTATAAGTACAAAACTGTCTGGTGAGAATAATTCACTGGTATAAGCTGGAGATGACAACTGAAACACACAAACTGAGATCTTCAAAGCATGATAGCATGAAAATGATTCGAGTTTAGGAGAGCTAAAGATAAATTGCCTTGAACACATTCAAACAAGACAATACAAGCAACATAAGTTTCAACCCAAAAATACGATTAAACAATGGTAGAAATGAATGCATAAATCATCTCCAAACCACTTGCACTTGCCTTCTACAAAATATGCCTCGGCCCTAGGTTGGAAAGGCACGACTAATGCAAGGACTAGGATCTAGTTTAGGTTCATAAGAGGTCAGCCAAGCATCTATGGTGATGGGGAAAAGGTGATGCAAAGGGATAGGTGCATGGATTACAACTACAAAGGCAAACTACATGGATTCAATGCAACATTGGGCTCAGCCCAAGAAAGACCAGGCACGACCATCTCTATAGTGGGCTGGAGGATGGTGTGGCAGAGGGTTTAAGGTCATCTATGGGTGGTGGAGGTGGAGTAGGTGGCGGCCAAGGGTTGGTTGAAGGTGATTGAAGTATAGGAGGTTAGAAATGCATGAATTCAAGTGGAGTTTGCAAGTTTTAGGTTGAGTAGGTCAACGACGATGCACGGCTTGGGATGGTCAGAGGTTGGAAGAGATGGTGGTTGGTGGTTCAGGTGATGGAGGAGGCAGCCATGGTGAGGGAGTGGAGAGGGGCCGAGCTACAAAGGTGAGAAAGCAAGTGAAAATATCAACAAACAAGAAGAAAATAATGAAAAGAGAAAAAGAATTTTACCCAAAATCCTTGGAGATGATGGAGGCCGAAATTTTCAGAGATGAGAAGTTTTTTGATACGTGAAAAAGTGAGGAAAAAGATACGGCTGAAGCAATGACGAAGGTCGGCAAAAATAAAAGCAAATGTTGGTTGAAATGTGAAAAGGTGAGGAGGTGAAAAGTCAAGGGATATAAAATGGTTCAAACTCTTCAAATATCCAATATTTCTTTTAAATTTTTATATAACTGAAATATATATGTAAATTCAGATACAAATACGAAAATTTAGTAAATAAATAAAAATAAATAAATAAATATTAATTATATATAATTAAATTAAGAAAATAACAAAGAAAATGTAAACTAGTCTTGAAAATTTGGGAATAAATGGAACAAACATTGGAAAAAATTTATGTACTTGAAAAATATTTATAAATAAAGATAAGAACACAAAATAAAAATGCATTCGCAAACAATAATAAATAAATTTCAATTAAATATAATTCAAATGAAGGAAATAGCAGAAAAAAGGAAACTAGGGTTTAAAAATAGAAAATAAATACAATAAATTTTGGAAAAATTTTATTATCGCTTTAAAGATATTTAAAAGACAAAAATACATGTAACATAAAATATGATACAAATTTGAATAAGATATGACCAATAAAAAGATTATTTATATAATTTACAATAAACAATATTGTTAAATAAAACAATTTACACCCAATATTGAAAAAAAACATAACTTTCACCATATAACTCCGATTTCAACGAAATGAAAAGAAATATTCTTAAAATTTAATCCATTTTCATAATAATAGATAAAATTCAAAAATTTAAATATTTAAATATTTAAATTTAAAATTTAAAAGTCATGGTTTAACCATATTGACCAAAATTTCAATTTCTAGAAAAATATTCAATTTTATTCAAGTTTGAAAATATAATTCACATAAAAATCAAAATATATATATTTAAATAAAAAAAATTATTCATTTTAATAAATAAAATAAATTTTTTTAAATCAGAAAATTAAAATTAAAAGAAATAAAATATACAATAAAATATCCCAAAATATAGGGTTGTTACACTCTCTTCCACTCAAAACTTTTTGTCCCCGAAAAGGAATAAAGTTCGGGAAACACAAAAAAATATAATAATTGAATGACAAGGAATAGAAAAGGAAAAGAAATAAAGATTCCCATTGATCGCAGCGATCATGACTGAATCAACAGCAATTTCATTACTAGAAACAATATGTCCAAGGAATCGGACTTTATCTTTCCAACAATGGCATTTAGAAAATTTATTTAGCACAACCCAAAAACTAGATTCATCAAATCAACAAAGAAAGTAAGAGCCTTAGTCAAACCAAAAGGCATGACTAACCATTTATAGAACACATTCCCAGAGCTCCAGGAATAAGATCAATACGAAAAGAAATTTCCCACTTAGGTGGTAAACCAGTGACTTTACCATTATATCGGGATAGAATATGACTACAGGAGCCAAATAAAGATCACCACTAAAGCAATGATCAGAATAAAAAAAGTTGCACATGCTTACAAATCCTATTAAGGTTTGTGGATCCCCAAATGGATTTGAAACACATAAAAGAACAGAAGCAAACTCAGGATGAAGGAGATACTCAAACTTATCACACAAATCAACAGAATTAAGACTATGGAAAACTCTAGTATCAAATAAAACATGAATATGATACAAAAATAAAGAAAGGTTCCACCGAGGAGTACCTTGGTCATCACTAGGAGTAGGAGCAGGTGGAGAAAATGGAAATGATGTAGATAAGACAACAAATATACCAAAAGGCTTAATATCAGCAGGAGGAGGAACAGCTGCACCAGCTAAGGTAGGACAGCTATTAGCATAGTGTCCCTTCTGATCACATCTGAAGCAAGTGATGGCAGAAAGGTCAATAGGTTGCCTATGAGAAGGAGGAGATGAAGAAGATCCCAAACCCGAATTCTTGAGCCAAATCTGCTTCTGCTGTTGGAAATTAGGCTTTCTCTTCCCAAAATTGGCAGAGGAAGACTGAGATGAAGGAGTACCGTTAGGAACAGGAGCAGGAGCAAGACCAGGACCCTTAGAAGTAGGGTTCTCATAACGGATAGCCATATCCATAAGCTGGGTGAAAGTGCCATGGACATGAGAAATGGGACGATCATAATACTCAGGACGAGCACCAGATATGAACTTCTCATTGTTCTTGAGAGGAGTGTCAATCAGGCTAGGACCGAACTTAGAAAGTTCATTGAACTTCCTCTCATACTCACCAAAAGACATGGTACCTGCTTGAGATCCATAAATTCACGATAAAGCTGAGCTTTCCCGGCTTCGGGCATCCATTTTGCCACAAAAGCTTCTCCGGAAAGATGATAGGTAAACTTAGAAAAGCAAAAAAAGATAGAAAAACAGAATTCAAAGAAACACGGGAAGATACCTAAACTGCTCTCAAGTAATATCAGCTTCGACGGTGTTAGCCGTGACAGACTCCCACCAATCTAGAGTAGACTCATGCAACTGCCAAGCTGCTAACTGACGCTTTTGGGTAACAGTAATCTCAAGACCAGAAAATATCCTCTCAAGACTCCGCAACCATTACTAAGCCTCAATGATGCTCTCCGAACAGGTGAATGGGGTTCCACCAAGTCGAGAGAATTCCTTACAAAGAACAGTGAATCGAACAGGAGCAACTGGCTGAGGAGCTGGGGCAATACCACGACCCCTACTTTTGGCATTTGCTCAATTCATCCTGAAGAAAATCAAGAATGAATTTAGGACAAGATATAGAGATGACAAAGACAAGATAAGATATATTCACTTGGATGAATATCCTAAAGAAAGAAAAATCTAACAAGGTAGATACGAATGGAAGGAAGTTAGAAAACATTTGAAAATCCTTTAAAACAAGAAAATTTTATATATCAAAATAATCTTTGGAAAATCTTTTGGAAACATTTTGAAAAATCATTTTATACTTTGAAAATACGTCTCTCACAAAGAAAGCGATTCTGAGATTGATTTTACTCATTCTAGGGTATTTCAACCCTATCTCTAATGAGTTTTTGCTCCTAAGGCAATGGTTTGCCAAAAACCAAAGCTCTGATACCAAATGTAACGACCTGCCATTTCGTATCATTCGAATCAATAATAATCCACACATGCCAGACTTGAATGATGCAAAATAACAGATTGTAAATAAATTTGGAGCAAATGAAATCAAATACACAACATCGCAGACAGAGAACAATCGGAATAACTCGCAGCGGAATATAAAAATAACATAGTAGTTCATGAAGCTGCTATAACAAACTCTCAAGCCAAATACATAATAATAGTCTGAAACAACATAATAGAAATCCCAAAAACATAGAAGTTCTCTAATACATGAGATAAACTAGAACAGTTGAAACAGAAATAGATATATAAGTAGATAGGCAGAATCTCCAGCAAAGACCATCTCCAGAAAGAGAATCCAAAGTTGTGAATACTCAGGCTGACCCGAGCGTAAAGTAAAACGCAAAACACTCGAGTCAGGATAATACATACTTATATAATGTAAATCAACTCAAGTAAACTGAAATAAGGTAAAAGTAACTTAAAGGATGCCTGGGACCGCCCATCCTCTAAGGATCCGTTAAACTATTTACTATATAGTAATATTGCGCTATTATAATAATGTCTATAGTAAAATAAACTTACTTTTAAATAGCATTTCGGGCTACCCATATCACCCTTCACACATAATAGTCCCAGTAGTCCATCCAATATCATGATACCTCCAGATCGGGAAACTATCAGAGGATACCATACGGGCTACAGGAGAAAAGCGAACTCGTAGTAAAGGTTCGGTATGGTAGGTGACACGGCACACAAGGCAATGCCAGGGAAGATATACCAATTATGCGCACGGGCTGGTTGTAACGCAGCAGCCACATACGCCCACCTCGAAACACACTTCCATATCAAAATCGGAGGATGGCCATCTAATCAATCACAAATAAGAGTATGGTATCGAAGGAATGCATCCGACCATAGGAGCTACCCCTTTTGGCCCAAGATCGCTCATGTTTTAGCCACCTTAAGCCAACTCAAGGGAGTCGAATCCACGTAATATACCTCAAGAACGTCGCCACCATCTTACATCATTCTGGAATCTCCACCACGTACACAGTTGTTAAAGTGGTTTTCGGTGTCGATAGAGAGTATGTCCATATCCGATCCCGGTCTCTTTAACAACCAATCGTTATTATAACCCGTAGTTATAATTTAAAAATCATAGTTTATACTTCAAAATAAATTAACATTTCAAATTCAAATCTTTATCAAAATAAGGATCTAATCATTTCCAAACCATTTCAATATATCAAAATATCATATCTTCCAAAATTCATTTCAAATAATTATTTGAATTCAAATCCAAATATACACATTTAAATATCCTTTTAATTCAAAGATATCATTCATTTATTATCATTTTTAATCCGAAGATATCATTCATTTATTATCATTTCAAATCACCTTTTAGATAGTTTATATTTAAATCAAAACAATTCCATTAATCTATTTAAAAGTGAAGTCATTATATTTAAAATCAAATATTCAGTTCCCAAAATTCTAGACAAATTCTGAGCTTATTTTTTTAAATCAAAACCTCAAACATTCATTTCAGCCTACCGCAACACTTATCAAGTGCTACTGTAGCCCTTTATTTAGTTTCAGATTTTAATTATCTTTCTGCCATCGTAGCACTTACCAAGTGCTGTAATACCACTTAGTTATAGTTTATACATAGTTCATTTGTATCAACCACAGCACTTACAAAGCGCTGTAATATCATTTACGTTAGAAATAATAGCATTTCAAAATACTGTTAATTACATTTCTAATATTCAATATAATTTCGCAAACAATTAATCTTTTTTTTTCTTTTAATCATTTTAAACTTATAAAATCATATAATTTCACTTTCAAAACAATCATTTAAATATCCCTATATCCATGATTTTATAAGGTTAAATTTCCATTCAAAAATCAATATTTAATAATAATTCACATATTAAATTCACACATTCAATTTCAATTCTTTATAATTAAATATGAACTTAACATTTAAGTTTACTTTTTAAAATATAACCCAATTTCATTTTATTTACTTAACTTAAAATTTCACCTTTAAATAAAATTCACAAATTTCCAATTTAAGTTACATTTCAAAATTCAACGAAATATTCATGCATTTAACATTTTAACTTTATTCAAAAAATCGTTAATATATTATAAAAATATCATTTTAAATTCACTTTAATTCAGAATATCATAAATTTATCATATTTCCATATTTACCTTAAATTCCATTTATAATTAAATCAAAATTCCTAAAATAATTCATATTTCAAATTTTTACTTTACCATTTATTTATTTCACTTATAAATTTTCAGATAATCAATAATACATTACAAAAAAATCTTTTTTAATTAAGTTTTAAATCAAAATATTAAAACATTTACATTTCAAACATATTTTAAAAATTTTAGAAAAATATATTTTAACCACGGGTCTGTATATAATTTTCTAGCCTAAGTAAAGTGATACGGGTAATATATCATTTCAACCCGTAATTTACAAAGAAAATCCAGGTTTTATCATTTCAAACCCGCAGTCCCAAGTAAATGAAAATAATTGAAAATCATTCAGGCCTATCATTTCAGCCTATAACGATTTTCCCTTATTCTAAGGTCCGTTCGGGTATGTATCATTTCAACCCATAGTGATTCTAATCTAAAGGGAACTTGTAGTGTGATAAACTGATATAAATAACAGAACATCATAATATAATAGTAAAAGATGATATAACAGGTGTTTAAGCATGGTTGAACATCATATAATCATAATATAGCACATATAATATGGTGATGCATTTTACAGATTCAAATGTGATCGATTTACTAATCATATAAGTACAAACTGTCTGGTGAGAATAACTCACTTGTATAAGATGGAGACGTCAACTGAAACACACAAACTGAGATCCACAAAGCATGAAAATGATTCGAGCTTGAGAGAGCCAAAGAAAATTGCCTTGAACACATTCAAACAAGACAATACAAGTTTCAACCCAAAAATACGATTAAACAATGGTGGAAATGAATGCATAAATCATCTCCAAACCACTTTCACTTGCCTTCTACAACATATGCCTCAGTCCTAGTTGGAAAGGAACAACTAAAGCAAGGATGAGGATCTGGTTTGGATTCATAAGAGGTCGGCTGTAACAACCCGCATATTAAACGATTTTATATTTAAATGATTTATTTAAATATAGCATCGCTAGTCGGATTTTGAGTCCGAAATGTTACTTTCTGCAAACGGTCGAATTGGGTCTCAAGACCACTTCCATTGAGTTCAAAACGTCGTTTGCGATTTTTTTGAGTATAAGCTTCGATATGTTTGGAGTAAGTTGAAATTGGCTACTTTTTCTAGTTGGGTTTTGGGTTTGGGTTCAGCCCACTAGCTAACTAAACCCGCTAACTCAGCCCTCTCCTCTCCATTCTCTCATTCTTACTTCTCAAACTCAAGCTCCAACTGAAAAAGATGGAAAGGAAAGGGAATTAGAAACTCCAAACCCTAGTTCTTCTTTCTAGCTTATAATCTTGCTCCAAAATCAAAGGGAAGCCATTGGTAAGCTTCTTCTTCATCTTCTCTATCTCTTTCTCTCTTCAATTTCAGAAAGTTCACTAAAACCTAATTTGGGAAATATGTGTTTTATCCTTTGATTGAAGCTAGTTAAGTTGAAGTAGAGATTAGTTGGTCATCTCCTTGTTATTGAGCTTCTTCTTCTTCTTCTTTGTCTTTGGGAAAAGGTGAGTTTTGAACTCACATCTACTTCTCTTGATTTCATTGATGTTGGGTATGAATTCCTAACACCCTGTTCAAATGCACTTGCTTTTGGTTTGGATTGAATTGGTGAATATCCAAATTTTTAGTGTTTGGGTTCAATTCTTTAAAGATCCTAATTTTTATATTTGAACATGTTTTTGGTAGCGAATCGGAGAGCTAATGGAGCTGGGGTATCTATTGGCTAAGGCCCCTTAGGTCCATTGCTCGAACGGTGGCGTTTTGGAAGAATTTGCATTTCATTGAAAAAGGGCAGGAACTGTAGAAATTTGCAGTTCGGCCGACCGAGCCCTGTAGCCGGTCAACCGACCTGCTACCACGAGTCTTGTTTTATTTTCTACATCTGGCCAGCCGACCGAGCCCTGTAGCCGGTCGACCGACCTGCTCATGTTTTGCCTGTTTTGCCTATTTTTGCACATTTTGATTGGTTTTCCAAATTTTATCGATTCAAGTTGCTTTTTAGTAGTTGTTATTGCATCTTTGACTTTGATAACTTATTCTTGACTTCATCCACGGGTTTTTATAAAATAATCTCTCGAATCACATTTAAAAGCTCGTTTCTCCAATTTATAAATTCCATTTAAAACACACACTTTCGCACTTCGAGCGTAGTGGAAGGGTGATTAAATGGTTGGGCAAAACACGGACCATGAATCTGTGCGTTTATCCTTCCGATTAATCCCCGACCAATTCAATTGATCATTTTTGACCTTCGGGTTTGGTTTACCTATGATATGAGGTAAATTTTGTACTGCTTTGAGTGTGAAAGTGACTGACGGATAGTAAACCGTTTAGTGCGAACGAGTGGTTATGGGACATACATTAACACTTTTCGGATTCCTTTTCGAGAGTTGTGACACATTCCGCCAGTTCATGGTGTCCAGTACTGGGTCTTCGACCTTCACCACTACGGTTTGTCTCCCTATAGTATCGCTTACGATGTTGGTCTTTATGAGCCGCATGGGTGATATTGGGTTTGTGCCTTCGGGTTTGTTGCCCTATAGTATCGCTTTCTATGTTGGTCGTTATGAGCCGCATGGGTGATATTGGGTTTGGAGTCTTCGGGCTCATGGATCCTTGTTTATACAGTACTGAGCTCGAGCAATTTTCTGATGTTTCATTGATATGTATATTCCCTTGGTATCGCCCTTCGGTGTTGATCTTTTTGAGCCGCATGATGTGTAGCGATTACCTTGTGGAACTTGTATACCTTATGGGTATTTGTTATTTGCCTTTTGGCTTGATTTGGGATAATTGTATCCTTTGTTTATCTATGTCGTCAATGATATGAGGCTTGTTCTATATGATTCATCTTTTGTTGATGATTGTGTTATCTCTTTTAGAGATATTTGTTATACTTTATAACCTTGCAGGTTTATTGTTGTTCAGTTTATCCAACTGATTCGTTTAGCTAGACTGACCCGTGTATTTTATACTCGGGTCAGGCCGAGATGTTTCAGATTAGGTACTTTGGACTTAGCCTATTTCGCTTCCGTATGGACTACTTAGCTAGCTTCTTTTTGTCATAGCTTTTGTGTAGTCCTATTATGTTGTAACTCTGATATTTATTCTTCTGGATTCATCTGTATATGGTGGTTTGCTATACCACTTGACATGTATCATTTTGTATACTTTGTTATGTATCCATGTATGTATATGATGATCTACTGTTCTATGATGTATATTACATTTGAGTTGTTATATTCTGTTCTGATAGATCCTCCAGCCACCTATGGTTTTGTTTTAAGTATTCATTAGATATGTCGATCTGTTTGGTATGATTTTTGCCGACGTATTTAATGGATAGTTAAAGCAAGGCTATAGATGGTCGCTCCTATCCAGCCTTATTCTCCGCATTAGCAGACGGTATTACCTAATAATACTCTTTGCTAATGTGGGTATAGAGGTGGGGCGTCACAGCTTGGTATCAGAGCTGAGTTCAGAACAAAATATGATAAACACAGAATAGAAACACATATTCCGGTACATTAAAGTGTATAAGTGTACAAATCCTTGAATCATCGTGCCTCTTTATTCCTTCTACCATCAAAGGTTAGATAGGATTTGGGAATATGTCTAGGAATACATTTGAATTCCGTAGTATTCCATATTGAATTATCTACCTTGGGAATAATCTTTACCTTATCTTAACTTTCAGCTTATGGCTGGAAGAGACGGAGGACGACGCTCGGATGCTGGGCAGTCCAGTGGCTCACATCCGGACGGCGTTTATATGTTTGCCGATCAGTTTTTGAGTGGTTTAGGAGCACACAGCCTCCGGCTCCTACTCGAACATCTCCTCCTTGCAAGTCCACCTTCGCACGATTGTGCAGTGATTTTTCTCATCTTGGAGGGAATCCATTTAAAGGCTCCGAGATTGTTCTTGAGGTCCAAGTTTGGATTCGCTTGTACGAGCATGTTCTCTCTCGCATGGATCCTTCTGACCATGATAGAGTTCTTGTAACTTCTAGCTTATTGCAAAAGCGTGCCCTTGATTGGTACGAGCTTCTTTTAGCTGAATTTGATGAGTCTGCTCTTTCTTGGACTCAGTTTCGGGAACGATTCAAACTCAAGTTCGTTCCTGAACCTGAGAAAGCTTTGTTGTCCCGGCGCTTTCTTGAATTGAAGCAAGGGGATTCTTCTGTTTCTGAATATGTTGCATCTTTCGAGGCCTTATCTAAGTATGGTCTTGAAATCATTAGTACCTCGTATAGGAAGAATCTAAAGTTGGTATCTGGTCTTAAGAAATGTCTTAAGAAGTCTTTACTGCTCCAGCTTAAGCTTTCCTTTGAGGAGTTGGTTGATTCGGCACTTCATCTCGAAGCCTTCGAGAAGGAGTGTGATTGTGGGAATGATGTTGAGGTTCGCAAGAACGCCAACAAGAGGCAGTTTCCATTCGATAAGCGGAAATTTTTCCCTTCCAAGAAGAAAAAGCATGTTGAAGCTGAGTCTCAGTCTGCTGGAACACCTTCCATTAGGAAGTGTTTCAATTGTAGTTCATCTGATCATATGATTCGAGCTTGTCCTAAGCCTCTTTTCTGCCGCTACTGCAAGAAGGAAGGCCATCGTAGTTCCACTTGTCCTATTGCTCCGAGTAATCTTCTGTCAGGAAAACTAAATATAGCGGACGCTTCTGGAGGTTCTTCTCAGGGAAAAGGTATATCTCCATTTGTTTTGGAAGGTTCTATTTTATTTCTTGACTATTGTATTCGAGTTCTCTTCGATACGGGGGCTTCACATTCTTTCGTATCGAAGAAGCTCTTTGTTTTTGGATGTTTCTTGTATGGTTACTTCTTTGAGAATTACGAATCCGAATTGGTGGATCCGCAATGCTCAATTTGCTTGTATTGATGTCGAGATTATTTATGTGATTTTTCTTTCCGAGCCAATTTGCATGTTATGCGTTGCTTAGGCTTCGGAATTTATATTTTTTAAAGGATTGACTTAATTATTATGAAGCCATATCCTATATCTCGAGTAGACTATTCATCCTCGACATTTTCAATCTGTTAAACGGATTTCTATCTTCCTTTGTGATTTCGATTTCCAATTTGATGGCATCATTTTTCTTTAAGTCCTCATGATGAGGAAAGTATTGTTTCTCTCATTCTTGTAGTTTGAGAATTTTCTGGTATTTCTGGTCTTGTCTTAGGATTATCTCCTAAGCAATCTTTTGAGTTGTGTTAAGGTATTTTTTTTTTAGCTCGACCTTACCACCGGTTTTCATTTGGCTACGAGTTGCGGAGGTTAGCACTCCACGTACCGCATTCCACACTCGTTGTGATTTGTATGAATGATTTATTATGTCATTCCCTTTGTCTAGCTCATTTCATCCATTTTATGAATCGAGTATTCTACGAATATCACGATGATTCCATTTTTTTGTATTTGTTGATTTTGGATGGAATTAGCAATTTAAAATTTTTGCAAGATTTATTTATAAGTATAATTGGATTTTTGTTCTTAAAATGAACAAAGAGAATTAAAAAAAAGTTTTTAGAAACATGTTTATCATATAGAATATTGTTTTGTGATTGTATTGCCCATTGAGTGCTTTAAGAATTCTAGTCGATGCGCTTGATCAACGTTATCGATAGGAATCTCCTAAATGCTTTGATGAGACGATCAGGCACAATAAATTGATTTGAAATAAGAAATTTTTCTAGAAAGATAACTACATAAAGATAATTGTGATTTTGAAAGTTTTAGCTTTTCGAGAAGGTAGATTATTTGAAAGAACTCTTTTTCGATACTCTTATTCTTGGGAGTCCCGAAGGGAACCAAGACTTTATCTTTTGTTCCAAAGCTAATCGTATTGGTTTGGATGTCGTTCCCTTGCAAAAGAGAACGTGCTATCACTTATGTTTCTAAACCATTAAAGCTTACCGAGACTAGATATGCCACCAATGATCTAGTGCTCGCGGCTATTGTTTTTGCCTTTTGTATTTTGCATCATTACTTTTGGGTGAGGGATTTTGCTCTCCTCACCAATCATAATTTTGAAATGCTTATCTTCTCATAGGGAACTTAATGTTGGTTCGAGTTCCTAGCATCTTATGATCTTGATATTTTAATTTTCGAAAAGGGGATCGTGTTGCCAATGCATTTAGTTGTAAGCAGCAAGTGATTGTTTCTTTGTTGATGTCCGAATGGAATGATCTTTTTACCAAGTTCATCAGACGTTTTGTTGTACTTTATTTTGTTGAGCTTTGGTTCATTTGACGTATTGTTTGTACCACATCGGTGTTTTTGAGCTTAGGAATCCATAGAATTCTCTGAGCAAACAAGTTCAGACTTATCCTTTCGTGCACTTTATGGTGAATTTCTTATTCTGGTATTCTTCTGTGTTATATGTTTGTGGGAGTTGGGATAATCACCTACCTCTTGTAGAGTTCTCCTACAATAATAGTTTTCAGTCTAGTGTTAGCATGGCTCCTTTCGAAGCCTTATACGGAAGGCCATGTCGATCACCTTCTTGTTGGTTGGAATCTGGGGAGAAGATTATTCTTGGCCCAGATTTTGTTCATGATTCTTCCGAGAAGATTGATCTTATTCGATTGAGAATGAAAGAGGCATAGAGTCGCCAGAAATCCTACGCGGACAACCGTAGGAAGCCTCTCGAGTTCTCGATCGGCGATCTTGTTTTTATTCGTGTTTCTCCTTTGAATGGGGTTATGCGCTTCAGTATGACTGGGAAATTGGCTCCTCGTTATATAGGACCATTTTCTATTACTGAACGCATTGGCCTTGTGGCTTATAAAGTTTCACTTCCATCTCATTTATCTGGTATTCATGACATGTTTCACATCTCGCAACTTCGGAAGTGTCTTCGGGAGTCGGATTCTGTTATTACTTCTCCTGATTTGCAAGAGCTTGAGGTCTCACCGGACTTATCTATTGTACAGCAGCCTATGCGTGTACTTGACACGGAGGTGCGACACCTTCGAAACAAGGACGTGCCACTTGTTAAAGTTCAATGGTCCGCTAATCCCAATGACTGTACTTGGGAAACCAGAGAGTTTATTGAGCGATCTTATCCGGATTTTCTATCTTTACTTTGAAACGGTGAGAATGTCTTTTCATCTCAAGCTTATTTCCTTTTCTTTTGAATGTTCTATGTATGTAGTTGTTACAAATATCGTCTCTAGGAATTGCGGGGACGCAATTTTGTAAGGAGGGGAGATCTGTAACAACCCGCATATTTAATGATTTTATATTTAAATGATTTATTTAAATATAGCGTCGTTAGTCGGATTTTGGGTCCGAAATGTTACTTTCTGCAAACGGTTGAATTGGGTCACAAGACCACTTCCATTGAGTTCAAAACGTCGTTTGCGATCTTTTTGAGTATAAGCTTCGATATGTTTGGAGTAAGTTGAAATTGGCTACCTTTTCTAATTGGGTTTTGGGTTTGGGTTCAGCACACTAGCTAACTAAACCCTCTAACTCAGCCCTCTCCTCTCCATTCTCTCATTCTTACTTCTCAAACTCAAGCTCCAACTGATAATGGTGGAAAGGAAAGGGAATTAGAAACTCCAAACCCTAGTTCTTCTTGCTAGCTCATAATCTTGCTCCAAAATCAAAGGGAAGCCATTGGTAAGCTTCTTCTTCATCTTCTCTATCTCTTTCTCTCTTCAATTTCAGAAATTTCCCTAAAACCTAATTTGGGAAATATGTGTTTTATCCTTTGATTGAAGTTAGTTGAGTTGAAGTAGAGATTAGTTGGTCATCTCCTTGTTATTGAGCTTCTTCTTCTTCTTCTTCTTTGTCTTTGGGAAAAGGTGAGCTTTGAACTCACATCTACTTCTCTTGATTTCATTGATGTTGGGTATGAATTCCTAACACCTTGTTCATATGCACTTGCTTTTGGTTTGGATTGAATTGGTGAATATCCAAATTTTTAGTGTTTGGGTTCAATTCTTTAAAGATCCTAATTTTGATATTTGAACATGTTTTTGGTAGCGAATCGGAGAGCTAATGGAGCTGGGGTATCTATTGGCTAAGGCCCCTTAGGTCCATTGCTCGAACGGTTGCGTTTTGGAAGAATTTGCATTTCATTGAAAAAGGGCAGGAACTGTAGAAATTTGCAGTTCGGCCGACCGAGCCCTGTAGCCGGTCGACCGACCTGCTACCCCGAGTCTTGTTTTATTTTCAGCATCTGGCCAGCCGACCGAGCCCTGTAGCCGGTCGACCGACCTGCTTATGTTTTGCCTGTTTTGCCTATTTTTGCACATTTTGATTGGTTTTCCAAATTTTATCTATTCAAGTTGCTTTTTAGTGGTTGTTATTGCATCTTTGACTTTGATAACTTATTCTTGACTTCATTCACGGGTTTTTATAAAATAATCTCTCGAATCACATTTAAAAGCTCGTTTCTCCAATTTATAAATTCCATTTAAAACACACACTTTCGCACTTCGAGCGTACTGGAAGGGTGATTAAATGGTTCGGCAAAACACGGACCATGAATCTGTGCGTTTATCCTTCCGATTAATCCTCGACCTATTCAATTGATCGTTTGACCTTCGGGTTTGGTTTACCAATGATATGAGGTAAACTTTGTACTGCTTTGAGTGTGAAAGTGACTGACGGATAGTAAACCGTTTAGTGCGAACGAGTGGTTATGGGACATACATTAACACTTTTCGGATTCCTTTTCGAGAGTTGTGATACATTCCGCCAGTTAGTCGTGTCCAGTACTGGGTCTTCGACCTTCACCACTACGGTTTGTCGCCCTATAGTATCGCTTACGATGTTGGTCTTTATGAGCCGTATGGGTGATATTGGGTTTGTGCCTTCGGGTTTGTTGCCCTATAGTATCGCTTTCTATGTTGGTCGTTATGAGCCGCATGGGTGATATTGGGTTTGGAGTCTTCGGGCTCATGGATCCTTGTTTATACAGTACTGAGCTCGAGCAATTTTCTGATGTTTCATTGATATGTATATTCTCTTGGTATCGCCTTTCGGTGTTAGTCTTTTTGAGCCGCATGATGTGTAGCGATTACCTTGTGGAACTTGTATACCTTATGGGTATTTGTTATTTGCCTTTTGGTTTGATTTGTGATAATTGTATCCTTTGTTTATCTATGTCGCCGATGATATGAGGCTTGTTCTATATGATTCATCTTTTGTTGATGATTGTGTTATCTCTTTTAGAGATATTTGTTATACTTTGTAACCTTGCAGGTTTATTGTTGTTCAGTTTATCTAACTGATTTGTTTAGCTAGACTGACCCGTGTATTTTATACTCGGGTCAGGCCGAGATGTTTCAGGTTAGGTACTTTGGACTTAGCCTATTTTGCTTCCGCATGGACTACTTTGCTAGCTTCTTTTTGTCATAGCTTTTCTGTAGTCCTATTATGTTGTAACTCTGATATTTATTCTTATGGATTCATTTGTATATGGTGGTTTACTATACTACTTGACATGTATCATTTTGTATACTCTGTTATGTATCCATGTATGTATGTATATGATGATCTACTGTTCTATGATGTATATTACATTTGAGTTATTATATTCTGTTCTGATATATCCTCTAGCTACCTATGGTTTTGTTTTAAGTATTCATTGGATATGTCGATCTGTTCGGTATGATTTTTGCCGACGTATTTAATGGATAGTTAAAGCAAGGCTATAGATGGTCGCTCCTATCCAGCCTTATTCTCCGCATTAGCAGACGGTATTACCTAATAATACTCTTTGCTAATGTGGGTATAGAGGTGGGGCGTCACAGCGGCCAAGCATCTACGATGATGGGACAAAGGTGATGCAAAGGGATAAGTGAATGGTTTACAACTACAAAGGCAAACTACATGGATTCAATTCAACATTGGGCTCGGCCCTAGCAAGACCAGGCATGGCCATCTCTGTATTGGACTGGATGATGGTGTGGCAGAGGGTTTCAGGTCGTCAATGGGTTGTGGAGGTGGAGTAGGTAGCGGCCAAGGGGTGGTTGAAGGCGATGGAAGCATAGGACGTTAGAAATGCATGAATTCAAGTGGAGTTTGCAAGTTTTAGGTGGAGTAGGTCAACTATGGTGCACGGCTTGGGATGGTTAGAAGCTAGAAGAGGTGGTGGTTTGTGGCTCAGGTGATGGAGGAGGAGGCCATGGTGAAGGAGTGGAGAGGGGCCAAGCTACAAAGGTGAGAAAGCAAGTGAAAAAAATCAACAAACAAGAAGAAAATAATGAAAAGAGAAAAAGAATTTTACCCAAAATCCTTGGAGATGATGGAAACCGAAATTTTCAAAGATGAGAAGTTTTTTGATACGTGAAAAAGTGAGGAAAAAGATACGACTAAAGCAATAAGGAAGGTCGGCAAAAATAAAAGCAAATGTTTGTTGAAATGTGAAAAAGCGAGGAGGTGAAAAGTCAAGGGATATAAAAGGGTTCAAACTCTTCATATATCCAATATTTCTTTTATTTTTTTATATAACTGAAATATATATATAAATTCAGATAAAAATACGAAAATTTAGTAAATAAACAAAAATAAATAAATAAATAATTATATATAATTAAATTAAGAAAATAACAAAGAAAATGTAAACTAGTCTTGAAAATTTGAAAATAAATGGGACAGACTTTGGAAACTTTTTATGCACTTGAAAAATATTTATAAATAAAGATAAGAACACAAAATAAAAATGAATTCACAAAAATGAATGAATAAATTTTAATTAAAATAATTTAAATGAAGGAAATAGCAGAAAAAAGGAAACCAGGCTTTAAAAATAGGAAATAAATGCAATAAATTTTGGAAAATTTTTATTATCACTTTAAAAATATTTAAAAGACAAAAATATATGTAACATAACATATAATACAAATTTGAATAAGATATGACAATAAAAAGATTATTTATATAATTTACAATAAGCAATATTGTTAAATAAAACAATTTACACCCAATATTGAAAAAACATAACTTTCACCATATAACTCCGATTTCAACGAAACGAAAAACAATATTCTTAAAATTTAATCCACTTTCATAATAAAAGATAAAATTAAAAAATATAGATATTTAAATTTAAAATTTAAAAGTCAAGGTTTAACCATATTGACCAAAATTTCAATTTCTAGAAAAATATTCCATTTTATTCAAGTTTGGAAATATAATTCACATAATAATCAAAATATATATTTAAATAACAAAATTTATTCATTTTAATAAATTAAATAAAGTTTTTTAAATCAGGAAATTCAAATTAAAAGAAATAAAAAATACAATAAAATAGTCCTAAAATATAGGGTTCTTACATTTTATCTTGTATATTTAAAAATATGTCCATAACAATTTTCTAGGAAAATCATGCTTTTGTACCAAAGTGACCAAAGTTTGAAATTGATATTGTAAATGTTCTAAAAATATGAAATAAATTATAAAAATCCTTTAAATTTTTTAAAAGAGATTTAAGCCGAAAAGATGGATTTATAAATGATATAAATGTTGTTTTAAAGAATATAGCTTTTAAAACTCTATTTGCAACACTTTTTGCAACACTTTTTAATAACTTTTGAAATTTAGTTTTAAACTTAACAATTCTTTTCTAAATATTTTGTGAATGATGTAAATAGAATAATTAAGTAATTTAAAGATGGTTTAGAAGTTTTAATAAAAATTTGAATAAATGGTTAAGAGGAATTGTTTATAACACTTAAACAATAATTGAATAATATTGAATATAATAACAAATTGAGTATGCAGGAAAGATAGTACATTTGTCCCGCCTGTGAGAGCTAAACGGTAAACCAAGGTGTGTAACTAAGGTTAAAAATGGAGCAACCAGTGCCCTGAACTTACCTGGCCTTTTCTATCTTTTAGACGAGGGGTGGAACAGATCGAAAGGAAAGCTCGATTGCTCCAAAAGATCATATTTAATGTTTTTCCAAGATAAAAGAAAGATCTTCATGATGTACGATTACTTTCCACTAGTCCATAAAGGTGAAATTTACCATATTTAAGGTGGCAGTAGTGCTCTGTTATGAAAATATTCGATTTGCAAGAATATGATTTGAAGTTAAGAGAGAAATCTTTGATTTAGATTTAATGAATGATTTGGAAATATTGTCCCTAAGTTAAAATTTATAATTTAAATGAAATAAAATCATTGATTTAGATTTAATGAATGATTTGAGAATATTTTCCCTAAGTTAAAATTATAGCTTGAATATAAGAAATCTTTGATTAAGATTTAATGAATGATTTGGAAAGGTTTTCCTAAGTAAAAGGGAACATGATTTGGAATCCTTCTAAGGTTTTAAGAAAGCTTTAAATAAATCAAATGATATAATAAATGAGGCTTAATGATTCCATACACTCTTGAAAAGAAAATGGAATAAATTGAAGAGAATATATCTAAGAAAGATATTTGATTTAAATAAAAGATGAAGTAATTGATTAATGATTGATATCCACATATGAACTTAACATCTTTTGAAGCGATGATTGGCTTCAAAGGAATAGGGGTCAAATTTGGGCGATTCCTATCCGAAAACCACCTCGAACCAATTTACGTATTTGAAGATAGAAGATGTTTGAAGATGGAGATATTTAGACTAACAATAACGAGGAACTACTTGTTGATTAATTGATGATAAACTCCCGATTCTCTATATTGTAGCAATGGTCTCTTTGTTATAAAAAAACCTCAAAACCATAAGGACTTCTCACATAGTAATGGCTGAGGAAAGTACCTTCGGTTTCGTTCAAGTTTCAGAACGAACTTGTATGGATTGATGTCTGACAGTGCATTTTCTAAGATTACGTACATTGGTATTTACAAACATACATCTGTGGTGGTGGGGAAGGCAACTTCTATTAGCTTAACACCCTCCTTGAGACATACGAACTCAAAGGTTGTATTTTTGTGGAAGGCAATTAGTATTCAACGGAAATGGCAATGTGACATTCAAAGAAGATGTGCTATGTGAATTCGTTTACCTCAGGCCTCATCACCTAGAAATGACAGAAATATGGTAGAAGCAGCAAAGCTAAGTGGTCCCTCCCAATTAGGAGACGTCATCATCCTTCTAGATTTACTCTATACATGCCTAAGTATGTGGGGAATGTATGAATCGGCTACCTTTAAAGGTCGGTAACGATCAGGGTGATGGCATATTCGGTACTATTTTGGGTGAGGGGTAGGCCGGTATTGTATTGGTTTAGGCGTTCAGTATTTGGACCCTAGGTGCATCCCTCTAGAGGTGTACTGTCGGAAGGTAGTCCCTTACCTTATCATTTATATCGAATCCATTCTCCAATAAGTGCCTTCGGACTTGATTGTAGAACCTACTATGCTGGAATTTAATAATGTAATAATTTCGGCTAAGATTAATAAGTTTATTTGCAAAAAAATTCAAAGAATGTCAGTAGAAATAATATCAAATGTTTTGATAAAAAAGTGTTTTAGTTATCATAAGGTAAAAAAATGTCTGTGTTTATGTGTGGTCCTAGTCTTATGAGATACTCTTTCTTTTCGAAGGATTTTATTCAAAGGTTAATATATGACACCGTCGTTTATATTTTGAGTTTCTCACGTTGGTTTATCAAGCCTGATCCGGGTATTTTCAATAATCTTGTCAGATCCGAGTAGTTTCAGGTTTAATGAAGACGGTTGGAGTTTCCATAGAGAGCTGGAAATATTCATCTGTGTATTGACATATTCTATTATCCGCTTTGCTTAGTTGTTTGTTGTTTGTCAGCAATTATAAGGACAGATGTTTATAACTATCCAAGCTGAATTTAGGTTAGACTCTAATATATGTATTTCAAAAAATTTCCACTGTAAAGATATTTGTTCATTTTAAGTATTATTCCATTCGTGTGAGATACTATTCTGTCTTTATTTTCTTTTTCACCCCTTAAAGATCCGCTTATTCGTGCAATTTGAGTTGGACATGTGTGGTTTATTGTCAGCTCAATAGGTACGGAAATTCAGGCCTTCATAGTTGGTATTAGAGTTGAAGGTTAAGCGAGAATCTTGGCTTTGATGGGGTAAAGACTCATCATAGATAGGGTTAGTAATACCCTTGGATGAGTAACTCATTATACTTAGGTTTAGTAACAAAATAGAATGAGTTGAGAGTATTATATATTAGCACGTGTTTGTTAATGTTATATATAAAGGTTTTGTTTTAGAAGATTGGTAAATGAAATATTACCTAGGATTATACTTTGATTACAAAGTATCTATTTTGAAAATTTATATAGTTAGAAATCAAGATTAGTGAAATTTAAATATGTACATCTTGTGATTAGAATTTCACGGTTTGACTATAAGATATTTCATAAAGATAATCGACAAGTAAGAAATCCGATAAGGTAAATAAGATCTTTAATACTTATTCCAAAATAATAAATCAAGAAATGATAATGCTAAGTTACTATCATGAACTGATCAATTGTTTGATTTAAAAACTCAAGTACAAATACCTTGTGAATTAAGTTTCACGATTTGACTATAAGGTGTTTGATAATAAGATTGGTTTAAGAAATGAGCATATAAAATAATAATGTGTTTAGCAAATAGAAAATGATTATGGAAAAGATAAATATAAAAGGGATGAAGATTAAAATCCGAGTAATATAAAGAATTGCGGAAACCTAAATAAAGTTAATTAATATAAGATGAATTTATAAAAAGAATTTATAAGATAGATTTTATATATAGAAAAGTGATCTCTAAAGAATTTTGAAAAGCTTATCATTTCAAATAAAAAGAGATATTCTATGATAAATAGTTCGAATGGCTCGAAAATAAAATAAAAATGAGCAAGAGATGTGTTTGGAAGGTAAGCACTTTTCTTAAGTGTTACTCTTCTTGTTAAGAGAATATATAATACTATTGGCAGTACCCAGATCCTTGGTATTATTTTGGAGTTACTCGATCTATATAATTTTCCTAAGTTAAAGAGATAATGTGAATCATTAATTGATAAATTGATTAGTAATATATATAAAAGTTTTTATACTAAAGATAAATTTGGAATCGCTAATTGATAATATAAAGCGGGATCCTCGACGATTATGGACAGTCGAAAATTTCTGAATCACACCTAACACAGAGCTAGGGAGTTTATGAATTTTTTTGTTTAAATATAAACAATTGTGAAATATTTTGAGTAAATGAATTTGGATAAGTATAATTTATAAATGTGATTATAAATAAAAAGGATTTAAAAGTGGATAAATTTATAATAGCATTAAGGCAGAAATAAATTTTATAATTATGAATTTGAAATGATAGCAATCTACAATTCACCCAGATATAAAACCGATCGGAATTTGTGATGTGTATATATTATTAGGATGTAAGAGGGTATTATAAAAAAATAGATTTAAGTCATGAACTAGTTATACTCTTAAGTAAAATAATGACTCTTTAAAATGTAATTATAACCTAGAAAATGTTTTATTAATGAATTCTGCCATTAATTAAGAATTTGGACTTAAGTTTATAAAAATGATGGATTTACATAGTTGTGTTTAAAGATCTAATAGATCTAAGTGCTAGTTTTACGAAATGATTCATGAATAATATTAGTATTAAAGAAAATATGTTAAAAAATGGATGTGAAAAATAAAAGAAGTGAATAAAGAAATTTGGTACAACTGAGAAAACCAATCGGAATAAATACGTAATTTATATGTAAATCATTTCGTCATACAAATTTTGGTTTAATATCCGAGGGTAGAATTTTGAGGTGTTTAGACCCGGAAAAGGATTTATCACTCGATTTGTTGACGACGGGCATAGATGATATTTTGTGGTTAGTTACTCGATTTTTCTGTCATAATTGAGAGCTATGCAAGGAAAGCAAGTGTATCTGATCTAGAAGCTTGATCAGAGTCCGCACTAGAGGATCGAAGGATCAATAATAGTTCGAAAATAAATTTGTAAATCCAAATAGAAGATCAAATCAGATATTTTATACCGATGATATGGGTACATTTTATGGATTTAAGTTTTTGAAATAATGATTTAGGTAAAAAAAATTGTAGGCTTAGGTTCAAGGTAATTTCGAGGACGAAATTCTTTAAGTAGGGGAGAATGTAATGAACCGTAATTTTACGACATTGAAAATGGAATATTTAAATATTCAATTGTATAATTTTCAAACTTCAAACAATCATTTTTATATGATAAATAAGAATGACAAACTTATTTTTGATATTGAATAAAGATTTTGGATTACCATTGTAATGACAAAAGTCAGATTCCGCTAAAGTAGGATAAATATTTGAGAAATTTGTTTAAAGGATAAATAATTCCTCTTAAATATATATATTATATATATATATATATATATATATATATATATATATATATATATATAAAATCGATATCAAACTCATTTGATAATAATAGCAAAATAATTTATAATGGTTCGGTAAATATATAAAAGTGGAAATTGGTGTGAAGGGCCTAATTATACAGCCCAATTTTTTTCTAGGACACGGGTTTGAAATTATTATTTTCCAGGACAAATATCTAGGTGACGTGCGTCTTCATCTTCTCAAACAACGTTCGTATCTTATGCAATCTACCGCTCGTGGAAATTAGGAAAAACTAGGCCGTCGTTTCTTGTGCAATCAAAGCGGTTGTTGATATTTTTGAAAAATTCGGCGTTAGTTTCTTCTGAAATCAAATTTGACTTTAATTGTAGGAAATCTTGAGGCGATTTACTTCATTTGGATAGGTTAATCGATTTTCTCTATTGGATTTCTTGTTCTTTGGTGATTCTCGATTTTATTTTGTGTTTTTCATTCTCAATTCGATGTTTTATGATGTTCGTGATGTTATTGTATATTTCTTATCAGGGGAGGCGGTTTTGATCTATTGGAGGAAGGTTTTGTTTGATGTAGTTGGAACCTCCGAATGGTATTCTTTTATTCTGATAACAAAAGCACTGTGTATTTAGCATGGTTGCATCATTCACTTTATATTATGATTTTAGTATTTAGACTATCACTTCATATTTGGTTTGAGCAATCAAAGCAGTAATTTTTGTTAGTCAATTCTGTTTGTACTCACTTTGGGTATGAAATTGGATCTGAAATAATATTAGCTGACGTTGTATGTTCTTTAGTTCTTGGTGATTGTGATCTGTAAAAGATAAATTGTTTTATCTTTTTTCGAAAAGTAGGATAGAAAATGATTTGTTACGTGGTATTTTATGCTATTGGTTTTTAATTAAGATGAGTTTCACATAGTTATTTTTTTTACATTTTATTTTGCAAGTGTGATTCATCTGTTATAGTTGTGTTTGATTTCAATAACAATTTTTTTAGTGCTCGTTTTGGATTGGATGCTTCTATTTCTTCTATTAGGAATAGGATTTGGGAGGAGTGGAATAATTTTAGTCCATTATGCTTTGATATTTTTTATATTCGAGAATCAAAGACTACCTTTGTTGAAACGGATAGTGATCTTCAAGCTGTATTGTGTTTGTCTTGGTTTAAAAAGGAAGAATTTTTGGCATTTTTTCTACGGTTGAACAATGATTCAATGGATAATTTTGTTGGTGAAAGTAGCAAGTCTAGATCAATAGTTAGTGGTGAGTCAAGTAATAATATGTTAGGTTATGATGATGATTTATATTCTGGTTTTACTTAACAAAAGGATTTACATGAGTTGTTAAAAAAGAATTCAAATATGGAATTTTTTTTACTGGGGCTTGTCAACAGTTTGATTCTGCTATTGGATTCCATAGAACAGTAAGTGCTTATTGTTTGAAGAATGGATTTAAAGTAAAATATATTAAGAATTGCAAAGAATGATCGACAGTTCGATGTGCTATAGCTAGTTGTCCTTTTAGGATTCATGCTTCTTGCAAACTGAAGCAATTGGACCAACAGTTTGTTAAAAACATTCACCTGATTCATACTTATGGTAGTTCATTTCGTTCGCTTGATAGTCCAACTATTAATAGTGATCTTGTGAAAAGTTTAAGCTTCAATCAAATCCGTGATAAACCAAAAAGAAAAACCAAGGATATCATTAAAAGTTTTAGAAGAGATTATGATGTGGAGTTGAGCTATTACTTTGCTTATAAGGGTAAGAAATTGGCTATGAATGATATTTACGGTGATGAAAACAAATCTTACAATGAATTAGTTTGGTATTTGAAGGCATTGGAAAGAAAAACCCAAATAGTTATTCAAGTATGGATGTGGATTCTGACGCTAATCAATTTGAGAGAGTTTTTGTATGTTATGAGGCATGTAAAAAATATAAACTAGATTTTCTCCTTTAAACAAAATACCTTATCATCTTTTAAATAATTATTACGATAATAGATTTTGAAAAATACTTACTTTAGAATTTAAACATTTAGAAATAACAAGTTTTCTAAAACATGCTTTTTAAAACAAATCAAAACTTTTATCTTATATTTAAAAAATTACTTTGAAAATGTACTTGGCTATTCAGGGAAATTAACTTTTCTTTTACATCCTTTAAAAATAAATCACTATTTATTTTTAAACAAATTTACCCATTCCTTTAATAAATTCCTACCTTGAATTTATTCTTCCCAAATATCCACGGATATATTACTTTGCTTTTATAAACCCAGTTTATAAATTTCATAGCCACATTCTTCTTTAAAAATCCCGGTTTTACACACTTAAATCAATTCCCAAATTGATTTCCAATTTACTCCATTTATTCCAAAATCCATTAATTCAGATTTTATTCCTTAATTATGATTTAAAATACTTTTAACTGAAAATACGAATTTTAGATTTCCTAAATTACTTCTTTATCCTTTTAAATAAATTTAAACTTTGAAATTTTAAAATAGTTCTTTATTCCTTTAAATGATACCACTTAAGTTTACAATTCATTAATTTCTGTTTATTCAAAATCCTTTTTTTCTTTCATACTTGAAATTATTTATTAGTATTTTAATATCATTTCCATTCCTTTTCAATTCATTCTTAATTTATTCAGATTCGCTATAATAATTTTACTTAAAACTCCACTCTTTTATTGTCTTTCCAAAAATCCAAGTTATATATTTTGATAACTCGGTGTACCAAAATATATTCAAGCAAACCATAGCATTCAATATTCCAATATAGTTCATCATAGATTATCAAATAATCACAACAGAGAATATTAAATAATTTAAATAAATGTTGAGGAATCAGTTGGATCCCTCCAACCTGTTTCCCTGCATCCACAGACATTAGCACAATATAAAATACCAATTCCACTTCGAGGTGGAATATCGTGGTATATGGGATTAATATAATATCATCCGCTATTATGCGGCGCATAGGGTCTCATGCGCTAAATAATGCAGTAAATCAATCATTCCAAGATGTATTATATATTATAACGTAGCACATTAAATAAATTCAACCATTCAACCAGTTATTTAAATTTAAATAAAACTAGATGAGTGAGATTAACTCACCTTATTCCGTTTGCAACCCATTTTCAAACCATCTTGTTTCGTCACAATTCTTCACAATTTACCTTGTATAAACATTTTACATTTTATTAATATTTGAACTTATTGAACAATTACTTCCCTTTGATAATTTTACTTAGCTAATTATTTATTTAAATTACTTTTCTTTTAATAAAATATCCTTTGGTAACTAAAACAAATAAATAAATTTTATTAAACAAATTAATCTCTATTTTTTTAAATAATATTTAAAATATGCATACGTATATTGAATATGGGTATGTGTATATATTTTTATTTTCTCTGCCCAATCTTTAATTACAGGTAATTAAACTTTTATATATAATACAGGAATGTTACCTGTAAATTTAATTACTAAGTAGGAAATAATAACTAATAAATTGTTTTAATTTATTTACTTCCTTACTGTTTTTAAAAGGAATAAAAACTGTAACAAAGAGAAGATATGTAAATTTAAATTGTAAAAACTAGGTTACCGCATAACGAACAGGAAACCAAATCGACGAGCTCATCCTCTCGAACGTGCCGTGAAATCCATGCCTCGCCTCCCATCAAGAATCCCATTTCGGCCTTTGAAATCCTGCCTACGACGAGAAATCGAAGCTGCTTCAACCAATTACCAGCCCCATGTCCAAAATCCCAGACCAGCTTTCCCATCGACGATCCCCGCTCGCGACCAACAACCTCCAGCCCTGACCATCGCGAACCCAATGCGAATCAATGATGATTGGTCGAACAACTCAAAACCCTGGACTTCAATTTCGATTCGTAGTCGACCCTCTCTTTCGAAGTCGCTATGATTTGAGGCTGGGTTCGATTATCGAGCAGACAAAGGAAAGAAAAGAGGTGATTTTTAATGGCAAGTGGACGCGCGATTTCGATTTTGGGGAAAAGAAGAGAACAGGGTTGCGATTTTAACATGGCTGAAAAACTATATATTATTTATTTATTTTTTCTTAAAGCCACAACAACTATTTTAAAAGAGGAAGGGAAGGGAGACAAGAAATGACGATGGCGTAAGGAAAGTTATCTACAGCGACACTTGAATTGAAGGGGAAAAGACATCGATGCGAAAGAAAGGCAGCTGACATGATTTGTTTGTCCGGTCAACAATTGTATATATCAATTTTAAATTTAAATTCAAACCTTTTAAAATTCATAGTTCAAAATCTTGACATCTTATCGAGGTATGCCGCTAGGCGTTTATAATGTTATACCCTTATTTCGAACACAATGGGAAAGGTTTCGCTCCCTAATTCGATCGTATGGAGAAGATAGCGTTTTGGACCAGTTATTATATTGAATTTTAGATATAGATTTAAGCGCATTTATATGTTGTACGCTCACACAACAACTCCAAACACTACGAAAATTGAAATTCGATAATAGTATAATATTGCGGATCCAATGGAACTTGTTCCGTCGAAATCCGAGACTGTGCCTCGGAAGGCTATTTTTAATTATCAATTGAAACGATATATTTTCAAATCTGAACAAAACACTTCCAAATTCAATTTCAACACCTTTACTATCTTCAGTACAATCGATATAAATTTTGTAAATCCTTAAATTATTTTTAATAGGCTTAAAACTCCAGATTCAACATTTAGCCAAATTTTAAATTATTTAATTTAATAATTAAATTATCCACATAAATGGTGACACTTGAATTCAAGTTAAATATTAACTTTCAAATATTTAAAATCAGTTAAATATTCCAATTTCGAATGCTCAAAAATTCCTGGTCATCACATTCCTCCCCCCTTAAAAGAAATTCGTCACCGAAATTACTAGTTAAAAGAAATGGTCCACAACCCGTTAACTATCTTCCCTAAAACCAAACAGTTTTTTAATAACAACCGAGCAATCTTTATTAAAGACACACTATCCATCTAACTAACCTTCCAAATTTTTCCATAGTTCCCAAACAACTTTATTTATTCAATCATTCAAATTATAATTCAAAACCAAGTTTTAAGTTTTCAAATTTTCTAACACCCTAAATTTCTGAATTTTTTTGCTAGCGTCTCCTTTGCACAGCTAGCTCGGTACAACCACAAAATGCCTCTACGGGCTCCCAAAATTCAAAAGAGAACAAAAGCCAAGTGGCTAGATCAAAAACCAATCAAATTTCATACAGAAATTTTAAATACATACCTTTTTGTCGAGCAATTCAAATTCATCATCTGAAATCAAAACCCATTATTCTTTTCCTTCATAACACTTGTATATTCTACTTAACAATAATATCCAATCACAACATTCAAAATCGTTTATTTGACTCCTTTACGAAATTTCAATATTCATTCCATTTAAGCCCGTACGATGTACCTATATCATTCGTACGCAATATCGAATCCGATTGTTTACTCGATCACAGAATTTCATTTCCGAACTAGTATCGTCCACCCGACTTCCTAGTGCGCACTCAGATCTGGTTTCTTGATCAGAAACCGTCATTCTCCTTGCATAGTAATAACTATGATAGAGAATTTCCAGAATCAATCAAAATCCATATCCAGGGTTCGCCGTCGAAAATCGAGTGAAAAATCCTAACCCGGATCGATATAACTATTTCGAAATTCTGTGCTCGAATCTAGACCAAATCGCTATGCGAATAAAACAAATATACGTACATCCTACATATTTGTATACATCGATTATTAACTATATCAATTTTCTTTATTCATATTATTTTGATTTTTATTCACTATCCCCAATTATCCCATTTCACAACTTTCAGTTTTAATCTTCATTCAAATTTTTTTAATACCAAATTTACTTAACGATTTCACCATTTATTTCTTAAGTCTAATATAAATATTTTATACACTTTAAATATTTATTTTTATTTCACCACTTTAGTTTATATCTATTTCTATTCAAATTGGTTCTCCCATTTCTATCTGAATTCAATTTATCTTCAACTTTGAATTTTTAAATTTTATCTTCCATTTATAACTTATTCATATCTTTATTTTAAATTAGTTTCATTCCCTAATTTATTTCAATTTCCAATTTGAAATCGTTTTGTCGCTAACTGAAATTTTTCCTAAAATTTTTGAATTTTTTTGCCAGAGTCTCCTTTGTACGGAGGATCTTTTGCAATTTGACAAGGGATATAAATATATAAACATCGACCCACACGGTCGGAAAAACAAAAACAGTTCATATTTCCTATTTTTATTGCGTAGGCGTACCTTTATCTAGCATTTTTAAGCAAGCGGCTTATTATTTTAGCAACTAACATGACCAAATCCAGCCAAACGGCTTCCCGGTACCTGTACTTACTCAATTCAAACATATAAGTACTAAATATATGCTATTTATTAACATTTCACTTACTTTCAATAGCTAACACATAAATATCACATATAATGCACGTTATAAAATTTCCATAAGCACATATAAGGTTCCGACACTTATTACAATTGCTTACAACCAATTCTCAAGCCATTCCATTCAGTTTAAGTGATTTACAACTTACTCGCTTATATTTAATTCATTTAATAAAAACCAACTCATATTCATTCCAATTGATTTCAAAATCATCCTTTTTCACTTCTAGTAACTCATATAATTTTATCTAATCCCGTTTACATCAAACGATCCATTTCCTATGCAATTCAACAATATCAATGTGAGTAAATAATTACTTAAGCTTTATAACCATTTAAATTAATTCCAGCTAAATTTACATTTGATTCCATCCCGTTTTAATTTATTCACAATTTTTTTATTGCATTTTTTTCATATTTAAAAAGTTTGATTCCAAACCGTTTTATTAAACTCGACAACCAATATATTAAATAACCATCTCACAATTTACTAAGTTATTTGTTTTCTTCAAACTATTCCACCCAATAACTAAAGTTTATTTTATTTCACCAACCTCCATTTAAATCTTTAATTTGATTTTCCTTTGATCTAATCCCAACTATTTTACTAATTTATTAGATTAGTTTATTCTTTATCCATTCTTAATTTTAGTTCACATTAACAATTCCCTATTAAATTCATTAATAATAAGGTCATTCAATTTATGCTAGAATTGGTTTTGTTTATAACTCACACCAAATCTATTTTAATCTAATTCAATACTTACTTACTTTACATATATTTATTTAAGTAAGAATTTTATTCCATTCAATGTTATCTATAACTCAACTGAATTCATTTCAATTCAATTTTATTTAGCTTAACTCCAGTTAAATCTTGGTACATACCATTCCTTTGAATTTTGTTAAGCAAGGACTAAATTCCATTTAATATAATTACAATATCCAATTTCAGTTCATTTACTTACAATTATAAATTCATTTGTTCATTCACAAATTCATTTTCAACCAATAAATTTTGTTTCCAAACATTAATTATTTTTAGTCCATTTGAACTAATTCTGCTCTTTATTTTACACAATTTTAAATCAAACATTATCCAATGTTCAAATTCATTTCATTTGCATGCCATATAAATCAATCAGTTACTTACTAATTTCAAATCTCAAAACTTTGTTTTATTCAGTCCAACTTGACAAATTTTTCCATTTAACCTATTTAGATTTATTTCCTCAACATTCACTTTTTATTTACCTTCCGTTTGCTCACTTCCTTTAACTCACATAAATTAATTGGCTTACATTCTAACTTATTTTCATTTTCTTACTTCAAATTTTTAACCCTTCTCCAAGTTGAATTTTTTTATTCTATACAAATTTTTAAAAAATTTCCAAACTTATTTATTATTCCATAACCATTTTTAATAAGATCCCAGAGCTTTAAACAATTGCTTAAACATACCAAAACATTTCAAACCAACTCCAGAGTTTAAACCATTACTAAAATGTTCAAAATCCAAATTTGAAATTATATATATCCAAATCAAACTATCCCTTTTCATTTCAAAACCAAACCCAATTTCACAAACAAACATTAATACAAAACATCCAGGTAGCAATCCCCCTCTTGGAAACTCGAAAATGAACACCGATGATGTCGCGATCATCACTGGAATTATTTTCCAACGACCGAAAAGAGTTCAATGCTTTTATCACTTTAAAATCCCTTCAAATATTCCAAACTCTCCAGAGTTCAAATCCAATTCAAAATTTCTTTTCCAAAATTCCAAATTCGAAATCCATCCAAAACATTACTCTGGAACTTTCATCGCGATTAATTTCCAAAGATTTCTCTGGAAATTTTTATTTCATCTTCAATTATAGATCACATTTATAAATTTCATTTTATTGTATAAATTTATTCATGCCTTTTCGCACGATTTAAACAAACACACATGCCAATTCAAACCATACGGAAGGGCGGATTGTTATGGGGTAAATAAGAAAACAGAGAAGAAATAAAACAAAATAGAATCTCACAGTGGAAGGATAAAATATAATAATAAAATATACAGTTTATATAACTGTTTACAAAACATTTGCTTCTTCTTTATATGATAATTATCAGAGTTCACATACCAAAATATCAATGCAGCGGAACAGTGTGAGTGTGGTGCAATAGTATAAATAATAATAATACAAATCTTCGTCTTCATCCTCCAAAGCTAAATCTTCAATCCTGACACGCTCGGACTGACCCGAGCGAATTTGAAAAGACAAAAACACTCAAGTCAGAACTAAAAGATCTTATGTAAATTAAATTAACAGAAATAAATATGAGTGCAGTAACTCAAGAGATGCTCGGGATTTACATCTCCTAAGGATCCGTTAAACTATTTACTATTATAATAGTGTCTAATTATAAAATAAACATACTTTTAAATAGCTTTAAGGCTTTACATTTTCCACCTTAACACGTAAAATGCCAATAGTCTATACAGTACCGTAATACCTCCTGATCGGGAGGCTACCAGAGGATACTCCATAGGTACGACACAAATAGAAACTCGTAGAAGGCGCGCTAGGGTAGGTGACACGGCACAACTAGGCAATGCCAGGGTAGATATACCAATTACGCTTCCGGGCCGATGGAAACGCGCAGCGCGCAGCTGCCGCCCACCTCGGACAAACTCCCCCAAAAATCAAAGTAAACGTGGTCACTGAATCAATCCAAAGTCAAAGTATAATATCGAAGAGGAGTGTCCGACAGAGGAATGACCTCATTAACCCGTCGATCGCTCCTGTTTTAGCCACCTTATGCCAACTCACGGGAGTTGGGTCCACGTATTTACCTTACAGGAAACGTCGCCACCAACCTACTTTATTCTGGAATCTCCACCGCGTCCACGGTTAGTCAAAGTGGTTTTCGGTATCGACAGAGAGTATGTCTATATCCGATCCCGGTCTCTTTGCCAACCAATCGTTATTATAACACCGCGGTCATTTAAAATAGTTTATACTTTAAAACCAGAATAAAATTTTCCATTTCAAAACTATGAATACGATATCAATTTAAAAACCCAAAACAATATGATATCATTTTATCCCAAATATAATTCTTTTTCCAAAAATCATACTGCTTTAAATTTATAACATCTGGAAACCAAATATTTGAATTATACTTCCAAAGCATAATATTTCGAAAATTCATAGTTTTAAAACCATAACTTCTAAAATTTGAATGGTTTGGATATTCAACGGTATATAAAATAAATGGTTTGGCTTTAAGGTTACTTTTTAAAGAAAAATAATTTCCAAGGCTTTACAAATATATTTCTTTATTTAAAGTCTAAACCAAAATTTAAATACCACTTTCAAGTTCCAAAACCACTTCAATTTCTATATATATATATATATATCCATTTGGAGTATTAATATTTCAAAACTAAAGTTGGAATTTACTCCTTCAACCAATTAAATGTTCTATTATTTAGTCTTGAATATTTACATAAAAATCCATAAATAACACTCCAATTTCTAGCAATTAAATATTTTCTTCAATTTAATTATACTAGAATATCCATTTCAATTTACCTTGGGAAAAATCCAGTTATAAATATCATACCTTAAAATTTCCAAACTTAAACATATAATATAAATTTCAAATTCCATTTTCTCAATTTTTTCCATTTTTATTTAACAGATTTATACACAGCCTAATTCAAAAAATTTAACTTCATATGTATAAATATAGAAGAATAATATTTATAAAATATCAAAACTTAAAAAAAATTATAAACCGTATCCCATCCAAACCATAGAAATCACTTTAAAATATTTTATATATAGACCACGGTGCCTGTATATAATTTTCTATCCTATGGTCAAGTGATACGGATGTTTATCATTTCAATCCGCAATTTAAAAATAAAATTTTGCGGTTGTATATCATTTCAAACCACAATCCCGAATGAAACGAAAAATGCATGATAACTTGCAGTTAAATGATATAAAATAAAACATCCATTCATCCATCATCATTCATCATCCAAATCACAATCATCATCCAATACTAAATCAATATCAATATATATCCGATAATATACGACAGGTAATAACTGGCAGTTATATTCAAAAATAAATTTAACAACCATTAAACTTTACAGTTTATATGCAAATAAATAACTATAACTGTAAATCTATATGCAGTAATAAAATTAAATGAACAGTTATATTAAATAAATGCGATTTAACAGATATGATGAATAAAACATGCCAAACAGTCATAAATAAATTTCTACTCATATCAAAAAATAATTTAACAAACATAAAACTTTTAGAAGTTGTGAGTGGGTTAAAACACTCACCTTTTGAATTTAAATCGAATTTAAATTCAATTTAAACTCAAAAATTTGACGGTCTCCGAATCTGTCCAAACCAACGTCAACGGATCCGGAATTTTATTATGATCCTAACAAAAGAAATTTCGCGTGAAACGGAAGTCATATGCGAGAGTTAAGGCGAAAATTGCGAATGAAAACATAAAAACAAAAGAAATAAAGTGGAACACATTCTCACCACACAAGTGCCACGTCATCTCTCATGCTTCATCCCAGAACGCGTTTTCACCCTTCCCCTGAGAACACGCACGCAACAGAACCCAATAACATGCCTTTTGACCGAGCTTTGACCGCCGAATACGCCATCCTACCGGCCTCCATCCCATCGCCGACCATCACCAATGGGTAGCCCATGCCGAGCCGCCACCACCTGACCCCCTGCGCACGTCTCCGGTCGCCGCCGCCTCCAAGCCTTTAAAACCCTAAGTCGAACGATGCACGAGATCCAGCCATTGATTTTCGACAAAACCCATACAGATGAACTCCACTGGTCAATCTCTACTAAACCCAGAAATCGTTTGGCGATCTGACGAAGTTCGTTGCGGCGATGATGAAGGGCCGAAAATAAACTAGGGTTTTCTGGAAAAACCGAGACCCAAATCGAAAAACAAATCATACCATCAGATTACGAACACTGAGAACTATGACATATATTTTTATGGAATTTTTCTGTAGAGTTTGAATTTTCATTTGAAAATTTTAAATTGGAATAGATGTAGGTTTGCATCCATTTGAGGAGGAGAAGGAGTTGAAGAAAAGAACGTACAGACAAATGATAGGAGATGGAGGCTAGGGTTTATAATCGTCTATTTATAAGTAGGGTTGGATTAGAGTAGATAGACCGGATAGATGAACGTACGGAACAAACTATGGCCCAAAAAGCCCGTTCTAACCCCGGAACAAAATTTGTTAAACCCATATATCCACATAGGTAATTTAAAATATTCTGAACGCGATGGAAAAAGTTTCATGTCCAAATTCGATCGTATGGAGAAGTTATGCTGAAAAAATAATTTCCAAATTGATTTCAAATTGATTTTAATTAAATCGATTTCAAGGCGTTTCGCGTCCGTACGATCAAACGACAGGTCCGATCGATACGAAACTTGAAACCCTATAATAATTCACCGATACGGATCCGATGAAACTGGTTTCGTCGAAATCCGAGTACGTGGCCAAAATGGCTAATTTTTATATTCATTAAATAAATTAAAATAAATTATAAAAATCCAATTTTATATCTAAATTCTAAAATTGACCAAATTTTACCGCTTATATATTCCTTAATCAATTCCAATGATTTAACAAGTTTAGATGTGAATAAAAAGTTGATAAGTCTATCAATTCCAGTGTTAATTTCTCCACTTCCTTATATTTAGAAATTATAAATTAAATTCTCAAAAACCCATTATTAGGTTTTCAACTTTTATATTCTCAACTTTTATCCAAAATAAGGATGCCACTAACATTGGTTCATGATTTCACATTATTTTCCTCAAAGTCCATTTTAAATTTAAATAACGTACTATTCAACCATTAAATTCCATTTTACTGTGCAATAAATGCAATTGTTGAATTTGATACTCTAATTAAATTTATAAATCCTGCTTTCTAAAATCTATATCAACAAATGGTCCAATTATAAATAGAATTAGCGTTAACTTCATCTTATAGAATTAACTACTTCAATTACAAACAAATCTACGCTAACTGCACAATTTAAATCAATTAATTGTGATTAAGTCTACATTAAATGTTATAAATTATACATTTGAACCTCAATAAATTCGTTTATTGAATAAAAATCCTTCTATTCAGTAAATAGACATTTTATGGGTAGAAATAACATTTGAATTATAATACATTTCATTAGTGCATGTTTCATTTCCTATAAATTCCCTTTTATTAACTAGAACATATTAACACACCACAAATAATAAATTTAGATTTTTTTCAATCGATTTCCATTCTTAACTTAATATACTAAATAACTGGTTAACTAAAAAAAAATGTTACCCTTTTATATTCAAATTCACTTACAACATCAATAACAACAATGTTGCCATAGATTTAGATTCAATTAAATAAATTAGATGAATGGGTAAAACTTTGTAATTATCCCAAATGCCAAATATATTTATGCATTAATTACTATTTATTATTATGAATTCATTTATTAATTTACTAGTTGCCTTTGTCATCATATTTCCTATTTCTACCAAACTTCCTACTTAGTTATAGTTTATCAATATATACATACCTAGGCAAATCAAGATCTTGTCCTTTCTGTTACTTCAATTAAATCAGGTATGCACAAATAAATTGTAAATTAACTTATTCCTACAAAATTATTTACGTACATTCAGTTCCAAATTTTATAGAATTAAATTCTAATTACTTACCACTTAATCCATCAATCATATATTCTATCCAAACATGCATTTAAATCTTTTTATTTTAAATAAATTTATTCAATGTTGACATCCACTAAATAAAATTTACTTTCATTTATATAGTTGCAATTCAATTCAGTTATTATTTCATTAATACTATTTTCGATTTATATCTTCCAGTATTAATTTCACAAACCAATTTAATCAACAAATTATAACTTAAAACCACAAACGCCAATTTACATTATTTCAATCTATTGCCATATAAACATTTAAAATTGTTAACCTTAAATTACGGTTACTATATCTAATTCCTACATTTACTCAAATAAAATCTTAAGACTTTTATTTCATTCTAAATTAGATTAGAAATCATATTAAATTAACTCATTTAATATCATCAAATTTAACGGGTCGTTACACTCTCCCCCACTCAAAACTTTTCGTCCCCGAAAAGGAAAAAGAAAAGAGAAGGAAGAATTTAATAAACAGTACATCTTATTTCAAATATTAACTTATAAACAATAATTTACTAAATTTATTACCTTATATAAATATACCCGTTTTATAATCATTATATCCTTTTATACTTAAATAATTAAAGTTTGGAAAACATTTTCAACATAATTCTAAGTCCAAAATTTACGGGAAATTTTGGCAGAGTCTCCTTTGTACGGAGAGGCTCGGGAAAAATATAATACCAAAATATAACAAAGTATCATATAGAATATTCAAAATAGTATATCCCAACACGGGAAAATATATAAAAATAGCGCTACAAAACGAAATCCGGGAACGTACCTATTTGTTGGGCAAATTACGCTTAATTTATGGAACCAAAAGCAGTAGCAATTGCTTCCATACCTGCATTTCACTTATATAATCTAAAAAGGTTAACTATTTATATAGAGTGAAATATTTTCATGGTTTCAACTACTAACAACAATAAATACACAATCATCAATTTCGACAAACAGCATACACAACAAAACAAAACAACCATTCAATCCAACAAGCAAATAGTTGTTCGGGTTCAAAACTTGAAATGGTACGGAATGAAAAATAACTATCCAGTGCATCATTTACTCAACATTCTTAGATGAGACAAAAATAGATTATTTACTCATCCAACAACTTCAAATTTCCTTACCCAACCAACCATAGATCAAACAATATCAATTCAAACCAACAAATCAAATTAACTTATATAAATTCATTACATACTTTAGTTGTTTGATTTCCTTCCTTTTATTCAAACCACATAAATTTTCCTTTTATAATTTACATTTCTAACAAACTTTAAATTTTATTTTCTCGTCAGTGGTTGTTTTCTTTATTTTTACTTATTACTTACAATTATTCATTTTTTTTCAAGGTCATGTAAGTTTCTTTTATTTGTATTATATTTAATACACTTCTCAATTTCAATCATTTATTCCATGCTTGCAATTCTATTACATTTAATTATAGTAACCCTTTTTAATTACACTTAAATTCTTAACCTTATAACATCCATTCTTATAAATAAGGATTTTATTAATTCTTTAACTAGAGTTTGCAGTCATTTATTTATATTACCTACTTTTCATTATATTAAACTAGCAGCATTTAAATCATACTTAAGTTTATAACCCTACACATAAATCCTTATTATTAAAGAATTACATTTTATTTACTTAAGTTTAAAATCACCTATTTAGAATACTTACCTTTAATTTTAGTAAAATTTCAATCATAACTTAAGTTTATATCATTAAATTCTCATTTATAACAGCAATTCATTTAATACTTCATTATTTCCAAAATTTCTACTTGTATAATATTCTATTCCAATTTCTTATTTAACATTTCAACCTTTAATATTTGGTGAGTTATATATGTTAAAGAAAATGCAATTGAACTTATACAAGTTTATCTCAATTCTTTTAATTCATTCATTGTTCAATAAATCTTTACTTTTTATTCTTATAAGTTAAAATTTTAACTTCCTTTATAACTTAGCATTTAAGTCTCTTATTTTATTTAGGGTTTCAATTATTAATTAAATTCTGTTTCACTACCATAACTGAAACAATTAATTAATGGAAATTTAGAATTAAATACCGGGTTAAATTTCAACAGATAAGTATATTCTTATAACTTATATACCTCTAATGATATTTAAAACAATTAAAATTTAGATATTTTCAAAATAAATCTGTAGTAGAATTTACTACAGTGGCCTTTCTCCTTCGAAACTCGAAAATGAAAGTCGATGATGCGGCCGCCATCACCGAAATTATTTTCCAGCGACAGAGAGGAAAGTACGAAACTTATTTTCTCCAAAATCTTCTTTAAAACAATTCTTCCGAATTATACTAAATATTTATATAAGGAAATACTTATAAACAATTTTTATATTTCATAAATCCTTTGAAAGCAAATTTTCAAAAACCCCGGACTTAAGTTCTAAAATTTCCAAATTCCATTGATGTTAATTTCATTCTTATTTTTCTTATTATTTATAAATTTTATTCCTAACAACCAATCTATCGCAACCAAATATAGATATCATTTGAAAAAAAAATTATTTTATATATAGAAAATATAATAGGCAAAAAATTTTCATTCACCTATATTAAAAACAAATATTATGTCGGCCTGTCCTATTAAGTGTTTAGAAATCTCTATTGATGTCATAGCGTCCCATGCACCAATCAAAATTTATAAATACAAGACGGAACAGATTAACACAATATCAAAATCTTTTTATAACACTAACAAATACGCTCTCTCATATATATATACTCAGCGACTCCCATAGGGTATAACTACCTTATTAACAAAGAGTCAAACCCCACAAAGCTAAGGTTTATCGCTAAACCAAAGCTCTGATACCAGATGTAACAGCCCGCCTTTTCGCACGACTTAAACAGACACACGTGCCAATTCAAACCATACGGAAGGGCGGATTGTTATGGTGTAAATAATAAAACAGAGAAGAAATAAAACAAAATAGAATCTCACAGCGGAAGGATAAAATATAATAATAAAATATACAATTTATATAACTGTTTACAAAACATTTGCTTCTTCTTTATATAATAATTATCAGAGTGCACATACCAAAATATCAATGCAGCGGAACAGTGTGAGTGTGGTGCAATAGTATAAATAATAATAATACAAATCTTCGTCTTCATCCTCCAAAGCTAAATCTTCAATCCTGACATGCTCGGACTGACCCAAGCGAATTTGAAAAGACAAAAACACTCGAGTCAGAACTAAAAGATCTTATGTAAGTTAAATTAACAGAAATAAATATGAGTGCAGTAACTTAAGAGATGCTCGGGATTTACATCTCCTGAGGATCCGTTAAACTATTTACTATGTAGTATACTGCGCTATTATAATAGTGTCTAATTATAAAATAAACATACTTTTAAATAGCGTTAAGGCTTTACATTTTCCACCTTAACATGTAAAATGCCAATAGTCTATACAGTACCGTAATACCTCCTGATCGGGAGGCTACCAGAGGATACTCCATAGGTACGACACAAATAGAAACTCGTAGAAGGCGCGCTAGGGTAGGTGACACGGCACAACTAGGCAATGCCAGGGTAGATATACCAATTACGCTTCCGGGCCGATGGAAACGCGCAGCGCGCAGCTGCCGCCCACCTCGGACAAACTCCTCCAAAAATCAAAGTAAAAGTGGCCACTGAATCAATCCAAAGTCAAAGTATAATATCGAAGAGGAGTGTCCGATCAGAGGAATGACCTCATTAACCCGTCGATCGCTCCTGTTTTAGCCACCTTATGCTAACTCACGGGAGTTGTGTCCACGTATTTACCTTATAGGAAACGTCGCCACCAAACTACTTCATTCTGAAATCTCCACCGCGTCCACGGTTAGTCAAAGTGGTTTTCGGTATCGACAGAGAGTATGTCCATATCCGATCCCGGTCTCTTTGCCAACCAATCGTTATTATAACACCGCGGTCATTTAAAATAGTTTATACTTTAAAACCAGAATAAAATTTTCCATTTCAAAACAATGAATACGATATCAATTTAAAAACCCAAAACAATATGATATCATTTTATCCCAAATATAATTCTTTTTCCAAAAATCATACTGCTTTAAATTTATAACATCTGGAAACCAAATATTTGAATTATACTTTCAAAGCATAATATTTCGAAAATTCATAGTTTTAAATCATAACTTCTAAAACTTGAATGGTTTGGATATTCAACGGTATATAAAATAAATGGTTTGACTTTAAGGTTACTTTTTAAAGAAAAATAATTTCCATGGCTTTACAAATATATTTCTTTATTTAAAGTCTAAACCAAAATTTACATACCACTTTCAAGTTCCAAAACCACTTCAATTTCTATATATATATATATATATATATCCATTTGGAGTATTAATATTTCAAAACTAAAGTTGGAATTTATTCCTTCAACCAATTAAATGTTCTATTATTTAGTCTTGAATATTTACATAAAAATCCATAAATAACACTCCAATTTCTAGCAATTAAATATTTTCTTCAATTTAATTATACTAGAATATCCATTTCAATTTATCTTGGGAAAAATCCAGTTATAAATATCATACCTTAAAATTTCCAAACTTAAACATATAATATAAATTTCAAATTCCATTTTCTCAATTTTTTCCATTTTTATTAAACATATTTATACACAGCTTAATTCAAAATTTTTAACTTCATATGTATAAATATAGAAGAATAATATTTATAAAATATCAAAACTTAAAAAAAATTATAAACTGTATCCCATCCAAACCATAGAAATCACTTTAAAATATTTTATATATAGACCACGACGCATGTATATAATTTTCTATCCTACGGTCAAGTGATACGGATGTTTATCATTTCAATCCGCAATTTAAAAATAAAATTTTGCGGTTGTATATCATTTCAAACCACAATCCCGAATGAAACGAAAAATGCATGATAACTTGCAGTTAAATGATATAAATAAAGCATCCATTCATCCATCATCATCCATCATCCAAATCACAATCATCATCCAATACTAAATCAATATCAATATATATCCGATAATATACGACAGGTAATAACTGGCAGTTATATTCAAAAATAAATTTAACAACTATTAAACTTAACAGTTTATATGCAAATAAATAACTATAACTGTAAATCTATATGCAGTAATAAAATTAAATGAATAGTTATATTAAATAAAAGCGATTTAACAGATATGATGAATAAAACATGCCAAACAGTCATAAATAAATTTCTACTCATATCAAAAAATAAATTTAACAAACATAAAACTTTTAGAAGTTGTGAGTGGGTTAAAAAACTCACCTTTTGAATTTAAATCGAATTTAAATTCAATTTAAACTCAAAAATTTGACGGTCTCCGAATCTGTCCAAACTAGCGTCAACGGATCCGGAATTTTACTACGATCCTAACAAAAGAAATTTCGCGCGAAACGGAAGTCGTATGCGAGAGTTAAGGCGAAAATTGCGAATGAAAACATAAAAACAAAAGAAATAAAGTGGAACACATTCTCACCACACAAGTGCCACGTCATCTCTCATGCTTCATCCCAGAACGCGTTTTCACCCTTCCCCTAAGAACACGCACGCAACAAAACCCAATAACACGCCTTTTGACCGAGCTTTGACCGCCGAATACGCCATCCTACCGGCCTCCATCCCATCGCCGACCATCACCAATGGGTAGCCCATGCCGAGCCGCCCCTACCTGACCCCCTGCGCACGTCTCCGGTCGCCGCCGCCTCCAAGCCTTTAAAACCCTAAGTCGAACGATGCACGAGATCCAGCCGTTGATTTTCGACAAAACCCATACAGATGAACTCCACTGGTCAATCTTTACTAAACCCAGAAATCGTTTGACGATCTGACGAAGTTCGTTGCGGCGATGATGAAGGGCCGAAAATAAACTAGGGTTTTCTGGAAAAACCGAGACCCAAATCGAAAAACAAATCACACCATCAGATTACGAACACTGAGAACTATGACATATATTTTTATGGAATTTTTCTGCAGAGTTTGAATTTTCATTTGAAAATTTTAAATTGGAATAGATCTAGGTTTGCATCCATTTGAGGAGGAGAAGGAGTTGAAGAAAAGAACGTACAGACAAATGATAGGAGATGGAGGCTAGGGTTTATAATCGTCTATTTATAAGTAGGGTTGGATTAGAGTAGATAGACCGGATAGATGAACGTACGGAACAAACTATGGCCCAAAAAGCCCGTTCTAACCCCGGAACAAAATTTGTTAAACCCATATATCCACATAGGTAATTTAAAATATTCTGAACGCGATGGAAAAAGTTTCACGTCCAAATTCGATCGTATGGAGAAGTTATGCTGAAAACAAAATTTCCAAATTGATTTCAAATTGATTTTAATTAAATCGATTTCAAGGCGTTTCGCGTCCGCACGATCAAACGACAGGTCTGATCGATACGAAACTTGAAACCCTACAATAATTCACCGATACAGATCCGATGAAACTGGTTTCGTCGAAATCCGAGTCCGTGGCCAAAATGGCTAATTTTTATATTCATTAAATAAATTAAAATAAATTATAAAAATCCAATTTTATATCTAAATTCTAAAATTGACCAAATTTTACCGCTTATATATTCCTTAATCAATTCCAATGATTTAACAAGTTTAGATGTGAATAAAAAGTTGATAAGTCTATCGATTCCAGTGTTAATTTCTCCACTTCCTTATATTTAGAAATTATAAATTAAATTCTCAAAAACCCATTATTAGGTTTTCAACTTTTATATTCTCAACTTTTATCCAAAATAAGGATGCCACTAACATTGGTTTATGATTTCACATTATTTTCCTCAAAGTCCATTTTAAATTTAAATAACGTACAATTCAACCATTAAATTCCATTTTACTGTGCAATAAATGCAATTGTTGAATTTGATACTCTAATTAAATTTATAAATCCTACTTTCTAAAATCTATATCAACAAATGGTCCAATTATAAATAGAATTAGCATTAACTTCATCTTATAGAATTAACTACTTCAATTACAAACAAATCTACGCTAACTGCACAATTTAAATCAATTAATTGTGATTAAGTCTACATTAAATGTTATAAATTATACATTTGAACCTCAATAAATTCGTTTATTGAATAAAAATCTTTCTATTCGGTAAATAGACATTTTATGGGTATAAATAACATTTGGATTATAATACATTTCATTAGTGCATGTTTCATTTCCTATAAATTCCCTTTTATTAACTAGAACATATTAACACACCACAAATAATAAATTTAGATTTTTTTCAATCGATTTCCATTCTTAACTTAATATACTAAATAACTGGTTAACTAAAAAAAAATGTTACCCTTTTATATTCAAATTCACTTACAACATCAATAACAACAATGTTGCCATAGATTTAGATTCAATTAAATAAATTAGATGAATGGGTAAAACTTTGTAATTATCCCAAATGCCAAATATATTTATGCATTAATTACTACTTATTATTATGAATTCATTTGTTAATTTACTAGTTGCCTTTGTCATCATATTTCCTATTTCTACCAAACTTCCTACTTAGTTATAGTTTATCAATATATACATACCTAGGCATCAAGATCTTGTCCTTTCTGTTACTTCAATTAAATCGGGTATGCACAAATAAATTGTAAATTAACTTATTCCTACAAAATTATTTACATGCATTCAGTTCCAAATTTTATAGAATTAAATTCTAATTACTTACCACTTAATCCATCAATCATATATTCTATCCAAGCATGCATTTAAATCTTTTTATTTTAAATAAATTTATTCAATGTTGACATCCACTTAATAAAATTTACTTTCATTTGTATAGTTGCAATTCAATTCAGTTATTATTTCATTAATACTATTTCCGCTTTATATCTTCCAGTATTAATTTCACAAACCAATTTAATCAACAAATTATAACTTATAACCACAAACGCCAATTTACGTTATTTCAATCTATTGCCATATAAACATTTAAAACTGTTAACCTTAAATTACAGTTACTATATCTAATTCCTACATTTACTCAAATAAAATCTTAAGACTTTTATTTCATTCTAAATTAGATTAGAAATCATATTAAATTAACTCATTTAATATCATCAAATTTAACGGGTCGTTACATTAGCCTTTGGTTAAAATTTTAATCCTTTATTCAATTTTCACTTAACAATGATAATAATTTAATATCATCGTCTTCTAACAACCAAGCAACCATATATAACCATAATAATTTACGAAAAATCATTTCCCTCATATACAAAAATAATTTGGGTAAAATTATTTACTTTACGCTATTTTAAATAAAACCGCGCTGGTTTATCTTGTTTAAGAGTTTAGAAACCCCTATCGATGACATGGCATCCCACATATCGACCAGAATCCGTAAACACCCAACCGATAAGTCAACACAATATAAAAACAATTTTATACTCACTAACAAATACGCGCTTATATTTATTAATACACTCAAGCTCATTATAGAGTACTTACGGACTCTATTTCTATTGAGTAATCCATACCAGAGCCAAGGTTATCGCTTAACCTTCAGTTCTGATACCAACTATTACGACCCGCAAATCCATACCCCTTGAGTCAACACTATTCTACATCAATCAACTCAAGTTGAATAGAAATACGAACCATTGGGTTAAAGAAGAAGAGGTAGAAGAAGAGATAATGGAAAACAACAACATAATCTAACCATCACAGCAGAATAAATATAATAGATAATAACAGATCTTTACACAAAAGAAAACTATATCTATTTATACATACATCATCAGAGTACATCATCAGAGTACATCATCAGAGTTCAACAACATCAATAACATACAACTGAATACACAGTGGAACAATAATCAAATACAGAAGTATGTGTCGCCATCCAGCTCGTCTCTTGAGCTCCATAACATTCTTTCCTGTATTCTATAATACTTGGTCTGACCCGAGCATCATAGTTAAATAATATCCGAGTCAGTATGGAAAACCAGTGTGAGAAATCACACTCAAATTGATTATTAAAGTTTCAAAAATCATTTGAAAACAAAAGCATCTCGTAAGACCACGCCATAAATAAACATGCCGGGTTTTTACCCTACGATAGCTAAAGCATGTTTTTATTAAAATGCTCTGATATTATAATAGGGTCTATATACAAATACTTATTAAAATAGCCGAAGTTGTTACATTATTAAATTCCAGCTACTAGCCACAGAGTGGGTAATACAAACAAAACTCGTAAAAGGCGCGTAGGGAGAATGGATTTCCAACCAGTGAATGGGCACTGGGGTACCACCTGTCACGGTACCTGGTCTAGATCAGTATACCGAGGATCACTCCCGACCCCCTGCAACACAAGACCGGGACTATCCCTTACTGGATAATCTCATGTAAGATCACCCCACGTTTGGGATCAGCAACCGCACCACTAAGCCGAAATAAAAGGGACTTGTCAAGGATGACCTCACCTTGAAGTGGGTGCTACCCACCTAGCCTTGCTGCATAACCCCTGATTTTCAGTCATTCCCGGTTGGTGAGGCTTGAGGCTAAGTGTTGCCTTTTAGAACGTTTCACTTAGAATGCTCATCGTCCACCTGACGATGTTCTGAAAGCACTCGTCCATACAAGTCCGTCCCGGGTTCGAACGGAACCGAAGGCACTATTCCTACTACATCCATTTTGGAATCATCCTCAGGATTAGTAGCGAGTAGCCCTTGCACTTCACTGATCCATAATCGAAATCAAACTCGTTTTTCCACGAAAATGTACAAACCGGATCGAAGTGGTTTTCAAGAAATTAATCTCGATCCCGGTCTCTTTGAAACTATCAGCGCATTGGCTATTATTGATAGTCAGTTATTTAACTATCAATTAACATTCACAACAACCATCCAACAATAAAAAAATTCCAAATTATTTATTTATCTCAAAATATCTTCGCAAGATATATTTCCATTTCCAATCCTTTTGAAAACAGTTTCAAACTATCTTCCTTTTACAGAATAAATTTCCCAAATATTTTCTGTTTCCACTGAAATCACAAAGCACGAAACTTTAGATTTTAAAAATAATGTAAAACACTTATTTATAATATACTTTAACATTTCAATTTAGAAAAACTACTTTAATACTTAATCAAAAATAATACTTTAGGGGTATTTGAAATAAGGTTACTTTATAAAATATAAACTAGATTTTCTCCTTTAAACAAAATATCAAATCATCTTTTAAATAATTATTACGATAATAGATTTTCAAAAGTACTTACTTTAGAATTTAAACATTTAGCAATAACAAGTTTTCTAAAACATGCTTTTTAAAACAAATCAAAACTTTTATCTTATAATTAAAAATTTACTTTTAAAACGCACTTGGCTATTCAGGGAAATTTACTTTTCTTTTACATCCTTTAAAAATAAATCACTATTTATTTTTAAACAAATTTACCTATTCCTTTAATGAATTCCTACCTTGAATTTATTCTTCCCAAATATCCACGGATATATTACTTTTCTTTTATAAACCTAGTTTATAAATTTCATAGCCAAATTCTGCTTTAAAAATCTTTGTTTTACACACTTAAACCCAGTTGATAACTCAGTGTACCAAAATATATTCAAGCAAACCATAACATTCGATATTCCAATATAGTTCATCATAGAATATCAAATAATCACAACAGATAATATTAAATAATTTAAATAAATATTAAGGAATCCAGTTGGATCCCTCCAACCTGTTTCCCTGCATCCACAGACGTTAGCACAATATATAATACCAATTCCACTTCGAGGTGGAATATCGTGGTATATGGGATTAATATTAGATCATCCGCTATTTTGCGCCGCACAGGGTCTCATCCGCTATATAATGCGGGAAATCAATCATTCCAAGATGTATTATATAATATAATATAGCACATTAAATCAATTCAACCATTCAACCAATTATTTAAATTTAACCATTTAAATTTAAATAAAACCAGATGAGCAAGATTAACTCACCCTATTCCGTTTGCAACCCATTTCCAAACCAGCATGTTTCGTCACAATTCTTCACAATTTACCTTGTATAAACAGTTTACATTTTATTAATATTTGAACTTATTGAACAATTACTTCCCTTTGATAATTTTACTTAGCTAATTATTTATTTAAATTACTTTTCCTTTAATAAAATATCCTTTGGTAACTAAAACAAATAAATAAATTTTATTAAACAAATTAATCTCTATTATTTTTAAAGTAATATTCAAAATAAGTATACGCATATTTAATATGGGTATGTGTGTACACTTTTATTTTCTCTGTCCAAACTTTAATTACAGGTAATTAAACTTTTACATATAATACAGGAATGTTACCTGTAAATTTAATTACTAAGTAGGAACTAATTACTAATAAATTGTTTTAATTTATTTACTTCCTTACTGTTTTTAAAAGGAATAAAAACTGTAACAAAGAAATATATGTAAATTTAAATTGGAAAAACGAGGTTACCTTACAACGAACAGGAAACCAAATCGACGAGCTCAACCTCTCGAACGTGCCGCCAAACCCATGCCTCGCCTCCCATCGAGAATCCCAGTTCGGCCTTTGAAACCTTGCCTGGGATGAGAAACCGAAGCTGCTTCAACCAATTACCAGCCCCATGTCCAAAATGCCAGACCAGCTTTCCCATCGACGATCCCCGCTCGGGCCAACAACCTCCAGTCCCGACTATCGCGAACCCAACGCGAATCAACGATGATTAATCGAACAACTCGAAAGCCTGGACTTCGATTTTGATTTGAATTCGACCCTTTCTTAAGAAGTCGCTCTGATTTGAGGCTGGGTTCAATTATCAAGTAGACAAGGGAAAGAAAAGAGGTAATTTTTAATGGCAGGTGGACGTGGGATTTCGATTTTTAGGTAAAAGAAGAGAATAGGGTTGCGATTTTAACATGGCTAAAGCACTATATATTTTTATTTGATGCCACAACAACTATTTTAAAAGAGGAAGGGAAGGGAGACAAGAAACGACATTGGCGTAAGGAAAGTTATCTACAACGACATTTGAATTGAAGAGGAAAAGACATTGATGCGAAAGAAAGGCAGCTGACTTGATTTGTTTGTCTGGTTAACAATTGTATGTATCAATTTTAATTTTAAATTCAAACCGTTTTAAATTCATAGTTCAAAATATTGACATCCTATCGAGGTGTACCGCTAGGCGTTTATAATGTTATACCTTATTTCGAACACACTGGGAAAGGTTTCGAGCCCTAATTCGATCGTATGGGGAAGATAGCTTTTTGGACCAGTTATTATATTGAATTTTCGATATAGATTTAAGCGCGTTTATATGTCGTACGCTCACACAACAACTCCAAACACTACGAAAATTAAAATCTGATAATAATATAGTATTACGGATCCAATGGAACTGGTTCCGTCGAAATCCGAGACTGTGCCTCGGAAGGCTATTTTTAATTATCAATTGAAACGATATATTTTCAAACCTGAACAAAACACTTTCAAATTCAATTTCAACACCTTTACTATCTTCAGTACTATCGATATAAATTTTACAAATCCTTAAATTATTTTTAACAGGCTTAAAACTCCAGATTCAACATTTGACCCAATTTAAAATTATTTAATTTAATAATTAAATTATCCAAATAAATGGTGATACTAGAATTCAAGTTGAATATTAACTTTTAAATATTTAAAATCAATTAAATATTCCGATTTCGAATGCTCAAAAATTTTGGGTCGTCACAAGCAATTTCTTCACTAACTTGTTTGATATTTTCAGATTTTAAACCGTCTTCAGTTTCTAGAAAGAAATCTTGAGTTTGCATCAAATTAAAGCATAGAAAGTTAGAAGAACTATTTATAAGCATCATACTAACTGCCTTTCTTTTTTCCGTACCTTTTTCAACTTCACTTTTTATTTGAAATCGTTTTTTCTCCACATTATACTCTTCAAAATTTTCCAGCTTTTGAAGTTTCATTTCAAGATTGTGGAGTCTTTGTACAACCAGTTGTCTTAAATGTTGTTCTTCATTCAGTTGTTCTGCCATACTTTTCATCTCAGCAGATAAAAAGTTCACTTTCATCTCCAACTCTTTTATGCTACTTGAGAAGTTTGCAACATATTTGTCATCTTCCACCCCAGTATATTTTTTTTGACAGAAAGTCTTTTTCCTCTTTAGTTACATTTGAAAATTTCTGTAACATCTGCATGGAAGGCATTTGAAATTAAATTTGGACATGTAATATCATTGAATTACTATAAAGTTAGAAATCATAAATTATTAAAAACAAACAGGTAAGAAAATTTTAGATGCTTGATAAATGGATACAACATGTAAGCACATTCATATGAGAAGGATGAAAGACCAGGAAAATCTTTAATGCACACACAATAGTTGTTACATATAAATATAGATATGTAATTAACTAATCTACAAACTACATAAATTTAGAACACTATCTCTATTAAATAACACACATATACACATATGTATTCATATAATTTTGTATATCAAAAAATATATATAGTTCAGTATGTACTTAAATCATTTTCTGTAAAAACATATATGCTTTTATCTTTTTTAACTAGGGTTTAATTTAGTGGTATATTTTCTATAATAAATTTAAAATATGAGTAAATCAAGAAAAATGTTTAATATGTATAACTGTATATCAAATATAAGTAAGGCCTAACTTGTTATTAAATCGTTTACATTAAAAGATAAATGTTTTTATCCTTTAATGCTTTTAAGCATGGTAAAATTAAAACCTAAATTTATTAACAGAGTTCATAACATCATTGGAAAACCACCTTTAGTGATGTAAGTAGTAATGGGTTTGCAGGACAAGGAGTTGATAAACGGTTGTTTGGTTGAATTTGGTTGCATTCTTGAATTTATTTAGGTATTTCAAGTAGCATGTGGCTGGTGCAGCAGTTTTTTATTTGTTCAGTCAAGTTGTAGATAAAGGTGAAATTAGGTGGAGAAGAGGAGTACTTTGTGGTTGAATGTGGGGTGGATATATTGCACCATTTACGAAGTTTGAATACCATTGTTCAATAAGTTTGAATTGTAACGAACTGTGGAGTTCGACAGAAATTGAATGTGGGGTGTTCGTGGTGATTTTATGGTGGTTTGGTAGTGATGCTAAATTAATTATAAACTGTGGAGTTGGGCAGAAACTGAATTGTACTTATATCATTATGTACTTATATATATGATTTTGTATATCAAGAAATATACATAAAAGTAGCATACCTTATCATTGCCTATTTTGTCGAGGTCCAAATCTTTTCATTTTGACAAATCCCATTTTCTCATCCTTGGGATTTTTCTTTCCAATTTTGCTTTTTCATCGATGATTTGCCTCCTTTCACAAAACCAATACTACCAATAAGACCATACAAATAAGCATTAATATTTAACATTTTTTATAAAAAGCATTAGTATAAATATATTTATATTTACTTAAAGTTTTAAAATCATACCAATAAGACCATAGTACATCCAGGCGTGCTTCTTGGATTAGCATAGTATTTTTGAACATTTTTCATGGCATTTTTGCATATTGCTCTCGGCCAAGAGATTGAGTTCGATTTTCTTAAGTTTAACAGCTTTGACAAGAAGCCCCACTGCATGTAGCTCTGATTTTTAGGAAAGAAAAAAGTAATAATCAACAAGGGCAACAACAATTTGACTAAATCTTCATTCTAGTTTTCTTCCTCTATAATTTTTTTCAACCTTCTTGTGACTGTCTTCTGGCTAATTATGTCATTTTCTTCGAAATTTATAGTCGGAAACTCTGAAAAACTTTCCGTTGTTGTAGGCTTATTTGCAGTTGGTATCAAAAACAAGTCCTCTCCTGATAAATTTAGTCCAAATATAAGGATAACTTCTTCAGGTGTGATTTTCTGCATTTTTTTTCAATTTTGAAGGCTTTTTCTTTAATACTGAAAGAAGTAATTATTTGGTCTAAATTTGCAGCGCTTTTCCATATGTTTTGCTGTTCTATGCCATTAGTGAGAAACATATTAAAAAGGTTTTTGAATGGCATTTTGTTGATATACCTTTTTGCTTCAGCAGACAAAACGTTTTTTCCTTAATAGTCATCAAAACTTTGTACACAACATCTAAATTACATCTGTATGTTCCAGTGTACAGATATTTTTTCTGACTTTTCAATCTGTTTTGAATCTCATATCTCGCAACATCATCTAAGTCATCTCTTTCACTATTCATTTCTTGAAAATTAAAATTTGATCATTCGGATTTTCTGAAGTTGTTCCCTCTTCATCTGTGTTTGTTAGCTGTTCTTGTTCATAAATCTGAGAGGTTTGCTGTGTTGGTTCAACTTCATCCTACATTCATGAAAATAATATCATTAATTGGAATCCTACATTTATTTCTGCATATTCATGAAGATAATATCATTCTGCTCAAGAATCATAATGCACATAAATCAAAGCAATATTATCAAAAACCATCGTACTACACAATAGTCTGCATAAAAAGATAATATGGTTTATCTTTTTAGTTATTTTGTATTTTCTTGTGATTAAGATATTTTTTGTCAATGAGGAATTGTTAAGTAGTTTGTATACAGTAATGTTAATAATGTAGAAGCTAGTGAATAAAATGCTAAAAATATGGTCCATAAAAAATATGTTGCCAATTCAACAGGGCCCTAAACCCTATTGATTATAGAGGGATATACATTTGCAATAAGCTTTGACAGTTATCGTATATAACAACAAGTAACTATGTAGTAATATAGTTGCATATTTTTGATATTCATAGACAAATAAAAGTATTTCGTTATAATTTATTATGTAATTAAGTTCTTTTTAGAAAAACATAAATGCTTTTATCATTTTTATGCATGCTTTAAATCAAGTTCATATGGTATGTAATAATTGTAAATACTGAATAAAACAGCAAACTTGTTTAATATTTATCATTGTTTTTTAAATGTAAGTAGAGCTAAACATCTAATTAAATCCCATACAGATAAAGCTAAATTTGTATACCTTTTTTTCAGTAGTTGAATACGGTAACATGTTCATATGGTATGAAAGAAATTTAAATAATGAATAAAACTTGAAACTAGTTTAACATGTATATCTTGTTTCAAATATAACTAATTCTAAACATGTAATTAAATATAACTAATGCTAAACATGTATAGCTTGTTTAACATGTACCGCTATTTTTAAAATATAAGTAACGCTAAACATCTAATTAAGTCCAACAAATATGAAGCTAAATGTGCTTATCTTTGTTCAGCAGTTGTAACAGCCCTAGTTTTAGCTATTTATTTTATTTTAATTATTCAATTTTGAAATATATTTTATATAAATTTTGTTTAACAATATAGTTTAATTATTTAATGTGAAGATATATTTTATAAAATTGTATATGTCAATAAAATTAAATAATAACTGTAAAATTTTAAGCTATGATTTAACTGTCAAATTTCGCGTTTAAAAGACGCGTCAATTTTAGGGTATAAACAACGTAATAAAACGTGTGTTTTTAAAATGATATTTTTATTGAAATTTGTGATGTTTTGGACTGCGTCTGTTTAACGTAGTGTAAAAATCAAGTTTTCGAATAAATTTGAAGAAAAATATCAGTCAGAGATTTTGGCTAACGTTACGTTATTTAACTGATACTTTAAACCTTTTAGCTACTTGCCATTTCTCTGCAAAATCTAAGCATGCTGAAATTAACCTTTTGTAAAATCAAAACTGAACTAAAATAAGTTTTGCCTTTCCCAGTACTCTATGATATAAATGTATATCATATCACACAAGAATTTAATCTGGCATTTAAAATTATCAAGCTTGCTTTAACCACTATCACGTATGCATATTTACCTCTTCCCTTACCCTCTGTTTCCTCAGACATACAAGAACTTAAATAGACATATCTGAGTGCACAAATCACGCATTTATATTTATAACTAAAGAGAAATCACATGAGTCAACATTCAACATAAAAACTGATACATCCTTCCCTCCCCTGATTAAGCTTTGCCTTGTGAAACTCTCGACCCTTTTAGCTTATATATTTTGCAAACTAGAATGTGTAAATCACATTTGCAACTTCCAGAAACATAAAACTGGAAAGTCATTTTACCAAAAATCACGCATGTGTAACCCTCTTTGCTTTATTTCTTCTGCAAGCTGTATGTGAAAGGCTCTTATAAATGTATCACGTGTTCACATCTACACAGTTAAGTAAAACTGATACTTAAGAGCATGTATAACTCAGGCAAATCACACGATGACGGATTCTTATATTTTGTAACTGATGATTGCAATTCAAACGACATCTCTTATAACTTATGTCTTCACACTAAATATTGATTTATCTCTTCCTTTGATTTAGCTCAGATCCATTTTTGCTTTTTGAGTGAAACGTCAAACGTTTATCTGGAGGGTATATCAACCCATGTTTTAAATAAGCATTGGTTTAACGTTCGAACGTTTAAAACTGGAAACAATCAGCCTCCCACCTTATCAACCGAGAAACTCTCGCCCTTTGTTAAATTCGAAACAAATTCTTTTGCGAGCAAATCACGCATTGATTTTTTTTTTTGTTCAAACATATTTAACTGGATGAAATTCACTTGGCTTTCCTTGTTTCATTTCGAGATTCATGCTTCTCATATTCATGCAAATCACATACCAGAGGACTATATCTCAGCTTGTCCTTATACATATCAAAACTTAACCAAAGCATTGTCCACCTTCAACAATTACCGCTTGCATTACTCTGTTGCATACGAGCTTCAAGTCAGGTAATGGTTATATTGATTTTTCTTTTTCTTCTTCTTTTCATTCTCCTTGTGTGCTCGGATCTGACTTGCTCGACTATTTTCACAACCTGTCATGTATAGAGCATATAGGAACCTTGACTATAGGATGAGAGAGTGTGACCATGTCCCTTGTATTTGTGCATGCATTAGTTGTAGATTTGGGTAGGTTTCACATGAGGAGTTGTGTTGTATTAAAGTATGGATTTTGTTTATCCTGGCAGTTGTACACCTACCGTGTTCCAGAGGAAGAGATGTGGGAACAGAGGGGATAGGATTCTCGTAGGCATGTTATGAAAAAAAAAATATATATATAAATATAGATAATAAAGAGGAAATCTGGAACTTTTAGATGTAATAGTGGCATCTGAGTTTAATAATGTAGGCTGCTCATATAGGTTACTGTGTGCATGTGCACAACGGACATGAGGGAGATGCCTACTGGAGTTGTGAGATAGCTGTTGTTCTAAGGCAGTGATGCGAATTTGGGAAAAGGGTTAAGGTGTTATTGTGTGAGTAAATTCATATTTGCAAGCCTGTAATACTTTGGTTCATATAAAGTCAGACTGGAAATGCTTTGAGTTTTTTTTTTTGTTGCGTATGTTTCTTTTGTTGTATTGTACAATTGCAAGCTACAGAGGAAGGAGCAGTAAAACTTTTCTATTTGCTTTGTGGAGTGATGACTGTGGACAGTTGAACTTTTGCTTAAGTATGTGCATGCAGGTAGGGATTGTAGACTGGCAGGGACGTTTAGATTTCTATAAATTATTGTATAAACGTAGGCTACATATTAAGAGTGAAAGGGATAAGCGTGCATATCTTGTACATGTCCTGTTGAACCAAAGGTATTGCCAGAGGATGTGAGCAATCACTATTTTATTTAGTTATATCTGGAGTGGTTTTGCATCTGACTTGGTTTGGGAAAGTGAAGACTGGAGTTTGTTGAAAGAGTAGGAGAGATAGAAGAGAGATGGAACTGGTGGAATGTACATCGGTGCACGTGGTGCACGGCAGAACCATGCATATGCATGTTTGTGATGGAAGTTACATAGAGTTAGGGATCGGACCTTGTGGTTTTGGTGAAGACTGCGGAGGTAGTAGAAAGTAGGCAGTATATGTCTTGACAGCATGAGTTGTACGGGAGGTTGGGATAGGACTGGTCTCTGCATAATTAAGGAAACAGAGGATAAAGGCAGAGAGAAGTGCGGAGCAACTGCATGTTTTACTCGGAGCAATATGAATTTCGACTCGGAGCATTAGGCGATTTTCTCGAAGTAAGGTAGGTGTGGCTCGGGTAGTTAAAGATAGGATTGGGTTTTGCATTTTTCCAGTTTTGAACCCGGAAATTTAAATCTGAATTGAAGGTGGGTGAAGTCAGAAAGCAATGGTGTAAAATTAGTTTAAACGTAAAATAGAAGATGAATTCCAGAAGCGTGAATCTAAGTTTGAAGTATGTTAGGCAACAAAATTGTATGGCGTGAGTGGGTATGTATGTGTACAGTAGTAAGGGGGGAAGCAAGTGTGCACGTGTACATGCGTGTGTCACGGCTCATAGGAGAAACGTCACCATATTGTTTAGTCAGTCTTTGGAAAATGTTGTCAAAAAAAAAAAAAAAAAAAAAAAATTTAGCATTAGCACATTTCACGTTTTGGGTTATATTTTGGTCATATTACACGGTGGAGAGGTCGAGCAAGGCAAATCAATTTTCGTTCTATTCTAATTTTTCCTTTGACCGTAAATTCTAAATTCGCGTTTCAAATTATTTGAATTTTATTCTAGATTTGAATCTAGGCGACATCAGAAGAACTTGATCGTTATTCTCTGTCGGTCTGTACCGGTTAATCGTCGTTTTTGAAATTCAAAATTTTCTGCAACTTCCAGGTGAGTATTTCTCACCAGACATAAGTATTTATATTTTGGTAAATTATCACAAGTGTATGCGTAAAAATTTATTTCACTATTATCTGTCTGTAGTGTGATATAAAATGATGAACCCTATTTAAATTGACACCTCATCAGTTATTCATCTGTTGTATTATATCTGCAGTTATATTTTGTTATTGTTTATTTACTGCTCAAATCACACTGCAAGTTCCCTGTTGATATAGATTGTATGGGCTGAAATGATAGGCCTAAATGATGATCATTGTTAAACTATTCTGTTAACTGCTTAACTGATAACTTGGGATTGCGGGTTTGAAATGATAGAACCCGGGGTTTTGTAAATTACGGATTGAAATGATATAAATCCGTATCACTTGACCTAGGCTAGAAAACTATATACAGGCCCGTGGTCCTTATAATATTTCTGAAATATTTGAAATTATTCTGGAAGTTAAATATTTAATATCTTTAAAGGATTTTATATTGATTTTGAATGAGTTATAAATAAAGAAATAACAAATATTTGAATGAAATTTGGAATATAACTTATTTTAGAAATTCTGGACTTTGAAAGAATAAGATTTCAGTAAAGAAATATATATAAATAAATAAGTTATATTGAAATCTTTATTAAGTTAAACAATCTACTACAGCATTTAAATGCTGTCTTTTTGAATTTGGACTAGTTTTACCCGTAACTTTAGGTAGCATTTCCTAAGTGCTACCGAATCTAGAATTGATTGTTTTAAAATTTATGGAATTTGATAAATCATATTTTATGTTGAGTTTTGGGAATCTTAAGATATGATATTTATAGTTGGATTTTCCTTAAATAAATATAAGATGAACATTTTAGTATTAAGTAAATTTTGAAAATATCAAATGGCTAAAATTTGGAGTTTTATTTATGGAATTTATGGGAATATCCAAGACTAAATAATAAAACATTTATTTGTTAAAAGAATAAAATCCAATCTTAGTTTTGATTAGTAATACTCCAATCGGATATATATATATATATAGGAATTGCAAGGGTTTTGGGAACATAAAGTGATATTTAAATTATGGTTTAAAACTTTAAATAAAGAAATATATTTGTAAAGCTATGTAAATTATCTTCTACAAAGTAACCATAAAGTTAAACCATTTATTCTATATGCCGTTGAAGATATAATTCAAATATTTGGTTTCCAGATATTAGAAACTTTAAGCAGTATGGTTTTTGGAAAAAGAATTATATTTGAATATAACGATATCATCTTGTTTTGGGTTTTAAAATGATATCATATTTATAGTTTTTGAAATGGAAATGTTTATTCTGGTTGTAAAGTATAAAATGTTTTAAATGACCACGGGTTATAATAACGATGGGTTGGCAAAGAGACCGGGATCGGATATGGACATACTCTCTGTCGATACCGAAAACCACTTTGACCAACCGTGTACGCGGTGGAGATTCCAGAATGAAGTAGGTCGGTGGGGCGTTTCCTGTAAGGTAAATACGTGGACCCGACTCCCGTGAGTTGGCATAAGGTGGCTAAAACAGGAGCAATTCCAGGCCAATGAGGTCATTCCTCTGATCGGACGCTCCTCTTCGATATTATACTATGATTTTGGATTGATTCGGTGGCCACCTCTATATTTTGATTTTGGGGAGTTAGTCCGAGGTGGGCGGTAACTGCGGCTACGCGTTTCCACCAGCCTGGATAGCAATTGGTATATCTACCCTGGCATTGCCTAGTTGTGCCGTGTCATCTACCATACCGAGCCTTGTACGAGTTTAGATTTCTCCCGTAGCCCGTGTGGTATCCTCTAGTTGCTTCCCGATCAGGAGGAGCTATGATATTGGATGGACTACTGGGGCTATTACGTGTTAAGGTGGAAAATGTAAAGCCTTAATGCTATTTAAAAGTATGTTTATTTTATAAATAGACACTATTATAATAGCGCAATATACTACATAGTAAATAGTTTGACGGATCCTTAGAGGATGGGCGGTCCCAAGCATCCTTTAAGTTACTTGCTCTATATTACAGTACACTTGAATTAGCTTACATTATATAAGTATGTATGTCCTGACTCGAGTGTTATGTTTTATTTTTCGCTCGGGTCAGCCTGAGTTGCAGCTTCAATTTCTTCTCCGTAGCTAGGACACTCAGTAGATCATTCGCGCTGCTGGAAGTTGTTTCAGCCTTTATCTTTTCTGGAATTCAAGACTTTGAAGACTCTATCTCTATTTATGTCTTAAAATTTGTATTGAGGATTATAGACAATGTAAGTTCTGTTTTGTTGAAGTTATATCAGTGGCTTCATGAACCACTAAATTTTTAATTTCCGCTGCGAGATTCTGATATCTGTGTATGTGATTCTGTGATCTATTTATTGTATATTCTGAGTTTTGCCAAATTTATTCTACAACGCAGTATTTTGAACAATTCAAGTCCGACAATGTGCGGATGCGAATGGTTGAAAATATTGGGTCGTTACAGTTGGTATCGGAGCCAGGTTCTTGGCAAAACTTAGAATGTATGGTAAATTTGATTTACAGAATCACGTTCATTCGAGACTGAACCACTTTCTTTTCGAATTTTGGAACATTCCCTACGGTTCCAAAGTTCATTCGTGTCCCTCACTTTTCATCCTCTTTAGATTCTAGAGTATCCCATAACTCCACTTCGGATGATCTTTATAGTGAATTGGCGGACTCGCCATTATTCAAATAAAGGGGTGAAACTCCTTTACCATTAGCATTGATTCACCGGAGATTCATATTTATCCTCGGTTTATATGCTAGTATCTTTGGTTATTCTGAACTCTATCTCTTCAGATCAAATGTAGATTTACCCAACCACATCGATCTGACTCTTTAAGTCACGGATGACTAGGTCAAGGTTGTCCGCGATTCATATAGACTTACCCAGTTCCTTATTCGGTTATTTTATCATCAGATTTTCTGATTCCAGCTTATCTTGAATTCTCTTTGATTTGAGTTCATCAAATTTGAGTCTCCATCCTTGTTTTGAAAATTTTATGCTTATATTTGAAAAGAAAATCCAATATTATATATAAAGTATAATTTTCAGAACTTTTATAATTAATTTAACTATTGGTCAAGAGATAATAGTTTTGATTTTTTTTATGATTTTGAAAACCATGTGTTTTGGCTAAAATAAATAATTGAATATAAACAATGGTTATAAATTAATTTGGAAACAGAAATAAATTTTAAAACAAGAACTTGAGAATTCAAATTTCAGATGGTTTCAAACCTTGGGTTTAAAATTTTAAAAGATATATTATGAGTATCTTTATATAGAAATTTGTTTCCAAAGAATTTTAAAATTTAGTACTCTTCTCTTTGTCGCTGGAAAATAATTTCGGTGATGACTGCAGCATCATCGACATTCATTTTCGAGTTTCGAAGTGAAAAGACCATTCTGTAGTCTGGCTACAGTGTTACCTTGAGATTTTAATTGATTTGAAATTCTAAAATATGACTTAATATATATAGATATATAATTTAAAACTGATTTGACATATTATGTATATATATTTATTTATCTCTAATGGTTGAAGGGAACCAGAAATTTAATTCTTAAAAATTTATCTTAAGGAAAAATTTCAACAAAATAAAGGAAAATAAAATTTGAATAAGAAAATATATTTGAAAGGAGTATCTTAATAAGGATTATTTATTTTCAAATCATAGTTTAATTGATGTCTAAATGGGTAAATATGCAAAGAAATTTGATTGTTAGATTGAATATTTATTTATGAAATAGACATGTCTTGAAAATGAATAATTATGATTTAAATAATTAAGAAATATTTTATATCACTAAAATTCGATAATTGAGAATTTGGCTTTCAAACGAAAATTTCAAGGGTAACTTATTAAAGGAATATCTTATTTTTTTTTAAATAGGTATTTCAATAAAGTATAGGTTATTTGTAAAATTAAGAGTTAAGAAAATTGAACTGATTAGAAATACTATTATATCCACTGTAGCATATTTTAAGTGCTGCTGTTTCTGAAAAATAAAATGTTTTGGAAAATTTATAATTGAATAATGAAGATTATTGTAAAAATGTTATGATTCTAGTAGTATGATTTCCAAATGATAATATCTATTAATTTTAATGACTTTCAAAGTATTATGATTTCAAAGGCTTTATGATTTCAAATTTATTTCCTTATTTTCAAACTATCTTCGAGTATCCTTGGTTTCCTATCTGTTACAGATTTGGGAAGGCTATTGCTTATACCAGTCTATTTAGAAATCTTTCTATAATCTTTGAAAATCTTTGTTACTCATCGGGACCTGAGCACCGCTGAGCACTCATAGCCTGACAGTCAAACTGAAAGGGTAAAACCAATTCTAGAGGTTTTCTTCGTGCTTCAAATCCGGAACTATCCGTTTGAGATTCTTGTTTATCTTGTTGATCTTCCTTTGTTTCTCTTCCTCCATTCCTTTTCGAGGACGAAAAGTTCTTAAGTGGGGGAGAGTGTAACAGCCCTAGTTTTAGCTATTTATTTTATTTTAATTATTCAATTTTGAAATATATTTTATATAAATTTTGTTTAACAATATAGTTTAATTATTTAATGTGAAGATATATTTTATAAAATTGTATATGTCAATAAAATTAAATAATAACTGTAAAATTTTAAGCTATGATTTAACTGTCAAATTTCGCGTTTAAAAGACGCGTCAATTTTAGGGTATAAACAACGTAATAAAACGTGTGTTTTTAAAATGATATTTTTATTGAAATTTGTGATGTTTTGGACTGCGTCTGTTTAACGTAGTGTAAAAATCAAGTTTTCGAATAAATTTGAAGAAAAATATCAGTCAGAGATTTTGGCTAACGTTACGTTATTTAACTGATACTTTAAACCTTTTAGCTACTTGCCATTTCTCTGCAAAATCTAAGCATGCTGAAATTAACCTTTTGTAAAATCAAAACTGAACTAAAATAAGTTTTGCCTTTCCCAGTACTCTATGATATAAATGTATATCATATCACACAAGAATTTAATCTGGCATTTAAAATTATCAAGCTTGCTTTAACCACTATCACGTATGCATATTTACCTCTTCCCTTACCCTCTGTTTCCTCAGACATACAAGAACTTAAATAGACATATCTGAGTGCACAAATCACGCATTTATATTTATAACTAAAGAGAAATCACATGAGTCAACATTCAACATAAAAACTGATACATCCTTCCCTCCCCTGATTAAGCTTTGCCTTGTGAAACTCTCGACCCTTTTAGCTTATATATTTTGCAAACTAGAATGTGTAAATCACATTTGCAACTTCCAGAAACATAAAACTGGAAAGTCATTTTACCAAAAATCACGCATGTGTAACCCTCTTTGCTTTATTTCTTCTGCAAGCTGTATGTGAAAGGCTCTTATAAATGTATCACGTGTTCACATCTACACAGTTAAGTAAAATTGATACTTAAGAGCATGTATAACTCAGGCAAATCACACGATGATGGATTCTTATATTTTGTAACTGATGATTGCAATTCAAACGACATCTCTTATAACTTATGTCTTCACACTAAATATTGATTTATCTCTTCCTTTGATTTAGCTCAGATCCATTTTTGCTTTTTGAGTGAAACGTCAAACGTTTATCTGGAGGGTATATCAACCCATGTTTTAAATAAGCATTGGTTTAACGTTCGAACGTTTAAAACTGGAAACAATCAGCCTCCCACTTTAGCAACCGAGAAACTCTCGCCCTTTGTTAAATTCGAAACAAATTCTTTTGCGAGCAAATCACGCATTGATTTTTTTTTTTTGTTCAAACATATTTAACTGGATGAAATTCACTTGGCTTTCCTTGTTTCATTTCGAGATTCATTGCTTCTCATATTCATGCAAATCACATACCAGAGGACTATATCTCAGCTTGTCCTTATACATATCAAAACTTAACCAAAGCATTGTCCACCTTCAACAATTACCGCTTGCATTACTCTGTTGCATACGAGCTTCAAGTCAGGTAATGGTTATACTGATTTTTCTTTTTCTTCTTCTTTTCATTCTCCTTGTGTGCTCGGATCTGACTTGCTCGACTATTTTCACAACCTGTCATGTATAGAGCATATAGGAACCTTGACTATAGGATGAGAGAGTGTGACCATGTCCCTTGTATTTGTGCATGCATTAGTTGTAGATTTGGGTAGGTTTCACATGAGGAGTTGTGTTGTATTAAAGTATGGATTTTGTTTATCCTGGCAGTTGTACACCTACCGTGTTCCAGAGGAAGAGATGTGGGAACAGAGGGGATAGGATTCTTGTAGGCATGTTATGAAAAAAAAAATATATATATATAAATATAGATAATAAAGAGGAAATCTGGAACTTTTAGATGTAATAGTGGCATCTGAGTTTAATAATGTAGGCTGCTCATATAGGTTACTGTGTGCATGTGCACAACGGACATGAGGGAGATGCCTACTGGAGTTGTGAGATAGCTGTTGTTCTAAGGCAGTGATGCGAATTTGGGAAAAGGGTTAAGGTGTTATTGTGTGAGTAAATTCATATTTGCAAGCCTGTAATACTTTGGTTCATATAAAGTCAGACTGGAAATGCTTTGAGTTTTTTTTTTTGTTGCGTATGTTTCTTTTGTTGTATTGTACAATTGCAAGCTACAGAGGAAGGAGCAGTAAAACTTTTCTATTTGCTTTGTGGAGTGATGACTGTGGACAGTTGAACTTTTGCTTAAGTATGTGCATGCAGGTAGGGATTGTAGACTGGCAGGGACGTTTAGATTTCTATAAATTATTGTATAAACGTAGGCTACATATTAAGAGTGAAAGGGATAAGCGTGCATATCTTGTACATGTCCTGTTGAACCAAAGGTATTGCCAGAGGATGTGAGCAATCACTATTTTATTTAGGTATATCTGGAGTGGTTTTGCATCTGACTTGGTTTGGGAAAGTGAAGACTGGAGTTTGTTGAAAGAGTAGGAGAGATAGAAGAGAGATGGAACTGGTGGAATGTACATCGGTGCACGTGGTGCACGGCAGAACCATGCATATGCATGTTTGTGATGGAAGTTACATAGAGTTAGGGACCGGACCTTGTGGTTTTGGTGAAGACTGCGGAGGTAGTAGAAAGTAGGCAGTATATGTCTTGACAGCATGAGTTGTACGGGAGGTTGGGATAGGACTGGTCTCTGCATAATTAAGGAAACAGAGGATAAAGGCAGAGAGAAGTGCGGAGCAACTGCATGTTTTACTCGGAGCAATATGAATTTCGACTCGGAGCATTAGGCGATTTTCTCGAAGTAAGGTAGGTGTGGCTCGGGTAGTTAAAGATAGGATTGGGTTTTGCATTTTTCCAGTTTTGAACCCGGAAATTTAAATCTGAATTGAAGGTGGGTGAAGTCAGAAAGCAATGGTGTAAAATTAGTTTAAACGTAAAATAGAAGATGAATTCCAGAAGCGTGAATCTAAGTTTGAAGTATGTTAGGCAACAAAATTGTATGGCGTGAGTGGGTATGTATGTGTACAGTAGTAAGGGGGGAAGCAAGTGTGCACGTGTACATGCGTGTGTCACGGCTCATAGGAGAAACGTCACCATATTGTTTAGTCAGTCTTTGGAAAATGTTGTCAAAAAAAAAAAAAAAAAAAAATTAGCATTAGCACATTTCACGTTTTGGGTTATATTTTGGTCATATTACACGGTGGAGAGGTCGAGCAAGGCAAATCAATTTTCGTTCTATTCTAATTTTTCCTTTGACCGTAAATTCTAAATTCGCGTTTCAAATTATTTGAATTTTATTCTAGATTTGAATCTAGGCGACATCAGAAGAACTTGATCGTTATTCTCTGTCGGTCTGTACCGGTTAATCGTCGTTTTTGAAATTCAAAATTTTCTGCAACTTCCAGGTGAGTATTTCTCACCAGACATAAGTATTTATATTTTGGTAAATTATCACAAGTGTATGCGTAAAAATTTATTTCACTATTATCTGTCTGTAGTGTGATATAAAATGATGAACCCTATTTAAATTGACACCTCATCAGTTATTCATCTGTTGTATTATATCTGCAGTTATATTTTGTTATTGTTTATTTACTGCTCAAATCACACTGCAAGTTCCCTGTTGATATAGATTGTATGGGCTGAAATGATAGGCCTAAATGATGATCATTGTTAAACTATTCTGTTAACTGCTTAACTGATAACTTGGGATTGCGGGTTTGAAATGATAGAACCCGGGGTTTTGTAAATTACGGATTGAAATGATATAAATCCGTATCACTTGACCTAGGCTAGAAAACTATATACAGGCCCGTGGTCCTTATAATATTTCTGAAATATTTGAAATTATTCTGGAAGTTAAATATTTAATATCTTTAAAGGATTTTATATTGATTTTGAATGAGTTATAAATAAAGAAATAACAAATATTTGAATGAAATTTGGAATATAACTTATTTTAGAAATTCTGGACTTTGAAAGAATAAGATTTCAGTAAAGAAATATATATAAATAAATAAGTTATATTGAAATCTTTATTAAGTTAAACAATCTACTACAGCATTTAAATGCTGTCTTTTTGAATTTGGACTAGTTTTACCCGTAACTTTAGGTAGCATTTCCTAAGTGCTACCGAATCTAGAATTGATTGTTTTAAAATTTATGGAATTTGATAAATCATATTTTATGTTGAGTTTTGGGAATCTTAAGATATGATATTTATAGTTGGATTTTCCTTAAATAAATATAAGATGAACATTTTAGTATTAAGTAAATTTTGAAAATATCAAATGGCTAAAATTTGGAGTTTTATTTATGGAATTTATGGGAATATCCAAGACTAAATAATAAAACATTTATTTGTTAAAAGAATAAAATCCAATCTTAGTTTTGATTAGTAATACTCCAATCGGATATATATATATATATAGGAATTGCAAGGGTTTTGGGAACATAAAGTGATATTTAAATTATGGTTTAAAACTTTAAATAAAGAAATATATTTGTAAAGCTATGTAAATTATCTTCTACAAAGTAACCATAAAGTTAAACCATTTATTCTATATGCCGTTGAAGATATAATTCAAATATTTGGTTTCCAGATATTAGAAACTTTAAGCAGTATGGTTTTTGGAAAAAGAATTATATTTGAATATAACGATATCATCTTGTTTTGGGTTTTAAAATGATATCATATTTATAGTTTTTGAAATGGAAATGTTTATTCTGGTTGTAAAGTATAAAATGTTTTAAATGACCACGGGTTATAATAACGATGGGTTGGCAAAGAGACCGGGATCGGATATGGACATACTCTCTGTCGATACCGAAAACCACTTTGACCAACCGTGTACGCGGTGGAGATTCCAGAATGAAGTAGGTCGGTGGGGCGTTTCCTGTAAGGTAAATACGTGGACCCGACTCCCGTGAGTTGGCATAAGGTGGCTAAAACAGGAGCAATTCCAGGCCAATGAGGTCATTCCTCTGATCGGACGCTCCTCTTCGATATTATACTATGATTTTGGATTGATTCGGTGGCCACCTCTATATTTTGATTTTGGGGAGTTAGTCCGAGGTGGGCGGTAACTGCGGCTACGCGTTTCCACCAGCCTGGATAGCAATTGGTATATCTACCCTGGCATTGCCTAGTTGTGCCGTGTCATCTACCATACCGAGCCTTGTACGAGTTTAGATTTCTCCCGTAGCCCGTGTGGTATCCTCTAGTTGCTTCCCGATCAGGAGGAGCTATGATATTGGATGGACTACTGGGGCTATTACGTGTTAAGGTGGAAAATGTAAAGCCTTAATGCTATTTAAAAGTATGTTTATTTTATAAATAGACACTATTATAATAGCGCAATATACTACATAGTAAATAGTTTGACGGATCCTTAGAGGATGGGCGGTCCCAAGCATCCTTTAAGTTACTTGCTCTATATTACAGTACACTTGAATTAGCTTACATTATATAAGTATGTATGTCCTGACTCGAGTGTTATGTTTTATTTTTCGCTCGGGTCAGCCTGAGTTGCAGCTTCAATTTCTTCTCCGTAGCTAGGACACTCAGTAGATCATTCGCGCTGCTGGAAGTTGTTTCAGCCTTTATCTTTTCTGGAATTCAAGACTTTGAAGACTCTATCTCTATTTATGTCTTAAAATTTGTATTGAGGATTATAGACAATGTAAGTTCTGTTTTGTTGAAGTTATATCAGTGGCTTCATGAACCACTAAATTTTTAATTTCCGCTGCGAGATTCTGATATCTGTGTATGTGATTCTGTGATCTATTTATTGTATATTCTGAGTTTTGCCAAATTTATTCTACAACGCAGTATTTTGAACAATTCAAGTCCGACAATGTGTGGATGCGAATGGTTGAAAATATTGGGTCGTTACAGCAGTTAAATATAGTAACATGCTCATATGGTATGTAACAATTCAACATGTAATTAAATATTATTGTATATAATTAAGGAATTTTGTTTACCAATGGTGTTGCTGACAAAGATTTATGCTGACTGTGTTCGTTACAAAATGGACTAGATATTAGTCTTCGATTAATACACTGTTTTCCATTGTTGATGAATATACATGTAGCTTTTTCAATAAAAAGTTTTTTTTCGTGATCTTGTCTTCATTTGTATCCTGCATGAAGATTATCATGTGTAATAATATGTTAGTAAGAATGAAGAGTTATGCATATATGCATTACTGACTATGAAATCATATATAGTTCATTATCTAATTAAATTGTTCTACACATAAAAGCATAAATGCTTTTATCTTTATTAAGTAGGGTGTAAATTTGTTGTATATCTTTTGTAATAACTTTTAAATAATAAAAAAAATGGCAAACATGTATAACATATACTAGTCACTATTTAAGATAACTAAGACTTAAGTTGATTTGAACCAATTATAATAAAAGATATATATGTTTATCTTTTGTAGCTGTTGAACATAGGAACATTACAACATAACTGTATTTGCACAATACATACAATTTTTGAAGTACTGAAGTTAAAATTACGTTAAAGCAACTCAAAGATAAACAAACATGTTAAATCCATTACATTCTTGTATTAAATCATTTAGATTAAAAGATAAACAGATTTATCTTTTTAAGATGTGGAATATGAACAGTTTCATATCACGTTAAATCATTACAAAAACAAAAAACACCTTACATGCATTACAAAAACTATTACATATAAACAAATCAATAGAACTTATTTCTTACTTGTTCAAACACGAGCAAAAATAACCCATAAATAGCAAAGAAAATCAATCAGTGAATGACTATTTCAGCTAACAAAAACAATCGATATATAGCAAAAAATAACAATAACTTGTTCAGTTTAACACCTAGGGTTTAGTAGCATCTGCGATTGAATATTTAGGTATGCTTAATTAAACAAATGTCGATTATGTTAAATTATAACAAGAACTAAAATACCTTAAATCCATTACAAAAGGTATCATCTACATTAGTAAGAATTAATACTTAACTACGATTTATCATCTAACTAAAACATTTACATCAAAATAAAATACAGCTTACTTGTTCCGCATTTAAGTTTGAGGTGATTGCAGAGATTGCTCGATGAAAGTATTTTAGTTTAAGCTGAAATCGGTGAAGCTGAAATTGATGAAGCCGAAGTAGTTGTAATTTAAATGCGGCTCTGATAAATGATTTGTAATCATTTTAGTAGAAATATTGGGAAGGAACATCAATCATTTGTTTTGTAAAACCTATTTTTGGTTTTGGTTTGCAGCTATGAAAAATGGTAAAAAGCGAAAAAGAAATGGAACGGAAGATGGGTATGAAGTAACAAACTTAAGGGCTGACGTAACGAGTATAAAATTTTGTCCTGCAAAGTTATTATTTTAAAGCTATGTCCTACAAACTTATTGTTTGATGAAAGAAGGCCCTTACGGTAAAATTCCCCTATATAAAACTTGTTATAAAATTAACAAATTACGTCGCATATCGATAAATCGATGTCGTTTTTTATAAGAAGATATGGATATTATTTTATATTATTTTATAAATCAAATATTCTTGTTTTAATTATTTAAATATAATAAGAAATTTATTTTGAAGTTTGGTTTACATGAATAAATATTTTAACAAAAATGTCAAAATGTGACCGAAAACGTTTTGTCGAAAATCAAAATTTTTCGATTAAAAGTTGCCACAACATTATCACACCTTTGTTAACATGTTTGAAACATATAATGTACATACTTTAATAACTAAACATGTTTACTTTTACTAAATATAATTAGAAAACTTCTAGAAGTAATTATTAAAAGTAAGTAAGAATTAACAAAAGTAAGAAAAGTCAAAAGTATACATCAAATCCAAATCACATCAAAATCCAACAAAATAATTACTTATCTTTACTTAATATTTAAGTGATTAAGACATAAAGTAAGAAGTGAAAGAGTCATGTTAAGAGTTTAAAAGTAAAGGTTGCTTTAGATTGAAGTAAGGTTAATTTGGTAAATTGGTAAGAGATTATTTTGGTAAATTACCACTTCTTTCTTTTTCTATAAATACCCACCTCCTTCTTCACTTTCATTTGAATTTCTTCTTCTTCTTTTCTCAACTTCTTCTCCTTCTTCCTCTTCTTTTTAATGGCTTTCAAGTTAAAGAAAAAAATTAGAAAGAAACAATGTCAAAATATTTATAAAATATTCAAAATAAAATCAATGTTCATTCTCTTCAAATCAAATTCTTCCTTTCTCCACATTTTACCTCTTTTTCTCTCGGTCATAACTTCTTCAAAAATGAACCAAAATATAAAATTCCTTTTCCCAAATCATGTAATTTTCCAGCCGCTACAACTTTTTTATTGACCACCTTGTCTTATTCTAAAATTAACTATGTCAAAAATACACTTATTTCAAGTGCATTGTTTGGCCCAGTTTTTAAGCCAAAGAATAACCCATTTATTTTTGATCATAACTTGATCATAATTTAACAAAATTTAGAAAATATATTTTTCAAATCATATAAAATTATAGTGGCTACAACTTTTATGCTGATCATTTTTTCCATTTTTGAGGTTTGCCATACCTGAAACTCAATTCTTTGAAGTGTATTTTCGGGCTTCATTTTTCTCAATCCGACAATACTTCTTCTTCATTCTATCATATCTCCCTCAAAACTACTTAGATTCAAGTGATTTTTTTTTTAAATTCAATAGAAAAGAATTTCAACAACTTTGTAGTTTGCACCTTTTCTAAATTTTAAGATTTAAAGGGCCTAAAATCAGATACAAGATAACCTATTTTTCGGATCACAATCTTGGAAATTCAAGTTCAAAGCTCTACCGCTTCTTCTCTATACTTTTAGCTAACCTCAATCTCAAGCCTCGGCGAAGCTATTAGAAGGAAGAGGATGTTGTTTTCTAGTGCTTAGTGGAGTACGAAGTAGTTAGTGAAGTGTTGGTTGATTAGAATGTTGGTAGGAAGTTTATCGCCTTGGTTTTGGTGAGGAACTCTATTTATCATCTATATTTACATATATATATACATGTTTGATGTTGTGTCATGATTGCTATAGATGCTTATACATGATTTGGTCATCATGTATTGATTATTTGATGTGATTGTTAAATTGTTTTACCAAGTCACGTTAATACATATCGATAAGTAGAAAGGAAATCACTTTCCTTTTGAAAATGAAATGGTGTATATGGAATGCTTAAACCTGAAAATGGTTTTGAAATGAATTATAAATGTTTTATAAAAATTAAAATATGTTTAGAAAAATAAAGGAAGAAAATCAAGATTTCATCTTGTATATTTTAAAATATGTCCATAACAATTTTCCAAAATAATCACGCTTTTGCAGTAAAGTGACCAAAGTTTAAAATTGATATTTTAAATGTTTTAAAAATATGAAATAAATGCAAAAAATCCTTTAAAATGTTTTGAAAGAGATTTAAGTTGAAAAGATGGATTTTTAAATGATATAAATTTCGTTTTAAAGAATATAGCTTTTAAAACTCTATTTGCAACAACTTTAGCAACGCTTTTTAATAACTTTGGAAATGTAGTTTTAAACTTAACAATTCTTTTCTAAATCTTTTGTGAATGATTTTAAAAGAATAATTAAGTAATTTAAAGATGGTTTGGAAGTTTTAAATAAGAGTTTGAACAAATATTAAAGAGCAATTGTTTATAACACTTAAATAATAATTGAAGAATATTGAATATAATAACAAACTAAGTATGCTGAAACGACTATTTCATTTTTCCTGCCTGTGATTGTTAGGAAATCAAAACTATGGTTTCGATGACAAAAACTATACAATGAAAATCGAATACGTATATATATATATATATATATATATATATATATATATATATATATATTACAGGTACTTGCCAGAGTAACATCACTGGAAAGACAAGAACAACACTCAAAGAACATTACAAGAGACTACAAGTCGATAGGATCAAAGAAGCCACAAGAAGGATGCACAACGAAGACATGCACAGTTTTCAGACGTCTGGATGCACTAGCCAAATGTCTGGAAAATCCCTTTGGAACAATAAAAAAGACAGGATCAAACGTCTGGTAGATGCACTCAGACGTTCGAAAGACTACTGTATAAAAAAATATACAGAGTTAGATTTTAGATACAAATACCACACATCTGATTTCGAACTCGGGAATTAAATTCAAATTTCAACCGCCACATTTAAATAGACATTTTCGCTTCTCCTCGCTGCAACTCTTCATCACCATCAGAAGCAACTATAGAGCACTTGTTAATGGATGCAAATACTCAAGAAATCTCTCTACAGCTATATATATCATCAAGAATCAAAGAGAATATCAACTTTACTTACTTGCGCTCTTTACTTACATACTCTGTTATAGTCTTAATCTCTAGCAATCTATACTTGTATTTCACTCTTCCATATATTCAGTCCTTCTCAAGCAATACTCTCTAGATATATATTGGAAGCATTTGTACTTAGCAGTTAATATCCGTGTTATAGAACACATACTTGGCAAGGACAAGTTATTGTAACCAAGCCTATTCCTCTGGGTGAAGTGAGGGTGTTTGATAGTCGAATTCCGAAGGGGAGCTTAGGGACTGGACGTAGGATAGGAGGTCCGAAGCAGTATAAAATCCTGGTGTGCTGATTCTATATTTACCTAGATTAATATTGTTTTAGTTGCATCATATATATCGTCACATATACTTGCATATACACTACACGATCCACCTTATAGACTTACAATTGGTATCAAAGCAATGTTTTGATCAAAATACAGTAACACGTTTTTGAGTCACTTTAATATGGCAGGTATTTTTCAAGAAGGACAATCCACAGTACGACACCTATTTTTTAACGGCTCTAACTATGCATATTGGTCAACATGTATTATAACGACACGCAGATTTTTTAATAATTAAAATTGTAATTTAATAATATTTTTGTAATTAAATCTAGTAAGAAATAAAAACATTATAATTAATATTGAAATAAATGCTCAAATGAAATATAGCAATGGTAATTAAAACTAATTCTTTGTAATTTGAATAAAATTCTAATAAATAAAGTAGTGAAAGTGTTAAACCTGGATATAAATTGAATATGAGAAAATAAAAGTAAGTATTGAATTAATTAATGAAATAACACATTGGTAACAGTAATTGGATGTAAATTAAGGAAATATGTTAATGCAAGTTAATAATTAATGAACTTGAATGGAATTACAAATAATTTAAATGTTATAACTTGGTTATAAATGGAATATGAGAAAGCAAAATGTAATTATTGAATTAATTTGTGAAATGATATAATAGATGGTAAGTGGTTGGGAAGAATGAACATACAAGTATTATAAAGGATATAATGGTGACAAATAGTTGTTGTTACTAGTTAATTCACCAATTACAAATAAAGATAATTAAAAGTACTTTAATGATAATTAATTTAGTACCATCCCAATTAATTGAAACTGATTGTAAAGTTATATTGGATTGTAATTAATAAGTTGGGAAATAAGTTCAAAGTATGTTAATTGATGAATTAATAAGTAATAAATTGAAATTGATACAATCAATGTTAGATAAGTAATTATAATATTTGTTGTTGATAAAAAAGTATGAATGGGGTTATATTAGGCAAATGATGATAATTATTAATTTTTTACCCATTCATTAAATTTATTGAATTAAATCTAAATCAATTGCAACCTTTGTTTGTTAACAATAGCTTATAAGTGAAATTAAACGTTAATGGTAACAATTAGTATAAGTTAACAATTTACTTAGTATATTAAATTAAAACTAGTAATCAGTTGCAATAAATATAAATTAAAAGTTTTGTTAGTATAAATTAAGGAAATAATTGGAAATAATGTCAATTCTATTTATGATATGACAATTGGTTGAATACAAAAATGGAAATAAAGTTTCATCCATATATTGGAATTTAATTTATGATAATAGGATTAATTGCAAATAAATGGAATTAAATATGTAATTGTTACGTTAATGGAGATTAAAGATGAAATCTGAGAATATTAAGCTAATAGATCATGAACCCAATGTTAAATGCATCCATTTGACAACAACGAATTGAATAATGGAATGAAAGTAAATTAAATGGAATTATTGGAAATTAAATTTATAATTTTTGAAGTTAATGAAATAAAGGCTAACACTGAAATTGATAAATTTATCAACTCTAAATTGACATTTAAGTTTGGTTAAATTAGTGTAAATGATTAAGAAAGTTAGAATTGATGAAATTTGTTAATTATAAAGTTGAAATTGAAAAGTGATTAAATTAATTTATTTTTAATTTATTTAATTAACTAGAAAATAGCCATTTTGGCCACTGACTCGGGTTTCGACGAAACCAATTTCATCGGATCCGTAATGGTGAACTATTGTAGGATTTCAAGTTTCGTAGCGATCAGACCTGTCGTTTGATCGTACGAACGCAAAACGCCTAGAAATCGATGAAATTGAAATCAATTGAAATTAATTTGAAATAAATTAATTTTAGAAAACTTCTTCATACGATGGAATTTGGACTTGAAACATGTTCCATCACGTTTAAAATATTTAAAAAAAACTATTTTGATATATGGGTTGACCCAATTTCGTTCCGGAGTCAGAAGGGGCTTTTCGGGCTATTTTATCATTCAACGTGTATATCAATCTGGTCCATCTATTCTATTTCAGTTTTGTCTATAAATACCCTGTTATAAACCCTAGCCTACTTCTTATTCCTCATTTCTGTACATAAAATTCCAATTCAGCTGTCTCTCCTCCTCAATGGCAGACAATCAAATTTTAGATCCAATTGCAATTCAAAATTAAATCAACGTTTTAAACCCTACAAACTATATCGAATTATATATGCATTTGAAGCCCTCGACGAGCGCAAGTCAAATATATGATTCGTTTTCAATCTGGGTTTCGGTGTGGCCGAAAATCGATGAACTTCTAGAACACACGGTTTGATAAATACTAATTTTTGATATTATATAAATTTTATTTTATATATATAGTTAAATTTTTGAATTTAAGCTATGTATAAATCTGTTTAATAAAAATAAGTTTAATAATGGAGTTTGATTGTTTTGTATTATACGGTTAAGTACCTGTTTAAGATATTGTATATATAGAGTTTTAATGACTTAAATAAAAATTAAGTTGGAAGATAAATATGAAATTGGTTTGAATTGAATTATTTAAGAATTATACTGGAATAAATTCGATTTGAAATTTGAACAAAACTGAGATTTTAAAGGGTATGATTCTTATAACTTGATTTGGTTTAGAGTGATTTAAACGAATATAAAGTTGCTTTAAATGAATATATCAAGTTAAATAAATTGAAAGAATATCCAGTTATGTGAAGTTAAAAGTTTTCTTAAATGATATTGTATTTACTACGCAAACATTTCAAATCTAAATTATAGTAATTGGATTTGACGTTTATGGGATTATCAAAGAATTAGTTTTGAAATAGTGGAATATTTAAAGCTTTGAAATTTTATGGAAATTGAAATGGTTTATTTGGAGATTCAAATCTGTATTTGTTATTGATTTTCGAAATTAAAGAAGCTAATTTATTATATAAAATAATTTAATATTAAACCATTTAAGTGTTGGAAGTTATGTTTCAAAGTTATGGGTTTCAAGGTATTATGATTTGAAAATGCTATGATTTTGAGAAGGTGATATATTTGAAATAAAAATGATTTTATATTGATTTGGGTTTTATAAAAATGATATCATATTGATTTGGTTCTTAAAACAGAAATGATATCATATTTATATGGTTTTGAAAGGGATATTTATTCTGGTTTTGGAAGTATAAATTATTTTGGAAGGACGGCGGTGTTATAATAATGATTGGTTGGCAAAGAGACTGGGATCGGATATGGGCATACTCTCTGTCGATACCGAAAACAACTTTGACAACCGTGTACGCGGTGGAGATTCCAGAATGAAGTAGGATGGCGGCGGCATTTCCTTTGAAGTAAATATATGGACCCGACTCCCGTGAGTTGGCATAAGGTGGCTAAAACAGGAGCGATTGACGGGCTAAGAAGGTAGCACCTTTTATCGGACACATCCCTTCGATATTATACTCTGACTTTGGATTGATTCGGTGGATGCTTTTGATTTTTGATTTGGGGGTGTGGCTCGAGGTGGGCGGTAGTAGCGGGTAGTAGCTGCTACGCGCTACCACCGGTCCGAAAGCATAATTGGTATATCTACCATGTCATTGCCTAGTTGTTCCGTGTTACCTACCCTAGCACGCCTTGTACGAGTTTGATTTGTGTCGTACCTACGGAGTATCCTCTGGTAGCTTCCCAATCAGGAGGTATTACGGTACTGTATAAATATTGGCTCTATTACGTGTTAAGGGCTATATGGGTAACCACTTAACGCTATTTAAAAGTAAGTTTATTTTAATATTAGACACCATTATTGTAACGACCCTGAATTTCGAATAATTTAATTTGAAAATATTTAATTAATTTTAAATATTTGAATGAGGGTTTAGATTGAATTTTCAATTTAACTTTGAATATGACGATAAAATTATAGAATTTAATCTAATTGAGTGTTGAATAAATATTTGAATCTTAGATTTTAAGCCAATTAAAAATATTTCAAAGGCTTGTAAAATTCGTATTGATAATATTGAAGATAATAGAAGCTTCAGAATTGAAATTGAAATTGAATCGTTCAGTTTTGAAATTTAATCGTTTGAATCGATATTTAAAAATAGCCGTCCGAGGCACAGTCTCGGAATTCGACGAAACCAGTTCCATTGGGTCCGTAATATTGAATTATTGCCGGATTTCAAATTTCGTATTTTTTAGAGTTATTATGTGAACGTACGAGAGATAAACGCGTTGGAATTGAATCGGATTCAATTTAAATTTTAATTTTAAAATTGGTGAAACAGCATCACGTTCTCTTCCCTAAATTCATGCCTAAATTCACGATAGAAATCGTGCAAAACATACCCCTTCATCTTCAAGCATGGTCGCGTACTCTTCTTTGTTTTCTCGTTCAAAATAAATAAATCACCGAAGCCCTTTTTCTCTCAGACAAAAAAATCAATCGAAGAAAATTCAATTAATGGCCGCAGCCGTATAAAAAAAAGAAATCTCCTTCTTCATCTCAAATTGAAAACATAGCCGAGCTTTCATTCCTCTCGCTCGTTCAATTCAAAATTAATGGCCACCGCATCCAATCGACTTGCGACCACCTGGAGGCGTTCGAGGAGTTAACGTGCTCGGCAAATCGAAGTTAGGAAATCGCGATGACGCGATCGCTTGGGAAAGGTTCGCGATCGGCTCGCGACTGTAGAGGGAGGGCGGCGCGTGAAGGAAGTGGCTCGCGATTGGGGGATTCGTGTACGCGTGGGCAGGCAAGTCGAAGGGTGCGGCGCGTTGAGGAGGCGATGTAGTAGTTGGGGGTTGCGGCAGCGTGGACGTGGGTTCGTCGCGATTGATGGGGCTTGGCCGCGTAACAGAGGGGATTGGGGTCGCGTAGAGTGGGCGGCGGCGAAGTGATGTCGCGATTGCTCGTGTGGGGGTTTGGAGTTGCGGCAGTGGCGACTGCAGCTTGGGCATCGCGCTCGAGGGTGGAGGCAAGGTATAGATCTTTGTCTCGATAATTTAGTTAATTCGAATTTTAAATTGCAGTAAGTTTTACTCCATTTAGTTGTTAAAATCTGTGTACAGTAAAAGGAAGAAAGGAAATGTGATTTTTTTTACAGTAAACAGAAAAGAAAAAAAATCTATAAAGAAAGTTTGTTAAAATAAATTTATAAAAGGAAATAAATGTGGAAATAAGTTGTTTAATTTACTTGTATAAATTATCTTAGAAATAGTAAAAAAAAAAAAGAATTTGTTTAAAATTAAACGAATTGGTTTTAAAATAAAATCACTAGTTAATTTAAAGTTATTTTACAAGGAAAATTGGTAAAAGGAAAATTTACTTAAAATAAATAGTTAGAATTATTTTCAAAGGAAAATTTGTTAAAATAAATTTATTTAAAAAGAGATTGGTTTGAATAAAACTATTGATAAATTAAACAATCAAGAATGAAAATTTAATTTATTCGATTGATTCGAATATTAACAAATTGTGCAAATATTTATACAAGGTATAAATGAAGAAAACAAGTTGAATTGGAAGTGGATTGCAAACGGGAATAAAGGTGAGAACTTCTCACTCAAAAGGAATTTTGTTATTTATTTAAATTTTAAATAGTTAAATTTAAAATTGATTGACTGTGTTGATTGAATGATTGAATGATGATTGTTATATATATTGGATGTGAATAGACCCTATACGCCGTTAGTAAGCGGAGGTTATTTATTACACACATATACCGCGATATTCCACCTCGAAGTGGAATTGGTATTATATTATATATATAGCAATATATATATATTGGCATATGTATATATTGCAGTTGATTGATTTCCCGCATTTTCTTTTAGCGGATGAGACCCTATGCGCCGTTAGTAAGCGGATATATATTTTATAAAATCCCATATACCGCGATATTCCGTCTTGAAACGGAATGGTATTGTGCTAATGTCTGTGGATGCAGGGAAACAGGTTGGAGGGATCCAACTGGATTCCTCACAAATATTTATTGATTTTAAATATTGTGATGTTTGATTGTTTATCATATCGATATATGATATTGGAAAATCGTGATTGACTATTTGATGTGTTGCATCATCGGATCCAATTTTTGAAATTTAAAAATAACGATTTTAATTTCAAAAAGGATTTTTGGAAATATACGTTTATTAAATATTTTTGGAATTGATCCATTATAATTAAATAAACGTTATAATTTTTAATGTTATAAAAATTATATTTTTGAGAAATATAGTTAAAAAAATTGATTTTTTGAAAATATGGGATTTATGATTTTATAAAATAGTTTAAACTGAGATTTTTGAATCTATTGTAAAAAAAAAAAAGTTTAAATATAGGATTTATGAAATTGGATTATTTTATAAATCAAAATGATGGAATTCTAAAAGAGTTTAAAAGATGTTTTAAAATAATAATACAAATTCATTTGTATTAAAAGATTTATAAATTGATATTTGTAAACTAAAAATATTAGAAGTGTAAAACGAACTTTTCTAAGTGTTAGAAAAAAAAATTGTAAATGAATTTCATAAATTGGAATTATAGAATTATAACGGTGAAGTTATAAATAGAATTTTATAAGCAGTAGGTTTATAAAATTTATAAAGTTATTAAAGGAATGAGTTGGATAAATAAATGAATCTTATAAGTTATAAAATTTATAAATTTGAGAAGTTCAAAGAAACAATTTTGTAAATAAATAAATTATAAGTATTTGACTTATAATATGAATTTTTAATATATCACTGTGATATGAACTGAGATAGGTTAATAAAGGAAATTTATAAAAGGAAGTTGTTATAAAATAAATAGAAATGGAATTTATAAACGTTGTTTTATAAATTCGAAATGACTTATTTTGATAAGTAAAATTGTTGTAGTTTATTTATAGAGTTATATTCATGTTTTAGACAGTGAATAATTCCTTAAAATAAAATGAATAGAAAGATGAAATTTGTTAACGTAATATATTCACGTTTTTGAATAGTGAATAATATGTTAAAGGAATTATTTTGAACATGATGTTTTAAATAGAATTAAAACGATCTAATGATGTTTTAAAATATGTTGAGATTCGAAATCATGGATTTCAACATTTATTGTTGAAATAGATATTTTCGAGAAATAGAAGGAAATAATAGATTATAACACTGTTGTTATAATAGATAATTTCCGAAAGGAAATGTTTTGTATAGTATTGGGATTTATATATCTATTTTAATTTCGAATCCCTATACTAGTGATTTTGGGTTGTTGTAACGATGTTTTACGCAACATTCGTTTTGGCCCAAATAAATATGGTTAAGTGAATGATTTCCTTAAAGAATGAAATATATACTTAATTTCGATTAGAGTATATGGAATATTTTCCAAGGTTGAAAATAAATAAAATTTGTGGATTACTTATAAAATAAATAAGTATGGAAATTGTTTTTTTCCAATGAGAAATGGAAAGTTTAGAGAATTTATCTTTTTGAAGATAAATTGAAAATGAATATTTGAAATCATATATTCATAAATATTTTGGAAGTATAAATTCAATATGGAATTTATAAATGGAATTGGGAAAATAGGTTTAAAAATAAATATTGATTTATTTTTGAAATATGGAAAGTTATATCTTCTAAAGATATTTTTGGAATTAAATAATTTGGAAAATTATTTGGATTCTGGTGATGTTGGCATATCTATTGATAGATCAATAACCGACTATCGATATTTACCTTTGAATAGGTATTTGTTGTGAATTGTTTGAAATTGAATGCCACACTTATTTTTTTAAAAATAAGCGCTCACTATTCGGGTTAACCGGGAAAGGACCATGGGGTCGTATAACCCATTCCGAATATGTGATACGTCGTTATGAATTGCATTCGAAGACCGGTGTTGAAGACCGGATATTTTCGAAAACGAAAGGGTTTCTTGTTGATTGTCTCTGCACTGGCTGATCCCCGGTATAGAGATCTCCATAAGTGATGGGAAATCCGAACGTGATTAGAGATTATTCGGATTGCAAGAACTTCTTTGTAAGTGCCTTCGGTTTTGTTCGATCCCGGAACAGACTTGTATGGATTGTGTGTCTGACATTACAAGTTGAGATATAAAGCCGATTTCTTTCAAATATATTTCTGTGGTGGCGGAGAATTTATTCTTTTAGCTTAACACCCTTCTTTGAGACGTACGAGCTCAAAGGTTATATAGTTGAAGTTATCAGCGATATATTCCCAGTTTGGTAATGTGACATGCTGAGTGATGCTGAAATGATCATTGTGTTGATTATTTGTGATAGGATCATTTATTTGATCGTCTATCTTAGTGATCATTGTGTTGATCATTTGTTGACCCAAAGCATGGCTTTTGTATAAAGTATGTTTTTGTGGACGTGAATTCGTCGAGCCTCACATCCCGGAAATGGTCAAAACAGGAAAGATGCAGCAAGGTTATGAGGGGTAGCGCCCTTTAGGATATGTGCATTTCCTTCTGGAAAAGGGTGGTATCATGGTATGGAGCCCAGATACTTACTCATGTTGAAACACTTTGTTTTTATGATTGTGTGAATTGATTAGAGAGCTCTCGGATAAAGGTCCCAAAGGACCGGGGGATGGCATATTCGGTCAGTTGTTACCCAGTTAGGGGTAACCCGGCCTTGTGTTGGTAGAGATCCGGTTTGGTTCTCGGGGATGTCCATCCAGAGGCATTCTCATGTGGCAATGGGAAGTTCCTTGGCCTGACCATTTGTTGGAAATCCAATTCCCAATACGAAACTTGTACGGTATTAGTTGTATAACCTGCTATTCACTTATGGTGGTCACCACTGTTTGGATAGTAGCTATAGTAGGCATACGATAATGGTCGTATGTTGGCTAAGATTTATATCTTTACTTTCGAAATAATTTCCTACACTATGCACTAGTAATAATATCAAATGTTATTTTAAATGCGTATCAAGCATCTTTGACTATCATAAGGAGAAATCTCCTCCAATTCTGCGTTTGCATGTGTGTGTGTGCGGGAGGCCTTATGGTAGTCTCATTTTTAAAAGCATTGCGAATTGAATTTAAAAATGTTCCTCTATTTTTGATTTTAAAGTAAATAAACTGTTTTGAGTTCTCACACCAGTCACATGACTGACTCGGAGTTTATTGTTTTCCTTCCTAAACTCTGGGTGCCCACCAATTTTCCACACGGGCAGTCAAGAGTTTGGTTTATCAGGATATTCTGGATATTCTGGAGTTGCAGGAGGCAAGCTGGATGGCGTAGCATATTACGAGTATATAGTATTTCTTTTCCGCTGTTTATTGTTGTTGTAGTACACTCTGATGGTTTGATGTAATGTAATATAATATGATGTAATAACTGATATAGTTCTTTATTTAAAGATTATTCATTTATTATTATATGTTGTTCAGCTGCGAATTGTGAGATTCTGTTGTAGTTCTGTTGTTCTGTTCTGTTCTTTGTTTTCTTTCTCTTCTTCTACCTCTTTCTTTTTCTTTAAAACCCTCAGTGTTCGTATTTTCGTTCACCTTGAGTTAATCAATGGAGATTAGTGTTTATTCAAGGAGTACGGATTTACGGTTCCTGACAATGTGGTATCAGAGCTGTTGGTTAAGCGACAACCATGGTTCTGATGGGTGTTACTCATTAGAGATAGAGTCAGCAGTACTCTAGAATGAGTTTGAGTGTAATAATAGATATGAGCGCGTATTTTTTAGTGAATATAAAATTGATTTATATTATAAAATAATTTTGCCCAAAACTATTTTTGTATAGAAAAGAAATGATTTTCTATGAATTATTATAGTATATGGTTGCATGATTGCTAGGAAATAATAATATTGGATTATTATCATTAGTATATGGAATTGAATAAATAAAATGAATTGAATTCAAGTAAATTAACTTGATAATTTATTCATTTGTGAAATAATTTCAAGTGGAATGAAATTTGAAATGCAAAGTTGAATTGAGTAATTAAGTGAAATCAAGATGAATTGAAATAGTGAAAAGAGTTAGTGAATGAAACTAATTTAAATTAGTAATATGAATTACTAAATGAAAGTTAATCGTTAGAATTCAATATTTAGAATTGAGAATTGAATTTGAATGAAATTTGATATGTAACTTCAATAGTGAAGTAAAAACGTATAAGAAGTATATGTTGAAAATTTTGTAATAGAATTTGCAAAATGGTTTGAATGTTGGATTTGGATGCTACTACTAGCAGATTATACAGGTTATACAGGTGTATAAAGAAATGGAAATTTCGATTTCAAAGATAAAAATTGAATTGCTCGACAAAAAGGTACGTATTTCAATTTTGGTATGAGATTTGATGACTTTCTTCTCTAGCCACTTGGCTTTTCTCTTTTCTTTTTGATTCTGAGGGGCCGTGGTGCCATTTTGTAGTCGTACCGATCGAGCCGCGCAAAGGAAACGCTGGCGAAATTTTTCGAAAATTTAGGGTGTTAGAAAAATTTTGAGAAAAATTTGAAAGTTTGAAATTTGAATTTGAATTTAAACTTGAATTGTTAAGGAAAACAATATTGGTTGGAAACTATAATTGAAGTTGGAAAGCCAGTTGAAATGATAATGAAACTCTAGTAAAAAGATTTAGGCTAGTAAGTTGATAAAACTATCTAGATTGTGAAAAATAATAGACGGGATAGGGGCATTCTTCTTAACTTATAATTTCGGGACGAAATTCTTTTAAGGGGGAAAGATTGTAACGACCCTGAATTTCGAATAATTTAATTTGAAAATATTTAATTAATTTTAAATATTTGAATGAGGGTTTAGATTGAAATTTCAATTTAACTTTGAATATGACGATAAAATTATAGAATTTAATCTAATTGAGTGTTGAATAAATATTTGAATCTTCGATTTTAAGCCAATTAAAAATATTTCAAAGGCTTGTAAAATTCGTATTGATAATATTGAAGATAATAGAAGCTTCAGAATTGAAATTGAAATTGAATCGTTCAGTTTTGAAATTTAATCGTTTGAATCGATATTTAAAAATAGCCGTCCGAGGCACAGTCTCGGAATTCGACGAAACCAGTTCCATTGGGTCCGTAATATTGAATTATTGCCGGATTTCAAATTTCGTATTTTTTAGAGTTATTATGTGAACGTACGAGAGATAAACGCGTTGGAATTGAATCGGATTCAATTTAAATTTTAATTTTAAAATTGGTGAAACAGCATCACGTTCTCTTCCCTAAATTCATGCCTAAATTCACGATAGAAATCGTGCAAAACATACCCCTTCATCTTCAAGCATGGTCGCGTACTCTTCTTTGTTTTCTCGTTCAAAATAAATAAATCACCGAAGCCCTTTTTCTCTCAGACAAAAAAATCAATCGAAGAAAATTCAATTAATGGCCGCAGCCGTATAAAAAAAAGAAATCTCCTTCTTCATCTCAAATTGAAAACATAGCCGAGCTTTCATTCCTCTCGCTCGTTCAATTCAAAATTAATGGCCACCGCATCCAATCGACTTGCGACCACCTGGAGGCGTTCGAGGAGTTAACGTGCTCGGCAAATCGAAGTTAGGAAATCGCGATGACGCGATCGCTTGGGAAAGGTTCGCGATCGGCTCGCGACTGTAGAGGGAGGGCGGCGCGTGAAGGAAGTGGCTCGCGATTGGGGGATTCGTGTACGCGTGGGCAGGCAAGTCGAAGGGTGCGGCGCGTTGAGGAGGCGATGTAGTAGTTGGGGGTTGCGGCAGCGTGGACGTGGGTTCGTCGCGATTGATGGGGCTTGGCCGCGTAACAGAGGGGATTGGGGTCGCGTAGAGTGGGCGGCGGCGAAGTGATGTCGCGATTGCTCGTGTGGGGGTTTGGAGTTGCGGCAGTGGCGACTGCAGCTTGGGCATCGCGCTCGAGGGTGGAGGCAAGGTATAGATCTTTGTCTCGATAATTTAGTTAATTCGAATTTTAAATTGCAGTAAGTTTTACTCCATTTAGTTGTTAAAATCTGTGTACAGTAAAAGGAAGAAAGGAAATGTGATTTTTTTTACAATAAACAGAAAAGAAAAAAAATCTATAAAGAAAGTTTGTTAAAATAAATTTATAAAAGGAAATAAATGTGGAAATAAGTTGTTTAATTTACTTGTATAAATTATCTTAGAAATAGTAAAAAAAAAAAAGAATTTGTTTAAAATTAAACGAATTGGTTTTAAAATAAAATCACTAGTTAATTTAAAGTTATTTTACAAGGAAAATTGGTAAAAGGAAAATTTACTTAAAATAAATAGTTAGAATTATTTTCAAAGGAAAATTTGTTAAAATAAATTTATTTAAAAAGAGATTGGTTTGAATAAAACTATTGATTAATTAAACAATCAAGAATGAAAATTTAATTTATTCGATTGATTCGAATATTAACAAATTGTGCAAATATTTATACAAGGTATAAATGAAGAAAACAAGTTGAATTGGAAGTGGATTGCAAACGGGAATAAAGGTGAGAACTTCTCACTCAAAAGGAATTTTGTTATTTATTTAAATTTTAAATAGTTAAATTTAAAATTGATTGATTGTGTTGATTGAATGATTGAATGATGATTGTTATATATATTGGATGTGAATAGACCCTATACGCCGTTAGTAAGCGGAGGTTATTTATTACACACATATACCGCGATATTCCACCTCGAAGTGGAATTGGTATTATATTATATATATAGCAATATATATATATTGGCATATGTATATATTGCAGTTGATTGATTTCCCGCATTTTCTTTTAGCGGATGAGACCCTATGCGCCGTTAGTAAGCGGATATATATTTTATAAAATCCCATATACCGCGATATTCCGTCTTGAAACGGAATGGTATTGTGCTAATGTCTGTGGATGCAGGGAAACAGGTTGGAGGGATCCAACTGGATTCCTCACAAATATTTATTGATTTTAAATATTGTGATGTTTGATTGTTTATCATATCGATATATGATATTGGAAAATCGTGATTGACTATTTGATGTGTTGCATCATCGGATCCAATTTTTGAAATTTAAAAATAACGATTTTAATTTCAAAAAGGATTTTTGGAAATATACGTTTATTAAATATTTTTGGAATTGATCCATTATAATTAAATAAACGTTATAATTTTTAATGTTATAAAAATTATATTTTTGAGAAATATAGTTAAAAAAATTGATTTTTTGAAAATATGGGATTTATGATTTTATAAAATAGTTTAAACTGAGATTTTTGAATCTATTGTAAAAAAAAAAAGTTTAAATATAGGATTTATGAAATTGGATTATTTTATAAATCAAAATGATGGAATTCTAAAAGAGTTTAAAAGATGTTTTAAAATAATAATAAAAATTCATTTGTATTAAAAGATTTATAAATTGATATTTGTAAATTAAAAATATTAGAAGTGTAAAACGAACTTTTCTAAGTGTTAGAAAAAAAAATTGTAAATGAATTTCATAAATTGGAATTATAGAATTATAACGGTGAAGTTATAAATAGAATTTTATAAGCAGTAGGTTTATAAAATTTATAAAGTTATTAAAGGAATGAGTTGGATAAATAAATGAATCTTATAAGTTATAAAATTTATAAATTTGAGAAGTTCAAAGAAACAATTTTGTAAATAAATAAATTATAAGTATTTGACTTATAATATGAATTTTTAATATATCACTGTGATATGAACTGAGATAGGTTAATAAAGGAAATTTATAAAAGGAAGTTGTTATAAAATAAATAGAAATAGAATTTATAAACGTTGTTTTATAAATTCGAAATGACTTATTTTGATAAGTAAAATTGTTGTAGTTTATTTATAGAGTTATATTCATGTTTTAGACAGTGAATAATTCCTTAAAATAAAATGAATAGAAAGATGAAATTTGTTAACGTAATATATTCACGTTTTTGAATAGTGAATAATATGTTAAAGGAATTATTTTGAACATGATGTTTTAAATAGAATTAAAACGATCTAATGATGTTTTAAAATATGTTGAGATTCGAAATCATGGATTTCAACATTTATTGTTGAAATAGATGTTTTCGAGAAATAGAAGGAAATAATAGATTATAACACTGTTGTTATAATAGATAATTTCCGAAAGGAAATGTTTTGTATAGTATTGGGATTTATATATCTATTTTAATTTCGAATCCCTATACTAGTGATTTTGGGTTGTTGTAACGATGTTTTACGCAACATTCGTTTTGGCCCAAATAAATATGGTTAAGTGAATGATTTCCTTAAAGAATGAAATATATACTTAATTTCGATTAGAGTATATGGAATATTTTCCAAGGTTGAAAATAAATAAAATTTGTGGATTACTTATAAAATAAATAAGTATGGAAATTGTTTTTTTCCAATGAGAAATGGAAAGTTTAGAGAATTTATCTTTTTGAAGATAAATTGAAAATGAATATTTGAAATCGTATATTCATAAATATTTTGGAAGTATAAATTCAATATGGAATTTATAAATGGAATTGGGAAAATAGGTTTAAAAATAAATATTGATTTATTTTTGAAATATGGAAAGTTATATCTTCTAAAGATATTTTTGGAATTAAATAATTTGGAAAATTATTTGGATTCTGGTGATGTTGGCATATCTATTGATAGATCAATAACCGACTATCGATATTTACCTTTGAATAGGTATTTGTTGTGAATTGTTTGAAATTGAATGCCACACTTATTTTTTTAAAAATAAGCGCTCACTATTCGGGTTAACCGGGAAAGGACCATGGGGTCGTATAACCCATTCCGAATATGTGATACGTCGTTATGAATTGCATTCGAAGACCGGTGTTGAAGACCGGATATTTTCGAAAACGAAAGGGTTTCTTGTTGATTGTCTCTGCACTGGCTGATCCCCGGTATAGAGATCTCCATAAGTGATGGGAAATCCGAACGTGATTAGAGATTATTCGGATTGCAAGAACTTCTTTGTAAGTGCCTTCGGTTTTGTTCGATCCCGGAACAGACTTGTATGGATTGTGTGTCTGACATTACAAGTTGAGATATAAAGCCGATTTCTTTCAAATATATTTCTGTGGTGGCGGAGAATTTATTCTTTTAGCTTAACACCCTTCTTTGAGACGTACGAGCTCAAAGGTTATATAGTTGAAGTTATCAGCGATATATTCCCAGTTTGGTAATGTGACATGCTGAGTGATGCTGAAATGATCATTGTGTTGATTATTTGTGATAGGATCATTTATTTGATCGTCTATCTTAGTGATCATTGTGTTGATCATTTGTTGACCCAAAGCATGGCTTTTGTATAAAGTATGTTTTTGTGGACGTGAATTCGTCGAGCCTCACATCCCGGAAATGGTCAAAACAGGAAAGATGCAGCAAGGTTATGAGGGGTAGCGCCCTTTAGGATATGTGCATTTCCTTCTGGAAAAGGGTGGTATCATGGTATGGAGCCCAGATACTTACTCATGTTGAAACACTTTATTTTTATGATTGTGTGAATTGATTAGAGAGCTCTCGGATAAAGGTCCCAAAGGACCGGGGGATGGCATATTCGGTCAGTTGTTACCCAGTTAGGGGTAACCCGGCCTTGTGTTGGTAGAGATCCGGTTTGGTTCTCGGGGATGTCCATCCAGAGGCATTCTCATGTGGCAATGGGAAGTTCCTTGGCCTGACCATTTGTTGGAAATCCAATTCCCAATACGAAACTTGTACGGTATTAGTTGTAGAACCTGCTATTCACTTATGGTGGTCACCACTGTTTGGATAGTAGCTATAGTAGGCATACGATAATGGTCGTATGTTGGCTAAGATTTATATCTTTACTTTCGAAATAATTTCCTACACTATGCACTAGTAATAATATCAAATGTTATTTTAAATGCGTATCAAGCATCTTTGACTATCATAAGGAGAAATCTCCTCCGATTCTGCGTTTGCATGTGTGTGTGTGCGGGAGGCCTTATGGTAGTCTCATTTTTAAAAGCATTGCGAATTGAATTTAAAAATGTTCCTCTATTTTTGATTTTAAAGTAAATAAACTGTTTTGAGTTCTCACACCAGTCACATGACTGACTCGGAGTTTATTGTTTTCCTTCCTAAACTCTGGGTGCCCACCAATTTTCCACACGGGCAGTCAAGAGTTAGGTTTATCAGGATATTCTGGATATTCTGGAGTTGCAGGAGGCAAGCTGGATGGCGTAGCATATTACGAGTATATAGTATTTCTTTTCCGCTGTTTATTGTTGTTGTAGTACACTCTGATGGTTTGATGTAATGTAATATAATATGATGTAATAACTGATATAGTTCTTTATTTAAAGATTATTCATTTATTATTATATGTTGTTCAGCTGCGAATTGTGAGATTCTGTTGTAGTTCTGTTGTTCTGTTCTGTTCTTTGTTTTCTTTCTCTTCTTCTACCTCTTTCTTTTTCTTTAAAACCCTCAGTGTTCGTATTTTCGTTCACCTTGAGTTAATCAATGGAGATTAGTGTTTATTCAAGGAGTACGGATTTACGGTTCCTGACAATGTGGTATCAGAGCTGTTGGTTAAGCGACAACCATGGTTCTGATGGGTGTTACTCATTAGAGATAGAGTCAGCAGTACTCTAGAATGAGTTTGAGTGTAATAATAGATATGAGCGCGTATTTGTTAGTGAATATAAAATTGATTTATATTATAAAATAATTTTGCCCAAAACTATTTTTGTATAGAAAAGAAATGATTTTCTATGAATTATTATAGTATATGGTTGCATGATTGCTAGGAAATAATAATATTGGATTATTATCATTAGTATATGGAATTGAATAAATAAAATGAATTGAATTCAAGTAAATTAACTTGATAATTTATTCATTTGTGAAATAATTTCAAGTGGAATGAAATTTGAAATGCAAAGTTGAATTGAGTAATTAAGTGAAATCAAGATGAATTGAAATAGTGAAAAGAGTTAGTGAATGAAACTAATTTAAATTAGTAATATGAATTACTAAATGAAAGTTAATCGTTAGAATTCAATATTTAGAATTGAGAATTGAATTTGAATGAAATTTGATATGTAACTTCAATAGTGAAGTAAAAACGTATAAGAAGTATATGTTGAAAATTTTGTAATAGAATTTGCAAAATGGTTTGAATGTTGGATTTGGATGCTACTACTAGCAGATTATACAGGTTATACAGGTGTATAAAGAAATGGAAATTTCGATTTCAAAGATAAAAATTGAATTGCTCGACAAAAAGGTACGTATTTCAATTTTGGTATGAGATTTGATGACTTTCTTCTCTAGCCACTTGGCTTTTCTCTTTTCTTTTTGATTCTGAGGGGCCGTGGTGCCATTTTGTAGTCGTACCGATCGAGCCGCGCAAAGGAAACTCTGGCGAAATTTTTCGAAAATTTAGGGTGTTAGAAAAATTTTGAGAAAAATTTGAAAGTTTGAAATTTGAATTTGAATTTAAACTTGAATTGTTAAGGAAAACAATATTGGTTGGAAACTATAATTGAAGTTGGAAAGCCAGTTGAAATGATAATGAAACTCTAGTAAAAAGATTTAGGCTAGTAAGTTGATAAAACTATCTAGATTGTGAAAAATAATAGACGGGATAGGGGCATTCTTCTTAACTTATAATTTCGGGACGAAATTCTTTTAAGGGGGAAAGATTATAACGACCCTGAATTTCGAATAATTTAATTTGAAAATATTTAATTAATTTTAAATATTTGAATGAGGGTTTAGATTGAAATTTCAATTTAACTTTGAATATGACGATAAAATTATAGAATTTAATCTAATTGAGTGTTGAATAAATATTTGAATCTTCGATTTTAAGCCAATTAAAAATATTTCAAAGGCTTGTAAAATTCGTATTGATAATATTGAAGATAATAGAAGCTTCAGAATTGAAATTGAAATTGAATCGTTCAGTTTTGAAATTTAATCGTTTGAATCGATATTTAAAAATAGCCGTCCGAGGCACAGTCTCGGAATTCGACGAAACCAGTTCCATTGGGTCCGTAATATTGAATTATTGCCGGATTTCAAATTTCGTATTTTTTAGAGTTATTATGTGAACGTACGAGAGATAAACGCGTTGGAATTGAATCGGATTCAATTTAAATTTTAATTTTAAAATTGGTGAAACAGCATCACGTTCTCTTCCCTAAATTCATGCCTAAATTCACGATAGAAATCGTGCAAAACATACCCCTTCATCTTCAAGCATGGTCGCGTACTCTTCTTTGTTTTCTCGTTCAAAATAAATAAATCACCGAAGCCCTTTTTCTCTCAGACAAAAAAATCAATCGAAGAAAATTCAATTAATGGCCGCAGCCGTATAAAAAAAAGAAATCTCCTTCTTCATCTCAAATTGAAAACATAGCCGAGCTTTCATTCCTCTCGCTCGTTCAATTCAAAATTAATGGCCACCGCATCCAATCGACTTGCGACCACCTGGAGGCGTTCGAGGAGTTAACGTGCTCGGCAAATCGAAGTTAGGAAATCGCGATGACGCGATCGCTTGGGAAAGGTTCGCGATCGGCTCGCGACTGTAGAGGGAGGGCGACGCGTGAAGGAAGTGGCTCGCGATTGGGGGATTCGTGTACGCGTGGGCAGGCAAGTCGAAGGGTGCGGCGCGTTGAGGAGGCGATGTAGTAGTTGGGGGTTGCGGCAGCGTGGACGTGGGTTCGTCGCGATTGATGGGGCTTGGCCGCGTAACAGAGGGGATTGGGGTCGCGTAGAGTGGGCCGCGGCGAAGTGATGTCGCGATTGCTCGTGTGGGGGTTTGGAGTTGCGGCAGTGGCGACTGCAGCTTGGGCATCGCGCTCGAGGGTGGAGGCAAGGTATAGATCTTTGTCTCGATAATTTAGTTAATTCGAATTTTAAATTGCAGTAAGTTTTACTCCATTTAGTTGTTAAAATCTGTGTACAGTAAAAGGAAGAAAGGAAATGTGATTTTTTTTACAGTAAACAGAAAAGAAAAAAAATCTATAAAGAAAGTTTGTTAAAATAAATTTATAAAAGGAAATAAATGTGGAAATAAGTTGTTTAATTTACTTGTATAAATTATCTTAGAAATAGTAAAAAAAAAAAGAATTTGTTTAAAATTAAACGAATTGGTTTTAAAATAAAATCACTAGTTAATTTAAAGTTATTTTACAAGGAAAATTGGTAAAAGGAAAATTTACTTAAAATAAATAGTTAGAATTATTTTCAAAGGAAAATTTGTTAAAATAAATTTATTTAAAAAGAGATTGGTTTGAATAAAACTATTGATTAATTAAACAATCAAGAATGAAAATTTAATTTATTCGATTGATTCGAATATTAACAAATTGTGCAAATATTTATACAAGGTATAAATGAAGAAAACAAGTTGAATTGGAAGTGGATTGCAAACGGGAATAAAGGTGAGAACTTCTCACTCAAAAGGAATTTTGTTATTTATTTAAATTTTAAATAGTTAAATTTAAAATTGATTGACTGTGTTGATTGAATGATTGAATGATGATTGTTATATATATTGGATGTGAATAGACCCTATACGCCGTTAGTAAGCGGAGGTTATTTATTACACACATATACCGCGATATTCCACCTCGAAGTGGAATTGGTATTATATTATATATATAGCAATATATATATATTGGCATATGTATATATTGCAGTTGATTGATTTCCCGCATTTTCTTTTAGCGGATGAGACCCTATGCGCCGTTAGTAAGCGGATATATATTTTATAAAATCCCATATACCGCGATATTCCGTCTTGAAACGGAATGGTATTGTGCTAATGTCTGTGGATGCAGGGAAACAGGTTGGAGGGATCCAACTGGATTCCTCACAAATATTTATTGATTTTAAATATTGTGATGTTTGATTGTTTATCATATCGATATATGATATTGGAAAATCGTGATTGACTATTTGATGTGTTGCATCATCGGATCCAATTTTTGAAATTTAAAAATAACGATTTTAATTTCAAAAAGGATTTTTGGAAATATACGTTTATTAAATATTTTTGGAATTGATCCATTATAATTAAATAAACGTTATAATTTTTAATGTTATAAAAATTATATTTTTGAGAAATATAGTTAAAAAAATTGATTTTTTGAAAATATGGGATTTATGATTTTATAAAATAGTTTAAACTGAGATTTTTGAATCTATTGTAAAAAAAAAAAAGTTTAAATATAGGATTTATGAAATTGGATTATTTTATAAATCAAAATGATGGAATTCTAAAAGAGTTTAAAAGATGTTTTAAAATAATAATACAAATTCATTTGTATTAAAAGATTTATAAATTGATATTTGTAAATTAAAAATATTAGAAGTGTAAAACGAACTTTTCTAAGTGTTAGAAAAAAAAATTGTAAATGAATTTCATAAATTGGAATTATAGAATTATAACGGTGAAGTTATAAATAGAATTTTATAAGCAGTAGGTTTATAAAATTTATAAAGTTATTAAAGGAATGAGTTGGATAAATAAATGAATCTTATAAGTTATAAAATTTATAAATTTGAGAAGTTCAAAGAAACAATTTTGTAAATAAATAAATTATAAGTATTTGACTTATAATATGAATTTTTAATATATCACTGTGATATGAACTGAGATAGGTTAATAAAGGAAATTTATAAAAGGAAGTTGTTATAAAATAAATAGAAATAGAATTTATAAACGTTGTTTTATAAATTCGAAATGACTTATTTTGATAAGTAAAATTGTTGTAGTTTATTTATAGAGTTATATTCATGTTTTAGACAGTGAATAATTCCTTAAAATAAAATGAATAGAAAGATGAAATTTGTTAACGTAATATATTCACGTTTTTGAATAGTGAATAATATGTTAAAGGAATTATTTTGAACATGATGTTTTAAATAGAATTAAAACGATCTAATGATGTTTTAAAATATGTTGAGATTCGAAATCATGGATTTCAACATTTATTGTTGAAATAGATGTTTTCGAGAAATAGAAGGAAATAATAGATTATAACACTGTTGTTATAATAGATAATTTCCGAAAGGAAATGTTTTGTATAGTATTGGGATTTATATATCTATTTTAATTTCGAATCCCTATACTAGTGATTTTGGGTTGTTGTAACGATGTTTTACGCAACATTCGTTTTGGCCCAAATAAATATGGTTAAGTGAATGATTTCCTTAAAGAATGAAATATATACTTAATTTCGATTAGAGTATATGGAATATTTTCCAAGGTTGAAAATAAATAAAATTTGTGGATTACTTATAAAATAAATAAGTATGGAAATTGTTTTTTTCCAATGAGAAATGGAAAGTTTAGAGAATTTATCTTTTTGAAGATAAATTGAAAATGAATATTTGAAATCGTATATTCATAAATATTTTGGAAGTATAAATTCAATATGGAATTTATAAATGGAATTGGGAAAATAGGTTTAAAAATAAATATTGATTTATTTTTGAAATATGGAAAGTTATATCTTCTAAAGATATTTTTGGAATTAAATAATTTGGAAAATTATTTGGATTCTGGTGATGTTGGCATATCTATTGATAGATCAATAACCGACTATCGATATTTACCTTTGAATAGGTATTTGTTGTGAATTGTTTGAAATTGAATGCCACACTTATTTTTTTAAAAATAAGCACTCACTAATCGGGTTAACCGGGAAAGGACCATGGGGTCGTATAACCCATTCCGAATATGTGATACGTCGTTATGAATTGCATTCGAAGACTGGTGTTGAAGACCGGATATTTTCGAAAACGAAAGGGTTTCTTGTTGATTGTCTCTGCACTGGCTGATCCCCGGTATAGAGATCTCCATAAGTGATGGGAAATCCGAACGTGATTAGAGATTATTCGGATTGCAAGAACTTCTTTGTAAGTGCCTTCGGTTTTGTTCGATCCCGGAACAGACTTGTATGGATTGTGTGTCTGACATTACAAGTTGAGATATAAAGCCGATTTCTTTCAAATATATTTCTGTGGTGGCGGAGAATTTATTCTTTTAGCTTAACACCCTTCTTTGAGACGTACGAGCTCAAAGGTTATATAGTTGAAGTTATCAGCGATATATTCCCAGTTTGGTAATGTGACATGCTGAGTGATGCTGAAATGATCATTGTGTTGATTATTTGTGATAGGATCATTTATTTGATCGTCTATCTTAGTGATCATTGTGTTGATCATTTGTTGACCCAAAGCATGGCTTTTGTATAAAGTATGTTTTTGTGGACGTGAATTCGTCGAGCCTCACATCCCGGAAATGGTCAAAACAGGAAAGATGCAGCAAGGTTATGAGGGGTAGCGCCCTTTAGGATATGTGCATTTCCTTCTGGAAAAGGGTGGTATCATGGTATGGAGCCCAGATACTTACTCATGTTGAAACACTTTGTTTTTATGATTGTGTGAATTGATTAGAGAGCTCTTGGATAAAGGTCCCAAAGGACCGGGGGATGGCATATTCAGTCAGTTGTTACCCAGTTAGGGGTAACCCGGCCTTGTGTTGGTAGAGATCCGGTTTGGTTCTCGGGGATGTCCATCCAGAGGCATTCTCATGTGGCAATGGGAAGTTCCTTGGCCTGACCATTTGTTGGAAATCCAATTCCCAATACGAAACTTGTACGGTATTAGTTGTAGAACCTGTTATTCACTTATGGTGGTCACCACTGTTTGGATAGTAGCTATAGTAGGCATACGATAATGGTCGTATGTTGGCTAAGATTTATATCTTTACTTTCGAAATAATTTCCTACACTATGCACTAGTAATAATATCAAATGTTATTTTAAATGCGTATCAAGCATCTTTGACTATCATAAGGAGAAATCTCCTCCGATTCTGCGTTTGCATGTGTGTGTGTGTGGGAGGCCTTATGGTAGTCTCATTTTTAAAAGCATTGCGAATTGAATTTAAAAATGTTCCTCTATTTTTGATTTTAAAGTAAATAAACTGTTTTGAGTTCTCACACCAGTCACATGACTGACTCGGAGTTTATTGTTTTCCTTCCTAAACTCTGGGTGCCCACCAATTTTCCACACGGGCAGTCAAGAGTTAGGTTTATCAGGATATTCTGGATATTCTGGAGTTGCAGGAGGCAAGCTGGATGGCGTAGCATATTACGAGTATATAGTATTTCTTTTCCGCTGTTTATTGTTGTTGTAGTACACTCTGATGGTTTGATGTAATGTAATATAATATGATGTAATAACTGATATAGTTCTTTATTTAAAGATTATTCATTTATTATTATATGTTGTTCAGCTGCGAATTGTGAGATTCTGTTGTAGTTCTGTTGTTCTGTTCTGTTCTTTGTTTTCTTTCTCTTCTTCTACCTCTTTCTTTTTCTTTAAAACCCTCAGTGTTCGTATTTTCGTTCACCTTGAGTTAATCAATGGAGATTAGTGTTTATTCAAGGAGTACGGATTTACGGGTCCTGACAATTATAATAGCAAAATATTACTACATAGTAAATAGTTTAACGGATTCTTAGGAGATGTAAATCCCGAGCATCTCTTGAATTACTACACTCACGTTAGACACTGGATAGGAGATGTCAAATCCCGTAAACATCTCTGACGCCATTCCACTCATATTATTTACTGTGATTTAACTTACATAAGATCTTTTAGTTCCGACTTGAGTGTTTTGTCTTTTGAATTCGGTCGGGTCAGCCAGAGCATTTCAAGATTTGGAAGACCATATTCTGGAGGGCGAAGATGAAGATTTATTATCATTTATTATAGTATTCCACCGCACCATTTTATTCTGCTGCATTTTTATCTATTATTCTCTGATATGTGTTACTCTGGTATGTATTGTATAAGTATAATCAAATGTTTTGTAAACAGGTTCATGAACTGTATTTCATTATTATATGTTGTCATTTCGTTGCAAGATTCTGGTTTGTTTTCTTTCTTTCTCTGCTTTTTTTCTTATTTACCTCATAACAATCGGCCCTTCTGTATGGTTTAAGTCTGACGTGTGTGGTTTATCGTCGACTTAAGGCTTACAAAATGGCGGGATGTTACATCTAGGATCAAAGCTTTGGTTTAGCGATAAACCTTAGCTTTGTGGGGTCTGACTCTTTACTAATGAGGTAGTAATACCCTTAGATGAGTCATTGAGTGTATATATATGAGAGAGCATATTTTTTAGTATTATAAAAAGGTTTTGATGTGTTATTTGTTCCGTTTTGTATTTATAAATTCTAGTTGGTGCATGGGACGCTATGACATCAATAGGGATTTCTAAACACTTAATATGACAGACCGACACAATATTTGTTTTGAATATAGGTGAATGAAATAATTTTTCCTATTATATTGTCCATATAAAATAAAATTTTATAAATGATATATATATTTGGTTGCAATATATTAGTTATTAGGTAATGAAATTTATAAATAATAGTTGAAATAAGATCGAAAATAAAAAAAATAAAAATTGAGAATTTAGAACATAAGTTCAGGGATTTTTGGAAATTTCTTTCAAAGATTTTATAATATAATAATATTATTATTTAGAAGTATTTTCTGATATAAATATTTCAATATAATTTGAAAAGAATTGTTTTAAAAAAATTTTGAAAGAAATAAGTTCTGTACTCCTCTCTCTGTCGCTGGAAAATAATTGCGGTGATGACATTCATTTTCGAGTTTCGAAGTGGGAAGGCCATTGTAGTAGTTTTACTATGGATTTATTTTGATAACCAAATATAAATTTTAATTGTTTTAAATATAATTGGACATAAGTTATAAGTATTCATTTATTTATTATTTTTAAATGATTTGGAACTTAACCCAGTAATTAATTCTTAAGTTTCCATTAATTTATAGTTTCAATTGCTTTAGTGAAATGGAATTTAACTAATAATTGAAACCTCTAAATGAAATTGGAAATTGTAACCTATGAAACAAAGAATAATATTATTGAACATTAAATTAATTAAAGGAAATAGAACAAACTTTTATAACTTTCGATTACATCCTTAAAAACATATATATAACTTACCGATAAAAGTTGAGATGTTAATAAGAAAGTGTAATGGAAAATTTACAAGTAAACCTAAAAGTAATGAAAGTATTCAATACATTCTTTAATAGATAAGGATTTATTTGTTGTTGTTGTTATAAACTTAAGTATAATTGGAAATATAACTGATTTAATATAATAGAAAGGTAAGTATTATAAATAAATGATTATAAACCTTAGTAAATGAATTAATATGCAAAGAAATTGAATTAAACATGAATATTATGAATAAATGAATACTAATAAATGAAATTATGTAATAATTAATAAAAGATGGCATTAATAAATGAAATAAGATTTGCAAGTGATAAATGAAAATAAATGAAATAAACATTGGACCAATGAATAGAAGTAAAAAGTTGTAGTGAATGTAAAATTAAAAGATAAACCAGTATATGGATATAAAGGAAATCAAACAACAAATATATGAAATGAAATTAATAAGAATGAAATTGATCAATTGTTTGAAATTGATGTTTGTTTAGTTATGGTTGTTTGGGCAAGGATACTCTAAAATTGTTTGGATGAATAAATATTCCATTTAGTTTCATCTAAGAATGTTGAGTAAATGATGCACTAAGTAGTTTATTTCCCATTATGTGCAATTTAAAGTTTGAACCCAAACAACTATTTGTTTTATTTGATATGAATGAATGATTGATTTGTGTTGATTCTATGTGATGGTTGTATGCCTTAGTGCAAGTGATTGTTGTTTGTATTGATTTGTTTGTTATTGATTGAAACAACTTAAATATTTCATTTTATATAATTAATAACTCTTTTTGATTATATAACTGAAATACAAGTTACGGAAGCAAATTGCTATTGCATTTGGTTTCATAATTAAGCGTTGTTTGCCCGACAAATAGGTACGTTTTCGGATTTTGGTTTATAGCGTTATTATATTTTTTTCCCGAGTTGGGATATATATTATTTTGGAAAATTTATGTTATATATTGTTATATTTGATATTATATTTTCTCCCAAGCCTCTCCGTACAAAGGAGACTCCGAAATTTTCCGTAAATTTAGGACTTAGAAATTTTTTTGGAAATGTTTTCCGAACTTTATTAGTTTGAGTATAAAAGGATTTAATGTTTATAAATAGGAATATTTTATATAAAATAATTAATTTTGTAAATTCATTTGTTGATAAAGTTAATATTTTTGAATAAGATATTGTTACTCAATTCTTTCTTTTCCCTTCTCTTCCTTTTCGGGGACGAAAAGTTTTGAGTGGGGGAGAGTGTAACGACCCGTAGATTTTTTAATAATTAAAATGGTAATTTAATAAGATTTTTGTAATTAAATCTAGTAAGAAATAAAAACTTTATAATTAATATTGAAATGAATGCTAAAATGAAATATAGCAATGGTAATTAAAACTAATTATTTGTAATTTGAACAAAATTCTAATAAATAAAGAAGTGAAAGTGTTATACCTAGATATAAATTAATATGAGAAAATAAAAGTAAGTATTGAATTAATTAATGAAATAACACATTGTTAATAGTAATTTGATGTAAATAAAGGAAATATGTTAATGCAAGTTAATAATTAATGAACTTGAATGAAATTCCAATTAAATAGAATAATTTAAATGTTACAACTTGGTTATAAATGGAATATGAGAAAGCGAAATGTAATTATTGAATTTATGTGTGAAATAATATAATAGATGGTAATTGGTTGGGAAGAATGAACATACAAGTATTATAAAGGATATAATGGTGACAAATAGTTGTTGTTACCAGTTAATTCACCAATCACAAATAAAGATAATTAAAAGTACTTTAATGATAATTAATTTAGTGCAATCCCAATTAGTTGAAACCGATTGTAAAGTTATATTTGATTGTAGTTAATAAGTTGGGAAATAAGTTCAATATATGTTAATTGATGAATTAATATGTAATAAATTGAAATTGATACAATCAATGTTAGATAAGTAATTATAATATTTTTTGTTGGTAATAAAATATGAATGGGATTAAATTAGGCAAATGATGATAATTATTAATTGTTTACCCATTCATTTAATTTATTGAATTAGATCTAAATCAACTGCAACCTTTATTTGTTAATAATAGATTATAAGTGAAATTAAACGTTAATGGTAACAATTAGTATAATTAACCATTTATTTAGTATATTAAATTAAAACTGGTAATCAATTGCAATAAATCTAAATTAAAGTTATGTTAGTATAAATTAAGGAAATAATTGGAAATAATGTCAATTCTATTTATGATATGACAATTGGTTGAATAAAAGAAATGGAAATAAAGTTTTATCAATATATTGAAATTTAATTTATGATACTAAGATTAATTGTAAATAAATAGAATTAAATATGTAATTGTTACGTTAATGGAGATTAAAGATGAAATCTGAGAATATTAAGGTAATAGATCATGAACCCAATGTTAAATGCATCCATTTGACTACAATGAATTGAATAATAGAATGAAAGTTAATTAAGTGGAATTATTGGAAATTAAATTTATAATTTATGAAGTTAATGGAATTTAGGCTAACACTGAAATTGATAAATTTATCAACTCTAAATTGACATTTAAATTTGGTTAAATTAGTATAAATGATTAAGGATGTTAAAATTGATGAAATTTGTTAATTATAGAGTTGAAATTGAAAAGTGATTTAATTAATTTATTTTTAATTTATTTAATTAACTAGAAAATAGCCATTTTGGCCACTGACTCGGGTTTCGATGAAACCAGTTTCATCGGATCCGTAACGGTGAATTATTGTAGGATTTCAAGTTTCGTAGCGATCAGACTGTCATTTGATCGTACGAACGTGAAACGCCTAGAAATCGATGAAATTGAAATCAATTGAAATCAATTTGAATTAAATTGATTTTAGCATAACTTCTTCATATGATGGAATTTGGACTTGAAACATGTTCCGTCATGTTTGAAATATTTAAAAACATCTATTTTGATATATGGGTTGACCTAATTTCGTTCCGGAGTCAAAACGGGCTTTTCGGGCCATTTTATCGTTCAACGTGTACGTCAATCTGGTCTATCTATTCTATTTCAATTTTGTCTATAAATACCCTGTTATAAACCCTAGCCTACTTCTTTTTCCTCATTTCTGTACGTACAATTCCAATTCAGCTGTATCTCATCCTCAATGGCAAGCAATCAAATTTTAGATCCAATTGCAATTCAAAATTAAATCAAAATTTCAAACTCCACAAACTATATCGAATTATAATGGATTTGAAGCTCTCAACGAGCGCAAGTCAAATGTATGGTTCGTTTTTCAATCTGGGTTTCAGTGTGGCCGAAAATCGATGAACTATCCACAGTTGTTCATCACGCCGCGACCAAAGTCGTCCGATCTTCGAATCTATTTCTGGGTACTGTAGAGTGGACCGAGGGGACTTCATCTATGCAGTTTATTTGGCGAATCGATGACTTAATCTGCGGAAAAATTGCATTAGGGTTTCTAGTTTTTTGGCGGCCGTGGGTTTTCTACGACGTGGAGGCGAAGGGGGTGATCGCGTGGACGGAGGCGACTCGGCTGTAGGCGTTTAGCGTGGCACAGTGGCTTCTTGATCGAGGCGGTGGCTGATTTTGGGCGCGTTCGTGATGAGGCCGTGAAGCTCGGCTGTGTGTGTTATTTCTTGTACGCGATGATATTGTTGCGCATGAATGTGAGGGGATGAAGGCAGTGACGTGGCAGTTGGGGGAAGGCAAATGTTTTCTTCTATTTTAATTTTTAATATTGAAATTCAAACACACTAATCGTCATAACTCTCGCATACGAGGTCCGTTTCACGCGCAGTTTTCTTTGCTATGTTCTTATAGGAATTTCAGACATTTTGGCGCTAGTTTGGATGGATTCTGAGACTGTTGAAATTTTGGGTTTAAATTGGATTTAAATTCGAAAGGTGAGTGTTTTAACCCACTAAAAACTTCTAAAATTTCTTATGTTTGTTAAATTTAATTTATGTTGTGATTTTGAATTAAATTATGACTGTTTCGTATATTTTTAATCATCATCTCAGTTAACTGCATTTATTTAAAATTTTATCGTCATTTAATCTATTATTGGATATAACTGCCTGTTAAATACCTGTTATATATTATCAGTTATATATTGATATTGATTGATTGTTTTGGATGATGATTATGATGGATGTGTGATTTGGATGATGGATGAATGGATGTTTTATTTTATATCATTATAATCTTCCAGTTCGTTATGGATTATTTTTTATTTTCATTCGGGATTGCGGTTTGAAATGATATAACCATAATATTTATTTTAAATTACGAATTGAAATGATAAATATCTGTATCACTTGACCATAGGGTAGAAAATTATATACAGACACCGTGGTCTATATATGAAAATATTTTGAAATGATTTTCTATGGTTTCGGAAAGAAATATACGGTTTAATAAATTCTAATTTTCGATATTATATAAATATTATTATATATATATATATATATTTAAATTTTTGAATTTAAGATATGTATAAATTTGTTTAATAAAAATAAGTTTAATAATGGGGTTTGATTGTTTTACATTATACGGTTAAGTATCTGTTTAAGATATTGTATATATAGAGTTTTAATGGCTTAAATAAAAATTAAGTTGGAAGATAAATATGAAATAGGTTTGAATTAAATTATTTAAGAATTATACTCGAATAAATTTGATTTGAAATTTAAATAAAATTGAGATTTTAAAGGGTATGATTCTTATAACTTGATTTGGTTTAGAGTGATTTAAATGAATATAAAGTTTATTTAAATGAATATATCAAGTTATATAAATTGAAAGAATATCCGGTTATGTGAATTTAAAAGTTTTCTTAAATGATACTGGATTTATTACGCAAACATTTCAAATCTAAATAATAGTAATTGGATTTGATGTCTATGGGATTACCAAAGAATTAGTTTTGAAATGATGTAATATTTAAAGCTTTGAAATTTATGGAAATTGAAATGGTTTATTTGAAGATTCAAATCTGTATTTGGAATTGATTTGTGAAATTAAAGAAGCTAATTTATTATATAAAGTAATTTAATATTAAACCATTTAAGTATTGGAAGTTATGTTTCAAAGTTATGGGTTTCAAGGTATTATGATTTGAAAATGCTATGATTTTGGAAAAAGGATATATTTGAAATAAAAATTATATTATATTGATTTGGGTTTTATAAAAACGATATCATATTGATTTGGTTTTAAAAGCAGAATTTGAAAGGGATATTATACTCTGGTTTTGAAAGTATAAATTATTTTGGAAGGATCGCGGTGTTATAATAACGATTGGTTGGCAAAGAGACCGGGATCGGATATGGGCATACTCTCTGTCGATACCGAAAACCACTTTGACAACCGTGTATGCAGTGGAGATTCCAAAATGAAGTAGGATGGTGGTGGCGTTTCCTTTGAGGTAAATACGTGGACCCTACTCTCGTGAGTTGGCATAAGGTGGCTAAAACAGGAGCGATTAACGGGCTAAGAATGTAACGACCCAGAATTTTTAGTGATTAAAATTTGAATATTTAATTAATTTTAAATATTAATAAGTGAAATTTATAAGTCGAATAAATTTTAATTTGAATTTTTGAATTTAATTGGATAATTAAATCGATAATTTAATATGTTAAATTATGGAAATAATTAAAAATTGAGTTAAATATGATTGAAAATGATTTGTAAAATTTTATTTTATCATATTGGAGTTAGAATGATATTTTAGAACTTTTAAAATCGAATTAAGAGTTTATTTGTGAAAATTGAATATTTTAATATTTAATCGACTAGTGAAAATAGTCAATTTTTGAACAATCTCAGAATTGAACGAAACCAGTTCCATTGGATCCGTAATTGTTAGTTATTGCCGGATTTCAAATTTCGTGTCAATCGGAGCTATCGTTTGATCGTGGCAGCTCGAAACGCATCGAATTATTTTTAATATTAATTTGGCGAGTTAAAATAGCCATTTTTCAAAAAGTCTCGGATTTCGACGAAACCAGTTTCATCGGATCCGTAATGTGAAATTATTGTAAGGTTTCAAATTTCGTGTCGATTGGATTTACCGTTTGTCCGGTACAAATTAAAACGCCTAGAAAATCGTTTAAATCGGTTTAATTTAAATCGATCGTTTGTTGCCATATCTCGCACATATGATCGAATTAGCTTCTGAAACCTGTTCCATTGTGTCCGGAACGCGGGGTAAACCCTAGAAACGCTGGTTACGGCGCGTGAATCGGAGTTCGGAATTCCCGGAGGAATAGTGATTGAAAATTCTCTACAAATAGCCAAACCCTTCAAAAAAAAAAAAAAATTAAAACCCTAATTTGTTTAGAGCCGCCACCTACTTCCATCAATGGCCGATATCTTCTCCTTTTCCCCCTTCGTTTTCTTCAAATCTACTAACAATTAGATGAAATCTTCAACTACAATCTTGAAGAGCTCGATGAGATCTTTAAGATCAACGGTTAAGATCGTAATTAGTGTAGTGGATCGTCGGCAATAGGGGATCAAAACACGTGCGTTTCGAGCATGAATGCGAGGTGATGGCGCAACCGAGCTGGGCGATAATTAGGGCGGCGGCATGTGGCGGCGGCGGCGTTCCAACGAGGGTCTCCGATCAACTCCTCGATGTCGGCAGAAGTCGTGGTGGTTAGGGCTTGGAGGCGGCTGGAGTGGGTTCACGTACGTGCAAAAGAAAATGGGAAGAGAGGAAGAAAGGATGGTGCGGCCGCGATCTGCTCAATCAAGAAATGGATGGCCAGAGATTAGTTAGGTTTGAAAATAATTATTTAAGTTGTAAATTATAATATTATGAATCGTACAAACTTCAAATATTCATATCTTTTTCATACGAGGTCGAAAACGCGCGAAACCAGTTGCGTTGGAATCGTATGGACGAGCACTACGCGATGAAATTGGATTGGATTCGTTTGGAGATAGTGAGAATTTCGGGTAAAATTAAACGTCCGTTTAATTTTATTCGAAATAAATCGCTAAAACGGAATTTAAAATCAAGGTGAGAACTTCTCACTCAATCGAATCAGTTTCGATTTTTATTTTAAATAGTTAGATTTAAAATATTTGAATGCATGTTTGAATGATGATTGTTATCTATTGATTGTTAAAATAGACATTATGCGCCGTTAGTAAGCGGATGTTATTTATTAAAAACATATACCGCGAATATTTCATAAACAGTGAAATTGGTATTATATATAATAGCAATATATATATATTGGCATATGTATATATTGGAGTTATTGATTTCCCGCATTTTTTGTTTAGCGGATGAGACCCTATTGCGCCGTCTATTAAGCGGATAATATTTTAAATCCCATATACCGCGATAATTTCGTACTGGAGCGGAAAATGTATTGTGCTAATGTTTGTGGATGCAGGAAACAGGTTGGAGGGATCCAACTGGATTCAGTATTTATTTTTGATTTCAGATATTTTGATATTTGATGGATTATCATATCGATATATGATATCGTTGTTGTCGTGATTGACTATTTGGTGTGTAGCATCACTAGACCAAATTTGGAACTTTAAAATGATTTTTAAAGTGATTTTTGAAAATATACTGTATGTTTGGAAATTGATTCATTTTTAATAAATAAACGTCATAATTTTAATGTTATAAAAATTATGAATTTTTAAGAAATATAGTTAAAAACTGATTTTTGAGAATATGATGCTAATGATTTTATAAAATAGTTTAATCGGGATTTTAGAATTTATTGTGAAAAGTTTAAATATAGGATTTATAAAATTTAATTATTTTATAAATCAAAATGGTGAAATTATAAAGGAGATTAAAGACGTTTTGAAATAATAATATAAATTGATTTATATAAGAGATTTATAAATGGATATTTATAAATTAAAACGTTGGAATTATAAAACGAGTTTTTATAAGTGTTAGAATGAATTATGAATGAAATTCATAAATGAATGAAATTTATAGAATTATAAACGGTGAAGTTATAAATGGAATTTTATAAGCAGTAGATTTATAAATTTTATAAAGTTATTAAAAGAATGGTTTTGGATAAATAATTGAATCTTATAACTTATAAGATTTATAAGTATGAAGTTCAAAGGAACGATTTTTGCAAGCAAATAAATTAGAAGTATTTAACTTATAATATGGACTTTTGGTTCAAAATTGAGATATAAAGTGAATAGGTTAATAAAGGAATTTATAAACGTTGTTTTATAAATTCGCAAACAACTTATTTTGATAAGTAAATTGTTGAAACCTATTAATGGAGTTATATTCACATTTTTGACTGTGAATAATCCTTTGAAATAAAATGAATAAAAGGATGAAATGTGTTAACGTAGTATATTCACGTTTTTGAATAGTGAATAATATGTTAAAGAAAATGTTTAGAATGTGATAGTTTAAATTAAATTAAAACGATCTAACGATGTTTTAAAATGTGTTGAGATTCGAAACCATAGATTTCAACATTGATTGTTGAAATAGACGTTTTCAAGAGATAGAAGGAAATGGTGGACTATAACACTATTGTTATAGTAAATGATTTCCGAAAGGAAATGTTTTGTATAGTATTGGGATTTATATATCTATTTTAATTTCGAATCCCTATACTAGTGATTTTGGGTTGTCGTGACGATGTTTTACGCAACATTCGTTTTGGCCCAAATAAATATGTTTAAGAGCATGATTTCCTTAAAGAATGAAATATATACTTAATTTCGATTTAAGTATATTGAATATTTTCCAAGTGTTGAAAATAAATGGATTTGTGAATTACTTATTAATAAATAAGTATGGAAATGTTTTCCAATATGAAGTGAATATTTAGAATTTATCTTTTTGGAAGATAAATTTAAAATGGATAATTGAAATCGTATATGCATGAATATTTTGGAATATAAATTCACTATTGAATTTATAAAAGGAAGTGGAAATTGTTTAAAAATAAATATTGATTTATTTTTGACATATTAAAATTATATATCTTGTAAAGATATTTTGGAAAATAAATAATTTGGAAAATTATTTGGAATGTGGTGATGTGTGCATATCCATTGATAGTTCAATAGCCGACTATTAATATTTCCCTTTGAATGGGTAATTGATGTGATTTGTTTGAATGTGAATGCCACACTTATTTTTGAATAAGCGCTCACTATTCGGGTTAACCGGGAAAGAACCATGGGGTCGTATAACCCATTCCGAATATGTGATACGTCATTATGATAGCATTGAAGATCGGTGTTGAAGAACCGGTATTTGCGAAAGCGATAGGATGACCTGTCGATTGTCTCTGCACTGAGTTGCAACGGTATAGAGACTCCCTAAGTGATGGGAAATCCGATCAGGATTGTGAATATCCGGATTGCAAGGACTTCTTTGTAAGTGCCTTCGGTTTTGTTCGAGCCCGGAACAGACTTGTATGGATAGTATGCCTGACATTACAAGTTGAGATATAAAGCTGATTTCTTTCAAATATATTTCTGTTGGTGGCGGAGAATTTATTCTTTTAGCTTAACACCCTTCTCTGAGACGTACGAGCTCAGAGGTTATATAGTTGAAGTTATCAGCGATATATTCCTAATTTGGTAATGTGACATGCTGAGTGTTGTTGTAAATGATCATTGTGTTGATTATTTGTGATAGGATCGTTTATTTGATCGTCTATCTTGGTGATCATTTCTATGATCATTTGTTGACCCAAAGCATGGCTTTTGTATAAAGTATGTTTTTGTGGACGTGACTTCGTCGAGCCTCACACCCCGTGAATGGTCAAAACAGGAAAGATGCGGCAAGGTTATGAGGGGTAGCGCCCTTTAGGATGTGTGCATTTCCTTCTGGAAAAGGGTGGTATCATGGTATGGAGCCCAGATACTTATTCATGTTGAAAACACTTTGTTATGATTGTGTGAATTGATTACGAGCGCTCGGTGAAAGGTCCCAAAGGACCGGGGGATGGCATATTCGGTCAGTTGTTACTCAGTTAGGGGTAACCCGGCCTTGTGTTGGTAGAGATCCGGTTTGGTTCTCGGGGATGTCCATCCAGAGGCATTCTCATGTGGCAATGGGAAGTTCCTTGGCCTGATCATTCGTTGGAAATCCAAAGAAACAATACGATCTTGTACGGTATTAGTTGTAGAACCTATCATTCACTTATGGTGGCGCCCCACTGTTTGGATGGTAGCTATAGTAGGCATACGATAATGGTCGTATGTTGGCTAAGATTTATATTCTACTTTCGAAATGAATTTTTTCTACACTATACACTAGTAATAATATCAAATGTTATTTTAAATGCGTATCAAGCATCTTTGACTATCATAAGGAGAAATCTTGTAACGACCCAGAATTTTTAGTAATTAAAATTTGAATATTTAATTTATTTTAAATATTAATAAGTGAATTTATAAGTCAAATAAATTTTAATTTGAATTATTGAATTTAATTGGATAATTAAATCGATAATTTAATACGTTAAATTATGGAAATAATTGAATATTGAGTTAAAAATGATTGAAATTGATTCGTAAAATTTTATTTTATCATATTGAAGTTAGAATGATATTTTAGAACTTTTAAAATCGAATTAAAAGTTAATTTGTGAAAATTGAATATTTTAATATTTAATTATCGACTGTAAAATAGCCAATTTTTGAACAGTCTCAGAATTGAACGAAACCAGTTCCATTGGATCCGTAATAGTTAGTTATTACGGATTTCAATTTTCGTGTCAATCGGAGTTATCGTTTGATCGTGGCAGCTCGAAACGCATCGAATCGTTTTTAATTTAAATTTGGCGAGTCAAAATAGCCATTTTTCAAAAAGTCTCGGATTTCGACGAAACCAGTTTCATCGGATCCGTAATGTGATATTATTGTAAAGTTTCAAATTTCAAGTCAATTGGATTTACCGTTTGTCCGGTACAAATTAAAACGCCTAGAAATCGACTTAAATCGGTTTAATTTAAATTGAGCGTTTGTAGCCATAACTCGCACATACTTCCGAATTAGCTTCCGAAACCTGTTCCATTGTGTCCGGAACGCGGGGTAAACCTTAGAAACGCTGGTTACGGCGTCTAAATCGGAGTTCGGAATTCCCGGGATGAATAGTGTTTACGCTTGCTTTTTCTATAAAAGGAGACACACACCCTTCATTTAATAAAAAAAAAAAAAAAAAAACCCTAAACCTAAAAACGCAGCCGCCAGTTACATAATGGATGGCCGAAAATGCTCTTTCTTCCTCCCTCAAAATCTCTCAATCCATTCATCGATTCACGAAGCCATCAACTACAAAGTTATAGAGCACATCAAGATCTACAAGATCAACGGTCAAGATCGAGAATAGTTGAGCGGATCGATGGGAAATTGAGCACGAACGAGGCCGTTCCTCTTGCGTGCGCGCGTGCCTATGGGGGGCCGAGTTGGCCATGGTGGCAGGTGGAAGTAGCTTGCGACGAGAGCTTCGTGTTGGTGGTAGTGTGATGAGGTATCGTCGAGTATGGGCGATGCAATAATAAACCCTAGTTGTCTAAGGTGGGTTCGGCCTCAACATGTATTCCTGGAGATGAGAACGCAAGGGGGAAGAAGCTATGCACGGTGGTGATGAGGTTGGAGCAAGATCTGAGGGCCTGGATTGCTTTAGGTTATAAATTAGTTAATAAATGTTGTAATTTATATAATTAAAACTCGTGTAACTTCAAAATTTGATATCTTTTTCATACGAGGTCGAAAAAATGCAAACTCAGTTGCGTTGGAATCGTATGGACGAGCACTACGCGATGGAGTTGGTTTGGAGTCGTTTGGAGTTAGTGAGAATTTCGGGTAAAATTAAACGCGCGTTTAATTTTATTCGAAATAAAAGCTAAAACGGAAATTAAAACCAAGGTGAGAATTTCTCACTCAATCGAATTAGTTTCGATTTTATTTTAAATAGTTAGATTTAAAATATTAGAATGCATGTTTGAATATTGATTAATATCTATTGATTGTTAAAATAGACATTATGCGCCGTTAGTAAGCGGATGTTATTTATTAAAAACATATACCGCGAATATTTCATAAACAGTGAAATTGGTATTATATATAATATCAATATATATATATTGGCATATGTATATATTGCAGTTGTTGATTTCCCGCATTTTTTGTTTAGCGGATGAGACCCTATTACGCCGTTATTAAGCGGATAATATTTAATAAGAACATGTACCGCGATAATTTCGTACTGGAGCGAAATTGGTATTGTGCTAATGTTTTTGGATGCAGGAAACATGTTGGAGGGATCCAACTGGATTCCTCAACAGTATTTATTTTATTTCAGATATTTTGATATTTGATGAATTATCATATCGATATATGATATCGTTGTTAGTCGTGATTGACTATTTGGTGTGTAGCATCATTGGACCCAGATTTTGGGATTTTAAAATGATTTTAAAGTGATTTTTGAGAATATACTATATTTTTGGAATTGATCCATTTTAAAGAAATGAACGTTATAATTTTTAAAGTTATAAAAATTATAAGTTTTGAGAAATACAGTTAAAAGCTGATTTTTGAGAAATATGAACTAAAGATTTTATAAAATAGTTTAGATTGGATTTTTGAATATATTATAAAAGTTTAAATATAGGATTTATAAAATTTGATTATTTTATAAATCGAAGTGGTGAAATTTTAAAGGAATTTAAAGACGTTTTAAAGAATAATATAAATTGATTTATATTAAGAGAGTTATAAATGGATATTTATAAATTGAGATTTAGACATTATAAAACGAGTTTTTATAAGTGTTTGAATGAAGTGAAAATGAATTTCATAAATGAATGAAATTTATAGAATTATAAACTGTGAAGTTATAAATGAAATCTATAAATAGTAAGATTTATAAATTTGTGAAGTTAATTGAAGAATAGATTTGGTTAAATAAATGAATCTTATAAGTTATAAGATTTATAATTATGAAGTTTAAAGAACGATTTTATAAAATAATCGTTTTATAAGTATTTAACTTATAATATAAACATTTAGTTTATAATTGAGTTATAAACTGAAATATGTTAATAAAGGAATTTATAAAAAAGAAGTTTTTATAAATAAATAGAAATGGAATTTATAAACGTTGTTTTATGAATTCGCAAACGACTTATTTTGATAAGTTAATTGTTATAACTTATAAATGGAGTTATATTCACGTTTTAGACTGTGAATAATCCTTTAAGTTAAAAAGTATAAAAAGGATGAAATTTGTTAACATAGTATATTCACGTTTTTGAATAGTGAATAACATGTTAAAGAAAATGTTTTAGAATGTGATATTTTAAACAGAATTAAAACGATCTAACGATGTTTTAAAGGTGTTGAGATTCGAAAACATAGATTTCAACATTTATTGTTGAAATAGATGTTTCGAGAAATAAAAGGAAATGGTGGACTATAACACTGTTGTTATAGTAAATGATTTCCGAAAGGAAATGGTTTGTGTAGTATTAGGATTTATATATCTATTTTAAATTCGAATCCCTATACTAGTGATTTTAGGTTGTCGTAACGATGTTTTACGCAACATTCGTTTTGACCCAAATAAATATGTTAAGAGAATGTTTTCCTTAATAGAATGAAATATATACTTAATTCGATTTAAGTATATTGAATATTTTCCAAGGTTGAAAATAAAAAGATTGTGAATTACTTATTTAATAAGTATGGAAATGTTTTCCAATATGAAGTGAATAATTAGAATTTTTTTTTTAAGATAAATTGAAATGGATAATTGAAATCGTATATGCATGAATATTTTGGAATATAAATTCACTAAGGAATTTATATGTGAAAGTGAAACTTGTTAAAAATAAATATTGATTTATTTTTGAAGTGTTGAAATTGTATATCTTGTGAAGATATTTTGGAAAATAAATAATTTGGAAAATTATTTGGAATCTGGTGATGTATGCATATCCATTGATAGTTCAATAGCCGACTATCAATATTTCCCTTTGAATGGGTATTTGATGTGATTTGATTGAATTTGAATGCACACTTGTTTTTGAATAAGCGCTCACTATTCGGGTTAACCGGGAAAGGACCATGGGGTCGTATAACCCATTCCGAATATGTGATACGTCGTTGTGAATTGCATTTGAAGATCGGTGTTGAAGACCGGTATTTGCAAGAGCGATAGGATGACCTATCGATTGTTTCTGCACTGAGTCGCGCCGGTATAGAAACTCCCTAAGTGATGGGAAATCTGATCAGGATTGTGAATATCCGGATTGCAAGGACTTCTTTGTAAGTGCCTTCGGTTTTGTTCGATCCCGGAACAGACTTGTATGGATTGTATGTATGACATTACAAGTTGAGATATAAAGCCGATTTCTTTCAAATATATTTCTGTTGGTGGCGGAGAATTTATTCTTTACTTAACACCCTTCTTTGAGACGTACGAGCTCAAAGGTTATATAGTTGAAGTTATCAGCAATGTATTCCCAATTTGGTAATGTGACATGCTGAGTGATGCTGAAATGATCATTGTGTTGATTATTTGTGATAGGATCATTTATTTGATCGTCTATCTTAGTGATTATTGTGTTGATCATTTGTTGACCCAAAGCATGGCTTTTGTATAAAGTATGTTTTGTGGACGTGAATTCGTCGAGCCTCACATCCCGTGAATGGTCAAAACAGGAAAGAAGCAGCAAGGTTATGAGGGGTAGCACCCTTTAGGATGTGTCCATTTCCTTCTGGAAAAGGGTGGTATCATGGTATGGAGCCCAGATACTTACTCATGTTGAAAACACTTTATGATTGTGTGAATTGATTACGAGCGCTCGGTGAAAAGGTCCCAAAGGACCGGGGGATGGCATATTCGGTCAGTTGTTACTCAGTTAGGAGTAACCCGGCCTTGTGTTGGTAGAGATCCGGTTTGGTTCTCGGGGATGTCCATCCAGAGGCATTCTCATGTGGCAATGGAAGTTCCTTGGCCTGATCATTCGTTGGAAATCCAAAGAAACAATACGAAACTTGTACGGTATTAGTTGTAGAGCCTGCTATTCACTTATGGTGGTCACCACTGTTTGGATAGTAGCTATAGTAGGCATACGATAATGGTCGTATGCTGGCTAAGATTTATATTCTACTTTCAAAATGAATTTTTTCTACACTATGCACTAGTAATAATATCAAATGTTATTTTAAATGCGTATCAAGCATCTTTGACTATCATAAGGAGAAATCTCCTCCGATTCTGCGTTTGCATGTGTGTGTGTGCGGGAGGCCTTATGGTAGTCTCATTTTTAAAAGCATTGCGAATTGAATTTAAAAATATTCCTCTATTTTGATTTTAAAGTTAAATAAACTGTTTTGAGTTCTCACACCAGTCACATGACTGACTTGGAGTTTATTGTTTTCCTTCCTAAACTCTGGGTGCCCACCAATTTCCACACGGGCAGTTAAGAGTTAGGTTTATTAGGTTTATCAGGATATTCTGGATATTCTGGAGTTGCTGGAGGCAAGCTGGATGGCATGGCGTATTACTAGTTTATATAGTATTTCTTTTCCGCTGCACTGTTGTTGTTGTATGTTGTTGTACACTCTGATGATATGATGTAATGAAATGTGATGTAATGTAATAACTGATATAGTTCTTTGTTTAAAGATTATTCATTTATTATTATATGTTGTTCCGCTGCGAATTGTGAGATTCTGTTGTTGTTCTGTTGTTTTCTGTCCCGTCCTATTTTCTTCTGTTTTTCTTTTTCCTCTATATTCTATTTTCTTCTATTTTAAAATTTTCTGTTCTCTTTTCTATTTTCTTTTCTCTCTATTTTCTATCTTCTCTCTTCTTCTCTTCTCTTTTCTAATTTTTTTTTTTAAAAACCCCATAACTATTCGGTTTTTCGGCAACGAAAATCCGTGTTCGTTACATTTGGTATCGGAGCTGATGGTTAAGCGACAACCATGGTTCTGTTGGGTATTACTCATTAGAGATAGAGTTAGTAGTGCTCTAGATTGAGTTTGAGTGTAATAATAGCTATGAGAGCGTATTTGTTAGTGAATATGAAATTGTTTTATATTGTGATGATTGGTTTATTGAGTGGCATATGAACCTTCGTCAGCACGGTCAGTCAAACTATGCCGAAGGGGTTTCTAAACACTTGAATAGAACAATTCGGCACAGTATTGTTTTAAATTGGGTAAATGCAATAATTTTACCTTGATTATATTTTATATATAAAGAAATAATTTTTCAAAATTATTAAATTGTATGTAAGTTGATTGTTAGGTTGTTTGAATAATCTAAATTAAAGAATAATTGTATAAGCAAAAGAATTATAAGAATTGAATTATAATTAATATGATTTACAATTGTGAAATAAACTTATATATAAGAAGTAAAATTATATGAATATGAGTTGTAAATAATCAAGTGGATTAAATGGATATGAACTTGAGTTATATAAATGAAATTCAACTTTGTAATTGAATTGAATAAATGGATTGGATGTTAACCAATTGAATGTAAATTAAATTGATAAGAAATAATGGATGTACGTGTTAATTCATTAAAATCTAATGTTATTGGAAGTTGAATAGATTGAATGAAAATCAATTTAATTGAACCAATTGAAAGTAATGGTGTTAAACCAAATTGAATGAATATAAGCAAAGGAATCTGGTTGAAATTAATATACTTTGGTTGTTATATGATTGTTAGATGATTGTATATAATTCATTAAGTGTTAATGAAAGTGAATTAATGAAATTGGAAGCTATGTAATTGGAATTCAAATTAGAAGTAAATAAATTTGAATAGAATTGAATGTGAATTAGATTTAATTAGTGAATGCAAACTAATTAAAATTGAGAATGAATGTTGATAAAATCCAACGTAAATAAATCAAATGTGATTTGAATTGAAAACCCTTTCATTGAATATTAATGAGAATATGAATGAATATTATTAATTATGAATGTTAGTTGGTTGATGGTTGAATATATATTGCTATTGTTGCATTTGCTATGTGATATATATAGTTGTTATGTTGCTATATGTTGTATATTGAGATTATTTGCATATGTGCATGTTCTCATGTTGTTTGTTGAGTTTAGTAGGTGCGGATCGCGTTTGCTTCGCATTTGGAGTTCGCTTTTGCGCTATATTAGCCGTATATGCTTGCTAATAAAATATAAGGTACATATCTCGGATTAAATATCGTACTTTTACACTTTTTTCCCTTCGGGATGCCTCATTACTTGATGAGATGTATATTTGTGATATATATACTGTCATTTTTTTTTTCGGATCGAGCCGCGCAAAGGAGACTATGGCGAATTTTTTCGAAAATTTAAGGCGTTAGAAAAATTTTGAGAAAATTTGGAAAGTTTTGAAAACTTTAACTTTGATTTTGGAATTGAAAGTTAAACAATAATAGTTGCTTTTGAAATGATAATTAAGTATGATTTGAAAACTTAGTAAAGATTTGTAAGCAGTTTAATTATGAATTTTGGAAAGTTAATAAATTCTGTAACCTTTCTTACTTGTAATTTCGAGGACGAAATTCTTTTAAGTGGGGAAGATTGTAACGACCCAGAATTTTTAGTAATTAAAATTTGAATATTTAATTTATTTTAAATATTAATAAGTGAATTTATAAGTCAAATAAATTTTAATTTGAATTATTGAATTTAATTGGATAATTAAATCGATAATTTAATACGTTAAATTATGGAAATAATTGAATATTGAGTTAAAAATGATTGAAATTGATTCATAAAATTTTATTTTATCATATTGAAGTTAGAATGATATTTTAGAACTTCTAAAATCGAATTAAAAGTTAATTTGTGAAAATTGAATATTTTAATATTTAATTATCGACTGTAAAATAGCCAATTTTTGAACAGTCTCAGAATTGAACGAAACCAGTTCCATTGGATCCGTAATAGTTAGTTATTACCAGATTTCAATTTTCGTGTCAATCGGAGTTATCGTTTGATCGTGGCAGCTCGAAACGCATCGAATCGTTTTTAATTTAAATTTGGCGAGTCAAAATAGCCATTTTTCAAAAAGTCTCGGATTTCGACGAAACCAGTTTCATCGGATCCGTAATGTGATATTATTGTAAAGTTTCAAATTTCAAGTCAATTGGATTTACCGTTTGTCCGGTACAAATTAAAACGCCTAGAAATCGACTTAAATCGGTTTAATTTAAATTGAGCGTTTGTAGCCATAACTCGCACATACTTCCGAATTAGCTTCCGAAACCTATTCCATTGTGTCCGGAACGCGGGGTAAACCTTAGAAACGCTGGTTACGGCGTCTAAATCGGAGTTCGAAATTCCCGGGATGAATAGTGTTTACGCTTGCTTTTTCTATAAAAGGAGACACACACCCTTCATTTAATAAATAAAAAAAAAAAAAAACCCTAAACCTAAAAACGCAGCCGCCAGTTACATAATGGATGGCCGAAAATGCTCTTCCTTCCTCCCTCAAAATCTCTCAATCCATTCATCGATTCACGAAGCCATCAACTACAAAGTTATAGAGCACATCAAGATCTACAAGATCAACGGTCAAGATCGAGAATAGTTGAGCGGATCGATGGGAAATTGAGCACGAACGAGGCCGTTCCTCTTGCGTGCGCGCGTGCCTATGGGGGGCCGAGTTGGCCATGGTGGCAGGTGGAAGTAGCTTGCGACGAGAGCTTCGTGTTGGTGGTAGTGTGATGAGGTATCGTCGAGTATGGGCGATGCAATAATAAACCCTAGTTGTCTAAGGTGGGTTCGGCCTCAACATGTATTCCTGGAGATGAGAACGCAAGGGGGAAGAAGCTATGCACGGTGGTGATGAGGTTGGAGCAAGATCTGAGGGCCTGGATTGCTTTAGGTTATAAATTAGTTAATAAATGTTGTAATTTATATAATTAAAACTCGTGTAACTTCAAAATTTGATATCTTTTTCATACGAGGTCGAAAAAATGCAAACTCAGTTGCGTTGGAATCGTATGGACGAGCACTACGCGATGGAGTTGGTTTGGAGTCGTTTGGAGTTAGTGAGAATTTCGGGTAAAATTAAACGCGCGTTTAATTTTATTCGAAATAAAAGCTAAAACGGAAATTAAAACCAAGGTGAGAATTTCTCACTCAATCGAATTAGTTTCGATTTTATTTTAAATAGTTAGATTTAAAATATTAGAATGCATGTTTGAATATTGATTAATATCTATTGATTGTTAAAATAGACATTATGCGCCGTTAGTAAGCGGATGTTATTTATTAAAAACATATACCGCGAATATTTCATAAACAGTGAAATTGGTATTATATATAATATCAATATATATATATTGGCATATGTATATATTGCAGTTGTTGATTTCCCGCATTTTTTGTTTAGCGGATGAGACCCTATTACGCCGTTATTAAGCGGATAATATTTAATAAGAACATGTACTGCGATAATTTCGTACTGGAGCGAAATTGGTATTGTGCTAATGTTTTTGGATGCAGGAAACAGGTTGGAGGGATCCAACTGGATTCCTCAACAGTATTTATTTTATTTCAGATATTTTGATATTTGATGGATTATCATATCGATATATGATATCGTTGTTAGTCGTGATTGACTATTTGGTGTGTAGCATCATTGGACCCAGATTTTGGGATTTTAAAGTGATTTTTGAGAATATACTATATTTTTGGAATTGATCCATTTTAAAGAAATGAACGTTATAATTTTTAAAGTTATAAAAATTATAATTTTTGAGAAATACAGTTAAAAGCTGATTTTTGAGAAATATGAACTAAAGATTTTATAAAATAGTTTAGATTGGATTTTTGAATATATTATAAAAGTTTAAATATAGGATTTATAAAATTTGATTATTTTATAAATCGAAGTGGTGAAATTTTAAAGGAATTTAAAGACGTTTTAAAGAATAATATAAATTGATTTATATTAAGAGAGTTATAAATGGATATTTATAAATTGAGATTTAGACATTATAAAACGAGTTTTTATAAGTGTTTGAATGAAGTGAAAATGAATTTCATAAATGAATGAAATTTATAGAATTATAAACTGTGAAGTTATAAATGAAATCTATAAATAGTAAGATTTATAAATTTGTGAAGTTAATTGAAGAATAGATTTGGTTAAATAAATGAATCTTATAAGTTATAAGATTTATAATTATGAAGTTTAAAGAACGATTTTATAAAATAATCGTTTTATAAGTATTTAACTTATAATATAAACATTTAGTTTATAATTGAGTTATAAACTGAAATATGTTAATAAAGGAATTTATAAAAAAGAAGTTTTTATAAATAAATAGAAATGGAATTTATAAACGTTGTTTTATGAATTCGCAAACGACTTATTTTGATAAGTTAATTGTTATAACTTATAAATGGAGTTATATTCACGTTTTAGACTGTGAATAATCCTTTAAGTTAAAAAGTATAAAAAGGATGAAATTTGTTAACATAGTATATTCACATTTTTGAATAGTGAATAACATGTTAAAGAAAATGTTTTAGAATGTGATATTTTAAACAGAATTAAAACGATCTAACGATGTTTTAAAGGTGTTGAGATTCGAAAACATAGATTTCAACATTTATTGTTGAAATAGATGTTTCGAGAAATAAAAGGAAATGGTGGACTATAACACTGTTGTTATAGTAAATGATTTCCGAAAGGAAATGGTTTGTGTAGTATTAGGATTTATATATCTATTTTAAATTTGAATCCCTATACTAGTGATTTTGGGTTGTCGTAACGATGTTTTACGCAACATTCGTTTTGACCCAAATAAATATGTTAAGAGAATGTTTTCCTTAATAGAATGAAATATATACTTAATTCGATTTAAGTATATTGAATATTTTCCAAGGTTGAAAATAAAAAGATTGTGAATTACTTATTTAATAAGTATGGAAATGTTTTCCAATATGAAGTGAATAATTAGAATTTTTTTTTTTAAGATAAATTGAAATGGATAATTGAAATCGTATATGCATGAATATTTTGGAATATAAATTCACTAAGGAATTTATATGTGAAAGTGAAACTTGTTAAAAATAAATATTGATTTATTTTTGAAGTGTTGAAATTGTATATCTTGTGAAGATATTTTGGAAAATAAATAATTTGGAAAATTATTTGGAATCTGGTGATGTATGCATATCCATTGATAGTTCAATAGCCGACTATCAATATTTCCCTTTGAATGGGTATTTGATGTGATTTGATTGAATTTGAATGCACACTTGTTTTTGAATAAGCACTCACTATTCGGGTTAACCGGGAAAGGACCATGGGGTCGTATAACCCATTCCGAATATGTGATACGTCGTTGTGAATTGCATTTGAAGATCGGTGTTGAAGACCGGTATTTGCAAGAGCGATAGGATGACCTATCGATTGTTTCTGCACTAAGTCGCGCCGGTATAGAAACTCCCTAAGTGATGGGAAATCTGATCAGGATTGTGAATATCCGGATTGCAAGGACTTCTTTGTAAGTGCCTTCGGTTTTGTTCGATCCCGGAACAGACTTGTATGGATTGTATGTCTGACATTACAAGTTGAGATATAAAGCCGATTTCTTTCAAATATATTTCTATTGGTGGCGGAGAATTTATTCTTTGCTTAACACCCTTCTTTGAGACGTACGAGCTCAAAGGTTATATAGTTGAAGTTATCAGCAATGTATTCCCAATTTGGTAATGTGACATGCTGAGTGATGCTGAAATGATCATTGTGTTGATTATTTGTGATAGGATCATTTATTTGATCGTCTATCTTAGTGATCATTGTGTTGATCATTTGTTGACCCAAAGCATGGCTTTTGTATAAAGTATGTTTTGTGGACGTGAATTCGTCGAGCCTCACATCCCGTGAATGGTCAAAACATGAAAGAAGCAGCAAGGTTATGAGGGGTAGCACCCTTTAGGATGTGTCCATTTCCTTCTGGAAAAGGGTGGTATCATGGTATGGAGCCCAGATACTTACTCATGTTGAAAACACTTTATGATTGTGTGAATTGATTACGAGCGCTCGATGAAAAGGTCCCAAAGGACCGGGGGATGGCATATTCGGTCAGTTGTTACTCAGTTAGGAGTAACCCGGCCTTGTGTTGGTAGAGATCCGGTTTGGTTCTCGGGGATGTCCATCCAGAGGCATTCTCATGTGGCAATGGGAAGTTCCTTGGCCTGATCATTCGTTGGAAATCCAAAGAAACAATACGAAACTTGTACGGTATTAGTTGTAGAACCTGCTATTCACTTATGGTGGTCACCACTGTTTGGATAGTAGCTATAGTAGGCATACGATAATGGTCGTATGCTGGCTAAGATTTATATTCTACTTTCAAAATGAATTTTTCCTACACTATGCACTAGTAATAATATCAAATGTTATTTTAAATGCGTATCAAGCATCTTTGACTATCATAAGGAGAAATCTCCTCCGATTCTGCGTTTGCATGTGTGTGTGTGCGGGAGGCCTTATGGTAGTCTCATTTTTAAAAGCATTGCGAATTGAATTTAAAAATATTCCTCTATTTTGATTTTAAAGTTAAATAAACTGTTTTGAGTTCTCACACCAGTCACATGACTGACTTGGAGTTTATTGTTTTCCTTCCTAAACTCTGGGTGCCCACCAATTTCCACACGGGCAGTTAAGAGTTAGGTTTATTAGGTTTATCAGGATATTCTGGATATTCTGGAGTTGCTGGAGGCAAGCTGGATGGCATGGCGTATTACTAGTTTATATAGTATTTCTTTTCCGCTGCACTGTTGTTGTTGTATGTTGTTGTACACTCTGATGATATGATGTAATGAAATGTGATGTAATGTAATAACTGATATAGTTCTTTGTTTAAAGATTATTCATTTATTATTATATGTTGTTCCGCTGCGAATTGTGAAATTCTGTTGTTGTTCTGTTGTTTTCTGTCCCGTCCTATTTTCTTCTGTTTTTCTTTTTCCTCTATATTCTATTTTCTTCTATTTTAAAATTTTCTGTTCTCTTTTCTATTTTCTTTTCTCTCTATTTTCTATCTTCTCTCTTCTTCTCTTCTCTTTTCTAAATTTTTTTTTAAAAACCCCATAACTATTCGGTTTTTCGGCAACGAAAATCCGTGTTCGTTACAAATCTCCTCCGATTCTGCGTTTGCATTGTGTGTGTGTGCGGGAGGCCTTATGGTAGTCTCATTTTTAAAAAGCATTGCGAATTGACTTTAAAAATATTCCTCTATTTTATTTTCAAAGATAAATAAACTGTTTTGAGTTCTCACACCAGTCCTTATGCTAGGTGATATGTGATGGGGGGTTCTCGCTTCGCGGTTAGGTGGCGAACGGGAGACTCTTACCCCTACACGTCCTCTTTTAGGGAGTTGGTTAGGTGTAACCTGAGACAGTCGAGAGGCTGGCCGTAAAAGAAAGTTTGGGATACCAGTTGTTGCCACGGTGGGGCTGGGATGGTTGAAAAGCCTACCGGTTGTGACTGCTGTCGATGGTTGAAAAGCCTAGATCTGACAATGTGGTATCAGAGCTTATGGTTAAGCGACAACCATGGTTCTGTTGGGTATTTCTCATTAGAGATAGAGTCAGTAGTACTCTAGAATGAGTTTGAGTGTAATAATAGCTATGAGAGCGTATTTGTTAGTATATATAAAATTGTTTTATATTGTGATGATTGGTTTATTGAGTGGCATATGAACCTTCGTCAGCACGGTCTGTACAACTATGCCGAAGGGGTTTCTAAACACTTGAATAGAACAATTCGGCACAATATTGATTTTAAAATTTGGTAAATAAAATAATTTTACCTTGATTATATTTTATATATAAAGAAATAATTTTTCAGAGTTATTAAAGTGTATATAAGTTGATTGTTTAGTTATTTGAATAATCTAAATAAAAGAATAATTGTATAAGCAAAAGAATTAAAAGAATTGAATTATAATTAAAGTGATTTACAATTGTGAAATAAACACATATATATAAGAAGTGAAACTATATGAATATATTTATGAATATGAGTTGTAAGTAAAAATGAATTTAAAGTTAAATGGAAATTTACTTTAGAATTGAAATATGAATTTATTTACAAGTGGGAATTTAAGTTATGTAAAAAAACCAAGTGATGAATATGAACTTAAGTTATATAAATGAAATTCAACTTTAGAAATTGAATTGAATTAATGGATTAAATGTTAATCAACTGAATGTAAATTAAATTGATATGAAATAATGAATGTAAGTGTAATTCATTAAAATCTAATGTTAAAGGAAGTTGAATAATTGAATGAAAATCAATTAATTAAACCAATTGATAAGCAAAGGAATTTGGTTGTAATTAATATACCTTGGTTGTTATATGATTATTAGTTGATTGTATATAATTCATTAAGTATTAATGAAATTGAATTAATGAAATTGATTTGGAAGTGAACCAACGTGAATATGAATTAGTGAATATAAACTAATTAAAAATGAATGTTAGTAAAAACATCCACTGTTAATGAATCAAATGTGATTAAATTGAAAACCAATTCATTGAAGATTAATGAGAATAAGAATGAATATTTATTGGTTATGGATGACAGTTGGTTGATGTTTGAATTTATTGTTTTGTTACATTTGCTATGTTGGCATATATAGTTATTATGTTGCTATATGTTGTATATTGATACTATTGTCTATATACATGATTCTCATGTTGTTTGTTGAGTGATTAGTAGGTGCGGATCGCGTTTGCTTCGCATTTGGAGCTCGCTTTCGCGCTATATTAGCCGTATATGCTTGCTAATAAAATATAAGGTACATATCTCGGATTACATACCGTACTTTTATACTTTTTTCCCTTCGGGATGCCTCATTACTTGATGAGATGTATATTTGTGATATATATACTGTCATTTTTTTTTTCGGATCGAGCCGCGCAAAGGAGACTATGGCGAATTTTTCCGGAAATTTAAGGCGTTAGAAAATTTTTGAGTAAATGGGAAAATTTTGAAAACTTTAACTTTGATTTGGAATTGAAAGTTAAACAATAGTAGTTGTTTTTGAAAAGATAACTAAGTATGATTTGAAAACTTAGTAAAGATTTGTAAATAGTTTAACTATGGATTATGGAAAATTAATAGATTCTATAACTTTTCTTACTTAATAATTTCGAGGACGAAATTCTTTTAAGGGGGGAAGATTGTAACGACCCAGAATTTTTAGTGATTAAAATTTGAATATTTAATTAATTTTAAATATTAATAAGTGAAATTTATAAGTCGAATAAATTTTAATTTGAATTTTTGAATTTAATTGGATAATTAAATCGATAATTTAATATGTTAAATTATGGAAATAATTAAAAATTGAGTAATATATGATTGAAAATGATTTGTAAAATTTTATTTTATCATATTGGAGTTAGAATGATATTTTAGAACTTTTAAAATCGAATTAAGAGTTTATTTGTGAAAATTGAATATTTTAATATTTAATCGACTAGTGAAAATAGTCAATTTTTGAACAGTCTCAGAATTGAACGAAACCAGTTCCATTGGATCCGTAATAGTTAGTTATTACCGGATTTCAAATTTCGTGTCAATCGGAGCTATCGTTTGATCGTGGCAGCTCGAAACGCATCGAATTATTTTTAATATTAATTTGGCGAGTTAAAATAGCCATTTTTCAAAAAGTCTCGGATTTCGACGAAACCAGTTTCATCGGATCCGTAATGTGAAATTATTGTAAGGTTTCAAATTTCGTGTCGATTGGATTTACCGTTTGTCCGGTACAAATTAAAACGCCTAGAAAATCGTTTAAATCGGTTTAATTTAAATCGATCGTTTGTTGCCATATCTCGCACATATGATCGAATTAGCTTCTGAAACCTGTTCCATTGTGTCCGGAACGCGGGGTAAACCCTAGAAACGCTGGTTACGGCGCGTGAATCGGAGTTCGGAATTCCCGGAGGAATAGTGATTGAAAATTCTCTAAAAATAGCCAAACCCTTCAAAAAAAAAAAAAAAAAATTAAAACCCTAATTTGTTTAGAGCCGCCACCTACTTCTATCAATGGCCGATATCTTCTCCTTTTCTCCCTTCGTTTTCTTCAAATCTACTAACAATTAGATGAAATCTTCAACTACAATCTTGAAGAGCTCGATGAGATCTTTAAGATCAACGGTTAAGATCGTAATTAGTGTAGTGGATCGTCGGCAATAGGGGATCAAAACACGTGCGTTTCGAGCATGATTGCGAGGTGATGGCACAACCGAGCTGGGCGATAATTGGGGCGGCGGCATGTGGCGGCGGCGGCGTTCCAACGAGGGTCTCCGATCAACTCCTCGATGTCGGCAGAAGTCGTGGTGGTTAGGGCTTGGAGGCGGCTGGAGTGGGTTCACGTACGTGCAAAAGAAAATGGGAAGAGAGGGAGAAAGGATGGTGCGGCCGCGATCTGCTCAATCAAGAAATGGACGGCCAGAGATTAGTTAGGTTTGAAAATAATTATTTAAGTTGTAAATTATAATATTATGAATCGTACAAACTTCAAATATTCATATCTTTTTCATACGAGGTCGAAAACGCGCGAAACCAGTTGCGTTGGAATCGTATGGACGAGCACTACGCGATGAAATTGGATTGGAGTCGTTTGGAGTTAGTGAGAATTTCGGGTAAAATTAAACGTCCGTTTAATTTTATTCGAAATAAATCGCTAAAACGGAATTTAAAATCAAGGTGAGAACTTCTCACTCAATCGAATCAGTTTCGATTTTTATTTTAAATAGTTAGATTTAAAATATTTGAATGCATGTTTGAATGATGATTGTTATCTATTGATTGTTAAAATAGACATTATGCGCCGTTAGTAAGCGGATGTTATTTATTAAAAACATATACCGCGAATATTTCATAAACAGTGAAATTGGTATTATATATAATAGCAATATATATATATTGGCATATGTATATATTGGAGTTATTGATTTCCCGCATTTTTTGTTTAGCGGATGAGACCCTATTGCGCCGTCTATTAAGCGGATAATATTTTAAATCCCATATACCGCGATAATTTCGTACTGGAGCGGAAAATGTATTGTGCTAATGTTTGTGGATGCAGGAAACAGGTTGGAGGGATCCAACTGGATTCAGTATTTATTTTTGATTTCAGATATTTTGATATTTGATGGATTATCATATCGATATATGATATCGTTGTTGTCGTGATTGACTATTTGGTGTGTAGCATCACTAGACCAAATTTGGAACTTTAAAATGATTTTTAAAGTGATTTTTGAAAATATACTGTATGTTTGGAAATTGATTCATTTTTAATAAATAAACGTCATAATTTTAATGTTATAAAAATTATGAATTTTTAAGAAATATAGTTAAAAACTGATTTTTGAGAATATGATGCTAATGATTTTATAAAATAGTTTAATCGGGATTTTAGAATTTATTGTGAAAAGTTTAAATATAGGATTTATAAAATTTAATTATTTTATAAATCAAAATGGTGAAATTATAAAGGAGATTAAAGACGTTTTGAAATAATAATATAAATTGATTTATATAAGAGATTTATAAATGGATATTTATAAATTAAAACGTTGGAATTATAAAACGAGTTTTTATAAGTGTTAGAATGAATTATGAATGAAATTCATAAATGAATGAAATTTATAGAATTATAAACGGTGAAGTTATAAATGGAATTTTATAAGCAGTAGATTTATAAATTTTATAAAGTTATTAAAAGAATGGTTTTGAATAAATAATTAAATCTTATAACTTATAAGATTTATAAGTATGAAGTTCAAAGGAACGATTTTTGCAAGCAAATAAATTAGAAGTATTTAACTTATAATATGGACTTTTGGTTCAAAATTGAGATATAAAGTGAATAGGTTAATAAAGGAATTTATAAACGTTGTTTTATAAATTCGCAAACAACTTATTTTGATAAGTAAATTGTTGAAACCTATTAATGGAGTTATATTCACATTTTTGACTGTGAATAATCCTTTGAAATAAAATGAATAAAAGGATGAAATGTGTTAACGTAGTATATTCACGTTTTTGAATAGTGAATAATATGTTAAAGAAAATGTTTAGAATGTGATAGTTTAAATTAAATTAAAACGATCTAACGATGTTTTAAAATGTGTTGAGATTCGAAACCATAGATTTCAACATTGATTGTTGAAATAGACGTTTTCGAGAGATAGAAGGAAATGGTGGACTATAACACTATTGTTATAGTAAATGACTTCCGAAAGGAAATGTTTTGTATAGTATTGGGATTTATATATCTATTTTAATTTCGAATCCCTATACTAGTGATTTTGGATTGTCGTGACGATGTTTTACGCAACATTCGTTTTGGCCCAAATAAATATGTTTAAGAGCATGATTTCCTTAAAGAATGAAATATATACTTAATTTCGATTTAAGTATATTGAATATTTTTCAAGTGTTGAAAATAAATGGATTTGTGAATTACTTATTAATAAATAAGTATGAAAATGTTTTCCAATATGAAGTGAATATTTAGAATTTATCTTTTTGGAAGATAAATTTAAAATGGATAATTGAAATCGTATATGCATGAATATTTTGGAATATAAATTCACTATTGAATTTATAAAAGGAAGTGGAAATTGTTTAAAAATAAATATTGATTTATTTTTGACATATTAAAATTATATATCTTGTAAAGATATTTTGGAAAATAAATAATTTGGAAAATTTTTGGAATCTGGTGATGTGTGCATATCCATTGATAGTTCAATAGCCGACTATCAATATTTCCCTTTGAATGGGTAATTGATGTGATTTGTTTGAATGTGAATGCCACACTTATTTTTGAATAAGCGCTCACTATTCGGGTTAACCGGGAAAGGACCATGGGGTCGTATAACCCATTCCGAATATGTGATACGTCGTTATGATAGCATTGAAGATCGGTGTTGAAGAACCGGTATTTGCGAAAGCGATAGGATGACCTGTCGATTGTCTCTGCACTGAGTTGCAACGGTATAGAGACTCCCTAAGTGATGGGAAATCCGATCAGGATTGTGAATATCCAGATTGCAAGGACTTCCTTGTAAGTGCCTTCGGTTTTGTTCGAGCCCGGAACAGACTTGTATGGATAGTATGCCTGACATTACAAGTTGAGATATAAAGCCGATTTCTTTCAAATATATTTCTGTTGGTGGCGGAGAATTTATTCTTTTAGCTTAACACCCTTCTCTGAGACGTACGAGCTCAGAGGTTATATAGTTGAAGTTATCAGCGATATATTCCCAATTTGGTAATGTGACATGCTGAGTGTTGCTGTAAATGATCATTGTGTTGATTATTTGTGATAGGATCGTTTATTTGATCGTCTATCTTGGTGATCATTTCTATGATCATTTGTTGACCCAAAGCATGGCTTTTGTATAAAGTATGTTTTTGTGGACGTGACTTCGTCGAGCCTCACACCCCGTGAATGGTCAAAACAGGAAAGATGCGGCAAGGTTATGAGGGGTAGCGCCCTTTAGGATGTGTGCATTTCCTTCTGGAAAAGGGTGGTATCATGGTATGGAGCCCAGATACTTACTCATGTTGAAAACACTTTGTTATGATTGTGTGAATTGATTACGAGCGCTCGGTGAAAGGTCCCAAAGGACCGGGGGATGGCATATTCGGTCAGTTGTTACTCATTTAGGGGTAACCCGGCCTTGTGTTGGTAGAGATCCGGTTTGGTTCTCGGGGATGTCCATCCAGAGGCATTCTCATGTGGCAATGGGAAGTTCCTTGGCCTGATCATTCGTTGGAAATCCAAAGAAACAATACGATCTTGTACGGTATTAGTTGTAGAACCTATCATTCACTTATGGTGGCGCCCCACTGTTTGGATGGTAGCTATAGTAGGCATACGATAATGGTCGTATGTTGGCTAAGATTTATATTCTACTTTCGAAATGAATTTTTTCTACACTATACACTAGTAATAATATCAAATGTTATTTTAAATGCGTATCAAGCATCTTTGACTATCATAAGGAGAAATCTCCTCCGATTCTGCGTTTGCATTGTGTGTGTGTGCGGGAGGCCTTATGGTAGTCTCATTTTTAAAAAGCATTGCGAATTGACTTTAAAAATATTCCTCTATTTTGTTTTCAAAGATAAATAAACTGTTTTGAGTTCTCACACCAGTCACATGTCTGACTCGGAGTTTATTGTTTTCCTTCCTAAACTCTGGGTGCCCACCAATTTCCACACGGGCAGTTAAGAGTTAGGTATATCAGGATATTCTGGATATTCTGGAGTTGCTGGAGGCAAGATGGATGGCATGGCGTATTACTAGTTTATATAGTATTTCTTTTTCCGCTGCACTGTTTGTTGTTGTTGTTGTACACTCTGATGATATGATGTAATGAAATGTATAAAATGTAATAACTGATATAGTTCTTTGTTTAAAGATTATTCATTTATTATTATATGTTGTTCCGCTGCGAATTGTGAGATTCTGATGTTGTTCTGTTCCGTTCTATGTTTTCTCCGTTTCTATTTTTCTTTTCCCTCTATTCTCTTTTCTTTATTTTCTATTTATTTCCTCTTTTCTTTCCTCTCTATTTTCTCTCCTTTGTCTCTCTTCTTCTCTCTCTTTCTTTTTCTTAGAACCCTCAGTGTTCGGTTTTCCGTCGTTCGATTACTCGGCAGTCGATGAAGTGAGTATCGATGTTGAATTTTCGGAAGACGAAGAATCGGGTCCTGACAAAGAAGGTAGCACCTTTTATCGGACACATCCCTTCGATATTATACTCTGACTTTGGATTAAGTCGGTGGCCACTTTTGATTTTTGATTTGGGGGTGTGGCTCGAGGTGGGCGGTAGTAGCTGCTACGAGCTACCACTGGTCCGGAAGCATAATTGGTATATCTATCCTGACATTGCCTAGTTGTGTCGTGTCACCTACCCTAGCACGCCTTGTACAAGTTTGATTTGTGTCGTACCAATGGAGTATCCTCTGGTAGCTTCTCGATCAGGAGGTATTATGGTACTATATAGACTATTGGCACTATTACGTGTAAGGGCTATATGGGTAACCCCTTAACGCTATTTAAAAGTAAGTTTATTTTACTATTAGACACTATTATAATAGCGTAATATTACTACATCGTAAATAGTTTAACGGCTCCATAAGAGATGTAAATCCTGAGCATCTCTTGTGTTACTGCACTCACGTTAGACACTGGATAGGAGATCTCAAATCTCGTAAACATCTCTGACGCCGTTCCACTCATATTATTTACTGTTAATTTAACTTACATAAGATCTTTTAGTTCTGACTCGAGTGTTTTGTCTTTTCAATTCGCTCGGGTCAGCTTGAGCATTTCAGGATTTGGAAGACCGTATTCTGGAGGGCGAAGACGAAGATTTATTATTACTTATTATAGTATTCCACTACACCATTTTATTCCGCTGTATTGTTATCTATTATTCTCTGGTATGTGTAACTCTGATATGTATCGTATAAGTATAATAAATTGTTTTTTAAACAGCTTCATGAACTGTATTTGATTATTAATTTTGTCGTTCCACTGCTAGACTCTGGTTTGTTTTCTTTTTTTATCTGCTTTTTTCTTATTTACCCCATAACAATCCGCCTTCTGTATGGTTTAAGTCTGATGTGTATGCTTTATCATCGATTTAAGGCCTACAAAAAGGCGAGATGTTACAGTATGATAATTTTTATGAAAGCTAATAGACTAGATTTTTGGTCAACCACTCAAAATAAATATGAAGCTCCTGACGCTGCTATGAACACATGGACCGATGCACAAAAAACCGCAGCTTCTAATAATGCCAAAGGTATGAATGTTTTATTTTGCTCACTAGATAAAAATGAATTTTCATGTGTTATTGTAACAACCCGCATATTTATCGAGTTTGTATTTAAATATTTTATTTAAATATTAACTCGTTAATCGGATTTTGGTCCGAAAAGCTACTTTTTGCAAACGGTCAAATTAGGACTCGAGACCACTTCCATTGAGTTCGAAATGTCGTTTACAACTTTTTAAGTATAAACATCGATAGGTTTGGAGTTAGTGAAATTTCACTAACTTTTCCCGCTTTGGACTTTGGGTTAGTTTAGCCTATTAAGCCCAAGTTCCAACCCTCTTCTCCTCACTCTTCATAAATTTCCTAACTAATCAAGCTTTGGCATTAATGGTGGAGGGAATGGGAAATTAAAACTCCAAGCACAAATTCAATTGCAAATCCAACATTCAACTCCAAATTCAAGTAGAAGATATTGGATTCAAGCTTTGGATTGCTTCTCCTTGCTTTCAAGCTTCATCTTCATAAACTTTAGTGCAAAGGTGAGATTTTTGTCTCACAAATCTAGTCTATAACTATATTGGACTGTTGGGAATGATTCCCTATCACTTTTGCATGCACATTTGCATTTGGTTTGGATTGGATTGGCGAAAAACTCCAATTTTTAGCATTTTGGTGAATTTTCTGCACTTAGGTCGTTCTGGCCATTTTTAGGTCGTTCGGAGTTAAGTCGTTCGTCCATGGGTCGTGAGTCGTTCACGAGTTAACTTTAGGTCGTTCTGGAAGAATTGGCACTTCGGAATTAGGTCGCTCACGAGTTAAGTCGTTAGGTCGCTCGCGAGTTAGTACCATAGGTCGCAGGGCTTTAGGTCATTATGGAAGTATTGGCACTTCGGAGTTAGGTCGCTCGCGAGTTAAGCCTTAATTCGTAGGTCGCTCACGAGTTTGGCCTTAAGCCGTAGGTCGCTCGCGAGTTAAGCTTTAAGTCTTAGGTCGTTTCCGACCTATAATCTCTAGGCAAACGTTAAGTCGCTCGCCCTGGTTTATCTCGTAGGTCGTCTCCGACCTAAGCTCCAGATAAGTCGTTCGAGTTAGGTCGTTGGACCATTTACCTTAGGTCGCTCGTCCACTAAGTCGGCCTGGTTTATCTCGTAGATTGTCTCCGACCTAAGCTCCAGATAAGTCGTTCGAGTTAGGTCGTTGGACCATTTACCTTAGGTCGCTCGTCCACTAAGTCGGCCTGGTTTATCTCGTAGGTCGTCTCCGACCTAAGCTCCAGATAAGTCGTTCGAGTTAGGTCGTTGGACCATTTACCTTAGGTCGCTCGTCCACTAAGTCGGCCTGGTTTATCTCGTAGGTCGTCTCCGACCTAAGCTCCAGATAAGTCGTTCGAGTTAGGTCGTTGGACCATTTACCTTAGGTCGCTCGACTCTGTTAAGTCGGCCATGTTGGGTCGTGAGTCATCGTTAGGTCGCGAACACCTCTAGGTCGCAACCACTAAGTCGCTTGACCCCTTAGACCCCTAGGTCGTAGCCGTTAGGTCGTATGACCCTTGAGTCGTTAGGTCGTTAGACCTCATTTTGTCTTCACTAGGTCGTACCGTTTTGGTCGGGGCGCTGCCCCGCACCCCGCCGGGGGCGCTGCCCCCTGGACCCCCGCGACCTGATCGGGCAGGTCGAACCCCGTAAGCGGTGGCGTTGCCCCCGCACCCCCACCTTGGGGGGTTGCCACCCCCCCTGGACCCCCCCTCCGTAGGGGATCTTATCTGAAAAACATTGAGCTGATTTCCTTGGATTTTATTCGCATCTCCGTATGCGATCTTTGTGACTGATTGTTTCTACACTTGCTTATGTGTTTTGTCACTTTATAATACAAAGGTTTCAATACTAGTAGTAAATATCAAAACTCTTTTAACAAACAATTTCAACTCTATTTTTAATAACAAAGCTCTTTTCTTAAACCGTTTTCCAATCTATTAGTATATACAAGCCTTTACCTCACTCGGATGAGAAATCTAATTAAACGACTTAGTAAAACAAGTGGTATGAAACGCTTGCGTTCACTTCGTCGGTTAATTCTTGGACTTGTTCGATTGAACCTCTTGTGACAATTTTATTAGTGAAGATTTACAGTTTGTTCGTAAATATTTAAGTTAAGCAAGTGGTTATGGGACATGAAGCTAAACTTCTATATTTACTAGCTTAGTGTAATTGACACTTCTCGTTGATCTTGATGATCGCTTTATGAATTAGACTAGCAATTGCGCGATGTCTCTTTCATTGCAAGGTTAGACTAGACACCACTTGTGTGATTCCATTCACACATACCTTTCTTCTTTTTGGTTAGTCTTGACCTCAATCTGTGTGATTCCACTCACACATGTGGGGTAGCTCCCCATGGTCTTCGGACCGTCATGTGATAGGCCTCTTTCCCTTTTTATGATTTCTGGATTTCTCGTGTTGATTTCTGGAATTTATGTCATTGACTTGTTATGAGTACAAGTTTAGGGTATGATGCCCTCTTCGAATCTTTGAGAAGATTCTTGTGATATTGATTATCTCTTATTGATTGATCTTCTGTTGATCATTATTTACATACTTATAGTGGTATGTCGTTATGGATATTTATGTTTATGCCATATCTTTTATGTTATATCATGTCATCTGATATTTATAGCTAGACTGATCCGTTTATTATTTTCTTAAATAATACTCGGGTCAGACCGAGATGTTACAGGTGCTTCTGCTTGACTTCTTCCCAGGGATTCATCACTCTGACTTTTGGCTAACTGTTTAGATTAGCAGTTTTTGTTGTATACACTTGAGATATAGACTCATAGTTGTATTCTTTTGTATAGCACGTGTTGCTATTCTTTTGTATTATCGTGGATCTTACTGACCACTACTCTGATGTACACTTTCATGTGTTAGTTATATATTCATATCTTCTTCCGCCTTTGTGATATGGATATCTGTGACTGATTTGTGATATGATTATTTCTATGTTTGTTTCCGAAGATTATTTATAGCCACCGTGTGATAAGCAATTACATGGATGGTCGCTCCTCAACAGCCTTATTCTCCGTGCTAGTTGACAGCACTACTCCGGAGTGTTCTTGGCTAGCGTGGGTATAGAGGTGGGGCGTCACAGTTATGTTGTGTAACACTGCATTTGACATTTGGCGTACCTTAAAAGTTACACACGAAGGCACAAACAAAGTTAAACCAACTAAGATTTCAATTTTACAAAATCAATTTTCATCATTTAAAATGAAATAAAATGAATCTATAATAGACATGTACTCTAGATTCCAAACCATTCAACATGATTTAATGGCACTTGGAGTCAAATTCACAAATTTTGATTTAGTTTATAGAATGCTTAATGTATTAACTCCATAGCGGGAAAGAAAAGTATTACCTATCGAAGAAGCTAATGATCTCTCAACACTCTTAGTTCAAGAATTGATAGGAAATTTAATGTCCTATAAAGCTAATTTACAGGCACGAAAAGAACAAAATTCAAAAAAGAAGAACATAGCATTCCTAGCAGCTAATGAAGACTCCAACTTAGACGAAGAAATTGTCTTTATTGCAAAAAACTACAACAAATTCAAGAAATTTAGAAAAATGACCAGATTTCAGAAAGGAGGAAAATCAAATTCAACAAAAAAACGTCAATCAAATGCTATGAGTGTGATCAATTTGGACATATGAAGAAAGATTGTCCCAAACTCAACAATGATAAAAAGAAGAACAAATTTGAAAAATTCAAAAAGAAGAATGCTTTCAAAGTAACATGGGATGACTCAGATTCTTCATCATCATTAGACAGTGATAGTGATAGTGACGGAGAACAAGCTAATGCATGCTTTATGGCACAAATTGATGAGGAATGTCCCGAACTTAGCTATGATGAATTATTAGAACTTACCATGGAATTAGATGATAATTTTAGACAAATTAAAAAATTGAATAAAGAACATATACCCAAAATAAATAGATTAGAACTTGATGTAGGAATGTTAAGGGATGAAAAAAATATTTTTGAGGAGGAACTAGATTTATCTCAAGAAAAGGTTAAAATTATTTTGGTTAAAGATGAAACTGTGGCTATTGATTTTAAAAAAACTGAACTAGAAAATGATAACTTGTTAAAAGAAAATATCGACTTGAAGAGTAATATAAAAACATTGAAAATTGAAATTTAAAATTCAAAGAAAAGTTAGATAAAACTATAAATAATGCTTCAAAATTTAATAAAGGAAAACAAGATTTGAAAAGTATTATCAAAACTTCAAAACCGCCGGGTAATAGAAACGGAATAGGATTTAAAAAATTTCCTAAACAAAAAGGGGATAATATTAAGAAATATAGTTTTATTTATCAAAATACTAAAAGGTCACCTAAATCTAAACCTGATACCAAAATCATAAAAATTTGGATTCCTAAAACAAATAATAATTTGATTAGACAAAGGCACATTAATAATTTTTTAGATAATGTAGTCTATAATTAAAATTATATTCATAAAGGTACCAAACCTTCTTGGGTATGGCTACCTACTTCTCCTAACATCTAGGACCCTAACAAAGTATATGGGTACCAATTAAAACATTTTTTATTTTGCGAGTACCTAAAATAAAAATAAGGAGAAATGGAACTAGATAGCCGATGTTCTAAACATATGACCGAAAATTCAAAAATGTTGTCAAATATAACATACATCGACGGTGGAATGGTAACTTTTGAAGATAACTCAAAAGGATACGTTGTTGGCATTAGTGAAGTCATCAACTCTGGTATTTCTAACTCTCCTATTACTACAAATATTTTGTTGGTGGAAAATCTAAAACACAATCTACTGAATATTAGTTAATTATGCGATAAACATTTTCAAATTAATTTTGTAAAAGATAGATGTAATATTTTCGACAATAACAAACAACTTATATTTGAGGGTTTTAGAAAAAAAAATATTTATGTCTTAAACATGAATATAAATAAAAATTCAAATGTGTGCTTAACCGCCAAACATGACATCCATGTTATGGCATAAACGTTTTTGTCATATTAATTTTAAATATATTAATAAATTAGCAAAATATGCGCTAGTTAGAGGTTTACCTAAAATAAATTACAAAGTAGAAAATTTATGTAAAGATTTTCAAATTGGAAAACTAAAGAAAAGCTCTTTTAAATCTAAAAATAATATTTCTACAAAACAACCATAGAATTATTACATTTAGATTTATTTGGTCCAACGCAAGTACGATCTATAAATCACGACAAATATGTTTTTGTAATAGTTGATGATTTTTCAAGATATACATGGACTTTATTTTTAAAACATAAAAATGACACCTTTGGTATGTTTAAAATATCTGCTAAAAGAATTAAAACACAAATGGATTTGAAAATTAAAAATATTCAAAGTGATCGCGGTGGAAAATTAGAAAATGATCTTTTTACTAACTTTTGTAATAAGAAAGGAGTAAGTCATAATTTTTCTTTTCCCGCACACTTCAACAGAATGGAGTAGTAGAAAGAAAAAATCGTACGTTATAAGAATGTGCATGAAAACTATTAAATAGTAGTGGACTACCAGAACATTTTTGGGCTGAAGTTATTGCCACATCTTGTTATGTTTTGAATCGAGTAACCAAACGTCCTATGACTAAAAAAACTTTCTTTTGAATTAATTTTTTGGAAGGAAACCTAATGTATCATACTTTAAAACTTTCGGATCAAAATGTTTTATATTAAATACAAATAATTTAGGAAAATTTGACTCGAAGGCCGATGAAGGAATCTTTGTTGGATATTCGGATCGTAGCAAAGCATATAGAAATTTTAATAAATGAAATACCACTATTGAAGAAAGTTTACATGCTTTGTTTGATGAAAATCTTCTTAACCATCATGCAAATGACGATGAATAAATAATTCCAATAATAAATACAACGAATTCTTTTAATAATGAGACAAATGCGCAAAGTAATACTTTGATATCATCTCCTAGAATTCTTAAGGATCATCCAAAAGATAATATCATTGGAGATCTCAATTCTAGAGTAACTAGAAATCAACTTAATCAAATAAGCCATATAGCATTTGTGTTAAATTTTGAACCAAAAAATTATAAAGAAGCTTCAAATGATAACTTTTGGATAATAGCTATGCAAGAAGAATTAAATCAATTTGAACATAATAATGTTTGGGAATTAGTACCAAGACCGAAGATCAATCGATTATTGGAACAAAATGGGTATTTAAAAACAAAGCAGATGGAAACGAAAATATTGTTAGAAATAAAGCACGTTTAGTTGCTCAAGGCTATCATCAAGAAGAAGGCATCGACTATGAGGAAACCTTTGCTCCAGTAGCAAGACTAGAGGGCATACGTACATTACTCGCTTTTGCAAATCATCACAATTTTAAATTATTTCAAATGGATATCAGAAGTACTTTTTTAAATGGTTTTATTAAAGAATACGTATATGTTGAACAACCTCTATTGTTTTTTCACGAAAAATATCCCGACCATATTTTTAAATTACAAAAAAATTAAAACAAGCCCCATATGCATGGTACGAACATCTTAAAAATCATTTATTTACATCTGGTTTTCAAAATAGGCAAAATCGATACGACTTTATTTATTTAACGAGAAAATAGCGATATTTTAGTTCTACAATTTACGTAGATGATATTATTTTTGGTTCAACTAACGAAAATCTCTGTAATAGTTTTCAAATATTATGAAAAATGAATTTAAAATGTCTCACATGGGAGAATTAAATTTCTTCTTAGGTTTACAAACAAAACAACTTGAAAATGGTATTTTTATTCATCAAGAAAAATATTGTAACGATCTATTACGCCATTTTGAAACTGATAAAAGTTCAAGCAAACCAACACCGATGAGTACTAGCGTTCATTTAGAAAAGGATGATAATAGAAAAGATTTTGATGAAAAATTATATTGTAGTATGATTGGTTCCTTACTCTATTTGATGGCTAGTCGACCCGATATTATGATGAATGTATGTCTCTATGCCCAATTTCAAGCAAAACCAAAAGAATCTCATCCAAGAGCTGTTAAACGTATCTTACGATATCTATCTAGTACTAGAGATTACGGTTTGTTTTACCCTAAAGGTTCATCGTTTGAAATAGTTTCATACAGTGATGTGGAATTTCGGTGGATGTAAAACAGATCGTAAGAGTACTAGTGGAACATGTCGCTTTATCGGACAATCATTAGTTTCATGGTTTAGCAAAAAGTAAAATTGTGTTAGCTTATCTACTTGCGAAGCCGAATATATTTCACCAGCTCTAGCATGTGCACAAGTAAAATACATGCAACGAACACTTACGGACTTTGGCAAAGTTATCATTAAATCACCAATATATTGTGATAACACAAGTGCAATAAATCTATCAAAAACCCTGTAAATCACTCGCGAACTAAACATATAGATATACGACATCATTTTTTACGTGACAATGTAGAAAAAGAATTATTTCATTAGAATACGTAAATACCGAGAATAAAATAGCGGATATTTTCACAAAACCACTAAATGAACAAACTTTTGTTAAACTACGACGCGATTTAGGAATTGCTCCCTTAGTGATCTTCTAAATTAATAACCACTTCTTCATTTATACTATGTTAAGCTAAAAAAATTTCTATCCACAAATTAGAATTGATAAATTCCTCACCTATCCTTCTCGACACCTACAAATTATATATAAATCTTTATACAACAAATATATATATACACACATGCATACATTTTATATTTTTCAACAAAATATAATCATGTCTTCTAAAGATTCTCATCTATCCTTCTCGACACCTATAATGGATAGCTCGGCGGATACACCTTGACACACCTACAATGGATAGCTCGGCGGATACACGTCGATGGCTTCCTACCCCCACACCAAATCAGGAACCAACGTATAGGTGGTCTTCCTATCACCTGGGTTTCACTCCCGATAACAAGAAGTCCAAACGAGCTCTATTCGTTTCTTCTAACACCAAGGAGAAAATGATGGAATACATCGCTATCAAAAAGGATAAATACACCTATAACGAGAATTATATTTTGAACAAAAAGTCACGGCACGACGACTAAGCTTTTTGGAGCAAGTAGCACTGAAATTTTGTAATTCACGGAAGAAGGATGTACATGAACCACTTCAGATTCCTTGCAGTTCTTTGTATCCCTCATCCTCGTATCGCACCCCATTGGGGTCTTCACCAAGGCGTTTCTCTAGTTCCTCGAGAACCCACGAACGTGGAAATATATGATCTCCACTCAAGCCATGGAGGGATGACAAGTCTAAAGATCGCAAAACTCCATCGCCATCTAAATAGATTAAATTATTTTCATTGTATTTTTATCTACGTATATTTGTAATTCTGTTTCACAAATAATACTATATTTTTTACAAAAAAATAAAAGGTCGAAAAATAAGCAACACCCTTCAAATTTAGGCTAATTTTAGAGAAAATGTTCATTTCAAACGTTTGGACATTGCCCTCAGACGTCAGACACTCTGATATCAAAAAAATTTTACACCATCGTACAAATGTCAAACATCTGATATAACATTCCAGACTTCAGAAAATTATCTATGCTTACTTAAAAATAGATACCAGACTATTTCAGACGTCTGAACTATGAACCAGACGTCTGAATAAAGTCTCTGCCACCATATTATAAAAATCCGATCTATTTCAGACGTCTTATATTTAAAGAAGATGTCTGAGAAACCTAATTGTCATTTATAAATGACAATTCGATGTATTCCAGATGTCTGATAATACAAACAGACATCTGAAAAATCTCTCTGACTATCAAATTTTACGACTCGAACAGAACCAGACGTCTAAAATTAATTACTGTGTTCGAATTAGGTTAACCAGACGTCTGAATCACTTTCCAAACGTCTGAAATTCAATCGGCACTTTAAAACATCTAGATAACGTCTATTTTTTTTTACTTAATCTCACTTTTTTAAATCATTTCTACATAGAGGACAACTCTTCTTTTCTCAAAAACATCTTTTTCACCCTGACTCGAATTCAATGCCTCCTAGAACTAAAAAAGATATCCAAGAGAAAACAAGATTAACTAACTTCCTCAAACTCTCAAGTTTGCTTAGATGATAAAATCGAACGATGAATGAATCGAACACCACATTCACTCAAGAGGTATGAGGAAATTCAGAAGAAGAAAATTCACATAGGTCCATTTATAACTTGCTCAAGTTTCCAATGTATGATTTAGATAAAATGTGTGGCAATGCCGGTTTAGAATCTTTGATATCTTTCAACCCCAATAACATCCAAATTGGTCAATTGGCTATATTTCTCTTCTACGCTAATTTGGATAGCACGGCTGTTTGGAATACTGAAAATGAAGACAATTGGCTATGGTCTAGCATTTATGGAAACACGATTAAACTCACTCTGGGAATAATAGGAGAAACTCCCGAATGTTCTGACACGGGCGAAGATTTATACAATATTCCCGATATGCTTTTCAAACCAAGGAACAATATAACACATCAAATATGGGAGGATGAAATACCTAAATTTGCATCCAAACATCTACGACCAAAGGCGAGACTTCTTACTCGAATGATCATCAGCACTATCATTCCTCGTCTAGGAAGTCATGAGCAGATAACGGAGTTAGAACTTAAAGCTTTATATGCTCTACTCAGCGGAACAAGGGTGAATTGGGCCAAATTTATGTTTGACGAGCTTAAAAAATTTTGGACTCAATCACGACCATCGATTATCTACCCCACATTCATCATGATACTTCTACGTGCTCACAACATCCCCTCCTACTTATCCACTTTTAAAGAAATTTCTCCAAAATATGTTTCCATGAAGTTTTTCTCGCTAATGCACCTGCCGGAAATTCCTCTAAAATATATATCTTTTGAAGACTTGATGCACAATTGTCAAACCAGACAAGTTTGGCTTCTACCTCAACCACACCATGAACCATCACAAGAGGAGGAACAACATCGTGAGACAATCCCCCTCCTCCTCACCATTTGATTATACGTTCCACGATGAGATTTTGGAGACTCAAACAGAGACGAATCCAAATGAAAGTATTCAAGATCTCACTCTTCAAAATCAACATATCTTGTCTCAAAATCAATTTTTTTAGCTAAGCATACTGACAGCTTTGAAACACCTTTTTCCACACGCCTAGCAACAGTTGAAACATCACTTTCAACTGTATTGTCGGTTCTCAAAGAGGTTCTTCAATGGTTTCGTGGTCCTACACCCCCTTCCGAAGATTGGCCAACCCCACTGCCTTCTCCTCCTTCGAAACATTCCAAACTTTTTGTCGAGAATGAATCTCTAGAACAAGTTCCGACATCTCTTATGAAGCAACCTAGCTCTTCCAAAAATGAAGATAAAGGAGATGATCAACATAAAACTTCCCCGAAAGACTCATAGATTCTTAGGACTCCATCGTATGTTAAATTATTAAAAATCTATCAATGTACTCTATTATTGTAAATTGATGAAAATTATCTTTTGCTATGTTATTTCTGTGTTCATCTCCATAATACAATAATTGATCGATATTTAATAATTTCCAATTTAAAAAGGTATATATCCTTTTTGATAATGACAAAGGGTGAGAAATCATAAAGATCACAAATAAATTATCGAAAGCACATATTCAGGGGGAGATTCGTAAATTATATATAAGTACATTGTATAGTTGTCATAATCAAAAAAAGGAGATTGTTAGGAAATCAAAACTACGGTTTCGATGACAACAACTATACAATGGAAATCGAATATGCATATATATTTCTATTTTACGGGTACTTGCTAGAGTAACATCACTGGAAAGACAAGAACAAGGCTCAAAGAACAATACAAGAGACTACAAGTCGATAGGATCAAAGAAGAAACAAGAAGGATGCACAAAGCAGACATGCACAGTTTTTAGACGTCTGGGTGCACTAGCGAGACATTTGGAAAAAACCCTCTGGAACAACAAAACAGACAGGATTTGACGTCTGGTAGATGCACTCAAACGTCTGAAAGACTATTGTATACAAAAAAAAATATAGAGTCAGACGTCTGATAAAAATACTAGATGTCTGATTTCGAACTTGGAATTTAAATTCAAATTTCAAATGAACATTTGAATAGACATCTTCGATTCTCTTCGCTGCAACTCTTCATCACCATTAGAAGCAACTATAGAGCACTTGTTAATGGATGTAAATACTCAAGGAATCTCTCTACAACTATATATATCATCAAGAATCAAAGTGAACATCAACTTTACTTACTTGCGCTCTTTACATACATACCCTATTATATTCTTGATCTCTAGCAATCTATACTTGTATTTCACTCTTCCATATATTCAGTCCTTCTCAAGTAATAGTCTCTAGATATATATTGGAAGCATTTTTACTTAGCAGTCAATATCCATGTTATAGAACACATTCTTGACAAGAACAATTTATTGTAACCAAGCCAATTCATCCAGACGAAGTGATGGTTTTTGATAGTCGAATTTCGAAGGGGAGCTTCAGGACTGGACGTAGGATGGGAGGTCCGAACCAGTATAAAACCTGGTGTGCTTATTCTATATTTACCTAGATTAATATTGTTTTACTTGCATCATATATTTTTTCAAATATACTTGCATATACACTACACGATCCATCCTATAGACTTAAGTGAGGGCTAAATGGTAAAACAAGGTGTGTAACTAAGGTTAGAAATGGAGCAAGCAGTGCATTGAACTTACCCGGCCTTTGCTTTATCTTTTAGGAGTGGTGGAACAGATCAAAAGGAAAGTCCAGATGCTCTAAAAGATCATATTTAAAGTTTTTCCAAGATAAAAAGAAAAGATCTTCATGATGTAGGATTACTTACCACTAGTCCCTGGAGGTTAAATTTACCATATTTAAGGTGGCAGTAGTGCTCTATTATGAAAATCTTTGATTTGTAAGAACATGATTTAAATTTAAGAGAGAAATCTTTGATTTAGATTTAATGAATGATTTGGGAACATTGTCCCTAAGTTAAAAGTTATAACTTGAATGAAATAAATCTTTGATTTAGATTTAATGAAAATTATGGGAATATTTTCCCTAAGTTAAAAGTTATAGCTTGAATATAAGAAATCTTTGATTAAGAATTAATTAATGATTTGGAAAGGTTTTCCTAAGTAAAAGATAAAATGACTTGGAATTATTCCAGGATTTTAACAAAGGTTTAAACAAATCAAATGATTTAATAAATAAGGCTTAACGATTCCATATACTCTTGAAAAGAAAATGGAATAAATTGAAGAGAATATATCTGAGAAAGATATTTGACTTAAATAAAAGATGAAGTAATTGATTGATGATTGATATTCATATATGAACTTAACATCTTTTAAAGTGATGGTTGGCTTTGAAGGAACAAGGATTGGATTTGGACGATTGCTATCTGAAAACCGCTTTGAATCAATTTACATGTTCGAAAATTGAAGATGTTTGAAGATGGAGATATTGAGACGAATAAGAAAGAGGGACTACTTGTTGATTAATTGGGGATAAAATCCCGAGTCACTATATTGTAGCAGTGGTCTCTTTGTTATGAAAAACCTCAAAACCACAAGGACTTCTAACGGCCGAGGAAAGTACCTTTGGTTTCGTTTAAGTCCCAAAACGAACTTTTATGGATGGATGCCTGATAGTGCATTTTCTGAGATTGTAAACATTATTATTTACATACATACATCTATGGTGGCGGGGAAGGCAACTTCTCTTAACTTAACACCCTCCTAGAGACGTACGAGCTCAAGAGTTGTATTTTTGTGGAAGGCAATTAGTAGTCAATGGAAATGACAATATGGTATTCAAAGAAGATGTGTTATGTGAAAAAGTAATCGTTTACCTCAGGCCTCATCACCCGAAAATGACAGAAACAGGGTAGAAGCAGCAAGGCTAAGTGGGTCGCTCCCAACTAGGAGATGTCGTCATCCTTCTAGATTTACTCTACACGTGTCTATGTATGTGGTGAATGTATGAATCGAGTACCCGTTAAAGGTCGGTAACGGCCAGTTTGATGACATATTTGGTACTATCCAGCATAAGGGGTAGGCCAGTACTGAGTGGGTTTAGGCGTTCAGTGCCTGTGCCTTAAGTGTATCCCTCTAGAGGTGCACTATCGGAAGGTAGTCCCTTACCTTGTCATTTGTATGAAATTCATTCTCCAATAAGTGCCTTCGGACTTAATTGTAGAACCTAGTATGCTAGAATTTAACAATATAACAATTTTGGCTAAGATTAATAAGTTTATTTGCAAATTTTTCAAAGAATGTCATTACAAATAATATCAAATGTATTTATATAAAAGTGTTTTATTTATCATAAGGTAAAAACCCGTTTGTGTTTATATGTGGGCATGGTCTTGTGAGATACCCTTTCTTTTCAAAGGATTTTATTCAAAGGTTGATATATGACACTGTTATTTATATTTTGAGTTTCTCATGCTGGTTTATCAAGCCTGATCCAGGTATTTTCAATGCTCGGGTTAGATTCGAGTAGTTTCAGGTTTAGTGAAGATGGTTGGAGTTTCCAAAAGAGAGCTGGAGATATTCATCTATGTATGGACATATTCTGTTATCCGCTTTACTTAGTTGTTTGTTGTTTGTCAGCAATTGTAAGGAGAGATGTTTATAACTGTCCAAGCTGAATTTAGGTTAAACTCTGATATATGTATTTCAAAAGTTTTCCGCTGTAAAGATCTTTGTTCAATTTTAAATATTATTCCATTTGTGTGAGATTTTGTTCTGTCTTTATTTTCTTTTTCACCCCTTAAAGATCCTCTTATTCGTGCAATTTGAGTTGGACATGTGTAGTTTGTTGTCAGCTTAAAGGGTACGGAAATTCGAACCTTCACACTGCATTAAAACAATAAATTTTATGAAGCATTAAGGTTTTCATATCAAAAATTAGTCCATACAACAATATCTGCAAAAATAAACCTCCTCTCCTTCTTTCCTGCAAATATATATATTACATACGTAAACTATATAACTAAAAAGTACTGCTTAATATTAAACCGATTTGATATTAATCATGATAGGAAAATTCTATTCAAATCAACATCTAGTGTATATGACATGGGACCATGAAAAGAGCAAGATAACACTTACATTCATTATTGATGGAACATTCCGATCCAACTGACCAAGCAAATTCATGTTGGCCGCATTTGTTCTATCTCAGAATTAACACAAAAACTAAAGTAATCTGATAAAATGTTTAGTCTACAAAAGAAAAATGGAAAGAAAATAAAATAAAAAAATACACTCAAGTAGCATATACCAGCATTTGAGAGATTAGTATTGCTTGGAACGCTTACATCCAACCGACCAAGTGAATTAGTGTCAGAGACACATGCTTCTGCCATACAAATGCCACCCAAATACAAGCAATTTGAAATAAGAATATAGAATTTGAAATAAGAATATAATTCTACTGAAATGAAACAAATAGAATCCAAGTAACCTATACCAGCATTCAAGAGACGAGTAAAAGTACCTCCATCCAACTACATTTCCCTATTAGCAGCATACAAAACATGATATAATCATCAAACCTTCAAATTATCACTAATCAAAAAGAGCTGAAATCTATGGTATAATACCAAAACTAATTATTAGGCTAAGGAATAGACACATCTAATAACTAATTAGATAAAAATAAATTTTCGAAGGTTTAATTTTGAATATATAATCCGAACTGCTGAATAAACAAAATTAAACATGAATACACAAATTATACCAACATGTTGTCTATCTTGTTTTACGAACACAAACTGTGATACTAGTCTCGTGTGTCTTCTTCATTTTCTTTTACAGTATAAAATTACCAGATCTATTGTGAATTTATGGTTAATAATGAAGGAAATCTATTCATTTATTTCTATTTCAGCAATATAACTCATAAATTTTGCATCAAATTATATCGACATGTTAAGCAATTGGACATAGAACAAGAGAAAAACTTTTCATCTGGCAACCACCACTGGCAACCCATATGTTTGCTTGAATTGAAGCTTGCACTGAATGTAATTCAATAAAGAAATTAAGCCATGAGAATAAGTAACATATTATGATTCTCAGTATGGAAATAATATGTTACATGATACCTTTTGGCTTCAAAAATTGGATCATAGAATCATCTTGAAAAATGTTAACCTCTTCAATAGCAGGGATGCCATTTACCCCTATTCTTTTCAAAGTGCTTTGAAGCCTATTATCATCTATGGTATTGGACTTATGAACTGCCGCCTTCTTTCTGAAAGAAGTGTAATGATATATAGAAAATATAGAAAACTCATTATACAAAATGAAAACAAAGTTTAATGTTTCAAACACAAAAACCAATGATTTGATTTTGATGGGCTCCTAGTCTGAAACTACCATACATTTTATGCTCTAGTTTGTGATTTACATTGCTTGAAGATCCAAATGGAATAGTTTTATGCATGAGAATAAAGCTCAAAATATTCGACAATTGTACTACAAAAACTATATAAACAAGTTGAGCATAAGGAATCACATTTAATACAATTCCTCTAAATTTCACATTTATGATCGTATAATTAGAGATTCTAAAGAGAGATTTAGGGTATAGTCTTCAATAATATCATATCTTCACCCCCACATGTCGAGTAAACTAAAAAGTTTAAGCAACATTTTCTTTCAGCCATAACTGTTTACATGCACAACTTGAATGAAATATTTACATCGGCTTAAAGCCAAAACATACATTAGCCTAATCATCCTTCTAAATAAAACTTCATGCATAATTAACTGATTTAGCAAAGGACATCAAGTTTAACTGCTTAAGAGCTTCATGAATATAACGCATACAAGGAAATTCTAAAATAAAACTTAATTGCACATCTTTTACATCATTAAGTCATCAATTGCCCTTGGTATTAATTATTAGCTTCGCCTACATATTGATGCAAAATTTCTAGAGTACCTACGCACACTACCCTTTGCACCAGTACAAACTGCACCGGCCATCTTTATTGGAAAAAATCATGTGTTCTATTACACAGTAAGTCACAGAGATGAGAGATTGATGATAGTGATGTTATTTTATGAGTGCTCGATTTAGAACAAAGAGAACAAGAATTTTAATGTGGATCTTTGAGGACTAAAAAATGCAATTTTCTTCTACATTTAATGGAAAAAATAGTACAATCTCATAAAAAAACTTCGACTCCACCTCCTACTTATACAACTTGAGAATGGAATTTGTTACACAAATTCAATAAAAAAACGACTCCTACAAATGTGCATCATGGACCACAGGTTCAAACCACAACCACACATTTTATTTTGAACTAAATAACTTCTAAAAATTCCTAAAATACAGCAAAGATTAAAAACAGAATTGACCAAGCATTAAACAAGTTTAAAAAATAATGTTCACATTCACCCCCTTAAACTTGTTTTCCTTTGATGGCCTTCACACCAATCTTGTCCCTCAGCTCGATGAATCTTTACCTTCCAAGTGGCTTTGTATGGACTTCAGCCAGCTGAGTTTCTATTTTGGTATATTCCAGATTAACATCACTATTATCAACACACTCTCGAATGAAATGATACCTTGTATCAATGTGTTTTCTTCTTTCATGGTGAAATTGATTCTTGGCTAAAGCTATTGCAGACTTGTTGTTAGCTTTCAATATTAGCTTCACTTGATCATCTCCTCTAAAACTTTCCATCAGTCTTGTGAGCCAAATCCCTTGACAGGCACTCCTTGTTGATGCAATATACTTAGCTTCACATGATGAAAGTGCCACTATCCTTCGTTCCTATGACACCCAAGTAATAGAACTTTCTCTAAGAAAGAACACTATTCCAGTGGTGCTCTTTCTATCATCAGTATCCCCTGCAAGGTCACTATCATTGTAACCAACCAATCCTTCATATGCTTGGTCCTTCCTATACACACATCCCATGTCAAGTGTTCATTTTACATACCTCAGAATCTGTTTAACAGCGCTCATGTGTGCAGTAGTTGGAGCCCCCATGTATCTGCTAACAGCTCCAACTAAATAAGCAAGATCAGGACGAGTGTTTACCAAGTATCTTAGGCTTCCAATGATACTCCTATACATGGTTGCATCCATTGGTGGCTCTCCATCATGCTTGCTCAATTTGCGCCTTGGCTCCATTGGAAGATGGCAGATGTTGCAATTTGTCATACCCACCTTTTCAAGGATCTTCCTTGCATAACTTGATTGGCACAGGTTTATAGCTTCTTCATCTTGCTTCACCTCTATTCCCAGTAATAACTTAGAAGCCCGAGATCACTCATCTCAAATTTCTACATTATCTCTAGCTTGAATTTCTTGATGAGTTCAGCACTTGAGCCAGTGAGCATGAGATCATCAACAAGCGCTCCCACAATTATGACATGTTCCCCTATCTTCTCTTTGTACACAACATGCTCAAAAAACATCTCTTAAAATTCAGGGATTTCAGACACTTATCTAGCTTATCATTCCAAGCTCTTGGTGATTGTTTTAAACCATACAGATCTTTGTGTAGCCTTAACACCTTGTTTGGATTGTTCTTGTCAACAAATCCTTCAGGCTGCACCATGTAACGACCTACTTTTTTGGACGTTTTAAGAAGACACACATGCCATACTCAAACCATTCAAAAGGACAAACTGTTATGGGGTAAATAAGAAAAAGAGAAATAAATAAAACAAATACAGAATCTCTCAGCAGAATGACAAAATATAATAATCAAATAACAGTTCATGAAGCTGTTTTATAAATACGTTTGACAGTTCTTTTACAACACAAAATCAGAGTTACAGAAACAGGAAGTAATAAATAATAAATGCAGCGGAACAACATGATGCAGTGGAATAAATTTAATAATAATACTAGTACAAATATTTGTCTTCATCCTCCAGAAATAAGGTCTTCAACCCTGAAATGCTGAGGCTGACCCAAGCGAATTGAAAAGACAAAACACTCGAGTCAGAACTAAATGATCTTATGTAAGTTAAATCAACAGTAAATAAATATGAGTGGAACAATATCAGAGATGTTTACGGGGTTTGACATCTCCTATCCAGTGTCCAACGTGAGTGCAATAACATAAGAGATGTTCAGGATTTTCATCTTTTAAAGATCCGTTAAACTATCTACTGTAACGACCCGCCTTTTTGGACAGTTTAAACCGACGATCAAATACACATGTCGATTCCAAACCATTAAAAGGGCAGATAGTTATTGGGGTAATTAAGAAAAGAAAAGGAAGGGAAATAAAGGAAATGAAACAACACAGAATCTCACAGCGGAAGGCTAAAGTATAATAATAAAATAACAGTTCATGAAGCTGTTAATTAAATGAATACATTTGAAATGAATACATTTGATTATTATTATACAACATTTATCAGAGTTACATACACAACAAATATCATACAACAATGCAACGGAATGGAATGAATATAATAGTAGTAGATAATATACCAAATCTTCGTCTCCGTCCTCCAAGGAAATGATCTTCAACCTAAACTGAAAACTCAGGACTGACCCGAGCGTAATGAAAAGACAAAACACTCGAGTCAGGACTAAAATATCCTTATGAAAGTTAAATCAATCGTAAATAAATATGAGTGTAACGGCGTCATAGATGTTTACGGGGTTTGACATCTCATATCCAGTGTCAACGTGCGTGCAATAACTTAAGAGATGTTACGGGATTTTTCATCTCTCAAGGATCCGTTAAACTATCTACTATGTAGTAATATACGCTAAGTAGATAATGTCTATCAGTAATATAAAGTATCAAAATAGCGTTAAGGCGTTACCATAATCCCCCTTAACACATTTTTATATTCCCAAAAGCATATACAAGACCGTAGTTTCCCCAAAACCGGAAGTCACCAGAGGGCAATCCATATACTCAAGGTACAAATCAAAACGTAGTGGTCGCGAATAGGATAATCAGTATGACAAGGTACATGAGGCGATACCAACTAGGATACTAGTAGTTGCGTGATCCGGACTGATGTTGGGCATAGCCAGCAGCTACCCCAACACCGCGAAACAACACTCCCAAATCAAGGGGTGCACCCAAATCGCATCACAAATGTAATAGATATGGTATCGAAGAAGTGTGTCCGCTAGAGGTGGCGAACCTCAATGGCCCAGCGCGGCTCCTGTTTTAGTCATGTCAGGGGTCATCCAATAATCGTTCTCTTTCTTCAGTCAACGCGTTCACCAAACCATCCACTTCATTCTGGATCATCACTCCGCGTATAATAGTTATTAAAGTGGTTTCGGTATCGACAGAGAGTATGTCCATATCCGATCCCGGTCTCTTTAATAACTACGTATTATTACACCTTTGGCTCTTTATATTTCAAATCGATTCATAATTGATATCAAAATATCATATTCTCTTCAAAAATCAAATCCATTCAAATATCATCGTATCTTTCAAAATATCAGATTTCATATTTAAATTCAAGATTTAAATATAAACATTTCACCTTATTGACCAGCTTAGGATTTTAGAAAAATAGTTTTAAGTAGTTTAAAAGTAGTTTTAAATAATTAAAATAGTTAAAAACACTTAAAATCTTTAAAATGGATTTAAAATAGATAAATTCGTTTAAAATAATTTAAATTGGGTTAAGTAGATTTAAAATAGATTAAAATAGTTTAAGTATTCAAAATGGTTTATATAACAGAGTAATTTGGAAAACAAATTAAAACAGCTTCAAAATCAATCCATTTCAATTATAACTTCCCAATTCAAATCAGTTCCAATTTCCATTCTAGCGATTCAATTTCGATTTCAATTCAAACCAATGTCAACTTTGACTTCAAATTTATTCAAAAATTTTATTCACTTTCAATTAATTCAATTTCAATTTATATCGATTTAGAGATGGATTTTCAAAATATCAATTTATAACACTTAACAAAATTATCCTTCAATATTCAAATTTAAATCCAAATTTCAAATATGATTCAATTCCAAGCCCATTTCAAAATATCATTTTTATGTCACTTTACTTAGTAATATTCAAAGCTCAAATTTAATGTTCAATCTTTAAAACAAATAAATTTCCGAAATTCAATCATATCTAAATTTCAAATCTCAAAGTCTCCACTTAAATGTATTCAACAATTTCTTTTAACCAAAATTTTATTTCAACATTACAAACTTAATTTTTCGATAAATTCGATTTCTATACATTGATTTCTATTTATCACTCTTAAATCGAAACATTTAAATAAATTTCAAATCGACGATTTCAAAAAATTATTAATTTAGCCAATTCGGTGTCCGTATATATTTTTCTATCCTATGGCCAAGTAATTATTTATTTCAATTAAATGTCAGGGATGAGTATACATTACTTAAATTAAATCTCAGTATCATATGTATGCATAACAGGATCTATATAAGCAAATAAACATCCAAACATTCAATTATCAACCAATAGCATCTATCAAAATACCTCATCCAATAAACAATACAATTCATGGCAGTTTCATAGTTATCAATGTCAGGTAATTTAATCGCAATTCAATTTTAATTCAATTTAACTGTCAATTTAATTTTTCAACGGTTAATGCAAATGACAAGCTATATGACAATTAAATTTTTACCAAACAACGACAAATAAAATCATAACACTTCATAATATCAAATTTAACTAGCATAAAGATATTTAGTACGGTGTGAGCGTTATAAAACACTCACCTTGATTTTTACGATTTTAAATCAAATCGAACGACGTTCGATTTAACTCAAAATTTTCTCTAGCACCAAATGATTCCAATCCAGCTCCATTGCGTAGTGCTCGTCCATACGATTCTAACGCAATTTGTTTCGCGCGTTTTCGACCTCGTATGAAAAAGATATGTATTTTTGAAGTTTATACGAATTTAAATATACAATTTCAGCTTTTATTTTAAATATCAAACCCTCAACTGCATCCTGGCCATCGATTTCTGCATCTTCAGATCTGAGCCATTGCTGCATCTTCTTCCTCTTCACGTTGAATGCCCAGGTTTGAACGCAAGAAACAAACCCATCAGCCGCCATCTTCATCGATTTTTCACGACCAAACCGAGCAACTTGAAGACGATCAGGTTACACCACTTCGAAGCCACCGCCTTACTCCACCTTCACCCCAAATAGCTCCAAGCTCGGCCTCATCCTCTGCCTCGAATTGCGTGAAAAACGCAGCCCCTTCTTGCTCGATTTCCCGTTGATCCGTGGCTCCGTTTTCGACCATCTCCGTATGGATTTGAAGCTTTCATCGTGCTCTACAACTTTGTAGTTGAGAGTTTTTGCTAATTGTTGATGGATTGAGAGGAAAATGAGGAAGAAGTTTCGAATTTCGTGGCCATTGATTCAGGAAATGGCGGCTAGGGCTGAAGTCAATTAGGGTTTCTGGGTTAAAATAATAATAAAACTGTCTCGGTTTGCGTGCGTATTTATATAGGTAGGTCCAAAATCATCCGAACTCCAATCGAGACGTGCCGCCAGGCGTTTATAAGGTTTTACCCCCATTCCGGACGCAATGGAACTAGTTTCAAGGCCTAATTCGATCATATGTGAGAGTTACGGAAATAAACGATCAATTTTACATTAAACCGATTCAACTAATTTCTATGCGTTTTGGCTTGCCCCGGACAAACGGTAAATCCGATTGACACGAAATTTGAAACCTTACAATAATATCACATTACGGATCCGATGAAACTAGTTTCATCGAAATCCGAGACCGTTTGAAAAATGACTTTTTTAACTCGCCAAATTAATATTAAAACAATTTCAACGCGTTTTGAGCTGCCACGGTCAAACGACAACTCCGATTGCTACGAAAATTGAAATCCGATAATAACTAACTATTACGGATCTAATGGAACTAGTTTCGTCCAATTCTGAGACTGTTCAAAATTTGGCGATTTTTCAATCGATAATTAAATATTAAAATATTCAATTTTCACAAATTTACTTTTAATTCGATTTTAAAAGTTCTACAACATCATTCTAACTTTAATATGATGAAATAAAATTTTACAAATCCCTTTTATATCATATTAAACCCGTTATCCAATAAGTTCCAAATATTAAATTTTAACAATTTAATTGTTTAATATTTGACGGATTTCAATATTTAAATAAAATTTCATTATCAGTCGGTTTACTATATTACTTCGAATCAATTACCTTTGACTACATATTATTTCAATTGATTTGGGATTTCATTCAATTCATAAATAATTATCTAGATAAATTTGTTGCATTTCATTCTAGTTATTATTATTCCAAACGACTTACAAATTTTTTTCTAACACCAAATCACGAAAACTTATTAAATTAGCTATTTTAATTATCGAAAATTTACGGGTCATTACACTCTCCCCCACTCAAAACTTTTCGTCCCCGAAAAGGAAAAAGAAGGGAAAAGAAAATAAGTATAGAATTCAACATTAGATATATTTTATCAAAGTTACCAACTTATAAAACAATGAAATTCCATTTATAAAGTCATAACTACGCTTCCACAATGTTACTCCGAACGGCTTTCTAAATTTAAAAGTTAGTTATCAAAACAAGTTATAAAATTTTAAAACTTGAAAATTTTCTAACCCTTGGATTTACGGAAAATTTCGGCAGAGTCTCCTTTGCGCGGCTCGATCGGAAAAAATATAATAGCATATATATCACAAATATACATCTCATCTCAATGATGAGGCATCCCATATGTGGGGAAACAACATATAAATATCACCAATATCATATAAAACCGTAAGCGTTCCTTTTATTTAGCATTTATTAGCATTTTACTTACATTATGCGTTTAGCGTAGAAGCGAGCTCCACAACGAAGCGCAACCCCTTTGCTACCTACTAAAATGCTCAATAACTAAGTTAGAACCATGCATATAAAGATAGATCACTATACTTAGCCTACACAACATATATATAACATATTTAGCTTCAAAACTGAGATTTCAATTTCTGGACAGCAAACAAATTTTAGCTTTAGGTCACCTAAACGGTAAAATTTGACAATAGAATCAAAACAAAAGTTGCTGCATTCTTTTCAGGCTTTCCGGAATGTCCAAAATCATCGAATTCGGATTATCCGTTCAAAAGTTATGGCCGTTTTACTTAGGGGATACGCTTCAGCCTGGGCAGTGTTTGCGCAGGTCCGCGACGTTCACCCACATTTCCGACCTTCTAAACCACATCAAAACACAAAACACTTAAAATAAAAGTTTTAGCTTAAGTTCTTAGCTTTCCAGAAAGGGCAAGATCATCAAAATCCGATAAACCAGTCAAAAGATATGGCGAAAATACTAAGATTGTATGGTTCAGATTTTACTTATTTTTTTTTACACAGGACAGCGAGTAACATTCAATTTTTAACCAAGCAGACGAAGGAATTTTCTCAAGTTATCTAAACAAAAGTTATGCTATAGTTTCTAAGCTTTTCGAAAAGTCCAAAAGCGTCGAATTCCGTTCAGCCATTTAAAAGTTATGGTTGTTTTCGTTTCAGCATATATTGGACAATTTTGGATTTTTTCCAAAAATTTGCTTCTATTATTTCAAAGTACAAAACATCAAAACTTCAAATTTTTTTAAAGAACAATCATAAACACAAAGTCATTTATTTTCTTATTCATCCACACAATAGGTTTACAATCAATTTGTTTCCGATTTATTCAAGTTTGTTTCATTCACATTTTTAATTCAAGTCAATTTGCTTCAATTTAAATTGAATTCAATTATATTTAATTTCACTTTGCTTCAAATTTGAAGTTAATTATTTTAAAATTTTATTCCGTTTATTCAATTCCATTAACACTAATGAATTCTACTTAATCAATTATCATCCATCTAACAACCAACACATATCAAACATTGACATCCATCCAAAATCTACACTAAATCAATTATACATTTCCATGTCAATTTTAATTTCATACACTTCCAAGCTTATAGACATTTAGTTATATTCAAATTTAATTAGTTTCCATTTACCAATTCTATATTTCATTAATTTTAAATTTTTATTCATTCACTTATATATATCCTTCATTTTACAGCTTAAATTTCTTTTATATTTACAACTATCAATAGATCTTCACATTTTATTATTCATTCTCACACTTGTATATTATTTCTCTACTTATCCTTATTAGCATTGTAAACCTTTTAAGTATTTGGTAAGTTATAGTTATGCAAATAGAATGTAGTTAAACAACATACAACTTCTTTCCATTTAAAGTTGAATTTTCAATTTATTAATTCTTAAGTCATTACTTAAATTTCACTATAATTTTTTTTTCACATTTACATTCACATATAGTATTTCCATTTTATATTAACATAATTGTGAATCACCTTTAAAGGTTAATTTAAATTCCAATTATTTACTAACAATTTTATTTATATTTGCAAACCATTGATTAAATGCATATTCCATTATTCAAACCTATACTTGTATATTATCCAATTAACAATTCATATAACATTTTTGAACTTCTTAAATATTTTGGTAAGTTATATCTATGCTATAGAATGAATTTTAATACTACGCGAGATTTACAGTTTCACTTTTATTTTAAGTTCATAATTTCCTAATTCTAAGGATTTCTACCTCACTTGATATTTTCACTTAGCTCTTAGGTTCATTTCTCATTTCACAATTCAGAAGTTCCTTAATGGATCAAGTCTAAATTCATTTCAATCCTAAAAAAAAAAATCATTAATTATTAAAGGACTTAAGAATTCCAATCCCGGTTTCATTTCAATCAAGGTTTGAAATAATATATACTTATATAATTTATATATCAAATCATACTATAGAGAATGCAAAACAAAATAAAATTTTAGTCAAAACAAGGTTTAGACAAGCTATTAAGTGGTCTCCCCCACTCGGACTCTCGAAAATAAACGCCGATGATGCGTGCACTCATCACCGAAATCATTTTCTAGCGTCAAGAGAAGGGAATATAACACTTATCATAAAAAAAAATCCTTCGAAAACAATTTCAACTCAATTATACTATCATATAATACTCATATTATGTTTTTCATATTCTTGTAAGTCAATTTCAAGCACCGGAATTTAAATTCCCAAATCCAAGTTAAAATTCATTTATATTCATTATCAATTGTGTTTACAAGATTTCATTTTCCTAAATCCATTGTTATTTAATCAATTGTTGTAAATATTGACTGATCAAACAATAACGATAATAATCTAATATTATCATCTCCTAACAATCAATTCAATCAAAATGAATAAATATTCAAATAATTCTTTTATATGAAATATATTCCAAAATGATATTGTGTTGGTTTGTCCTATTCGAGTGTTTAGAAATTCCTATCGACGCCTTGGCGTCCCAAGTATCGACCAGAATTCATAAATACTCAACGGAACAAATTAACACAATATAAAACCATTTTATATCAAATAACAAGTACGCTCTCTCATATACACTCAACTCATTCATATAGTTTACCTCTATTTCAATGAGCTATTCCCCACTAGAGCCAAGGTTTATCGCTGAACCAAAGCTCTGATACCAACTTTAACGACCCGCCTTTTTGGACAGTTTAAACCGACGATCAAATACACATGTCGATTCCAAACCATTAAAAGGGCAGATAGTTATTGGGGTAATTAAGAAAAGAAAAGGAAGGGAAATAAAGGAAATGAAACAACACAGAATCTCACAGCGGAAAGTATAATAATAAAACAACAGTTCATGAAGCTGTTAATTAAATGAATACATTTGAAATGAATACATTTGATTATTATTATACAACATTTATCAGAGTTACATACACAGCAAATATCATACAACAATGCAACGGAATGGAATGAATATAATAGTAGTAGATAATATACCAAATCTTCGTCTCCGTCCTCCAAGGAAATGATCTTCAACCTAAACTGAAAACTCAGGACTGACCCGAGCGTAATGAAAAGACAAAACACTCGAGTCAGGACTAAAATATCCTTATGAAAGTTAAATCAATCGTAAATAAATATGAGTGTAACGGCGTCAGAGATGTTTACGGGGTTTGACATCTCATATCCAGTGTCAACGTGCGTGCAATAACTTAAGAGATGTTACGGGATTTTCCATCTCTCAAGGATCCGTTAAACTATCTACTATGTAGTAATATACGCTAAGTAGATAATGTCTATCAGTAATATAAAGTATCAAAATAGCGTTAAGGCGTTACCATAATCCCCCTTAACACATTTTTATATTCCCAAAAGCATATACAAGACCGTAGTTTCCCCAAAACCGGAAGTCACCAGAGGGCAATCCATATACTCAAGGTACAAATCAAAACGTAGTGGTCGCGAATAGGATAATCAGTATGACAAGGTACATGAGGCGATACCAACTAGGATACTAGTAGTTGCGTGATCCGGACTGATGTTGGGCATAGCCAGCAGCTACCCCAACACCGCGAAACAACACTCCCAAATCAAGGGGTGCACCCAAATCGCATCACAAATGTAATAGATATGGTATCGAAGAAGTGTGTCCGCTAGAGGTGGCGAACCTCAATGGCCCGGCGCGGCTCCTGTTTTAGTCATGTCAGGGGTCATCCAATAATCGTTCTCTTTCTTCAGTCAACGCGTTCACCAAACCATCCACTTTATTCTGGATCATCACTCCGCGTATAATAGTTATTAAAGTGGTTTCGGTATCGACAGAGAGTATGTCCATATCCGATCCCGGTCTCTTTAATAACTACGTATTATTACACCTTTGGCTCTTTATATTTCAAATCGATTCATAATGATATCAAAATATCATATTCGCTTCAAAAATCAAATCCATTCAAATATCATCGTATCTTTCAAAAAATCAGATTTCATATTTAAATTCAAGATTTAAATATAAACATTTCACCTTATTGACCAGCTTAGGATTTTAGAAAAATAGTTTTAAGTAGTTTAAAAGTAGTTTTAAATAATTAAAATAGTTAAAAACACTTAAAATCTTTAAAATGGATTTAAAATAGATAAATTCGTTTAAAATAATTTAAATTGGGTTAAGTAGATTTAAAATAGATTAAAATAGTTTAAGTATTCAAAATGGTTTATATAACAGAGTAATTTGGAAAACAAATTAAAACAGCTTCAAAATCAATCCATTTCAATTATAACTTCCCAATTCAAATCAGTTCCAATTTCCATTCTAGCGATTCAATTTCGATTTCAATTCAAACCAATGTCAACTTTGACTTCAAATTTATTCAAAAATTTTATTCACTTTCAATTAATTCAATTTCAATTTATATCGATTTAGAGATGGATTTTCAAAATATCAATTTATAACACTTAACAAAATTATCCTTCAATATTCAAATTTAAATCCAAATTTCAAATATGATTCAATTCCAAGCCCATTTCAAAATATCATTTTTATGTCACTTTACTTAGTAATATTCAAAGCTCAAATTTAATGTTCAATCTTTAAAACAAATAAATTTCCGAAATTCAATCATATCCAAATTTCAAATCTCAAAGTCTCCACTTAAATGTATTCAACAATTTCTTTTAACCAAAATTTTATTTCAACATTACAAACTTAATTTTTCGATAAATTCGATTTCTATACATTGATTTCTATTTATCACTCTTAAATCGAAACATTTAAATAAATTTCAAATCGACGATTTCAAAAATTATTAATTTAGCCAATTCGGTGTCCGTATATATTTTTCTATCCTATGGCCAAGTAATTATTTATTTCAATTAAATGTCAGGGATGAGTATACATTACTTAAATTAAATCTCAGTATCATATGTATGCATAACAGGATCTATATAAGCAAATAAACATCCAAACATTCAATTATCAACCAATAGCATCTATCAAAATACCTCATCCAATAAACAATACAATTCATGGCAGTTTCATAGTTATCAATGTCAGGTAATTTAATCGCAATTCAATTTTAATTCAATTTAACTGTCAATTTAATTTTTCAACGGTTAATGCAAATGACAAGCTATATGACAATTAAATTTTTACCAAACAACGACAAATAAAATCATAACACTTCATAATATCAAATTTAACTAGCATAAAGATATTTAGTACGGTGTGAGCGTTATAAAACACTCACCTTGATTTTTACGATTTTAAATCAAATCGAACGACGTTCGATTTAACTCAAAATTTTCTCTAGCACCAAATGATTCCAATCCAGCTCCATTGCGTAGTGCTCGTCCATACGATTCTAACGCAATTTGCTTCGAGCGTTTTCGACCTCGTATGAAAAAGATATGTATTTTTGAAGTTTATACGAATTTAAATATACAATTTCAGCTTTTATTTTAAATATCAAACCCTCAACTGCATCCTGGCCATCGATTTCTGCATCTTCAGATCTGAGCCATTGCTGCATCTTCTTCCTCTTCACGTTGAATGCCCAGGTTTGAACGCAAGAAACAAACCCATCAGCCGCCATCTTCATCGATTTTTCACGACCAAACCGAGCAACTTGAAGACGATCAGGTTACACCACTTCGAAGCCACCGCCTTACTCTACCTTCACCCCAAATAGCTCCAAGCTCGGCCTCATCCTCTGCCTCGAATTGCGTGAAAAACGCAGCCCCTTCTTGCTCGATTTCCCGTTGATCCGTGGCTCCGTTTTCGACCATCTCCGTATGGATTTGAAGCTTTCATCGTGCTCTACAACTTTGTAGTTGAGAGTTTTTGCTAATTGTTGATGGATTGAGAGAAAAATGAGGAAGAAGTTTCGAATTTCGTGGCCATTGATTCAGGAAATGGCGGCTAAGGCTGAAGTCAATTAGGGTTTCTGGGTTAAAATAATAATAAAACTGTCTCGGTTTGCGTGCGTATTTATATAGGTAGGTCCAAAATCATCCGAACTCCAATCGAGACGTGCCGCCAGGCGTTTATAAGGTTTTACCCCCATTCCGGACGCAATGGAACTAGTTTCAAGGCCTAATTCGATCATATGTGAGAGTTACGGAAATAAACGATCAATTTTACATTAAACCGATTCAACTAATTTCTATGCGTTTTGGCTTGCCCCGGACAAACGGTAAATCCGATTGACACGAAATTTGAAACCTTACAATAATATCACATTACGGATCCGATGAAACTAGTTTCGTCGAAATCCGAGACCGTTTGAAAAATGACTTTTTTAACTCGCCAAATTAATATTAAAACAATTTCAACGCATTTCGAGCTGCCACGGTCAAACGACAACTCCGATTGCTACGAAAATTGAAATCCGATAATAACTAACTATTACGGATCTAATGGAACTAGTTTCGTCCAATTCTGAGACTGTTCAAAATTTGGCGATTTTTCAATCGATAATTAAATATTAAAATATTCAATTTTCACAAATTTACTTTTAATTCGATTTTAAAAGTTCTACAACATCATTCTAACTTTAATATGATGAAATAAAATTTTACAAATCCCTTTTATATCATATTAAACCCGTTATCCAATAAGTTCCAAATATTAAATTTTAACAATTTAATTGTTTAATATTTGACGGATTTCAATATTTAAATAAAATTTCATTATCCGTCGGTTTACTATATTACTTCGAATCAATTACCTTTGACTACATATTATTTCAATTGATTTGGGATTTCATTCAATTCATAAATAATTAACTAGATAAATTTGTTGCATTTCATTCTAGTTATTATTATTCCAAACGACTTACAAATTTTTTTCTAACACCAAATCACGAAAACTTATTAAATTAGCTATTTTAATTATCGAAAATTTACGGGTCATTACATCTACTATGTAGTAAAATACGCAATTATAATATGTGTATAGTAAAGTAAAGGTATTAAAATAGCATTAAGGCGTTACCCATATCCCTCTTAACACATTTTTATATATTTCCATAGTTTATCCAATATCGTAATTCCTCTGTAAACAAGAGAGATATCAGAGGGCACTCCATAGGTATGGTACAAAACAAACTCATAGAAGGCGCTCTAGGGCATGTGAACACGACACTCAAGGCAATGCTAGGGTAGATATACCTATTGTGGATTCGGACTAGGGGTAATGCATAGCAGCTACTACTGCACACCTCGAAACACACTCTCATAATCAAAATCAAGGGGTGACCACCAAATCAATCACAATGCAATAAATATGTTATCGAAGAAATGTGTCCGATAGGAGGAATGACCTCACTTGGCCTGGCGTGGCTCCTGTTTTAGTCACATCTAAGCTAACACACGGGAGTCAGTCATACCTCATATAGAAATCATTCTCCAAACCATCCTACTTCATTTCTGGAATCTCCACCACGTACATAGTTAGTGGTTTTCTGTATTGGTAGAGAGTGTGACAATATCTGATCCCGGTCTATTTAACAACCAAGTGCTTATTTCACATCAGATGGTTCTTTTACATCTCAAAAGTCAATTCATAATTAATATCAAAATATTATTTTTGATTTCAAACCATATCACTTTTGAAATCATACTCACTTTCAAAACCATATTCACTTCCAAAATTGTCTTCACTTTCAATATCATATTTACTCAAATATGTCATTTCATAAAAAGTATCAATATCAAATTCTGACTCAAGTTGTATCATCATCAAGGATTTAAATATAAATACTCCAACTTTCCACAGTTTGAAATTTTAGAAAATTGTTTAGATAGACATAAATAGTTTTAATAGTTTAAATAATTTAAAATAGATTAAAATATAGGTCTAAAATAGTTTATATAGATTTAAATTCGATTGATTAGGATTTTAAAATTATTAATATAGATTAAATTAGATTTAAAATGTTTTAAATAAATTGATTGTAGATTAAATAGAGTTAATTTTTATTAAGTAGATTTTTTTTAAACAGATTAAATAAATTTAAAATATATTAAATAAACTTACATTATATTAAATGGATTTAAAATAAATTAAATGGATTTAATTAGTTGAAAATAGGTAAAATAGATTAAATTGTATTAAATAAGTTATAATAGATTTAAATAAATTAAAATGTTTTAAATTGATTTAAATTGTGAATTTTATTAAAATTGTTTAAATTAGTTTAAAATAGATTTTAAAGTTATATCCAAACATTTCAATAACTTAATTTCAATAAATTCATTTATAATTGACACTTCAACCTTGAAATTCCAATTTCAACACTTTACACTCGGATTATCGAAAATAATTTAGTTTATACAAATAAATTTCTATTTCAAAACACCAGTTAACTGAACTCAAATTTTCAAAAATTCAAAAATCATTTAATTTAACAAGTCCGGTGTGCGTATATAATTTTCTACTGTAGGGTCAAGTAATACGGATATTTATCATTTCAATCCGCAATTTAAAATTTACGGTTATATATCATTTCAAACCGCAATCTTGAATTAAATAAAAATCCATAAAATCGCTCGTGTCTATCATTTCAACCTATAACAATTTCTTTAATCTATAGATCGTTCGGGTATGTATCATTTCAACCCATAGGGAGCTTGCAATATTATAACAATACAAAATACAACATCCAGTCATTCAATATCAACAATTAAATATACATCACAATCATTATCTAAATCAATCAATAAACATCAATAGATAACTGATAATTTATACCGGTATTAAATTAACAATTAAAAATTCAATATTTAGCTAAACGATCGTTAAATGCAATAAAAGTCAAATTTAACTACAATGACAAATCTAACATACCAAATATCAATAGATTAATTTTTTATCACATCATAAATTAAATTTAACTAACATAAGATAGTTTAGCAATTGTGAGTGGGTTAAAACACTTACCTTCGATTTTAAATCGAATAAAAAATCCAATTCAAGGCCCAAATTCAAATGGTCTCAGAATTCATCAGAACCAGTGTCAAATTGTTTGAAATTTCGACACGATCCCAATGAAACAAACCGCGCATGAATTGGAGCTCGTATGCAAAACTTACTGAAATTATAACATTATAGAGTAACTTTAAAATAAAAAATAAAAATATTCAGATTACACGTCACCTACACAAAGTCAAACCCCACACATCTCGACCGGACCTCCCAACGTCCCTCAAAACCCTAATGTGGCCACAATCTTTCATAGAAAACTACCGCCTCCATGATAGCTTCTAGGACTATCGAAGCACGTTGCGACCCTCCTCAAGCCGAGGCGCCCACGCCAACCCCCACTGTGAGAGCTCCGCCGCACCAGGCTGCCGTGCACCGCCGCTGCAGTTGAACGCCGATTATGGTGATTTGGAGCACCTACGACCCAAGGTAACGGTATGGATAAACTCCGCAAATCTCCCTCTACGTGGTTGCACTTCCTGATCGATAATTAGTCGAAGATCCGATGTCAAATCACGAATCAAAATGAACGGACGACCATAATTGATTCGCTAATTCCGAAAAAATGGTCATTCAAATTGAAAAATGAAATGCACCAGTGGATTATGCTCGTTGAGAGCTTTGAATTGATATATAATTTGTCAAGGTTTGGAGGAGTTTGATTTTGGAATTGTATTTGAAATTGAATTTGCAATTTGGGAATTAGGGTTTTGGTTTTGTCTGGTTCTGCCATTGGAAAGAGGAGATGAGAAAAGATACGTACAGACAATAGAAAATAAAAAGGTTGCTAGGGTTTATAACGGGCTATTTAGGTAAAGCTGAAAACAGAAAGAATGGACCAGATCGGTTTGAACATTGACGGTAAAGACCCGAAAAGCCCACTAAGACTCAGGAATGAAAATGGGTCAACCCATATATCAAAACAGATGTTTTCAACATTTTTAAATTCAATGGAACAAGATTCAAATCCAAATTCCATCATACATAGAAATTAGCTTAGAATCAGCTTATTTCAAATTGATTTCAATTAAACTGATATCTAGGCGTTTCGAGCCCATACGATCAAATGACAAGTCCGGCCGCTACGAAACTTGAAATCCTATAATAATTCGCTATTATGGATCCGATGAAACTGGTTTTATCAAAATCCGAGACAGTGGCCAAAATGGCTATTTTCACACTAATCAAATAAATTTATATTAAATTAATTAAATCACTTTTTCAATTCGAATTCAAAGATTTACAATTTTTATCATTTTATATTACTTAGTACTTTATAATCTTTTAAAACAAATTTCTATATCAATTCAACATTCTATATTGTCCAGATTACACTATTTAATTTCAATTTCAAATAATTCAGTAATTATACATTTAAATTTCAATAAATACATTAGTTCGATTATCAATCTTGTTATTCAATCAATTAACATCTTATGGGTGTAATTAACATTGGTTTTTATCTTAGTACACTAATATTTTCCAATTTCATCTTAATTCTCATTAACGTAATATTTAATTTCATTTAATTGCAATTGGTTTCTAATTTAATTTAATAGATCAAATAAATAGGTAACATATAATAATTGTTACCATTAACCTTTAATCACACATATAAGTTCATTATTTATAAACAAACGCTACAATTTCTTACATAACACTAATTTTATTCAATTTCCATTAATTATATACTAGTTCCTTAATTTATACAACATTCACATTTATTTACTTATATCCAAATTAGAACCAAGTATAACATTTAAATTATTTCAATTGATTGGGCTATCATTAAAATATTTAAAAATTAACTTAAATTTACATTATTACATTTCACTCTAGTTATTATCTTAACTCACATTAATGTAACATTTAATTACATTTATTTGTAATTGATTAATTAGATTGGTAACAAATAACAATTGTCACCTTTTTTACATTTAACAACATTTGTAAGTTCATTATTTACCCCCAATTGTTATAACCACTTATACCATACAATTTAATCCAATCACCATTTATTACACATTATTTTATTAATTAAATCAACGTTTAAATTATCAATTGCTCTTCATATCCAATTATAAATTATACACACATCATTAATACAGTCAATATTCTATCTATAACTAATTATAACTTTTTAATCATTTCAATTAATTAGAATTTACATTCAAAGCAATTGTAAATTACCTCAAATTAATACTATTACCATTTAATCCAATTACACTCTTATTATTTAATAAAAAAAAATCATTTCATCCAACAATAAATCACAAAATCTTATTATTTTACAATTTTTAATTATTGAAAATTACGGGTAATTACACTCTCCCCCACTCAAAACTTTTCGCCCCCGAAAAGTAAAAAGGAGGGAAAAGAAGGAATTAAGTAATCAATATATGTTATTCAAAATATTAAATTTATAACAATTAAATTTATAAAATAAAATAATTAAAATAAAATTTATCAATTTATAACACTTAAATCCTTTATGTTCAAGTTAACAAAAGTTTGGAAAACATTTCACAAAACTTTTCTAAGTCCAATATTCATGGAGTTGGCAGTCTCCTTTGTATGGAGAGATCTGGAAGAAATAATAATATTAATAATAACAATATATCATATTTTTCAAAATAATATATCCCAACAATGGTAAAAATAATATAATATCGCTATAAACCCTAATCTGAGAACGTAACTATTTGTCGAGCAAACAACGCTTATTTTATGAAACCAATAGCAGTAGCAATTGCTTCCATAAACTTGTATTTCACTTATATAATCCAAAGAAGCCAATAATTATATAAAAGTGAAATGTTTAAATTGTTTCAGTAAATAACAAAACAAATCAATACAATAAAATAACAATCACTTGCGACCAATTCATACAATCATCACATGAAATCAATGAAATCAACCATCCATCCATAGCTAGTAAAACAAATGGTTTTTCGAGTTTAGATACTTTTAAATTGCACAGAATGACAAATAAACTACTATGTATACTGTCTACTCAACAATCTTAGATAAAACTCAATAGATTATTCATACATCCAAACAATTAGTAGTATCCTTACCCAAACTACCTACAAACCAAAAAACAACAAATTCCGAACAAATCTTCGTCTTCGTTCTCGAGAAATAAGGTCTTCAACCCTAAAATGCTCTGGCTGACCCAAGCGAATTGAAAAGACAAAACACTCGAGTCAGAACTAAAATATCTTATATAAGTTATATCAACAGTAAATAAATATGGGTGGAATGACATCAAAGATGTTTACAGGGTTTAAAATCTCCTATCCAGTGTCTAATGTGAGTGCAATAACTAAAGAGATGTTCGGGATTTCCATCTCTTAAGGATCTGTTAAACTATCTACTATGCAGTAAAATACGCTATTATAATACGTCTGCAGTAAAGTAAAGGTATTAAAATAGCATTAAAGCATTACCCATATCCCCCTTAACACATTTTTATATTATTCCCATAGTCTATACAGTACCGTACTTCCTCCATAAATTGGAGGGCTATCAAAGGGTACTCTATAGGTATGATACAAGACAAACTCATAGAAGGCGCTCTAGGGATTGTGAACACGGCACTCGAGGCAATGCCAGGGTAGATATACTAATTGCGGATCCGGACTAGAGGTAACGCATAGCAGCTACTACCGCCCACCTCGGAACACACTCCCAAAATCAAAATCAAGGGGTGGCCAACATATCAATCACAAAGCAACAAATATGGTATCGAAAAAATGTGTATGATAAGAGGAATGAACTCACTTGGCCCGGCGTGGCTCCTATTTTAGTCACATCTAAGCTGACTCACGGGAGTCAGGGTCACGTCATGCCTCATGCAAAAATCATTCGACAAACCATCCTACTTCATTTCTGGAATCTCCACCACGCACACAGTTTCTTAAGTGGTTTTTAAAACGATCCCAACGAAACAAACCCCGCATGAATTGGAGCTCGTACGCAAAATTTATTGATATTAAACATTAAAAGATTAACTTTATAATTTAAAAATTAAAAAAATCAGATTACACGTCACCTATAAGAAGTCAAACCCCATTCATCTCAGCCAAACCTCCCAGCATCGCTGGAAACCCTGATGTAGCCGCCATCTTTCACATAAAACCGTCGCCTCCATGATAGCTTCCAAGACCATCGGAGCATGTTGCTGCCTTCCTCAGGCCAAGGCGCCCACGTCGACCCCCACCGTGAAAGCTCCACCGCGCTAGGCTTCCGTGCACCACCACTGTAGTTGAACGTCGATTATGGTGATTTGGAGCACCTACGACCCAAGGTAACCGTATGGATGAACTATGCAAATCTCCCTCTACGGTAGTACTCCCTGATCGATGATTAGTCGAAGATCCGCCATCAAATCATGAAACCAAATGAAAGGGCTGCCGGAATTGATTCGTGAATTTCGAAAAAATGGTGATTCGAATTGAAAAACAAACTGAACCGATGAATTACGCTCATCGAGAGCTTCGAATTGATATATAATTTGTCAAGATTTGGAGGAGTTTTATTTTGAAACTGAATTTGCAATTTGGGAATTAGGGTTTTGGTTTTTTCTGGTTCTTCCATTGGAAAGAGGAGATGAGTAAAATGTACGTACAAAAAATAGAAAATAAAAAGTTTTCTAGGATTTATAACGGGCTATTCATAGGCAGAGCTGAAAACAGAAAGAATGGAGCAGATCGGTTTGAACGTTGAACGGTAAACGACCCAAAAGCCCGCTCTGATTCTGGAATGAAAATGGGTCAACCATATATCAAAATTAATGCTTTCGACATTTTCAAATTCAATGGAACATTATTCAAGTCCAAATTCCATCGTATGAAGAAGTTGGCTTAGAATAAGCTTATTTCAAATTGATTTCGATTAAATTGATTTCAAGGCGTTTCGAGCCCATACAATGAAATGACAAGTCCGATCGCTACGAAACTTGAAATCCTACATTAATTCACTGTTACGGACCCGATGAAACTAGTTTCGTCAAAATTCGAGACAATGGCCAAAATGGCTATTTTCACACTAATTAAATAAATTAATATTAAATTAATTAAATCACCTTTTCAATTCAAAATTAAAAATTTACAATTTTTATCATTTTATATTACTTAGTACTTTATAATCTTTTAACACAAATTTCTATATCAATTCAACATTCAATGTTGCCCAAATTACAATATTTAATTTCAATTTCAAATAATTCAGTAATTATGTATTTAAATTTCAATAAATCCATTTATTTGATTGTCAGCCTTGTTATTCGATCAATTATCATCTTATGGGTATAATTAATATTGGTTTAAATCCTAGTACATTAATATTTCTCAATTTCATCTTAATTCCTATTAACGTAATATTTAATTTCATTTAATTGCAATTGGTTTCCTATTTAATTTATTAGATCAAATAAATAGGTAACATATAATAATTGTTAACATTAACCTTTAATCACACTTATAAGTTCATTATTTACAAAAAATGTTACAATTTCTTACTAACACTAATTTTATTCAATTTCCATTAATTATATACTACTTCCATAATTTATACAACATTCACATTTATTTACTTATATCCAAATTATAACCAAGTATAACATTTAAATTATTTCAACTGATTGGACTATCGTTAAAATATTTAATAATTAACTTAAATTTACATTATTACAATTCACTCTAGTTATTATCTTAACTCACATTAATGTAACATGTAATTACATTTATTTGTAATTGATTAATTAGATTGGTAATAAATAACAATTGTCGCCATTTTTACATTTAACAACATTTATAAGTTCATTATTTACCCCCAATTGTTATAACCACTTATACTATACAATTCAATCTAATCACCTGTTATTACATATTATTTTACTACTTAAATCAACATTTAAATTATCAGTTGCTCTTTAAATCCAATTATAAATTATACACACATCATTAATACAATCAATTTTCTTTCTATAACTAATTATAACTTTTTAATCATTTCAATTAATTAGAATTTACATTCAAAGCAATTGTAAATTACCTTAAATTAATATTATCACCTTTTAATCTAATTACATTCTTGTTGTTTAATCATAAAATATCATTTCTTCCAACAATGAATCACAAAATTTTATTAAATTTACAATTTTTAATTATTGAAAATTTAAGGGTCGTTACACACCACATACACTTCTTCTTTCAATTCTTCATGAAGAAAAGCTGTTTTGACATCCAAATAATGGACATCCCACTTTCTTTGTGCCAAGTATGCAAGCAAAATTCTTATAGTCACCAACCTTGCCACTAGAGCAAACAGCTCCTTATAATCAACTCCATATTTCTACACATACCCCTTTGCAACTAACCTAGCCTTATGCTTTATTATCTTCCCTTCTGGATCCTTCTTCAACTTGAAGACCCATTTCAAACCAATGGCCATCTGATTCTTTGGCAAATCTCAAAGTTCTCAAGTCCCCTTTTTTTGTATTGAACTAATCTTCAATGCCATAGCTTCCCTCCAATTGTTATTCTTTGCAGCTTCCTCATAATTTGAAGGCTCTTTAGTGGACAGAAACACAAGCCAACCTCCTCATCCACTTCTCTAGTTGCATAATAGATTTCCTATAAGGATCTAAAGTTTTGATTTCCTCCATTTGAACTTGAACTGGTGCTTGATCTGGACGTGCTCAGAGGAGAATTTTAGGCAGCTGAAGGAGATGATGCATCTTGTCCTTCCTCGTGTGAGTTGGACATTAATGTTACATTACTCCCATCATTTTTTCCTTTACTCACATGGATTATGACTGTTCCTTCACAATCTATCTCCCCCTTGTCTTGATTGTCTTGCCATGGCCAGCCTTTTTCTTCTTCAAATACTACATCCCTGCTTACCACAACTTTGTCTTTGCTCAGATCCAACAATCTATAAGCCTTGGAACATTCCTCATATCCAAGCAAGATAGTCTTGATGCTTATGTTAGCAAGCTTAGTGAGGTAAGGTGGCGCTACTTTTGCATGAGCAAGGCATCCAAACACACGCATGTGTTGCACCTTTGGAGCCTTCCCACACCATCCTTAATAAGGCGTCATTCCATCCACACTCTTTGTTGGAGCTCTATTCAGAATGTATACTGAAGTCTTCATTGTTTCGTCCCAAAACTTGGCATGCACGTTCTTGCTCGTCATAATGCTTCTTGCTATCTCCATGAAAGTCTGGTTTCTCCTCTCAACAACGTCATTTTGTTGAGGAGAATATGATGTAGTAAGGTGTCTTCTCACATCCTCATCATTACAAAATTTCTTGAATTCAAGGGAGATGAACTCACCTCCTTGATCTGTTCTTAAACACTTTATTTTTCTTGCAACTTCATTCTCAACCAGAGTTTTGAACTTTTTGGAAACCTTAAAGGCTTCACTCTTGCACTTCAATAGAAATATCCACATAAATCTTGAATAATCATCAACAAGAAGCATGAAGTACTTGTTACCTACTGGTGTAGATGGTGTGATTGGCCCACACAAATCTCCATGGACTAGCTCAAGTTGTTGCTTTGCTCTGAACACTGTTTCTATGCAAATGCAGTCCTGTGTTGCTTCCCCACCACACATCCATCACACACTTGATTTGTTTGAGCAACTTTTGGCATTCCCTCCACCATCTTCCGGCTTGTCAACCTTCTCAAGGCTTGGAAGTTCAGATGCCCATACCTGGCATGCCATAGCCAAGATTTATCTGTCATACGCTCCATTAAACGGATTTTTTGTACAGTCTGCAGCTTTGCAAAGAAGAGCTTGTTATGTTGCCTCCTCACCTGGATTATGAGTCTATTGGTACTGTCATACACCCTTAAGGCTCCTTCTTCAACGATCACCCGGCTCCTGCTCTCATCAAGCTGGCCAAGACTAATGATGTTGCTCTTTAACTTGGGCATGTAGTACACATTGGACAAAATCAAGTGCTCTCCAATTTTGCATTGAAACAAAACTAGTCCTAACCCATGTATATTAATCACTGAGTCATCACCAAACCTTACCTTGCAATTGATGGAGTGATCAATATCTGTGAAACAAATTTTGTCACTTGTCATGTGGTTGCTTGCACCAGTGTCAAGATACCATCTGACTCTTTCTTAGCACCTCCACTTGCAGTTGACACTCCTTCCTTGCTATGTGAGACATGCAATTTGGTCAATTCACCATTCTTAATCATTAACAATGCAGGCTCATCATATTCCTCTCTTTCTATCAAGTTGGCTTGCTCTTCTTTCTCCTTTAATGAACATTCAGAGGCAAATTGCCCCATCTTCCCGCAGCCATAACACTTGATCTTTGACTTGTCAAATTTCCTCCTCTGTTGTGGCTCTTCCTCTTTCCTTTTAGAGCCACCAATTCCTCTTCCTTTTCCACAGCCTCTGCCTCTTCCACCTCTATTGTTCCCTTGATTGCTGGAGTACTTTTGTGATTTATTGTCTTCTCTTTCCTTCCACTCTGCTCGAATGAGAAGAACAGTTTCATCTCCCTTAGCTCCATGTCCTTGCATCCTCTCTTCATGAGCTTTGAGTGAACCAATAACCTCATCTATGGTTTTGGCTTTCAGATCACTAAAATCCTTAATGGTAGATGCAATCTGCAAGAATTTTGGTGAAGTTGATCTCAGCAACTTCTTCACCACAAGTTCTTCTTCTACTTTGTGGTCTAGCCCTCTCAGCTTGTTGACAGCTATTTGGAGCTTTCCAGAGAACTCATCAATACTCTCTCCATCACTCAATTTCATGAGTTCAAACTTTCTCCAAAGTGATTAAGTTCTCACCTCTTTCACCTTCTCAGCCCCAAGATTCATGGTTTTTAGCATGTTCCATGCTTCCTTGTTTTTCTTCTTGGCGCCTAGTTAAAGCAAGGTGTCTTCGCTTATGCCTTGGTAGATGGCTGCCAAGGCCATCTTTTCTTTGCATGTTTCAACATGCCCTTCAGCCTCCACTGCATCCCAAACCCTTTGAGCCATCATGAATACTTCCATCTTGATGGCCAGAGCAGCATAATTGCTTTTTGTGAGCATGGGGTACTTGAGAGTGATCGTGTATCCCTTTTCTTGGGCACGCACTCCTTCATCACCGGAGATGCTTGTGTGTAACGACCCGCTATTTTGGACTGTTCACATCCGCACATGTCGGACTTGAATAATTCAAAATACCGAATTGTAAATTTTAGTTTGGCAAAACTCAGTTATACAGTAAATAAATAATCACAGAATCACAGACACAGAGTAATAATATGCAGCGGAAGTAAAAGAGATAGTAGTTCATGAAGCTACTATATAGATATATAAGATACATCAGAGTTTACAACAGAAGAGAAATACGATACATCAAGTATAAATCAGATACATCACTGGAATCATCGAATACTGAAAGCAGAATAGATGGCTGGATCTTCAAGCAAAGCTCCAACTCCAAAGGTGAGCCTCGAATACTGGTATACTCAGTCTGACCCAAGCGTAAAGCAAAACACAAAACACTCGAGTCAGGATTAATATTCTCATATCAATAAATCCAACTCAAGTGAAATAGCAATCGAAATACAAGTAACTCAAAGGATGTTGGAATCACCATCCTCTAAGGATCCGTTAAACTATCTACTATGTAGTAGTGTACGCTAAATAGATAATGTCTATCAGTAATATAAAGTATCAAAATAGTGTTAAGGCGTTACCATTATCCCCCTTAACACATTTTATATAAATGTCATAGTCTATACAGCACTGTAAACTCCACCGTAAACTAGTGGGATATCAAGGAGTACTCCATAGGTATAACACAAAACAAATTCGTAGTGGTCGTGTATATAGGGATACAAGTATGACAAGGCACATGAGGCAATACCCAAGGTAGTGAAACTACCGTTCGCCTGATCCGGACTGGTGAGAACGCATCGCCGCAGCGATCGCAACACCGCGAAACAACACTCCTGAAATTCCGAGGGTGCACCAATCAATCACAAGTAATGAGTAGTAGTTAAGAAGAAGTGTGTTCGCTCGAGGTGGCTAACCTCATTTGGCCCGGCACGGCTCCTGATTTTAGTCATTTCCAATTTGACACAAGTGTCAAGGCTATCCATTATCGTTCTCTTTCTTCAGTCAACACGTACATCATTCCAACCACTTCATTCTGGATCATCACTCCGCGTATAGTTATTAAAGTGGTTTTCGGTTTAGATAGAGAGTATATCCATAACCGATTCCGGTTTCTTTAATAACTTTCGTAATTATTACACCGATTGGTCGTTTAATAAATTTCAAAAACCAAATCAATTCAATTTCAATTTCAATTCGTAAATCAACATTTCATTTGTATTTCTAAATCAATTTCCAAAGTTTACGTTTCAAAACTTCCAAATTCCCATTTCAAAATCTTATAATTCGATTTCAACTTTTATTTAAACAATTCAATTATTGATTCAAATTCATATATGAATTTTATTTCGAAATCATTTAAATTAATTAATTTAACACTCAAATCAATTTCAAATTCATTTATCGATTTCATTCAATATTCGTAAGTTACTTTATCATTCAAACAATTTCTATTAAATTTCCAATTCATTAATCAATTTCTTAAGTTCAACTTCATTATATCAACTTACAAATTTGAGTTCAATTAGATTCGTCAAATTAATTCTTTAAATTACAAGTCTTACGTTAATTTCGATAAATCGCATTCATTTCAATAAATCACATTTTATTTCTTGTTAAAGAAATTCAATTTTCACTTATTTATTGACTTCGTTACAAATTTCAAACTCAATTAATAAAGAACTAAATTTTACATAATCGAGAAGTTTCAATTTCACTTATTAACTTACCTAAATAATTTTTCCAAAACTTTAATAAATAAAGAAACTCAATTTCATTTATTAACGAAGTTCAAATCCACTTATTCAAAAGTTCAATTCCTCTTATCAAAGAATTCAATTTTTATTCAATTATCCAATAATTAAATCTTATTCAATTATTAAATAATTTCAATCTTAATTATTAATACTTTCCATCTCAATAATTTCAAACTTGATTATAAATTCAAATTTAATTATTAAATCATTTCAAACTTAATTCAATGAATAACTCCAAATTTAATTGTTAAATAATTCATTTCAACAACGTTCTTTCATCAGTTATTACATTAATATTTTGTTTCAGATTCTAATATTAACATTTCCTTTCATCAAAATTTATGTTCCAGTTTTTATTTCAAAACCTTATTATTCAAGTAAAATCTTTATTTTATTTCAAATCAAATTATTGACTAATCGGGTTTAATTAAATTCTCTATCCTAAGTCAAGTACATTTTGGGTATCTATCATTTCAACCCGATTCCAATTCCAATTCAAAAATCAAAACATAACAAAGGGAACTTCCAGTGTGATAACTGGGATGGTGTCAAAGTAAATAAACAAGCAATAACAACAATCAAACACAATCCAATAATCAATTCAATAATCTCGAAATAATCGTATTAATTCACATTGTTGTTTGTGCGAAGTAATATAATTATTTCTAGAATCTACACTATCATTTCATGTAGATTAAAGATTATCACATTACGGTTTTTCCACTCGTCGTTCAATTGCAATTTCAAATTTAATACTACAACAATTAATCCAATATACGTTCAAAGGTTCAAAGTATAATTTATCAAATTCTACGTGTCAATTAACATAACAGTTAAAAGGGGTCATATTATTCAAATTAACTAATCAAATTCAACATATATGTCGATTCACATTTTAAGCTATCCTACTCAAATTGGATTGCATAATATTTAACATTTTATACATTACAATTTAACATCCAATAAATCAACAATCAATCAATCAATTTTCATCCAAACTGGGTTATTATTGCATACATAACAGATAATGGTGTCAGATGTCACAGGTGAACTGATACAGGTAATAACATATATAACAGTGTAAATAACTAACAGCAGCATATTTCAAATGTCGTTTCAGTTGAAATCAGATTTAATAAATAAAAGAATATTAATCGTGAGTGATTGCTCACCTTTTGAGGCTAAGATAGATTGGACGATGAAACTGAGTTACGAAATGCAAGCACGACTTCCAGAGCAAAGACAGATGGCACGATTTTGGTGAAGAAAATAGGTACGGCGGACAAAGCTGATAATAGGAAAAACGATGAGAACTAATCAGAATCAGTTCGATATATACGAAATATTGCTTAATTTTATAAAATCACTATTGTATCCCTAAAACGCATATATCTAAAAATTGAAATGGATATAAAATTTACATTTCAAACCCAATATATAAGCCAATAGTTTTGACGCATAAAATAAAACACACGTATTTGTTTCAAGTCCTGTGAATATGTATGCGAAAGTATAAACAAAATAAGAGTAAAAGAAGATATAGCTACTGTATATAGAACTGTAACTAGTACATATAAAATAAACTTATAAAAGATAAAGTAGAACCCATATATTCAAATATATATACACACGCAACATACATATCACTGATATAAGTAAGCAAGTATAATTGGATTCATATTACGACACAACTTTCGTCTATCCCTAATCTTGGTGATATGTACTATACATATACACAATTTAAAAATCAATATTAACATAAACAAGCATATTATATATATATTTCAAAATCTCGTATAATATATGCAGACAGTATACATATTCTAGCCAAATATATGCGGCCTTGACAGTAAATGGTGTACACAGGTATATGCGGGCACCAGGGAGTGCACACGCGATAGGGACAAGGCAAAATCAAATGCAGAAAGGGGTTTGCAAATCTGAAACGGGAAATAAGATTTTATTCAAAACTTCCTAAATTTATAAAATACACTGCTATCCATTTTATAACATAACTATCAACTTCATATTCCAGAGAACAAAATACCATGGGCCAAAACAAAAATATCTATAAACCTATACATACTTCATAAAACAAACCAAAATATCTATATATATTATTAAAATACATATATACATTAACATATAAAGAAACAGAAACTATATATAACTTGCAATTTTATATATATACCTTTACACACACATATTATAAGTAAAAAATATATATTATTATAAACATATAAACTGCAACTGTAAATATTAATTTAACCTTTTTGTGCTTCTGTACAAATGTACACATTTCAACTTTTTTTTCTCTTTCTTTTCTTTCCTTGTAAGCAACTTACAATTGATCCAGGAACCATGCAATTTCCAATATAGGCATATACATAAGAAGTGTATTATAACACACAACAGAAGATCAGGTAATATTGAACAAGCTTGAATTTTTATTTTTTTTTTTTTTACTTTTTAAAAAAGAGAGAGAGACTCACGATAGGGAAGGAAATTCTCGGTGCTCGGCTGTGCAAGCGGTGAGCGGAATCGGTGGAAGAACTTCGAGTGCGTGGCTGTTGGTGAAGTGGTCGAGCACGGCCAGGCTGGTGTCTGAGATGGCTGTTGTTGTTTGTGCCTCATGAGAATAGTGCTTGGCCAGAAGCTGAGCGCGCGCGTGTTGCAAGCAACGACGAGAGGCGGAGGTTGCGGGATGTGGAGCAGCAGAGACGTGGAGGGGTACTGGGGTTTAAGGCTTAACTGATGAGGGTTTGATGGCGTGGCCGAGCTTGGGCGAAGTGGCGGAGGCTCTATGGTCAGAGGTCTGGGAAAAGCGGAGGAGAAACGATGGAAAAGTCGGTTCACAGGGAGAAGCGGAGGTGACGGCTGTGGTCTCGGCGATTGTGTGGTGGGGCTCGCTAATGGGAGAAGGTGGACGTGGCCGTTTTGGGTTCGGCCAGAGTGTGTTGAGGAAAAGTAGCGGTGAAGGAGGAGAACTGGTGGGGTCGGTGCTTGTTGATGGCGGATGTGGCAAGTGTTGGTGGAAGGGAGTTGGTGGCCTTGCATGAGAACAGCAGGAGGAAGCAAAATTTTTGAAGGAAGTGGGCTACAGGCCTTAGATTCATGTATACACAATGTGGACATATTGAAATAAAAGAAGAAGTGGAAGGGTTTGCTTTGGTACAGCAAGGCTTCAGACAAAATGAAGATTGGAGGAGGAGAAAGAAGATTTTAGAAAAATGAACGTAAGTCAAAAATAAAATATAGATCTTCTTTCATAGCATGAAACGAAGAGACTGAAAAAAATTGGGAGAAACGAAACAGTGAATAATAAATGAGTAACAGCTGGCCCTTAAATTTTGCAACAAATAAAAGCTAGCTGCTGTTTAATTTTTACCCATTGAAAAATTCAAATGCACACATCAATTAAATGCTAAAACGAATACCGATTGGATGTCTGTTTCGCAAATATCGCCGCATACCAAACACCAAAACACTGATATGAACATACAATAGAGATAAGCACGACGAGACGATCAAAACGGTATATAAATATCAGTGGTTCGATTGAATTATAAAAATTCGAATTTTCTACTAGCGGAAAATGCATAAAAATCGTAGAAAAATAAGAACGACGGAGCCAAAGATGTCCGAATTTGAAAAAACGACAAACTGACATCTTACTCCGAAGATGTTTTAGAATTTTTCTATGTAAAAATATTTTGATTTTGAAACCGTTTTATTTCATCGCTTTTTAACTGACTAAATTGAAGTAAATTTACACGCGAAATAAATTTTCATATTTTCGGACGAAAATTTACCAGTTGATATGTTTAACTAGACGCATTCCAAATATAAAATTTATATTTCAAAATTTTATCGTTTAAATTCCACAAATTTCAATTAGTAACGTTATTAAAACCGGTTAAATTTATGGGTCGGTACATTCTCCCCCACTCAAAACTGTTCGTCCCCGAAAAGGTAGTAGGTAGGAGAATAGAAACAATCGGAAGAAAATAGAATGAAAAAAAAAATAATCAATTGGTCCAAACCATATAAATTTCAATTTATATTCAACAATTTTGTTTTTAAATTCAAGGTTTCCATTAAATTTGGCTTGATTTCACATTTACTAATGTTAGGTACAAAGGTTCCTTTCAAATGAAATTCAATTTAATTTCGATTAATTCAAGATATCCACTTAAGTTGATTTAATTCAATTACTAGCTTTCAAAACAAATTTTCTTCTATTAATCACACCTATTATATATTTAACTTATTATTCTATTTATCTCCATAAACATTTATAATTTAAAATTTAAGTGAATAACATTTATCATACAAACTAATACTTTATTTATAAAAACAATTTATATTGTATATTACCAAATTTCTTAAATTAACAATTTCAAAGATCATAAATAGTAATTTATTATAATCATACTCTATTCGACAAATTTAATTCTTTTTAATTTCAAATTGTTATTAAATTTATTCTACTCGATATATCTTATCACATATATTCTGTATATTTACCTTTATTATAACTACTCAAATTTTATTGATAAATTCCCTTATTTTATACTGTATAATATTCAATTACATAGTTAACTTTTGAAAATTTAGATAAGTTATATATATATAATGCAATTGAGTATTATCCAAATAAAATTCCTAATTCAATTCTCTCAAGTTTAAATATTAATTCAAATTTGGTTTCATTTATAATTGAAATCATCTTTTCCCAAATTTTATGAATTAAATTTCCGATTAACATCAAACAATTTAGAAATAAATAAATATAGACATTATATCCAAATCAAATCTGAATCAAATACTTATGTATATATTTTAAATCATGTCGTACTTTAAAAATTCAAATCAAATTCATTTCAAAACAAGAGTGTAGCAAGCTACTGATGGTCTCTCCACTTCAAAACTCGAAAATGAATGCCGATGATGCGGCCGTCATCACCGAAATTATTTTCCAGCGACAAAATAGGAGAGCACTGATTTAAACATTTAAATTTCCTTGAAATGGTTTTTATTTGAAAATATTTTAAATACTATACACTTTAAAACTTTCAAATCAAAGTTTGAAATCACCGGAAATTAAATTATAAGATTTCAATTTAACTTCACTTCAAATTCCAAATCAAATTACAACTAAATTTTATAATTTCATTTATTTATATTATAAAATAGTCAATGATTTATAAATCAATAAATGAGAATTAAATTTTCAACAACGGATTCATTAACATTTTAGTTTTGGAAAAATTTATACTTATACATAATATAATCATACAAAATTTAGTTTATTTACCAAATTTGAAAACAATAGCGTGTCAGTTTGCTCTGTTCAAGTGTTTTGGAAATCCTATCGATAGCGTTGATCAGACGAGTCGATCGGAAACCCAAATCAACATAAACAACTCAAACAACACGATATATAAAACATTTTTATATTAATATCATATACACTTTCTCGCTCGACGATACAAGGATGGATTTCAAATTAATGATAGAGATTTAAAATTTGATGGAAATCAAATCAAAGAGAATTTGGATTCGAAAATAGGTTCAAACAGAAGATAAGATAATTCAATTAATCGAATCAGGAGATGGATAAGCTTATTTAATTCACGGGCAACCTTAACCAGGTCAACCGTAACTTCAAGAATATGATCGATGCTGAATTCCGAGGTAAATCAACATCCGATCTTGAGAATTAGAATTCAGACATAGCAGGAAATAGATATCATCGTAAACCGAGGATACAAAAATCTCCGGTAAATCGATGCCTATTGTAAAGGAGTTTCACACATTTACAAATTATTCGACGATTGGCGAGACCGCCGATTCATTATAAAGATCATTCGAAGTGGAGTTATGGTATGCTCCACAATTGAAAGAAGACGAATAGTGAGGGACCAGAATGAATTTCGGAACCGAAGGAACGTTCCAAAATTCAAGGGAATTGAGTTAAAAGGAAGAGATTGAAACTCGAATGAGAGTGATTCTGTAAATACATTTACCATATATGCTAAGTTCTGCCTAGAGCTACCAAAGCTCTGATACCAACTGTAACGACCCGCTATTTTGGACTGTTCGCATCCGCACATGTCGGACTTGAATAATTCAAAATACCGAATTGTAAGTTTTAATTTGGCAAAACTCGGATATACAGTAAATAAATAATCACAGAATCACAGACACAAAGTAATAATATGCAGCGGAAGTAAAAGAGATAGTAGTTCGTGAAGCTACTATATAAATATATAAGATACATCAGAGTTTACAGCAGAAGAGAAATACGATACATCAAGTATAAATCAGATACATCACTGGAATCATCGAATATTGAAAGCAGAATAGATGGCTGGATCTTCAGGAAAAGCTCCAACTCCAAAGGTGAGCCTCAAATACTGGTACACTCAGTCTGACCCGAGCGTAAAGCAAAACACAAAACACTTGAGTCGGGATTAATATTCTCATATCAATAAATCCAACTCAAGTGAAATAGCAATCGAAATACAAGTAACTCAAAGGATGTTGGAATCACCATCCGCTAAGGATCCGTTAAACTATCTACTATGTAGTAGTGTATGCTAAATAGATAATGTCTATCAGTAATATAAAGTATCAAAATAGTGTTAAGGCGTTACCATTATCCCCCTTAACACATTTTATATAAATGTCATAGTCTATACAGCACTGTAAACTCCGCCGTAAACTAGTGGGATATCAGGGAGTACTCCATAAGTATAACACAAAACAAATTCGTAGTGGTCGCGTATATAAGGATACAAGTATAACAAGGCACATGAGGCAATACCCAAGGTAGTGAAACTACCGTTCGCCTGATCCGGACTGGTGAGAACGCATCGCCGCAACGATCGCAACACCGCGAAACAACACTCCTGAAATTCCGAGGGTGCACCAATCAATCACAAGTAATGAGTAGTAGTTACGAAGAAGTGTTTTCGCTCGAGGTGGCTAACCTCATTTGGCCCGGCACGGCTCCTGATTTTAGTCATTTCCAATTTGACACAAGTGTCAAGGCTATCCATTATCGTTCTCTTTCTTCAGTCAACACGTACATTATTTCAACCACTTCATTCTGGATCATCACTCCGCGTATAGTTATTAAAGTGGTTTTCGGTTTAGATAGAGAGTATATCCATAACCGATTCTGGTTTCTTTAATAACTTTCGTAATTATTACACCGATTGGTCGTTTAATAAATTTCAAAAACCAAATCAATTCAATTTCAATTTCAATTCGTAAATCAACATTTCGTTTGTCTTTCTAAATCAATTTCCAAAGTTTACGTTTCAAAACTTCCAAATTCCCATTTAAAAATCTTATAATTCGATTTCAACTTTTATTTAAACAATTCAATTATTGATTCAAATTCATATATGAATTTTATTTCGAAATCATTTAAATTAATTAATTTAACACTCAAATCAATTTCAAATTCATTTATCGATTTCATTCAACATTCGTAAGTTACTTTATCATTCAAACAATTTCTATTAAATTTTCAATTCATTAATCAGTTTCTTAAGTTCAACTTCATTATATCAACTTACAAATTTGAGTTCAATTAGATTCATCAAATCAATTCTTTAAATTATAATTCTTACGTTAATTTCGATAAATCGCATTCATTTCAATAAATCACATTTTATTTCATGTTAAAGAAATTCAATTTTCACTTATTTATTGACTTCGTTACAAATTTCAAACTCAATTAATAAAGAACTAAATTTCACATAATCGAGAAGTTTCAATTTCACTTATTAACTTACCTAAATAATTTTTCCAAAACTTTAATAAATAAAGAAACTCAATTTCATTTATTAACGAAGTTCAAATCCACTTATTCAAAAGTTCAATTCCTCTTATCAAAGAATTCAATTTTTATTCAATTATCCAATAATTAAATCTTATTCAATTATTAAATAATTTCAATCTTAATTATTAATACTTTCCATCTCAATAATTTCAAACTTGATTATAAATTCAAATTTAATTATTAAATCATTTCAAACTTAATTCAATGAATAATTCCAAATTTAATTGTTAAATAATTCATTTCAACAACGTTCTTTCATCAGCTATTACATTAATATTTTGTTTCAGATTCTAATATTAACATTTCCTTTCATCAAAATTTATGTTCCAGTTTTTATTTCAAAACCTTATTATTCAAATAAAATCTTTATTTTATTTCAAATCAAATTATTGACCAATCGGGTTTGATTAAATTCTCTATCCTAAGTCAAGTTCATTTTGGGTATCTATCATTTCAACCCGATTCCAATTCCAATTCAAAAATCAAAACATAACAAAGGGAACTTCCAGTGTGATAACTGGGATGGTGTCAAAGTAAATAAACAAGCAATAACAACAATCAAACACAATCCAATAATCAATTCAATAATCCCGAAATAATCGTATTAATTCACATTGTTGTTTGTGCGAATTAATATAATTATTTCTACAATCTACACTATCATTTCATGTAGATTAAAGATTATCACATTACGGTTTTTCCACTTGTCGTTCAATTGCAATTTCAAATTTAATACTACAATAATTAATCCAATATACGTTCAAAGGTTCAAAGTATAATTTATCAAATTCTACGTGTCAATTAGTCATATTATTCAAATTAACTAATCAAATTCAACACATATGTCGATTCACATTTTAAGCTATCCTATGTCAAATTGGATTGCATAATATTTATCATTTTATACATTACAATTTAACATCCAATAAATCAACAATCAATCAATCAATTTTCATCCAAACTGGGTTATTATTGCATACATAACAGATAATGGTGTCAGATGTCACAGGTGAACTGATACAGGTAATAACATATATAACAGTGTAAATAACTAACAGCAGCATATTTCAAATGTCGTTTCAGTTGAAATCAGATTTAATAAATAAAAGAATATTAATCGTGAGTGATTGCTCACCGTTTGAGGCTAAGATAGATTGGACGATGAAACTGAGTTACGAAATGCAAGCACGACTTCCAAAGCAAAGATAGATGGCACGATTTTGGTGAAGAAAATAGGTACGGCGGACAAAGCTGATAATAGGAAAAACGATGAGAACTAATCAGAATCAGTTCGATATATACGAAATATTGGTTAATTTTATAAAATCACTATTGTATCCCTAAAACGCATATATCTAAAATTTGAAATGGATATAAAATTTACATTTCAAACACAATAAATAAGCCAATAGTTTTGACGCATAAAATAAAACATACGTATTTGTTTCAAGTCCTGTGAATATGTATGCGAAAGTATAAACAAAATAAGAGTAAAAGAAGATGTAGCTACTGTATATAGAACTGTAACTAGTACATATAAAATAAACTTATAAAAGATAAAGTAGAACCCATATATTCAAATATATATACACACGCAACATATATATCACTGATATAAGTAAGCAAGTATAACTGGATTCATATTACGACACAACTTTCGTATATCCCTAATCTTGGTGATATGTACTATATATATACACAATTTAAAAATAAATATTAACATAAACAAGCATATTATATATATTTTTCAAAATCTCATATAATATATGCAGACAGTATACATATTCTAGCCAAATATATGCGGCCTTGACTGTAAATGGTGTGCACAGGTATATGCGGGCATCAGGGAGTGCACACGCGATAGGGACAAGGCAAAATCAAATGCAGAAAGGGGTTAGCAAATCTGAAACGGGAAATAAGATTTTATTCAAAACTTCCTAAATTTATAAAATACACTGCTATCCATTTTATAACATAACTATCAACTTCATATTCCAGAGAACAAAATACCATGGGCCAAAACAAAAATATCTATAAACCTACACATACTTCATAAAACAAACCAAAATATCTATATATATTATTAAAATACATATATACATTAACATATAAAGAAACAAAAACTATATATAACTTGCAATTTTATACATATACCTTTACACACACATATTATAAGTTAAAAAAAATATTATTATAAACATATAAACTGCAACTGTAAATATTAATTTAACCTGTTGTGCTTCTGTACAAAGGTACACATTTCAACTTTTTCTTTTCTTTTCTTTCCTTGTAAGCAACTTCCAATTGATCCTGGAACCATGCAATTTCCAATATAGGTAGATACATAAGAAGTGTATTATAACACACAACAGAAGATCAGGTAATATTGAGCAAGCTTGAATTTTTATTTTTTTTATTTTTACTTTTTAAAAAAGAGAGAGAGACTCACGATAGGGAAGGAAATTCTCGGTGCTCGGTTGTGCAAGCGGTGAGCGGAATCGGTGGAAGAACTTCGAGTGCGTGGCCGTTGGTGAAGTGGTCGAGCACGGCCATGCTGGTGTCTGAGATGGCTGTCGTTGTTCGTGCCTCATGAGAATAGTGCTTGGCCAAAAGCTGAGCGCGCGCGTGTTGCAAGCAACGACGAGAGGCGGAGGTTGCGGGATGTGGAGCAGCAGAGACGTGGAGGGGTGCTGGGGTTTAAGGCTTAACTGATGAGGGTTTGATGGCGTGGCCGAGCTTGGGTGAAGTGGCGGAGGCGATGAGCGGCCGAAGGTGGTTAGGCGGGCTCGGTGGTCAGAGGTCTGGGAAAAGCGGAGGAGAAACGATGGAAAAGTCGATTCACAGGGAGAAGCGAAGGTGACGGCTGTGGTCTCGGCGATTGTGTGGTGGGGCTCGCTGATGGGAGAAGGTGGACGTGGCCGTTTTGGGTTCGGCCAGATTGTGTTAGGAAAAGTAGCGGTGAAGGAGGAGAACTGGTGGGGTCGGTGCTTGTTGATGGTGGATGTGGCAAGTGTTGGTGGAAGGGAGTGGGTGGCCTTGCATGAGAATAGCAGGAGGAAGCAAAATTTTTGAAGGAAGTGGGCTACAGGCTTTAGATTCATGTATACACAATGTGGACATATTGAAATAAAAGAAGAAGTGGAAGGGTTTGCTTTGGTACAGCAAGGCTTCAGACAAAATGAAGATTGGAGGAGGAGAAAGAAGATTTTAGAAAAATGAACGTAAGTCAAAAATAAAATATAGATCTTCTTTCATAACATGAAACGAAGAGACTGAAAAAAAATTGGGAGAAACGAAACAGTGAATAATAAATGAGTAACAGCTGGCCCTTGAATTTTGCAACAAATAAAAGCTAGCTGCTGTTTAATTTTTACCCATTGAAAAATTCAAAAGGACACATCAATTAAATGCTAAAACGAATACCGATTGGATGTCTGTTTCGCAAATATCGCCGCATACCAAACACCAAAACACAGATATGAACATACAATAGAGATAAGCACGACGAGACGATCAAAACGGTATATAAATATCAGTGGTTCGATTGAATTATAAAAATTCGAATTTTCTACTAGCGGAAAATGCATAAAAATCGTAGAAAAATAAGAACGACGAAGCCAAAGATGTCCGAATTTGAAAAAACGACAAACTGACATCTTGCTCAGAAGATGTTTTAGAATTTTTCTATGTAAAAATATTTTGGTTTTGAAACCGTTTTATTTCATCGCTTTTAACTGACTAAATTGAAGTAAATTTACGCGCGAAATAATTTTGATATTTTCGGACGAAAATTTACCAGTTGATATGTTTAACTAGACGCATTCCAAATATAAAATTTATATTTCAAAATTTTATCGTTTAAATTCCACAAATTTCAATTAGTAACGTTATTAAAACCGGTTAAATTTATGGGTCGTTACATTGTGTTTGTAGCCATGATTAATCTTCAACAGTCTCTGATACCAGATGTTGTAAAAAATCATGTGTTCTGTTACACAGTAAAACACACAGAGGAGAGATTGATGATAATGATGTCAGTTTCTAAGTGCTCGATTTCGAACAATGAGAACAAATTTTTTAATGTGGATCTCTGAGGACTAAAAAAATGTAATTTTCTTTTGCATTCAATGAAGGAAAAATTAGTACAATTTCATAAAAACATCGACTCCACCTCCTACGTATACAACTTGAGAATGGAGTTTGTTACACAAATTTAGTAAAAAAAAAGACTCCTACAAATGTGCATCATGGACCACCGATTCAAACCACAACCACGCATTTTATTTCGAACTAAATAGCTTCTAACAATTCCTAAAAAACAGCAAAGACTACAACTAGAATTGATCAAGCATTAAACAAGTTTAGAAAATAACATTCACAATCTTCATAAGTTTATCTCTATCCATCTGCATTACAACCAATAATATATTGAGCAAAGTAGTCAAATATTTAAAATACTATTTTCAAGATTCTAGTAAATGTAAATCGGTCATATAGATTTATAGTTTCAGTAATAAATGATGGAGCAGTTGCCAACAAGTACATGAATTCTAACGTGTGTTAGACTAAACCATGTATAATTAGCATATAACTTTCTACAAACTTAAACTTAGCTACCAGTCGTATCATTTTAACTTACTATAACTTATACACTATGCTTCAAAGGATGTAGGTAGCAAACATTAAGGTGATACAGAATACTTCTAAATATTCGTTGTTAGTGAATTCACTAATGAAATCTGGAATACAAATCAATTCACATTTTTACCCTAGAAGAAAATGGTTTACTTAACTCCAACAGTTTGAAGTAAGTTCCAAAGTGAGCTCTAAGTTTACTTCTACTTTAAAACTCACAAATGATCCAAAAGCTGCAATATTTTCTTGCTCTCAACCTCCTACATATTATAGAATTTCAGTTTTACTCCATATTCAACACATGACTTGCACATGCAGATGCAATAATAAACAAGAAGATAAGGTTCCATTGCATACAAAATGCAATTCGTGCTTTCTAACTTACTATTAGCACCTTGGTTAAATTTGTATGTTTATCATTTTGGGCAAGAGAAAAGCACATGGCCATTTATTTCCAAATTCATACATGCTAGGAAATATGCTAATAAATTAGAAACTACTACAAATCATGAATGGATTATATTATGTTTTCACTTCTCATTAATATGAATACACCATTTAGATTGTAGACTTTCATATGTCATTTTCTAATAATTTATTACATTTGATCATAGTTAAGTTCTTCACCTTTTTTTATCACTGCGAAGTAAGACATCATGGAGCCATTGAGTATGAAAATTACAAACAACAACAAATTAGAATAACCAATCATTCCGTGAAATAAACAAATCTTTTATAATTTATTACAAACACTTCCTAATTGATTAAACAAGAAATTAGAAAGAGAATTAATCAAATGGTAATCGTAGAATTAATCGGATCCAAAGTTAAGATTACTATTTGAAATTTCTTAATCAGTTATCAACAAAATTTGATATAAGACTTATAAATTTGCTCCATTTATGCGCGATTGAGCTAGCAGTTAACAAGAATAGTTAAAGCAATTCAAAAGCTAATTAGAGTTAAATAGATGTAGTATCTTTTGACAATATCATGCAACAACCGATTGTTGATGACATAGATAGGATATTATTATCATTGCATTATTTGTTGAAAACTTTAGACATGTATGTTTTAATTTTTCCTATAAATACACAATTAAAATGTACATATATTCTTTTGAGTGTTCTTACCTGTCTCATTCTGCTGATCACCAAAGTGACAATCCCGCATATTTGTACCAACTACTTCCCCACAAACATTTGTATGGTTTGTATTATTTATTTAATCAAATTACGAGTGCTTTCCTCAAAAGAGGACCACCATTTTATAAAATAAAAAATAAAAAATTAGTTAATGTTCATATAATTTAATAGACGAAGTTAATTTTTATAGTCTTAGTTAATTTATTATTATTATTATTATTATTATATATATATATATATATAAATTTAATCATATTTAGGTAAATTTAGTCAACTTTTTTGAAACTTAATTACTTGGTTAATATTTTATAATTTATCATTATTACTATTATTATAAACTTAGTTAATTTTTATAAAACTTATAGTTAATTTCTTATTGTTGTTATTATTTATGATTGTTAGTATTATTATTATAATATTACTTAATTTTCACAAACACTATTATTATTATATGAACAAATTTAGTTAATTTTTATAAAACTTCATTAATTTGGTTAATATTTTATAATTCATTATAAGTCATTATTATTTTAAGCTTAGTTAATTTTTATAAAACTAAATTTATTTATCGTTATTATTGCTATTATGATTGTTATTGTTTTTGTTAATATTATTATCATAAACTTAGTTAATTTTTATAAAACTTTTGTTGGATACTTTCTATAGGAAGAAGGGGAGAAACTTCTAATTTGCTAACGGAGATTGAGACAATAATTTATAATAGAGGAAATAATCTTTATTTTCTCTGCACTTTTACTCTTTTTTCTAGCTTACAAAGGAGAAAAAACATTCATATTTATAATGTGATACAGTATCTAGACTTTTCTTTAATATTCCATTTTCTAGAATTTTCTTAATAGAACATTTTCTAGAATTCTCAAAATTACATATCTGATAGTCTAGATTTTTTTTCTATTCTTAATTTGACATTTCCATCAATAGAAAAATTATAATTAATATAATTGACATTTCCTAAAAACCAAGTTTATTTCCAACATCCCCTCGTAAACTTGGTTTTGTAGTTCCGAGAATGTCTTGTAATCTTTCAAAGTCGTCATGCTTCTATGCTTTTGTGAAGATAACTTGTGACGACCCGGAATTTTCGGGCATTTAAAATCGAAATATTTAGATGATTTTAAAATATTCAATAGAGCAATTTTAACTTGAATTACGAATATCACAATTTATTTGATAATTGAATTATTAAATTAAATAAGTAAAGTTGGGTGAAATGTTGAGTCTGGAATTTTAAGCTTGTTAAAAATAATTTAAAGGCTTGTAAAATTCATATTTATGGCACTGAAGGTAATAGAATCTCTAAAATGAAATTTCAAAGTGTTTTGATCGATTTTGAAAATACAACGTTTGAATTGAATTTAAAAATAGCCTTCCGAGGCACAGTGTCAGAATTCGACGAAACCAGTTCCATTGGATCCGTAATATTGTATTTTTATCGCATTTCAAATTTCGTAGTAATTGGAGCAGTTGTGTGAGCGTACGATATATAAACGCGTTGAAAATTTACATCGAAAATTCTATTTAAATTCTATTTATATATTCACGTACTATCCCTATCAGGTGCCTACTTTCAAATCCTTGTCTCCTCTCGTACGCGCCCTCATCATCGTGTCTTCCTTTCCCTTATCACGCAAGCTTCATCTCCCTTGAATAAATTCACCGAAGCCCCTTCATAATGGAATACTAAAAAAAAAATTTATAAATGGCCGAAGCTTTCACTTCTCAAATCAAAACCATCAGTAAATAAAAAAAAAGGGGGCCGAGCTTTTCAATGGATTTCGCGTCTCTCGCGATTCGATTTCGCAAATGGGATTATAGGTCACGGCGGTCGGAGAGGCTTCAGGAAGAAGTACGCAAGGGGAGTTGGGGTTTTCGAGCGTCGTGTTCGTCGGTTCGGTGACTCAGGTGGCGGTCGCGACCGAGAAAGATGAGTGCTTCGGTCGCGATTTCTAGGATAAAGGAAATCGATCGAGGAAGGCTCGGCAGCGAGCGACGTCGCGATAATGGAGGCATGTCGAGTTGCGGCGGCTGATGGGATTGATGGTGGGTCGATTTGGATTTTGGGAAGAGCGGCGACGTGTTATGGTTTGGGTTTGCGATCTGGTATTCAAGTCGAGCTCAAGAGTGTGGAGGCAGTAGGTATAATTGTCTTGTTTTTTTCATTTATATTTGTAGATTAGGAATAAATTAAAGGTTTTAAAATAGATAAAAAGATAGGAAGTTTTACGGTAAGGGAAGATTATTGTTTTAATATTTGTAGTAAGTTATAAAATGTCTGTCTTAGTTTAAAAAGTAATAACTAGGTAAATAGACAAGAATTTATGTAAAGGGTTTGAGTTATGAAATAATAATAATAATAATAGATCTGTAGATTTATACATATTTATTTGCATATAGTAAGAATAAGCTTTATATAAAATAAAAATTTTGGGACCCAGAAAATATAATTATATAGTATCTCATATATATGCAGTTTTCCACATGTATATATTCAGAAAGCAAAAAAAAAATCACAGTATAGTATAAAAACAATTCTATTTTTAATCCAAATTAATAAATAGAAATTAGTCATTTGGTTGGTTCAAATAATAATAAACCGTGAATTGTTATACAAGGTTTAAAAATCAAGGAAACAAGTCAGTTTGGAATGGATTGTGAACAGCAAAGCAAAGGTGAGTTAATCTCACCCAGTTAAATAAATTTAAATGATTAAATTTAAACAATTGTTTGAAATGGTTGAATTGATTTATGTGCTGTAGTGTGGTATATATTTGGAATTTGCATTTTATATTGTGCTAACATCTGTGGATGCAGGGAAACAGGTTGGAGGGATCCAACTGGACCCCTCAACATTTATATAAATTATTTAATACCCCTGTTGTGATTATTTTATATTCTGTGATGAATATTATTGATATTATTGGTAATTGGAATATTGAATGCTACGGTTTACTTGAATATATTCCGGTGCATTGAGAAATCAAAATATATAGAATTGGATTTTTGGAAATAAAATAAAGAAGTGAAATTGCAAGTAAAATAATTATAGAATAAATTTAAGAATGGTTTAGAAAAGAAATAAAGTGACTTTAAAATTTTAGTAAATGAATACTGAGGATGGAAAGGAAAAATTTGAATAAACAGGAAGTTGTTGAATTTTAAAATTCAGTTTTATTATTTAAAAGGACAAACATTTATTTAAAAGTTAAGATTTAGATTATTGAGACAATAAAGAAGAAATTGGGAAAAATCTGGAATTTGTATATTTCAGTTAAAAGTTTTTAGAACCAAATGAAGAATAATAATAACAACAATAATTAAGTCCATACTTAATGAATTTTGGAATGAATTAAGTAAAGAAATTATTTCAAATGGGATAAATTTGAAATCAATTTGGGGAAATTGATTTAAGTAATTGAAGTTGGATCTTCTCCCTGGAAAACCAAGTATGTTTTCGAAGTAAGTTTTTAAATATAAGTTAAAAGTTTTTAAGTTGATTTAAAAAGCAAGTTTGGAAATTTTATTTCTCTAAATATTTAAATTATAAAGTAAGTCTTCCCTTTTAATCTATTATACTGGTAATTATTTAAAGAGTGACTTAGTAGTTTGTTTTAAGATTAAAAATTTAGTTATATTTTATAAAGTAACCTTATTTTCAAATATTTATATAGTATGTATTTTTAACAATTTATTGAAGTGGTTTAACTTAAATGTTTTAAAAGTATATTTTAAAGTAAAATGTTTTGAATTATTTTAAAAATCTAGTTTGTGCTTGGCAATTTCAGTGGAGATAGAAAATACGTGGGAAAGTTTATTCTGGAAAGAAAGAATGGTTTGAAACTGTTTTCAAAAAGTTGAAAAAAGGAAGTTATCTTGTGAAGCTATTTTGAAGGTAATAAATAATTTGGAAAATTATTTATTGTTTGATGGATGTTTGTGAATAAGAAATTGATAGTTAAATAACCGACTATCAATACTGGACAATGCGTTGATCGTTTCGAAGAGACCGAGATCGAGATTTATTTCTCGAAAACCACTTCGATCCGGTTTGTACGTTTCGTGAAAACGATTTTGGATTCGAAGATGGAGCAGTGAAGTGCAAGGGCTAATCGCTACTAATCCTGAGGATATTTCCAAAATGGATGTAGTAGGAATAGTGCCTTCGGTTCCGTTCGAACCCGGGACGGACTTGTATGGATGAATGCTTGCGAAACATCGTCAGGTGGACGATGGGCATTCTAAGGAATATGTTCTTTAAAGGTAACGCTTAGCCTCAAGCCTCATCAAATGGGAATGACTGAAAATCAGGGGTTATGCAGCGAGGCTAGGTGGGTAGCACCCAAGCAGGGTGAGGTCATTCCAGTCTAGATGTCCCTTTTTATTTCGGCTTAGTGGGGGGATGCTGATCCCAACCGCGGGGTGATCTCACTCGTGATTATCCAGTAAGGGGTAGTCCCGGCCTTGTGTTGTAGGGGAGCGGGCGTACTCCTCGGTACGGTGATCTAGGCCCCGTACTGTGGCAGGTGGTACCCCAGTGCCTAGTCATTAGTTGGAAATCCATTCTCCCTACGAGCCTTGTACGAGTTTTGTTTGTATTACCCACTCTGTGGCTAGTAGTTGGAATTTAATAGATGTAACAATTTCGGCTATTTTATAAGTATTTGTGTATAGACCCTATTATAATATCAGAGGATTTCTATAAAAATTGTTTTAGCTATCGTAAGGTAAAAACCCGACATGTTTATTTGTGGCGTGGTCTTACGAGATGCTTTTGTTTTCAAAGGATTTTTGAAACTTTAATAATCAATTGGGTGTGATTTCCTCACGCTGGTATTCCAGACTGACTCGGGTGTTGTTTAACTGTAATGCTCTGGTCAGACCGAGTATTATAGAATACAAGATATGATGCTATGGAGCTCAAGAGACGAGCAAGATGATGATACGTACATTCGTACTTGTTTATATATATATCTATTCCGCTGTGTTGAGTTGTTGTGTACCCATTTGCATGATATTGATGTTGAGTTGTGATTGATGTACTCTGATTGATGTAATATATAAACAGAGATATATTTGATTGAGTAAAGATTATTTATTATCTATTATATTTTATTCCGCTGCGATGGTTAGATTCTGATGTTGATTTTGTTTTCTCTTCTTCTACCACTTCTTCTTAAACCCTAATGGTTCGTATTTCTGTGCTACTTGAGTTGATTGTTGTAGAATAGTGTTGACTCAAGGGGTGCAGATTTGCGGGCTGTTACAGTTGGTATCAGAGCTTAGGTTGGTGATAACCTTGGCTCTGGTGGGAATTACTCATTTAAATAGAGTCCTTAGTACTCTATAATGAGTTTGAGCGTATTAATAAATATGTGTGCGTATTTGTTAGTGAATATAAATTATTTTAATATTGTGTTGATTGATTTATTGAGTGGCATATGAACCTTCGTCGACACAGTCTGCGCAACGGTATTGAAGGGGTTTCTAAACACTTGAATAGAACAATTGACACGGTATTGTTTTAAATGTGGGTAAATGAAATAATTCTACCTAAAATATATTTTGATATAAATAAAAGTTTTGTAATTACTTTAGCTAATATATGGTTGCTTGGATGTTAGAAATGATAATATTAAATTATTATCATTAGTATGAGAAAATTTAACTAGAAATTGAAAATATAACCAAAGTTCAGGGCAATGAATTCATTATAAAATAAAATGTATAAGTATGAATTATGAATGTAATTTAATACAATTAAATGAGAATTTGAATAAGCCTAAACTATACAAATACATTATAGTTAAAATTTGAATTAAAATAGAATTTGAAACTTAAAATCCCGGAGACTTTGGAAGGGGTTGTGAGTGTTTTGAAGATAAATACTAGCATTATTGTTTGGAGGTATTTTTGAAAAGAAATTTGTTTTAAATGGATTTTGGAAGTGATATAGCATTGAAATCACTTGGATTATTGGAAAATAATTCCGATGATGACGGCCGCATCATCAGTATTCATTTTCGAATTTCTAAGTGACGGATTGGTGCCAAAAATTGATTTATTCAGAAAGGTTAGTTGTTTTTGAAAATTTCAAAGGAAATTTGTTGGGATAAAACTAGGATTGGATTAAATTGTGGGAATGTGATTAGAGATGTTGAAGATTTCAAAATGATTTGAAACCAAAGCCGGGAGCTTAAAAAATCCTGATGAGATAGGTTGTAAGCTTATAAATGGAAATGATTTTCAAATCAGGAAGGAAATATAAGCTTTGAATGTTGGAATTTAAATTTAAAGGGAATGATAAAAAATGAAATTAACTTGGATTGGGAAATAAAATTTAACTGGATTGAAGTAATTGAGTAGGCTGAAAATAATATCCAGTTGTATTTGAATTAAGTTGAAATCGAATTGAGTTAAATAAATCTGAGTTAAGGTAAAATTGAATTGGAATGAGAATTCAATTGAATTAATGAAAGAAATTAAATTTTTACCTGAACAAAATGGAAAATAAATTGAATAAGGATTGGAATTGAAATAAATAAACCAGAATAACTTATAAAAGAATTAAAAATCCATGGAACAAGATATGCTTGGGTTATAAATGAGCATAAGGCTTGAATTAAAATAAAAGAATGTATTCAAGCCTATGATAAATGGAATTGTGAAAATAATAAGTTGCGACTTATTAGATTTGAAAAGTGGGATAGAAAACCCAAAATAAATAAATATTGTTTAATGTTTGGATAATGAAACGGAAATCTAAACTTGAATTGTATAATAACATTGAACTAAGAAAATAAAATGAAGTGGTATTTGAAATCAAAAAAATAATTAAGTATTGAACTAAGAATAAGAGAGAAATAATTTTGTAATAAATTAGTTAATAAAATGTGTAAATGGGAAAGTAATGTTGTTTAATTGAAGCTGAATTGTGAAATTTTGAAGTGTGGAAATAAAACTCAAGTTATAAATTGAATTCGACTTGAATTGTCAGTAAAGTAAATGTAATTGAATGGTGAGTTCATGTAATTTGGTGGTAAGTTGAAAGTGAATAGTGGAAATAGATAGAAATAAATTGGAAATAGCCTTGTAATCAATTGAATGAATTGAATCTGGAAAGTTCAATTTTATAATAACCGATCAAATAAAATTGCAGGTTTAAGATGAAATTTAATTGAAATAGAGTTAAGTTGAATAAAAAGAAATTTACTGGAAAAATGAAATGAGCTTAAAAATTTGAATATAATGGAGCAAATCAACTTAAGCTAAACAAATGGAAGAGTTGAATTAAATTCAACTTAAAATTAAGTGAAATGATATTGGGTTGGATTTAAATCGAGTGAAAATAAGTTTGAATCAAAATAGAATTTGGTGGGTTATAAATAATATGTAAGAAAATGAATATTCAAAATGGATTGAGTGGATAAACTAATTATGTTGAATAAATAAATGGATAGAATAAATAAGAATCAAAATGAAGTGTGGTTTAAATAAGTTGGGAAATGGTTATGGAATGCAATAGCTTGGATTGTCTTCGAGCTAAATATAATAGTCGGAAATAAACAAATTTAGAATGGGATGTAAATGAATGGATTGTGAATAAAATTGAAATGGAATGTATCGAGCTAAATAAATGATTGTGAATGAATTAAAATAAAAAGGGAAATTAAATTGGTAATGAAGATGAACCTAAATTGTTAATGGTTTTGAATAAACTAGTTTGGTTAATAAAATGAAATGCAATGAGAATGAGAATATATGGATTGTGAATAAATTGAAAATGGAATAGAATTAAGTATATTTTGAGTTGAAATTAATTTAAATTGGTTATAAACATAAATACTTATTTATTCACATAGATCTCGTCAAAATGCATGGAATAAATTATCATTTGATGTAAATGGAAGTAATTAAAAATTCTATGAGTTGAAAAAAGTAAAGTAAATTGATTTTGGAAGAAATTGAATTAAATATGAGTTCAGTTTGCTTAAGAATAAATTAAATGTAAGCGATCGTGTTTTAAACCATTCAAATTGATGAAGTGACATACGAATGGATTGAAAACCATTCAAATGAATGAAAATGGATTATAAATTAATTGAAACAGTTGAATTAGTATGAAAGTTGTAAAATTTGCTTATAGAAAATGTTGGATGTGCATTTCTTTAGAATTCACATGTTTTAACCATTGCAACTAAGTGGAATATAGTTAAGCTGCATATATTTGGCACTTACATGTTTAAATTGAGTAAGTACAGGTACCTGAAAGCCGTGTGGCTGGATTTGGTTGTGTTATTTGCTAAAAATAATAAAGCCGCTTGATTAAAATGTAAATAAGGTAAGCCTACGCAATAAAATTAGGAAATATGAACCGTTTTTGGTTTTTTCGACCATGTGGGGGTTGATGCATATATATTTATCTCTTTTGTCAAATTGCAAAAGCTCCTCCGTACAAAGGAGACTCTGCCAAAAAATTTCAGAAATTTTGGGAGTTGGAAAATTTTTGAAAATTTTGGAAATTTTGTTAACGACAAACAAATTCAAATTGGAAACTAAAATAAGTTAGTAAATGAAACCAATTTCAAATAATGACATAAATTAGTTATAAATGACAAATAAATTTTAAAATTTAGAGTTAAAGATAAATTGAATTCATATGGTAATGAAAGAATCAATTTGAATAGAAATAGATATAAACTGAAGTGGTAAGGTGAAAATAAATATAAGAACATATATAATGATTATACTAAACTTAAGAAAGGAATGGTGAATTTCTTAATTGGAAATTGATACTACAAATATATTCTAAGATAATATTAGAATCAATAGATATTGACATTTTGTGAGAGTCGATAAAATGTTTTGGAATGTTGTGATTGGATATTAGTGCTAAGCAGGATATGAAGGTATTATAAAGGGAAAAGAGAATTTGTTTTTGATTTCAAGAGATAAATTTGAAATGCTCGACAAAAAGGTATGTATTTAAATTCGGTATGAAATTTGATTGGGATTTGGATTGACCCACTTGGCCTTTTGTTTTCTTTTTGGATTTGGGAGGCCGTAGAGCCATTTTGTAGTTGCACCGAGCTAGCCGCGCAAAGAAGACGCTGGCAAAAATTTTCGGGAATTTAGGGAGTTAGAAAATTTTTGAGAAAATTGTGATAATTCAAAATTTGATTTTTAATTTGAAACTTGAATGGTAAATCAAATAGTATTGTTTGAAACTATTGAAAGAAGTTTTGGAAATTAGTAAGAATGGTAATGAGTCTTGTATAAAAGATAGTGGGTGGAATGTCAAATTGTTGGTTTTGGAGAAATAATAACGGGTATTGGACCATTCTTCCTAACTAGTAATTTCGGGGATGAAATTCTTTTAAGGGAGGAGGAATGTGACGACCCGGAATTTTCGGGCATTTAAAATCGGAATATTTAGATGATTTTAAAATATTCAATAGAGCAATTTTAACTTGAATTACGAATATCAAAATTTATTTGATAATTGAATTATTAAATTAAATAAGTAAAGTTGGGTGAAATGTTGAGTTTGGAATTTTAAGCTTGTTAAAAATAATTTGAAGGCTTGTAAAATTCATATTTATAGCACTGAAGGTAATAAAATCTCTAAAATGAAATTTCAAAGTGTTTTGATCGGTTTTGAAAATATAAAGTTTGAATTGAATTTAAAAATAGCCTTCCGAGGCACAGTCTCGGAATTCGACGAAACCAGTTCCATTGGATCCGTAATATTGTATTTTTATCGGATTTCAAATTTCGTAGTAATTGGAGCAGTTGTGTGAGCGTACGATATATAAACGCGTTGAAAATTTACATCGAAAATTCTATTTAAATTCTATTTATATATTTACGTACTATCCCTATCAGCTGCCTTCTTTCAAATCCTTGTCTCCTCTCGTACGCCCTCATCGTCGTGTCTTCCTTTCCCTTATCACGCAAGCTTCATCTCCCTTGAATAAATTCACTGAAGCCCCTTCATAATGGAATACTAAAAAAAAGAGAGAAAATTGATAAATGGCCGAAGCTTTCACTTCTCAAATCAAAACCATCAGTAAATAAAAAAAAAAGGGCCGAGCTTTTCAATGGATTTCGCGTCTCTCGCGATTCGATTTCGCAAATGGGATTACAGGTCGCGACGGTCGGAGAGGCTTCAGGAAGAAGTACGCGAGGGGAGTTGGGGTTTTCGAGCGTCGTGTTGGTGGGTTCGGTGACTCAGGTGGCGGTCGCGACCGAGAAAGATGATTGCTTGGGTCGCGATTTCTAGGACAAAGGAAATCGATCGAGGAAGGCTCGGCAGCGAGCGACGTCGCGATAATGGAGGCATGTCAAGTTGCGGCGGCTGATGGGATTGATGGTGGGTCGATTTGGATTTTGGGAAGAGCGGCAACGTGTTATGGTTTGGGTTTGCGATCTGGTATTCAAGTCGAGCTCAAGAGTGTGGAGGCAGTAGGTATAACTGTCTTGTTTTTTTTTCATTTATATTTGTAGATTAGGAATAAATTAAAGGTTTTAAAACAGATAAAAAGATAGGAAGTTTTACAGTAAGGGAAGATTATTGTTTTAATATTTGTAGTAAGTTATAGAATGTCTGTCTTAGTTTAAAAAGTAATAACTAGGTAAATAGACAGGAATTTATGTAAAGGGTTTGAGTTATGAAATAATAATAATAATAAATCTGTAGATTTATACATATGTATTTGGATATAGTAAGAATAAGCTTTATATAAAATAAAAATTTTGGGACCCAGAAAATATAATTATATAGTATCTCATATATATGCAGTTTTCCACATGTATATATTCAGAAAGCAAAAAAAAAATCACAGTATAGTATAAAAACAATTCTATTTTTAATCCAAATTAATAAATAGAAATTAGTCATTTGGTTCAAATAATAATAAACCGTGAATTGTTATACAAGGTTTAAAATTCAAGGAAATAAGTCAGTTTGGAATGGATTGCGAACAGCAAAGCAAAGGTGAGTTAATCTCACTCAGTTAAATAAATTTAAATGATTAAATTTAAACAATTGTTTGAAATGGTTGAATTGATTTATGTGCTGTAGTGTGGTATATATTTGGAATTGGCATTTTATATTGTGCTAACATCTGTGGATGCAGGGAAATAGGTTGGAGGGATCCAACTGGACCCCTCAACATTTATATAAATTATTTAATACCCCTGTTGTGATTATTTTATATTTTGTGATGAATATTATTGATATTATTGGTAATTGGAATATTGAATGCTACGGTTTACTTGAATATATTCCGGTGCATTGAGAAATCAAAATATATAGAATTGGATTTTTGGAAATAAAATAAAGAAGTGAAATTGCAAGTAAAATAATTATAGAATAAATCTAAGAATGATTTAGGAAAGAAATAAAGTGACTTTAAAATTTTAGTAAATGAATACTGAGGATGGAAAGGAAAATTTGAATAAACAGGAAGTTGTTGAATTTTAAAATTCAGTTTTATTATTTAAAAGAACAAACATTTATTTAAAAGTTAAGATTTAGATTATTGAGACAATAAAGAAGAAATTGGGAAAAATCTGGAATTTTTATATTTCAGTTAAAAGTTTTTAGAACCAAATGAAGAATAATAATAACAACAATAATTAAGTCCATACTTAATGAATTTTGGAATGAATTAAGTAAGTAAAGAAATTATTTCAAATGGGATAAATTTGAAATCAATTTGGGGAAATTGATTTAAGTAATTTAAGTTGGATCTTCTCCCTGGATAACCAAGTATGTTTTCAAAGTAAGTTTTTAAATATAAGTTAAAAGTTTTTAAGTTGATTTAAAAAGCAAGTTTGGAAATTTTATTTCTCTAAATATTTAAATTATAAAGTAAGTCTTCCCTTTTAATCTATTATACTGGTAATTATTTAAAGAGTGACTTAGTAGTTTGTTTTAAGATTAAAAATTTAGTTATATTTTATAAAGTAACCTTATTTTCAAATATTTATATAGTATGTATTTTTAACAATTTATTGAAGTGGTTTAACTTAAATGTTTTAAAAGTATATTTTAAAGTAAAATGTTTTGAATTATTTTAAAAATCTAGTTTGTGCTTGGCAATTTCAGTGGAGATAGAAAATACGTGGGAAAGTTTATTCTGGCAAGAAAGAATGGTTTGAAACTGTTTTCAAAAAGTTGAAAATAGGAAGTTATCTTGTGAAGCTATTTTGAAGGTAATAAATAATTGTTTGATGGATGTTTGTGAATAAGAAATTGATAGTTAAATAACCGACTATCAATACTGGACAATGCGTTGATCGTTTCGAAGAGACCGGGATCGAGATTTATTTCTCGAAAACCACTTCGATCCGGTTTGTACGTTTCGTGAAAACGATTTTGGATTCGAAGATGGAGCAGTGAAGTGCAAGGGCTAATCGCTACTAATCCTGAGGATATTTCCAAAATGGATGTAGTAGGAATAGTGCCTGCGGTTCCGTTCGAACCCGGGACGGACTTGTATGGATGAATGCTTGCGAAACATCGTCAGGTGGACGATGGGCATTCTAAGGAATATGTTCTTTAAAGGTAACGCTTAGCCTCAAGCCTCATCAAATGGGAATGACTGAAAATCAGGGGTTATGCAGCGAGGCTAGGTGGGTAGCACCCAAGCAGGGTGAGGTCATTCCAGTCTAGATGTCCCTTTTTATTTCGGCTTAGTGGGCGGTTACTGATCCCAACCGCGGGGTGATCTCACTCGGGATTATCCAGTAAGGGGTAGTCCCGGCCTTGTGTTGTAGGGGAGCGGGCGTACTCCTCGGTACGGTGATCTAGGCCCGGTACTGTGGCAGGTGGTACCCCAGTGCCTAGTCATTAGTTGGAAATCCATTCTCCCTACGAGCCTTGTACGAGTTTTGTTTGTATTACCCACTCTGTGGCTAGTAGCTGGAATTTAATAGATGTAACAATTTCGGCTATTTTATAAGTATTTGTGTATAGACCCTATTATAATATCAGAGGATTTCTATAAAAATTGTTTTAGCTATCGTAAGGTAAAAACCCGACATGTTTATTTGTGGCGTGGTCTTACGAAATGCTTTTGTTTTCAAAGGACTTTTGAAACTTTAATAATCAATTGGGTGTGATTTCCTCACGCTGGTATTCCAGACTGACTCGGGTGTTGTTTAACTGTAATGCTCTGGTCAGACCGAGTATTATAGAATACAAGATATGATGCTATGGAGCTCAAGAGACGAGCAAGATGATGATACGTACATTCGTACTTGTTTATATATATATCTATTCCGCTGTGTTGAGTTGTTGTGTACCCATTTGCATGATATTGATGTTGAGTTGTGATTGATGTACTCTGATTGATGTAATATATAAACAGAGATATATTTGATTGAGTAAAGATTATTTATTATCTATTATATTTTATTCCGCTGCGATGGTTAGATTCTGATGTTGATTTTGTTTTCTCTTCTTCTACCACTTCTTCTTAAACCCTAATGGTTCGTATTTCTGTGCTACTTGAGTTGATTGTTGTAGAATAGTGTTGACTCAAGGGGTGCGGATTTGCGGGCTGTTACATATCTACAACTTCGTCTTTTGTATTGATAAATTTGCTTGTACCTCCATTTTACAATATTTTCTGTAATTAAGTGGTAGCGCGTATCAATATGCGAAATTCGATTATGAAAGATCGAATTCTTAGCGAGTGCTATGGCCAACTTGTTATCCATAAATATTTTCGTTGCATTGTGCTATGACATATGCAACTCCTTTAATAAATCTTGAAGCCAAATTGCATGACGTACACAAGTTGAAGCAGCAACCTACTCAGCTTCATAGGTTGATAGTGTCATGATTGCTTGCTTTTTTGAGCTCCAAGTGAATGCTGTATCTCCCATAAAAAAACAAATCCAGTTGTACTTTTACGATAGTCAATATCTCCAGCCCAACCGCTATCACTATAACCAATCAACTTGAAATTATTAGAATGCGAATAAATAATCCAAAATTAGTTGTACCATTAATATATCGAAGGATTGTTTTTGTTGTCTTCAAATGTGATGTAGTAGGGGCTTCCATGTAGAGACTAATAAGACCCACTCTGTGATGACCCGCTATCCGTCTCCACAGAATGACGCATCATTAATAAGAAAGAAAGGGATAGAAAGAGAAAAGAAAGAAGAGAAGAAAGAAACAACATCATAATCTAAACAGCGGAACGAATAAATTATATTAATAACATAAACATTACATAGTTTACAACAATTACCAGAGTTACACAGATAGTACAATACATACTAGACAGTTATAAACACCTGTCTAGTTATACAACTCAATACAGTACAAGAATTTACTCAGAGAAATCTACACAGTGGAATATTATATATATCTACACGCAGAAGCCTCCTGCTCCATTGCTTCTCCACAATCGTCAAAGCTGACCTGAATCCCTTGGCTACTCGTAAAAATTTGAGTACCCAAGAGTTTAAGAAAACAGAAGATAAACTCCGGGTCAGACATGGGTTTGGTGTGAGTAATAGGTTAAGGTTGCTTAACTTTTAAAAACCTTTTGAAAAGAAAGGTATCACGTAAGACTTCCCACCCATAAACAAGGAAAAGTTTTTACCTTACGCTAACCAAAACGTTTGATAGGAAATCCGATGATCTTATAATAGTGTCTACGGTTTTCAAATAAATATAAATAGCCGAAATTGTTACATTTATTAAATTCCAGCTACTAGCCACAAAAGTGGGTGATACAATCAAAACCGTCGGCACTTATTGGATTTTGGATTCCATACAATGGCAGGGCTACTGGGGTACCACCCGTCACAGTACGTGGCCTAGATCAACGTACCAAGGAGTACGCCCGCTCCCTTATAACACAAGGCCGGAACCATTCCTTATTGAACAGTTCCGAACAAGACAGCCCTGCGGTTGTAGCTAGCAACCGACCACACAGCCGAATAAAAGGGACCTCTAGACAAGGAAAAATTTTGTCCTACTTGGGCATGACCCACTTAACCTTGCTGCACCTCCCCTGTTTTAGCCATTCTCGGTTGATGAGGCTTGAGGCTATGATTACCTTTATAGGACATATCACTTAGAATGCTCATCGTCCACCTGACGATGTTCTGAAAGCATACAATCCATACAAGTTCGATCCGGGTTCGAACGAAACCGAAGGCACTATCTCGTTGCACTCATATTGGAATCACCCTCAGAGTAATGACCATAGCCCTTGCACTCTTAATCACCATCTCGAACCTGTAAGTACTATTTCCGTCAAACTCATCACGGAATCACCCCCAGAGTTATACTGATGAATAGTTCTTACACCTCGAGTCTTCACAAAGCTCCACATGGATTCACGACCTAACGTTTGATTGGAATCGATGTGGTTTTCGGATATCCAAATATGGAAACCCGATCCTGGTCTCATCGAAATCCAAAGCGCGTCTTTTAGTTCCAAGTTGTTTTAAAGTTTAAAACAATTCAATACAGTATCTATATACAGATCGATAACTCACAGATCATAATTGATAATCCACACTATCAAATAAACAGGTAATCCATAATTCATTTCAATAGGTAATCCATATCACCATCACAATAGATAATCTATATTATTATCACAATGCAACTAAGCGTTCATACCACACAACCTATCCCATTTCTAAGATCACAAAGCATCAAAGGCAATCAATGTCATCCATTCATACATAAGCAAAGATTTACTCATACCACATCTATAATTAATTTAAAATGAATTAAATTAACTATCTCCATTTCTAATTAATTTAAAGTGAATTAAATTAATTACTTCATCTTTAATTAATTTAAAATAAATTAAATTAATTACTTCATCAATATATATCTTGCTTACTCAACCATTTAATTGATTTCAATCAATTAATCATTCATTATTAATCACCTTAATTAATCACCCTTGATTAATTTTCCTTAATTACATTCATGTAATTATCCTTTATTAATTTCACAAATTAATTATCCTTAACCAAAAATAGTAATTAACCTTTAATTACTTAGATTAATTAATTAACTATAATTAATTACATTAATCCTTAATTAATTACATTAATCCTTAATTAATTACATAAATTAATTACCTTTATTTACTTATCATTGATTAATTAATCATAATTAATCAACTTTAATTACATCATTAATTATATTAATTAATGATCCTTAATTATATTAATTAGTATCTTCTTAAATTAATTACCTTAAGTAATTAACCACAATTATTAATCATTCCTCTTGATTACCCATAATCAGTAATTAACTCACTTAATTACTTTATTAAACAAATTAATTATCCCTTAATTAATTTCTTAATTAATCCCTTGATAAATTTCTAAGTAATTATACTCCAAATTGCTTCATTCTTAAGCATCATCAATTAATTACAACCTGTAATTATAAATCAATTACTTCACCAAGTAATTTCCAAATCATCAATTACATAAACTAATTATCTTAAAAACCTCAAGTGTTTAAAATTAATTAAAATTAATTAATTAAATTTAATAATCACATTTAACTCAATTAATTACCTTAAGTAATTAATTTCTTAATTACTTCATTAAGTAATTATACTCAAACCATTCGCAAATGATTATTATTAAATTAATTAATCTAATTAATTATAAGAATTAACCATATTAATTAATTATTAAATAATCTTGGCTAATGACCTTCATTAACCATTCTCTAATTATTTTCATTAAGTAATTAACTTGATTAATTACAAATTAAATTATCTTTAATTATTTATAAATTAAAGTCTAATTATTTAATTAATTAAGAGTTAACTAAAATTTAATTAATCCTTAATTATTTAAATAAATTAACCTTGATTAAAACTTAATTGCTTAATTAATAATTCTTTAATCATTAATTAAATAATCTAATTAATGATCTTAATTATAAATTGATTAACCATTAATCAATATTTATTAATTCCAAATCATTAATTAATTAAATTAATTAACCATCTCTTAATTACTCCATTAATTAAATTAATTTCAAAAACATTAATCTTAATTAACTTTAAGATAAAACATTTCTAAATTAGAACAAATTTATTTGAAAGCAAATTACTTTCAAATTTCATTTTAAATACATGATTTAAAATGAATATATTTAAACTTAATCAAAGTTTAATCAATTTAAACTTTTTAAAATTTCAAGACAAACAAGTGTTTATCTTAGAAATTGAATTTCATAAAAATTTTGAAAACTAAATTCATTTTAAAATCTCAATAACTTCAATTTACATTTAGTTTAAATCTTCCAAATTTAAACCTTCTTTTAATTTTAAAAACCGAAGTTCATATTTAATTTAAGATTTCCAGATTTAAATTAATTTAAAACTTGCTCATATTTAAAAAAAACTTCTTTTTCTAAAAGTTCAATCTACTACTTACTAAAATAAAGTAGTTAATTAAGTTCAAGTTTTAAACTTTTATTTAAAAACTGAGGTTTTTAAATTAAACTTGAATTCAAAAATTCAAACTTGAATTTAGAACTTGATTTAAACTTTCCTTTACATTTTAAAAGTTTAAGAGTTTAAAGACTTAAACACAGATTTTTCAGGTTTCTGAAGCAAACCTGAAAATATACAGAACAACTCGAGAACCCCTAGAACTACTTCGAGTTTACAGCCTACCCTTCCCGAGTCCTTCACCCTATAACTTCGAGCAAACCCAACAACTTCCCTACAAACAAACTAAACCCAAAACACTTCATCAGTAACTCCCATCGTCGTGCATATGCACGGCGACTCCGGCCATCATTGTTCGCCGTTGATGATCTCTACACATCAGGAACCAATACTACAACACACCACGAACATCAAATCGAACCTCCACCCAAGAAATCAAATTCGAACGAAAAAATCTCAAACCTGGAAACAAAAGTCAGGTTCCCCTCAAAACATGTCAACGGCGAGTCTTCGCCGCTCCGACCACCAGATGATCAACGCCTCCGGCCTCGAACTCATCCACACACCAACTACCTATTGCCCAAATATCTTAGCACTCGATCAATTATCTAGATCAAAATGACCGATTTCTTAAAACCCATCAAAACTAGGGTTTAAAAATAAATTTCAAAACCGCATCCTCTCTGACAATTTTTAACACCATTAATGATTTTTATAAGCATCACCTATTCCTTTTCCATCACTCAGAAGAACCTCGAGCTTCCTCAGTCCAAACATCGTCAGAAAATGCCTAAAATCCTATTTCAGTTCAATATCTAACTGCACTTTCAACTAATACATAAAAATCCTAATTTTTGATTTAAAAATCAAGTTTCAGTTAATACTACTGTTTTACGATACTAAAATACAAAATTAACATGTTTTAATTTTGGTAAGAATCAATATGCATTGATGTTTCTTGTGTTTCCAGAGTCAGTACTCATATTTTAACTTTTTTTGAAATTTTTAAATATTAACTTAAGAAAATAAAACAAATTTACTTTATAACTTTCATTATATCAGAAAACAAATTAAGTGATAAGTATTTAATAAAATTTTGGTGCCTGGAAAAAAAAAAGAACAGGCAATTGAAAAAAACAGCATGCACACCATTTATTTTAATATCAAGAATTATCTATAACATAAACAATAACTATTCCATTTCAATATACTAGCATGCAACCTATTTTTAAAATTTAAAATTTTAAAAAGTTACTCACTGTATTTAAAAGAAGCAGAGCCTCTGATTGAAAGGATCTTTGAATATGCAGATTGAAAATACAGATTTGCAAGCCTCTATACAAAATACTTTTGAATTTTGCTTCAGATCAGGCTTCAAATTTGAAGTTGTGCAGATAACACGTAAGTTCCAGATTACAGAGAAAAATGCAGATTTTTGTTTTAAAACTGTAGTTGCTTTATTGTCCAAGTTGCAAGCAGATTTGCCCCTTTTCTTTTTTCAGGTGACAAGCAAAAGTTCATTTTTCAGATTGAAAATGATGCAGACCTTTTTGATAATGAGGAAGCTAAATTTCATGAGAACAGGTTTGCATGTTGAATTTGTAAACTGATTTGGATTTGTACAGGTATTTGAATTGTTTTGGATAGGAGGAGTTTACTGATTTTTTGACATGAAGAGGAGTTTTGATTTTGAAGAGGAGTTCTGAAGTTTTCTTTTAATTTTAGGAAATGAGAAAACAAGTATGAATGAAAATACAAGTTTATATAGATGTAGTTTTCAGATTTAATTAAATAAAAGAAAATTTTAAAACAAAATGACACTTGTACAATTTTCAACATTTGTCAAGTTAAATGTTTAATTTTTGTACACTTGTTAAATTGGGTTTTAAGAGTACAACACATGTCTCTTTTTAAAAGTAATTTGCATATTAATTAACATGTTAACATATATGTATTAAGCCAAATTTAATTTGTTAGTTAATATTTTAATATGTATATAAATTTATAAAAGAAATAAAAACAAACTATACTTAAAATAAAGCTTATACATATAAAAATTAAAAAATCAAAAATCTATACTTTGGAATTTTAAATTCAAATCAAATCTAGAATCAATTATTTAAAAATCAAGTTATGTATATAAATTTAATTTGAAATAACAATTGCAAATTTTATTCAAAAATCTATTTATAATGACAATACACTATTAATATTGTTTTTATAAATATCTTATTATTAAATTAAAATCATTTTAAAAGAAATTATATTTTTATTAATAAATTATCTATTTTATTAAGCCATAAAACTTTTTGTTTGTTAATTCATTTTAAATTTAAAACTCAAATCCAAATTATTTTAAACATTTAAACATTTTTCTTGCCAACTCTAAAATCATATACTTATTTATTAAATAGCTTTGAAAACTCAATATGAATTTAAATCAAAATTTCCAAATTATTAATGTATATATTAGAATTTTAAATTATGATTCATTTATTTGGTTTAAACCAAGATTATTTATTCAATAATTTTGAAAAGCAAATGTTAGATAAAAACAAATTTTCTAAATTACTACAAATAATAAGAATTAGAAAAATGTGTTTTATTTATTAATTTAAAACAATGCTAATCTATTTACAATATAAACAATGTATATATATTATAAATAGAAACCAATTTATTATTTTTAAAAGATAAAATAACCAATTGAACATTTATTGAAGAAAATTATTTAATCAATTTGAATTATTATTAACAAAATATCAATATCAATTTTATTTTTAATACAGATTATTAAATGATATTTTTAAAAATTCCGGGATGTTACAATCCTTCCCCCTTAAAAGAATTTCGTCTCCGAAATTTAAAACAAAGGTAATTTAATAATCTCATTAAATATTTTAAAACACAAGCATATATCAAACATATGCTAACTACCATATCAACCAATTCAACCAATCAAACAAATTTAATTATCCAGATAAAATTCTGGATAGAATTTCGTCGAGTTTCCCCAAGTGCAAACATCGGGATACTCGCTCTAGAAAATCCAAACAAATCAAAACTATGAAGCTACAAAGCTTCAATTCATCTATATCTACAACACTAGACAACAAATCAGACTACAGACGAGTCTGACTCAACAACCAAAACTCCCGAACTGCTGGTTCCACAACAAGAGATAGATCATACACGTACTCCTTCAGAGATACGTGAAGCTCATCGAATCCCAGTTATCCAAACTGGCAATCCAATTCTGCAGATCAATCACTTATTCTCCAAAATGATAGAAAAGATCCAAAACTCTTTAGAGCTAGCTTCCCAGCTTTACTCAAACTTATAGCTCCTTTATGATCGGAGAAAAATTATCCAAATCAAATATCTGACTTCAGAATTCAAATTCCTCTGTCCCAAATCCACAAAGCTCTTCGGACGATCCTGGGCTGTCTACAACCTTACTGATCAGCTCAACCTTTGCTGATGCCTCTAGAAATAAACAAAACCAATCAACTTAATAGAATGATCTCCTCAAGTCAACCAAGATCAAACCCTACTCCTCAAACATCAGAAGACAACAACTTCTTCTGTCCAAAAAAGAAAAGCAGATACACTTCCCAAACTGCTTCCGCTGCACAACTCTGATCCGAAGTAGAAGAGAATGCTGAAGAAGAACACAAGCACAAACTGGACAACACATCCCAGAAAATATAGTTCATCAGATCCATAAGAAAAATTCATAAAATCCTCCAAAACCCTGAGCTGCTACACCAACTCAATTTCTAGGAACCATCCTTCTACTAAGCTGAACCACCGTAGCACTCCTAGAATCCCAGACGATAAGGAAACTCAATCTCCAGATGCGAACAAAATCTCTGACTTCTCTGAAGACATCCGAAAAAAATCCGATAACTCAAGAGAACACTCAAACAATCGCAAGTCACCTTTGCGATCAGCCCTAACCAAATCCAAGGAAAACTGTTCTCCCTTTATCAAACAGAACAGCTTACTCTCAACTAGCCAACCCATCGAAGAAACGGGTCCACTCAGCAGCTTCTGAACTCCACTTCAGAAAAACTGCTAAGCCAGAAGATCTCCTGCTAACACACAGAACACTCCGAGCTATACTGCTGACAAAGATGCCAAGGATCTCCTAATCCAAAGCTCTTCGAGAAACTCGGTCTTCAAACCAAACAGAAACACCAGCTGAACACAGCCACAACACTGAAGCAGACTTACTTCCTTAAACTTGTTCCAAAGAAAACATCTTCGGGAACATCCATAGTCACTACATCTCATCACGCAGCTACTACTTCCTGAGGTATCCAAAATACCATCACTCGCTTCTACCCAGCTGACAGATCCAAACTCTACTCATACAACTTCAAAAATAAACTCCAAACCTTAACAGGTTTCCTTCAGAGATCGATGAAATCCTTCATCACAGCAAAACTTACTCGAGATGCTATTAGGTGTACAGTCTCGACAAATACACTTCCAACCTCAAACATTCAAACTCCAACCATTGATAGTCGTGTTACACACACCATTATCCCATTTACCTTTATAACTTATATTAGAAAACCTGAACAGGTAACCCAACAGATAGTAGAAATAAATATATTTATATATATATTTAAAATTACAAATACGCTTTCTCAAGATAGACACCACTACAGAGCCTAGGAATTCACTCAACCTAATGCTCTGATACCACTGTGATGACCCGCCATCCATCTCCACAGAATGACGCATCATTAATAAGAAAGAAAGGGATAGAAAGAGAAAAGAAAGAAGAGAAGAAAGAAACAACATCAGAATCTAAACAGTAGAACGAATAAATTATATTAATAACATAAACGTTACATAGTTTACAACAATTATCAGAGTTACACAGATAGTACAACACATACTAGACAGTTATAAACACCTGTCTAGTTATACAACTCAATACAGTACAAGAATTTACTCAGAGAAATCTACACAGCGGAATACTATATATATCTACACGCAGAAGCCTCCTGCTCCATTGCTCCTCCAAATCGTCAAAGCCGACCTGAATCCCTTGGCTACTTGTAAAAATTTGAGTACCCAAGAGTTTAAGAAAATAGAAGATAAACTCCGGGCCAGACATGGGTCAGGTATGAGTAACAGGTTAAGGTCGCTTAACTTTTAAAAACCTTTTGAAAAGAAAGGTATCACGTAAGACTTCCTACCCATAAACATGGAAAAGTTTTTACGCTAACCAAAACATTTGATAGGAAATCCGATGATATTATAATAGTGTTTAGGGTTTTCAAATAAATATGAAATAGCCGAAATTGTTAAATTTATTAAATTCCAATAAAAATTGCCTTTTATAACGCCAAGTAATAACGCATTGTTTCATTGTGTTATTGTTTATTCTAATTTCTTTTATTTACGGCCTGCCTTTACTAGGTAACGCTTTCTATCCCCAAATGTTTCTTTTGCCGCCTCCATGTCCAATTATTTTTCTCTTCCCTCCTCAATTTTCCCCCTCTTCTATTCTTCCCTCTTCCCTCTTTCTAAAACAATTTCCTGTCCTCAAACACAAAATTGGCAAATCCCAGTCGTCGTCCATATTTGCACAGCCTCCGAGGACGCTTAGACCTAACATTTCATTCTCGTATTTAAACGTATCGTTCTCATTTTAGGGTTCTTGGCCGCCTCCAAAGTTATTTTCACTTTCTTATATCTGCCTTTTCTTCTGTTCAATTTCACAAATCGACACTTTTTTTCTGGTTCGGAGTTAATCCAAATTCAACTAATAAAAATAACAGACTAAAATCATCATTTAAACAAGTAAGCAAGTTGAGGGCGATTCGAATGAAATTAGCAATTTAGGGATTTGAGTGTTGCTTGTAGCGGTTTGGGTTCGTGTTCGTGCTTATCGAAGTTGATTTGGAGATTGGGTGCATGCAGTTTGAATTTGAGGTGGATGGCGGTTGTGTTCGATAGTTGTTCGATTTGGCAAAGAAAGGTGTATACTTGGTTGTAGTTCTTACTGTCGAAGCTCGATTGATGTTCGGTCAAGGGAGGCGATGTCGAATGATGACCAGTGATTTGTTTTCGATTTGATGAGGGTCGGAGTATTCGACAATTTGACAGTGAGCGAATTGGCGAAGTGGCTCTTGCAGTTGAAGACTTCAGGTTGCAGGAGAAGGCGTGTAGGTGGCAGGTTGTATTCAAGAGGTAATGGCAGTTTTTTTTTGGTTGAATTCAGTGATGGTGGCAGTTTATCTCTGGTATGCAGGGTGATTTGAAGGCGACAGGGCTGTAGAAGGGGGTTTTGATTGTGGTGAGAAATGTTCAGTTGAAAAGGAATGTATGCGCGGTGATGATCTGGATTGTGACAGTGGTGAGTGGTTATGTGAAGAGGAGTATGGTGGTTGATTAGAGGAGTTTGCTGTGGGTAGGCTGTTGCGCACTGTTTGTGCAGTTGTGGAATTCGTTTTGGTGAGTATGGCAGCAGACAGAATGCAATTAGGAATGAAGTGGATGGTCAGGGGATGTTGTGGTGAAGATGATGAGTGGAGATGGAAGAACAGTATAGGTAGAGGAATATGTGTAGAGGAGAGGGGCTAAGTGGTTTGAGCAGTGGTGGTACTTTAGGATTGTGGGATGTTGGAAATGGTGGGTTAATGCACAGTGGTGATGGGTTGAAGACTGTTTGTAGTTGTTGTTGCTGTTGGAAGTTATTGAATGAAGCAATGTTGAAAGGGCAAAAGGGTATGGGGTTGAAAGCAGTGGCCACCGGTAATTGATAGTGGTGGTATATGGATGAAGTTTGCTTTGGGTGATCAAGTGGGTGGACAACAGTAGATTATATGTGAAGTTGAATGGGGTTAGTGCAGTTGATTGTTAGTCGAAGTTTATGGTAGGGCTGTTTGTATTGAGTGGAACAGTGGCAGCAAGATTAATTCAAGGTGGGAGTGGCGATGTTTGATGATGGTGGTATAATGACAGTTGTCGAATGGCTGTGAACAGTGGTTGGAAGTGGATGAAGTATTGTCAGTCAGTTGTGATAATAAGTACTGAAGTGTGGCAAAAGTATGGCTGTGTGATGATGGATGAATGCGCAGTAGCTTGGCAAGTTCAAAATAAGCTTGTGGTTGTTGCACTGGGGTGATGATAGGGGGTGGATGGTTTTTTGCAGTAAGGTGAGGCAGGAGCTTTGAAGTTGTGGTGTATAAGTGGTAGATTGTAGGTGGAAGGTGCAGGGGAGGGGTTTGATGTTAGATGGTGAAGCTGCATTTCAGTGAAAAGATGATAGTTTGATTGTTAGGAGAAGTAATATGGCTCCGGTCGGTGGTGAAATTGTATGTGGAGTTGATGTCAGTTGGTGGAGTAGAGTGAATGAAAAGAGAAGGAGCAAGTTTGCAGTTGCATTGTAACTTGTTGAGGCTCAAGTATGTTGTTGTCTGGTGATATTAATGGTGAAATGAATATATGCAGTAACAGTGGAGATGGGTGATAATTTGACTGGAAGTATGACTGTGGTTACTGTGCTTTGATGTTGTGGTGGTTGATGGAGGATTTGTAGCTGCTGTTTTGGTTGAAATGATGGTCTGGGGAGGTGAATGATATGAGCTAGTGAATTGAAGTAGTAGGCAGAGGCAGTTATATAAAAAGTTGTATTTCTATATAATACTTTTTCTAGTTCAAAATACCTTTAATTCTTTCTTATATCTACGTCTAGTTAGTTATTTTGTTTATTGCCAGCCATTATTTTCATAGTTATTCCTTATTACTCAATTCAATAGTAGGTGCACGGTACTGTACGTGGTTTTATTTGTCCTCTAGCTCAATATTTGATTGCATCAGGTTCGCCTCCAGGGTAAGATCACCTTTCTTAACCTTTTAATTATATAAGCATTATCTTGATAATGAAATATAAAAACAATATCTTGCATTATCAATTATGTGATTGATGCTATGAGGGGTCAGAGTAGAATGCATTGTACTATTATAAATGTTAATAAAGCTTCAATGTAAGCATGTTCCTTTTGCATAACATCTTCCCAACCTTGCCTTGGATTCATTTTTTTGTGAATTTATATACATTTAGATATTGACCCACCTAACTTGTTTATTTTCTTAATGATCACAAGCAAAGACAATCTACCACAAGAAATGAAAGATCAAACCCTACTACCAACAGTAAACTTTTAGGAAGAAATAAATCGTACAAATTCATCATCGTGGCTAAAGCTGGTGATGGACCTGATTCTCCTGGATCCACAAGCAGGTATTTGCTCCTGACCTTTACATTTGAAACAATTTCCAATAATTAGTTTATGATCAATTTGTTTATTTTGCAATCAAGTGACCCTTGAATATTATAATTGTTGGAATCAGTTGGCAAGTTATTTTGTTTTCAAATGTCAATCATACTAGTGGAATTTCACGCTAGCAGATAGATGGAACATAGTGAATAATCTTGGACGAATTACAAAATTGTATTGCTTGATATGAAAACTTACAGTATGTTTTTTCAATAAAGTTTTAATTATAAACCATAGGAAATAAATTTTTTTAAAAATTATATTAAGCTTTCTCCCTATACCAGCGAATGATATTAATATTGTTATTCTATACAATCCAAGTGTCCAACTGTATTGCAGTGAAACACTGACATATACTGTCCAGCTGGTGAACATAATTTTGATCTTGATGTCATATACTTTTTCGTTTTCATAGAAAGTATCTATTTATTGATTCAATTTAATTAAGTCAGCTGTTGTGGAAAATTTTATAAAGAGCTTGCTAATGGACAAAGTGTTTACATGTGCTATGAACAAAGTGTTTCTAATAGCTCGCTGGTCCATCTTCTTTTTTGTATTTTTATGAAAAAGGTCCTTTAAATTAGAGTCAATTCTAAAATTGCTAACTTCTACAGTTCTTCCATTCAATGTTTTAGCTGATTGTTTTTCAGGCTGGGATTATTAGTTCAAACAGTTTTTGGCAACTCTCACGGAAATCAATTCACAATACTGGATGGTTTATCCATAATTTTGCTAATTGATTTCATATACTGAACTTTGTGTAAAATTTGTTTTGGGATTAAACATTTATTAACCCAATATTTCTCGTTATGCATATTTAATGTTTCAAGGTTAATTTTCTAGTCATTGTCTTTTGCACATCGTATTATACCATTGTTCAGTACAACATCGTAGTTTCTTTTTTGTTTGATCGTTGTTCCCAATTGATAATTATATTGTCATTTCGCTTTATGATATGTATTAGTACCAGTTAATATATTATGAAAGGTATTTATGAGTTTCACAAGTTCAGTTTTGTACACATTCATATGAAAATAACATCAAATTTTATTTATTGATTTTAAATACAGATACATGAGCATATCTGAAATCCACCGATCAAACTTAGTATGATTAGATGTTGGTTCGAGTTTGGTTGAGGATTATAGAGGTTCCAGTTTTTGAAGTCGCGGTTTGGAATGCTATTATTTTTGGTCAGGGGCTTGATGTTGCTTAGGTAAAGAAGCAGGGTTTCATGAAGTATATAGAACACTCAAGGTGGGTTAGTGGAATGAGCAAAGGGAGGTTGTGTTGATTGAAATGGCAGTGGGAAGTGAAGGTAGGTGGAGGTTGGTTGTAGTGGAGGAAAATTGTATATGTGCAAGTGAATGGTAGTGTATGTTGATGGTGGCAGGTTCGAGTTCTGTAGAGTGCTGTGTGGTTATTGGAGATGGATGGGAATAGGAGTATTGCAGTGGCAGTTAAGTGTATGGATGGACGTAAAGAAGTGGGTTGGAGTGATGATGGATGTATGAGGTGGAGGCTGCGATTTGGTTGAAGTGGGAAGTGGTCGAGGAATGTTAATGGAGTACGGTGTGGAGTTTGGGAAGTGAAGTGGTGTATTGTTTTGGGATGATTTGAGGAGTTTGCAAGGTGAAAGTAGATAAGGCAATAGTAATGGTAAGGGAGGAATTGGTGTAGTTGCAGTGGGTCAACTTTCAGGAGGAGTTGTTTTAAGTGATGCTGTCTATATGAAGAAGGCGGTGTTGTTGTTATTCAAGTAGAGGATGAAATGAGTTGTAGTAGAAGATTGTGATGAAGGTTATGGCAGATTGATGGTTGCTGTAAGAGTGGAGGAGTTGTAATGTGATGAAGAAGCAATTGTAGTTTCAAGTGTGCTGGTAAATGTTTTTCTCCCTCTCTGCTGCGATGTTGATCTTACACCAGCAATTGTAGTTTCAAGTGTGCTGGTAAATGTTTTTCTGTTTCTCTGTGTTAACTTGGCTGCAGGCTTTTGTTTTATTCAATGGTTATGCACTTGCTTTAATGTTTGTACACTGTAATGAAAAATATATCACATTTCTTTCTGTGCATGCTCTTGTGTTATATTTGTTCATTACAATCTTTATTCGTTGATGAAGATTTATTTTGATTGCTATTATTAAAATGTAATATATAGGCATAGCTCTTGAAAAGTGTATCTACGATTTTTATAGCGGCATATATGAGCTGTAAAAGAATTTATCAATACTATAACATGTTGATTTAATAGCGCGGAATGAATGCTATTGACTAAATATTTTATAGCGGCAAAATGGTGTTATAAAGATTTCCAGTTCCGTTGAGATTTAGCTGTATTATAGCGGCTATAATGAGCTATTGAATTAACATACCATAGCGGCGAATTTGCGTTATAAAACTAAGCTCAACCATAGCGGCATATTTTGTATTATAAATATTCAACAGTTTTTTATAACATGTCGATATACAACGCTTATCAAACCATTATGGTTTTGATTAATAGCGGTTATATGCCGCTATAAAAGACACTTTTTGTTGTAGTGGTCGGCACTTATTGGATTTTGGATTCCATACAATGGCAGGGCTACTGGGGTACCGCCCGTCACACTACGTGGCCTAGATCAACGTAGCGAGGAGTACGCCCGCTCCCCTGCAACACAAGATCAGAACCATTCCTTACTGAACAGTTTCGAACAAGAAAACCCTGCGGTTGTAGCGAGCAACTGCCCACACAGCCGAATAAAAGGGACCTCTAGACAGCGGAAAATCTTGTCCTACTTGGACGTGACCCACTTAACCTTGCTGCACCTCCCCTGTTTTAGCCATTCCGGGTTGTTGTAGCTTGAGGCTACGATTACCTTTATAGGACATATCACTTAGAATGCTCATCGTCTACCTGACGATGTTCTGAAAGCATTCAATCCATATAAGTTCGTTCCAGGTTCGAACGAAACCGAAGGCACTATCTTGTTGCACTCATATTGGAATCACCCTCAGAGTCAATGACCATAGCCCTTGCACTCCAAATCACCATCTCGAACCTATAAGTACTATTTCCGTCAAAATCATCACGGAATCACCCCTAGAGTTATACTGACGAATAGTTCTTACACCTCGAGTCTTCACAATGCTCAACTTGGATTCACGACTTAACGTTTAATTGGAATCGATGTGGTTTTCGGATATCCAAATATGGAAATCCGATCCCGGTCACATCGAAATCCAAAGCGTGTCTTTTAGGTCCAAGTTGTTTTAAAGTTTAAAACAATTCAATACAGTATCTATATACGGATAGATAACTCACAGATCACAATTGATAATCCACATTATCAAATAAACAGGTAATCCATAATTCATTTCAATAGGTAATTCATATCACCATCACAATAGATAATCCATATTATTATCACAATGCAACTAAGCATTCATACCACACAACCTATCCCATTTCTGAGATCACAAAGTGTCCAAGGCAATCAATGTCATCCATTCATACATAAGCAAAGATTTACTCATACCACATCTATAATTAATTTAAAATGAATTAAGTTAACTATCTCCATTTCTAATTTGTTTAAAGTGAATTAAATTAATTACTTCATCTTTAATTAATTTAAAATAAATTAAATTAATTACTTCATAAATTTTTTTTTGCTTACTCAACCATTTAATTGATTTCAATAAATTAATCATTCATTATTAATCACCTTAACTAATCACCCTTGATTAATTTTCCTTAATTGCATTCATGTAATTATCCTTAATTAATTTCACAAATTAATCATCCTTAACCAAAAATAGTAATTAACCTTTAATTACTTCGATTAATTACATTAATCCTTGATTAATTACATTAATCCTTAATTAATTACATAAATTAATTACCTTTAATTACTTATCATTAATTAATTAATCATAATTAATCAACTTTAATTACATCATTAATTATATTAACTAATGATCCTTAATTATCTTCAATTAATTATCTTCTTAAATTAATTACCTTAAGTAATTAACCACAATTATTAATCATTCCTCTTGATTACCCATAATCAGTAATTAACTCACTTAATTAATTTATTAAACAAATTAATTATCCCTTAATTAATTTCTTAATTAATCCCTTGATAAATTTCTAAGTAATTATACTCCAAATTACTTCATTCATAAGCATCATCAATTAATTACAACCTGAATTATAAATCAATTACTTCACCAAGTAATTTCCAAATCAATAATTACATAAAGTAATTATCTTAAAAACCTCAAGTGTTTAAAATTAATTAAACTTAATTATTAAATTTAACAATCAGAGTTAACTCAATTAATTACCTTAAGTGATTAATTTCTTAATTACTTCATTAAGTAATTATACTCAAACCATTCGCAAATGATTATTATTAAATTAATTAATCTAATTAATTATAAGAATTAACCATATTAATTAATTATTAAATAATCCTGGCTAATGACCTTCATTAACCATTCTCTAATTATTTTCATTAAGTAATTAACTTAGATTAATTACAAATTAAATTATCTTTAATTATCTATAAATTAAAGTCTAATTATTTAATTAATTAAGAGTTAACTAAAATTTAATTAATCCTTAATTATTTAAATAAATTAACCTTGATTAAAACTTAATTACTTAATTAATGATTCTTTAATCATTAATTAAATAATCTAAATAACGATCTTAATTATAAATTGATTAACCATTAATCAATATTTATTAATTCCAAATCATTAATTAATTAAATTAATTAACCATCCCTTAATTACTCCATTAATTAAATTGATTTCCAAAACATAAATCTTAATTAACTTTAAGATAAAACATTTCTAAATTTAAAAAAAATATTTGAAAACAAATTACTTTCAAATTTCATTTTAAATACATAATTTAAAATGAATATATTTAAACTTAATCAAAGTTTAATCAATTTAAACTTTTTAAAATTTCAAGACAAAGAAGTGTTTGTCTTAGAAATTGAATTTCATAAAAAATTTGAAAACTAAATTCATTTTAAAATCTAAATAACTTCAATTTACATTTAATTTAAATCTTCTAAATTTAAACCTTCTTTTAATTTTAAAAACTGAAGTTGATATTTAATTTAAGATTTTCAGATTTAAATTTAATTTAAAACTTGCTCATACTTAAAAAAAACTTCTTTTTCTAAAAGTTTAATTTACTACTTACTCAAATAAAGTAGTTAATTAAGTTCAAGTTTTAAACTTTTATTTTTATTTAAAAACTGAGGTTTTTAAATTAAACTTGAATTCAAAAATTCAAACTTGAATTTAAAACTTGATTTAAACTTTCCTTTACATTTTAAAAGTTTTAGAGTTTAAAGACTTAAACATAGATTTTTTAGGTTTCTGATGCAAACCTGAAAATATACAGAACAAATCGAGAACCCCTAAAACTACTTCGATTTTACAGCCTACCCTTCCCGAGTCCTTCATCCTTTAACTTCGAGAAAACCCAACAACTTCCCTGCAAGTAAACTAAACCCAAAACACTTCATCAGTAACTCCCATCACCGTGCATATGCACGACGACTCCGGCCATTATTGTTCGCCGCTGATGATCGCTACACATCAGGAACCAATACTACAACACATCACGAACATCAAATCAAACCTTCACCCAAGAAATCAAATTCGAACGAAAAAATCTCAAACTTGGAAACAAAAGTCAGGTTTCCCTCAAAACCTGTCAACGGCGAGTCTTAGCCACTCCGACTACCAGATGATCAACCCCTCTAGCCTCGAACTCATCCACACACCAACTACCGATCCCCCAAACATCTTAGCACTCGATCAATTATCCAGATCAAAACGATCATTTTCTTAAAACTCATCAAAACTAGGGTTTAAAAATAAATTTCAAAACTGCATCCTCTTTGACAAATTTTAACACCATTAATGATTTTTCTAAGCATCACCAATTCCTTTTCCATCACTCAAAAGAACCCCGAGCTTCCTCAGTCCAAAGATCATCAGAAAATGCCTAAAATCCTATTTCAATTCAATATTTAACTGCACTTTCAACTAATACATAAAAATCCTAATTTTTGATTTAAAAATCAAGTTTCAGTTAATGCTATTGTTTTATGATACTAAAATACAAAATTAACATGTTTAAGTTTTGGTAAGAATCAACATGCATTGATGTTTCTTGTGTTTCCAGAGTCAATACTCATATTTTAATTTTTTTTGAAATTTTTAAATATTAACTTAAGAAAATAAAACAACTTTACTTTATAACTTTCATTATATCAGAAAACAAATTAAGTGATAAGTATTTGATAAAATTTTGGTGCATGGAAAAAAAAAAAAAACAGAACGGGCAATTGAAAAAAACAACATGCACACCATTTATTTTCATATCAATAATTATCTACAACATAAACAATAACTATTCCATTTCAATATACTAGCATGCAACCTATTTTTCAACTTTAAAATTTTAAAAAGTTACTCACTGTATTTAAAAGAAGCAGAGCCTCTGATTGAAAGGCTCTTTGAATATGCAGATTGAAAATACATGTTTGCATGCATCTATACAAAATGCTTTTGAATTTTGCTTCAGATCAGGCTTCAAATTTGAAGTTGTACAGATAACACCAAAGTTCCAGATTGCAGAGAAAAAATGCAGATTTCTGTTTTAAAACTGTAGTTGCTTTATTGTCCAAGTTGCAAGCAGATTTGCCCCTTCTTTTTTCAGGTGACATGCAAAAATTCATTTTCCAGATTGAAAATGATGCAGACCTTTTTGAAAATGAGGAAGTTGAATTTCATGAGAACAGGTTTGCATGTTGAATTTGTAAACTGATTTGGGTTTGTACAGGTATTTGAATTGTTTTGGATAAGAGGAGTTTACTGACTTTTTGATATGAAGAGGAGTTTTGATTTTGAAGAGGTGTTTTGAAGTTTTCTTTTAATTTTAGGAAATGAGAAAAAAAGTATGAATGAATATACAAGTTTATATAGATGTAGTTTTCAGATTTAATTAAATAAAAGAAAATTTTAAAAAAAAATGACACTTGTACAATTTTCAACATTTGTCAAGTTAAATGTTTAATTTTTGTACACTTGTTAAATTGGGTTTTAAGAGTACAACACGTGTCTCTTTTTAAAAGTAATTTGCATATTAATTAACATGTTAATATACATGTATTAAGCCAAATTTAATTTGTTAGTTAATATTTAAATATGTATACAAATTTATAAAAGAAGTAAAAACAAACTATACTTAAAATAAAGCTTATACATAGAAAAATAAAAACAATCAAAAATCTATACTTTAGAATTTTAAATTCAAATCAAATCCAAAATCAATTATTTAAAAATCAAGTTATGTATATAAATTTAATTTGAAATAACAATTGCAAATTTTATGCAAAATCTATTTATAAAGACCATACACTATTAATATTGTTTTTATAAATATCTTATTATTAAATTAAAATCATTTTAAAAGAAATTATATTTTTATTAATAAATTATCTATTTTATTAAGCCATAAAACTTTTTGTTTGTTAATTCATTTTAAATTTAAAACTCAAACCAAAATTATTTTAAACATTTAAACTTTTTTCTTACCAACTCTAAAATCATATACTTATTTATTAAATAGCTTTGAAAACTCAATATAAATTTAAATCAAAATTTCCAAATTATTAATGTATATATTAGAATTTTAAATCATGATTCATTTATTTAGTTTAAACCAAGATTATTTATTCAATAACTTTGAAAAGCTAATATTAAATAAAAACAAATTTTCTAAATTACTACAAATAATAAAAATTAGCAAAATGTGTTTTATTTATTAATTTAAAATAATGCTAATTTATTTACAATATAAACAATGTATTTATATTATAAATAGAAACTAATTTATTATTTTTAAAAGATAAAATAACCAATTGAATATTTATTGAAGAAAATTATTAAATCAATTTGAATTATTATTAACAAAATATCAATATCAATTTAATTTTTAATACAGATTATTAAATTGATATTGTTAAAAATTCCGGAATGTTACACACTCCATAAAGTATATCCAGCCTTATGCATATTAAGTATCTCAAGCAACCGACCATGCTCTTAAATCTGGTAGGATCCACATTCTCTTCTTGCTTTTATTTTAAGAGCTTTGTACCACTTTCTACTAGAGTGCTTACGAGTTTGCATCCATCCATTTTGAATTTCTTCAAAATTTCATATGCATATGATTCTTGAGAGATAAATATACCATGCACATTTTAAATCACTTGGATTCTAAGATAGTATGACATGAGTCCAATGCCCGTCATCTTAAATTCTAAACTCATCTCCTTCTTGAAAGTATCAAAAGCTTTTGGATTATTTCCAGTAAAGATCAAGTCATCGACATATAAATATACAAATAAAATATCTTTATTTTGGTTTCTCCTTATTTAAAAAGCATGTTCATGGGGGCACTTTACAAAATTATTTTCTAAAAAATCTTATCAATTCTTATATTCCATGCTCCTAGGGCTTATTTTAAACCGTAAAACGCTTTTTTCAATATTAAAACTTTTTCTTCATGTTCGTCAACTTTATAACCCTGTGGTTGCTCCAAATAAACTTCCTCTTCTAATTTACCACTTAAGAATGCAGATTTCATATCCATTTGATTTACTTTCCATTTGTTTTATGTTGCTAAAGAAATTAATAATCTTATAGTTTCTAAGCAAGCAACAGGAGCAAATACTTCGTCATAGTCTATACCTGTTCTTTGCTTGTATCCTTTAGCTACCAATCTTGCTTTATATCTTTCAACTTCTCCTTTAGCATTCTGTTTCACTTTATATACCCATTTTGCATCAATAGCTTTATGTCCTTTAGTTAAAGTAGCCAACTCCCATGTGTTTGTTATCCCACCTTTTGGTCAAGGCTGGTATATCAACAAATTGGCAATGAAGAATAGATGTCAGGATTGGAGATCTATTGGAAAGAAGGCTGCAGTCGATGCCATTAAACTTCGACTGAGCTCCGATCAGGACAGAATTGATTGGAGATGATGAAAAAGGCTAGGAGAGACTACAATTGAAATTTTAGGTTAATCGGAGTTCGTATGAAGGAGATATGATCGATAAAAGGTAGAAGAGATACGATGTTCGTATCCATCGTATAGCCGAGGTGATGGTCCATTCGAATCCATCAGGTTTCGTATCCACCGGAATGACATCGCCTCAATATGTTCGAATCCATCAGGTTTTGTACAGTTCGAATCCATTAGGTCTGTATCGATCAGATTCACGCATGCTCAATTGTTCATATCCATATGTTCGAATCGATCTGGAGTCATCGCACTGGTTCTGTTCGCATCAATACTGTTCGCACTCCACTAAGAATTACATTGTTCGTGTCGATTTGGTTACTATCGATCCAAAAATCGCTGTTCGTATCGATCCCTAATGGTCGATCGATACGAATGGTGCATTCCTTGATCGATATGAAACGGCAATCTAATCATCGATGTGAACAGCGTCATTGATATGAAAACCCCCAGTTATTGATGCGAACGTGTTTATGCAAACAAGGCGAAAGCCTCAAAATGACTCGATCAACTCGCTGCAAAAATTGGATCGATCCAGGAAACCCGTGCCACTTCATCTTATGCGCACGTGCTTCTGATCGATACGAGGGGCATTGATATGAATCATGGATTCGAAGTTGACAGCCATCGAAGAATGTAAAGTTGCATCGATCATATTTCCTAAACCACAGGTCCAAATGCTATGAAATTTTCACGGAAGCTTGCGTACAAGCTAAAGAACATTCTGGAAAAGTTTCAACTCGATTGGATCATTTTTTTATCGATACGAAATTGGTTCGTATCGATCAAAAATCGAGTCGAAACTTTCCGGGATCGATCGCGTGGGCCCACTCACATGCCAGAACGAGTCTCCCTAAGTTTGAGCGTGATATCAACCTCCTAAACCTATAAATAGCCCCCTGGAACCTATAGAAAGGGGATCTTTTGGCTGTTCAACGTCCAGACTCTGTCGGATTCAATTCTACACCTTACCATCACTGTTTGGAAATTCTTCATTGTAATCCGCTGTAATCGACTGTAACCAGCGAAGAACATCAATAAAAGATAATTACTTGAAGTGGATGTAGGCCAGAGATAGCCGAACTACTATAAATCTTGTGTTTCTGTTCGTTATTTCTGGATCGTTAGTTTTTGTTAGCTTAGATCTGTGACTTGTGCTTGAATATTATTGATTTATATTCATATATTGGTGCTTCCATGATATTTGGGGTTTGTGACCAATTTTGGCACAAACACTTTGGTGCTTTCACTGAGATTTGAACTCAGGGTTCAAATTTGAAAGGCTTGAAGAATTCAGGTTTTGAAGATAATGACTCGACAAACAAGCAGAAGACAAAGAGCTAAGAGAAGCTAACAAGGAGGAAGTCAAGAGGCATCCTCCGGAGCTGGAGAAGGCCAAGCTTCTATCTATGTTACCAGGGACAAGATGGAAGCTATTGCAAATTCATTGCATGAGAGATTGTTGAAGAGTCAACAGGATATGATGCAGACTTTCTTTAAACAGATAAGAGCTGCAGGAATACATAACTTAGGACCGACTACAGCGCATGCGAATGTGGAACAAGGACCTAGGGTTGCGGAACCCAGTGGAGGATAGAATACAGAGCCAGAAGGCGATCAATGAAGGCTTGGGGGCAGACCTGCAGGATCTGACACTGGAAGTCCTATGAATGGAGCTCAACAGGCTAGAGATGAGCCACACGAAGAATACGTACCAGAATTCCCTCGAGGGCATGGGGGGCAACCTTTGATAGACAATGCTGGATTAGCTGATATTATTAGGAGAACTATGCATGGAGGTTTAACCAATGGAGATCTGGAAGGAGTGAACAAGAGTACGTTTACTCGGGAAATCAGGATAGCTCGAAATCTCACCTGATTTCAAGCTACCTAGCGTGGAAGTCTACAATGGCATGGCTGACCCAACTGATCAGCTGATGAGATACACTTGACACATGAAAGTGCTGGGGGCATCGGAGGAAGTTATGGCCCGATGTTTCCCTCTGTACTTGACGGATATAGCTGCTATGTGGTTCAGGCAGCCGGAAGAGGGATCCATTAGACGTGGACAGAGTTGGTGGACATGTTTTTGAGGCAATTTAGAGTTCATATCAAGAGGTCAAAGAACGTGATGACACTAACTTCAATAAAGCAAAGGTCGGATGAGTCACTCAGAGCTTTCCAGATTTGGTTTAATGCGGCGGTTGCCTCAGTGGATCGACCAGATCCATCGATGATTTTGATGGCAACAGTATCGAGAGTCAGAGAGGATTCGGATTTCAAAGTATCTCTAATACGAGATCCACCACTAGATATCGGGGAATTCTTTCACGAAGCTGAAAGATTCCTTCGGCAAGAGGACGCGTGCATAGATTTAATGTTAAAAAGGTGAATGCGACTGAGGGTGGAGGACCATCCAGCGGAGGCGTGGACAGAGATAAAGGAAAGGGAAAAAGGAAGCTTAATGACGATTTAGAAAAGGCTAGGAAACAATGGAGGGAGCCGATGTTCTCCACCTACACTAGATTGAATGAAACATTGGAGCGGATATATATGGAAACCCGAAATCGCCTTCCTTACCGAAGGCAGGCTAGGAGAGAACCCTTTGAATGTGAAAGGGTATCAGGAAGGCACTGTCTCTTCCATGATTTGGATGGACACGATATCAACAACTGCAGGCACTTAAAGGACATAATTGAGAAGCATGTGAGGAATGGACATTGAGGCAGTATGTTGGGGCTCGAATGTAACGGTGGAGTAGGAGAAACCACCGTCTACCTCAAACCATGATGGTGAGGCACAGGGATGATGGTCAATTGGTTATCAATTGACTAGGATGTTATGAAATAAGTAGCAAGCCACCGGCAAACGACAAAATCATTTACACATGTACGTTGACGAAGATGGCCCCTAGGCATGCTCTAAATGGTGATAGACCGTGACGCTATGGTTTGTGAAATCTATTTTCCATTTGAGGGCTGGATAGTCGTTTTTTCTGGTTTGGATTTAGAGTTTGGTTTGAACTCCTGGTTTTGTTTGCTTTCTGGCTTAGATTCTCATTTGGATGATTATTTTCTGTTTTGGATGTTGGTTTGGATTTCTGATTTTCTGATTTGATTTGGATTTTTGTCTGGTTTTTGGTAAATGGTCGTTGGGTATGGATTATACCTGGCAAGGAGTGAGTCGCTTTGCCCGAACGTGGTAAGTCGGCTTAATCAGTTCGTTGAGTATGGACTATGCTCAATAAGGGTCCGGAGAGACCGGGATTCGGCCTAGGACTTAGGCCCTATATTATCGATTATTATTTCAGGTCGTTGAGTATGGACCATGCTCAGCAGGGGTCCGGAGTGACCAGGATTCGGCCTAGGACTTAGGCCCTATGTTATTGGCTATTGTTTCAGGTCGTCAAGTATGGACTATGGTCAACAAGGGTCCGGAGTGACCGGGATTCGGCTTAGGACTTAAGCCATGTCGTTATTCAACATCCGGGGACACTGGACCACGATCGCCAGGTATGGATTGCACTTGGCATAAACCCGGAGAGGTTACGAATTTGGATATTGACCCGAAGAGGTCATGGATTCGGTTATTGGCTATTGGATAAAAACTCGGTTATCGAGTTCGGATGGATATGGAATTGGCTATGGACTTTGGATATTGGATTCAGAGTTAGTCAAAATACACCTTCTTATCACAAGGCATGTTTTGGGGGGTAAATGTTATCCCACCTTTTGGTCAAGGTTGGAATATCAACATATTGGCAAGGAAGAATGAATGTCAGGATTGGAGATCTATTGGAAAGAAGGCTGTAGTCGATATCGTTAATATTCGTCCGAGCTCCAATCAAGATGGAATTAATTGGAGATGATGATCAAGGCTAGGAGAAGCTATATTTCAAATTTCAGGTTAATCGGAGTTCGTATGAAGGAATATGACCGATACAAGGTAGAAGAGATATGCTGTTCGTATCCATCGAAAAGCCGAGGTGATGGTCCATTCGAATCCATCAAGTTTCGTATCCACCGAAATGACATCGCCTCAATCTGTTCGAACCCATCAGGTTTTGTATAGTTCGAATCCATCAGGTCTGTATCGATCAAATTCAAACATGCTTGATTGTTCGTATCCATATGTTCGAATCGATCCGGAGTCATCGCATTGGTTCTATTCGCATCGATACTGTTCGCACTCCACTAAGAATTACACTGTTCGTGTCGATCTGGTTCGTATCGATCCAAAACTTGCTGTTCGTATCGATTCCCAACAGTCGATCGATATGAATGGTGCATTCCTTAATCGATACGAAACGGCACTCTAATCATCGATGCGAACAGCATCATCGATATGAAAACCCCCAGTTATTGATGCGAACATGTTGATGCAAACAAGGCGAAAGCCTCGGAATGACTCGATCAACTTGCCGCAAAAATTGGATCGATCCAGGAAACCCACGCCATGTCATCCTATGCGCATGTGCTTCTGATCGATACGAAGGGCATGGATACGAACCATGGGTTCGAAGTTGACAGCCATCGAAGAATACAAAGTTGCATCGATCATATCTCCTAAACCACAGGTCCAAATGCTACGGAATTTTCACACGAGCTTGCGTACAAGCTAAAGAACGTTCCTGCAAAGTTTCAGCTCGATTGGATCATTTTTTGATCGATATGAAATTGGTACGTATCGATCACAAATCGAGTCAAAACTTTCCGGGATTGATCGCGTGGGCCCACTCACGTGCCAGAAGGAGTCTCATGAAGTTTGAGCGCGATATCAACCTCCTACACCTATAAATAGCCCCATGGAACCTATAGAAAGGGGATCTTTTGGCCGTTCAATGTCAAGACTCTGCCTGATTCAATTCTACACCTTATCATCACTGTTGTATTGGAAATTCTTCATTGTAATCCGCTGTAATCGACTATAACCAACGAAGAACATCAATAAAAGATAATTACTTGAAGTGGACGTAGGCCGGAGATAGCCGAACCACTATAAATCTTGTGTTTCTGTTTGCTATTTCTGGACTGTTAGTTGTTGTTATCTTAAATATTTGACTTGTGCTTGAATATTGTTGATTTATATTCATATATTGGTGCTTCCATGATATTTAGGGTTTGTGACCAATTTTGGCGCAAACAGTATTGTTCTTTATATTTGCTTTGATTTCTTCATCCATAGCTTCCCTCCATCTTTTGTCTTGTTTTGCTTCTTCAAAATCTATTGGTTCACAATTTGCAAAAAGACAAAATAAGGTATTATCATCAAAAATAGGAGTTACCTCATATTATTCTTGCAAAGATCTCATGCATGGTGGTCTTTCATCTGAGCTTTCTTCAAATGGATATTCTTGATGGATAGTTGAAGGAGATGAAGGCGGTGGACTGATGGGCTCTTCTTCCACATCATCATTGCACTCCTCTTCATAAAGCAGAAAGAAACTATACTCATCTTCTTGTTTGTTCCAATTCCAAGGACTTTCTTCATCGAACTCCACGTCTCGACTAACAACAACATTTCCATTAATAGGATTATATAATTTATATACTATTGACTGTGAGTCATAACCAATGAAAATGTATTTTTTGCATTTTTCATCTAATTTGGAGCGTCTTTGATTTAGCAAAAGGGCATATGCCATGCTTCTGAATACTTTCAAGTGAGATATACATGGCTTTCTACCACTCCATGCTTCTTCGGGGATTTTTTTTCCACACACTTCGAGTTGGAGAGCGATTTGATAAATACACTGCACATTCGATGGCTTCAGCCCAAAATTCTTTTGAAACAATTTTGCTTTTTAACATGCTTCATGCCATGTTAAGAAGAGATCTGTTCTTTCTTTCTATAAATCCACTATATTGTGGAGTATATGGGACTGTTAATGGGCGATGAATTCCATTTTCTTCACAAAACTTCTCAAACTCTTCTGATGAAAATTCTCCACCTCGGTCGGATCTCATGACTTTGATCTTATAACCACTTTCATTTTCTACCAGGGCCTTCAATTTCATAAAAACATCAAATACATCTGATTTTTATTTGAGGTAATAAGCCCATGTTTTTCTACTAAAATCATCAACACAAAGTGCAAAATAGTTACTTTTTCCAAGTGAGCATGATTTTATAGGGCCACGGATATCTGTATGAATTAATTATAATGGTTTTTTGGCTCTTGCAGTTGATTGTTTTGGAAAAAAATTTCTTGCTTGTTTTCTAAATAAGCATCCTTCACATAATTAGTTCTCATGATTTATTGATGGTAAACCTTTGACCATGTTTTTGTTTTTTTAATAATTTTAAGCCCTAAAATTAAAATGCCCAAACCTTAAATGTCAAAGCCATGATGAATCTTTATAGCATGATTTTAGGCATTTAGCAACATTATTCGAGATATTTAATGGAAACATTCTTTTTTTTTACATTTCCACTTTAGCAGTTAAATTTCCTTTGCCATTTCTCATTAAAAGACTTTTATTTTTCATGTGTGTATCATATCCTTTTTCCAAAAGTTTCCCCAAACTTAATTTATTTGTTTTCATTTTAGGCATGTAATAAACATTAGAAATAAGTCATTCTTTCAATTCTTCAATTTAATTTGTGTGTTTCCTTTTCCTTTAAATAGAATTTTAGATTCATCTCTAAAATGAATGTTTTCACTTGCCGATTCATCAAGCTCCATGAACATGTTCTTCCTTCCACACATATGATTGCTTGCTCCCGTGTCCAAATACCATGAATTATCATCGCTAGTTTTATCTCCTTTATGTGCCAACAGTAGTGCAAAATTTTCTTCATCTTCTTTAGCAAAATTTATTCTTTCTTGGACTTTATGAAAAGTGGATCTACAATCGAAAACAAAACGCCCAAATTTGTTAAAATTATAACATTTTATTTGTGATTTATCATACCTTGGTCTTTCATTTTCTTTTATATTTCCTCCTCTTCCTTGACCTCTTGGGGTGTATACATTTTTCCTTTTCTCCTCTTTATGATAATTATTTCTTCCATAGCGTTGACTACGACCTCTTCCGCTTTGGCTTCGACTTCTTCCATTTTTAAATGTCTCATTTTCTCACAAGGTGAGTTTTGTTTGAAGAGCTTGGTCTAATGGCTCTTCTTTATCCTTTCTTTTCAATTTTTCTTCATGCACTAGAAGTGAATCCATGAGTTGATCAACAGTCATGCATCTTAGATCTTTAGATTCTTCAATTGCTACAACTATGTAATTAAATTTTGAATCTAAAGATCGTAGTACTTTCTCAACAACTCTATAGTCTTGTATTTTTTTCTCCATATCTTTTCATTTGATTTACAATAGATAAAACTCGAGAAAAATAATCATTAGTTCATTCTGATGAATTCATATATAAAGATTCAAACTCACCATGCATAGTTTGTAGTCTAACTTTCTTCACTTTATCGATGCCTTTAAAAGCGTTACCCAAAATATCCCATACTTCATTGCTAGTTTGTGCATTAGCTATCTTCTCAAACATAGCGTCATCCAAACTTTGTTAAATGAATATAAGAGCCTTTCGATATTTCTTCCTCAAATTCTTCAAATTATCCCTTTCAGTTTGGGATAAAGTGGAAATATCAGTGGGTTCTTCATACCCATTTTTTACGATATCCCATGCATCCTGTGATGCAAGTAGTCCCTTCATGCGAATACTCCAACTTTCATAATTTTCCTTCTTTAATAAAGGAACTTGAAAAAGAGTCATTCCATTTTCTATGTTTCTTGATTAGCAACCTTGCTTTGATACCATTGTTGGGTATTTTTTATAAGAAGAAGGAGGGAGAAACTTTCAATTTGCTAATGGAGACTGAGTCAATAATTTATAAAGGAGGAAATAAGCTTTATTGTCTTTGCATTTTTATTCTTTTTGCTTGCTTACAAAAGGAGAGAAAACATTCATATTTATAGTGTGATATAATCTTTAGACTTTTCTTTACTATTCCATTTTCTTGAATTTTCTTGATAAAGCATTTTGTAAAATTCTCAAAATTACATATGTGGTAAGTCTAGATTTTTCTCTATTCTTAATTTGACATTTTCATCAATAGAAAGATCACAATCAACATAATTGACGTTTCCTAAAAACCCAGTTTATTTCCAACAACTTTATCAACTAAGTCAATTTTTATGAACTTAGTTAATTTACTTTGATTATTATTATTAATTTTGTTTTATAAATTTAGATATGTTTTTTATAAACTTAGCTAACTTGGTTAATATTTAATAATTTATTAGTATTATTATTGTTAGTATTATTATTGCTCTAAACTTAGTTAATTGTTATGAAAACTTTATGAATTTATCATTATTATTCCACTGTTACCATCATGATCACTATTATTATTATTATTATTATTATTATTAACTTAGTTATTTTTCAGAAAAATTAGTTAACCTGATGATATCTAAAGTAGTTAACTTGGTTATTATTATACTGTGCAATTAACTAAAAGGAAGTCCAACTTAGCAGAATTATTATTGCTGTTCACAAATTAATGGTGTTGGGATTATTCTGAATTTTAAACTAAAACGTCAAGTAAAACATTTATCTATAATAGTTTTCAAGTTAGGAAAAATCTAAAGCATGGTTTAATCACAAAAGTATTGCACTGAAGTTCTAAAACATAGCAAAATGTATAAAATATATCAGTACCTTTGTAACGACCCAGAATTTTGAACAATTTAATTTGAAAATATTTAATTTATTTTAAATATTTGAATGATGGTTTGGATTGAATTTTCAATATAACTTTGAATTTGGCGATTAAATTATAGAATTTAATCTATAGAAAATTGAATAATAATTTGATTCTTCAATTTTAAGCCGATTTAAAAATATTTCAAAGGCTTGTAAAATTCATATTGATAATACTGAAGATAATAGAAGCTTCAGAATTTAATTTGAAAGTGAATTGTTTAGTTTTGAAAATATATCGTTTGAATCGATATTTAAAAATAGCCGTCCGAGGCACAGTCTCGGAATTCGACGAAACCAGTTCCATTGGGTCCGTAATATTGAATTATTCTCGGATTTCAAATTTCGTATTTTTCGGAGTTTATATGTGAGCACACGACATATAAACGTGCCGAGATCAAATTGAATTCAAATTAAATTTAAATTATAATTAGTCAGACACAGCACGTTGCCTTTCCAAAAATCACGCTACTCTCCTTCAACAATGCCTGAGATCGTGGAAGAGATCGTGCAAAGCATCCCTCTTTCAATTTTAAATATTCACGTCCTCTCCTCTTTTCAGTTTTAAATTGAAGAAAGAAATCATGGCCGATGGAAGAAAATGAAACTCTTCTTCTCGTTCGAAAATTTATTGGCCGAAGCCGTCTCCCTCTCTCCCATTTCCTTCTTCCCCCTTTCCTTCTTCAATCTCAAAAAAATCAAAATGCAGTTTAAAAAGAAAAAAAGAAAAAAAAAATGGCCGAAGCCCTAAATCGAAGTCGCAAGCGACATTGAGGCAGAAGGAGGAGCGAAGCAATCTCGTGCAGTGGAGGCTCGCGACGGCGACGATGGCGTTCGCGATGGAGTTGACCCGCGCGTGCTTGCGCGTGGAGAAGGCGAGTGTGGAGCGCGAGATAATGGCCACGGCATCGAGAGGCGCACGCGATGATGAGGCGGCGGCGAGCATTTGGGTGATAGCGACAGGCGATGCTGATGGAGGTGAGGCGCGATTCGATGGCAGCGGCAACAATTTGGGTGATGGCGTTCGTGGTGAGGGTCACGGTGACTCGAGTAGGGGAGGGCCGGCTGTGCTCTTCTTTTTCGAGTGAGGTATGTTTTTAAAAAAATAAAATAAAAATATATATATGTTTAATGCAGAAATCTTACGGTAAGTAAATTGGTGATAACTTACTTGTTTAATTTATTCTTAGAAATGATTAAAGAAGAAAATTTAATTTTAAACTAAAATTGTAGTTAAGAAAAAAAAATTATTAAAGGAGAAATCGGCTAATTAAATCTGTTAAAGGAAGATTAGTTTTGAATTTAATTTCTTGATTAAATAAAATTGTTAAAAGGAATTTGTTTAAAAATAAATAATAATAATAATAATTAAAAGCATTAGTTTTGAATAGAATAGGATTAATGAAATTTATCAAATAGGAAGATATAGATATAAAAATAAATATATATGTAAATAAGCACACTTTTTTTTAAAATAAAATAAATGTATAGATAGATTTTAAATCTACCAAGTTTATATTAAAATAATATATATAATGAGGATTAATTATTTTAACAAAATTTATCTGTTTATTTTAGTAACTAAAGGATATTTTATCAAAGGAAAATTTATTTAAATAAATAGTTAGTTAAGAAAATTTATTAAAAGAAATTTAGTTCAATTTGAAATTCTAGTTAAATTAATTTATTTAAGGGAATTTAGTTTCAAAATTTAAATTTTTAGTTGAACAAATTTATTAAAAGAAGTTGATTTGAAGATATTAATTTAAAGTAAAATAATTAGTTAAAAATTTATGATTCGTTTAAATAAAACCATTAGTTAATTTAACTATTAAAATGAAATCACCGATGAATCGGAATTATTAAACGAAAATTTATTATTCGATTATTTCGAATATTAATAAATTGTGTAAATATTTATACAAGGTATAAATCAAGAAAATCGAGTCAAGATGGGAAATGGATGGCAAAATAAAAGCTAAGGTGAGAACTTCTCACTCAAAAGGATTTATTTAAATTTTAAGTAGTTAGATTTAAAATTGTTAGTTGTGTTGATTGAATGCTTGAATGATGATTGTTATATATATATATATATATATATATATATATATATATATTGGATGTGAATAGACCCTATACGCCGTTAGTAAGCGGAGGTTATTTATTACACACATATACTGCGATATTCCACCCTGAAGTGGAATTGGTATTATATTAGTATATAGCAATATATATATATTGGCATATGTATATATTGCAGTTGAATTATTTCCCGCATTGTATAGCGGATGAGACCCTATTGCGCCGTTAGTAAGCGGATAATATTTTATAAAATCCCATATACCGCGATATTCCACCTCGAAGTGGAATGAGTATTGTGCTAATGTCTGTGGATGCAGGGAAACAGGTTGGAGGGATCCAACTGGATTCCTCACAAATATTTATTTGATTCAGATATTTTGATATTTGATTGTTTATCATGGATGATATATGATGTTTGAAAGTCGTGATTGACTATTTGATGTGTTGCATCATCGGATCCAATTTTGAAGTTTAAAAGTAACGATTTTGATTTTCAAGGGATTTCTAAAGTGATTTTTGAAAGTATACGTTTATAAAATATTTTTGGAATAAATTCATCTTAAGTAAATAAACGTTATAATCTTAATATTATGAAAATTATGATTTTTGAGAAATACAGTTAAAAGTTGATTTTTGAAAATATGAGATTAATGGTTTTATAAAATAACTTAAATTGGGATTTTTGAATTTATTGTGGAAGGTTTAAAAATAGGATTTATAAAATTTGATCATTTTATAAAAATCCAAATGATGAAATTATAAAGGAGTTTAAAGACGTTTGAAAAAGAATAATATAAATTGATCCATATAAAAGATTTATAAATTGATATTTATAAATTAAAAATATTTGAATTATAAAACGAGTTTTTACAAGTGTTAGAATGAATTGTGAATGAATTTCATAAATGAATGAAATTTATAGGATTATAACGGTGAAGTTATAAATGGAATTTTATAAATAAAATTTATAAAGTTATTTAGAGAATATATTTTGGATAAATAAATGAATCTTATAAGTTATAAGATTTATAATTTGGGAAGTTTGAAAGAACGTTTTTGCAAACAAATAAATTATAAGTATTTAACTTATAATATGGACTTTCGGTATATAATTGAGTTATAAAATTGAATAGGATTAATAAAGGAAATTTGTAAAAGGAAGTATTGTAAAATAAATAGAAATGGAATGTATAAACATTATTTTATAAATCCGCAACGACTTATTTTGATAAGTAAATTGTTGTAATTTATTAATGGAGTTATATTCACGTTTTAGGAAGTGAATAATCTTTTAAAATAAAGTGAATAGAAATGATAAATTTGTTAACAAGTATATTCATTTTTTTGAATGAAAAATATATATATCTTATAAAGATATTTTTGGAAAATAAATAAAGAATGGAAAATTATTTAGAATCTGGTGATGTTGGCATATCTATTGATAGTTCAATAACTGACTATCAATATTTACCTTTAAATAGGTATTTGTTGTGATTTGCTTGAATTTGAATGCCACACTTATTTTTTAAAATAAGCGCTCACTATTCGGGTTAACCGGGAAAGGACCTTGGGGTCGTATAACCCATTCCGAATATGTGATACGTCGTTATGAATTGCATTTGAAGATCGGTGTTGAAGACCGGATATTTTCAAAAACGAACGGGTTTCTTGTTGATTGTCTCTGCACTGGCTGATCCCCGGTATAGAGATCTCCATATGCGATGGGAAATTCGGGCGTGATCAGAGATTATCCGGATTGCAAGGACTTCTTTGTAAGTGCCTTCGGTTCTGTTCGATCCCGGAACAAACTTGTATGGATTGTAGGTCTGACATTACAAATTGAGATATAAAGCCGATTTCTTTCAAATATATTTCTCTTGGTGGCGGAGAATTTATTCTCTTAGCTTAACACCCTTCTCTGAGACGTACGAGCTCAGAGGTTATATAGTTGAAGGTTATCAGCGATATACTCCCAATTTTGATAATGTGACATACTGAGTGTTGCTGTGAAATGATCATTGTGTTGATCATTTATGATAGGATCATTTATTTGATCGTCTATCTTGGTGATCATTTCTATGATCATTTGTTGACCCAAAGCACAGCTTTTGTATAAAGAGTGGCTTTGTGGACGTGACTTCGTCGAGCCTCACAAACCGGTAATGGTCGAAACAGGAATTGTGCGGCAAGGTTTTCAGGGATAGCGTCCTTAGGGTATGACCATTCCTTCTGGAAAAGGGTAGTATCATGGTATGGAGCCCAGATACTTACTCATGTTGAAACACTTATTATTATGGTGTGATGTTGGTTAGAGAGCTCTCGTTTAAAGGTCCCAAAGGACCGGGGGTGGCATATCTGAGGGTTTATAATATCCCTTGGGAAAAGGGGTTCCCGGCCTTGTTTGGCAGAGATCCAGTTGGGTTCTCGGAGCGTCCTTCCAGAGGCGTTTCCATGTGGCAATGGAAAGTTCCTTGGCCTGACCATTTGTTGGAAAATCCATTCTTCAAATACGAGCCTTGTACCGTATTAGTTGTATTACCTACCATCTACTTATGGTGGCGCCCCACTGTTTGGATGGTAGCTATAGTAGGCATAGTTCGAAATGTCTATGCTGGCTAAGATTTATATCTTTATTTTCGAAATGAATTTTTCCTACACTATGCACTAGTAATAATATCAAATGTTCTTTTTAATGCGTATCAAGCATCTTTGACTATCATAAGGAGAAATCTCCTCCGATTCTGCGTTTGCATTGTGTGTGTGTGCGGGAGGCCTTATGGTAGTCTCATTTTTAAAAGCATTGCGAATTGACTTTAAAAATATCCCTCTATTTTGTTTTCAAAGATAAATAAACTGTTTTGAGTTTCACACCAGTCACATGACTGACTCGGAGTTTATTGTTTTCCTTCCTAAACTCAGGGTGCCCACCAATTTCCACACGGGCAGTCAAGAGTTAAGGTTTATCAGGATATTCTGGAATTCAGGAATTGCTGGAGGCAAGCTGGATGGCATGGCGTATTTACTAGTATATAGTACTTCTTTTTCCGCTGTTTGTTGTTTGTTGTTGTACATTCTGATGTAATGTAGTGAAATGAAATGTAATAACTGATATAGCTCTTTGTTTAAAGATTATTCATTTATCTATTATATGTTGTTCCGCTGCGAATTGTGAGATTCTGATGTTGTTCTGTTATTTCTTTCCGTTCTATTTTCTATCTTTTCTCTCTTCTTCTACCTCTTTTTTCTTTCTTAAAACCCTAAGGGTTCGCATTTTCGTTCATCTTGAGTTAATCACTGGAGATTAGTGTCTATTCAAGGGTACGGATTTGCGGGTCTTTACAACCTTCCTCCAAATTTGATTTATAAAGCCAGTGCTTTTCCAGTGCTAAACAAGCCAATGCTTTTCCAAATTTAATTTATTTGCTTGGCTAGCTTGAGTTTTAAGACCGTTGACCAATAGACATGCGGATATAAATATCAGTGGTTATAAAATCAAAACATCTTTAAATATATAAAATTAAATGAGGAAGCAAATATGTATAATATCAAATGAAATGGCATAGTCAGGAAGGATGGATGCATTAGCAACACATAAAATTGAGATGCTTTACTTGGTTAAGAGTAAGATATCAAAGTTTCGTAGTAAAATATTTTTTAAAACATAATAAACTAGATCTAGTAATCATTTATTTCCTTTCTTTCAACATACATAACATCCCAATGAATAAATATTAAATATTAAGCCGTGGTATACTACTCAGTGGTCTTCTTCATACTTTGCAACCTTATCTCATGAGAGTACAAATTGATTTATCTAGGTTTCTAAAACTCCAAGCAACTCATTTTATGTTCACAGACACATAACGCGCGCATGCACGCTCTCAAGCTCACACACACACATATATAACACACACACACACACACACACACACACATATATATACATATATATACACATGATACTTCTGCATAGTTCTGTAATATTGTCTTAAAACTACTCTCATAGAAGTAGCAAGTGCTATTGGGATGCTCTGAAACATACTGGTTAAAATTTGGAACAAAGAAAAATCACGGTTCTTCCTTAATCTCGGTATTGCTTGGTAAGCATTTTTTTTATCATTAGATTTCCATCATAACACTTCTTGATTGACTTAGATAAAGTAAATCTTCTTTAAGCATTCAAATATATGTATCATGTCATTGTTAGATACCATCAAAAGCAAATGAAGCCGCCTATTATATTTTAAAATGTCTTGGAAAGAATCAAGTTGATGATTGATGAGATGGCGAGGATGAAACATTTTACAATATACGAATAACTAGTCTACAACAATAACTTTAGGATTATCTATAAGAGCGATGCAAGACCAATATATAAATACAGACACATGAAACTTGATGAGGTCAATACCACACCCAAGTTGGTCAATGATAAATTATCTCAAAATTACAACCATGGCTGAAATTAGTTGTATATTTCATTTGGATTCACTGAATCTAATACATATTCTATATGAAATAAACATCTGGTTTAATCAACCCATGATTGTATAAGAAAAAAGATAGAAAAAGAATACCATTGACGTAGCTTTGGGAAGAGTACTTCCTGTCTAGCTTGAATTCATCCATAACCCAGTCTGTCTTCTCACCAGTCTGTCTTCTCACCTTAGGTGCCGACCTTTGTAAAACACGAGAGTTTTCTTCATTCCTATCAAAACTTTATTCCTTGAAATCTTGTTATATTTACCAGTAGACTTCTAGTAACCAGATTTAGTTGCTCTTTCTCAAACCTATTGAAAATTTCATATCCCTTTCAGAGAAGAAGTACACTCTATTCTTCCCATTTTCACTTTCCCTTAAACATACATAAAATGTGTATATAATAAAGGGACTGTACATAAGAGAAAGAAGAAGATGTAAGTAAATTTACTGACAATTCGAAAGCACGTCTAAGTCCTGTAGTCGGTTGCCATATTCTCGACAATGGTGAGATTTTGATTAGGGGAAAGTATCCCTTCTTCGTGTATGGAACCCAAGGCAATGGAGGGGCGAGGAGTGGTAGACAAGGTTCGGCATGGAAGGGATAAGAGAGGTTGAAGATGAGACAAGGAAAGAGGAGACGCGTGTGAAAAATTGTACTTTTGGAGGTAGAGTTAGGGCATCTCCACAACGTTATTTCAAGCAATATCTATGTGACATAGATAGTTAAACAATGTTAAGTTAACCTGAATCCACATCATAATAAAATAATTTTATTTTCTCCAACGCAAACATCTTTACATAATGAAATTTACATAGATCTCAAAAGGTTAATGGTAGTCACCGCTTAACGTTGTGAATTACAATGTCTAAAAGTAGACATTTTTCTCCACAATGTCTAACAAAAAATGTGCCGTAATAATATTACATATTTTAATTACCTAAGCATTGTAGATTAAGACCTAAAATACAATATTTAGTATCTATGTGCCAATCACTTTACATTAAAAATATTTTGGATTGGAGATGCTCTTAATTTGAGGAACTAATTTGAAGCGAAAAAGGAAAATAATTTGGGAAAGAGGCGGCTATCAAAAATGCGTGGGGATCCTGCTTATGGAAAAGCGTTATGCAACCTCTGTATTATTAATAATAGTTCTAATACCTTTGGTATCGTACTTTTTTGGTATCAGCGTGAACTACCAAAAAATGCCCCTCTATAAATATTACTAAATTTTAATATCGCTTAAACATAGGACCTAACATTAAACTCATTTACCAATTCATTAATAACAGTTCTAATACCTTTGTTATCACACTTTTTTAGTATCAGCATGAACTACCAAAAATGCCCCTCTACAAATATTACTGAATTTTAATATCGTTTAAATATAGGATCTAACATTACACTCATTTACAGATTCAAAATGCCCTTCCATAAATATTCTCAACTCTTAATATCACTTAAAAATAGGATCTAACAAATAATTTTTTTTAGAAATTTATTTATTATCTTTAATAATAGTTATCATACCTTTGGTATCAAACTTTTAGGTAACATTGTAAACTACTAAAAATGACCCTACAGATATTATCAAATTTTATATCTAAAATTTTTTTACAAATTTTTTTATTAATTAATAATATAAGAAAAATACAAACTAACAAAAATAATTAGATGTAAAATTAAAATTCAAACCAATTACACATGATTTTAACGCAAAAAAATGACAAAATAACTATGTTAATAATTTTTACTTAAATATGTTAAACATATACATTTGTAGTTCACGCGCAAAGCGCGCGCCATGATGCTCATCCTAAATAAAACAAATTAAAAAGAACAAAAGACACTATAAAATAAAGAGTTATCAATTGACGTTATGAAATACAACATTTCTTGTAGTGTTTTCATGTAAACTAAAATGAGATTTTCACTTAGATATTTTTAAAGAGTGATCAAAATTATATTATAAGTATTAAAAAAATTAATTAATATATTTTAATTTATTCAATTACAAAGTTATTGGTTAATTAATTAAGTAAAAGGTAATTAGTACTTAATTATCAATTAAGTAAGATAACTATAATTAGTTAATTAAGTAAGGCATAAATAATTATGAATTAAGCGAAGGTTGATTAATTATTATTTAAGGTTAATTATAAATAAATTATTAATTAAGTGAGGTTTAATTAATTAATTAATAATCAAGCATGGTTAATTATTAATTAAGTTAACATTTTATTAAGATTCAATTGTTATTGAATAAAGGTTTAAACTTATTGTTAACTAATAAAATAAAGGTTTTAATTTTAGTTGCTTTATTTCCATGGATTTGTTTGCTTAAAAAGCAGCTTTCTTTTTCAAAGAATGTTTTAAATGCAAAGGATTTTCTTTGTCTATGTCATTAAGTAGCCAACAATTATTGAATAAATTACTTTGGACATTTATTAAGCATAATAAAACCCTATTTTGTTATAAATAAATTGTGTAGACTATTGGTGACATTTGGTTAGTAGAATAGATCCCCGTTCTGCTATTATATTAAATCAGACATTTATTTAAGTGTCAGTTAATTAATATTTGGATTTATTAACATTGCAAAAATGATGTATTATCTATTGATGGTTAATTATGGATTTGATTTACATATATATTCCTTATGTAAATAACATTTATGTGACTTCAAAGGTCAAATTTAACTAAATGATAACTTGATTTAGTACCACTATGGCCTCTAAGCCTCTTCTCGAATTTATAAAGTTATGGATTTTATATTAACTTAAATTTTATAATAATTTAAGGTTAAGTGTTTATAAACGATGTTTTAAAGTAAGCTAATTAATTATTTTATTAATGAGGTTTTAAATTTAATTAATTATTTTAATTATGATGTTTAAAGGAAATCAATTAATTAAATAAACATGTTTATAAATAATAATTTGTTTATAAAAGGGATTTTACTTCATAAAAGGATTTATTTAAAGAGATTTTCGAATGATATTTGGTAAACGATATTTGTAAGGAATTTTTATAAAGGAGTTACAAAAGAAAATTTATAAAAGAGTTTTAAAAATAGAAAGGGATTTTACAAATCATTTTAGAGATTTATAAAACAAATTTTATAAATAAAACTAGAGATATTTATACATATTAGTAAATATGAAACGGGATTATCAGGAAATGAAATTTGGTTTTGATATTTAATCCTTCTTAATTATGGTGGTATGGAAACATTTTTTCATACTTAACACTGAAGGATAGTGGCATGGTATACACAAAAATATTTTAAATGATATTTGTTTGGCCCATTTAAAATATAAATTTGGAAAAGAGGAAATCTTCCTTAATTTTTGTAAATATACTTATGTCGAAGAGAAAAGTATATGAATGTTTTCCAAGGATTTGGACGGAGTATACGGGGTTTGTGAAAATACATTTTGTGAGGGTATTTTAAATCAAATGATTCAAAAAAAAATTAATTTAATGAAGGGTTAATTAATGAAGGCTTAGTAGATACCATATGGAACTAAGTCTATGTTTGATTGTTTGTTTATTTGATAGCTCAATAACCGACAATCAAATCTGGACTATCTTTTTGATCAATAAATATTTAGGAGAAAACATAAGAATTATCTGGTAAAATTATTTTTATTGATGCTACTATACGTATAAACTCGTTGTGTTCTCCTATAAAAAATGATAAGGAGATCCGTCCACTTAAACTGTTAGGGGGTGATCCTAGCTCTTATGTATTGTCTGTTTATTTCTAAAAGAATCGAAGTTTAGTTTACCGAAAAATACTGAATGTTGGTTCATAGAGACTGGCATTGGTAAGTATGAGTTATTCAAAAACCACTTCGAACCAAATCAAATGTCTGAATCGAAGACATCTTGAAGATGATTGAATCGAAGATGGAGATCTTTGAAGCGAAAGGCTACTTGCTACTGATCCTGAGGGTGTCCAAAATAAATGCAGTAGATAGTGTTTTCAGTTTTGTTCAATCCCAAAACAAACTTGTATGGATGAATGTTGGCATTGCATTGTTGCTTGGAGGGCAATGTTAGCATTCAAAGTGGGATTTGCTATAAAAGTGAAAACGTAGCCTCGGGCCTCACAACCGGTAAATGACTAAAGTAGGGACTTTTAGTAGGGCTATGTGGGTCGCTCCCATTAGGGTATGATCATCACTTGTATGTAGATTGACATTTATTTATGGATTATGTATGTTATGGCCATAAAGACGGTTTGTCAAGGACAACTGGACAGGTTATCAAATTTAACATTATCTAGGAAGGGTTAGGCCAATCCTGAATAGCAGAAGTGCAAATTAAGACGGTCTTGGTACATTTTCTTTAGAGGTGTACTATACGGAAGGTAGACCCTTGCCTTTTCATTGTTGGAACCCAACCTCCAATAAGTGTCGTCGGACTTAATTGTATACCTATTATGCTGAAATTTAATTAGTATAACAATTTTGGCTAAACCATGTATATTATTATAATATCATCGAGTTTTATAATAAAAACGGTTTGGCTATCATAAGATGAAAACCTATCCGTGTTTATTGCGCATGGCCTTATGAGATACCTTTATTCTGAAAGGTTTTATTAAATTAAGTAATCTGGTTGATTATGTTTCTCAGGCTAGTTTTACCAGACTAATCCGGACATTATTTTTTTATAATTTTTTGGTCAGCCCGAGTAGGTTTTCTTGATTTAGCTTGACACTTTAGAGCTTCAGGAGACGAGCTGGATGCCTCCCACACATACTCCTATATTTTATGTTGTCTTCTGATGTTTTGTTCTTGTGGCATTTATTAGCAATTATAAAGATAGATTGTTGTAACTCTCCAACAGCTGATGATAGGATAATTTAACTCTGATTGATGTATGTATATAAAAGTTTTCTATGTATATAAAAGTTTTCTATGTATACAAAAGTTTTCTTTTTATAGAGTTCACTGATATATTATAGATTATCCATCACATTGTGAGATTCTGTTTGGACTTTTATAATTTCATTTTTTTTCAAATTTTTTTATTTTTCACAATCCAAACTATTCTCCAACAGTGGTTGAACATATTATATTTTTTTTATAAAATGATATGATTACACTTCAAACTAATCTCCAAAAAACTTCGAACTATCTATTTATATTCTTGCCACGTCGAACTACAATAGGAAATTAGAACCAAGATCTACAATTTCAAACCAAAACAATCTGAATCTGACTTGAACCCGATAGGTGGTCGGGTCTAGTTGATGAAAATAACATGAAGAACTGATTCAATTTGAAAGATTAGACTAAATGGCAAAAACGTATAACATTTTTAGTGTCATTACCCAGTTAGATCTAAACCGACCCAATCTAGACCAAACTTCATGTTAGGTCAAAGTTTTAAAAATATACAAGTTAGACATGACAAAACCCAATTGGACTAGAATCGAAACAAGCAGAGTCGGGTCTAGGTACGACCTGAAGAGTCTAATTACCACAGTTGTACCAAACAAATAATCTTTTCTCATTCTCCAAATTAATCTCGAACGAACTTCAAACTATTTGTTCTAATTACTATTGTATGAAACAAATAGTCTTGAATGGATATGTTTTAGTCCGCAGAAAACTTTGAATTACCTGTTCCTATTACAGTCGCATCGAATAAATTGTCAATCTATATGAGACAGCCGAGAAAGGTGCAAAATCTACGAATCTGATTATGCAGATATTGACATAGAAATTATGATAGCTAAGTCGAATTATGATTTCTTATTTATCAATAATATGTACTATTACTTTAGGTTTTAGTTTTAAGACTATTATTCTCGAAATTCTATGCTTATGACATTATGTTTGATGATGGATTTTGCAAATTGTCAAAAAATCTTTATTATGTATATGGTAGATATAAATTGTATTGAACCTTTTAAATTAACTGTTATATATATTAAATTTTAAAAAAATTTATAAATATGCACAGTAAATGCGCGCACCATTTGCCACTTCATGCGCCAAGACTCTAAGGAAGCTTTTCTCCTTTTGCGTCATGCGCCATTAATAACTATGCCCGAGGGGGGGGGGGAGGGGTACTGTAGTGAGAATATGTAAAAATCTAGTAATTCAATAAATGTTTCCATATTGATTTATAACAAACATACTAGGAATATAACATCCAATATCACAACCAAAAAAAATAATTAAAAAGTCAAAGTAAAGTTTGTACAACTTATAATGCACAAAAAGTTGCACAGATATATTGCCTATATAGGATTGTGTTTGAATTTTAGCAATGAATTAAACCGATAATATAAGTTCAACGGATTTTATTGACAATATCAGTGTAATTGAGCGCACTGTAATTCTCAAGCAGCATTATTTCACCATGGAAATCAACAATATCCCTCCCCATCTTCATCAACTCCTCTCTATTATCTTCCTTGACTTCTTTTGTTGCTTGATCTTGAAGCACCTGCGTTGTAGACAAAAAAACATTGGTTGCTAACATTGACTTCCAACATTACAAGAGCTTACGAGGAAATAATACATCCTTATAATGTTTTCTCTAAACTTATAATCCAACTTTTAATTAACTTCTACTTCTAAATATTAATTATGAATACTAATGTTCATGACCTAACCATGTTGCGAGTAAAATCAAAATTTTCACAACTTTAAACTTCAAGTAAGTAAAATATCGGACTTAATATTAACTGCATGAGTATAGTCTACACAAAATTATTTATTAATTTAGAATTAACCTTTTAACAAGCGCACAAAATATATAAATTTTAGGCATAAACATCATGTATAAAACAAGAATCGCCTATTGTTTAATGATATACCCTCCTTCCTTATCAGTAAAAAACCAATTAGACTTCTCTAATTCCTTCTTCATAAGCTCCATAAACACTGCCTTCTCCAACATCATCACTTTGCCTTTGATGTCATATGAACCTCCGGTGATCCTCCTCTTCTTCATCAGTTGATCTCCACCTCTATCGACAAGCTTTAGCGCCTTCTTCAATTCCTTATGTGACAAGAATTTATCCACCTCCGCCTGCGAGTTTAGGGAGCGACTCTAGTTTCAAAATAGCGGTTGTTGACCAAATGATACAAACATGAGCTGAATAGGTATACTAAACATGGAAGAACAATTATGAAGTTGAGAGAGAGGACGAACGAGAATAGGGGAGCAAGGGTGAAATAGAGATGAGTGTTGGAGGAAGAATTTAGGTGGCGGCTGTAATTTCAAATTCCATTAACGAGGGTTTTGTTGTTATTGAAAATATTTAATATGCTTTGGTCAAAATATGCACATAAAAGTACTAAGAACTCTATAGCAGTTTGATGTATTTATGATATTACCAACTTTTGCAATGGCAATAAGCGTTGTAAGATTTTGCGATTATATAACTGTTAGTAATTTGTATCGAAAATAACTGTTACAAATTAGGATGGGAAAAAAATGTTGCAAAATGGATTGTTCTGTATGGTGTTCCATAGGAGGGTATCGTGGGTTCACATTCAATGTATGGCACGCTATCTCTAACTAATATTCCATACATATCGAATACATCCAGGCAAACATATCCAAGTTTTTTTAGAGAAACCTTGCCAAATCCTTGTTCACCTTCATGCTAAGATGAGATTCGAGCTTTAGGACTTGAGTGGGTCATCCCAATCGATCGGGATGTTAAATGTCAACTCGGCTAGGGCCGCATTTGCTTCCTCTAGCACTTCCCTCGGATCTATAAATTTGTGAAAATTTTCTACATCACCCGATATAGGGCTTAGGTTGTGTCTGCTATGTGTAAACTGATTTGATGAAGAGGGTCCTCTTTGCACTTTTTCTCCTTTCACGTCACTTCGCCTCTCTTAGCTCTACAATATAACATACTCATCTCATACTCTGATCTCATTGAATAGCTCCTATCTCGTTCTCAGTTGGGAACTTCATTATTAAGCACCTTGGGCTTAAGGACACTCTGAAACTGGCAAAGGCGGGTCTATCGAAGAAAGCGTTGTAAGTAGAGTTTGTATCCATCATAACAAAGGTGTAACTGTAATAATCATTAGTAATTTGTAAGAGAAATAACTATTACAAATTAGGATGGGAAAAAATGTTGTAAAATTGATTTTTCAGTGTGGTGTTTCATGCGAGGGTACCGTGGGTTCACATTCAATGTATGCCATGTTATCTCTAGCGATATTCTACACATATTAGAATGCATACAGGAAAATATGTCCAGGTTTTTTAAGAGAAACCCTACCAAATCCTTATTCATCTTCATGCTAAGATGAGATTCGATCTTTAGGACTTGAGTGGAGTCATCCCGATTGATCAAGATGTTAAATGTCAACTCGGCTAGGGCTGCTCCTGCATCCTCTAGCTCTTTCCTTGGATCTATAGTTTTATAAAATTTGCTACGTCATCCAATCCAGGGCTTAGGCGGTGTTTACCGTGCACAAACTAATTTGATGTAGAGGTCCTCTTTCCACTTTTTCCTCTTTTACATCACTTTGCCTCTCTCAACTTTTTGATGTAACATTCTCAAACCATACTCTGATCTCATTGAATAGCTCCTACCCTATTCTCAGTTGGGAACTTCATCATTAAACACCATGGGGCTAGGGCAAGCCTGAAACTGGTAAGGGCTGGTCCACCCAAGAAAGTGTTGTAAGTAGAGTATGTATCCATCACAATGGAGGTATGCACCTGTACTCTCTTAGTTACGATCACCATGCTCCAATGATAAATCAACACATCCAATATGTTCTACAGCCTCTTTGGAAAATCCGTGGATGTCGGATTTAAATGACTTCAGATCCTGCCTATTCATCTTCATATAGTAATAGTTTCTCTTGAACAAAATATTGACTGAGCTCCCACGACCAATGAAAACTTGTTTCATAGTTAGGGGCTCAATCACATCATGATCACCAAATGGTCAAGCTTTGGAGCTTCTACCCCATTTGCATTATGATTTCTGGACATGATATCATAAGTCATTAATCCTAGTTGCTTTACCGAAGCTTCATCTTTTACAGCAAAGCATCTCTCGTGCATAACATATTTTGACGAACACTCATATAATTCCATCCAATTCCATCTTTTCTCCATCGAATGAGGTCTGCCAGTTATGGTGTTAATCATAAGTCACCTTTCAGGCTACCTAGGCTTACCCTCACTAGGCCCAGCCTGCCCCGTTGATCCATTTGCTCTGGGTTGATTATTCACTTGCTCACCATCCCATGGGTCTTTCACATACCATTGAATTTTCCGTTTCCTTTTCAGATCTTTGATTAAATCCTACAAATGTCTACATTCATTTGTTTTATGCCCTTTGATTTCGTGGAAAACGTCGATACTTCTCAGACATCTTATCACACTTAGTCAACTCCCTCCAAGCCATCTTTTTAATATAGTTTTCAACGCCTTACATTCAAGATAAATGTTTTCCACGGTCTCGTACAGCAGGGTATAATCTTCATGCTTTGGATACCCAAGAAGCTTCTTAAAATCAAGCTTTCTACCTCCAGCACCTTGGTTTCCTCTTTTATGATTTTTATTATTGTTTCCCACATTAATTGCAACATTTTCAATGCTCTCGTCACTATGTTTCATAGCAACATTACGTTGTATTACTTCAGTTGATGGCCTTCCACCGACCTTTCCAATGGCAATATCTACATTTTCCAAGCAAAGACATTAGGTCGCTTTTCGATAAAACTCCTCCATGGTTTGTAGTGGCTTCCTTATAACAACCCGATATTTTCAACCATTCGCATCCGCACATGCCGGACTTGAATTTCTCAATATACCGCATTGTAAATAAAATTTGGCAAATCTCAGGACATATAGTAAATAAAAATCAAAAAACACAGACGCAGAGTAAGAAATGCAGCGGAAGTAAAAGAGATAGTAGTTCATGAAGCTACTATGAAAATTTAAATAAAATACAACAGAATAAATAAAGTACAATAGAAGTCTCAAGATGATAACCAAGTACAAGATGAATAGAACAACAGAACTGGAATAGATAAAACTAGATAAGCAAATGATCTCCAGCGATTCCAATCTCCAGAAAGTGGAATCCAAATCTGTGAATAACTCAGGCTGACCTGAGCGTAGATAAAATACAAACACTGGAGTCAGGACAATATATACTTATATAATGTAAACCAACTCAAGTGAACTGTAATAAAGTACAAGTAACTTAAAGGATGCCTGGGACCGCCCATCCTCTAAGGATCCGTTAAACTATATACTATGTAGTAATATTTCGCTATTATAATAATGTCTACAGTAAAAAAAACATACTTTTAAATAGCGTTCCGGGCTACCCATATCACCCTTCACACATAATAGTCCCAGTAGTCCGTCCAATAATATAATATCTCCAGATCGGGAGACTATCAGAGGATATGACACGGGCTACGGGAGAAAACCAAACTCGTACAAGGCTCGCTAGGGTAGGTGACAAGGCACACGAGGCAATGCCAGTGTAGATATACCAATTACGCTTCCGGGCTGGTGGTAACGCAGCAGCCACATATGCCCACCTCGAGCCACACTCCTATATCAAAGGTGTGCACACCAAATCAATCACAAAAGCAATAGAATGGCATCGAACAAGTGTGTCCGATCGGAGGAGCTACCTCACTTGGCCCGCCGATAGCTCATGTTTTAGACACCTTAAGCCAACTCATGGGAGTCGGGTCCACATTACATACCTTAAGAGCGTCGCCACCATCCTACTTCATTCTGGAATCTACACCGCATACACGGTTGTTAAAGTGGTTTTCGGTATCGACAGAGAGTATGCCAGATATCCGATCCCGGTCTCTTTGACAACCAATCGTTATTATAACCCGTGGTTATAATTTAAAATATAATATTTTATACTTTGAAATAAAATATCATTTCAAATCCAAACCTTTATCAAAATAAAGATTAAATCATTTTCAAATCATTTCAATATAATAAGATATAATACCTTTCTAAACATCCTTTCAAATCACTTCAATATGTTAAAATATCACATCTTTCCAAAACTTCATTTCAAATCATTTTAATATATGAAAATCCTATCTTTCCAAAACTTCATTTCAAATCATTTTTAATATATCAAAATATCATTTCAAAGATAGTTTATACTTTGAAACCAAAACCATTTTATTTCAAAACTATATTCAAATCAAAACTATATCATTTCTATTTCAAACATATATTCACCTTTCAAAAATCATAACACTTTCATAGTAATAAAATACTTGAAATCATTACACTTGAAAATCATAACATTCCGAAATAATACATTTTGAAATCATCCTTTAATTCTTTACATTTTACAAATTTATTAAATAAAACCCAAATTTCAAATTTCCATTCAATTTAATTCAAACCATCAATTTCAATTTCAATTTCAGTTTATAAATAAGCCATTTCAAAATTTATCAATTTCAAGTATCGATTTAATCCACAAAATACAATATTCAATCGTAGTATATTTCAAGGCTTAAATATCCCACCTTTCATAAATCCAATATCATTTGAATAAACTCAAATAATATACTTCAAATATTTATTTATCAAATAAATTAAATAAATCAAAAATGAAATATCTTTTCAAATCCATTCCAAAATATCAAAATATTATTCAAAACATCATTCATTTTAATTCATTTAAATACCATTTAAATCCATTCATTTTATTAAATTTAAATACCATTTTAAACTCACATTAAAAATCAAATTCTTCCATTTAAAACGATTTAAATATCTCTTCGTTATCTTTAGAAATTTAACATTTAGTTTCCAGAATTTTATCATTTTCCAAAGATTTTTTTTAAATTTTTTTTATTAAAACAACAAAATATAGTTTCCGTAGCACTTATAAAATGCTACGTAAAATTATAGTTTAAAACAGTTCATTTAAGAAAAGACAACATTTAAATGTTGTAGTATATTTCCTTTAAATTTCAAATGAAATTAAATGTTAAGTTTAACCACTCTAGCACTTACAAAGTGCTATCATAGCCTTTATTTCCAATTAACCTTTTAGTTCATTTAAAATAACTACAGCATTTACAAAATGTTGTAATATCTTGTACATTACATTTCAAAATGCAGTCAAATCAAATTCAGTTTTAATTTACCAATTCACAAATAACTAACTTTTAATATAAATCATTTTAACTTATAAAATCATATATTTCACATTTTAAAATCATTATTTCAATACTCTTATTTTTATGATTTTATAAAGTCAAGTTTCCATACAAAAATCAAGTTTTAACCTAATTTCTTATTTGAATTAAAGCATTAAATTCCATTTCTTAAATTAAATTATTTACTTAATAAATAAGTTTAAATTTCCCAAAATATAACTTATTTCCATTTATTTTACTTAATTAAAATTTCAACTTTTAAACAAAATTCAAAATTTCCCCATTTAAGCTATATTTCAAAAATTACTTAATCATTCATTTGTTAACATTTTAACTTATTCAAAAATCATTATCAATTTTTATAAAATCGTTTAAATACATTTTTAAATAAAAATATTATATTTTTCACTTTATAAAATTCCATTTTAAAACAAAACATAAATTCCAAAATTTTCTGATAGTTCAAATTCTACTTTACTATTTACTTAATTCATTATTTAATGTATAGAAAATCACTAGTATTTCAACAAAAATCATTTTTAATTAAATTTAAATCAAAATATTATAAATTTTACACTTTAAAATATTTTAAAACATTTCAGAAAATGTTATATAAACCACGGGTCTGTATATAGTTTTCTAGCCTAGGTCAAATGATACGGATATATATCATTTCAATCTGCAATTTACAAAGAAAAATCGGGTTCTATCATTTCAAACCTGCAACCCCAAGTAGAAAGAATGACTTGAAAACCGCTCAGGCCTATCATTTCAGCCTATAACGGTTTTCCCCTATTCTAAAGTCCGTTCGGGTATGTATCATTTCAACCCATAGTGATTCTAGTCTACAGGGAACTTGCAATGGTGATAACTGATATAAACAACAGAATAGCATAAAATAACAGTGACATATGATATAACAGGTATAATAATAGGTGTGAACAGCATATGAAAATAATATAGCAGTGATAACAGGATGATATGCATATACAGGTTCAAGTGATGTCAGTTTATAACTACATAAGCACATATTAGTCTGGTGAGATTTACTCAACTATCACAAGCTGGAGATCGACACCAAAGCATAGATACTGACACAATGAAGGCACAAAACTACGGACAAGGCACGAGAGTGGAGAACCAAAGCTATATGCCTTGATAAAATGTACACAAACAATATATATAATTCATAAGTTTCAAGACGAATATAACAACAAACAACATAAGAATTCAACGCCCAAATCAACAATGATTGACTTGCACTTGCTCTCTACCCATATGCTTCAGATATACAGGTATTTGGCTCGGCCTAGGGGTGCTACAGGTCTGGTTTGGGTGAGAGGGTGGTCGACCTAAACATGGTTTTGGTGTGGTGAAGTTTAGGTGTAACTAGGCTACACCATAGGTCAAATATCATCATATGTATGCAATACATTGGTCCGGCCAGAGGTCATATGGCTTGGCCAGTGGCTCCAGAAGGTGGTGGGTGGTGTGGCAGAGGGTGGAGGTCAGGCCAGAGGTGGTGGTGGTGGCGGCGGAAAAAGGTGGAGGAAGAAGGAGATGGCAATCCTAGACTAGGTTTCGTACAGGTGATGGCTAGTGCTAGTTTAGATGGAGTTTTGTGATGATCTTCACCACGGCTTATCTTGGCCTAAGGAGGAGAGGTTTTAGGATGTGTGATGGTCAAAAAAAAGTGGTGGTGGTGGTGGTCGGCCACAGCTTGGAGGAGGGGGAATACAGCTATGAAGGTGGAGAGCATGTGCAAATTCAAGTAGAAAATCAATAAAAAGACAAGAAGAAGATAACTTTTTTTACCAAAGCTTCACAAGGAGAATAGCCATGATTTTTTTTGTGAAAGAAAGATAAATTATTTTCGTGAAAGTGAAAAAAAATGCAGCTGAAATGAGTAGATTACACGGCCAACACAATTAAGAGAAGAGTTGGGAAAATGAAAGGTCGGAAATGTATAGAGACATAGGAATTTCAAAAGTTTAAAACTCTTCGAATTTCCTATATTCTTTTTTTTATCAATGGTTGAAAACAAAGATGAAAGATCTCAGAAAATAAAATAAATAAGAAAAGAATATAAATAAATTTAAACGATATCAATTAAATAAAGAAAATGTAGTAAATACCAAACTAGGCTTTATAAATTTGAATAAATTCAAGTGTACTTCAGAAAATTTGTATTATTATTCTAAAAACATTAAAATATAAAAATATACCCAAAATAACACATTAACACAATTAAAATAATAATACACAAAGAAAATAAAATTTATATAAAGTAAAAATAGGCAAAAATTGTTAAATAAAACAAATTTACTCAAATTTTGAAATGTACATAACTTTTGCAGTTTAACTCCGTTTTCAACGAAACGAAAAGCAATGTTCAAGCTATTTCATCTCTTTTATTAATAAAAGATAAAATTTAAGAATTTAAATATTTAAAATTTAAAATTTAAAAGTCAAAATTTGACCAGTTTGACTAGAAATCCATTTTTTAGTAAAATATCTAAATTATACCAGTTTGAAATTATAATTCACATAATAATCAATATATATTTTTAGAAATTAAATGTTTGAAATAAAATAAGTTTAAAATAATTATAAAAAAAAGTCAAAATTAAAATATATGAAAAATCTAGGGTTGTTACACTCTCCCCCACTCAAAACTTTTCGTCCCCGAAAAGGAATGAGGTATGGGAAAGCACAGAAAAAGACAGAGAAATAAGATTAAGACAAGATGACAAGGAGATTGAAATTATATCTAATAACTATTGTTATAGGTAAGTTTAACAAGGTGGATGGCAAGTAATGCTCAGATTAAAATAAGTACCAACGATTATCAAGGATTATAGAAAGATTTCTAAACAGAAAGATTATAGATAGATGCCTATACCAGTCTGTAGCAAGATGAGGAAAAGTAAGAACAACCAAAAGATAGTTTGAAAAAAAAGTAAGATAATAAGTTTGAAAAAAACAAAATCAGATAATAGGTTTGAAATTTCCATGGTTTCAGCTTAAATTGATAATTACTTTTTCACAAGTTAAGTAAATCTTACTATCTCTGATTTCATTATCTTACCATCCAACTTTCTTAAACTAACATTTTCAAAAATCATGGATTTGAAAAATCAGTATTATCCTCATAATGTATAAATTTAATTCCTCTTTATTCCCAATTAAAATTAAATTTATTCCTCTCAATATAATTTATCACCTAGGCTAAATGTACTTACACTTATTATAACTGTTTTGATTTATTCTTAATTCTTTTAACATCATTTTGTATTATAAGTTATTCAATTTACCTTTTATTCTATATTTATCTCTGTAAATCTTTGATAAAATTTAAGTGTATAACATTTATTATAACCACTCAAATTTTATTTAAAAAATCATTTTATATTGTATAATATCCAATTACATTATTAACTTCTAAAAATTAAGGTAAGTTACATTGGACGACAATTGAGTATTATACAAATAAAGCTTTCCAATTCAATCATTTCAAGTTTGAATCATCTATTCAAAAATTTTGATTTTCTTTTTATAACTGAAATTATTCTTTAAGATAAAATTTAAGAATTAAGTTTCTGATTCTCTTCAAACCATTTAGAGATAAATAAATATATGTACATAATATGTCAAATCAATTAAAATCATATATCTATATAAATCAAATCATATCTTAGAAAATTCAAATCAATTAAATTCTCAAAACAAAGCTGTAGCAAGACTACAGAACAGTCTCTTCACTTCGAAACTCGAAAATGAATGTCGATGATGTCGCGGTCATCACCGAAGTTATTTTCCAGCGACAAAGAGAAGAGCACTAATTTTAAACTTTAAAATTTCTTGGAACAAATTTCTATTAGAAAATACTTTAAATAATATACCCCTTTTAAAACTTTAAGCATAAGGTTTGAAACCATCGGAAATTAAATTCTCAAAATTCTTGTTTTAACTCATTTCCGTTCCTATTTATAAATTCATTTATAGAAAAATAAATGATAAATCAAGTATTATCATTTCAAATGATCAATTTAAATCAATTTATTAAGTTCAATAAATTTACTTATATCAAAATTTATTTCATTAACCAATTTTTTTAAAAATAATATTGTGTTAGTTTGTTCTGTCAAAGTGTTTTAGAAATCCCATCGATAGCGTTGATCAGATGAATCGATCAGAAACCCAATTCAACATCAACAACTCAAACAACACAATATATAAAACATTTAAATTTTAAATATTAGTTTACAAATACACTATACATGAATAGATTTCAAAGAAGGATAGAGATTCAAATATGATTAACTCAAATCAAAGGAAATTCTGATTTGAAAATAAGTTGGAAACAAGGATGAGATGCTTAAATAACAGAATAGGAAGATGGATAAGCTTATGTAAATCACGGGCAACTTTAACTGGTCAACCGTGACTTAAAGAATAAGGTCGATGTGGATTTTCTGGGGTAAACTACATTCGACCTCAGGAGATAGAGTTTAGAATAACAAAAGATATTAGCATCTAAACCAAGGATAGATATAAAATCTGGTGAATCGATGCTAATTGTAAAGGAGTTTCTCCCTTTACAAATGAATTTTTTTGAGATTGGCAGGACTGCCAATTCATTATAAAGCTCATTTGAAGTGGTGTTATGGGATACTCCAGAATCAAAAGGAGATGAATAGTGAGGGACATGAATGGATTTTGGAACCGCAGGGAATGTTCCAAAATTCAAATGAAATTTGAATCAAAGAGGAAGAGACTCAAGTTTGGATGAAAGTGATTCTGTAACTAAATTTACCATACATTCTAAGTTTTGCCTCAAAGCCAAAGCTCTGATACCAACTGTAACAACCCGATATTTTCAACCATTCGCATCTGCACATGCCGGACTTGAATTGCTCAAAATACCGTGTTGTAAATAAAATTTGGCAAATCTCAGGACGTACAGTAAATAAAAATCACATTACACAGAAACAGAGTAAGAAATACAGCGGAAGTAAAAGAGATAGTAGTTCATGAAGCTACTATGAAAATATATCAGAGTTAAATAAAATACAACAGAATAAATAAAGTACAATAGAAGTCTCAAGATGATAACCAAGTACAAGTTGAATTGAACAACAGAACTGGAATAGATAAAACTAGATAAGCAGATGATCTCCAGCGATTCCAATCTCCAGAAAGTGGAATCCAAATCTGTGAATAACTCAGGCGAGCGTAAATAAAATACAAACACTGGAGTCAGGACAATATATACTTATATAACGTAAACCAACTCAAGTGAACTGTAATAAATTACAAGTAACTTAAAGGATGCCTAGGATCGCCCATCCTCTAAGGATCCGTTAAACTATTTACTATGTAGTAATATTTCGCTGTTATAATAATGTCTACATTAAAATAAACATACTTTTAAATTGTGTTCCGGGCTACCCATATCACCCTTCACACATAATAGTCCCAGTAGTCCATCCAATAACATAATACCTCCAGATTGGGAGACTATTAAAGGATATGACACGGGCTACGGGAGAAAACCAAACTCGTACAAGGCTCGCTAGGGTAGGTGACAAGGCATACGAGGCAATGCCAGGGTAGATATACCAATTACGCTTCCGGGCTGGAGGTAACGCAACAGCCACATACTCCCACCTCGAGCCACACTCCCATATCAAAGGTGTGCACACCAAATCAATCACAAAAGCAATAGAATGGCATCGAAGAAGTGTGTCCGATCGAAGGAGCTACCTCACTTGGCCCGTCGATGACTCCTTTTTTAGCCACCTTAAGCCAACTCACGGGAGTCGGATCCACGTTACATACCTTAAGAGCGTCGCCACCATCCTACTTCATTCTGGAATCTCCACCGTCTGCACGGTTGTCAAAGTGGTTTTGGTATCGACAGAGAGTGTGCCAGATATCTGATCCCGGTCTCTTTAACAACCAATCGTTATTATAACCCGTGGTTTTAATTTAAAATATAATATTTTATACTTTGAAATAAAATATCATTTCAAATCTAAACCTTTATCAAAATAAAGATTAAATCATTTTCAAATCATTTCAATATAATAAGATATGATACCTTTCTAAACATCCTTTCAAATCATTTCAATATGTCAAAATATCACATTTTTCCAAAACTTCATTTCAAATCATTTTAATATATCAAAATCCTATCTTTCAAAAAGTTCATTTCAAATCATTTTTTAATACATCAAAATATCATTTCAAAGATAGTTTATACTTTGAAACCAAAACCATTTTATTTCAAAACTATATTCAAATCAAAACTATATCATTTCTATTTCAAACATATATTCACCTTTCAAAAATCATAACACTTTCATAGTTATAAAATACTTGAAATCATTAACTTGAAAATCGTAACATTCCGAAATAATACATTTTGAAATCATCCTTTAATTCTTTACATTTTACAAATTTATTAAATTAAACCCAAATTTCAAATTTCCATTCAATTTAATTCAAACCATCAATTTCAATTTCAATTTCAGTTTATAAATAAACCATTTCAAAACTTATCAATTTCAAATATCGATTTAATCCATAAAATACAATATTCAATCTTAGTATATTTCAAGGCTTAAATATCCCACCTTTCATAAATCTAATATCATTTGAATAAACTAAAATAATATGCTTCAAATATTTATTTGTCAAATAAATTAAATAAATGAAATATCAAATATTATTTCAAATCCATTCCAAAATATCAAAATATTATTCAAAACATCATTCATTTTAATTCATTTAAATACCATTTAAATCCATTCATTTTATTAAATTTAAATACCATTTTAAGCTCACATTAAAAATCAAATTTTTCCATTTAAAACGATTTAAATGTCTCTTCGTTATATTTAGAAATTTAACATTTAGTTTCCAAAATTTTATCATTTTCCAAAAAAAAAATTTGATTTTTTTATTAAAACAACAAAATATATTTTCCGTAGCGCTTATAAAATACTACGTAAAATTATAGTTTAAAACAGTTCATTTAATAAAAGACAACAGTTAAATGCTGTAGTATATTTCCTTTAAATTTCAAATAAACTTAAATGTTAAATTTAACCACTATAGCACTTACAATGTGTTATAATAGCCTTTATTTCCAATTAACCTTTTAGTTCATTTAAAACAACTACAGCATTTACAAAATGCTGTAATATCTTTTACATTACATTTCAAAATGTAGTCAAATCAAATTCAGAGTTTTAATTTACCAATTCACAAATAATTAACATTTAATATAAATCATTTTAACTTATAAAATCATATATTGCACATTTTAAAATCATTATTTCAATACTCTTAATTTTATGATTTTATAAAGTCAAATTTCCATACAAAAATCAAGATTTAACCTAATTTCTTATTTAAATTCCATTTCTTAAATTAAATTATTTACTTAATAAATAAGTTTAAATTTCCCAAAATATAACTTATTTCCATTTATTTTGCTTAGTTAAAATTTCAACTTTTAAACAAAATTCAAAATTTCCCCATTTAAGCTATATTTCAAAAATTACTTAAACATTCATTTGTTAAATTTTAACTTATTAAAAAATCAATATCAATTTTTATAAAGTCATTTAAAATACATTTTTAAATCAAAATATTATATTTTTCTTACTTTAAAAAATTCCTTTTTAAAACAAAACATAAATTCCAAAATTTTCTCATAGTTCAAATTCTACTTTACTATTTACTTAATTCATTATTTAATGTATAGAAAATCACTAATATTTCTACAAAAATCATTTTTAATTAAATTTAAATCAAAATATTATAAATTTTACATTTTAAATTATTTTAAAACATTACATAAAATATTATATAAACCACGGGTCTATATATAGTTTTCTAACCTAGGTCAAATGATACGGATATATATATCATTTCAATCCGCAATTTACAAAGAAAAATCGGGTTCTATCATTTCAAACCCGCAACCCCAAGTAAAATGAATGATTTGAAAACCGCTCAGGCCTATCGTTTCAGCCCATAACGGTTTTCCCTATTCTAAAGTCCGCTCGGGTATGGATCATTTTAACCCATAGCGATTCTAGTCTACAGGGAACTTGCAATGGTGATAACTGATATAAACAACAGAATAGCATAAAATAACAGTGATATATGATATAACAGGTGTAATAAAAGGTGTGAACAGCATATGAAAATAATATAGCAGTGATAACAGGATGATATGCATATACAGGTTCAGGTGATGTTAGTTTATAACTACATAAGCACATATTAGTCTGGTGAGATTTACTCACCTATCACAAGCTGGAGATCGACACCAAAGAACAGATACTGACACAATGAAGGGACAAAACTATGGACAAGGCACGAGAGTAGAGAACCAAAGCTATATGTCTTGATAAAATATACACAAACAATATATATAATTCATAAGTTTCAACACGATATAACAACAAACAACATAAGAATTCAATGCCCAAATCAACAACGATTGACTTACACTTGCTCTCTACCCTATATGCTTCAGATATACAGGTATTTGGCTCATCCTAGGGGTGCTACAGGTCTGGTTTGAGTGAGAGGGTGATCGGCCTAAACATGGTTTTGGTGTGGTGAAGTTTAGGTGCAACTAGGCTACACCATAGGTCAAATATCATCATATGTATGCAATACATTGTTTCAGCCAGAGGTCATATGGCTCGGCCAGTGGCTCTAGGAGGTGGTGGGTGGTGTGGAAGAGTGTGGAGGTCAGGCCAAAGGTGGTGGTGGTGGCGGCGGCAAAAGGTGGTGGAAGAACGAGATGGCAATCCTAGACTAGGTTTGGTACAGGTGATGGATAGTGCTAGTTTAGATGGATTTTTGTGATAATCTTCACCATGGCTTGGCTTGGCCTGAGTAGGAGAGGTGTTAGGATGTTTGATGGTCAAAAAAAAGTGGTGGTGGTGGTGGTGGTCGGCTACAGCTTGGAGGAGGGGGAATACAACTATGAAGGTGGAGAGCATGTGCAAATTCAAGTAGAAAATCAAATAAAAGACAAGAAGAAGATAGAATTTTTTACCAAAGCTTCACAAGGAGAATAGCCATGATTTTTTTGTGAGAGAAAGAGAAATGATTTTCATGAAAGTGAAAAAAATGCAGCTGAAATGAGTAGATTACACGGCCAAAACAATTAAGAGAAGAGTTAGGAAAATGAAAGGTCGGAAATGCATGGAGACATTGGAATTTCAAAAGTTTAAAACTCTTCGAATTTCCTATATTCTTTTTCTTTATCAATGGCTTAAAACAAAGATGAAAGATCTCAGAAAATAAAATAAATAAGAAAAGAAAATAAATAAATTTAAACAATATCAATTAAATAAAGAAAATGCAGTAAATACCAAACTAGGCTTTATAACTTTGAATAAATTCAATTGTGCTTTAGAAAATTTATAATATTATTCTAAAATATTAAAATATGAAAATATACAAAAATAACACATTTACACAATTATAATAATAATATCACAAAGAAAATAAATTTTATATAAAGTAAAAATAGGCAAAAATTGTTGAATAAAACAAATTTACTCAAATTTTGAAATGTACATAACTTTTGCAGTTTAACTCCGTTTTCAACGAAGCGAAAAGCAGTGTTCAAGTTATTTCATCTATTTTCTTAATAAAAGATAAAATTTAAGAATTTAAATATTTAAATTTAAAATTTAATAGTCATAGTTTGACCAGTTTGACTAGAAATCCATTTTTCAGTAAAATATCCAAATTATACCAGTTTGAAATTATAATTCACATAATAATCGATATATATTTTTAGAGATAAAATGTTTGAAATAAAATAAGTTTAAAATAATTTAAAAATAAAAATAAAGTCAAAATCAAAATATATGAAAAATGTAGGGTTGTTACATTCCTCTTCGACCACTTTGTAAAATTAGTATCTAAATGAATTCCTCTAATCAACGTCAATAGTAAAATATCCTCCTTTGCATTGCTCATGTTAGTCATAGTGGTGTTAAGTATACCTAAAAATTTATATAGAGATGCTCTAGGACTTTGAAAAATGTTTGATAAAGACATCAAGTCTTTTGGACGAGCAGCACGAAGTTAGAAAAACTCTACAAACTGCCTAACCAGTTGATCAAATGAAGGTATGGACCCGATGCAAGCCGAGTAAACCACATACTTTTCCCTCCTTTAGAAAGATAGGGAAACACTTATATCGCACAACGTCGGTTGCTCTAGCACCATCTATGTGCCACTCATACTTCAAAAGACACTATCTAGGATCAATTATTCCATTATAAGATGACATAGTAGGCATCACAAATCTCTTAGGATAATTGTAACATCCCTCACTAGGAGACCCAAAAATGAACGTTAATGATGCTATAGTCACCACCTTAATTATTTTCGAGTGACCAAGAGTGTGTTCTAAATTATTCAAAATAGTCAAGTAAACAGAAATAGAAAAATGTTTCATTCCACCAAATTTGTTCTAATATTTATTACATACATTTTCAATATTAAACCAAAATCATACCTACGTAGGAGTCAGAATATAATCGTAGAAATACATAGTAGAGTGTTGGTAAACATACGAAGGTACCACCCAAACACTTATAACAGTGGAATTAGCATACATTAATAAATAACTAGGCCTTCAGCACCATCTTTGGCCTTTGGCTTACACTCAAAATAACCTGCCTATCCCATAAACTTAGCCTACTGAAATGAGTACCTTTGAGTTTATGGGGAAAACAATGATAAAAACATGGGCCAGACATAAAGTCTGGTGTGAATGATACTTACCTGAAAGTATAACATAAATATCTAGTGAGACCACGCAATATAACGCAAAACGAGCTTTACCCTTGCTACTTACAAAAAGTATACATAATACCACACACAACAAAGTCAAAATTACTTACCATGAAAACTTCCAAAGTTTCACTTAATACAATTTACTACCATGTCTCTACGCAGTTCCAACCTGGTTCCAAATGGACCATATAAAGATTTGATGTTACATGAAATTCCCCCAACAACCACCCTTAGATTCTCTTTTTGCTTTACTAATACTGCACTGACCCCACTCCCCGCAGTATTATTTATTTAACTTATTTAACTTATTTAACATCATACTGCATGGATGCCCACCCTCCTAGTATTGTTTTATTTAGCTCCAGGTTACTATGCTACCCTACATGCAGTCCCATTCTTACAAACCTATTAAGTTCAAATCTGCTATGAAACAGCCACCTGTAGATTTTCCCTTTCTTCAGCTTTTATATTATTTAATTAGACCTAGGACAACTATTGTAACGATCCCGTTTTTAAGCTAAATTTAATTTAGTAATTACTATAATTTTGAGAATTAATTTGTGAATTAATTTGAATTTTTTTAAAAACAAATAAGATATGGGTTTGTTTATGTATATATATAGGTTGCAAATAAAATTTTGATTTGAAATTGAAAAATAAATATCTTAAAAATAAATTGTATTTAAATACTCTATATTTTTAAACTAATATATATATATATATATATGATTTTTATTTAGCGTATAATTAGATTTTAAATCATTTTCTTTAAGATTATATAAATATAAATAAAAGGAAATGTATTTAATAAAAATTGAAAATATAATAATTATCAGAAGCTGTTTAAAGTTAAATTTTATGTTTAAAAACTATAAGGATAAATATTTATCTATTTAAAAGTACGATAGCTTAAAATAAGATTTAATAAAAGGTTAATATTCTTTCTTTTAAAAATTATACATGAATAAATATGGCTTGTAAATATATATATATATATATATATGATATAAAATTAAATAAAAACATACTAAAAAATATAAATATAAAACTAAATTGAAAATATACTAAGAACATATTAAAAATATTAATACATGCATTAAACAAGTGTAAGCCAAAATGCATGCAATTTAACATTTGTAGCCTTTGTTTAACATGCAAATACAAGTGTCAAATTTTAGTTTGCTTTTTATTTTTAAAACAAAACATATAAAAGCAAAGTTATATACACACATATATACTTCTACTCTTCATTTTCTTTTATTCAAATTTTATCAAAAACTAAAACCTGTAAACAACCATTAAATAAAATCAAAACTATTTACAATTTAAACCTGAAGCAATCAAAAATCTAAAGCAAACAATCTTTACAATTTTTAAAACCTAAAGCTAAGCAGAGATTCAAAGTTCAACTCAACTTAATTAAGAAAATCAACAATCGAGTTCAGATCAAAAGTTCAAAGATCAAGTAAATTCAGATTCAACTCAAACATAAAGTGGATTCAAATCAAATTCAAGTTCCATATAAAATTCAAAGCATGTTCTCTGTTATCAATATACAGGTAAGTAAAATACCTTTATAAAATCTTAAACCTGTTATATCTGGAATACATGTGATAATATTTGAAGTTATGTTGTGAAATGTTGCATGAATATATGGTTATGCTTGCATGTATATAAATGTGAAATTGATTGTGTACATGCCTGTACATATATATATATATATATATATTATATATATATATATATATATATCTGTTTTTATATATTTTTATTTCCAGTAGGCTAAATATGTTCAAAATTAAAATTCTTAAAAGAAAAACGTTTGTATTAACTAAATTTAGTTTTTAAAAATGTTCATAAGTATAATTAATAGTAGTTTTTAACTGGAAAGGAAGATATACAGTAAAACCCAAAAGCATGTCAAAATTCGAATACCATGATCTCTTATTTCACCTACATCATCTAGTTCATTTTCGAAAACCATGAATTTTAATGATGAAACCAAGATTTTTAAGTTTGAAAATCATGAGCATTCGCTAGTGGAATGGAAATAATGTTTGGAGTGGTCTCTGGCGATCGGCAGAGGATGGGGTCTCGGGGTCATTGCTGAAGCATGCTTGAGGGTAGGGGGTCGCGGCAAAAAATGGTCGCTGAATTTTTGACCGCCATGGTGGCGAGTCGGCGGTATAGTAGGTTTTAGGGACTGGTTTTCGTCAACCTTGATTTGGAGGCCAGTTCGTCGTCATCAATGCATCAGACTTGATAGGAGCAGGGGGAATCTAACCGTGGAAGCAAGGCGAAGCTATGCAGTTAAAGCGCTTGACAGATTCGAAGCGGTGGAGGTGCAAAAAGTCATAGCGGGGATACAACGAGGATATAGAGGGATATAGCAGATGACTCTAAATTACCATATAAAACTCGTACTTAATGTTTTTAAAAATATTTAAATGGTAATTAAATGAAAAAATATCATTTAATCGAATTATAATTAATACATAAATAATTTTAAACAAAAAATATGTGCGAATATACTTTAAATAAACGTAAAACTGTTATATAACATAATTGAATTTAGTAGAATATTAAAGTATTTTCATTTCTAAAAATATATTAAAAATTAAATCAAATAAATTAGTTTCATAATTTTTATAATGTATAAATGAAATTTTTTAATTCATTTTATTGAAGAAGATACAGCGGAAATCGCAAAATATAGCGGGAATAACGGGATATAGCAGAAATAGCGGGGATTAAAGCGGAAAGGCAATATTTTGGGGCTATATGTAAAAATCGTAGTGGTAGAAATCCGCTATGAGATATAGCGGGGTTACAGCGAGGCACTAACTACACAGGGGCGAAGGGGCGAGATCTCTGGTGGACATAGGCGGCGGCGCGTGGTGATTTCAATGATCACATTTGGGTTCCAGTGAGTGCTCATCTAGCTCGATTTTGACTGGCAGGTAAGATTGATGTTCTGGGTGGTCAGGAACGTCAACGAGGTCGTCGACGATTGGGGAACGGTCGCAGCGTTGGTCGGAGGTGATCGTAGCTCGTGTGCACGTGCACGAGTTCCTGTAACAAACGGAAATTTTCGACTTTCGAAAATTCAACATCGATACTCACTTTATCGACTGCCGAGAAATCGAAGGCAAAAAAAACCGGAATTTTATGGGTTTAAGAAAGAAGAAAGGAAGAAGAAGAGAAGAAGGTAGAAGATGGAGAGAAGAAAGAATAGAAAATTTTAAAATAGAAGGAAAAGAGAATAGAGAAGAGATAGAAAAGATAGAACGGAACAGAAAGGAAACAACAGAACAACATCAGAATCTCACAATCGCAGCGGAACAACATATAATAATAAATGAATAATCTTTAAACAAAGAACTATATCAGTTATTACTTTACATTTCATTTCATTACATCATATCATCAGAGTGTACAACATCTTACAACAACAACAATGCAGCGGAAAAAGAGATACTATATACTAATAATACGCCATGCCATCCAGCTTGCCTCCAGCAATTCTTGAATATCCAGAATATCCTGATAAACCTTAACTCTTGACTGCCCGTGTGAAAATTGGTGGGCACCCAGAGTTTAGGAAGGAAAACAATAAACTCCAAGTCAGTCATGTGACTGGTGTGAGAACTCAAAACAGTTTATTTAACTTTAAAATCAAAATAGAGAGATATTTTTAAATTCAATTCGCAATGCTTTTAAAAATGAGACTACCATAAGGCCTCCCGCACACACACACATGCAAACGCAGAATCGAAGGAGATTTCTCCTTATGATAGTCAAAGATGCTTGATACGCATTAAAAGAACATTTGATATTATTACTAGTGCATAATGTAGGAAAAATTATTTCGGAAGTAGAATATAAATCTTAGCCAACATACGACCATTATCGTATGCCTACTATAGCTAACTATGTTCAATAGCAGGTTACCGCCACATTCCATAGCAGGTTATACAACTAAAACCGTACAAGTCACGTATTGTTTCTTTGGATTTCCAACAAATGGTCAGGCCAAGGAACTTCCCATTGCCACATGAGAATGCCTCTGGAAAGACATCCCCGAGAACCAAACCGGAACTCTGCCAACACAAGGCCGGGTTACCCCTAACTGGGTAACTACTGACACGAGCACGCCATTCCCCGATCGTAAACAACCTTTCTCACGGGATCCCGATAGCCAACAACCACAAAGTAATAAATTCGTAGTAACCACATAGGTTAAATATCTGGGCTCCATACCATGATACCACCTCTATCCAGAAGGAAATGTGCATACCCTAAAGGGTGCTACCCCTCATAACCTTGCCGCATCTTTCCTGTTTTGACCATTTCCGGGGCGTGAGGCTCGACGAAGTCACGTCCACAAAAACATACTTTATACAAAAGCCATGCTTTGGGTCAACAAATGATCAACACAATGATCACTAAGATAGACGATCAAATAAATGATCCTATCACAAATAATCAACACAATGACCATTTACAGCTACACTCAGCATGTCACATTACCAAATTGGGAATATATCGCTGATAACTTCAACTATATAACCTCTGAGCTCGTACGTCTCAGAGAAGGGTGTTAAGCTAAAAGAATAAATTCTCCGCCACCACAGAAATATATTTGAAAGAAATCGGCTTTACATTCTCAACTTGTAATGTCAGACACACAATCCATACAAGTCTGTTCCGGGCTCGAACAGAACCGAAGGCACTTACAAAGAAGTCCTTGCAATCCGAATAATCTCTAATCACGTTCGGATTTCCCATCACATATGGAGATCTCAATACCAGGGATCAGCCAGTGCAGAGACAATCAACAAGAAACCCTTTCATTTTCGAAAATATCTGGTCTTCAACAACGATCTTCGAATGCAATTCATAACGACGTATCACACATTCGGAATGGGTTATACGACCCCAAGGTCCTTTCCCGGTTAACCCGAATAGTGAGCGCTTATTTTAAAAAAAATAAGTGTGGCATTCAATTTCAAACAATTCACAACAAATACCTATTTAAAGGTAAATATTGATAGTCGGTTATTGAACCATCAATAGATATGCCAACATCACCAGATTCCAAATAATTTCCCAAATTATTTATTTTCCAAAAATATCTTTATAAGATATACATTCTCCATTCTTAAAAAAAAAATTAATATTTATTTTTAACTAAATTTCCCAATTCCATTTATAAATTCCATATTGAATTTACATTCCCAAAATATTTATGAATATACGATTTCCATTCGTTTTCAAATATTCATTTTCAATTTATCTTCAAAAAGATAAATTCCAAATATTCACTTAATATTGGAAAAGCATTTCTATACTTATTAAAAATAAGTAATTCACAAATCTTTTTATTTTCTATACTGAGAAAATATTTAATATACCCTAATCGAAATTAAGTATATATTTCATTCTTTTAAGGAAATCATTCACTTAAACATATTTATTTGGGCAAAAACGAATGTTGCGTAAAACATCGTTACGACAACCCAAAATCACTAGTATAGGGATTCGAAATTAAAATAGATATATAAATCCCAATACTATACAAAAACATTTCCTTTCGGAAATCATTTAATATAACAACAGTGCTATAGTCCACCATTTCCTTTTATTTCTCGAAAGCATCTATTTCAACAATAAATGTTGAAATCTATGGTTTCGAATCTTAACACATTTTAAAACATCGTTAGATCGTTTTAATTCTATTTCAAACATCACATCCAAAATAATTTCTTTAACAAAATATTCACTATTCAATAACGTGAATACACTTGTTGATAAATTTCATCACTTCTATTCATTTTATTTTAAAGAATTATTCACTGTCTAAAACATGAATATAATTCCATAAATAAATTACAACAATTCCTTATCAAAATAAGTCGTTGCTGATTTATAAAACAACGTTTATAAATCCTATTTCTATTTATTTTATATCAACTCCTTTTTATAAATTCCTTTATTAACCTATCTTAATTCATATCACAATGATATGCTAAAAATTCATATTATAAGTCAAATACTTATAATTTATTTATTTACAAAATCATTCCTTCAAACTTCCCAAATCTATAAATCTTATAACTTCTAAGATTCATTTATTTATCCACATCTATTTCCTAAATAACTTTATAAATTTTTATTTATAAAATTCTATTTATAACTTCACCGTTATAATTCTATAAATTTCATTCATTAGTGAAATTCATTCACAATTCTTTCTAATACTTATAAAAGCTCATTTTATAATTCCAATATTTTTAATTTATAAATATCAATTTATAAATCTTTTAATATAAAACAATTTATATTATTACTTTAAACATCTTTAAACTCTTTTATAATTTCATCATTCTGATTTATAAAATAAAAATTTTATAAATCCTATTTTAAACTTCTTATAATAAATTCAGAAATCCCAGTTCAAACTATTTTATAAAATCACTAATCCCATAATTTCAAAAATTAACTTTTAACTGTATTTCTCAAAAATCATAATTTTTATAATATTAAAATTATAACGTTTATTTATTTAAGATGAATCAATTCCAATATTTTATAAACGTATATTTCCAAGAATCACTTTAGAAATCAAAAATCGTTATTTTTAAACTTCAAATTTGGATCCGATGATGCAACACATCAATATTCAATCACAACTTTCAAACATCATATATCATCCATGATAACAATCAAATATCACAATATATGAAATCAAATAAATATTTGTGAGGAATCCAGTTGGATCCCTCCAACCTGTTTCCCTGCATCCACAGACATTAGCACAATACCATTCCGTTTCAAGACGGAATATCGCCGTACATGGGATTTTATAAATATATATCCGCTTACTAACGGCGCAATAGGGTCTCATCCGCTAAAAGAAAATGCGGGAAATCAATCAACTGCAATATATACATATGCCAATATATATATATTGCTATATATAATATAATACCAATTCCACTTCAAGGTGGAATATCGCGGTATATGTGTGTAATAAATAACCTCCGCTTACTAACGGCGTATAGGGTCTATTTACATCCAATATATATAACAATCATCATTCAATCATTCAATCAACAAATTTTAAATCTAACTATTTAAAATTTAAATAAACAACAAAATTCCTTTTGAGTGAGAAGTTCTCACCTTTGCTTTTATTAGCAATCCATTTCCAATTTTGGCTTGATTTCTCTTGATTTATACCTAGTATAAATATTTACACAGTTTGTTAATGTTTGAATTAATCGAACTGTTAATTTCCGTTCAAAAATTTTAATTGTCTAATGATTTAATTTCAAACAAATTTTCTTTAGCAAATTTATTTAACTAAAAGTTTAAAAATTAAATTTCCTTTAATAACTTTATTTCTACTAATTCTTTTACTTTAAATTAATATCCTTATATCAATTTCTTTTAATAAATTGTTTAACTAAAAATTTAATTTTCAAAACTAAATTTAATATATTAACCTTTGGTAATTAAATTATCCCATGATTTCATTTTAACCCAATTTCTCTCAATAAAATCATCTAATCGAAGAATCAAATCTTAAACTAGAATTCCTTTAATAAATTTATTTTAACTAATTCTTTTACTTTAAAAATAATTTTAACTAGGAATTTCAAATTGAACTAAATTTCCTTAAATAATTATTTTTAAATGACAAAAATTACTTGAACCATTTATACAACTTAATTCCGCTAGTCAAAAAATTAATTTCCATTCATATTCATAAATTTCTTTTCTTTATTTATACCCATCTGTAATCTATTTTACTGCTTCGAACTTGTATACAATTCTCAGCAGATATACAAAATAAATTTTCTACTCTATATTTTGTTCTTAAATCTATACAGATTTATATATTTTTTTTATTAATAAAACGAAAAGAAGAATTACCTTACTGTGAAGTCAAAACCCAATCCAACATCTCTGCGCACGTACGCGCAAACCCCCATCGTGCTCGAGTCGACACACGACCCCATCAGAAGTGACTCCCCAATCGCCTACTCCACTCGCGCGTGCCTTTTGCCAAACCCCAGCGCGAGTCGTCGTCGCGAGCGCCTCCACCTCCTTACGCGTACGCGCGCGCCCATTCCCCCAAATCGACGCAGCCGCCATTGCACGAGACCCACGCGAGTCGCCTTGCTTGAGTGTCGCGCACCCTCCTTCGAATGACATTGCCGACCCCAAGCGTTGCCGCCTCCACGCGACGCCCATAAATCGAACGCGAATTTGAATTGGGCTTCGGCCATTATTTTTCTTATTTTCGTTCGAATGATTTTTGAACTGAAGAGTGAGGGAGAAGAGGATAAGTGAATTTGATTTGGAATGAAGAAAGAGGGCTTCAGTTGAATTTTGAACGAGAGGGAGGTGATATTTAAATTTTTATCTCGGCATGGTTATCACGATTTTAGGCATGATTCTCGGCTGAAGCAAAGGACCGTGATTTTAGGCGTGAAAGAGGGAGAACGTGCAGATGTTTAACTCAATTTAAATTTAAATTTAAATTGAATTTGATTTTATTTCAATGCGTTAACTCACCGTGTGATCACATATCAACTCAGAAAAATACGAAAATTGAAATCCGGCAATAATTCCATATTACGGACCTAATGGAACTGGTTTCGTCGAATTCCGAGACTGTGCCTCGGACGGCTATTTTTAAATATCGATTCGAACGATTTAATTTCAAAACTGAACAATTCACTTCCAAATTAAATTCTGAAGCTTCTATTATCTTCAATATTATCAATATGAATTTTACAAGCCTTTGAAATATTTTAAATCAGCTTAAAATTTTAGATTCAAATTTTTATTCAACTTTCAATAGATTAAATTCTATAATTTAATCGCCAATTTCAAAGTTATATTGAAAATTAAATTCAAACCATCATTTAAATATTTAAAATAAATTAAATATTTCCAAATTAAATTATTCAAAATTCTGGGTCATTACAGTTCCTCTAGTATCTGTTGTTGCTGAGCTAATGTTGCTGTGTAGTTCGAGCTCGGGGAAGATGGAGATTTGCTAGAAGTAGATCTCGGTTTTTTCGAGAGGGAAGTGATGAACTAGAAGGCACGAGGTTGGCTCGGGGAATTTTATAGTTTGGCTTGGGTTTTTCATTGGTAAGTTATTAAGCTTGTAAATAAAGGAAATAAACATATTTCCAAAGCTTAAAAAAATAAGGGAAAATATTAACCAAGTTTTCAAAGCTAATTATTGAACAAATTTCAAGGTAAAGGTATTCATCAAGTGTCAAACAAGTTTTCAAAACTAGATTATAAAGTCAAATGTGTTTTTGAATTTAAGTTGAGTTAATTTAAATAATTTTATATTAGGTTAATTATTTAATTAAATCTCTAAGTGATTTCAAATGTAATTCAATGATGTAATTAAGTAGGTGATTAAGATAAATATATTAAACTTTAATTAATAGAAAAAGGTCTCAGGTGATTTTGAATAAATTAATTTTATGCATTCAATTTAATAAGATGTAAATAATAATTAAATAATTAATTAAGATAAATAGTTTATCTTAAGTTAATTAGGGTCTCAATTAATTAAAAGATCATTATTAATTAATTAACGGATAATTACTTAAATTAATAAAATATCATTACTTAATGTAAGTAATTAAAAGATGATTAATTAATTAAAGGTTAATTAATTAATGTAAGTATTTAAAGGGTAATTATTTAATGTAAGTAATTAAAGGATAATTAATTAATTAAAGGTTAATTAATTAATGTAAGTAATTAAGGGATAATTAATTACTTAAAGGATAATTACTTAATGTAAGTAGTTAAAGGATAATTAAATAATAAAAGGTTAATTAATTAATGATTAAAGGATAATTAAATTAAAGGATAATTAATTAGTAATTATGAGATAATTAATTAATGCAAGTAATTAAAGATAATTAATTAATTTCATTAATTAATTAATTTCATAAAAAATGGTTTGTAATTAATTAATGATAATTAAGCAAGGTTAGGTAATTTATCCATAAGTAATTAATTTATTTGGTTTAAATTAAATTAATTATAAATTATGTGATTAATTGATCTTGCTTATGGACGATTAAATATACTGAATGCTTAGACTGATTCATATTTCTAGTATGTTAATATTATGTGATATGAGTTGCTTTGGATTGAGCTGTGATAAATGTAAGTTATTTATCTATGATAAATTGCTGTGTGAATATAATGTTCTGCATTTAATTGTAAACAGTGGATCTTTTGTTAAAAGGATTAAAAATGGAAATTTATTTAAACCATTCAAAAGGAAAGATATTGGGAAATAAGTTGTGATTTAACTGAGATCGGAATATATCCACATGCTTTAAAATAAGCGCTCATTATTCGGAAAGGTCGGAGGAGGACATCAAGTTACAAAACCCATTCCGAATAATGACACGATGGAATGGAATCGCATTTGCTTCTTTACAGCATGATAGGGGGTTCTCGCTTCGTGTTTGGTGGCGAGCAGGAGATTCTTACCCCTACATGTCCCGGGGTGGGTTGGTTGCGAGTCGAGAGGCTGGCTGTAAAAGAAAATTCGAGGTACCAATGTGTGCCACGACGGAGAGTGGCCGCTATTGATGGTTGTAAAGCCTCGAACGTAACATTTTTGGTATCAGAGCTGAAGGTTGAGTAAGAACATTAGCTTTGGAGTATAACTCATTAGGTGACTCATTAGTGATAGGGTTAGAAATGCCCTAGAATGAGTATATTCCCTAAGATATCTTGTTTGTATGCCTAAATCAATTTTCTTACTATTTATAGATAGTGAGAATGAGTGCAAGAAGAGGACGAGGTAGGGGAAGGGGGAACTACCACTATAAATGGTCAAGAACCTGCAACAACAGTAATGGAAGGAGCATCTTTTCCATCCAATCCCAGCCAAAATCTGGCAGAGTTATATCGGAATTTTTCAAGACTTGAAGGGAAACCATTCAAAGGCACGGAGACAATTATAGAAGCGCAAGCTTGGATTCAATCTTGTGAGAGGATTTTTAAAGAACTGAAATTGGATGATGATCAAAGGAGGTTGTTGGCTTTCTGGCAGCTCCAAGAAGAAGCTTTGGTATAGTGGAGACCATTAGTTTGGCCGAATCGGAGGATGAGTTTACATGGGATAGAAGCAAGGTAATCTTGTTATTTATGATAAAATTGTTAGAGTTCTATTCGACACTAGAGCCACGCGTAGTTTTATTTCCGAACAAACCGTAGAAGAGTTAAATCTTGAACCCGAATTTGTAAACGAAGCTATTTGTGTGAAGAACCCGATAGGAGGCCCTATGAATCTTCGTTTACATTGTAGAAAGGTTCCTATTTCGTATTCTCATCATCAGTTTCCTATCAGGGCTTTAATGAATTTGAGATTTTACTTGGAATGAATTGGTTAACAAAATATGAAGCTAAATTAGATTGTATCAACAGAACGGTTTCGGTCAAAACCAAATTTGCGAATTTTGTCATGATTTCTTGTAAGGATCCAAGTCCGAAGAGGGACAAGCTAATGTATACTTTAGGTTATTTTGACCCGAGTTTGGAATCCATACCTATTGTTCAAAAAATTTCGAACATATTTAAAGAAGTTAAGTCTTTACCTCCGCATAAGGAAATCGAATTTAGAATCGACTTGGTTCTCAATGCCCGTCCAGTTCTGCATGCAAGTCGTAGGATGACACCATGGGAAAGAGTAGAGCTAGTTAAGCAAATCAAAGATTTACTGGAGAAAGGATTTATACGACCTAGTCGTTCCAGTTGGGGTTCAGCTGTTGTATTTGTAGCTAAGTACAATGGATCTTTGAGATTGTGCGTAGATTATCATGATCTTAATAAAGTTAACCCTTAAAGTAAATTTCCTTTGCCCCGAATCAATGACCTATTTCGATCAATTGCATGGTGCTCGATTCTTTTCCAAGATGGCCAAGCCCAAGGATTCCATCAGCTGAGAATTGCGGAAGATTGTATCTATCTGACTGCTTTTAGGGGTCTCGATACATTCTACCAATGGTTAGTTATGCCCGTTGGACTAACCAATGCCCTTGCATATTTCATAGACCTGATGACCCGAGTATTCGTGAAGTATTGAATAAGTTCATTCTCGTATTTATTGATCATATTCTGATTTATTTCCAAAACTGAAAAAAATACATGCAGAAGTCCTATCCCAAATGTAGAATGGATATTTCGACCTGATTTGGTAAGCCATTTCTCTATTTTTTTATGTGTTCATATGTTCTTTGTTTGTCTCCCTGTCTATCAAATTTCGAGGACGAAATTTTCTTAAGGGAAGGAATTTGTAACGATCCCGTTTTTAAGCCAAATTTAATTTAGTAATTAATATAATTTTTAGAATTTATTTTTGAATTAATTTGAATTTTTTCCTAAATAAATAAGATATGGGTTTGTTTATGTATATATATGTATGTATAGATTGTAAGTAGAATTTTGATCTGAAATTCAATAATAAATATCTTAAAAATAAATTGGATTTAAATACTCTATATTTTAAAACTAATATATATATATATATATATATGTATGATTTTTATTTAGTGTATAATTAGATTTTAAATCATTCTTTAAGATTATATAAATATAAATAAAAGGAAATGTATTTAATAAAAATTGAAAATATAATAATTTTCAAAAGCTGTTTAAAGTTAAATTCTATATTTAAAAACTCTAAGGATAAATATTTATCTATTTAGAAGTATGATAGCTTAAAATAAGATTTAATAAAAGGTTTAATATTCTTTCTTTTAAAAATTATACATGAATAAATATGGTTTCTAAATATATATATATATATATATGATATAAAATTAAATAAAAACATATTAAAACATTTAGATATAAAACTAAATTGAAAATATAATAAAAAAATATTAATAATATTAATCCACGCATTAAACAAGCGTAAGCCAAAATACATGCAATTTAACACTTGTAGCCTTTGTTTAACATGCAATTACAAGTGTCAAATTTTAGTTTCCTTTTTATTTTTAAAAAAACATAGAAACAAAGTTATATACACACATCTACACTTCTACTCTTCATTTTCTTTCATTCAAATTTTATCAAAAACTAAAACCTGTAAATAACCAAAGAATAAAATCAAAACTTTTTACAATTTAAACATGAAGCAATCAAAAATCTGAAGCAAATAATCTTTACAATTTTTAAAACCTGAAGCCAAGCAACGATTCAAAGTTCAACTTAACTTAATCAAGCAAATCAACAATCAAGTACAAATCAAAAGTTCAAAGATCAAGTAAATTCAGAATCAACTCAAACATAAAGTGGATTCAATCAAATTCAAGCTCTAGATAAAATTCAAAGCCTGTTCTCTGTTATCAATATACGCATGAGTAAACTACCCTTATAAAATTTAAACCTGTTTTGCCTGGATTGCATGTGATAACATTTGAAGTTATGTTGTGAAATGTTGCATGAATATATGGTTTTGCTTGCATGTATTATAATGTGAAATTGATCGTGTACATGCATATATATATATATATATATATATATATATATATATGTTTTTATTTCCAGCAGGCTAAATATGTTGAAAATTCAAATTCTCATCCCTTTGTCTCTTTTAGGTTAGGATCTTTAAAAGAAAAATGTTTGCATTAACTAAGTCTAGTTTTCGAAAATGTTCATAAGTATAATTAGCAGTAGTTTTTAACTGGAAAGGAAGATATATAGTAAAACCCAAAAGCCTGTCAAAATTCGAATACCATTATCTCTTATTTCACCTACATCATCTAGTTTGTTTTCAAAAACCATGAATTTTAATGATGAAATCAAGATTTTTAAGTTTGGATCATGAGCATTCATGAGTTTAACGGAAATCATTTTTGGAGTGGTCTTTGGCGATCAGCGGAGGATGGGGTCTCGAATTCGTTGCTGAAGCTTGCTTGCGGGAAGGGGGTCACGACAAAAAATGGTCACTGAATTTTCTTACCACCATGGTGGCGAGTCGGTGGTATAGTAGGGTTTAAGGACTGGTTTTGGTTAACACTGATTTGGAGGCCAATTCGTCATCATCAATGCATCAGACTTGATAGGAGCAAGAGGAATCGAAGCGTGGAAGCAGGCGAAGGAGCGAGATCTCTGGTGGACGTAGGCAGCAGCGCGAGGTGATTTCGATTATCGGGTTTGGGTTCCACTGAGTGCTCCTCTAGCTCGATTTTGACTGGCAGGTGCGATCGATGTTTTGGGTGGTCAGGAATGTCGGCGAGGTCGTCGATGATTGGAGAACGGTCGCAGCATTGGTCGGAGGTGAACGGAGCTCGTGTGCGTGTGCACGAGTTCCTCTGGGGTTGTTGCTGATTGATGTTGCTGTGTAGTTCGAGCTCGGGGAAGATGGAGATTTGCTCGAAGCAGATCTTGGGTTTTTTGAGAGGGAAGTGATGAATTGGAAGGCTCGGGGTTGGCGCGGGTTTTTCATTGGTAAGTTATTAAGCTTGTAAAAAAAGGAAATAAACATGTTTCCAAAGCTTAAAAAAATAAGAGAAAATATTAACCAAGTTTTCAAAGCTAATTATTGAACAAATTTCAAAGTAAAGGTTTTCATCAAGTGTCAAACAAGTTTTCAAAAATTAGATAATAAGGTCAAATGTGTTTTTGAATTTAAGTTGAGTTGATTTAAATTTTTTTATATAAGGTTAATTATTTAATTAAATCTCTAAGTGATTTCAAATGTAATTCAATGATGTAATTAAGTAGGTGATTAAGATAAGTATATTAAACTTTAATTAATAAAAAAATGGTCTCAGGTGATTTTGAATAAATTAATTTCATGCATTTAATTTAATAAGATTTAAATGATAATTAAATAATTAATTAAGACAAATAGTTTATCTTAAGTTAATTAGGGTCTTAATTAATTAAAGGATAATTATTAATTAGTTAAAGGATAATTACTTAATAATGTAATTAATAAAAGATTATTACTTAATGTAAGTAATTAAAAGATGATTAAGTAATTAAAGTTTGATTAATTAATGTAAGTAATTAAAGGGTAATTACTTAATGTAAGTAATTAAAGATAATCAATTAATTAAAGGTTAATTAATTAATGTAAGTAATTAAGGGATAATTAATTACTTAATGTAAGTAATTAAAGGATAATTAATTAATTAAAGGTTAATTAATTAATAATTAAAGGTTAATTAATTAATAATTAAAGGTTAATTAATTAATGATTAAAGGATAATTAATTGACAATTAAAGGGTAAGTAATCAGTAATTATGGGATAACTAATTAATGCAAGTAATTAAGGATGATTAATTAATTTCATTAATTAATTTCATAACAAATGGATTGTAATTAATTAATGATAATTAACCAGGGTTAGGTAATTTATTCATAAGTAATTAATTTATTTGGTTTAAATTAATTAATTATACATTATGTTATTAATTAATCTTGCTTATGGATGATTAATTATATTGAATGCTTGGATTGATTAATATTTCTAGTATGTTAATATTTTGTGATATGAGTTACTTTAGATTGAGCTGTGATAAATGTAAGTTATTTATCTGTGATGAACTGCTGCGTGAGTATAATGTTCTGCATTTAATTATAAAAGGTGGATTTTTGTTTAAAAGATTAAAAATGGAAATTTGTTAAAACCATTCAAAATGAAAGATTTTGGGAAATAAGTTTTGATTTAACTAAGATCCGAATATATCCACATGTTTTAAAATAAGCGCTCATTATTCGGAAAGGCCGGGGGAGGACATTAAGTCATAAAACCCATTTCGAATAACGATACGATGGAATGGAATTGCATTTGAAGACGGTGGTTGAAGACCGGGTATTTTTTAAAATGAAAGGATTGCTTGTTGATTGTCTCTACACCGAGTTGCTCCGGTATAGAGATTACCATATGTGATGGGGAGTCCGAACGTGATTAGGGGATATTGGGATTTGCAAGGACTTCTTTCCTTAATTGGACAAAGTGCATTCGGGTCCATTCGGTACTATGATCTAGGCCACGTACTGTGACAGGTGGTACCCCAGTGCCTAGTCATTAGTTGGAAATCCATTCTCCCTACGAGCCTTGTACGAGTTTTGTTTGTATTACCCACTCTGTGGTTAGTAGCTGGAATTTATTGAATGTAACAATTTCGGCTATTTTATAAGTATTTGTATATAGACTCTATTATCATATCAGAGGATTTCTATAAAAATTGTTTTAGCTATCGTAAGGTAAAAAATCGACATGTTTATTTGTGGCGTGGTCTTACGATATGTTTTTGTTTTCAAAGGATTTTTGAAACTTTAATAATCAATTGAGTGTGGTTTTCTCACGCTGGTATTCCAGATTGACTCGGGTTATATTTAACTGTGATGCTCGGGTCAGACCGAGTATTATATCATACAGGAATTAATGTTGTGGAGCTCAGGAGACGAGCTGGATAACGATACGTACTCCCGTACTTGTTTATATATATATATATATATATATATATATATATATATATATATATATTCCGCTGTATTGAGTTGTTGTGTATCCGGTTGTATGTTATTGATGTTGAGTAGTGATTGATGAACTCTGATGATGTAATATATGAACAGATATATTTGTTTTGTGTAAAGATCATTTAATATCTATTATATTTGATTCCGCTGCGATGGTTAGATTCTGATGTTGTTTTCTATTCTCTTCTTCTACCTCTTCTTCTTTAGCCCAAATGGTTCGTATTTCTGTGCAACTTGAGTTGATTGACGTAGAATAGTGTTGACTCAAGGGGTACGGATTTGTGGGTCGTTACACTTGGTATCAGAGCTTAGGTTAGTGATAACCTTGGCTCTGGTGGTAATTACTCATTGAAATAGAGTTAATAGTACTCTAGACTGAGTTTGAGCGTATTAATAGATATGAGAGCGTATTTGTTAGTGAATATAAAATGATTTTATATTGTGTTGATTGGTTTATTGGGTATTTATGGATTCTGGTCAATACGAGTAATTAACATTATTGATAGGGATCTCTAAACACTCGAATAGAAGAATTCGACACGATATTGTTTTGAAGTAGTGTAAATGAAATAATTTTACCCAAATTATTTTTGTATATAAAAGATATAATTTTTGTAAAGTATTATAGTATTTGGTTGCTTGATTGTTAAGGAATGAGAATATTAAATTATTAACACTATTGTGTAGAAATTGAATAAGAAATTGAAAACTTATAACCAAAGTTGAAGAATAAATTTATATAACAAAATGGAATTTGAAATATAGATTATAAATGTAATTTATAAATTGAAATAAACTTCATATACAAATGAGATTCGTTAATGTAAACTGTAAAGGTGATTATAATTTTGAAATAGAATTCCAGAGAAACATTTGAAATTGAAATGAGATAAAATTCCATAGAATGTTTGAATATTGATTTAAAGGAATTGCAATTTGGAATTTTTGGGAAAAATTTAAATTCCTTTGGGTTTGAAAACGGTTTTCAAAAGAATTGGAGGAATAATAGTAGTATTTTGGAAATATTTTTGTGTTGAATTTGAAATCTTGTGAGATTTGGAATTTCAAATATTTGAAATGTTGTTAAAGAGATAAAAGCATTAAACTTTTTCGGTCTCTGGAAAATAATTTCGATGACGATCATGACATAATCGGTGTTCATTTTCGAGTTTCCAAGAGAGGAATTGCTACCTGAATATTTTAAATTGAAATTGTTTGTGAACTGGGCTTGGTTTTGAAATTCAAAGGGATAATTGAATTTTCCAAAGGATTTGGATGTAGTTGATTTCAAAGGTGATTTTGAAACCTGGGTAAGTGTTTAAACTCCGGAATCTTATGTAAAATGTTAATGGAATAATAAAAATATATTGGCAAAATAAAATGTATAATTCCGAGTTAAAGGTAAAATGTGTATGTAATTGATTATAAATGCATATAAAAATATGTATATAAATAAGTTTGTGACTTGTAAAATATAGAAGTGAAATAAATAAGCCAAAATAAAATTGATTTGAATATTGGGAAGTGAATGAAAAATTCAGAACTTAAATTATAACATAAACTGACCTCAGTAAAATAGTTAAAGTGGGTTTGAGATAAAAATAAAATATTGGGAATAAACCTTGAATAAATAAATTAATAATTAATTGGTAATGAAATATGGATATGGAACTTGAATTGGTTAAATGAAAGTCGAATACCAATTTAATGTGGCAAATGTTTAGATTGCGAATAAATTATGGAATGAGTATTTGATGTAACCAATATGAAATGTTCCAAGGTTAATAAATGGATTCAAATAAAATGAATGAGAATATAGAATGCAAAATAAATTGAATGGAATCAGTTAAAATGAAATCAAATTAAGTATAGATTGAATTGGTATTAATTCAAAATTGTTATAAACAGGAATGGATATTCTTTTAAGTAAATATCACTGAATTTGTATAAAAATAATTGTCATTTGACGTAAACAAGATTATATAAATTCTATGGGTTAACAGTAGTGTGACGCCCCACCTCTATACCCACTCTAGCCAAGAACATTACGGTGAATGCTGTCGACTAGCACGGAGAATAAGGCTGTTGAGGAGCGACCATCCGTGTAATTTCTTTGTGCGAGCATCGATACGTCAGATAGTATAACATGCGTTTCTTTATCAAGAGGAAATCCGACATACCGACACAAACTCAAAGCTACTACACAGTGGCTAAAATATCTTCGGAAACAAATATAGAAATAAACATAACATAAATCAGCCACAGACAATTCATATCACAAAGGCGGAAATAGATATGAATATTACACATGAATGTGTACATCAGAGTAGTGGTCAAAAGGATCCACAATAATACAAAGGAATAGATACAAGTGCAAGACAAAAGAATAAGTATACATCATAGAGTATGTATCTCAAATGTATACAACAAAAACTACTAAACTAGAGTAGTTAGCAAAAAGTCAGAAGATGGTTCCAGGTAGGAAGCCATGAGTAAGCACCTGTAATATCTCAGTCTGACCCGAGTATTATTTAAGAAGAAAATAATAAACGGATCAGTCTAGCTATAAATATCAGATGAAGTGATATATAATAAGAGATATGACATAAACATATAATAATCACAATGCCAAGCTGTGATAAATAAGTAATTGAAAATCAACAAGAGATTAGTCAATATCACAATAATCTACTCAAGATAAAAAGGAATGTCATACTCCTAATTTCATTCACCAAGCCACAATAATTGACATATATATCAATGCCCATCGTAAAAGTTGGTGAAACATAAATTCCAGAAATCAACACACGAAATCCAGAAATCACAATAAAAATGATGACCAATCCCAAAAAAATGAGCCGGAGCTCCTCCAGACAGGGTATAGTCCCCCATTGCGGACTTTGAGCCGAAGCTCCTCCTGGTGAGTCAAAAACTCCTCCTGACAGGGTATAGTCCCCCATTGCGGACATTGAGCCGAAGCTCCTCCTGGTGAGCCGAAGGTCCTCGTGACAGGGTATAGTCCCCCATTGCGGACATTGAGCCGAAGCTCATCCTGGCGAACCGAAGTTCCTCGTGACAGGGTATAGTCCCCCATTGCGGACATTGAGCCGAAGCTCCTCCTGGTGAATCGAAGTTCCTCGTGACAGGGTATAGTCCCCCATTGCGGACATTAAGCCGAAGCTCCTCCTGGTGAGCCGAAGCTCCTCGTGACAGGGTATAGTCCCCCATTGCGGACATTGAGCCGAAGCTCCTCCTGGTGAACCGAAGTTCCTCGTGACAGGGTATAGTCCCCCATTGCGGACATTGAGCCGAAGCTCCTCCTGGTGAGTCGAAGCTCAGTAAAGATGAAGTACAGCCCTCCACGAGGACAAAGAGACATCGCACAATTGCTAGTCTAAATCACAAACATGATCGTCATGATCAACGAGAAGTGTCAATTACACTAAGCTAGTAAATATAAAAGTTTAGCTTCATGTCCCATAACACTTGCTTAACTTAAACATTTACGAACAAACTGTAAATCTCCACTAGAAAAATGTCACAAGTGGTTCAATCGAGCAATTCCAAAAATTAACCAACGAAGTAAACGCAAGCGTTTCATACCACTTGTTTTACTAAGTCGTTTAATTAGATTTCTCATACGAGTGAGGTAAAGGTTTGTATATACTAATAGATTGGAAATCGGTTTGAGAAAACGAGCTTTGTAATAAAATAGTGTTGAAATCATTTGATGAAATAATTTTGTTATTTACTACTAGTATAGAAAACCTTTATATTTTTAAAGTGGCAAATCACAAAGAAGATTGTAGGAACAATCAAACACTAAGATTCACATTCGAAAACGTGAATAAAATCCAATGAAATCGATATAAAATCAATCAAAGTGGATATATCTAAAATTCCCAAAGAAAAGGTCATCAAAGTCGATAATAAATGACAACAACAAAAGGGAGACCACACGAATCGATTAAAGTTGGATATTCAAGCGGATTAGCAAAATAGGCTAATCTGGCAAAAATCATCAGGTCGGTCGACCGGCTGCAGGGCTCGGTCGACCGGACCCTGTTACACAAAAATCCTCGGGAAGCAGGTCGGTCGGCCGAACCCCTGTAGTCGGTCGACCGGACCCTAAAACAGAAAGTGCTTATGCACTTAGAAGCAGGTCGGTCGACCGGACCAGGGGGTCGGTCGGCCGAACCTGTATACTTGCACTTCCTACCCTATTTCAATGGAGGTGCAAATCCCGACCAATTTGCAATCGCACGAGCAACGACGCTAAGGGTTTATGTCAATCGACTACCCGGCCCTATAAGCTCCTCGATGCATCACCAAAAACATGTTCAAACATCAAAGTTAGGATTTTAATGAATTGAACTCAAAACACTAAAAATTGGAATATTCACAAAAGCAATCCAAACCAAGGTCAAATGCACATGAATAAGTGTTAGGAATTCATACCTAACAATAGAAGAGAATTATAAGCATAGATGTGAGATTAAAAATCTCACTTTTGAACCCAAACGAATGAAGAAGATTCTATGAAGCAATGGCAAGAACAAGCACTCTTCAATTCCAACTCAACAAGCTTGAATCTAAGCTTAAAGGAGAAACATTTTCTAAATTAGGTTTAGGAAATTTCTGAAATTGAATGGAGAAAGAGTTGGAGAAGATGAAGGAGATGCTTACCAATGGGTTCTCTTTGATTTTGGAGCAAGAACTTGGATTTTGCTAAGGAACTAGGGCTTGGAGTTTTAATTCTTTTTCTCTTCCACCATTGTTGAAAGCTTGAAGAGTTAGGAATTAGAGATGAAGTAATGAAGAGTTGGAGAGGGTAGGGACTGAATATATAAGTGGGCTCAGCCCAAACCAAAACCCTAAGTGAAAAGTAGCAAAATTCAACTTTCTCCAAACATATCGAAGCTTATACTCAAAAAGGTCGCAAACGGCATTTTGAACTCAATAGGGGTGGTCTCGAGTCCTAATTCGACCGTATGCAAAAAGTAGCTTTTCGGACTAAAAATCGACTGACGATAAAATATTTAAATATAAAACCGATAAATATGCGGGTTGTTACAGACTCCCCTCCTTAAAGAAATTGCGTCCTCGCAATAATTAAGAAGGAAATATAAGAAGTAACAACCATAGAAGCATATTAACACAAAAGAAAATTTGAATCAAGAAGTTCACCATAAAGAGCACGAAGGAGTAAATCCGAAAGTTTTCGTTCGATGAATTCTCAAGATTTCACATGAGCAATCCTTAGGATTTGAGAACCATTGAACCTCTATCAAAAAGAATATCTTTATATCGAAGGCGCTCTACCTCCGAAGCAATGATGCGAATAGAATGGTGCTCAAAAGTCAAATTTGGTGAAACTTCAATCTCCACAATATCACCGGGCTCAAGAATGAAAACCAGAATCCCTAAGGCATTTCCGTAGGTAAAAGACGTGGAAAACGTCAAGAATAGCAGAAAGTTGAGCCGGTGCAACGGCGTAGTACAATCACGGTACGCCCAAGAAACTAGAAACTCGAATAATTTGGAACACCGACGTAGTACAAAGACGGTACGTCCAGTGAACCAAAAAGCCAAGTCATTGATGTAGTACAAACGGTACATCCAATGAATCTAACAGCAAAGACATTGATGTAGTACAAACGGTACATCCAATGTATCCAAAAAGAAAAGACATCGATGTAGTACAAACGGTACATCCGATGAATCAAAAGCAAAGACATCGATGTAGTACAAACGGTACATCCGATGAATCAAAAGCAAAGACATCGATGTAGTACAAACGGTACATCCGATGAATCAAAAGCAAAGACATCGATGTAGTACAAACGGTACATCCGATGAATCAAAAGCAAATAATTCGGAACACCGACGCAGTACTAAAACGGTACGTCCAATGAGCCGAAGCCCGAATGATTTCGGAACACCGACGTAGTACAAAAACGGTACGTCCAATGAACCGAACACAATAAAAGAACATCGGACGCAAGTTCATAAAAGAAATGAGATGAAACTCAATAAAACAAAGTACATCAAAACGCCCGATGAACTTGATAAAAAGATAATTTCATTCGGTCATCAACAAAGAAACAACCCCTTGTTGCTTACGACTAAACGCATTGGCAACACGATTTCCCCTTCGGGAACAAAAAAAGAATATCAAGATCATAGGAAGCTAGGAACTCGAGTCGACATGAAGTTCCTTAAGAGAACATAAATATTCCAAAGATTTATGATCGAGGTAGAGAACAAATTTCTCATCCAAATATGATGATGCCAAATTCCAAAAGCAAAAACAATAGCCGAGAGCACTAGATCATAAGTGGCATATCTAGTCTCGATAAACTATAATGATTCAGAAGCACAAGTGATAGCACGTTCTCTATGGCAAGATAATGACATCCAAACCAATACGACTAGTACCGGTACAAATAGCAAAGTCTTGGTTCCCCTTCAGGAATCACAAGAATAAGAGTTTCAAAAAAGAAAGAATTTCTTTTAAATAATCTTCTTTCCCGAGAAGCTAAAACTTTCAAAATCACAATTATTTCAATGTAAAAATATTTCTAGAAAAATTTACAATTTACAAGTCAATGTACCGTGTCTGATTGTCACATCAAAGCGTTTAGGAAATTCCTATCGATAACGTTGATCAAGCGCATCGACCAAAATTCTTAAAACACTCAACGGGCAGTACAATCACAAAATCATCTTTTATAGGATAAATAAATCTCTTAAAAAGTTTTAAGAATATTCTTTGTTCGTTTCAAGAACAAAAATCCAGTTTTACTTATAAATAAATCTTATGAAAAAGATTTGCAAAATTTTAAATTACTATTTTCATCCAAAATCAATAAATACAAGAATGGTCTCATCGAAATATTCATAGAATATTCGATTTATAAAATGGATGAAATAAGCTGGACAAATTGAATGACATAATAAGTCATTCATAAGAATCATAACGAGTGCGGAATGCGGTAAGTGGAATGTTAATTTCCGCAACTCGTAGCAAACGAAAACCGGTGGTAAAGTCAAACTGAAAAGACCTTAGCACTACATAAAAGATTACCTAGGTGATAATCCTAAGACAAACTCAAAAATACCGGAAAATTTCTCAAACTACATGAATGAGAGAAATAACACTTTCCTTATAAGTGGGCATAAGGAATAAAATGATGCCATCAAGTTGGAATCAAAATCATAAAGGAAAAATAGAAATCTGCTTAACAGATTGAAAATGTCGAAGATGAATAGTCCACTCGAAAAATAGGATATGGGCTTCACAATGATTAAGCCGATCCTTTCAAAAAAATCAATTCCGAAGCCTAAGTAAAAATATCGGCTCGGAAAGAAAAGTCTCATAAAATCATTTCGACATCAATAAAAAGCAAATTGAGTGTTACGGATCTACCATCCGGATTCACAATCCTCAAAGAAGTCATCTAACCCAAAATATTCAAAGAAAAAGAATCGACAAGTTCTTTTGATATAAAAAAATAATGAGATGAAACTCATATCAAAAAGAACTCGAATAAGAAGATCACAAAATAAATGTAATCAAGGATTAAATGAGAAATTCCTTGACCACGAGAAGAGTTGCTAGGGACTTGCAGCTTTCCTTCTCTCTTGCTTTGACGCTTGGGGCATGAAGATATATAATGATCCGCACTTTTGCAATAGCGGCAAGAAATAGGCCTTGGACACCTATTTATATAGTGGTCCCTAGAGCCACAATTGTAGCATTCTCCACGATTAGGGATAGGAGTATTTGCTAAAGAAGTCTCTTGCTTCGCCCTCTTATTAGGATTAGGACTTTCAAACCTAATAAAGGGATGCCTCTTCTTGGTGTTGTTGGGGTTCGGTTTGGCACTCCCAACCTCGACATCACTTTCTCTATCGGCCTCTTCAAGACGAAGAGCGATATCAACAAGCTGATCAAATGAAACCTCAAGTTTCAGAAGTAATGGCTTCTTAAGATTCTTATTCAAGCCATAGACGAATCTCTGATTTTTCTTCATTGGGGTGTTAATGTATTCAACCCCGTATTTGGAAAGAGATTCGAAAGATGCGACATAATCTATCACAGAAGATTCACCTTGAACAAGGTCTATGAAACGCCGAGCTAAAGTTACTTTTTCAGCCTCAGGTAAAAATTTCGATTCGAACCTTTCTCGGAATCGCTCCAAGTGGGGTCCGCTTCAATGATTTCAGAAATTAAAAGCTTATACCAATCTAATGCTCTTTCTTGGAGCATGCTAGAAGCCACTTGGACTCGATGTAAATCGGTAAGGTTCATGTGAGAAAAGATGCGATCGCATGATTTGAGCCAAGCTTGAATTTCAATAACACTCTCGGATCCTTTGAATGGCCTTCCACGCAAATCGGCGTAGTCTCTGCACAAGCGTGCAAAACCGGATCTAGGATGAGTAGGCTCTGGAATGGGTCCTGCAGCTTGAGCGTTCTTCACGAGATCTAAAAGCTGCTGAGCAGACATGAATACTCCATCCTGAGGAGTAGCACTAGATTGACCGGCGCTGGGACGGCCTGGTCTAACCATTTCTCTTCCTTAAGAAAGAAAGAAGAAGAAGAAGAAGGTTATTCACAAATGAATATCAAGCAATCTTGATTGATAAAACAAGGAATCATAATGAAAATAGGATGAATCGGTTCGAAGACTCGAATTAAATCCTAAAGCACGACTCCTAAGAAAAACTTAGGACGATGATCCTTGTTATAATATTCCATATTGTTCCAAAGTTTGGCTCTGAAACCAAGCTGTGACGCCCCACCTCTATACCCACTCTAGCCAAGAACATTACGGTGAATGCTGTCGACTAGCACGGAGAATAAGGCTGCTGAGGAGCGACCATCCGTGTAATTTCTTTGTGCGAGCATCGATACGTCAGATAGTATAACATGCGTTTCTTTATCAAGAGGAAATCCGACATACCGACACAAACTCAAAGCTACTACACAGTGGCTAAAATATCTTCGGAAACAAATATAGAAATAAACATAACATAAATCAGCCACAGACAATTCATATCACAAAGGCGGAAATAGATATGAATATTACACATGAAAGTGTACATCAGAGTAGTGGTCAAAAGGATCCACAATAATACAAAGGAATAGATACAAGTGCAAGACAAAAGAATAAGTATACATCATAGAGTATGTATCTCAAATGTATACAACAAAAACTACTAAACTAGAGTAGTTAGCAAAAAGTCAGAAGATGGTTGCAGGTAGGAAGCCATGAGTAAGCACCTGTAATATCTCAGTCTGACCCGAGTATTATTTAAGAAGAAAATAATAAACGGATCAGTCTAGCTATAAATATCAGATGAAGTGATATATAATAAGAGATATGACATAAACATATAATAATCACAATGCCAAGCTGTGATAAATAAGTAATTGAAAATCAACAAGAGATTAGTCAATATCACAATAATCTACTCAAGATAAAAAGGAATGTCATACTCCTAATTTCATTCACCAAGCCACAATAATTGACATATATATCAATGCCCATCGTAAAAGTTGGTGAAACATAAATTCCAGAAATCAACACACGAAATCCAGAAATCACAATAAAAATGATGGCCAATCCCAAAAAAATGAGCCGGAGCTCCTCCAGACAGGGTATAGTCCCCCATTGCGGACTTTGAGCCGAAGCTCCTCCTGGTGAGTCAAAAACTCCTCCTGACAGGGTATAGTCCCCTATTGCGGACATTGAGCCGAAGCTCCTCCTGGTGAGCCGAAGGTCCTCGTGACAGGGTATAGTCCCCCATTGCGGACATTGAGCCGAAGCTCATCCTAGCGAACCGAAGTTCCTCGTGACAAGGTATAGTCCCCCATTGCGGACATTGAGCCGAAGCTCCTCCTGGTGAATCGAAGTTCCTCGTGACAGGGTATAGTCCCCCATTGCGGACATTAAGCCGAAGCTCCTCCTGGTGAGCCGAAGCTCCTCGTGACAGGGTATAGTCCCCCATTGCGGACATTGAGCCGAAGCTCCTCCTAGTGAACCGAAGTTCCTCGTGACAGGGTATAGTCCCCCATTGCGGACATTGAGCCCAAGCTCCTCCTGGAGAGTCGAAGCTCAGTAAAGATGAAGTACAGCCCTCCACGAGGACAAAGAGACATCGCACAATTGCTAGTCTAAATCACAAACATGATCGTCATGATCAACGAGAAGTGTCAATTACACTAAGCTGGTAAATATAAAAGTTTAGCTTCATGTCCCATAACACTTGTTTAACTTAAACATTTACGAACAAACTGTAAATCTCCACTAGAAAAATGTCACAAGTGGTTCGATCGAGCAATTCCAAAAATTAACCAACGAAGTAAACGCAAGCGTTTCATACCACTTGTTTTACTAAGTCATTTAATTAGATTTCTCATACGAGTGAGGTAAAGGTTTGTATATACTAATAGATTGGAAATCGGTTTGAGAAAACGAGCTTTGTAATAAAATAGTGTTGAAATCATTTGATGAAAGAATTTTGTTATTTCCTACTAGTATAGAAAACCTTTATATTTTTTAAGTGACAAATCACACAGAAGATTGTAAGAACAATCAAACACTAAGATTCACATTCGAAAACGTGAATAAAATCCAATGAAATCGATGTAAAATCCATCAAAGTGGATATATCTAAAATTCCCAAAGAAAAGGTCATCAAAGTCGATAATAAATGACAACAACAAAAGGGAGACCACACGAGTCGATTAAAGTTGGATATTCAAACAGATTAGCAAAATAGGCTAATCTGGAAAAAATCATCAGGTCGGTCGACCGGCTGTAGGGCTCGGTCGACCGGACCCTGTTACACAAAAATCCTCGGGAAGCAGGTCGGTCGGCCGAACCCCTGTAGTCGGTCGACTGGACCCTAAAACAGAAAGTGCTTATGCACTTAGAAGCAGGTCGGTCGACCGGACCAGGGGGTCGGTCGACCGAACCTGTATACTTGCACTTCCTACCCTATTTCAATGGAGGTGCAAATCCCGACCAATTTGCAATCGCACGAGCAACGGCGCTAAGGGTTTATGTCAATCGACTACCCGTCCCTATAAGCTCCTCGATGCATCACCAAAAACATGTTCAAACATCAAAGTTAGGATTTTTAATGAATTGAACTCAAAACACTAAAAATTGGAATATTCACAAAAGCAATCCAAATCAAGGTCAAATGCACATGAATAAGTGTTAGGAATTCATACCTAACAATAGAAGAGAATTATAAGCATAGATGTGAGATTAAAAATCTCACTTTTGAACCCAAACGAATGAAGAAGATGCTATGAAGCAATGGCAAGAACAAGCACTCTTCAATTCCAACTCAACAAGCTTGAATCTAAGCTTAAAGGAGAAACATTTCCTAAATTAGGTTTAGGAAATTTCTGAAATTGAATGGAGAAAGAGTTGGAGAAGATGAAGGAGATGCTTACCAATGGGTTCTCTTTGATTTTGGAGCAAGAACTTGGATTTTGCTAAGGAACTAGGGCTTGGAGTTTTAATTCTTTTTCTCTTCCACCATTGTTGAAAGCTTGAAGAGTTAGGAATTAGAAATGAAGTAATGAAGAGTTGGAGAGGGTTGGGACTGAATACATAAGTGGGCTCAGCCCAAACCAAAACCCTAAGTGAAAAATAGCAAATTTCAACTTTCTCCAAACATATCGAAGCTTATACTCAAAAGGGTCGCAAACGGCATTTTGAACTCAATAGGGGTGGTCTCGAGTCCTAATTCGACCGTATGCAAAAAGTAGCTTTTCGGACTAAAAATCGACTGACGATAAAATATTTAAATAAAATATTTAAATATAAAACCGATAAATATGCGGGTTGTTACAAGAAGCCAATAAAATTGGTTTTTGAATCAATTGTAATAAATATGGGCTTGTTTGGATGGAAAATAAATTGAATGTAAGCAATAAAGTGTAAATGAATTTAGCTTGGATTGTCGGTGAATTGAACATTATTGGAAGTATGAAATTCAAAATAGTTAACTGAATAAACAAATTTAAATTAGTTAGTAGATGAAATTGGTTGGTAATTGAAATCAAATTAAGGATTTAAACTGGAAAGTGCTTATAAAATATATATGTGACTTGAGTTTTAAAGTTGAAATAACTTGACGAAAAATAAAATAACTTAAGTAATATTTGAATAAAAGCTTGACTTAAGTAATTTGAGATATGGTGGTGTCGAGTTTTATGAAATGATTTTAAATAAAACTTGTTTGGTAAATGAAATTAGTAATTGAGTTAATTAACTTAAGTTATATTAATGAGAACTTGACTTCGAATAAAAATGGGAGTTAGATTGCTTTTGGAAATCAATTCAATTTAAATGAGTTTGCTTGGACTTAAAATGAATTTAAGTTAAGAGAGTTGTGAAATCATTTGAATTGAATAGGATGGTTTGAATACTGTTTGGAAGCATTCAAAGTAAGTGTCGAAATATTTCATATGTGCTTATGGAAGTATATAATACGCACTGTTGATAGAATCCATGTTTTAGTTATTTATAATAAAGTGAAATGTTAATAAACTTTGTATATTTGACACTAACATGTTTAAATTGAGTAAGTATAGGTTTCTGGAAGCCGTTTGACTGGTTTTGACTGCGCTAATTGCTTAAATAAATAGCTGTTTTCTTTAAAATGCTAAATAAGGTACGCCTACGCAATACAAATAGGAAATATGAACTGTTTTTCTGTTTTTCGACCGTGTGGGTTGATGTATATATATTTATATCTCTTGTCAAATTGCAAAAGCTCCTTTGTACAAAGGAGACTCCGACAAAAAATTTCGAAAATTTTGGGAGTTGGAAATTTTTGAATCTTTTGAAAATTTTCACTAATAACAAATGAATTAAAATTGTAAGCAAATAGTGTAACGACCCATAATTTTCGATTATTAAAATATTAATTAAATAATATTTTATAATCTTATATTGAAATAAAACTAAAAAAAAATTGATGTTACAAGGAGAAGAATAACTAGAATGTAATGTTAGTAATGTTAATATAAGGTAATTGCTAACTATTTTAATCTAATTTCCAATTAATTGAAGTGACTTTAAGGTTATAATTAGTTATAACTAAGAATAAGGAAATACATTGAACGTTGAAATTATATGTAATCAATTAGAATTGGCTAATACTGAATATGAAATTAGTGGTGTTGTCTGAACGCTACTGATAAATATTTAAAGTAATTTCAAACTAATTGAAATACATTGTATGTTGACTTGGTTATGATCGTAAATAATGAAAAAAATTAAATGATATAGATGGTGAACTTGTATGTAATTAATTGAAATAGGTTAATATTGAATATAAAACCTTTTTGGGTAAGCAAATTATAACCCTTGGTTGTAAAGAATAAGATAAGGGGTATGAATTATTATTATAAACGATTGTATTAACTATTTTCTCATTAATTTATCGCTTTAATATTGAATGGGTAATTAATTGAATTAAGGCAATTGAATGTTGGGTTTAATGTTGGATTTGTATGTTAGTGATTAAAATAATTGTAACATTATTTGATGATAAGTTGAAATAAGGAAATGAATTAAATGTTATATAAAAGGGGAAATTATATGAAATTAATGGAAAATTGAGTATAATCAGGATTGTGTAAGTAGTCATAACATTTGTTGTTAATAATAATCTTGTAAATGCGATTAAGTAAGTAAAAGGTAACATTTGTCATTCATCACCTATTTATTTAATCCATTGAAATTAAATTGAAAATCAATTGCAATTAATCTAATTACCTACTACAGTTAATATGAACTAAAGTGATAAATATAGAAGATTGAGGTAATGCAATGGTAAACCAACGTTAAGTATATATATAATATGATAATTGATTGAATAATAAGATTAAAAAAATAAGTATATGTTGGAATTTAAATTAATTAATGAATTTATTGCCATTAATTTGACTTGGAATCTTCTAATAAAAGGGAAAGAGAATTTATTTGAAATTAATGGCGTTTAATGAAAGAAATGTACGTTTGTTATAATCCGTTATAAGTGTAATTTTGAAATTAATTACAATTATGTCAATTTGGGATCTTTCAATTTAAAAAAAAAAGAAACATTAATATTAATTTTTGGATTTAACGAAAGAAACATACATTATTGTAAAAAAATAAAAAGAACATTTCAATGAAAATAAAACGAACATTTTCATTTTTAAGGTAAAAATAATTCTATATAAAGAAGAAGAAAATGAATTTTAAAACAATATTTTACAGTCATTAAGTATACATTTGAGGCTGTATATAAGTGATTTTAACACTTATCTTGAAGTTTAAATTTAATTGACTTTTTAAGTTGTGCAATTCCCCTATGAGAAAAACATTATTTTGAAAGAAAAAAAAACTTGAATTTGAGTTCTAGATCATCTTTTATTTTTTTGTAACGTTACACTGGTTATTGTATTCAAATTTATTTACTATATGTTAATTATGTGTAAACGAGTGTGAAAAAGGGTATATTCAGTGATAATATATTTAATTGAGTGGATCAAGCAATTAACTAGATCCTAAGTGGTCCCTTCATTTCCTTATTATTCAATACACCTGCCACCATTTCCACATTTGGTTTTATTGCAATTCTTTGATGTAATTGAAACGTGAATTTATATCCTTTCTTATTCTTCCGTTTTGTTTATTTATTTCCGAAAGCATCTACTTAGATCATACAGTTTTGTTTTATTTGCCTTCCATACATATTTCATTTGTCACTTCCCTTTCTTCTTTTGTTTTATATCATATATCATTCTTTCCCCTAGGAATTTCTTATTTTTCAAACATCAGACCTCTATTTGTTTCCCTCAAAGTCTCAATGTCAACATATCTTTATACCTCTACTTAATTGCTGCCAATTCATTTTACTGAAGCTATGTTTAAAAAAAGAAAAGAATAAAAAGGTGTGAGCATCCATTTCTTCCTTAACCACATCCGTACCTTTCCTCATCGCCTTGCCTTCTTTTGCAAGAAGCCTTTAAAAAAATTGAACAATGAGAATTAGCCTTAATGGTTTTGGCTTTCCACTTCTTGCCTTTGTTTTGGGTACATCAAATTTGAAAACGTGAGTTATTAAAGTTTCTTATTTTAAGAATTAAATATGTATGTACTTTTCTTTTATTTTATATCCTTATAACCTGAATATCTTCCTCATACGAGCTTTGATACATGCGTAGTTTCTTCCCTTGGACTCGTATTGGAATTCCTAATAACATAAAATAGGTTTGGCTAAGTTTGGAGACTATTGGAAAAGGCATCTTTGTTTGGATTTTTGCGTTCTAAATATCAAAGGTGAGTGTTTTGACCCACTCACGAATACTAGATTATCTTATGCTAGTTAAATTAAATTTATAATGTGATTAGAAATTTATTAATTGCTTTTGGTATTATTAGATTGTCATTTAAGTTAAATTTGAATTTATATTGAATTGAATTTGCCATTTATTTAATAATGAATATAAATTGCAAGTTATACACCTGATAATGATAATCAATTGATTGTTGTGATTTATTGGCTGATTTGGATGTTGGATTGTGATGGATGTTATTGGTTGTCATTTTGGATGATTGGATGTTTATTTACGTATATATCTTTGTTACCACTATGGATTGAAATGATAACTCGAGCGGTTTCCATTGATTTGGAAATTTTGATTTGGATACTGGTTGAAAAGACATATAATCGTGTAATTTCTTTAATTTGGATTGTTTATTAGAATTGAGTTATTTGAAAGATTTAAGTTTTAAATTTAAAATTCGAATCTATTTTAATTAAAATGATTAAGATTGGTATTTTTGAATCGTTTGAAATCTTTTAAATAATTAAATCCACATTATACACTTGATAGGAGTTGAAATTCCTGTTATACATCTCTGAATCCATTATAGTAATATTTCTATTCTACTTAGTTTGATTTGACTTACATAAGATCTTTTAGTCCCGACTCGAGTGTTTTGTTTTTTTATTATGCTCGGGTCAGTCTGAGCTTTTTTAGTGTATTGAAGACAATTATATTATGGAGGATGAAGACGGAGACGAGTCTACTATTTATTATTAATTATTCCACTACATCATGTGTTCCGCTGCATTATTTATTTATTTCTACTGTATGTATAACTCTGATTTGTATTGTAAAGGTGTAATCAAATGTTATTTGTAAAACAGCTTCATGAACTGTTTATTTGATTTTTATATTTTGTCATTCCGCTATGAGATTCTGTGTTTTATCTTTCCTTCTTTTCTATTATTTTCTTATTTACCCCATTAACAGTCTTACCTTTTGAATGATTTTAGTTGACATGTGTGGTTTATTGTCGATCTAAATCGTCCAAAAGGGTGGGATGTTACAGTTGGTATCAAAGCTTAGGTTTAGACATACCTTAGCCTGTTGGGGTTAACTCATTAGGGATAGGGTAGTAATACCCTAGAATGAGTTGTCTAAGTGTATATATGAGAGCGTGTATTTGCTAGTTTTATAAAAGTGTTTTATATAAGTTTCGAAATGAACTTTTTTCCTAATATTATATGATATGCAGAGGATTAAATTTTTATAACTAATATAGTTATTTGTAATGTGTTTGATTTATGAAATGGTAATATTTAGTTATTATCATTTATTGTTGATTAGTTGCGTTTTATCAGTTTAAAAGCATTGGCTAATTATTGTTGTTGTGAATTTTGTTGTTTTTCACCGTAGTTCAACTATTGAAAAATGAAATATTTGGATATTTTGGATAATCAAAACCTTCTGAATTAGTTTGAATTTAATGTGAATTGATTATAAATAAAACCTTAACTTATAAATTGTTATGAAATAAATGGATGTTATAATAAATGGTTATAAATAAAGTTGTGATAACTTTAAACCTGAACAATGTCATATAAAAAGGAATTATGTTCTTATAATTTGGTTGCTGTAACGCCCCACCTCTATACCCACATTAGCAAAGAGTATTATTAGATAATACCATTTGCTAATACGGAGAATAAGGCTGGATAGAAGCGACCATATATAGCCCTGCTTTAACTATCTATTGAATACATCGACAATTGCCCTTACCTAGCAGATCGACATGTCCAATGAATACTTAAAACAAAACCATAGTTGGCTAGTGGATCTATCAGAACAGAATATAAGAACTCAAATGTAATATACATCACAGAACAGTAAATCATCACATGCACATATACTGATACATAACAGAGTATACAAAACGATACATGACAAGTGGTATAGCAAACCACAATATACAGACGAGTCAATAATACATATCAGAGTTACAACAGAAGAGGACTACACAAAAGCTATGACAAACAAGAAACTAGCGGAATAGTCCATGCGGAAGCAAAAGAGGCTAAGTCCAAAAGCACCTAACCTAAAACATCTCGGTCTGACCAGAGTATAAAATACACGGGTTAGTCTAGCTAAACAAATCAGTTAGATAAACTGAACAATAATAAACATGCAATATCATATAGTATAACAAATATCTCAAAGGGAGATAACACAATCATCTAACAAAAGATGAACATAATAAAACAAGCCTCATATCATCGGCAACATAGATAATCAAAGGATATAAATATCCTAAAGCAAGCCAAAAAGGCAAATAACAAATACCCATAAGGTATACAAGTTCCACAAGGTAAACGCTACACATCATGCGGCTCAAAAAGACCAACACCGATGGGTGATACCAAGGGAATATAATCATATCAGTGAAACATCAAAAAATTCCAATTGCAACAAACCTAAATATCTCATGAGCGGTGGTGAAGAAACCACTCCAATATCTCTCGAGCGGTGGTGAAGAAACCACTACGAAAGCGCTACTAAAAGCAATAAGCCAGAAAGAGACAGTCCGAAGACACTATCCCAAAGGCAACAGACAATCCCAAATATCTCTCGAGCTGGGGCAAAGGACCAACTCCAAAAGCGATACTAAAGGCAACAAGCCAGAAGGAGACAGTCCGAAGACACTATCCCAAAGGCGGCATGTGTCACAAACTCCCAGAAAGGAACCCGAGAAGTGTTAACGTGAGTCCCATAACCACCCGTTCGCACTAAACGGTTTACTACCCGTTAGTCAATTTCACACTCAAAGCAGTACAAAGTTTACCTCATCTCATCGGTAAACCAGACACAAAGGTCAAAACGTTCAAACGAATAGATTGGGAATTAACTGAAAAGATGAACGCACGTGTTCATTGCACGTGTTTTATCTAATCATTTAATTCTCCTCCCACTTCGCTCGGAGAGCGAAATTGTGTGTGTATGTTTTAAATAGAATTTATAATTTGGAGAAGCGAGCTTTTAATGCAATTTAAAGGGATTATTTTGATAAACCCGTGAATGAAGTTAAAAATAAGTTATCAAAGCCAAAGATGCAATGAAAACTACTAAAAAGCAACTTGAATCGATAAAATTTGGAAAACCAATCAAAATATGCAAAAACAGGCAAAACAGGAGCAGGTCGGTCGACCGGACCCCCTGGGTCGATTTACTGGGCTAGAAACAGAGAAGTGCTCGGGGCATCAGGTCGGTCGACCGGACCTCTGGGTCGGTTGACCGGAGCCCAAATTTCTGCACTTCCAAAACAGAGGCAGGGAAGTGCCCAAGTAACAGGTCGGTCGACCGGACCCTGAGTTCGGTCGGCCGAACCTGATGATTTGCACTTTCTGCCCTATTTTCAATGAAATTCAAATTATTTCCAAATCCAAAACAATGGCACACGCATACTTGTTAGGAATTCATACCCAACACCCATGAAATCAAGCGAAGTGGATGTGAGTTCAAAACTCACCTTTTTAACTCAAGAACAAGAAGAAGAAGCTCAAATGCAAAGGAACAAGGCCAACCACTCTCTACTTCAACTCTACTAGCTTCAATCTAAGATCAAACAAATATTTCCTAAGTTTAGGTTTAGAAATTTCTGAGATTGAAGAGAGAAAGAGATAGAGAAGATGAAGAAGAGGCTTACCAATTGCTTCTCTTTGTTTTTGGAGCAAGAATATGAGCTAGCAAGAAGAACTAGGGTTTGCAATTTCTGTTTTCCTTTCCTTCCACCATTTTCAGTTGGAGCTTGAGTTTAGAAGAGTGGAATGAGAGAATGGAGAAGAGAGGGCTGAGTTAGGATATTAGTTAAGCTAGTGGCCTGAACCCAAACCCTAAACCCAATAGAAAAAGTAGCGAAATTCAACATACTCCAAACATATCAAAGATTATACTCAAAAAGATCGCAAACGACATTTTGAACTCAATGGAAGTGGTCTTGAGTCCCAATTCGACCGTTTGCAGAAAGTAACTTTTCGGACCATAATCCGACAAACGACGTTACATTTAAATAAAATATTTAAATATACGACCGATAAATATGCGAGTTGTTACAGACTCCCCTCCTTAAAGAAATTGCGTCCTCGCAATTCTTAAGAAGAAAATAAAGAGTAACAACCCATAAACATATTAACAAATAAGGACAACAGAATAAGAAGTTCACCATAAAGTGCACGAAAGGATAAGCCTTTACTTGCTTGCTCAGAGAATTCTATGGATTCCTAAGCTCAAAACAATTCGGAACACCGACGTGGTGCAACAATACGTCAAATGAACCAAAGCTCAACAAAATGAAGTACAAAAAAACGTCCGATGAACTTGATAAAAAGATCATTCCATACGGACATCAACAAAGAAACAATCACTTGTTGCTTACAACAAAATGCATTGGCAACACGATCCCCCTTTCGGGAGTAAAAGAAATAGAGTATCGGAAAAGACTTCTTTTAAATAATCAACTTTCTCGAAAAGCTAAAACTTTCAAAATCACAATTATCTTTATGTAATTATTTTTCTAGGAAAATTTTTCTTATTTCAAATCAATTCACTGTGTCTGATTGTCTCATCAAAGCGTTTAGGAGATTCCTATTGATAACGTTGATCAAGCGCATCGACCAGAATTCTTAAAGCACTCAATGGGCAATACAATCACAAAATTATATTCTATATAATGAAAATGGCTCTTAAAAACTTTATGAACACTCTTTGTTCGTTCCAAGAACAAAAATCCATTTATACTTATAAATATCTTACGAAAAAGATTTGTAAAAATTTTAAATTGCTAATTCCATCCAAAATCAACAAATACAAAAATGGAATCATCGAGATATTCGTAGAATACTCGATTCATAAAATGGATGAAATGAGCTGGACAAACTGGATGACACAACAAATCATTCATAAGAATCACAATGAGTGCGGAATGCGGTAAATGGAGTGCTAACTTCCGCAACTCGCAACCAAATCAAAACCGGTGGCAAGGTCGAGCTGAAAAGACCTTAACACTACTCAAAAGATTTGCTTAGGTGATAATCCTAAGACAAGCTCAAAAATACCAGAAAATTCTCAAACTACATGAATGAGGGAAACAACACTTTCCTCATCTTGAGGGCTTAAAGAAAGAAAATGATGCCATCAAATTGGAAATCGAATCACAAAGAAAAGTAGAAACCTACAAAATAGATGGAGACATACCTTATCCCTGAGAAGAACCTCCAGAAGCATCTGTTACATTTAACTTGCCAGATGGAGAATTATTCGAAGCAATGGGACAAGTGGAATTACGATGACCTTCCTTCTTGCAATAACGGCAGAAGAGAGGCTTAGGACAAGCTCGAATCATATGATCAGGAGAACCGCAATTGAAACACTTCCGAATGGAAGGTGTTCCAGCAGACTGAGACTGAGAATCAGATTCATCGGGCTTTTTCTTCTTGGAAGGGAAAAACTCCGGCTCATCCAATGGAGACTGCTTTTTGTCGGGGTTCTTGCGAACCTCAACATCATCATCACTATCACACTCCCTCTCGATGGTTTCGAGATGCAGTGCAAAATCAACTAACTCCTCAAAAGAAAGCTTAAGCTCAAGCATCAACGATTTTTTAAGATATTTCTTAAGACCAGAAACAAACTTCAAATTCTTCTTATAAGAAGTGCTAATGAATTCAAGACCATACTTAGATAAGGCCTCGAAAGATGCAACATATTCAGAAACGGAAGACTCCCCTTGCTTTAATTCAAGAAAGCGCCGGGACAACAAAACTTTCTCAGATTCAGGAACGAACTTGAGTTCGAATCGCTTCCGAAACTGAGTCCAAGAAAGAGCAGACTCATCAATTTCGGCTACAAGATGCTCGTACCAATCAAGGGCACGCTCTTGCAATAAGCTAGAAGTTACAAGAACTCTATCATGATCAGAAATATCCATTCTAGAGAAGATACGTTCGCACGTGCGAATCCAAGCTTGGACTTCAAGAACAGACTCGGAGCCTTTAAACGACTTTCCTCCAAGATGAGAAAAATCACTGCACAGGCGTGCAAAGGTAGACTTGCGAGGTGGAGATACACGAGTAGGAGCTGGAGGCTGAATGCTCCTAAACAACTCCATAAACTGATCGGCTGACATATAAACGCCATCCGGATGTGAGCCACTGGATTGCCCAGCATCCGAACGTCGTCCTCTGCCTCTTCCATCCATAAGCTGAAAGTTAAAGAAGATAAGGATTAACCACAAGGTAGATATTTCAATACGGAATACTACGGAATAAAAATACATTCCTGGACGTATTCCCAAATTCTATCTACCAAAAAACACGGAAGGAATAGAGACGCGAAGATTCAAGGATTTGTAACACTTGTTACACTCTAAGGTATCCTAATATGTGCTTCTATTCTGTGTTTATCATATTTTGTTATGAACCTCGCTCTGATACCAAGCTGTAACGCCCCACCTCTATACCCACATTAGCAAAGAGCATTATTAGATAATATCATCTGCTAATACGGAGAATAAGGCTCGATAGGAGCGACCATCTATAGCCCTGCTTTAACTATCTATTGAATACATCGACAATTGCCCTTACCTAGCAGATCGACATGTCCAATGAATACTTAAAACAAAACCATAGTTGGCTAGAGGATCTATCAGAACAGAATATAACAACTCAAATGTAATATACATCACAGAACAGTAAATCATCACATGCACATATACTGATACATAACAGAGCATACAAAACGATACATGACAAGTGGTATAGCAAACCATAATATACAGACGAGTCAATAATACATATCAGAGTTACAACATAAGAGGACTACACAAAAGCTATGACAAACAAGAAACTAGCGGAATAGTCCATGCGGAAGCAAAAGAGGCTAAGTCCAAAAGCACCTAACCTGAAACATCTCGGTCTGACCAGAGTATAAAATACACGGGTTAGTCTAGCTAAACAAATCAGTTAGATAAACTGAACAATAATGAACCTGCAACATCATATAGTATAACAAATATCTCTAAGGGAGATAACACAATCATCTAACAAAAGACGAACATAATAAAACAAGCCTCATATCATCGGCAACATAGATAATCAAAGGATATAAATATCCTAAAGCAAGCCAAAAAGGAAAATAACAAATACCTATAAGGTATACAAGTTCCACAAGGTAAACGCTACACATCATGCGGCTCAAAAAGACCAACACCGATGGGTGATACCAAGGGAATATAATCATATCAGTGAAACATCAGAAAATTCCAATTGCAACAAACCTAAATATCTCATGAGCGGTGGTGAAGAAACCACTCCAATATCTCTCGAGCGGTGGTGAAGAAACCACTACGAAAGCGCTACTAAAAGCAATAAGCCAGAAAGAGACAGTCCGAAGACACTATCCCAAAGGCAACAGACAATCCCAAATATCTCTCGAGCTGGGGCAAAGGACCAACTCCAAAAGCGATACTAAAGGCAACAAGCCAGAAGGAGACAGTCCGAAGACACTATCCCAAAGGCGGCATGTGTCACAAACTCCCAGAAAGGAACCCGAGAAGTGTTAACGTGAGTCCCATAACCACCCATTCGCACTAAACGGTTTACTACCCGTTAGTCAATTTCACACTCAAAGCAGTACAAAGTTTACCTCATCTCATCGGTAAACCAGACACAAAGGTCAAAACGTTCAAACGAATAGATTGGGAATTAACTGAAAAGATGAACGCACGTGTTCATTGCATGTGTTTTATCTAATCATTTAATTCTCCTCCCACTTCGCTCGGAGAGCGAAATTGTGTGTGTATGTTTTAAATAGAATTTATAATTTGGAGAAGCGAGCTTTTAATGCAATTTAAAGGGATTATTTTGATAAACCCGTGAATGAAGTTAAAATAAGTTATCAAAGCCAAAGATGCAATGACAACTACTAAAAAGCAACTTGAATCGATAAAATTTGGAAAACCAATCAAAATATGGAAAAATAGGCAAAACAGGCAAAACAGGAACAGGTCGGTCGACCGGACCCCCTGGGTCGGTTGACCGGGCCAGAAACAGAGAAGTGCTCGGGGCATCAGGTCGGTTGACCGGACCTCTGGGTCGGTTGACCGGACCTCTGGGTCGGTTGACCGGAGCCCAAATTTCTGCATTTCCAAAACAGAGGCAGGGAAGTGCCCAAGTAGCAGGTCGGTCGACCGGACCCTGAGTTCGGTCGGCCGAACCTAATGATTTGCACTTCCTGCCCTATTTTCAATGAAATTCAAATTCTTTCCAAATCCAAAACAATGGCACATGCATACTTGTTAGGAATTCATACCCAACATCCATGAAATCAAGCGAAGTAGATGTGAGTTCAAAACTCACCTTTTTAACTCAAGAACAAGAAGAAGAAGCTCAAATGCAAGGGAACATGGCCAACCACTCTCTACTTCAACTCTACTAGCTTCAATCTAAGATCATACAAATATTTCCTAAGTTTAGGTTTAGGAATTTCTGAGATTGAAGAGAGAAAGAGGTAGAGAAGATGAAGAAGAGGCTTACCAATTGCTTCTCTTTGATTTTGTAGCAAGAATATGAGCTAGCAAGAAGAACTAGTGTTTGCAATTTCTATTTCCCTTTCCCTTCCACCATTTTCAGTAGGAGTTTGAGTTTAGAAGAGTGGAATGAGAGAATGGAGAGGAGAGGGCTGAGTTAGGGTATTAGTTAAGCTAGTGGGCTGAACCCAAATCCTAAACCAAATAGAAAAAGTAGCGAAATTCGACTTGCTCCAAACATATCAAAGATTATACTCAAAAAGATCGCAAACGAAATTTTGAACTCAATGGAAGTGGTCTTGAGTCCCAATTCGACCGTTTGCAGAAAGTAACTTTTCGGACCATAATCCGACAAACGACGTTATATTTAAATAAAATATTTAAATATACGACCGATAAATATGCGGGTTGTTACAGTTATAAACTTAAGAAAATTCCTTATGAAATGATTTGGTAATAAATGTAATATTAAATAAGAAATATTACATGTGGAATGAATGTAATTTAAATTGAAGAGAAATATAAGCAATATTATGAGAATGAATAAATTAATGTTATATGTTAAATGGAGAAATTATGTGAAACAAATATTAAAGTATGAAATGATACTTTCATTAATCAATGAGATTAATAATGAATTTAGTTGAAGTATAATTGTGGTGAATCAAATTGAAATAAATACGTAAGTTGTGCGTATATTATTTTATTCGCATAATTAATTTGATCCGGATTTGAGTACGTAAGTTTGAGGTGAATTACACCATTTCGCATTAGAATTTTTCATTCGATTCTTGATGGTGAATATTGATATGGATTTTTGGTTTGATTCTAGAGTTCTCTATCATAGTATATGGCTATGCAAGAAGAATGATGGTTTCTAGTCAAGAAACCATATCGAAGTTCGCATTAGGGAAGTTGAATGGACAATACTAGTTCGAAAGCGAACTTGTGTGATCGAGCGAACGATCGAATGTAGTGTTGCGAAATGATGACATGTGTACATCTTATGTTCTAATATTATTGATATGCTTTGGCATTGAAATTGAAAGTTGTTGGGTTGGATATCTTTGTAATTTAAATTGGGATTTTCTTTTATGAAAAACTACTATTAATTTAAAACCATTTTTCAAACTACTTTCTTTTATTTTCCTTATACAAAATATTTTCTTTAATATTTATTATACAAACTATTTTACAAACTATTTTATTTTCAAACTATTTTACAAACTATTTTATTTACAAACTATTTTCCACAACCATTTTATATACCAAACTATTTCACAAAATGATTGTACATATATAAAAAAAAGAACTATTCTAAATTCAAAACCTTTTGCAAAGCAAAAATGTTCAATTCCATATGGATCTTCATGCAGCGTAATTGATTTGCAAATTTTTTTATTCTTGCATAAGACAGACTTTATATAAGTATAAGGTGATTTTTAAAAATGTTGATGTTGGAAGGTTTTTGATCTGAAGAAATAAATCTTATATATAACGGAATTTATATAAGAATGATTTGATATATTTGAGACTATTGATTTTGGAAAAACCTCTATCTGAAAATGAAATCTTATATATGATGGAATTTATATAAGTGCGATATTTGAAGCTATGATTCTGAATGGTGACTATATATGGTATGATATATTTTGAAATAATGATATGGGAAGTACCTTCCATCGGACCCCTTTGGTGGGTCATTTGTTGGATCCCTTTGGTGGGTCATTTATCGGATCCCTTTGGTGGGTCATTATCGGATCCCTTTGGTGGGTCATTATCGGATCCCTTTGGTGGGTCACTTATTATATTCATTTGATATTATTGGATAGCGTAAATCGAGGGGTGAGATGCCTACAGCTACAATTGAATCCGCCGGGATAGTGGCATAACCATTGCGTAACTGCAATCCATGGGGGAACGTACTTTCCATATCTATTTTCAATGATTTTAAGTATTTTCATTGGGTGTTGAAATAGGTCTGCTAAGTACTTGGAGAATTCTAGCCATGCGTCTGATCAACGCATGGCCAGAGTCTGCAAGAACAAGGATAAACCTGTTAAAACATCGAGTTATAAAAGTATTTTGATAAAGTATTATATAAAAGATATTTTGATCATTTTTCCTTTCTAAATACTTTAAAATGTTTAAATATTGTTTATTTATGTACAACATGGTTTAGTAGTAAATTATTAGTGTTCTAAATATTGTCAGAAGTTATTAATTAAATAAAACATTTTAAAGTTAATGATTATTGATTTATTAATGATGTTTAAAAGTATTTTGAGATTTAAAACTAATAAAATTTAAACATAATGGATTTAAGGTTTTCAATAGCTTCTTTTTAAATATAAGTAATGATGTAAGTAATTGTTTTCAAATAATTTACATGTATTTAAAGATGTTATTTAAAATTATTGAAATGGTATTAATAAATGAAGCAAGAAAATTTATAGAATATTTTTTGTAAAGTATTAAAACATTAAAGATGATTGATTTGCAAATGAAGTTTTCAAATTAATTTTTTTTAATTTTTTTTTTGTAAATTTTTATATAAGTTTCTTTGAATGTATAATTTGAAGATATATTATATAAATGGAAAAAATGATTTGCGAAGTTTTAAATATACTTGAAAAATAAATTAAAATCTCAATTTTGGAAGTATGGTTTTAAATAATTACTTGATTTCGAAGTACTAGTAGTAAATTTATAGGTTTAGTTACTATTTGAATTTTGTATTAAACCATGATAAATGTTTTTCCCATGATTTGAATATTCATTTTAAACCAAGTGTGTAAAATTAATCATGAATCTATGAAAATATATACTTTTATTTAGATATTTAGTGCAAGATTTGAGTATGCTATTAGTTTCACTTTAATAATCTAGAGTTTATACTTATTTTGGAATATTGAGTCTAATAAATTATTAGATTTAAGGAACTTTATTTTTAAAATTTTATCATAATTTTTTAATATAAATTTTTGATACAAATTTCTAACATTGTTTAAACTTTGGGAAAGTCCTTGCATAATGCTATAAAGATGTTTTAAATTTATCTTATATTCCTACTAAGTGAATGAGGTTAAATGTTTTAATTGAATTTTTAGATATATTGAGGTATTTCTTTTCTCTTCAAGGGCGAACGCCAAAAACTTAAATTTTTATTCTATAACTAAATTAAGGTATAAAATTAAGTAAGGCTGTAGAAGCTTAAATAATATTTTATGAAATGATTCATTAATGGCTTAAATCTTTAATGGAAAACAAATTATGTAAGTGACTGGCCTTTATATAAATATTAATTAATTAAATAAATAAGAATGGAATTTTACGAATAAAATATATAAGAAATTAGAAATTTGTAACTTGTAAATCAAAAGATATAAAAATTTAGAATATGTAATCATTGAATATTTCGTTAACTAACATGAATAAAATAAACTTGTATAACACTCAATTACATTCTTAAAACACATATATTTACCAAAAATGTTTAATAAGTTGAAATGTTAATAGAATATGTAATAGAATATTATACAAGTAAAACGTTAGTAATGGAAGCGTTCAATGAAATTATTTCCAAATAAGAATTTTGATGAACAAGAAATGTTATGAATGTAAGTTAATATTGAAATAATTTATATATGTACATGTAGGAAAAAGAAAAGGACATTATATGAGAAAAAAAATAGTAATGATGTAAAAAAAAAGAAACCAATTGAATAAACTTAAATATTGTGTTGAAATTATTGGTTATTTTGGCTTTTGAGATGATAGGAAAGGATACTTCTAACTCTATAGGATGTATAGATAATATATCAAGTATTTATCTAAGGCTATTGAGCATAGGGTACACTTAATAGTCTATTTATCATCTTGTATGACTAAAAATGTCTGAACCTGAACAAATCATCAGTTTGGTTGCTATGGACATATGATTGATTCCTTTGTTACATATGATGGTCATGTTGTTTGTTTGCATGTGACTATTATTATATTGTGTTGATTTGTTTGTTATTAATTGAAGCAACTTAAATATATCTCTTTTCACGTATTATTAACTTCTTTGGATTTTACAAGTGAAGTACAAGTTTATGGAAATAATAGCTACTGCTTTTGGTTTCATAAATTAAGCGTTCTTTTCCCGACTAATAGGTATATTTTTGGATTACAGGTTTCTAGCAATATTATATTGTTTCCCATGGTTTGGGATGTTTATTTTTTTAATATGATATATATATGATGATTATAGATATTATTATTTCTCCGCGACCTCTCCGTACAAAGGAGACTCTGCCGAAATTTTTCGTAAATTTTAGACTTAGAAATTTTGTGAAAAGTGAAATATTTTCAAACTTTGGTAGACTTGAATATGACGAATTACTTGTTATTAATTGTATTTTCTATTTAAATTAATTAGTTATGAGAATTAATTGTTTATAAATTGAATACTTTGAATAAAATATAATGATTCCTTATTTTCTCCTTTTCCTAATTTCCTCCTTTTCCCTTTTCGAGGACGAAAAGTTTTGAGTAGGAAAGAGTGTAACGACCCATAATTTTCGATTATTAAAATATTAATTAAATAATATTTTATAATTTTATATTGAAATAAAACTAAAAAAAATTGATGTTACAAGGAGAAGAATAACTAGAATGTAATGTTAGTAATGTTAATATAAGGTAATTGCTAACTATTTTAATCTAATTTCCAATTAATTGAAGTGACTTTAAGGTTATAATTAGTTATAACTAAGAATAAGGAAATACATTGAACGTTGATATTATATGTAATCAATTAGAATTGGCTAATATTGAATATGAAATCAGTGGTGTTGTTTGAACGCTACTGATAAATATTTAAAGTAATTTCAAACTAATTGAAATACATTGTAGGTTGACTTGGTTATGATTGTAAATAATGAAAAAAATTAAATGATGTAGATGGTGAACTTGTATGTAATTAATTGAAATAGGTTAATATTGAATATAAAACCTTTTTGGGTAAGCAAATTATAACCCTTGGTTGTAAAGAATAAGATAAGGGGTATGAATTATTATAATAAACGATTGTATTAACTATTTTCTCATTAGTTTATCGTTTTAATATTGAATGGTAATTAATTGAATTAAGGCAATTGAATGTTGGGTTTAATGTTGGAATTGTATGTTAGTGATTAAAATAATTGTAACGTTATTTGATGATAAGTTGAAATAAGGAAATGAATTAAATGTTATATAAAAGGGGAAATTATATGAAATTAATGGAAAATTGAGTATAATCAGGATTGTGTAAGTAGTCATAACATTTGTTGTTAATAATAATCTTGTAAATGCGATTAAGTAAGTAAAAGGTAACATTTGTCATTCATCACCTATTTATTTAATCCATTGAAATTAAATTGAAAATCATTTGCAGTTAATCTAATTACCTACTACAGTTAATATGAACTAAAGTGATAAATATAGATGATTGAGGTAATGAAATGGTAAACCAACGTTAAGTATATATATAATATGATAATTGATTGAATAATAAGATTAAAAAAAACAAAATAAGTATATGTTGGAATTTAAATTAATTAATGAATTTATTGCCGTTAATTTGACTTGGAATCTTCTAATAAAAGGGAAAGAGAATTTATTTGAAATTAATGGCGTTTAATGAAAGAAATGTACGTTTGTTATAATCCGTTATAAGTGTAATTTTGAAATTAATTACAATTATGTCGATTTGGGATCTTTCAATTTTAAAAAAAGAAACATTAATATTAATTTTTGGATTTAACGAAAGAAACATGCATTATTGTAAAAAAATAAAAAGAACATTTTAATGAAAATAAAACGAACATTTTCATTTTTAAGGTAAAAATAATTCTATATAAAGAAGAAAAAAATGAATTTTAAAACAATATTTTATAGTCATTAAGTATACATTTGAGGCTGTATATAAGTGATTTTAACACCAATCTTGAAGTTTAAATTTAACTGACTTTTTAGGTTGTGCAATTCCCCTATGAGAAAAACATTATTTTGAAAGAAAAAAAAACTTGAATTTGAGTTCTAGATCATCTTTTATTTTTTTGTAACGTTACACTGGTTATTGTATTCAAATTTATTTACTATATGTTAATTATGTGTAAACGAGTGTGAAAAAGGGTATATTCAGTGATAATATATTTAATTGAGTGGATCATGCAATTAACTAGATACTAAGTGGTCCCTTCATTTCCTTATTATTCAATACACCTGCCACCATTTCCACATTTGGTTTTATTGCAATTCTTTGATGTAATTGAAACGTGAATTTATATCCTTTCTTATTCTTTCGTTTTGTTTATTTATTTCCCAAAGCATCTACTTAGATCATACATTTTTGTTTTATTTGTCCCTTCCATACATATTTCATTTGTCACTTCCCTTTCTTCTTTTGTTTTATATCATATATCATTCTTTCCCCTAGAAATTTCTTATTTTTCAAACATCAGACCTCTATTTGTTTCCCTCAAAGTCTCAATGTCAACAGAGCTTTATACCTCTACTTAATTGCTGCCAATTCATTTTACTGAAGCTATGTTTAGAAAAAGAAAAGAATAAAAAGGTGTGAGCATCCATTTCTTCCTTAACCACATCCGTACCTTTCCTCATCGCCTTGCCTTCTTTTGCAAGAAGCCTTCAAAAAAATTGAACAATGAGAATTAGCCTTAATGGTTTTGGCTTTCCACTTCTTGCCTTTGTTTTGGGTACATCAAATTTGAAAACGTGAGTTATTAAAGTTTCTTATTTTAAGAATTAAATATGTATGTATTTTTATTTTATTTTATATACTTATAACCTGAATATCTTCCTCATACGAGCTTTGATACATGCGTAGTTTCTTCCCTTGAACTCGTATTGGAATTCCTAATAACATAAAATAGGTTTGGCTGAGTTTGGATGTAACAACCCGCATATTTATCGGTTGTATATTTAAATATTTTATTTAAATATAACATCAATTGTCGGATCATAGTCCGAAAAGTTACTTTCTGCAAACGGTCGAATTGGGTCTCAAGACCACTTCCATTGAGTTCAAAATGTCGTTTGCGATCTTTTTGAGTATAAGCTTCGATATATTTGGAGTAAGTCGAATTTTGCTATTTGCTAAGTGGGCTTTTGGGTTTGGGTTTCACCCAAACTGTTCTATAAACCTACTCAGCCCTTCTCTCCTTCCATTCACTTATTCATTTCATAAAAAACTTAAGCTAAAAACTGATAATGGGGGAAAAGAACGGAAATTAGAAACTCCTAGCCCTAGATCCTCTTGCAATTCCAAATTCTTGCTCCAAAATCAAAGAGAAGCCATTGGTAAGCTCTTCTTCAACTTCTCCAACTCTTCTCCCCTTCAATTTCAGAAAGTTTTCCTAAACCTAACTTAGGAAAATACTTGTTTGTTCTTAGATTGAAGCTTGTTGAGTTGAAGTAGTGATTAGTTGGTTTTCTCCTTGTGACTTAGCTCCTCCATCTTCTTTGGTTGTGAGATAAAAGGTGAGTTTTTAACTCACATCTACCTCTCTTGCTATCATTGATGTTGGGTATGATTTCCTAACAAATATTCGTGTGCTATTGCTTTGATTTGAAAAATATTTGGAATTCATTTGATAAGGGCAAGAAGTGCTGGAAAACAGCCTTCGGCCGACCGAGCGCAGGCTCCGGTCGATCGACCTGCTTCCAGACCACTTCTTTGCTTCTGTTTTGGGTGCAGGAAATTGGCTTCGGCTGACCGAACCAGGAAGTTCGGTCGACCGAACTGCTTCCCGAGAGCTTTTATGAACAGTGTCCGGTCGACCGAGCCCTGTAGGCGGCCGACCGACCTGCTGCTGTTTTGCCTGTTTTGCCTGTTTTTGATCTTTTTGATAGATTTTCCAAACCTTATCGATTCAAGTTGGTTTTTAATGGTTGTTATTGCATCTTCGGCTTTGATAACTTATTTTTGACTTCATCCACGGGTTTTTATAAAATAATCTTTCTAATCATATTAAAAGCTCGTTTCTCCAATTTATAAATTCTATTTAAACACACGCACAATTTCGCACTTCGAGCGAAGTGGAAGGGTGATTAAATGGTTGGGCAAAACACGGACCATGAATCTGTGCGTTTATCTTTCCGATTAATCCCCGACCTATTCAATTGATCGTTTTGACCTTCGGGTTTGGTTTACTGAGGATATGAGGTGAACTTTGTACTGCTTCGAGTGTGAAATTAACTAATGGATAGTAAACCGTTTAGTGCGAACGGGTGGTTATGGGACTCACGTTACCACTTTTCGGATTCCTTTCTGGGAGTTTGTGACACATGCTGCCTTCGGGATAGTGTCTTCGGACTGTCTCCTCTGGCTTGTTGCCTTTAATATCGCTTTTGGAGTTGGTCCTTTGCACCGCTCAAGAGATATTGGAGTGGTTTCTTCACCACCGCTCTAGAGATATTGGAGTGGTTTCTTCACCACCGCTCAAGAGATATTGGAGTGGTTTCTTCACCACCGCTCAAGAGATATTGGAGTGGTTTCTTCACCACCGCTCTAGAGATATTGGAGTGGTTTCTTCACCACCACTCAAGAGATATTGGAGTGGTTTCTTCACCACCGCTCAAGAGATATTGGAGTGGTTTCTTCACCACCGCTCATGATGTTTCATTGATATTATATTCCCCTGGTATCGTCCTTCGGTGTTGGTCTTTTTGAGCCGCATGATGAGCAGCGTTTACCTTGTGGAACTTGTATACCTTATTGGTATTTGTTATTTGCCTTATGGTTTATTTCGGGATATTCTTATCCTTTGTTTCTATATGTTGCCGATGATATGAGGCTTGTTATCATATGATTCATCTTTTGTTAGATGATTGTGTTATCTCTTTTAGAGATATTTGCTATACCTTGTAACCTTGCAGGTTTATTGTTGTTATGTTTATCTAACTGATTTGTTTAGCTAGACTGACCCGTGTATTAATTACTCGGGTCAGACCGAGATCTTTCAGGTTAGGTGCCTTTGGACTTAGCCTATGTTGCTTCCGCATGGACTACTCCGCTAGCTTCTTTTTGTCATAGCTTTTTGTGTAGTCCTATTTTTTTGTAACTCTGATATGTATTCTTGTGAACTCGTTTGTATATTGTGGTTTGCTATACCACTTGACATGTATTATTTTGTATACTCTGTTGCGTATCAATATATTTGTATATGATGATCAACTGTTCTGTGATGTATATTACATTTGAGTTGTTATACTTTGTTCTGATAGATCCTCTAGCCACCTATGGTTTTGTTTTAAGTATTCATTGGACATGTCGATCTGCTGGGTAAAGTAATTGTCGATGTATTCAATAGATATTTAAAGCTAGGCTATTGATGGTCGCTCCTAAACAGCCTTATTCTCCGTGTTAGCAGACGGTATTATCTATTAATACTCTTTGCTAGCGTGGGTATAGAGGTGGGGCGTCACAGCTTGGTATCAGAGCCAGGTTCAGAGAAAAATATGATAAACACAGAATAGATGCACATATTATGGTACATCAAAGTGTACAAGTGATGCAAATCTTTGAATCATGGTGTCTCTTTATTCCATCAAGGTTAGATAGAGTTTGGGAATACGTCTAGGAATGCATTTTATTCCGTAGTATTCCATCTTGAATCATCTACCTTGTGAATAATCTTGTTCTTATCTTACCTTCAGCGTATGGCTGGAAGAGGCAGGGGACGACGTTCGGGTGTTGGGCAATCCAGTGGCTCTCATCCGGATGGTGTTTATATGTCTGCCGATCAGTTTATGGAATTGTTTAGGAGCATTCAGCCTCCAGCTCCTACTCGTGTATCCCCACCTCGCAAGTCTACCTTTGCACGCCTGTGCAGTGATTTTGTTCATCTTGGAGGAAAGCCGTTTAAGGGCTTCGAGTCTGTTCTTGAAGTCCAAGCTTGGGTTCGCACGTGCGAGCGTATCTTCTCTAGAATGGATATTTCTGACCATGATAGAGTTCTTGTAACTTCTAGCTTATTGCAAGAGCGTGCCCTTGATTGGTACGAGCTTCTTGTAGCCGAAATTGATGAGTCTTCTCTTTCTTGGACTCGGTTTCGGGAACGATTCGAACTCAAGTTCGTTCCTGAATCTGAGAAAGCTTTGTTGGCCCGGCGCTTCCTTGAGTTGAAGCAAGGGAAATCTTCTGTTTCTGAGTATGTTGCATCATTCGAGGCTTTATCTAAGTATGGTCTCGAATTCATTAGCACTTCTTATAAGAAGAATCTGAAGTTTGTCTCTGGTCTTAAGAAATATCTTAAGAAGTCTTTGTTGCTCCAGCTTAAGCTTTCTTTTGAGGAGTTGGTAGATTCTGCACTTCATCTTGAAACCGTCGAGAAGGAGTGTGATAGTGGTAATGAAGTTGAGGTTCGTAAGAACCCCAACAAAAAGCAATCTCCCTTGGATGAGCGGGAATTTTTCCCTTCCAAGAAGAAAAAGCCCGTTGAATCCGATTCTCAGTCTCAGCCTGCTGGAACGCCTTCCATTCGGAAGTGTTTCAATTGTGGTTCTCCTGATCATATAATTCGAGCTTGTCCTAAGCCTCTCTTCTGCCGCTATTGCAAGAAGGAAGGTCATCGTAGTTCCACTTGTCTCATTGCTCCGAATAATTCACCATCTGGCAAGTTAAATGTAACAGGTGCTTCTAGAGGCCCTTCTCGGGGATAAGGTATGTCTCCATCTATTTTGGAAAGTTTCTATTTTTTCTTTGTGATTTCGATTCCAATTTGATGGCATCATTTTATTCTTTAAGCCCTCATGATGAGGAGAGTGTTGATTCTCTCATTCTTGTAGTTTGAGAATTTTTTGGTATTTTTAGTCTTGTCTTAGGATTATCACCTAAGCAATTCTTTGAGTGGTATTAAGGTCTTTTCAGCTTGACCTTGCCACCGGTTTTGATTTGGCTATGAGTTGCGGAGGTTAGCACTCCACTTACCGCATTCCGCACTCGTTGTGATTCTTATGAATGATTTATTATGTCATTCAGTTTGTCTAGCTCATTTCATCCATTTTATGAATCGAGTATTCTGCGAATATCTCGATGACTCCATTCTCATGTTTATTGATTTTGGGTGAAATTCGCAATCGAAAAAAAAAAAAATTTGCAAATCTTTTTCATAAGATTTATTTATAAGTATAACTGGATTTTTGTTCTTAAAACAAATAAAGAGAATTTTTTTAAAGTTTTAGAAACATGTTTATCATATGGAAGATTGTTTTGTGATTGTATTGCCCATTGAGTGCTTTAAGAATTCTGGTCGATGCGCTTGATCAACGTTATCGATAGGAATCTCCTAAACACTTTGATGAGATAATCAGACATAGTAAACTGACTTGAAATAAGGAAAATTTTCCAGAAAGATGATTTCATGAAGGTAAATGAAATTTTGAAGCTTTAGCTCTTCGGTAAAGTATATTATTTGAAGAAAAAAAACTATTTTTGGATACCCTTATTCTTGGGATTCCCGAAGAGAACCAAGACTTTATCTTTTGTTCCAAAGCTAGTCGTATTGGTTTGGATGTCGTTCCCTTGCAAAAGAGAACGCGCTATCACTTATGTTTCTAAACTATTAAAGCTTACTGAGACTAGATATGCCACCTATGATCTAGTGCTCGCAGCTATTGTTTTCGCTTTTTGTAATTGACATCATTACTTTTGGGTGAGGGATTTTTTCTCTCCTTACCAATCATAATTTTGAAATGTTTATTTTCTCATAGGGAACTTAATGTTGGTTCGAGTTCCTGGCATCTTATGATCTTGATATTTTAATTCCCGTAAGAGGGATCGTGTTGCCAATGCATTTAGTTGTAAGCAACAAGTGATGGTTTCTTTGTTGATGTCCGAATGGGATGCTCTTTTTACCAAGTTCATCGGACGTTTTGTTGTATTTCATTTTGTTGAGCTTCAGATCATTTGACGTATTGTTTGTACCACGTCGGTGTTCCAAATTATTTTGAGCTTAGGAATCCATAGAATTCTCTGAGCAAGCAAGTTCGAACTTATCCTTTCGTGCACTTTATAGTGAACTTCTTATTCTGTTATTCTTTTGTGTTGATATGTTTGTGGTTGTTACTTCTTATTTCTTCTTAAGAATTGCGAGGACGCAATTTCTTTAAGGAGGGGAGTCTGTAACAACCCGCATATTTATCGGTTGTATATTTAAATATTTTATTTAAATATAACATCAATTGTCGGATCATAGTCCGAAAAGTTACTTTCTGCAAACGGTCGAATTGGGTCTCAAGACTACTTCCATTGAGTTCAAAACGTCGTTTGCGATCTTTATGAGTATAAGCTTCGATATATTTGGAGTAAGTCGAATTTTGCTATTTGCTAAGTGGGCTTTTGGGTTTGGGTTTCACCCAAACTGTTCTATAAACCAACTCAGCCCTTCTCTCCTTCCATTCAATTATTCATTTCATAAAAAACTTAAGCTAAATACTGATAATGGGGGAAAAGAAAGGAAATTAGAAACTCCTAGCCCTAGATCCTCTTGCAAATCCAAATTCTTGCTCCAAAATCAAAGAGAAGCCATTGGTAAGCTCTTCTTCATCTTCTCCAACTCTTCTCCCCTTCAATTTCAGAAAGTTTTCCTAAACCTAACTTAGGAAAATACTTGTTTGTTCTTAGATTGAAGCTTGTTTGTTTGAAGTAGTGATTAGTTGGTTTTCTCCTTGTGACTTAGCTCCTCCATCTTCTTTGGTTGTGAGATAAAAGGTGAGTTTTTAACTCACATCTACCTCTCTTGCTATCATTGATGTTGGGTATGATTTCCTAACAAATATTCGTGTGCTATTGCTTTGATTTGAAAAATATTTGGAATTCATTTGATAAGGGCAAGAAGTGCTGGAAAACAGCCTTCGGCCGACCGAGCGCAGGCTCCGGTCGATCGACCTACTTCCAGACCACTTCTTTGCTTCTGTTTTGGGTGCAGGAAATTGGCTTCGGCTGACCGACCCAGGAAGTCCGGTCGACCGAACTGCTTCCCGAGAGCTTTTATGAACAGTGTCCGGTCGACCGAGCCCTGTAGGCGGCCGACCGACCTGCTACTGTTTTGCCTGTTTTTGATCGTTTTGATAGATTTTCCAAACCTTATCGATTCAAGTTGGTTTTTAATGGTTGTTATTGCATCTTCGGCTTTGATAACTTATTTTTGACTTCATCCACGGGTTTTTATAAAATAATCTTTCTAATCATATTAAAAGCTCGTTTCTCCAATTTATAAATTATATTTAAACACACGCACAATTTCGCACTTCGAGCGAAGTGGAAGGGTGATTAAATGGTTGGGCAAAACACGGACCATGAATCTGTGCGTTTATATTTCCGATTAATCCCCGACCTATTCAATTGATCGTTTTGACCTTCGGGTTTGGTTTACTGAGGATATGAGGTGAACTTTGTACTGCTTCGAGTGTGAAATTAACTAATGGATGGTAAACCGTTTAGTGCGAACGGGTGGTTATGGGACTCACGTTACCACTTTTCGGATTCCTTTCTGGGAGTTTGTGACACATGCTGCCTTTGGGATAGTGTCTTCGGACTGTCTCCTCTGGCTTGTTGCCTTTAATATCGCTTTTGGAGTTGGTCATTTGCACCGCTCAAGAGATATTGGAGTGGTTTCTTCACCACCGCTCTAGAGATATTGGAGTGGTTTCTTCACCACCGCTCAAGAGATATTGGAGTGGTTTCTTCACCACCGCTCAAGAGATATTCGAGTGGTTTCTTCACCACCGCTCAAGAGATATTGGAGTGGTTTCTTCACCACCGCTCTAGAGATATTGGAGTGGTTTATTCACCACCACTCTAGAGATATTGGAGTGGTTTCTTCACCACCGCTCAAGAGATATTGGAGTGGTTTCTTCACCACCGCTCATGATGTTTCATTGATATTATATTCCCTTGGCATCGTCCTTCGGTGTTGGTCTTTTTGAGCCGCATGATGAGTAGCGTTTACCTTGTGGAACTTGCATACCTTATTGGTATTTGTTATTTGCCTTATGGTTTATTTCGGGATATTCTTATCCTTTGTTTCTATATGTTGCCGATGATATGAGGCTTGTTATCATATGATTCATCTTTCGTTAGATGATTGTGTTATCTCTTTTAGAGATATTTGCTATACCTTGTAACCTTGCAGGTTTATTGTTGTTCAGTTTATCTAACTGATTTGTTTAGCTAGACTGACCCGTGTATTAATTACTCGAGTCAGACCGAGATCTTTCAGGTTAGGTGCCTTTGGACTTAGCCTATGTTGCTTCCGCATGGACTACTCCGCTAGCTTCTTTTTGTCATAGCTTTTTGTGTAGTCCTATTTTGTTGTAACTATGATATGTATTCTTGTGAACTCGTTTGTATATTGTGGTTTGTTATACCACTTGACATGTATTATTTTGTATACTCTGTTGCGTACCAATATATGTGTATATGATGATCAACTGTTCTGTGATGTATATTACATTTGAGTTGTTATATTCTGTTCTGATAGATCCCCTAGCCACCTATGGTTTTGTTTTAAGTATTCATTGGACATGTCGATCTGCTGGGTAAAGCAATTGTCGATGTATTCAATAGATAATTAAAGCAAGGCTATAGATGGTCGCTCCTAAACAGCCTTATTCTCCGTGTTAGCAGACGGTATTATCTATTAATACTCTTTGCTAGCGTGGGTATAGAGGTGGGGCGTCACATTGGAGACTAATGGAAAAGGCATCTTTGTTTGGATTTTTGCGTTCTAAATATCAAAGGTGAGTGTTTTGACCCACTCACGAATACTAGATTATCTTATGCTAGTTAAATTAAATTTATAATGTGATTAGAAATTTATTAATTACTTTTGGTATTATTAGATTGTCATTTAAGTTAAATTTGAATTTATATTGAATTGAATTTGCCATTTATTTAATAATGAATATAAATTGCAAGCTATACACCTGATAATGATAATCAATTGATTGTTGTGATTTATTGGCTGATTTGGATGTTGGATTGTGATGGATGTTATTGGTTGTCATTTTGGATGATTGGATGTTTATTTATGTATATATCTTTGTTACCACTATGGATTGAAATGATAACTCGAGCGGTTTCCATTGATTTGGAAATTTTGATTTGGATACTGGTTGAAATGACATATAACCGTGTAATTTCTTTAATTTGGATTATTTATTAGAATTGAATTATTTGAAAGATTTAAGTTTTAAATTTAAAATTCGGATCTATTTTAATTAAATTGATTAAGATTGGTATTTTTGAATAGTTTGAAATCTTTTAAATAATTAAATCCACATTGTACACTTGATAGGAGATGAAATTCCTGTTATACATCTCTGAATCCATTATAGTAATATTTCTATTCTACTTAGTTTGATTTGACTTACATAAGATCTTTTAGTCCTGACTCGAGTGTTTTGTCTTTTTATTACGCTCGGGTCAGTCTGAGCTTTTTTAGTGTATTGAAGGCCATTATATTTTGGAGGATGAAGACGGAGACGAGTCTACTATTTATTATTAATTATTCCACTACATCATGTGTTCCGCTGCATTATTTATTTATTTCTAGTGTATGTATAACTCTGATTTGTATTGTAAAGGTGTAATCAAATGTTATTTGTAAAACAGCTTTATGAACTGTTTATTAGATTTTTATATTTTGTCATTCCGTTGTGAAATTCTGTGTTTTATCTTTCCTTCTTTTCTATTATTTTCTTATTTACCCCATTAACAGTCTTACATTTTGAATGATTTTAGTTGACATGTGTGGTTTATTGTCGATCTAAATCGTCCAAAAGGGTGGGTTGTTACAAATAGAATTACAACTGAATATTGAAATCTAATTTAAATTGTATAAGTAAAATAAGATGAACTAAAGATATTGTTCAAAGATATTAAATATAGAAAAAGTTTGCAAACAAACTTTTATTTGAGATATAAAAACAAATTAGTAAGTGAAAATAATTTAAGGAATGACTAATCGAATATCGTTTGAAATGAGATGAATTGAACTCGATATTTTGAAATGGAAGGTGGATTAAACTCAAGTAAAACAGAAAATGAAATTTGGATAAAAGTATTAAGGTTTGAAATTAATTCGCAAACTGAAGCAAATTAAATTCATTTGGAATCGGAATACAAAAAGATTAAAACTGGAAGTTGTGGCCAGAGAAATTGTGGATAAGTGAATAACAATCAAAATAAATGGGAATAAAAGGAAATTGATGTAGTTGATAATCAATTGGGGAAAATACGTAGGATGTACGTATATTATTTTATTCGCATAGCTATTTGATCCAGATTCAGGCATAGAATTTCGAGATACTTATATCGATCCGAGTTAGGATTTTTCACTCGATTTTCGACGGCAAACTTTTGATTGATTCTGGAAATTCTCTATCATAGTTATGACTGTGCAAGGAGAATGACGGTTTCTGATCAAGAAACCAGATCTGAGTCCGCACTAGGAAGTCGGGTGGACGATACTAGTTCGGAAGTGAAATTATGTGATCGAATGAGCGATCGGATTTGGTATTACGTACGGATGATATATGTGCATTGTACGGGCTTAAGTAAAACAAATATTGAAAATGTGTAAAAGAAGTCAATAAAATGTTTTTGAACGTTGTGATTGGATATTATTGTTAAACAGGATATGCAGGTATGAAAAAGGGAAAGAAAAATTGGTTTTGATTTCAGATAATAAATTAGAATTGCTCGACAAAAAGGTATGTGTTTAAATTTATGTATGGAATTTGATTGGGTTTTTGGATCTAGCCACTTGGCTTTTTGTTTTCATTTTGGATTTGGGAGGCCGTAGAGCAATTTTGTAGATGAACCGAGCTAGCCGCGCAAAGGAGACGCTGGCAAAATTTTCGAGTTAGAAAATTTTTGATAAAATTCTGATAATTTTAATTTGATTTAAAATTGAAATTTGAATGATTAAGTAAGTAATATTGTTTGAAACTATGGGAAAGTTGGGAAAGATTAGTAAAAAGGGTAGTGGGTCTTTTATAAAAAGATGGTGGATAGGATGTTGAACAATTTGGTTTTGGAAAATAGTAACGGGTATTTAACCATTCTTCCTAACTAGTAATTTCGAGAACGAAATTCTTTTAAGGGGGGAGGAATGTGACGACCCAGAATTTTTGAATATTTGAAATGGGAATATTTAATTAATTTTATATGTTCAAAGGTTAATTTTCAACTTGAATTTCAAATATCACTATTTATTGGGTAATTTAATTATTAAATTAAGTTATTTGAAGTTGGATAAAATAGTAAATTTGGTATTTTAGGCTGGTTAAAAATAATTTAAAGGCTTGGAAAATTTACATTGATAATACTGAAGATAATAGAACTTTTAAAATGGAATTTCAAAATGTCTTGTTCAATTTTAAAAATATATCGTTTAAATTAAATTTAAAAATAGCCGTTCGAGGCACAATCTCGGATTTCGACGAAACCAGTTCCATTGGATCCGTAATATTGTATTATTACCGAATTTCAATTTCCGTAGTATTTGGAGTTTTTGTGTGAGCGTACGATACATAAACGCGTTGAAAATTAATTGGTAATAACTGATTCAGAATTAAAAAATAATATTTCGACTAGTCAAATACACTTCACATCAGCCGTTATTCTCAAACACTCAGATCACTATAGCTAGCCGACTTCTATACGCTACCTTTCTTATTATAATCTCACACAATAGAGTTAAGAAATGTTTCAAAAATCAAAAGAAAATAAAATGGCTGAACAATCCTCTTTAGAATCAAATCGAATTCATTTTTCCCACTACCGTTCGTTGAAATCTCAAGATCGAAAATGGCAATCGATCCTCTTTCCATTTCAAAATTTAAAACGCGCTTTTCATTCCTCAAATTCAAATCTTCCCAGAAATCAATGTACGAACGAGATTCATTCGAATCTGTTAGCATCGAATTAGGGTTTCGATCGTTTTGGGTTTGGTCGTGACAGATAGTTTGAGGGTCGGCGACTTCATTCGTTCGATGGCGTGCTGAGGGAGAAGGGTTTCGCGATAGTGTACGACAACTCGATGTGTTCTGTCGTGATTATTTTTGGGTCGATCTCGAGCACTGGAAGGTGGACATCTCGGCGAGGGCGAATCGCGAGGGTGTGAGCGCGAGTTGGAACTCGAGATTTTTGGCCGAGGTCATTGCTCGAAGCGATGGCTGAAGCGCAATCGTGGTTTGACTTCGGCGAACTCATAGTCAAATCTCGACTGGAAGTGCAGATGGGCTAGCGAGGTGAAGGTAATCGTTTTTCTTCTTCGATTAGACATGATTTTAAATACATTGATTGTAAGATATATGAGTTTATGAAATTTTTGGGTTGTTAGGTACAGAGAAAAAAAAATGTAGGTGCAGTTTTCAATTTTAATATATATACACACCTGACTATTTTAATTTAATAGGTAAGCTAGAAAATTTGGATACAGATAAGGTTTCGGAAAAAAAAAAATATGTATATGAATTTTAAAAGGTTGAACTGTATGTAAAATTAGTTCAAAATTTAATTGAAAGGTAATTAAGGGTTCGATTTATATTTCGAATATTAATAAATCGTGAATTGGTTTGTACAAGGTTAAAAATCACGGAAAGAAGATGAGTTTGAGGTGAATGGCAATCTTAGGCCAAAGGTGAGTTAATCTCACTCACTTAATTTAAATTTAAATTTAAATGATTAAATTTAAATAATTGTTTGAATGGTTGAAATTGATTGATGTGCTATAGTATGGTATATTCTGGAATTGGCATATTATTGTGCTAACATATGTGGATGCAGAGAAAACAGGTTGGAGGGATCCAACTAGACCCCTCAACATTTATTATTTAATATTCTCTATTGTGATTACTTGATATTCTATGATGAATATATTGGAATATTGAATGTTATGATTTGATTGGATATATTTGGGTATAATGAATTACCAAAAATATATAGATTGGGTTTTGGAAAGAAAATAAAGGAAGTAAATTTGTAAACGAAATAATCTTAGAAAATTTAATAAAATTAAGAATGAATTGAAAAAAGAAATGGAAGTATGTTAAATACTAATAAATAACTTCGAGTATGAAAGAAAAGGGTTTGAATAAACAGTAATTAATGAATTGTAAAATTATGTGATATTAATTTAAATGAATAAAGAATTATTTTAAAACTTAAAGTTTTAAATTTATCTAAAGGAATAAGAAGTAAATTGAGAAATCTAAATTGGTATTTCAATTAAAAGTAGTTTAAATCATAATTAAGGAATAAAATCTGAAATTAAAGGATTTTTGAATAAATGAAGTAAATTGGAAATCAATTTGGAAATCGATTTAAGTGTTTGAAATTGGATGTTTGGAAGAATAAATTCAAGGTGGGAATTTATTAAAGGAATGAGAAAAATTGTTTAAAAATAAATAGTGATTTATTTTTAAAGGTTGTGAAGAGAAGTATATTTCTCTGGATAGCCAAGTACGTTTTAAGTAAATTTTTAAATATAAGATAAAAGTTTAATGTTGCTTTAAAAAGCATATTGTAGAAAATTTATTATTTCAGAATGTTTAAAATTTTAAAGTACATATTTTTTCCAAATCTATTGTTGTAATAATTATTTAAAGGTGACTTAGTATTTTGTTTTAAAAAGTGAAAACCTAGTTTTATATTTATAAAGTAACCTTATTTTCAAATATTCGTATAGTATGTATTTTTAATAAAGTATTTGAAATAGCTTTAACTTTAATATTTTAAAGTATATTTCAAAGTAAGCATTTTAAATTATTTTAAAAATCTAAAGTTTTGTGCTTGGTAATTTCAGCAGAAATAGAAAATATTTGGGAAATTTATTCAGAAAAGGAAGATAGTTTGAAAACTGTTTTCAAAAGGATTTGAAAAGTGAAAATATACCTTGAATATATTTTTGAGGTTAATAAATAATTTTGAAAATTATTTATTGTTGGATGGTTGTTTGTGAATATTAATTGATAGTTAAATCACCGACTATCAATATTGGACAAATGCGTTGATCGTTTCGAAGAGACCGGGATCGAGATTAATTTCTCGAAAACCACTTCGATCCGGTTTGTACGTTTCGTGGATACGAGTTTGGATTCGAAGATGGAGCAGTAAAGTGCAAGGGCTAATCGCTACTAATCCTGAGGATATTTTCAAAATGGATGTAGTAGGAATAGTGCCTTCGGTTCCGTTCGGACCCGGGACGGACTTGTATGGATGAATGCTTGCGAAACATCGTCAGGTGGACGATAGGCATTCTAAGGGATATGTTCTAAACGGTAACGCTTAGCCTCAAGCCTCATCAAATGGGAATGACTGAAAATCAAGGGTTATGCAGCAAGGCTAGGTGGGTAGCACCCAAGCAGGGTGAGGTCATCCCTATCTAGATGTCCCTTTTTATTTCGGCTTAGTAGGCGGTTGCTGATCCCAACCGCGGGGTGATCTCACTCGGGATTATCCAGCAAGGGGTAGTCACGGTCTTGTGTTCCAGGGGAGCGGGCGTACTCCTCAGTACTGTGATCTAGGCCACGTACTGTGACAGGTGGTACCCAGTGCCTAGTCATTAGTTGGAAATCCATTCTCCCTACGAGCCTTGTACGAGTTTTGTTTGTATTACCCACTCTGTGACTAGTAGCTGGAATTTAATGAATGTAACAATTTCGGCTATTTTATAAGTATTTGTATATAGACCCTATTATAATATCAGAGGATTTCTATAAAAATTGTTTTAGCTATCTTAAGGTAAAAATCCGACATGTTTATTTGCGGCATGGTTTTACGAGATGCTTTTGTTTTCAAAGGATTTTTGAAACTGTAATAAATAATTGAGTGTGATTTTCTCACGCTGGTATTCCAGACTGAATCGAGTGGTTTTTAACTGTAATGCTCGGGTCAGACCGAGTATTATAGGATATAGGAATTAATGCTGTAGAGCTCAGGCGATGAGCTGGATAACGATACGTACTCCCGTACTTGTTTATATATATATATATATATATATATATATATATATATATATATATATATATATATATATATTCCGCTGTATTGAGTCGTTGTGTATCCAGTTGTATGTTATTGACGTTGAGTTGTGATTGATGTACTCTGATGATGTAATATATGAACAGATATATTTGTTTTTTGTAAAGATCATTTAATATGTATTATATTTTATTCCGCTGCGATGGTTAGATTCTGATGTTGTTTTCTATTCTCTTCTTCTACCTCTTCTTCTTTAACCCAAATGGTTGTTATTTCTGTGAAACTTGAGTTGATTGACGTAGAATAGTGTTGACTCAAGGGGTACGGATTTGCGGGTCGTTACACGTTCTAAATATCATTTGCCTCCATCTTTGATCATTTTCGCAATGACACAGAACAAAAGAATGCAAATGTCAATTATTCCAATTTCTGCACTATGGATCGATCATTGAGTCAAATAAGATGGTAGCACCATTGGGTTGGCGAGGCCCTATCTTAAAATAAACTCTATGCCCTACAAAAATTTTTTCCCACATCTTGAAATATTTTCAATCAATTGGTTAATGTGATCCAATCAATTAAAACTCCAATATCACTTCTCTCTCTCTTTGACTACCAAATTTTCTGAGTCAATTCTACTTTAACTATATCTTCAAATCTTTCAATACCAGAAAATATCTCTTTAGTCCAACCTCCTTTATATATATCTTAACCCAAAAATTTATTATTACACTAACTATATTCTATGTAATTTTTTAACAAAAATAATTTAAGCGTCTTAACTTAATCCAAAATAGTATCTCTCTCCTTTGTCAACTCAAAAACTTCTTATCAAAGTCTCCATCATCATTTTATAACAATATGCCAAAAAGACATGTCAATGAGCATATTAAGGTTTATTTATTTAAGGAGAGAGATTTCTCCAACAAATGTACATAAGACTCCTACGTCAAAGATAGATATCAATTCGTTATCTTATGACTATGGGGATCGTGATGTACAACAAGATCAAGCCTAAACCTTTACTTCGTATTCAAATCATGCCACTATCATCCTATATTATTTCATAACGAGTCGTCAAATCCAATTCCAAATTTTAAAATACCCTAAAAAAAGTCAATACCTAAGTGTCGCTAAAGGATGGGCATCATGTGACGACCCGCCCTTCTACTACCAGAAGGACGTATCATCGTTAAGAAAGAAAGGGATAGAAATAGAAAAGAATAGAAAAGAAAGAACAACAACATCAGAATCTCACAGAGGAATGGAACAAAATATAATATATCACATAACTATTACATAGTTTTACATATATCAGAGTTATACAACATAATATACATGACAATCATACATACATCTGTCACTATATACATCAGAGATTCAGCATACATCAACCAACACAGCGGAACTAGATAGATCGCTACATACATCTGGAAACTCCTGCTCCAAGCTCCTCCAAGAATCAAAGTCCAAAACCTATCACATGGCTACTCATAAAAATTAGAGTACCCAAGAGTTTATGAAAAAAACAAATATAAACTCCGGGTCAGACATGGGTCTGGTATGAGTAAACGGTTTAAAGTTGTTTAACTTTGAAAAACATTTGAAAATAAAGGTATCACGTAAGACTCCACAAAAATAAATACGGGTAAGTTTTTACCTTACGCTAAGCAAAACATTTCATAGGAAATCCAGTGATATTATAATAGTGTCTAGGGTTTTCAAGTAAATAGAAAATAGCCAAAATTGTTACATTCATTAAATTCCAGCTACTAACCACAAAAGTGGGTAATACAAATCAAAACTGTAGGGTCTCGTAGGGAAAATGGATTTCCATCAATGGAAGGGCTACTGGGGTACCGCCCGTCATAGTACGGGGCCTAGATCACCGTACTGAGGATCACTCCCGACCCCCCACAACACAAGGCCGGAACCATTCCTTACTGAACAGTCCCGAACAAGATAATCCCACGGTTGTAGCTAGCAACCGCCCACACAGCCGAAATAAAGGGACATGTAGACAGGGGAATATCTCGTCCTGCTTTGGTATGACCCACCTAACCTTGCTGCATCTTCCATGTTTTAGCCATTCCCGGTTGATGAGGCTTGAGGTTGCGATTACCTTTACAGGACATATCACTTAGAATGCTCATCGTCCGCTTGACAATGTGTTGAAAGAATTCAATCCATACAAGTTCGTTCCGGGTTCGAACGAAATCGAAGGCATTATCTCGTCAGACTCATTTTGGAATCACCCTCAAAGTCAACGACGATAACCCTTGCATTCTGAAAACACCATCTCGATCTTCATTTCAGAATTCACGACCTATCGATTAATTTGGATCAATGTGGTTTTCGGATAATCATAAATGACACCCGATCCCGGTCTCGTCGAAATCCAAACGCCATTTTAAAGGCCAAGTTGTCTAATTAACTTAAACAGTTTAAATCAATGATCTAATTCATAAAGCATTTATCACGGATGAATTAACATAGCATTTATCATAGATGAATTATACACCATCATCATAAATATATCACAGCAAATCATTGAACATCACAGAATATCATCAAATAAATATCACCAATCAGATATTCTACACAACAATCCATAAGCAACCATTTTAAATTCTCATTTGTAATTTATTCAATTTAAATCTATTAGATCAGAATTAATTACTTAATCCTGTTTAATTAATAAGCAGTTAACAGTTAATTACTTATTCCATTTCAATTTATTTAATTGATCATTTCTTATATAACTATTAAGTCTCATTTACTTAATTACTTAATTATTTTATTTCACACAATCAACTTAACTACTTCTTAATCAAGTTGTTTAACTTTAATTATTTTAATTATCTGTTCCTTAATCATAAATTAATAACTTTAATTATTTATTAATAAAACTTAATTACCCAATTATTATCTGCTAATTACTTAATTAATCACTTCTTAATTCTTAATTAAATCACTTGATTAATTACCTATTAATCATTCATAAATTAACTTAAGTAGTTAATTACAAATTCATTTGTTTCTTATAATCCATTTACAATTAAAAAGTAATTATTCTTAATTACTTCTGGATATAATCAATAAATATTGATTATTCACTTAATTAACGTTTACATTCTTCTTAAAATTTGAAATCAATTACATTATTTGTTAATTGTTTATATTTATTACTTAATTAAAATATTAACAAGGTTTTAAAATATGGTTAAGCCTTAACTCAAGTAATTAGTTAATTAAAATAATTCATCATGAGTTAAATCGTTGTTAAACCTTAATTAGGAATAATTAAAACTTGAATTAAGTTTTAACTTAAAGTTTAAACATTCCTTTGGTTTACTGATAAACTGTTGATAAAAAATTTATTCACCAACATCACTTCTTTTTTTCTCAATCCTTTAACTTCACATATAAATCCCGAGATCTTCCCTATCAAACTCATGTGCTACTTCGAGTTATCCCCCAAAATCACCCGAGCCTTCCCTGAACGCACGCTTCTTCTTCTCTCCTTCTCTCTCTATTTTTTTTTGTAGTTAGTTTAAGTTTAACTTGAGATAAGAACTAAAGCATTAGGCATACCATGCTCTCGAAAACAAACCGAAGCTTCCTCCATTTTCACTCGTGCGCGACTCGAGTAAGAGGACTATGACGAAAAATGACACGATTCGCCGCCGTACACGTGCACGGCGGTGCGCAGTGGTTCAGACGATCTTCTAAGATCATCGACAAACTACAAATTCCACTAAAACTCGAATTCCCAGCTCGAATCACTTTCAAAGTTTCGAATTTAAGTTTTGGTCATTAGGTCGAAACCGTAACTAACCTCTTCCAGTAAAACTCCTCGCCATCGCCGTCCCAAAACACCGTTTACTCCCATACTTCGGCCACACGACTTCAATACGTTGAGCAACCTTCCACCGGACCCTCAAGCAACTCGATCACGTGAAGAGGCCGAACACCACTACGTTATAGACATGAAAAAAATAGAACACAAGCCCTAATTTGCCTTCGTTCGACCAATTCTTGAATTTGAAAAATTATTCAATATTTTTCCCAGAATCCATGATGTTTGTACGTGCTCCAATCCAAGTTTCAACATTTACAAATGAATCAATCATCAGAATTTTGTAGAAATGCAATCCTAGTTTATATGCAAACTGCTCTCTACATATTAATCTAAAAATCTTTATTTTTGTTTAAAAATCATATCTTGCAATATGAATTCAATATATAATCTTGAATCAATATTTTACGACAATCGAATTTTATCAATCATCACATGATCACCTGTATATCAATATTTCATTGGTATTCTTTATAAAGATGGTTTAATCAACTTTCTAAAAATCTTAATTTGAAGTTTATCATCTTGTTTGTTGAGAAATCAAAGCTTAGAAATGATTTAAGTAAGAATAACTTGGGTTTGATCCAAATATGAAACCTGTACCAACTTCAGAGAACACAGAGCATCTCAAAACATATGCAATTGAAGCATAGACAAACAGTTTATAAATGAAGATTGAACTGTTTAATTAACCTTAAAACTCTTAAAAATTAAGTTTACTCACATGCCATAATACTGTTGAAGAGGAAGAAGCACTTCCTTATTTTCTCTTGCAACTAGTAGCTGAAACTGTCTTGAATTACTTTTTCTTTTCTTTTTTCTTTTTTTGTCAGGTTTACAAAGTTTTATTTTTTTTCTGAACGAACTAGAAGTGGCAATATGTATACATATATAAATAAAAGAACAGTTGTTTTCCTTAGCTTTGTTCTGTTTAAACAGATTTTATTTCTGAATTATGTAGGTCTGTAAACATTTTTGAATTGACAAAAGTTGGTTGAGATGATAGAAATTTAATGCTCTGTTCCTTAATAGGTTTACATACTATAATTATGTTTACGCTATTATCATTTTGTCTTACTGTACATATACATATTTGTATAAAATTGTTCACTTTGCAGTTAACTTATGGCTTGTATATGAAGCTATATTTTGTATGTAAACATATACTTGCAGGTAGGCTTGTGAATGAAGATACTTAAAGTAAAAGTGTTTGTTTTATATTTTTCAAGTAGATTTGGTTTATGAATGAAGATATTGTGTTTTATATGCAAATTTATTCTGTTATCTTCTCATGTATATTTTTGTGTCAGGTTTATACTTTAGAAATTTAGTCTTGAATAAAGAAATTTGTTTTGCTATTTACTTCCAGTTTGAATAATGTACAGGTTATAATCATGGTTTACTATCTATAAAGATATTTATTTAAATATTTGTTTTAGAGATGTTTTTTTTGCAGTTAGACTAGGCATATATAGGAAGATGCTGTTTGCACCAAAATTGGTCACAACACTCTTCGGGAGTCGTTGAAGAGATAATAGTGAAGAATGTAAATTCAAAACAGATATTATCTAACAAAAACTCCAATCAACAGTGAAGTAAATGCGTAGACAAGCGATTTATAGTGGTTCGGCGTGTTGCCTACGTCCACTGTGAAGTTTTTTGATGTTTTATTGATTCTCTTTCAATAATTACAAGTTGTTACAGCGATCAACAGCAAGTTACAACTGAAAATTCAACATCAACAGCTAATTATGATGTAGAATGATGGAGATCTCGATCCGGCAGAGTCTAGGCGCTTCAGAGTCGAAAGATCCTTTTTCTGTTGGCTCTGGGGCTCTATTTATAGTGTAGGTTGCTGATATTTCGCTGAATACTCGGGAGACCACTTCCGGCACGTGAGGGGGGCCCACGCGGCCGGCCTCAGGAAATTTAGGCCCACTTTGTCATCGATTCGAACTCCATTCAAATCGATCAGAAAATCATCCAATCGAGGTGAAATTTGGTGTGGACATTCTTCAACATGTATGCAAGCTTCTGTGAAAATTTTGTAGCATTTGGATCAGTGAATTGAGAGATATGATGGATACGAAATGGGATTCATTGCGTGGTTGTTTGGTTCGAAACCATAAATTCGAATCGATGGTTTCGAATCCATGGTGGCACGTGTCTTCGTGTTGATGTGGAGCACACACTTCGCCTCGATCCGAGTTTTGCTCCGAGTTGAATGCTTCGACTCCATATATCTCAGCGCATTCGAACCGATAAAAGACACATCATCATGGTTAGTTGACCCAGTGGGTTCGAACGAAGCTTCACAGGTGGGTTCGAACAAGGCTTCACGGATGGGTTCGAACAAAGCTTCTTTGATGGGTTTGAACAACTGATGTTTGATGGATTCGAACTTGTGTTCCTCTGATCGATACGAGCTTTATGACTTCTCCATGGATACGAGGTCCATCGATACGAACCCGATGGATTCGAAGGTGATGGAGTCGAACCCGAGGCGTTTTGGTGGGTTCGAAGCCGATCGATACGAAGGTGATCGGTTCGAACGATTGATCAGTGATGGGTTCGAAACCTAGTTCTTCCCCTTCAGATTGAATCGATCAAAACTCGAGCGTATGAACTCGGATTGACTTGAAATTTGAGATACTGACTTCTATGATCTTTCTTGTCGTGTCCTATCAATTGTGGCTCAATCTAGGCTCGGACAAAATTCAGTGATATCCATAGCGAAACGAAGTATGACCTAACTCTGAGACGAACTGTTCTCCGTTTTCGATCGATCTTTTGGTATCGCGGCTTTGCCAAAAAGCGGGATAACATTTTGCCCCCCAAAGTACGTCTTGTGGGAACATGACGTGCTTTGAATAGTTGCAGTTTCTCTTTGAACAATCATTGCTCTCTTTTTTGTTGAGACTCGCATTCTGTATTGCTGTAACCTTGTGTTGATATGATTGATTGCTGTATGATAGCACTTAGCCGTTGGTTGTCGCGTTTGTAACAAAATGAGTATTCGATCCCAATAAATGTTTAAAATCGAATGTTAGTTCGACATATATGCGCATATGTAGTTTGACCCTTGTTAACGTCGTGCGTCCATGAGTCGTTGTCAGTTTGGTTTGCTATTGAATTTCGTATCGATTCTCTCCTGAACCGATTTGGAAATTTAAGTTGAGACAACACATGATGGTTGTTTTGAAAATTCCCTTCGTATCGATCCTCTCCTGAACCGATATAGAAGGTCGAAGGAAACGACTTGGGGTTGCGTGAATGTAGTACTTCGAACCGATGTGTTGGAGCATTGATGGGTTCGAAATCTACATTCGTATGGATGGAGTACACTTGTGCTATGATGGGTACGAAAATGACATTCGAATCGATGTGAAAGGACGGTTACAAAATAGTAGTTCGTATCGATAGGAAATGATGGATACGAAATCGTCGTTCGTATCGGTAGGTTGTGGATGTAGTTGTGGAGAGGGGCTTCGAATTGATGTGCCCACTGTTTGTTTCGCATCGATGCGACTTGATGTTTTGCCGTGCGTTTCGTATCGATGAAATACGAGGTTAACTTTGAACCCACAAGGCATTAGGCAAATGGTTTCGAATGGAGATTTCAAAACGATCCACGCTTTGACTGGTTGCGACCGGTCAAGTTTACCGGAAGGGGAATCGTCTCGGTTGCTCTCAAAGCTCCATATAAATAGCAGTGGGCTTGCCACTTTTTCACTTTTTACTTTTTACTCCTGCCTTGCTTTTACTGCATTCTGCATCGTCTCGAAGCTTCATAGAAGAAGGCACTGTGTTACGTATTCGAACCATTCAAGATCCAAGTCTTTAATTCTTCGAATCCATCACTCAAATTAGGTAATTAGCCTCGAATCCAAACGGCAAGGTTATTTCGAACCTATCTCTTCTTCATCGTTTGTCCACTCTGGTGATTGCAAAACCAGATCTGGGTTGGGGAACGCTTCGAATCGATGCGTGGATTCGAGTTCGAATCGATGATGGCGACGTCATTTTTCCTTGGATTTCGCATCGATCCCTGGACTGACTTTATGGAGGTGACGCAGTTCGCACCGATTGACTACCCTTGATGGGCCTATTCGAATCGATGGATTCGAATCCATCAGCTATCGGTTCGAGTTTATCAACTTTACATCGATACGAAGGGTATCGATTCGAATGTGATCGATGTTAAGTTGAGGGTTCCCAGATTGGTACGAACCAGCTAACCAAGGATCGATTCAAAGTCACCCTTCTTTGATCGATTCGAACTTGGAACCTGATTATCGATTCGAAGCGTGCCTTTCTGCATCGATTTGAAGTGATGTTAGGATGGGTTCGATTGAGTTCCCTGTGATCGGTTCGAACCCCCTATGATGGATACCAAAGTTTGACATTTTCTGAGCATAATTCCGACGAGCTTCATCCTTGCATATTTGGACTTGACAATTAAACTGCATACTTGACCACCTTTCGAAGCTCGTCGATGGAACCATAACAACTTCAATCCAAATCAAATTCCATCATACAAACGGTTTAGTGATGACAGCCAACGATGACGGTCATTGTAACTGGGCTTCGTAGCTTTGTCGTTTGCATATTTCCTTTAACTCCGCGATATTTATTCAAGTAATGCATGGCACTATACAACATACATTCATACACTTTACACTGGGGAACGCACGGGTCCTTTGTCGTCTAACGATGGTTTCTCATGAGTTAGCTAGTCATGGAACCTTCAAGTTCGCAACAGCAGGAGGTTCAAAGCACAGTTACTCCGAGACTAGAGGTTCCGGATATCGAACCCAAGATCATCGGTCCAGCCCCGGACGAATTCCCCAATGCGTCGTTCATTGCCAATCCATCGGATTCCGTCCAGTCCAATATTTCTGAAGATATGTTGGGGAGAATATGCTTGAGGCACGGCCTGTCACTGGATGACGTGTTATTGCCGGGGCCGAATGATAGACCAAACAACCCACCGGAGGGATATACAGCATTTAATCGCCACGCGCGCGGCTGGGACGCTTCCTCCGTTCAACGAGTACATAAGGGAAGTGTTGTCTTTTTTGAGGATCGCTCCATCCCAACTACACCCGAACGGATATGCTTCTGTGAACAGTTTATTCATCGTCTTCATGGAGTACCTTCATAGGCCACCGATCCCGACCGAGATCAGATATTTATTCAATTTCAAAACTCGAGTGGATTACCCTTCTTTCACATTTCTGGAAGCGGTGAGGAATTGTCAAGTGGTTACTGGATCCTGGACCAGGTTGAGTTATTACAGGACGGAATGGTTCTATGTCAGATGTCCTCCGGGGTTTACCCGGCGATGGTTATTCAGACGCGAGTGTAGCTGAGTTCTCAAATAATTACTAAGGCAATTGCAGTCAAAGTGAAACTAATGTCTCTTTTATTTTTTACAGCGACGATTCCGCGACCTGAAGGTGAACAATTTAAGGAAATAGTACGAATACTTCGGGGAGTCTCGAGTGAAGATAGGGATATCGAGTTGCTTCTGACGGATAGGAATCTCCGAACTTACGGGTTGATCGAACGGGGGCAGAGCATACAGTTTGACAGGGCACTAAGGACTGTCTCGAAAAAGCGAGTCAAGCACAAGAAACCCCAAGTTATTATAGCCGAGGAGGCTGATTCTGAAAGAACCCATACCGATGATGAGCCACTGACCGAGCCTACGGATGTAGTCCAGGATGTCGCGGAGCAGAGAAAAGGCAAGGCAGCCGTCATCACGTCAACTAAGAAGGGGAGATGGAAATCGGTTGTCACAGCCCGATCCTCTCCCGGAGTTAGAATTTCGAAGATGTCTCCTCCCAGAACTGAAAGTCTTTACGAAGGGCTCGCCGATATTCCAATTCCGGACTACGTGTCCCTGCAGCATGATGCCGGATTGGAAGAACTTTCAGAAACCTTAGTTTTGAGCAATTCTTTTCCCACTGGTGTGGCAGACACATCCGGTTGGTCGGGGGGGTTGCATATTCATTAACCTTTGACTATAAACTACATGTTTCGAAAGGTGATTAATTCTATTTTATTTTGTTCTACAGATACTATGTCTAGGCGAGGTTCGATGTTAGGGAGTCTCCGAAAGGCCCGTAAGTCTTCATATTATGATTCGTGCAAACAAGAAGGGGACAGGGACTACGACCAGGGACGCTCTTGGTATTCTGGTCAAGAAAGATATGATACAGACAGAGGTTATAAGCGTCGATCTCGATCGCGTACTCCTCCTCCTCCTAGAGATCCCATACAACCTCCTGCTCATGTCTCTCGTCCCTCTGAATCTTCACATTACATGTCGTCCTCTCAATCTTCCAGGCATGAATCCCGCGGTTCTAGGAGCGAAACAATAGCTACTGCCGTTACAGAACAGCCCCCCGTGGAAATTTCAGGGGAAGGAGCAATCAAGCTTGCTCAGCTAAAGAAAGATTTTTCAAACATCTTCTTCGACAACTATATATTTCCTCCACATTTAAAGAAAATCCTGGAGGAAGATGAGCAATTGGTACATGACTACGTACACGACTTTTACGCTCAGTACAAAGCGTGGTCGAAAGTAGCTGACAAAGCATCAGCATTGGCCTTTGAGCGTGGGGCCACCATCGAGATATTACAGGCTGAGTTAGCTCAAAAGAGCCGTATTATTAAGGTGCTAAACACTAAAGCTGAATCTTCTCGAAAATCTGAGATGGAGGCTATCAAAAAAGCCGACGAAGCCCAGGCAACGATGGATAGGATGAAACGTGAGCATTATGCGACGATAGAGGATATGGGCCATCGGAACACCCTGGTCACTGCCGAGAGGGACGCGGCCCTGAAGGAGTTAAACGAGCTTAAGTATAAATTTGCCGAAATTGCAAAGGATAGGGATGATGCGAATAACGCAGCCCAGGAGGCGTGTGAACAAGCCGTGATTCTCCGGACTGAATGGGATGCGGCAGTAGCCAAGGTCCAGGCGGTAGAGACGGAGGTTGAGGAGAAAGTTCGACAAGCAGAAGCCAGGCTGGAGGCCGAGATTGAAGATTTGCTCATTACTTACAATGCCAATGTGTTGAGACACAGAAATTTGGCCTGGCTCCAAGATTACCCGGTACACCTCTGCAGCGCTTGGGGTCGATTGGTTGAGGAAGAAGAGGAAGCGCATCCGGATGAATCAGTCAACCGATTCGAACTCGAAAACCAGTTGCTGACAGATGATGAGAAGAAGATCCTCCATGACGCTATTATTGCTCATGAGAAGGAGATGATTGGTGGCCGATCTCTGGAGGTTGGAGAGGGATCAGGTGTTGAGCATCACGCCACTGTTACTGAAATCACCGCTCCACTTTCGTTAGAGCCTGTATCTGTGGTTGGTTCACAATCTGTTCCTGCTTATGACCCAGAACAGCCGCGGTTATCTCCCATTCGAGAGCACGTCTCAGAGGCCGTCCAACCGTCAACGAGTCAAACTGAGGAAGGTACTTTGAACATATCTCAAGTGTGTTTCTATTAAAGCGTTTGTTTTGAAGTGATTACTAATAATTTCTTCTTATCTTTGCTTAGTAACCGAGACTACTCCGGCATCTTCGGCCCAGGAGTCTATTCAAGGGCAAAAAGCCATCACCACTGAAACGACTGTCGTGACGACGGCAGTGTCTACTGAGGTGGCGCAGAGGAGATCCTTATCTCTTGACAAACAAATGGTGAGTGAGCTGCTTGGCCAACAGGGTGACCCTTTTATAGACTTGCCATTTATCATCAGTGATCTTCCGCCAACCTCTGGTTTTGTGACGCAGACCACAACTGCCCCCAGCCAGGCCCAATCAGCCCGAGACGAGGAAATCTTGGCCGAGATTAACGCCGAAATGGAGGCTGCGGGGCGAAGTGGTAATATTGGTGGCAGCACAGCGGCGCATAGCCTAGCACCTTTAAGGGTAATATCATCAGGCGGCATTATCACACCTTCAGTCGCAGACCCAGTTCCTCCTACTCCTCCGGTGGAAAGCCTTCACATAGATTCGAGCTCTAAGGAGGACACTGACATTATGCCCCCAGCCAAAGAGCAGCCACCGGAGAGGAAGCGCTCCAAACGAAGGATCTCTGTCTCCAGCGAGTCCGAAGACGAACCACTGATAAGGAGATCCAAAAAGAAGAAGTAGATGGGCCGTTTAAGCAGATTTTTTGGTAGATAGGTCATGTATAGATGCAGGTTCGGCCCCTGCAAGTAGGAATTCTTTTTTGAAAGAACTTATTTGCATGTAAGTCCTTGTCTCCAGTCAGCTGAAATAAAATTTAGTTTCTTTGTTTCAATTCTCATTTCATTTGCGCTTAAGTATTTGCAGTGTTTAGCTTTTAGTCCGGTGTACTCGTGACGTTTTTTACCATCAAGTAGAGTTCGTTTTATTTGCTAAGTCTTAAAATCTTGGTCATATGTTGTTATCGATGAACAAGTTGAACTTCAGACATTGTATCACCTTGGCTAGTGACTAACACTTAGATTTTTTGCCCTCCAGTTTCGGGGAACAACATTTGTATTTTGGTAGTTGATCACATTTATTGCGCATCTGAAGCACATGTCCACATGCTGGGGACTTAGGATAATTTGAGATCGATAATCCGGTTCGCACTCCGGACATTCGGGAGTTATTGATGTTTGTAACACGGTTCGCGCTCCGAAAACCTGGAGTTGATGTTCATACTCCAATTCACACTCTGCGAACTTGGAGTTAGTGTTGATATTTCGGTTCGCACTACGGGAACTTTGACTTGGTATTTGTGCTCCAATTCACATTCTAGGAACTTGGAGATAACATGTATGTTTGGGTTCGCACTCCGAGAACCTGGAATTGATGTTTGTACTCCGACTCGCGCTTCGGGAATTTGGAGTTAGCCTGCTGGATGGTCAGTCACATCTATTTGGGCTTTTTAGGAGTCCGTTCACACTTTGGGAACGATAGATTTGACGTTTATACTCCAATTCACCCTCTGGGAAGTTGGAGTCCGTTCACACTCCGAGAACGAATTATTGAATGTTTATACTCCAATTCACGCTCTGGGAAGTTGGAGTCCATTCGCGCTCTGGGAACGAGTTATTTAATGTTTATACTCCAATTCACGCTCTGGGAAGTTGGAGTCCGTTCGCACTCCGGGAACGAGTTATTGAATGTTTATACTCCAATTCACGCTCTGGGAAGTTGAAGTCCGTTCGCACTCCGGGAACGAGTTATTGAATGTTTATACTCCAATTCACGCTCTGGGAAGTTGGAGTCCGTTCGCACTCCGGGAACGAATTATTGAATGCTTATACTCCAATTCACGCTCTGGGAAGTTGGAGTCCGTTCACGCTCTGGGAACGAGTTATTGAATGGATTGTCGTGTGTTGGTCCAGTTCAGCCTTTGATGTGTTGGCTTGCCCCCGAGCTGGGGTTTCACTTAGTGAGTGGCCGTTCGTATCACAGTCACTCGCTATTTGAATAAATTCCATTGTTTGATGGAACTTAGCTCTTCGTGTGTCGTGATTGTTGAATGTCATATTCGGTGAATCACAGCTCTAACTTGAAGAGATAGTATTTTATTGCTGAAATAAGAAAATATGGCAAAGTCAGTGCCTTATTACAAATTCAAATTTCAGAATGTAAAGGAAACTGCAAAGTATTCATAGATTGAATGAGCTTGTCATGTGTGACAGTGACGAGGATCTTCGTCATTCTAGGCTCCTGAGTAAGTAGGTCCGCCACTGATGGCGTTTATCACCAATCTTCCACGGGGACAGGTCGGGTCCTCCTGTCTCGGTCGATTGGGTTCATTGTTTTGATTTGATGGGCCCGCTTCTCTGGGCTGCGACGTCCGCACAAACTGTTCCAGTTTCCTTTCTATGATCAGTTTTTCAACGAGATCCTGTAAGTGACGACACTCGTTCGTATTGTGCCCGTAGCTTTCATAGAACCTGCAAAACTTTCCCGTCTGGATTTGTCTCTCTGACGACGGTCTTGGTGCAGGTTTTTGATATTGAATCGTATCACAGGTTTGTAAGTACATGTCCTCCAGTGATGTATTCAGAGGAGTGTAACTGTTAAACATTGGGTTCTTGCGCTGCGGGCCAGGATTTTGGTCTCGTTTCCTAGTTTGATTCACGCTCTCTCTTCGACGAGCTTGTTTGTTTCTAACGTTCAACTGAACTTTTCCGGAGCTCTCACCGGACTGTTTAATTGCAACATTGCTTTGGATCCCTTCTATACTTGGCCCGGCATCGGTTTGCTTCCTAGACTGTTTCGCATCTTCTTGTCTTTGGAATTGAGCCGCTTTGGCATGGAAACGGTCCAACGATGCGGGTGGTTTTCCAGCTAACTAGTTGCCAAACTCAGAATCGGGGTCGATCCCTTTAGTCAATGCTATAAGGATGGAGTTATCGTTTGGATTGCTGATCTCCGCACATGCAGTATGGAATCTCTCCAAGTATTTCCTGAGCGTCTCTCCAGGAGCTTGGGTGACGCTGGACAGAGTGTTGACATCTTTTGGCCTTGCGACGGGCATGCGGAAATACTCAACGAATTTTGTGACTAACTGGTCGAATGAAGAGATGGATCGAGGTGGCAGTCGGGTGAACCACATAGTAGCGATACCCCCCAAGGATATAGGGAAACTACGACATTTCACTACATCGTCAGCCCTGGCAGCAGTCATCGACCATTCATATTTTAGAATATGTTGGTTGGGGTCGGAGTTTCCCTCGTACGTGGGTAGAGTTGGCATTCGGAATCGCCGTGGGGGTTCAGCGGTAAGGATATCGTCCGTAAAAGGAGTGTGGCTTCGGGAGACTCCCCAATCGTCATTTGTGAATCCCTGGCTCTCACGGATCATCCGACGTATCATTTTTGAAAGATCCGGCATTTGCGCCGGAGTACAATCATGTTCCATACTTTGGGTTTGAACCGGATATCGTCGACGATCCAAGTCCTGCCTTCTTGGCTCATAGTCCTCTGGAACGTATGGTTTAGGAGAACGTCCGCTATGACGACGGTCCTGGTCCAACTGATCTTGGACGTCGACTCCTGGTTCAGCCACAACGTTCGTGGTGCGGTATTCTGCGGTGTGGTGAGGAATGGCACCTCCTCGGGAGGAGGGTCCGGTTTGGAAACTGGCTGACGGACCAATTCTGAGTTGTCCAACGGTCGGTGCTGGTTGATTTCCAATGGGTGGCATACGACTCCCATCTAGCCGGGGTCGTGGAGGCCGGTTATGATAATCATAGGATGAAGAACTTTCGCTGCAGGAGCGAGAAGCATGGTCTCTCGTGGATCTCTTTCGTTTCTGGCGATCCAGCTTGTTGATTAGCTCAGCGTTAGCGCGTAGCTGTTCTTCTAGTTGTTGCCGACTCTGGGTCAGCTCTTGGAGTAGCAACTGCAACTCTTGTCGGGTAACCGGACCTGACGGTTCCGAGTGCCCAGCAACATCTTGATTAGATGGAGGTAGTGGAGCAGGATTCTATCTATCCTGTTCTTCTTGGTTGACAGCGTTTGATGTGGTTCTTGTACTAACCATCTTGAAAGTTGAATTCCTTTCCTAGACTTTATGCAAATCTGAATAGAAGGGAAGGAAGTTGGATTTGATGACCTGGATCTCTCTCTTAGATTTATTCAATCCGGTATCGATAACAGATCCAAAGAGCAGGAGAAAATCTAGGTTTTCTCAGTGAAAGCACCAAAGTGTTTGCACCAAAATTGGTCACAACACTCTTCGGGAGTCGTTGAAGAAATAATAGTGAAGAATGTAAATTCAAAACAGATATTATCTAACAAAAACTCTAATCAACAGTGAAGTAAATGCGTAGACAAGCGATTTATAGTGGTTCGGCTTGTTGCCTACGTCCACTGTGAAGTTTTTTGATGTTTTATTGATTCTCTTTCAATAATTACAAGTTGTTACAGCGATCAACAGTAAGCTACAACTGGAAATTCGAAGTCAACAGCTAATTAAGATGTAGAATGATGGAGATCTCGATCCGGCAGAGTCTGGGCGCTTCAGAGTCGAAAGATCCTTTTTCTGATGGCTCTGGGGCTCTATTTATAGGTGTAGGTTGCTGATATTTCGCTGAAAACTCGGGAGACCACTTCTGGCACGTGAGGAGGGCCCACGCGCCCGGCCTCAGGAAATTTGGGCCCACTTTGGCATCGATTCGAACTCCATTCGAATCGATCAGAAAATCATCCAATCGAGGTGAAATTTGGTGTGGACATTCTTCAACATGTATGCAAGCTTCTGTGAAAATTTCGTAGCATTTGGATCAGTGGATTGAGAGATATGATGGATACGAAATGGGATTCATTGCGTGGCTTTTTGGTTCGAAACCATCCATTCGAATCGATGGTTTCGAATCCATGGTGGCACGAGTCTTCGTGTTGATATGGAGCGCACACTTCGCCTCGATCCGAGTTTTGCTCCAAGTTGAATGCTTCGACTCCATAAATCTCGGCGCATTCGAACCGATGAAAGACACGTCATCATGGTTAGTTGACCCAGTGGGTTCGAACGAAGCTTCACAGGTGGGTTCGAACAAGGCTTCACGGATGGGTTCGAACAAGGCTTCTTTGATGGGTTCGAACAACTGATGTTTGATGGATTCGAACTTGCGTTCCTCTGATGGATACGAGCTTTTTGACTTCTCCATGGATACGAGGTCCATCGATAAGAACCCGATGGATTCGAAGGTGATGGAGTCGAACTCGAGGTGCTTTGGTGGGTTCGAAGCCGATCGATATGAAGGTGATCGGTTCGAACGATTGATCAGTGATGGGTTCGAAACCTAGGTCTTCCCCTTCAAATTGAATCGATCATAACTCGAGCGTATGAACTCGGATTGACTTGAAATTTGAGATGCTAACTTCTATGATCTTTCTTGTCGCGTCCTATCAATTGTGGCTCAACCTGGGCTCGGACAAAATTCAGTGATATCCATAGCGAAACGAAGTATGATCAATCTCTGAGACGAACTATTCTCCGTTTTCGATCGATCTTTTGGTTGTATAAAGATATTTGTTTGTTGACTATCACTTTGCAGGTAGGCTTATGGCTTGGAAAGAAAGATATCTTGTTTGTATTTACATTTGTATCTTGACTTTGACTAACAATATTTGAGTTATGTTCAATAATTTTACTTACTTATATTTATTTGTATTTCTATTTGTATTTTATCAATATTTAAGTTATATTCATATGTTTGACTTATTTACATTTATATTTTATATTGCTAGAATTAGATTTTTAACTTTAAACATCATCATCTATAGATATTTATATCAAATGTTAACAAAAGAAAGTATTTTAATTTAATGGTATAAGATAAATATTATAAAGAGATTTATTTTAAATTTCAAACATTATTATTCATATGTATAATTATCAGATGTAAACAAAGTAAAGTATTTTAATTTTATTATATAAGATAGATTTCTAACATAAATATTATTGAGATATTTATTTCAACCTTTCAAATCAATTTCTTTTTTATATAAACAAATGGTAAATATTTCCAAAATCATATTCATTTTAATATGATCGGTTAACATTTTATTTAATTAGATCAAATATTTATTAAAATAAACAAGGCCAAAATCCAGGGTCGTTATATTCCTCCCCCCTTAAAAGAATCTCGTCCACGAAATTTAAAACAAAGATAATTAAAAAGCTGTTATACCAACTACTCAAATATACATATCATTCATACATTGGCAAACAATCAAATGGTATATCCTAACAAACATCACTAGATATCCGAACACGAATCCGGATAAGCTTTCCCAAAACTATCCAGAGTTGTCTCTCGATGATCAACAATCCGAACTAGATTCCTGACCACCGTCAAATTTGATTCGACTTCGAAATTCCTGAACTACCGGTTCAACAACTAATGATGAGTCATGAACAAATTTCAAAGATGGGATATATGGAATACACAATGAATTCCAGACATCCGTCCCGGCAGTTCAATACTGAAAGCTACACTACCAACTCTTTCCCAATTTTATTGACTTCTTTACAGTATTTCAGTATGTATACATTCAAGCCCGTATAATGTACATATACCATTCGTACGCAATATCAAATCCGATCGCTCACTCGATCACACAATTACACTTTCGAACTAGTATCGTCCACTCAACTTCCTAGTGCGGACTCAGATCTGGTTTATTGATCAGAAACTATCATTCTCCTTGCATAGCCACGACTATGACAGAGAATTTCCAGAATCAATCAAAATCCATATCTATGGTTCGTCGTCGAAAATCGAGTGAAAAATCCTAACTCGGATCGATATGACCATCTCGAAATTCTGTGCTCGAATCTGGATCAAATTGCTATGTGAATGAAATAATATACGTTTATCCTACGTATTTATATCCATTGATAATCAACTATATCAATTTTCTTTTATTCACATTATTTTGATTTCTATCCACTTGGATTAATTTTCTCAATATCAAATTTACTTAAGAATTTCACCATTCATTTCTTAATTTTAATATAAGCATTATACATATATACTCTTATATTATTACTCTACCACTTTAGCCTTTATATCCTCTTATTTAAATCTGAATTTCCAATTCCATGTGAATTCAATTTATCTTCAACTCTGAATATTTAATTTATTAACTATCTTTCATTTATAACTGATTTCTATCATTATTTTAAATTAGTTTCACCCACTAATTTATTTCAATTTCCAATTTGAAATCGTTTTGTTGCTAAATTTTTTTTTAATTTCTAGCTCCTAAAAATTTTGAATTTTTTTGGCAGAGTCTCCTTTGTTTAGCATTACATATTTTCATAAGCACAAATGTAAGGTTTCGACACTTATTACAATTACTTCCAACCAACTCTCAAACCATTCTCTTCAGTTTAAGTGATTTACAACTTACTCGCTTATTTTTAATTCATTTAAGCAAAACAAACTCATATTCATTCCAATTGATTTCAAAATCATCCTATTTTGCTTCTAAAGATTCATAGAATTTTATCTAATCTCGTTTACTTCGAACGACCCATTTTCTTATGCAATTCGACAATATTATTGTGAATAAATAATTACTTAAGCTTTATAACAATTTTAAATTGATTCCAACTCAATTTGCACTTGATTCCATCCCATTTTAATTTATTCACAATATTTTCATTGCATTTTCTTTCATTTCAAAAATTCCAACTCCAAACCATTTTATTAAACTCGACAACCAATATTTTAAATAACCATCTCACAATTTACTCAAGTTATTATTTTCATCAAACTGTTCCACCCAATAACTTAAGTTTATTCTATTCCACCAACTTCCATTTAAATCTTTGATTTGATTTTCATTTAATCAAATCCCAACTATTTACTAATTTATTCGATTAGTTTATTCTTTTATCCATTCTTAAATTTTAATTTACATTAACAATTCATTAATGAATTTATTTATAATAAGGTCATTCAATTTATGATTGAATTAGATTTGTTTACAACTCACGCCAATTCTATTTTAATTCAATTCAATACTTACTTGGTTTACATTTATTTATTTACATAAGAATTTTATTCCATTCAATATTATCTATAACTCGGTTGAATTCATTTAAATGCAATTTTATTCCAACTCAACTTCAGTTAAATCTTAGCTACTTACCATTCATTAAAATTTTATTTCTCAATATATGAGCTCAGAACTTATTTGTTTACTTAAAAGCTTATATTACTCATTTGACTCATTTCATCTTATAACCATAATTCCATATTATATATATAACACTTACTATCTTAAGGTATAAATTTTCATTTCACAATTACAATCATCTTATCTTCCAATTTTATATCGAATTTAATTCAAATTCAATTTCAAATTTATTTAACTTATCTCAGGTTAAATTCAAATATATTTTCCTCACTTTCATCTACTTAAGTTAAATTTTAATTCCCGGATTAAAATTCCTAATTTCTTCTTATTAATATCAACTATACTTTATAAGTTCAATAGTTGATTCATTTAAACTTTTCACATTATTTAAATAGAATTTCTTAGAATTCGATTGCCCGGTTTTAATTTCCAAAATCATTTTGAAATGATAACTACACATACCCACTTGGTATATCCAATCAAATCTCCAAATTCCAAACAATTGTTTTTACCAAAACAAATTTTCCTTTTAAAAATTTCTAAAACAACTTGTATACCGAATAATCCCAAAAAATATCATGACCAACTATCCTGGTAGCAATCCATCACTTTAGAAACTCGAAAATGAATACTAATGATGTGGCCATCATCATCAGGATTATTTTCCAGCGACTGAAGTGAGTTCAGTGTTTCCTTACTTCCACAAATTCCTCCCAAAACAATTTCCATTCAATAATATTTTCCAAAACAATATTCCATTATTACCTTCAAATATTTGAAAAACATTTCAAACATTCCCAAGATTTTAAATTCCCAAATCCTTTTGTTAAATTCATTTAAACACCTTTTAAATTTCCGAGACTTAAATTCTATTTTAATCAAATTTTAGTTATATTCCTTTTTATTTAAACCATACAAAGACAATTTTATTTGGTTATAAACCACTTAAATTTTAAATTTTTATTCGATTGTGGTATTAACAACCAAACATCCAAATATATATATAATAATTTCATAAAAATATTTTATCTATATCAAAATATAATTTTGGGTAATATTATTTCATTTACCCACTTTAGAAAAAATAATACCGTGCCGGTTTACCTTGTTTAAGAGTTTAGAAATCCCTATCGATGAAATGGCGTCCCACACATCGACCAGAATCCATAAACACTAAACAGATAAGTCAACACAATATAAAGACAATTTTATATTCACTAACAAATACGAACTCATATCTATTAATACACTCAAACTCATTTTAGAGTACTACAGACTCTATTCTATGAGTAATTCCTACCAGAGCCAAGGTTATCACCAATCTAAGCTATGATACCAACTGTGACGACCCGCCCTTCTACTACCAGAAAGACGTATCATCGTTAAGAAAGAAAGGGATAGAAATAGAAAAGAATAGAAAAGAAAGAACAACATCAGAATCTCACAACGGAATGAAACAAAATATAATATATCACATAACTATTACATAGTTTTACATATATCAGAGTTATACAACATAATATACATGACAGTCATACATACATCTGTCACTATATACATCAGAAATTCAGCATACATCAACTAACACAGCGGAACCAGATAGATCGCTACATACGTCTGGAAACTCCTGCTCCAAGCTCCTCCAGGAATCAAAGTCCAAAACCTATCACTTAGTTACTCATAAAAATTTGAGTACCCAAGAGTTTATGAAAAAAACAAATATAAACTCCAGGTCAGACATGGGTCTGGTAGAGTAAAAGGTTTAAAGTTGTTTAACTTTGAAAACATTTAAAAATAAAGGTATCACGTAAGACTCCCCACAAATAAATACGGGTAAGTTTTTACCTTACGCTAATCAAAACATTTCATAGGAAATGCAGTGATATTATAATAGTGTATAGGGTTTCCAAGTAAATAGAAAATAGCCGAAATTGTTACATTCATTAAATTCCAGCTACTAACCACAAAAGTGGGTAATACAAATCAAAACCGTAGGGTCTCGTAGGGAAAATGGATTTCCATCAATGGCAGGGCTACTGGGTTACCGCCCGTCATAGTACTGGGCCTAGATCACCGTACCGAGGATCACTCTCGACCCACCGCAACACAAGGCCGGAACCATTCCTTACTGAACAGTCTCGAACAAGATAACCCTGCAGTTGTAGCTAGCAACCACCCACACAGCCGAAATAAAGGGACATCTAGACAGGGGAATATCTCGTCCTGCTTGGGTATGACCCACCTAACCTTGCTGCATCTTCCCTGTTTTAGCCATTCCCGGTTGATGAGGCTTGAGGCTGCGATTACCTTTACAGGACTTATCACTTAGAATGCTCATCGTCCGCCTGACGATGTGTTGAAAGCATTCAATCCATACAAGTTCGTTCCGGGTTCGAACGAAACCGAAGGCATTATCTCGTCACACTCATTCTGGAATCACCCTCAGAGTCAATGATGATAACCCTTGCATTCTGAAAGCACCATCTCGATGTTCATTTCAGAATTCACGACCTATCGATTAATTTGGATCAATGTGGTTTTCGGATAATCATAAATGACACCCGATCCCGGTCCCATCGAAATCCAAACGCCATTTTAAAGGCCAAGTTGTCTAATTAACTTAAACAGTTTAAATTAATGATCTAATTCACAAAGCATTTATCATAGATGAATTAATATAGCATTTATCATAGATGAATTATACACCATCATCATAAATATATCACAGAAAATCACAGAACATCATAGAATATCATCAAATAAATATCACCAATCAGATATTCTACACAACAATCCATAAGCAACCATTTTAAATTCTCATTTGTAATTTATTCAATTTAAATCTATTACGACATAATTAATTACTTAATCCTGTTTAATTAATCATTAATTAACAGTTAATTACTTATTCCATTTCAATTTATTTAATTAATCATTTCTTAATTAATTATTAAGTCTTATTTACTTAATTATCTAATTATTTTATTTTATTTCACACAATCAACTTAATTCCTTATTAATCAAGTTGTTTAACTTTAATTATTTTAATTATCTGTTCCTTAATCATAAATTAATAACTTTAATTATTTATTAATAAAACTTAATTACCCAATTATTATCTGCTAATTACTTAATTAATCACTTCTCAATTCTTAATTAAATCACTTGACTAATTACCTATTAATCGTTCATAAATTAACTTAAGTAGTTAATTACAAATTCATTTGTTTCTTATAATCCATTTACAATTAAAAATTAACTATTCTTAATTACATCTGGAAATAATCAATAAATATTGATTATTCACTTAATTAACGTTTACAATCTTCTTAAAATTTGAAATCAATTACATTATTTGTTAATTGTTTATATTTATTAGTTAATTAAAATATTAACAAGGTTTTAAAATATGGTTAAGCCTTAACTCAAGTAATAAGTTAATTAAAATAATTAATTATGAGTAAAATCGTTGCTAAAGCTTAATTAGGATAATTAAAACTTGAATTAAGTTTTAACTTAAACTTTAAACATTCCTTTGGTTTACTGATAAACTGTTGATAAAAATTTTATTCACCAACATCACTTCTTTTTTTCTCAATCCTTTAATTTCATATATAAAACCTGAGATCTTCCCTATCAAACTCATGCGCTACTTCGAGTTATCCCCCAAATCACCCGAGCCTTCCCTGAACGCACCCTTCTTCTTCTCTCCTTCTCTTTTGTTTCTGTAGTTAGTTTAAGTTTAACTTGAGATAAGAACTAAAGCATCAGGCATACCACGCTTTCGAAAACAAACCGAAGCTTCCTCCATTTTCACTCGTGCGCGACTCGAGTAAGAGGACCATGACGAAAACTGACACGATTCGCCGCCGTACACATGCACGGCGGTGCGCGTGGTTCAGATGATCTTCTAAGATCATCGGCAAACTACAAATTCCACTAGAACTCGAATCCCCGGCTCGAATCACTTCCAAAGTTTCGAATTTAATTTTTGGTCATTAGGTCGAAACCGTAACTAACCTCTTCCAGTAAAACTCCTCGCCATCGGCGTCCCAAAACACTGTTTACTACCAAACTTCGGCCACACGACGTCAATACGTTGAGCAACCTTCCACCGGACCCTCAAGCAACTCGATCACGTGAAGAGGCCGAACACCACTATTTTATGGACATGAAAAAAAAATAGAACACAAGCCCTAATTTGCATTCATTTGACCAATTCTTGAATCTGAAAAATTATTCAATATTTTTCCTAGAATCCATGATGTTTGTACGTGCTCCAATCCAAGTTTCAACATTTACAAATGAATCAATCATCAGAATTTTGTAGAAATGCAATCCTAGTTTATATGCAAACTGCTCTCTACATATTAATCTAAAAATCTTTATTTTTGTTTTAAAAATCATATCTTGCAATATGAATTCAACATATAATTAATCTTTAATCGATATTTTACGACAATCGAATTTTATCAATCATCACATGATCACCTGTATATCAATATTTCAGTGGTATTCTTTATAAAGATGGTTTAATCAACTTTCTAAAAATCTTAATTTTAAATTTATCATCTTGTTTGTTGAGAAATCAAAGCTTAGAAATGATTTAAGTAAGAATAACTTGGGTTTGATCCAAATATGAAACCTGTACCAATTTCAGAGAATACAGAGCATCTCAAAACATATGCAACTGAAGCATAGACAAACAGTTTATAAATGAAGTTTGAATTGTTTAATTAACCTTAAAACTCTTAAAAATTAAGTTTACTCACATGCCATAATACTGTTGAACAGGAAGAAGCACTTCCATATTTTCTCTTGCAACTTGTAGCTGAAACTGTCTTGAATTACTTTTTTTTTTTTTTCTTTTTTTCTCAGGTTTACAAAGTTTTATTTTTTTTCTGAACGAACTAGAAGTGGCAATATGTACACATATATAAATAAAAGAACAGTTGTTTTCCTTAGCTTTGTTCTTTTCAAACAGATTTTATTTCTAAATTGTGTAGATTTGTAAACATTTTTGGATTGACAAAAGTTGGCTGAGATGATAGAAATTTAATGCTCTGTTCCTTAATAGGTTTACATATATAATTATGTTTACACAATTATCATTTTATCTTGCTGTACATATAGATATTTGTATAAAATTGTTCACTTTGCAGTTAACTTATGGCTTGTATATGAAGCTATATTTTGTATGTAAACATATACTTGTAGGTAGGCTTGTGAATGAAGATACTCAAAGTAAAAGTGTTTGTTTTATATTTTGCAGGTAGATTTGGTTTGTGGATGAAGATATTGTGTTTTTTATGTAAATTTATTCTGTTATCTTCTCATGTATATTTTTGTGTCAGATTTATACTTTACAAATTTAGTCTTGAATGAAGATATTTGTTTTGCTATTTACTTCCAGTTTGAATAATGTACAGGTTATAATCATGGTTTACTACCTATAAAGATATTTATTTAAATATTTGTTTTAGAGATGTTTTATTTTTTTTGGAGTTATACTAGGCTTATATAGGAAGATACCTTGTATAAAGATATTTGTTTGTTGACTATCACTTTGCAGGTAGGCTTATGGCTTGGAAAGAAAGATATCTTGTTTGTATTTAAATTTGTATCTTGACTTTGACTAACAATATTTGAGTTATGTTCAATAAATTTACTTACTTACATTTATTTGTATTTCTATTTGTATTTTATCAATATTTAAGTTATATTCATATGTTTGACTTATTTACATTTATATTTTAAATTGCTAGAATTAGATTTTTAATTTTAAACATCACCATCTATAGATATTTCTATCAAATGTTAACGAAAGAAAGTATTTTAATTTAATGGTATAAGATAAATATTATAAAGAGATTTATTTTAAATTTTAAACATTATTATTCATATGTATAATTATCAGATGTAAACAAAGTAAAGTATTTTAATTTTATTATATAAGATAGATCTTTAACGTAAATATTATTGAGATATTTATTTCAAACTTTCAAATCAATTTCTTTTTTATATAAACAAATGGTAAATATTTCCAAAATCATATTCATTTTAATATGATTAGTTCACATTTTATTTAATTAGATCAAATATTTATTAAAATAAACAGGGCCAAAATCCAGGGTCGTTACACATCACATTCACTTATTTCAAACTATAACACAACAGTACTATATGACTTACGCACCCTGTGACATTTTATTCGTTATTATCAACATCCACCCTTCATAGTTCAAAATTAATAAATTATCTTCAATCTCGACCCACTTATCTTTATCCTAAGCTGATGGTAGTACACTAGCACTTGGGATTGCTTCCAAAGCATCATCCTTAACTATCTAATTCTCTCTTAGTAAACTCGAGCATTCTCTTTTCATGTGTCCCGTCTGCTTGCGGTGATAACACTTAGGCAAGATAAGGTCAATTCTAAAATCCTTCGCTACATGCCCTTTCTTCCAACATCAATTACACCATCTCATTTCTGGATTTCCACGACTATCCTCACTCTCACATTTCCTTGTTATCGAGTCATCTCTTTCTTGGTTGTTTCTTTCATAGTTCTCTATTAACTGAATTTAGCAGTGCGACATCAATTAACCCTTCAAATGTGGCTCCAAATGAAATCTAGTTCAATGCTAACTGCTTAAGTAGTGATTTTAATCCTTTTGAAAAATTCATTACCTTCTTGTCTAGGATATTGACTAATTTGAACCTGAATCTAGCTAACTTGATAAATTGGTTCATATACTCATGTGTAGTCATGTCATCTGCTTCAATTGAATGAACCTTTTCATCAATAATCCATTCTCTTCTCTTGAGAAAATCTTGGTTCAAAAATTCTTTTAAAATCCACATATGTAAATATTCTCTACATCGCTCTTAGTAGTAACAATTTCCCAGCAATTTGCTACTTCTCCCTGAAGGTGCCATGAGGTCAGCTATCTCCTTGTAGTATCACTTAAACCCAAAAGATTGAAAATTTTCTCGCATGTGCCAAGCCAAGCCTATGAAGCTACATACGGTTGCATTGCAACAATGGGTCTACCACCTAAACTATAGAGTTTGTAACAACCCGCATATTTAACGATTATATATTTAAATGTTTTATTTAAATATAGCGTCGTTAGTCAGATTTTTGGGTCCAAAAAGCTACTTTTTGCAAACGGTCGAATTAGGGCTCGATACCACTTCCATTGAGTCCAAAATGGCATTTGCGATCTTTTTGAGTATAAACTTTGATATGTTTGGAGTAAGTTGAATTTTGCTACTTTTTCTAGTTGGGTTTTGGGTTTGGGTTTTGGGTTCAGCCCACTAGCTAACTAAATAACCTAACTCAGCCCCTCTCTTCCCCATTCACTCATTTTCACTTCTAAACTCAAGCTAAAACTGGAAATGGGGGAAAGGAAGAGGAATTAGAAATTCCAAGCCCTAGTTTAATATCCAAACTTGAATTCTTGCTCCAAAATAAAGAGAAGCTATTGGTATGCCTCCTCTTCATCTTCACCAACTCTTTTCCTCTTCAATTTCAGAAAGTTTCCTAAACCTAACTTAGGAAATACTTGTTTTGATCTTAGATTGAAGCTTGTTGGGTTGAAGTAGAGATTGGTTGGTCTTCTCCTTGTGTTTGAGCTCCTTCTCTTTGTTTTGGGTTAAAGGTGAGATTTTTACCTCACATCTATGACTATAATTATCTTTGGTTGTTAGGTATGAATTCCTAACACTTATTCATGTGCATTTGCTCTTTATTTGGATTGGTTTTGTGAATATTCCAATTTTTGGGTTTTCAAGTCAAATTTGTGTGAAAACCCTTTTATGGATGTTTGATCATGCTTTTGGTGATGCATCGAGGAGCATATAGGGCCGGGTTGCCTATTGTCATAAACCCTTAGAGCCAATGTTCGTCCGGTTGCATTTTGGAAGAGTTTGCTCTTCATTTGTATAGGCTGAAAAACAGCCCAGGCAAGATTCAGTCTACTGAATTTTCTGTTCAGTCGACTGAACCTGGATACAGGAAGTTTTCAGGCAAGATTCAGTTGACTGAATTCTCTGTTCAGTCGACTGAACCTGGAAACAGAAAGTTTCAAGGCAGAATTCAGTCAATTGAAAATCTCTGTTCAGTCAACTGAATTTGCTATTTAGTCAACTGAATTCTCTGTTTAGTCAACTGAATTTGCTATTTCAGCCCACTTTGCCTTTTGAGATTGAATTTCCAATTTGAATCGATTCGTGATGATCCTATTAGTTGTCATCATTTATTTTGACTTTGATGATTCCTTTTTAATTTCAATCCACGGGTTTTTATAAAATAATCTTTTAAATTGTATTAAAAGCTTACTTCTCTAATTTATAAATTCTATTTAAACGCGCACACACAATTTCGCACTTCGAGAGGAGTGGAAAGGAGATTAAATGGTTAGGTAAAACACGGACCATGAATTCGTGCGTTTATCTTTCTGATTAATCCCCGACCTATTCGATTGATTGTTTTGACTTTTGGTCTGGTTTACAAATGAGATGAGGTGAACTTTGTACTGCTTTGAGTGTGAAATTAACTAACGGATAATAAACCGTTTAGTGCGAATGAGTGGTCATGGGACTCACGTTACCACTTTTCGGACTCCTTTTCGAGAGTTGTGACACATTCTGCCAGTTGGTGGTGTCCAGTACTGGGCCTTCCGACCTTCACCACTACGGTTTTTTGCCTTCGGGTGTGTTGCCTTCGGGTTTGCACCTTCAGGTTTGTTGCCTTCGAGTATGTTGCCTTCGGGTATGTTGCCTTCGGGTTTGTGCCTTCGAGTTTGTTGCCCTATTGTATTGCTTTCGGAGTTGGTCTTTATGAGCCGCTCGAGTGATATTTGGGTTTGGAGCCTTCGGGCTTATGGATCTTTGTTTATACAGTACTGAGCTCGAGCAATCTTTTATTTTCATTGATATGTATATTCCCTAGGTATCGCTCTTCGGTGTTGGTCTTTTTGAGCCGCACGATATATCGCTGTTACCTTGTGGAACTTGTGTTACCTTCAATGATATTTGTTATTGCCTTTTTGGCTTGTTTTGGGATATCCATATCCTTTGTTTATTTGAATTGCCAATGAGATGAGGCTTGATCTGTTATGATTCATCTTTTGTTAGATGATTGTGTTATCTCTTGTAGAGATATTTGTTATACTTTGTGACCTTGTAGGTTATTGTTGTTCAGTTTATCTAACTGATTTGTTTAGCCAGACTGACCCGTGTATTTCATACTTGGGTCAGACCGAGTTGTTTCAGGTTAGGTGCTTTCGGACTTAGCCTGTTTTGCTTCCGCATGGACTATTCAGCTTGTTCCTTTTTGTTATAGATTTTGTGTAGTCCTATTTTGTTGTAACTCTGATATGTATTCTTTTGGATTCATCTGTATATTGTGGTTTTCTATACCACTTGACGTGTATCAGTATGTAAACTCTGTTATGTATCAATATATGTGTATATGATGATCTACTGTTCTGTGATGTATTTTGCATTTGATTTGTTATATTCTGTTCTGATAGATTCTCCAACCACCTATGTTTTGTTTTAAGTATTCATTGGGTATGTCGACCTGCTTGGTATGTCTATTGTCGATGTATTCAATAGATAGTTAGAGCAAGGCTATAGATGGTCGCTCCTAACCAGCCTTATTCTCCGTGTTAGTTGACGGCATTACCCTGTAGTGTCCTTGGCTAGCGTGGGTATAGAGATGGAGCGTCACATCTTGGTATCAGAGCAAGGTTCAGAACAAAATATGATAAACACATAATAGAAGCACATATTCCGGTACATCAAAGTGTATAAGTGATACAAATCTTTGAATCATCGTGTCTCTCTATTCCTTCTCCCATCAAAGGTTAGACAGAAATTGGGAATACATCTAGGAATGCATTTCATTCCGTAGTATTCCGCAATTGTATTAATTACATCTACCTTGTGAATAATCTTGTTCTTATCTTAACTTTCAGCGTATGGCTGGAAGAGGCAGGGGACGACGTTCGGATGCTGGGCAATCTAGTGGCTCACATCCGGATGGAGTTTATATGTCTGCTGATCAGTTTTTGGAATTGTTTAAGAGCACTCAGCCTACAGTTCCTCCTCGAGTATCTCCGCCTCGCAAGTCTTCCTTTGCACGTCAGTGCAGTGATTTTTCTCATCTTGGAGGAAAGCCGTTTAAGGGCTCCGAGTCTGTTCTTGAAGTCCTAGCTTGGCTTCGCACGTGCGAGCGTATCTTCTCTCGCATGGATCTTTCTTATCATGATAGAGTTCTTGTAACTTCTAGCTTATTACAAGGGCGTGCTCTTGATTGGTATGAGCTTCTTGTAGCCGAAATTGATGAGTCTACTCTTTCTTGGACTCAGTTTCGTGGACGATTCGAACTCAAGTTCGTTCCTGAATCTGAAAAAGTTTTATTGACCCGTCGCTTCCTTGAGTTGAAGTAAGGGAAATCTTCTGTTTCTGAGTATGTTGCATCATTCGAGACTTTATCTCAGCATGGTCTTGAATTCATTAGCACTTCTTATAAGAAGAATTTGAAGTTTGTCTCTGGTCTTAAGAAATATCTTAAGAAGTCTTTGTTGCTCCAACTTAAGCTCTCTTTTGAGGAGTTGGTTGATTCTGCACTTCATCTTGAAACCGCCGAGAAGGAGTGTGATAGTGGTGAGGATGTTGAGGTTTCCAAGAACCCCAACAAGAAGCAATTTCCATTTCAGAAGTCCAGGTCTTTTCCTTCTAAGAAGAAGAAGACTGGTGGTTCTAATTCTCAGCCTCAGTCTGCTGGAACATCTTTCATTCGGAAGTGTTTCAATTGTGGTTCTCCGGATCATATGATTCGAGCTTGTTCCAAGCCTCTCTTCTGTCGCTATTGCAAGAAGGAAGGTCATCATGTTTCCACTTGCACTACTGTTCCGGCTAGTGCCAAGTCTAGCAAGCTTTATGCCGCTAAGGGTTTTGAAGGTCCTTCTCATCCCAAAGGTATGTCTCCATCTATTTTGGAAGGCTCTATTTTATTAATGATTATAGTAATCGAGTTTTTTTCGATACGGGTGCATCACATTCTTTCGTACCGCAAAAGCTCGTTGATGATTTATCTTTGGATGTTTCTTGTTTGGTTACTTCTTTAAGGATTGCGAATCCTATTGGAGGATCCATGACCCTTAGTATGCTTTGTGATGATGTTGAGGTTGTTTTATGTGGCTTTTCTTTTCGTGCGAATCTGTACGTTATTTCTTGTCTGTGATTTGATATGATTTTGGAAATGGACTGGCTAGTGAGATATGATGCCAGGATTATTTATTCGAAGAGAATATTGTATCTTCGACATCCGGATTCGCCTACTCAGCTATTACTTGTTCTTTGGAATGTGGATAATTCCGAGATGGCTTTACATTCTCTTGATTCGCTAGATGATGATGATATATCTCGTATTCCTGTTGCTTGTGACTTTTCTGATGTTTTCGAACCTGTTTTGGGTTTGCCACCGAAATGGGCAATTAAGTTCCGCATTGATCTCATTCCAGGTGCGCATCTAGTTAGTCGTCCTCCCACGAGGATGTCTACAAAGGAAAATGAGGAACTCAAGAAGCAGCTTTTAGAGCTTGAGTCCAAGCAGTTGATTCAGTCCAGTTTTTCTCCGTGGGGATCCGCGGTCTTCTTCATGAAGAAGTCTGATGGAACTCTTAGGCTTTGCATTGAGTATCGTAAACTTAACGAGTTAACCATTAGGAATAGGCATCCATTGCCTAGGATCGATGATATGTTCGATCTATTGAGTGGTGCTAAGGTCTTTTCTCAGCTTAACCTCGCCACAGGTTTTCATCAGTTGTGAGTCGCGGAGGATAGCATACCGCTTACCGCATTCCGCACTCGTTATGGTTCTTTTGAGTGGCTCGTTATGCCGTTCGGTTTTACGAACTCTCCTGCTGTCTTTGTCGATCTCATGAATCGAGTATTCCAGGAATATCTCGATAAGTTCGTCCTTGAGTTCATTGATGATATCCTTATTTATTCTAAGTCTGAAGCCGAGCATGCTAATAACTTGAGAATTGTCTTGAGTACTCTCCGTCATCATTAGCTTAGAGCCAAATTCTCCAAATGCCACTTTTGGGAGAATAAGGTTAAGTTCTTAGGCCATGTTGTATCTTCCGATGGCATTTCTGTCGATCCCTCAAAGATCGAAGCCATCCAGAATTGGAAGAGGCCTGAGAAAGTGCATGAGATTCGTAGTTTCCTTGGATTGGCGGTTATTACCGTCGGTTCACTAAGGATTTTTCCCGTGTTGTGCTTCCTCTCACCAGCCTTACTCGGAAAGGCAATGTTTTATTTGGTCCGACAAGTGTGAAGCTTCCTTTCTGTCATTAAAGGAACTTCTCACTAATGCTCCTATTCTTGTGGTTCCCGAGGGGAATCATGATCTTGTTGTCTACACCGATGCATGTGGTAGTGGTCTCGGTGCTGTTCTTATGAAGAAGGATCGGGTAGTTGCTTATGTTTCTAGGCAACTACGTCCGAATGAAGTTCGTTATGCCACTCATGATCTTGAGTTAGCCGCCATTGTCTTTGCCTTAAAGATTTGGCGACACTATTTATTGGGCTAGCGCTTCATTCTTTATACCGATTATAAATCCTTGAAGTATTTGTTCACTCAGAAAGAACTCAATATGAGGCAACAACGTTGGCTCGAGTTTCTTACTTCCTATGACTTTGATATCCAATATACCCCTGGAAAGGGTAATCGTGTTGCTGATGCGCTTAGTCGTAAACATTCGGTTGTTGTTTCTACGATGCTTGTTGAATGGAACATTCTTGAGACTCTATGTTTTTGTGAAATTCGTGATAGAGGTTCATCTTCTGATACTCCTATTCTATTATTTAGTTTGGGAGCTCGAACTATTCTGTTGGATCGTATTGCCGATGCTCAGCGGCGTGATCCTGATTTGTTGCATCTTATTCATCTTTGTGAGTCTGGATCCTGTGATGAGGCATTGCGGGATTTCAGCATTGATTCTCATGGGTGTCCTCGCAAGAAGAACCGTCTTTTTGTACCTTCTGATGTTTCGCTTAGGCATGACATTCTTGATGATTGTCACCATTTTAAGTATACCATTCATCCTGGTAGTAGTAAGATGTATGCCGATATGCATCGTCTTTATTATTGGGAAGGCATGAAACGCGATGTGGCGAGTTATGTGAGTAATGGCATAACTTGTCTACATATTAAGGCCGAACATCAGCGTCCTTCGGGTCTTCTTCAGCCTCTAGAGATTCCATTGTGGAAATGGGATCAGATTTCTATGGATTTCATTGACGGCCTACCTTGTTCGAGATCGGGCCATTCTAGTATCTGGGTTATTGTTGATCGCCTCACTAAATCTTCTCATTTTCTTCCTATTAAGTCTAATAGGACTGCTTCGCATTTGGCTAAGTTGTATGTCAAGGAAATCGCGAGACTTCATGGTGTTCCTAGTTCTATTGTGAGTGACCGTGATCCATTATTCACGAGTCATTTTTGGAAGAGTCTTCAGCAAGCTTTGGGGACAAAGCTTAATTTTAGCACAACTTATCATCCACAGTCTGACGGACAGACTGAACGGGTGAATTGTATCTTGGAAGATCTCCTCCGTATCTGTATTTTTGATTTTGGTGGTAGTTGGGAGGATCACCTACCTCTTGTAGAGTTCTCCTACAACAACAGTTTTCAGTCTAGTATCGGTATGGCTCCTTTCGAAGCTTTATACGGAAGGCCATGTCGATCACCTTCTTGTTGGTTGGAATCTGGGGAGAAGCTTATTCTTGGTCCAGATTTTGTTCGTGACTCTTCGAAAAAGATTGATCTTATTCGTTTGAGAATGAAAGAGGCACAGAGCCGCCATAAATCCTATGCGGACAACCATAGGAAGTCTCTCGAATTCTCGATTGGTGATCTTGTCTTTATTCGTGTTTCTCCTTTGAAGGGGGTTATGTGTTTCAGTACGACTGGGAAATTGGCTCCTCGCTTTATATGACCATTTTCTATTACTGAACATATTGGCCCTGTGGCTTATAGAGTTTCACTTCCTGCTCATTTATCTGGCATTCATGACGTGTTTCACGTCTCTCAACTTCGGAATTGCCTTCGGGATTCGGATTCTGTTATCGATTATCCTGATTTGTTAGAGCTTGAGGTCTCGTCGGACTTATCTATTGTACAGCAGCCTATTCGCGTACTTGACGCGGAGGTGCGACACCTTCGGAACAAGGACGTGCCGCTCGTTAAAGTTCAATGGTCCGCTAACCCCAACGACTGTACTTGGAAAACCAAAGAGTTTATCGAGCGATCTTATCCGGGTTTTCTATCTTGGCTTGGCAGTGGTGAAATGTCTTTTCATCTCAAGCTTATTTCCTTTTTTTTGGGATGATGTATGTATGTAGTTGTTACAAATATCATCTCTGAGAATTACGGGGACGCAATTTTGTAAGGAGGGGAGACTGTAACAACCCGCATATTTAACGATTATATATTTAAATGTTTTATTTAAATATAGCGTAGTTAGTCAGATTTTTGGGTCCGAAAAGCTACTTTTTCCAAACGGTCGAATTAGGGCTCGATACCACTTCCATTGAGTCCAAAATGGCGTTTGTGATCTTTATGAGTATAAACTTTGATATGTTTGGAGTAAGTTCAATTTTGCTACTTTTTCTAGTTGGGTTTTGGGTTTGGGTTCAGCCCACTAGCTAACTAAATAACCTAACTCAGTCCCTCTCTTCCCCATTCACTCATTTTCACTTCTAAACTCAAGCTAAAACTGAAAATGGGGGAAAGAAAGAGGAATTAGAAATTCCAAGCCCTAGTTTACTATCCAAACTTGAATTCTTGCTCCAAAATCAAAGAGAAGCTATTGGTAAGCCTCCTCTTCATCTTCCCAACTCTTTTCCTCTTCAATTTCAGAAAGTTTCCTAAACCTAACTTAGGAAATATTTGTTTTGATATTAGATTGAAGCTTGTTGGGTTGAAGTAGAGATTGGTTGATCTTCTTCTTGTGATTGAGCTCCTTCTTCTTTGTTTTGGGTTAAAGGTGAGATTTTTACCTCACATCTATGACTATAATTATCTTTGGTTGTTAGGTATGAATTCCTAACACTTATTCATGTGCATTTGCTCTTGATTTGGATTGGTTTTGTGAATATTCCAATTTTTGGGTTTTTAAGTCAAATTTTTGTGAAAACCATTTTATGGATGTTTGATCATGCTTTTGGTGATGCATCGAGGAGCATATAGGGCCGGATTGCCTATTGGCATAAACCCAATGAGCCAATGTTCGTCCGGTTGCATTTTGGAAGAGTTTGATCTTCATTTGTATAGGCTGAAAAACAGCCCAGGCAAGATTCAGTCGACTGAATTCTCTGTTCAGTCGACTGAACCTGGAAACAGAAAGTTTCCAGGCAGAATTCAGTCAACTGAAAATCTCTGTTCAGTCAACTGAATTTGCTATTTAGTCAACTGAATTCTCTGTTTAGTCAACTGAATTTGCTATTTCATCCCACTTTGCCTTTTGAGATTGAATTTCTATTTTGAATCGATTCATGATGATCCTATTTGTTGTCATCATTTATTTTGACTTTGATGATTCCTTTTTAATTTCAATCCACGGGTTTTTATAAAATAATCTTTTAAATTGTATTAAAAGCTTACTTCTCTAATTTATAAATTCTATTTAAACGCACACACATAATTTCGCACTTCGAGCGGAATGGAAAGGAGATTAAATGGTTAGGCAAAACATGGACCATGAATCCGTGCGTTTATCTTTCCGATTAATCCCCGACCTATTCGATTGATTGTTTTGACCTTTGGTCTGGTTTACAAATGAGATGAGGTGAACTTTGTACTGCTTTGAGTGTGAAATTAACTAACGGATAGTAAACCATTTAGTGCGAACGAGTGGTCATGGGACTCACGTTACCACTTTTCGGACTCCTTTTCGAGAGTTGTGACACATTCTGCCAGTTAGTGGTGTTCAGTACTGTGCCTTCGGACCTTCACCACTACGGTTTTTTGCCTTCGGGTGTGTTGCCTTCGGGTTTGCACCTTCAGGTTTGTTGCCTTCGAGTATGTTGCCTTCGGGTATGTTGCCTTCGGGTTTGTGCCTTCAGGTTTGTGCCTTCGGGTATGTTGCCCTATTGTATCGCTTTCGGAGTTGGTCTTTATGAGCCGCTCGAGTGATATTTGGGTTTGGAGCCTTTGGGCTTATGGATCCTTGTTTATACAGTACTGAGCTTGAGAAATCTTTTATTTTCATTGATATGTATATTCCCTAGGTATCGCTCTTCGGTGTTGGTCTTTTTGAGTCGCACGATATATCGTTGTTACCTTGTGGAACTTGTGTTACCTTCAATGGTAATTGTTATTGCCTTTTTGGCTTGTTTTGGGATATCAATATCCTTTGTTTATTTGAATTTCCAATGAGATGAGGCTTGTTCTGTTATGATTCATCTTTTGTTAGATGATTGTGTTATCTCTTGTCGAGATATTTGTTATACTTTGTGACCTTGCAGGTTATTGTTGTTCAGTTTATCTAACTGATTTGTTTAGCCAAACTGACCCGTGTATTTCATACTTGGGTCAGACAGAGTTGTTTCAGGTTAGGTGCTTTCGGACTTAGCCTGATTTGCTTCCGCATGGACTATTCAGCTTGTTCCTTTTTGTTATAGCTTTTGTGTAGTCCTATTTTGTTGTAACTCTGATATGTATTCTTTTGGATTCATCTGTATATTGTGGTTTTCTATACCACTTGACGTGTATCAGTATGTAAACTCTGTTATGTATCAATATATGTGTATATGATGATCTACTGTTCTGTGATGTATTTTACATTTGAGTTGTTATATTCTGTTCTGATAGATTCTCCAACCACCTATGTTTTGTTTTAAGTATTCATTGGGTATGTCGACCTGCTTGGTATGTCTATTGTCGATGTATTCAATAGATAGTTAGAGCAAGGCTATAGATGGTCACTCCTAACCAGCCTTATTCTCCGTGTTAGTTGACGGCATTACCCTGTAGTGTCCTTGGCTAGCGTGGGTATAAAGGTGGGGCGTCATAGAGTCCCTGCATAACTTTGAGAAAATCGCATTAGGTGATGTCTGGACCTGAACCACTCCTTGGGTTGCAGCGACATATTCTATAGGGTTTTAAATGGTCTGGTTGGTCGCTTACATATATCGGCAGAACCAAGCAGGAATGTTCATACCACGAATATCCATAGCATCCACTCTAGTACCATTTTAGTGCTAGATTCGATTTGACCAACACGGTTTTATGTTCCAGTTTCCATCGAGATACTTATTTTTTCGTGCCTGAAAATGAGACTCATTAATAATTCACCAATAGCTAGTAAATGAGATTAGAACTATAAATATGATACACACATATGCACTTATACTAACTCATAAATTATATTATTATGTAAAATCACGTTTATAAAAATACAAATAATCTCTCTTAGTACGTTCCTAGTCCATAATTTAAAGAAAGTTTTGCTCTAATACCAAATGTAACAACCTATCTTTTTTAATCCTTGGGTTCAATACCGAAACAAACGCTAACACCTTGAAAGCCGAAAAAGACAAGAGTTGGATATGATAATAAGAAACAAATATAGTTCTATCATATACTTCTAGTCCCACTACCTGTGGTATAGGATTGTAATATATCAAATTCATGTGGGCTCAATTCCTTGGACTCGTCTCATGCATTACATGGTCTTTTTTCGTCCACCGTCTTGTCTCTCATGTAGGACTTACTTCCATGGGCTTGTCTCATGTGCTATAGGGTCACATTTTGTCCATACCTCGAATACAAACTAGACTCACGTCCTAGACTTGCCTCTTGCACTACAAAATCTCTTAACATCCAATTTTCCACATTGGATCGCCAAATCACTACGGAGGATTATCACAATACTCAAATCACCTCCTTATGTCATGAATTAGTATCTAGAGTCGCTAATATGCGACGTAGGCTTATACATGTTCATGTCAACATCGAAAAAATTATATCACCTAATAACATAAAAATCTAACTCCATAAAATATTCAATCAACGTCCATGTAATTCTCCTTGGATCCACAGCGTTGACAAAAATTTATAAAATTTTCTCTAAACATCGATTAAAACAAAGGAAACGAGACTTGAATCGACAATATTAACACATATACATTGGTCTATTTTTGCCCAAATTCAATCTGAACCTGAAACACGGTGACATGTCCAATGATAAACAAGACTGGTCGACCAATCGCAGTCAGGGATTCGTTCCTAATCGCGATATTTCACCTTTTCAAGCATTATTTTGCCCATCTTTCACCTCCGGTCATCCAGCATATGTCCCTAACAACTACTAATACATTTCTATAATGATTTTTGGGTGAAACAAGATTAAATTCCATGTTTTATTTATCTAATTCGAAGGAAAGTGTAAAAGTTTGGTTTCTAGTTTATTATTTATCAATTCCCTCCCAAAACCCACTTTAAATACAAAATTTTACATTATTAGTTGATTATCTACTCGTTTTTAGCCTAAAAATCATAGAAATAACATTATCTATATATTATATTGGAAGAAAGTAATGATCACTCATAAAATTTCTCTCTGATGCTTCTACCTCCTTATCAAGACTTCTACACCACCAGAATTCCAAAATTCTTTATCAATTTGGCATGAATGTGTAGCATTATCCATCTACTTCGCGATGCCACTGGTTCTGCATGAATCTGTCACGAATCGTTCAAGCTACGGTGATTTAAAATTTAGGAAGAAAGAAGTAAAATAAGAAGGAATGAAGTGGTATAAGTTTCTGAATGGAGAAATAGGTTACGTACTCTAGTTGGCCTTTTAATTGATGGAGGGAAAGTGTAACAACCCCACCGCCCATTTTATTAAAGAACACTATAAATAATGTTGACCAATAATACATAGAATACGATTTGTTAAGGTGACCTACTGTGAATATATCTTCAAACTAACACTGACACGTCATACTTAATTTTTTTCTTAATCTCTAGAATAAAATTTGACTTTTGTAGTCTTAATCCAAAGTAATATTCACAACGATTTCTTAGAATCAGAACAGTATCATGTAAGTAATAGCCATAGATCATAATGTAATATTAAACATCTTACACATATAAAAACTGGGAGTCCATAAATTATAACACTAGATTCACATAATATACATTCGGTACAAATCTCTAGACTCAAATATACATCTCTTAACTTAACATAAATCCTAAATGAGATAAACTAAAAGTCAAAAATATTTATTTCATTACTAGCACAGCCATCCAAAGTGGTCAACTTGTCCTGTAACCTAAATAGTCTCGGCCTGACCCGAACATTAAAGTAACATCCGGGTGAAACTTTCTATAAATATCCAAAGGGTTAGAACAAGATATAACACAAGAATAAATGACATATGGTAAATCCAGATGTACAAGATATAACAAGTAAGAAAATTAATTTAATTCAGAATTTATTTTAAGGTACAGAGTTATATACTTGGGTCATAGACACAGATTAGTCACAAAACACAAAATTACAGAATAAAGTACAATATTCCTAACATAAAGAAACTAATTCATACCATGGCCAACTAATATGGTGTCAACCGTAGCAATCTAGTACCAAAGATCGGGATATATAATCTTGACATGATCACAAGGATTGGGGAACACAGAATTATGACACGATCAAATGGATTGGGGAAAACCAAATCTCGATGGCTCAAGACGACCGTGGCTACCATGACCCGAATACTCTAGATTATTCAATATTATTACATATATATAGTTATATATGTTGTAAAGAAATCCATGAATATACTCCTAAGGATCAAACGGACCCACCGAATGCGAAAAGATAGTAAACTCTAAAGTGCCAAATACTATCACTTTTAGTAATCAAAAGAACTTAACTAAACGTCCAATTCCGCTTGGTGAAATTCAAGTGTTTACTAGAATCTAGTAAATCTCACTTATTATGGATACCACTGGATAACCTGAAATATATTCTCTTAAGGATCTAACAGTCCCATCGAACACCAAAAGAGAATAAACCTTAAAGTGTTAAATAATTCCTAAAAGAAATTGCAAGAACTTAACCAAGGCATTACATACGTCTCGGCAAAATTCAAGTATTTGCTAATGGGCTAGTAAGTACCACTCAAACACTCTATCCAATGAGTTGTACAATATTCCATGAAGCATTACCCGAGAGCATTTAAGCCGATTGGTAATACTATATCGATTATTCGTACTCCCTATATTATAAAAATAAGACTCTCAATACATTTTTCTCTTTTGAGTTTAAAGTTGAGAAAGCAAATATTATAATTTTCCATAACTTCCTTTATTATTTAACTTTATATAAATATTCACTATTTGATAAAATTTCCATAAATCCAAATTGTTCCAAAGTTGCACTTATATATACATATAGTTGTCATAGATTTCCATAAAGTTATATTATTCACAAACCATATTCCAAAACCAAAACCATATATATATATATATACATATATATATATATGTATGTATGTATATTCAAGTAGCCTTTTATTTTATAAGACTCTATTTATTACTCCTCCATATCCATTCTAAAACATATAACTATTTTTTTGAGAAGTAAATCAAATTTATATTTCCAAAACCATATTTTCAAATCTATGTCCATTTTATTAGAAATACAAATGTCTAATAACTACTTGTTAGAAATCATTTATAAAAGAAATAGATTAATTTGGAAAACAAGTTTGATATTTGTAAACTTAAATAATTCTCTTTTATAAAATTGTTTATATATATATATAATAGATTGATATAAATTATAATATTCCAAACCTTTGAATCCAAGTGATTCAAAGTCCATAAAACACAAGAGAATTCACTACAACAAATCCTAGGTCATTACAATCTTATAGTCATGAATTAATTCCATAGGGTTCTAACTTTATATTATTTCCAAATCTAATTTATAGTGTAGCTAATCATTGGAAATGAACACTAGAAGGTATATAAACGACTACACAAAACATAAGAAACAACATTAATAAACAAGGCAATGGATAAGCAAGCAATGGCGGGCCCTTCGATGTCCCCTGGAGTTGAAATAGCCCCAGAAGTGCACGCCTTCGGTGCATCGGTGGAGCCCACTGATGGACTGGTATGGGCATGATCTTGAGCTATTTCATCCCCAAGTCGCCCTCTGATTGGTCCTTGATGACGGCGTTTGGTTTCGGTGTTTTGTAAAGTTAATTTAAAGGTGTTCAAGCAAGCCTTTCATGTGATTTCAAGGCATCAAAACATCAATTTGATTAGCAATCATAACGAATCACTAGCCTATGTTTCAGCAAACAAAAAGTTAACAACTTGAAGCATGAATATCATAAAAGAATGGAAGAAATTCGATTATAGTTTCGTCTAGATTAGCAAACAACAACATGAAAGGAATTAGAGAATAGTAGTGTGATGTTAACTCACCATTATCATGTAAATTGTTATCAAAACCCAGATTCTCCTAGGTAACCTTATAACAATGGAGACTTAAGGTTGATTTTCATATTTTCAAACAAGATTGGGACTTAGAAAAAGAAATCTGAAACTAAATTCCTTAAAAGATGCAGCAACAGGTTGAGGAGATTACCTTATTATGATTTCTACTAGAATTAACCAAAAGCACTATGTTTCACAACTTGAATTTGGGGATAATGGAAAGGGTTTTGAGAGTGAGGAAGAGTTTGTTTATTCCTAGATTTTAGAACTAAGAAACGAGAATAAGAACGAGGTACGTACTTGTTTCTCCTCTCATTCTTATTTCTATTTGGGCCAACCAAGGTTTGGTTAGGACCCGTTAACAAAGTATTTCAATTCTAAGAGATGTATTGCTATTTCCATTTGTTTACTCTTTTAAAATACTATCTTTCACTTAGGTAATGTTTCTCAAATTTACCAGAACCAACCAATAAGTTAATAATTCTCATTTCTATGAATATTGAGATATTTTATAAAATTGAATATAACTTTTGAGAATAAAAGTTATTCTCATTATTTTGATAAAAATAAACTTTTAATTGAAAAATATGATTTTAAAACAATAAATCTCAATATTAACATTCTACTCTAAATCCCAAAATTAAATAATGGATTTAATAATATTTCAAATTAAAATTAAAATCCTTTCTAAGAAATGAAATTCATTTTTTATATAAATCATATCAAATATTCTCGAAAGGTAAATTTTATTTCATAATTAAGTTTAACAAATGACAATTTAGAATTAGTTATCCATAATAAAATTTAATTGATTAGGTAATTAACAACAAAGCTGTTATAGACCCCCTTTATAGAAACTGCATCCCCGCAATTTGCTTAACGAAAGAAATCTATAAATTAATTTGAATTGGGCTAAAGTTAACTTCCAATTAATTTCTTACTTTTATATTTTCAAAATTTTGTCATCCATCTAAATCAAAAAAATGATATATACAACAAATCATAAATTATCACATACTATTCTTCTTACCTTATATCTTAAATAAACATTCACAAGTTACAATTATTATAGAATAAAATAACGGTGCCTAGCCATCTATTTAGAGAAAATCTCTTCGACAACGGCTGCGATATTGATCATGAAGTCAACATGACCTTTGTCTTGCTAAGTTTCATTGGTAACACACGTCATCCAAAAATAATACGTATATAATACACTTTCATAATTTCCATTTTCATTTTAAAAACCACCAAAACCTTTAAACACATACATACTAGTAAATAAATTTTCCTTTTAAATTTATTTCCCAAAATATTTTACCTTCACAAATAATAATATCAGGTTCCAATTCATTTATGTAATATAATTATCAAAACTCCAATTAATATTTTCTTTAAAAATAACCATTTAACTCAAAATAACTCCTGTCCAAATATTATTTGTATCCAAAATACATACTTTTAACAGTTATCCTATTTGTATATGCAAATATACATACTTTTCCATAAAATTCCTTTCACTTTCAAAACTTTAATTTCATAATCTCTTAATTTTTAAAATCTTACTAATTAAGATTCATACATAACAATTTATTATCATTCAAACTAAAGAACTTAAATGTGAAATTCAAAAATGAAAGTATATTTCCAATTATTCTCTTTTTATGAAAAATCCTAATTAGCTTCCATTTATTTAATATAAACCAATTCTAAAATTTCAAACTATTTCCTTAACTTATCTCGTTATATAAAATCATATGAAGCCATGAAATTTAGTGATTCATTTCGTCTCTTGGATGCAAAGTTGATTACATAGAATATCAACAATGCCTTACCATGCTCTCCACTTCTCACAATTTATTCGAGGGCTATAATATTATTTTAAATTATTTTTTAAACTCAAATATTTTCCAAATTCTCAAATTAATTATTTCTCACGCCAAAATGTCTCGTTCAATGTTTAGGAACTTCTATTGATAACATGGCCTCCCACATATCAATTAGAATTCTTAAACATTTTCTAGAAAACAACACAATAGATAGTCACAAGTTTTCCCTAGTTATATTTATTTATTATCACTGGCATCCATGCATCTAATTTAAAAAAATACAACCATGCAATCAATTCCTAACAGCTAATCAACCAAAACTAAATAGTCGCTTTCAGCGGAACAATTATATTCCTGAATTCCTACTGTGCAACTTTGATTATTTAAATTTTAAACACTTTTAATCAAATTTCCCAAATTTATTCACGCCAAGCTATCTCTTTAAAATTAATTTCTTAATAATCCAAGAATAAATTTCCAAACTCTAAAATATTTTAACATATTACTTTCCAAGGTTTTTAATATCATAATATCTAGTTATCTATAATAAAATTTTAAATCAAAATACATCCCAAATGATTGTCCCAATAATCATTTTATATTCCTATCTGTTTATCGATAATTACTAAAAATATGTATGACATACCCCAAGGGACAGGACGCTAAGTCTTACTAGGTCTAGACCTATGATATTATTCGTAATAATGTTCTGAATTGGCTTTGATACCAAACTTTAACAACCCCACCAGTATGCCCACATTATTAAAGAACAGTATAAATATTGTTGTCCGATAATATGGAGAATACAGCTTGTTAAGGGCGACTGATTGTGAATATATCTTTATACTAACACTGACACATCATACTTATGATTTTTCTTAATCTTTGGAAAAAAATTGACGTGTACAATCTTAGTCCAAAGCCATAATCACAATGGTTTCTCAAAATCATAACGGTTATCCTAAAAACAATAGGCACGAATCATAGCAAAATAATAAACATCATATACATATAAGAACAGAGAGTTTACTAAATATAACCTAGACGTACATAATATACATCTAGTACAAATCTCTAAATTCAAATATACGTCTCATAACCATACAAAAAAATCCTAAATGAGATAAACTAAAAGTAAAAAATGTTTCTCTCCTTGTTAATATAGCCATTCAAAGGTCAGCTTGTTATGTAATCTAAAATTTTTGGCCTGACCCGAGCATTAAAATAACAACCATGTTAGACTATCTATAAATATCCAAAAGGGTGAGAACAAGATATAACATACGAATAAATGACATATAGCTAAATCCAGATGTCCAAGATATAACAGGTCATGAAATTAATTTAAATCAGAATTTATTTCAAGGTACAGAGTTATATATTTAGGCCATAAACATAGGTTAATCACAAAACACAGAATTATAGAATAAATCACAATATTACTAACAAAGAGAAACCAATTCCATACTGTGACAAACAAACAAATGTGGTATCACTTATATCAATCTGATACCAAGCACCGGGAATACAAAATCTCGACATGATCACAAGGATAGGTGAACATAAATTCTCGATACGAACACAAGGATCAGGAAAACCAAATCTCGACTGATCAAGATGGTTTTTGGCAACCATGACTCGAAAACTCTAAATTATCCACTATATATATATATATATATTGTAAAGAAATCCATGATTATACCTCTTAAGGATCATCAGTCTTGCCAAACACCAAAAGATAGTAAACTCGAAAGTGTCAAATACTATCACCTTTAGTGATCATAAGAACTTAACCAAAATGTCCCATACCACCCATTGAAATTCAAGTGTTTCTAGACGCTGGTAAACCTCACTCGTAATAGATACTATCGGAAAAACCTGAACTATATTCTCTTGAGGATCTATCGGTCCCACCAAACACCAAAAGAGAATACAACCCAAAGGTGTTAAATACTTCTTAAAACCAATCACAAGACCTTAACCAAGGCATCCCATACTACACGTAAAATTAATGAATTTAGGATTTTTATTTAAGCTTGATTTAGTGGATCAGGGCCTAGGGGATTAAGGGGTAATTAGAGAAGGATTAGGAGAGGAAGAGGGATGTAAATAGAGAGAGAAAATGAGATGAATGAAAATAATAAAGATAGTTAGCCAACTTATAAGCTAGTTGATAGGTTTTAGCCCTTAATTCAATTTTTATCGCATTAAAGAAGTCACTATTTGCCCTAAAAATTCATCGCTCCAAATATAGTCAAGTTTATACTCATTTTGCTTTTGTTGAAAAAGCGAACTCAACTGCGAGTGTTTCTAGTTCTAATTCACTCGTTTGTAGAAGTGGAGTATAACGGGCATTTCGTCTATTAACAAATAAATAGTTAAATACATCATTTGAATATTCGATCGTGAAAATTGCAGGGTGTTACACTCTCTGTTCCTTAAAAGAATTTCATTCTCGATATTCCTGTGAGTACAAGAAAGTAACATGACTAACCAAAAATTCCCAAGTCTAAACCTTGGAAAATCCCAATAATACTTCCCTTACACCACAGATATTATGGAAACTCACAAATTAAAACACATCTCAGATGAAGGAAATATGCAATAAACTATATTATCCATATTTGCCAAAGATACACACTTCTTTCTAAGAAAACTTCTAACTATTTAAATGTAAATTTTAACAATTAAGCAATTAAACAACTATATTTCAGCTCTCAAGTACCTAATTATACTATACAAAGAGGATGATGTGCCAATTTTATTGCAACGCACAATCAAAACATGCATAATTTTAGTGTAGTAACCAATACTATCACAACCACACATAAGGTTGGAGCATAAACTCAAATAAGTCGGTATCTAAATTTACCATAAATTCTGAATCACATCAAAATGCATTCAATTTGTATAGATCTCACCTCGACCTTAAAATGGCCTTAGGTGACATACAATATATCCTACATAGCTATCATTATTTCTCTCCGAACATGTTGTAACATGTAACTATAACTAGCATACAAGCAAAAACAAACAACAACAGTCAACAAAAATCAATCAATAATCAATCAAAACAACAAAAGTAACAATAATCAATAATAATCAATCTATCAACCAAACAACAAGAAATTAACAAACAGCGACGGGCAATGACAATAATAGCAAATAACAACAAACAAACAACAAGCAATAACTAATGGCAACTAGAAACAACAATTAATAAAAATCAATCAATAGCCAACCAAAAAGAAACTTGACCAATAAAATCAACAATCAACCAATTAATCGACAACAAACATGAACAATCAATCATCAAGCATCAATGAACAATAACAATCGATAAAAATAAATTAAAAATCAATCAAAACAACACAAATAACAATAAGCAATAACAAATAATAGCAAGCGATAAAAAACAACAAACAATAATCCACAAGCATACAAAACTACAAAATGTACTACAGAGCCTATACTGTAACAACTCATAATTTACAAAAATTAAAATTTGTTAATTTAATGAAGTTTTGTGATTTAGTGTTGGAAGAAATAAAACTTACGATTTAATAGTAAGAATATACCTGAAACAAAAGGTAATAGTATTAATTTAAGGTGATTGATAACTACTTTAAATGAAATTCCAATTAACTGAAATGATTAAAAAGTTATAATTGGTTATAGACTATAAATTTATCAAAATAATGTGTATTAATTGATATTGGATTAAAAGAGAAATTGATAATTTAAATGTTGTATTAATTAAATTGTATGAAATAAATTGTAAATTGGGAGAAATGAATGTTGTGTTATAACATTTGTGTGTAGATAACAAACATCCAAATGTTATTAAATGAAGGAATGGTGATAACTGTTATTTGTTACCAATTTAATTAATCAATTACAAATAAATGTAAGTAAATGTTACATTAATGTGAGTTAATACAATAACTGCGAATTAGGAATGTAATAAAATATATAGAATTGTCAATTTCACTCATAAGACAATAAATTGATTTATAAAAAAAATGAAACCAAGATAAATGAATTTATTGGCATTTTAAATTATAATTAATGTCAAAATCAAAAAAGATTCAATATTATTGGAATACTGCAACTAATACGGTAAAGGATGATAATCATAGAATATTAGTGCAATAACATATAAATAAGTGTTAACTATATCGATAGAGTAATAATTGATTGAATAAAAAGATTGAAATCAAATTAAATCAATTTGTTGGAATTAAATTATAGTTAGTTGGAATTTATTTACAGTTGGAACTAAACACTATAATTTGTGTATGTAACATCCCGCTTTTTTGTACGCTTTAAATCGACGATAAAGCACACACGTCAGGCTCAAGCCATACAAAAGGGAGGATTGTTATGGGGTAAATAAGAAAAGCAGAGAAAGAAATAAAACAAAACAGAATCTCATAGTGGAATGACAAAATATAATAATCAAATAACAGTTCATGAAGCTATTTTACAAAACATTTGATTTTGCTTATACAACACATATCAGAGTTACACATACCAGAGGATAATAAATAATGCAGCGGAACAGTATGAATGCAGTGGAATAATATAATAAATAATAGTAATAATACAATCTTCGTCTTCGTCCTCCAGAAATAAGGTCTTCAAACCTTGAAATGCTCAGACTGACCCGAGCGAATTGAAAAGACAAAACACTCGAGTCAGAACTAAAAGATCTTATATGAGTTATACGGAGATACATATGAGTGTAACGGCGTTAGAGATGTTTATGGGATTTGACATCTCCTATCCAGTGTCTAACATGAGTGCAGTAACTTAAGAGATGCTTGGGATTCACATCTCCTAAGGATCTGTTAAACTATGTACTATGTAGTAATATTTCGCTATCATAATAATGTCTTAGTAAAATAAACATACTTTTAAATAGCGTTAAGGCTTTACATTTTCCACCTTAACACGTAATAGTGCCAATAGTCTATACAACACCTGCGTACCTCCTGATCGGGAGGCTACGGGAAGATGCTCCATGTGTAGGACACAAATCAAACTCGTGCAAGGCTCGCTAGGGTAGGTGACACGACACAACTAGGCAATGCCACGGTAGATATACCAATTACGCTTCCGGACCGGTGGTAATGCGTAGCAACTACTACCTCCCACCTCGAGCTACACTCCCAAAATCAGAAAGGCCCAAATCAATCAGAAATAATAGAATGGTATCGAAGAAGTGTATCCAATAAAAGGTGCTACCTTCTTAGCCCATCAATCGCTCCTGTTTTGGCCACCTTATGCCAACTCACGGGAGTCGGGTCCACTTATATACCTTAAAGGCACGCCGCCGCCATCCTACTTCATTCTAGAATCTCCACCACGTACACGGTTGTTAAAGAGGTTTTCAGAGTTGGCAGAGAGTATGACAACTTCTGATCCCGGTCTCTTTAACAACCAAACGTTATTATAATGGCCCGGTCAATTTCAAATAGTTTATTCTTTAAAACTAAATATCATTGCCCTTCCAAAACCAAATCAATACGATATCATTTTCATTTCAAATATATCATTTCTAAAACCAAAACGCTTTCAAAATTATAATATTTCGAAACCAAACGCTAGAAATATAACCTTTCAAAACATAATACCTTGAATTTCATAGCTTCTAAACCATAACTTCCACCACTTAAACGGTTTGGATATCCAAACAGTATATAAAATAAAATAGTTTAAATTTAAAATTTACTTTACAAAGTAAAATAATTTCCTCGACTTCACAATTTTATTCACTTTAAATTAAATCTCAATTAATAACTTTAAAATCACTTTCAGTTTTCAATAAACCATTTCAATTTATATCGATTTCAAATATAGGTTCGAGCCTCCAAATAAACCATTTCAATAGATTTCAAAGCTTTCAATATTCAACACTTCAAAACAAAATTTGTTAACTCTCTCTCTCTCTCTCTCTCTCTCTATATATATATATATATATATATATATATATATATATATCAAATTCAGTTTACTATTATTTAGTTTTGAAATATTTACTTAATAAGTCCAATATCATTCAAATAAACTCCAATTTCAAATAACTGAATATTTCTCTCACTTTATTCAAACTTGATATATTCATTTATATAACCTTAAACAAAAAAATCAAGTTAGAAATCATATTCTTAAAATCTCAAATTCAATGAGTCCCAAATCGATTTTTATTAAATAAAATTCTCAATTAAATACAATTTCAAATCAATTTCCAATTTATCTTTCAACCTTAATTTATTGAAATCATTATAAATTCTGTATTAAAATATAATTTAAATAAATAATTAATCATATTAAATTTTAAATAAAATCAAACTTTGTTATTAAACTTATTTATATCAACAAATTTGTACATAGCAAAAATCAAGAATTTGACTATATATATAAAATAGCATTTATGTAATATCTAAAATCAATATTTATATAAAACCATGTATTTCTTTCCAAAAACCATAGAAATCAATTTCAAAATATTTTTATATATATAGACCGGTGTCTGTATATAATTTTCTATCCTGTGGTCAAGTGATACGGATATTTATCTTTTCAATCCATAATTTAAAACATAAATACGGTTATATATCATTTCAAATCACAATCCCGAAAAATAAAAATCCATAACATCTTGCAATTTATAACAATATAAAATACAACATCCATTCATCCAATATCAATCATCAAACATTTATCGCAATCATCATCCAATTCAATCAATAATATCAATATAGAATAGATAATACTTAACAAGAATTTTACAGGCAGTTTATATGTAATAATAAATTAAATAACAAATTAACTGGCAGTTTATATGTAATAACAAATTAAATAACAATTTAATTCAATAAATTCAATTTAACTACGATGATGATTAAAAATATGCCAACAATCATAAATAAATTTCAAATCACATCATAAATCAATTTAACAAAGGTAAGAAAATTTAGAAGTTGTATGTGGGTTAAAACACTCACCTTTGAATTTAAATTGAATTTAAATTCAAAATAAGCCCAAAATTTGAACGGTCTCAAAATTCTCTAAACTAGCACCAAAATGTCCATAATTCTAATACGATCCCAACAAAACAAACCGCGCATGAATCCGAGCTTGTATAAAAAAGTTATGAAAATTAGAAGATTAGAAAATTCTGGTCCAAGGTCGACTTTGGGTTCAATTTCGGTCCACCGCCTCAAATCCCCGGTGCTTGCTCGGAGTTTTTTCCAAAATGGCCTGGACCGACCTGAGTCATTTTCTTCTTGACCCGAAGTTGATGCAGGGTTTTTGCCTCTGAAACTCGAAGCGCGACCCGAAGTTTCTGCATATACGCAAAATATATTTTTTTTGTTTTTTTTTGCAATTGAAATTGGATTGGGAAGATTAGGATTTCAGCCATTGAGGAAGAGGAGCAACAGAAATTTCTGTACGTGCAGAAATGAGAATAGAAAGTTTGCTATGGTATATAATGATATATATATATATATATATATATATATATATATATATAGACAGAACAAAATAGAAAGGAATGGGCCCGATTGGTTTGAGTTTTTAACGATAATTGACCCGAAAGCCCGTTTCGATTCCGGAACGGAAATGGGTCAACCCATATATAAAAATATATGTTTTTAAATATTTTAAATGCAATGGAATAGGTTTCATGTCCAAATTCCATCGTATGAAGAAGTTATGCTAAAAATCAAGTTATTTCAAATTGATTTCAATTTCATTGATTTCTAGACATTTCGAGCTCGCACGATCAAACGACAAGTCCAATCACTACAAAACTTGAAATCCCACAATAATTCACCGTTACGAATCCGTTGAAAGTAGTTTCGTCGAAATCCGAGGCAGTGGCCAAAATGGTTATTTTTAGTTAATTAAATATATTAATATTAAATTAATTAAATTAAATTTCAATTCAAATGTAATAAATCACAATTTCTATCATTTTAAATTACTTGGACATTCACCATATTTAACACAAATTTAGATGTCACTTTAATGTTGATTCATTCATCAATTTTAGTGTTAAATTTCATTTCTATTAAATTCAGAAATTTATAAATTTAGAATTCCAAAATCCATTTATTAATTTAAATATTTAATTTCATTTATTTGAAATTAACCCACTCTATAATTTATATTCCAATAAATAAATAAATCTTGATTTCCATTCTTTTTATTTCAAATTATCATATTATAATAAATAAAATTAACGTTACCTCCAAATATTAACCTAGTTTACATTAACATAATATTTAGTTACACTTGTTGTGCTAAATTCCAATTCAATTTAACAGATTAAATATATGTAACTTATAATAATTTTTGCCATTAACTCTCAATCACATTCTTATAAGTTTATCATTTCCGAACCAATATTAAAATTACTTACAGAGAATTGATTTTATTCAATTACAATTCATTATATATTAATTCATTAATTAATTCAATGTTTACGTTTGTAATCTTATATTCAATTTATAGCCTAGTATAACACTTACACTATTTCATTTATTGTAATTTCATTCAAACTATCAATAATTAGCTTTACTTACCATTGCTACATTTCAAATTAACATTCACCCACTGTAACTATAAAGTTTTTTTTACAAAAATCTTATTAAATTAACCAATTTAATTATCGAAATTTGCGGGTCGTTACAGTGTAATTTTCAACACTAAATTGATATGTAAATTTGTTTTAAATTATTATAAACGTCTAAGTATCAAAAATGATAAAATCTGTTAATTATAAGATTTGAAATAAATAAAAAAAGCAATTCAATCACATCGTATTTTGACAAAACTAGTTTCATTGGATCCGTAACTGTGAATTATTATGAGATTTCAAGTTTCATAGTGATCGGAATTGTCGTTCGATCGTACGGACTCTAAACATGTAGAAATTAATTTAATTAAATTCAATTGAAATCAATTTGAAATAAGCTGATTTTAAGTTAACTTCTTCATATAATCGAATTAGGACTTGAAACCTGTTCCATTGAGTTTAAAAATATCGAAAACATCTATTTTGTTATATGAGATGACCCTTTTTCGTTTCGGGAACGAAACGGGCTTTTCGGGTCGTTTATCATTCAACTTTCAAATCGATCTAGTCCCTTCGTTTCTCTTTTCGATCTACCTATTTATAACCCATTATAAACCCTAGCTATTTCTTATTCCATTATTCGATACATACATTTTCTGTATGTCTTCTTCTTTTCAATGGCAGGACATATTCAAATTACCAAACCCTAATTATAAATCAAAACCAAATCTAAAGTCAAACTCCTCCAAACCCTAACAAACTATATATTGTTTTGAAGCTCTCGACGAGCTCAATTCACTGGTGGTATTTGTTTATCATTTCAGATCATCGTTTGACCAAAAATTGAAGATGTGGCTCGGCCGTCCATTTGAACTTTTGACGATCCAATGGTGGATCATCGTCTGATCGACGAATGGGAGGTGCCGTTAGGAAGACGAGGTCGAGCAGGTTATGTGGTGGTGTTTGCTAGTCGTATGTGGGTTGGGTTTTGCCTCAAATGGTGTGATTAACTATGACAGTGGTAGTGTCTAGTGGCATGACCGGATGGGGATTCGCAAATGGCGTTGGATGCGGCTGGAGGTGCAGGTCATTGTGGTGGTGGACGATCTGAGCGACGTCGATATTAGGCGGTACAAATTTTGGTCAAAGGTTGAAGTGGCGGTGGCTCATATGTTCGAGCATGATGTGTCAGAGGGTTTTAAGTTAGGGCATACATGTCTGGTAATGTAACTCCTGAAATGTATCAAGTTTAATTTGGCAATTGAATTTATTTTTCAAAATAAATTGTGAATTAATTATAAAAATTTCTAGAATAAATAAATAATTTTGATTATAAATAGAAATTTATATTAGAAATTTAAGAATAAGTGATATACAAAACAAATATTGGATTTCAAAATAAAATGTGTTAAAAATAAAATAGAAATTAAAAGCTTCAAAAAGTTAATAATAGTTTGCTTTCTAAAATATTGAATATATTTGGAAGATATAATAAATCTCAAAAAAATTATTTTTAGGATTTAATCCTCTTATATAAATAAATGTAACTATTGTTAATATGAAATCAAAGCATTTAAATTCATTCTTTTCTTTTTATAAAGTTGTACAAAAAAATAAAAAAAATAAAAAAAAGTATGAATGTATGTAAATAGATATAAATAAATTTTAATTCAAATAAATTGGGAATTTGAATCTACATTTGAAATAAATGGTTTTAGAATAAACATTTGGCTTTTAAAATCATTAAGGTGAAATTTATATAATGAAAATGTTGGCGTTATCTTTTCTTTCCGCTGCTATTATCTTATATCATATCTCTGATGTATATTCATTTATCATTCTGTATAAATGTTGTATATGTTATATGCATTATTTTTTTCTTCTGTTGTGTTGTACTTAATGTGTTATAAGCTTTGGCGAACCAGATTCGACGTTCGGATCTGCGGCATTTGAATACGAGTGTCGTATTCGGTGCCGATTTTAGAAGGTCGAGTCAGGGTCGTTATAATTGGTATCAAAGCTGAGGGTTAAAACTTTAACCCAAGAGTATGACACGTTAAGTAGCTCATTAGAAATAGGGTGAAGTATACCCTAGAATGAGTATATCCTTAAGATATCCGTTCGAATGCCTTAGTAAATTCTCTTACTATCCACTGATAGTGAGTATGAGAGCGAGAAGAGGACGAGATAGGGGACAAGGGAGTACCACTACAAATGGTCAATACCCTGCAACAGTGGAAACAACTTTCTCTATCAATATCCTTTGATTCGATTTCAAATCCTTTTGATTTCTTCGTAGCAGCTCCAGGAAGAAGTTTCGGTGTGATGGTGGCCCTACGAATCATTGTAGAAGATCCTTACTTCGTATCTTCATCGGTTTCTTATCAACTTTTCGATCTAAACTTTAATGAATTTGAATTTGAAATTGAAAATTTTACATAAATTGGAAGTTTTAAATTAAGTTAAATTAGTTAATAGAACAGAAGGCTAAATTCGAATTGTATCAATAAAATGACATCATTTAAAACCAAATTTGGAATTTGTAACGACCCGTGAATTTCGTAATTAAATTTTGTCATATTAATAAAATTTTGGAATTAAATTTACAAAGAAATATAATTTTATAATTTGTAATGGGGTAAATGTTAAGAATTAATCTATGAAATATTATATTGATTAAAATAGACTTAATTAAAAAGGTTGAATTGAATAAATCCTATTTATTGGAACCTAATTTATTGGTATGCAAATTTATAATAAATGAGTAATTGCAAGAAATTGAAATTTGAATAGAATTCTAATGAATGAAAGTAGTGAAAAAATTATATCCGGATATAATTGTATATGAGAAATAAAGGAAAGTATAAAATTGATTAATGTATGTATTAGGCAATTGACAGTTTATGGATTTGTTAAGATTTCAAAGTTATAATTGAGTGTAAATAGGAAGATTTGGTAATAAATTAAAATAAGAAAAATGTAAATGTTATAACTTGGTTACAACAAATATATATACGCAAGTGGATGTAAATATGAATTAATTAAAGTGCGCATTTATTTATAATGGGATAAAACGTAAATTTATGTAACAGGGATGATGCAGGTTGATAAGTATTCATAATGTTTGTGTTGTTGATAAACGTTACTTTAATGATTGTAATATAAAATAATGGAAGTGTGAATGGAAATTAATAGAAACGTAAACTTATTTTAGGGTAGTAATTGGATGTAGATTTATGGAATGGAGTTAATGCAAATCAATGAAATTAGTGAAGACGATTACGTAGCTACACATTGAATATATGAAAACAAAATGGAAGCATTGGATTAAATTAAGGAAATTAAATATTAATAAATGGTCATTTAATAAAACAAATGTTCTAGGAGTAATTATAATAAGTTGTTTGAAATACGTGTAAACTTTGATTTGGAAATCAATTGGATTAGAAATGAAATTTGGTATTAAATTGATGAGTTTAAATGTTATTTTATTTTGTAAAGTAATAAATGGTGTAATAAAGGAATGAAATCAAGATTAAAAAAATTAATTGAGATTTTAATTATAAATAATGAAATAATTGGAAGTGTAAATTCATTCATAATATAGTAATCGATATAATGGAAAGTATGAACCCAAGTAAATGAATTTATTTAGAATGTAAAACGCAATTAGCGTGTATATTGGTAGAAATGTAATAAAATGAAAATAAGGTAGTAAGTACGAAGGAAAGATGAAAATTTGAACTTGCTAATGTATAATAGGGTAAACAAATGTTACCTTTGTTTATTGAATAATTTTTGATTTGATAAAAAGGATTTGGAGTTAAATCAAGTTTATTTATTGAAATTATTTTTAGTTAATTGATTTATTGGAATATAAAAATTAAATAATTGGGTTTTATTGCAAATAAGTAGAATTGGATACTAAAACTTACGTTAATTGAAAAGAAGATGGTATATGAGAATATTAATGTAATAGCTTTGAACCCAATGTTAAATCCATCTATTTGACAATAATGAATGGAATAATGTTTTGTTAATTTAATTAAATAGAAATTTTGGAAATTAAAGTTATAATTTCTGAATTTGAATGGAATTGGGGAAAATACTGAAATCGATAAGTTAATCAACTTTAAATTGACTTTTAATTTGTTTGAAACATTGTAATTGATTGAGAAATATAAAAATGATAAAATTAGTCAATTTTAAGATTGGAATTAAAAATTTGATTTTTTAATTAATTATTAAATTATTTAATTAACGGAAAATAGCCATTTTGGTCACTGACTCGGATTTCGACGAAACCAGTTTCATCAGATCTGTAACGGTGAATTATTGTAGGATTTCAAGTTTCGTATCGATTGGACTTGTCGTTTGTTTGTACGGGCTTGAAACGCCTTGAAATAAATTAAATTGAAATCAATTTGAAAAATGTTGATTTTATCATAACTTCTTCATACGATGGAATTTGAACGTGAAACTTTTTCCATCGCGTTTAAAATATTTTTAAACACCTATTTTGACATATTGGTTGACCCAATTTCGTTCCGGGGTCAGAACGGGCTTTTTGGGCCACTTTGGCGTTAGCGCGTATATCCAACCTTATCCATCCATTCTAATTCCTGACTTGCCTATATAAACCCGGTTATAAACCCTAATTCCCCTCATTCTCATTTGTCTATACGCAATTCATTCTATTCCTCCTCTTCCGCAGCGGCAGACAAAATTCTATATTTCCAGATTCAATTGCAAATCAAATCCAAAGCATAAAATTCAAAGTCCTTAGAAAATTTTAGAAAAATATATGTTGAAGCTCTCGACTAGCGTAATTCAGTAGTGGTGTTCGTTTTTCGGTTCGAATCTCCGTATGACCAGAATTTAATGAATAACTCTTGGCCGTTTAATGGGGTCGTAATCAATGTCGATGGATCGGGAAACCCTTTTTGGGTTTTGGAGAGGAAGCCGAGAAGATCGCATCTACGTGATTGGTTTGACGAATCAATAGTTCGATTGTGGAAAAAAATTAATTAGGGTTTAAGAAAACAAGGCGACAGCAAGGTTCTTAGGGTTGCGCGCGGCCTCCATAGGGTCGGTCTGAGGTGGCAAGTCGTTCTAGGGGCTTGTAGGAGGAGTGGCCGGTTGTGGGTTGTGCAAATCGTGGTCAAGGATGGTCAACGTTTCATTTTGGGTTCACGTAAATAGGGACGGTTGCGTGTGTTTACTGTACGTATGGAGTAAAGAAGGGAAACTGCTGATGTGGAGTGGAGGTGAATGTGTTCACTTTTATTTTTTTATTTTACGAAATTTAAACACATTTATTGCTGTAACTTTCCCATACGATATCAGTTTTACGTACGGTTTCTTTTGTTAGGATCGTATCTGAATTCTGGACTTTTTGGCGTTGGCTTGGACAAATTTGGAGACTGTCAAATTTTTGGGTTTAAATTAAATTTAAATTCAATTTAAATTCAAAATGTGAGTGTTTTAACCCACTCACAACTTCTAAAATTCCTTATGTTTGTTAAATTGATATATGATGTGATTTAAAATTTATTTATGGTTGTTTGGTATATTTTTAATCATCGTCTCAGTTAATTCCATTTATTTAAATTAAATTGCTATTTAATTTATTCATTACATTTGAACTGCCAGTTAAATTTGTTAATTAATTATTCATTGCATATAAACTGCCAGTTAAACAGTTATTTAATTTATTATTGAATTAAACTACTATTTAATACTTGTTGTTTATTTTCCGTTCTATATTGATGCTATTGTTGAATCTGATGATAATTGCGATAAATGGTTGATGGTTGATATTAGATGAATGGATGTTTTATTTCATACTATTATAAACTGCAAGTTATTATGCATTTCCATCTCATTCGGGATTGTGGTTTGAAATGATATATAACTGTAATTTTTATTTTCAAATTGCGGATTGAAATGATAAATATCCGTATCACTTGACCATATGATAGAAAATTATATACGGGCACCGCGGTCTATATATAGAAATATTTTGAAGTGATTTTCTATGGTTTTGGAAAGGAATATACGATTTATTAAATACAAATTTTAATGTTATATAAATATTATTATATATATAGTTAAATTCTTGAATTTAAGCTATGTATAAAATTGTTTACTAAAAATAAGTTTAATAATGGGATTTGCTTGTCTATATCATATGGTTAAGTACCTGTTTAAGATATGGTATATGTAGAGTTTTAATGACCTAAATAAAAATTTAAGTTGGAAAATAAATATGAAATTTGTTTGAATTGAATTGTTTAGGAATTATACTCGAAAGATTTGATTTGAAATTTAGAATAAATTGAGATTTTAAAGGGTATGATTCTTATAACTTGATTTGGTTTAGAGGGATTTAAATGAATATAAAGATTATATGAATATATCAAGTAAATTAAATTTAAAGAATATCCGGTTGTTTGAAGTTAAAAGTTTCACTTAAATGATATTGGGTTTATTTAGTAAACATTTCAAATCTAGATAACAGTAATGGAATTTGTTATATATGAAATTATCAAAGAATTCATTTTGAAATTATAGAATATTAAAGCTTTGAAATATATGGAAATTGAAATGGTTTATTTGGGAATTTAAACCTATATTTAGAATTTATTTATGAAATTTAAAAAGCTATTTTGTTATGTAAAGCGGTTTAATACTTAAACCATTTAAGTATTAGAAATTTTGTTTCAAAGCTATGGGGTTTAAGATATATATATATATATATATATATATATATATTTGAAATATTATGATTTTGGGAAAGGGATATATTTAAAATAAAAATGATATCACATTGATTTAGGGTTTTAAAAATATAAAAGATATCGCTTTTATATGGTTTTGAAAGGGATAGTATATTCTGGTATTAAAGTATAAATTATTTTGAAATAACCGCGGTGTTATAATAACGTTTGGTTGTTGAAGAGACCGGGATCGGAAGTTGTCATACTCTTTGCCAACCCCGAAAACTACTTTAACAACCGTGTACGCGGTGGAGATTCCAGAATGAAGTAGGATGGTGGCGGTTTTTCCTCTGAGGTAAATATGTGGACCCAACTCCCGTAAGTTGGCATAAGGTGGCTAAAACAGGAGCGATTCTCGGGCCAATTGAGGTACCACCTTTGATCGGACACATCCCTTCGATATTATACTTTGACTTTTGGATTGATTTGGTGGCCACTTTTGATTTTTTTTATTTGGGGGTGTGGCTCGAGGTGGGCGGTAGCTGGGGCTATGCGTTACCACCAGCCCCGATGCATAATTGGTATATCTACCCTGGCATTGCTTAGTTGTGTCGTGTCACCTACCCTATCGCGTCTTGTACGAGTTTGGTTTTCTCCCGTAGCCCGTGTGGTATCCTCTGGTGGCTTCCCGATCAGGAGGAACTATGATATTGGATGGACTATCGAGACTATTACGTGTTAAGGGGAATATTGGGTCACTCCTTAACGCTATTTAAAAGTAAGTTTATTTTACAATTAGACACTATTATAATAGCGAAATATACTACATAGTAAATAGTTTAAGGATCCTTAAGAGATGTAAATCCCGAGCATCTCTTGAGTTACTGCACTCATATTTATTTCTGTTGATTTAACTTACAAAAGATCTTTTAGTTCTGACAAGAGTGTTTTGTCTTTTCAATTCGCTCGGGTCAGTCCGAGCATTTCAGGATCGAAGACTTTATTTCTAGAGGACGAAGACGAAGATTTCATTATTATCATTATTATTATTATTATTATATATTATATAGTTCCACTACACACTGTATTCCACTGCATTGATATTTGTTGGTATGTGAACACTGATATTTATTGTATAAAGAAGAATCAAATGTTTTGTAAACAGTTTTATGAACTATATATTGATTATTATATTTTGTCCTTCCGCTGTGAGATTCTATTTTTTTTCTTCTATGTTTCTCTTATTTACCCCATAACAATCCGCCTTTTTGTATGTTTTAAGTCTAACGAGTGTGGTTTATCGTCGATTTAAAGCGTGCGAAAAGGCAGGTCATTACATCTGGCATCAAAGCCAGGTTTAGTGAAAACCTTAGCTTTGTGGGGTTTGACTCTTTATTAATAGGGTAATAATACCCTATGGGAGTCGTTGAGGGTATATATATGAGAGAGCGTATTTGTTAGTGTTATAAAAGGTTTTAATATTGTATTAATCTGTTCCGTTTTGTATTTATAAATTCTGGTTGGTGCATGGGACGCTATGACATCAATAGGGATTTCTAAACACTTAATAGGACAGACCGACATAATATTTGGTTTTAATATAGGTGAATGAAATAATTTTGCCTATTATATTTTCTATATATAAAATAAAATTTTATAAATGATATATATATATATATATATATATATATATATTTGGTTGCAATAGATTGGTTGTTAGGTAATAAAATTTATAAATAATAGTTGAAATGAGATTAAAAATATAATAAATGTAGAATTTGGGAATTTAGAACTTAAGTTCCAGGGTTTTGAAAATCTCTTTTGAATGATTTTGAAATATAATAATAGTATTATTTAGAAGTATTTTCTGATATTAATGTTACAATATAATTTGAAAGAAATGTTTTAAAAAGGAAATTTGGAAAAGAAATAAGTTCTGTACTACCCTCTCTGTCACTGGAAAATAATTTCGGTGATGAGTGGACGCATCATCGACATTCATTTTCGAGTTTAGAAGGGGGAAGGCTACTGTAGTAGCTTTACTGCAGGTTTATTTTAATAACCAAAAATAAATTTTAAATTGTTTTAAATATAACTAGATATATATGTTGCCAATATATGCATTTATCATTATTTTAAATGATTTGAAATTTAACCCGGTTTTTAGTTGCTAAGTTCCATTAATTGACAGTTACTGTAGTAAAATGGAATGTAACTAATTAATAAATGGAGCCTTTAATTAAAAATAAAGAGATTTGATTCTAGGTTATGAATGAAATTAAATGAAATTGAAATTGTAGCCTATGAAATAAAGGATATAATTATTGAACATTTAATAAATTAAAAGAAATGGGATAAACTTGTATGATTTTCAATTACATTCTCAAAAGCATATATATATATATATATATATATATATATATATATATATAACTTACCCAACAATAAAAGTTACAATGTTTGATAAGAAAATGTAATGGATATTGTACAAGCAAAAGTATGTAATGAAGTGTTAAATAAATTGCTTGTATTAATAAAGGATGAGGTTATAATTGTTATATACATAAGTTAAGTGTTGAAGGCATTTATTTTGAAAATAAGCAGTGAATAAATAAGTGTAATAAAATAAAATAAAATTTCATGAGATGAATAAGTGAAAATGAGACTTTGTTAGAAATGAATAAAAATAAATGAAAATTTGCAAGAAATAAATGAAATAAAAAAAATGATAAATCATTATATGAAAGAAAAGAAATCAGGAAACTAATGTATGAAATGAAATTAACAAAAATTAACTTGATTTATTGTTTGGAATTTGTTGTTTGTTTGGTTTATGGTTGTTTAGGGAAGGATACTTTAAATCTGTTTGGAAGGTATGAATAATCTACTTAGTGTCACCTAAAACTGTTGAGTGAAGGTTATGCTTAGTAGTTATTTTTCTTTCCGTACAATTTAATGTTTTGAGCTCGAACAACTATTTGTTTTGTTTGATATGAATGAATAATTGATTTTTGTTGATTTTTATGTGTTGGTTGTATGACTTATTGCAAGTGGTTGTTAGTTGTATTGATTTGTTTGTTTAGGGTTGAAACAACCTTAAATATTTCATTTTATATAATTTTTAATCCTTTTGGATTATATAAGTGAAATATAGGTTATGGAAGCAATTGCTACTGCTTTTGGTTTCATAATTAAGCGTTAATTGCCCGACAAATAGGTATGTTTCTCAGATTACGGTTTATAGCGTTATTATATTATTTTTCCCGGGTTGGGATATATATTATTTTGGAAAATATTTGTTGTAAATTGTTATATTGATATTATATTTTCTCCCGAGCCTCTCCATACAAAGGAGACTGCCAAAATTTTGCGTAAATTTTGGACTTTGAAATCTTTTGAAAATGTCTTCCAAACTTTATTAAATTGAGTATAAAAAGATTTAATGGTTATAAATCAGTATATTTTATTTAAATTAATTAATTTTGTAAATTTATTTCTTCATAAATTTAATATTTTAAATAAGATATATTGATTTCTTAATTCTTCTTTTCCAATCTTTTTCCTTTTCGGGGATGAAAAGTTTTGAGTGGGAGAGAGTGTAATGACCCATGAATTTCGTAATTAAATTTTGTCATATTAATAATTTTAAAATTAAATTTACAAAGGAATATAATTTTTATAATTTGTAATGGAGTAAATGTTAAGAATTAACCTGTGAAATATTATATTGATTAAAATAGACTTAATTAAAAATGTTGAATTGAATAAATCCTATTTATTAGAACCTAATTTATTGGTATGCAAATTTATAATAAATGAGTTATTGCAAGAAATTGAAATTTGAATAGAATTCTAATGAATGAAAGTAGTGAAAAGATTATACCCGGATATAATTGTATATGAGAAATCAAGGAAAGTATTAAATTGATTAAGGTATATATTAGGCAATTGACAATTTATGGATTTATTAAGATTGCAAAGTTATAATTGAGTGTAAATAGGAAGATTTGGTAATAAATTAAAATAAGAAAAATGTAAGTTACAAAAAATTTATATACGCAAGTGGATGTAAATATGAATTAATTAAAGTGCGCATTTATTTATAATTGGATAAAACGTAAATTTATGTAATATGGATGATGCAGGTTGATAAGTATTCATAATGTTTGTGTTGTTGATAAACGTTACTTTAATGATTGTAATATAGAATAACGGAAGTGTGAATGGAAATTAATAGAAACGTAAACTTATTTTAAGGTAGTAATTGGATGTAGATTTATGGAATGGAGTTAATGCAAATCAATGGAATTAATGAAGACGGTTACGTAGCTACATATTGAATATATGAAAACAAAATGGAAGCATTGGATTAAATTAAGGAAATTAAATATTAATAAATGGTCATTTAATAAAACAAATATTCTGGGAGTAATTATAATAAGTTGTTTGAAATACATGTAAACTTTGATTTGGAAATCAACTGGATTAAAAATGAAATTTGGTATTACATTGATTAGTTTAAATGTTATTTTATTTTGTAAAGTAATAAATTGTCACGCCCCACCTCTATACCCACTCTAGCCAAGGACACTACGGGGTAATGCCGTCTACTAGCACGGAGAATAAGGCTGTTGAGGAACGACCATCCGCGTAAATGCTTTGTGCGAGAACCGATATGTCAGATAGTACAACATGCATCTGGTTTCAGGAGGAAATCCGACATACCAATCCAAACTCAAAGCTACTACCCGATGGCTATATATATTCTTCGAAAACAAATATAGAAATAAACATAACACAAATCGGTCACAAACATCCATATCACATAGGCGGAAATGGATATGAATATATAACACATAAAAGTGTTCATCGGAGTAGTGATCAGACAAGATCCACAATATCACAAAAGAATAGCTACAAGTGCTAGACAAAAGAATATGGATACATCAATGAGTCTGTATCTCAAATGTATACAACAAAAACTACTAATCTAAGTAGTTAGCCAAAAGTCAGGGTGATATTCCCAGATGTGAAGTCAAGCAGAAGCACCTGTAACATCTCGGTCTGACCCGAGTATTATTTAATAAGAAAATAATAAATGGATCAGTCTAGCTATAAATATCAGATGAGATGATATAGAATAAGAGATATGACAAAAACGTATGATAACCATAAAACCATACTATGATATGTATGTAACTGAAAATTAACAAGAGATTAATCACTACACCAAATACTGTGATTTGCCACTAACCATCCGCTCATTTAGCAATGGTTAATAACCGTTGCCATTTAGCAACGGTTAGTAACCGTCTTGGTTAAATTAGCAACGGGTTTTAATCGTTGCTAATTGGGAACGGTTATTAACCGTAGCTTCTTTGGAGACAAATGGGCGCGGTGAATTTCATCCTTTCGCACCGTACTTTTTTGGCGCGCTTCGTTACAATTAACAACGGTTTTGAACCGTGGTTAAGTAGCAACGGTTATTAACCGTTGTAAATCTTTTAGCTAACGGCCCAGGGGCAAGCCCATGGGATGGGGCAACCAACTGAACCGGGCAGCACCAAAAATCTATTTTACTTCAAAGTTACAGCTCAATAGCAATCTCCATGTCGGCGATGCTCGAACCCAAAAAACTAGGGTTTCAAAAATCAACGCTTTCTAAATAATCATCGCTGCATACTCGGCTATTCCATCAGCCATCGTCGCGTCTTGCTTGCCTCCTACGCGATATTTTCTACTGCTGATTTGAAGTCCTGCTACAGTCTCTATACTGCCACTGCTAATTAAGTATGCGAATTTCTTTTGCTTAATTTGTCGTGTTTCGATTTTGTTTTGCTAAAAAGGTAAATAAATTTCATTAAGGTAAAAAGGATTAATTTATTTACTTTATTTTATAGCCATCAGCCATCGTCGGCTCTTGCTTGCCCCCTACGCGATATTTTCTACTGCTGATTTGAAGTCCTGCTACAGTCTCTATACTGCCACTGCTAATTAAGTATGCGAATTTCTTGTTTTGAGTTGTCTAATTTTCAAAAATTGAGTCGCCCTTTTACTGCTTTCGATTTCATTAACCTTGAAAACATCTGAAGCTAATAACTTATTAGTATTTAGTTACAAACAACTAGTTTTCTGTAAATAATCGTTTAGGAATTGAAATTTGAAAGCTGAAGCAAACAAACTAATAATTATTTAGGAACTGATATTTACATTGATGTACTTTTTCCTGCAGTGTGTGTATGTCTACCCGCAAACATTTAGGCAGAACCCAATATGATTTGCCTATACACTTAACGAGATACAGTAGTTTGTAAACTTGATACATTTCGTTCAAAATTAAATACACTGTTTTGTAAACTATTTGATACTATAAGTAGTGCAGCCCACTTAATGTGGCAACTTTTGTATAAAAAGTTGGTACTTTGTTATGTTATAGTTTAATATGTGATTTTACAAATTGCAATGTATTGTACTGTACTGCACTGCATGCTAGTTAGACATAGCTGCTGATAGTGACTGCTAGGGTATAAGTTGATGCAATGAATTTTGTTTTACTAAATATGAGACCATATTTAGTAAGTGGATAAAATTGTTGTTAATGGCGCAAGCCAAGTATCAGGAGAGGGGTAATGCATAGACATTACTCTGGTGCTACAAAATGGCGCCATTGTAATGGCAAATTTTTTGGAAATAGTTTGACGCTAATGTTAAATTTCAAGTGAAATCAGAAGAATAGACGTCTGTTTAGTAAATATCAGAGTTGAACTTGGTGGAAAGCCATAAGATATTGTTACCCATGATTTCTTATTAGCTTTTGTTATTTTCTTTCAGTATGTCTTTTAGTATAGACAAACAATGGATGAATCAATCTAATCGAAGAAATACAGAATATGTGGAAGGTGTGAGAAATTTCGTTAAATTTGTTGCTGAAAACGGTGGCAATAAGGAAAAGTATTCGTGCCCTTGCACACGGTGCAAAAATGAAGATACATTCAAATTAAATGACATTCATTTTCATTTGCTTAGATATGGTATTGTTCAATCATATACCATGTGGTGTTTTCACGGGGAAAGAATACCGGAGAAGCCAAAACAACAACCGGTTAGTCATGCCACAAATACTGATGAGTCCGAACATATTAGGATGGAGGATTTGATCGATGATACAGATAGATTCCATCACTTTCAACCTACAAGTCAGTTGCATGATAGTCCTAATATTGGTGAGGAGTTTACGGATAAATCATTTTTTGATAGTGCAACTGCAACAGAGCCATTGTATCCTTCTTGTCCAAAAGTGATTACAAAGTTGTATGCCATTGTCAAACTGAATAGCCTGAAGACCCAATACGGCTTTTCAGACAATGGTGTGACTGCCCTACTCGAATTCATAAAGGAGTTACTCCCCGAAGGTAACACGCTACCGTCAAAGTACCCCGACGTGAAGAAGATCATTAAGCAAGTTGGGATGAATTACATAACTTATGATGCATGCATTAATGACTGCATCTTGTACTGGAAAGATAATGCGAACAAAGTTTCATGTACAAATTGCAACGCACCAAGATATAAGACATCATTCGACGAAGAGAGAAAAGCTACCACAGTACCTCGAAAGACCTTAAGACATTTTCCTTTAATTTCTAGATTGAGAAGACTGTATACTGTACATGGATAGCAGAAGCGATGACCTGGCATGGTCGTGCCAAGTCCGGTACAACCGTAATGCATCATCCGCGTGATACTTCTCAATGGAAAACTATAGATTCTTTTAATCCTTCGATTGCTACTGAACAACGAAATATCACGCTTGGAATAGCAACAGATGGTTTCTGTCCGAATGCTTCTTTAACTAACCCTTACAGCTGTTGGCCAGTAATTGTAGTACCATATAACCTTCCTCCGTCTTTGTGCATGAAAAGAGAGTTCTCAATGTTAACACTGTTGATTTCTAGGCCAAAACAACCGGGGAAGGATATTGATGTTTATTTAGAACCTTTGATAAACGAGTTAAAGCAGTTATGGGAAGGAGTCGTTACATTTGATTCATTTAAGAAATCTGAGTTCATAATGAGAGCTAGAGTGTTGTGGGCAATCCATGATCATCCCGCTCTTGGGACTTTATCGGGATGTACAACTCACGGCTACTTTGCATGTCCTATTTGTGGAGAAGAAACTACATCTATTTATCTCCCTGAAAGTAAGAAGATTTGTTACATGGGACATCGTAGATTTCTTCCGTTCGGACACAAGTTTCGATACGATAAGACAAATTTCAACAACGAGCAAGAACTTAAGCGTCCTCCAAAACCACTGACTGGTTATCAAGTTGAAAAAAAGGTAGCGAATATAAAAATGAAAGTTGGTAAAAACATACTGGAAATTGGTCGAAAACGGAAAAAGACAATCGATGAAGAAGTTCCTGCATGGTATAGGAGGTCGAAACTCTTTGATTTGCCATATTGGAAGACAAATTTGACCCGACATAATATTTATGTTATGCATACGGAGATGAATGTCACGAAACATTTGATCAACACAATTATGAACCATAAAGACATGTCAAAAGATGGGATCAATGCACGGAAGGATTTGAAAATCATGGGTATAAAACAAAAGTTGTGGGTGATAGAAGATCCTGAAACAAGTAAAGTAACCATACCAAATGGGACTTTCACTTTGAGAAAAGAAGAAAAGATAAGGTTTTGCACCGTTTTGAAAAATTTGAAAGTGCTAAGCAAATTCTCTTCGAACTTCCATAATAATGTGAGCATCAACCCTCCTGAACTAAAAAATATGAAGTCACATGATTACCACGTCATAATGGAAAATTTACTTCCAGTATTGCTTCAGCATTGTTTTCCGCAACATAAGGATCTACGGAATGCTATTCACCGCATTAGTCTCTTTTATAACATTTTGTGCTCAAAGGTGATCAACAGGGGACATCTTCTAAAAGCAAAGGCTAGTTTGGTAGAAGCAATGTGTATTATTGAAAAACATTTTCCGCCTGCATTTTTTGATATCAGTATTCATCTTATGGTTCATTTAGCCGATGAAGCATTGATTTCTGGTCCTGTTAGATATAGGTGGATGTACCCATTTGAACGGTAAATTACTAATTTTAGTTATGTACATAATTATTCGATTTAAATAGCTATTGATGTCTACATTTTACAATTATTCATCTTCATAGGTTGATGAAAACATATAAAGGATATGTGCGCAACAAAAGATATATTGAAGGGTGTATTGCAGAATGATATATTGTACAAGAAGCTAGTCTTTACTGCATGGAGTATATGCCAAAAGGAGGTGCTGGCACTCATAAACATACCCGTGAAGCGTTTTTAGACGAGGATGATGAGTTTGCTGATGAAATCGCACTAGATAATGGTAAAGATATAACGTTAACTCAAGTGCAATTTCAACAAGTGCGTAAATGGGTCCTTGATAAGTATGACGGATTGGATGAATGGAAGAAGTAAATTCATGAATTTGTTCTGAATTCTTATTATTGTAAATCAATTCATATATATAGTATTTATTGTGTTTTTTTCGTAGGAGGTATAACTCCTATGTTCAAAGCACCAAATCTCAAACTCGAGGCGGGGGTACATCTGGGAAACTATTAAAAAGTTCACTTTTTGGTTACGTGAGGAGGTATATGTATTAAATATTTAACGTATTTTCAAGTTGACCATACACCTCCTTGACAATGTTTTTTTACTTATTGTGTTTGTTGTAGTTGTTGAAGACCGTCGATGTTGACTCAACTCTTTGGCGGTAAGTTAACGGGCCGAAGTTTGATGCCCGTCGTTATATGAAGTACCAAGTGAATGGGTTTTTATTTTCTCCGAAGAGTTATGAAGAGCGAAAGCTAACACAGGATAGTGGTGTATGCATGAGAGCAATTACACAATTTAGAGCGAGTGGGAAGGATAAAAATTTTAAGGAAGCAGAAACAACTTATTACGGAGTCATTCAACAGATAATTGAGTTGGATTACATTGACTTCAAACAAACAGTTTTTTATTGTGATTGGGTAAAGGTCGAAGATAAGATCAATGGTTGTAAAATAGATTCTGTTTCAAGCTTGATCACAGTTAACTTGGGAAAATTGAAGAATAAAGATAGCGTGAATGACGAGCCATTTATTCTTGCATCGGAAGCGAGTCAAGTGTTCTACTCAAAAGATTTACAAAATAGTGGATGGTTTGTGGTTTTGCATACACCAAAACGGTTGACCATAAATGTGGATGACACTGAGTTTCCCACCGTTTATCAATCAGCTTTTGAAGATAATGAAAAATTAGAAGATCTTAGCAAATGCATATGTTAACTTTGTATTTCAGAGCAGTTATTGTACCTTAACAAAATATTTATTTAAAATGGTGTAAAATGTAGAATGGTGTGTTATATGATAGTAATAGATGCATTATATTTTGTGTTTGTATTTCAAAGCAGTTATTGTACCTTAACAAAATAAGGATGGATATATTGCTAGAGTTCATTTTGTGTTTGTAGCTGTAGGTACTTGCATATGATCACATACATACACACATGTACACATACATACATATGATCAGCTTGACTATTCTTTCTTTCTTTGTGTTTGTAGGTAGACAGGCAGTTCAAGATATTATATTTGCACCCTTTAGTTCAGCAGTGCTAAGGTAATATATTTTTGTATTTGCATCCTTTATTTCAGTCAGTATTTTTGATATTGCTTAAGTTTAAAATTCTGGTGATGCAGGAAGACTTTATCATTGCCGCATAAAAGTGAATGTTCCCCTTCCCGCACATCCCTAGGATGCCCGATTGCTGTTAGCCAGATTATTGCATGGACTCCCCTCCACAACAAGATCAAACGCATTATATGACTTAATAAAATTGCTCCAAGCGATTACTGGTAAGCTGCTGTACATCTGATATAGTAATCAACGTCCCTTTCTGATTTGTCTGATCCCACCAGTTTCTCATCACATTACGATTATTGTCAGTCGGACTGACAAAAATCGTAATGTGGTGAGAAGTTGGTGGGATCAGACAAATCAATAAGGGGACGTTGGTTTATATATCAGATGTACAGCAGCTTAACAGTGATCGCTTGGAGCAAATTTTATTTAGACATATAAGGCGTTTGATCTTGTTGTGGAGGGAAGTCCGTGCAATAATCTGGCCGACAGCAATCGGGCATCACAGGGATGGGCCGGAAGGGGAAGAAATGTACGTCATAATGTTCTTGGGATTATTTTAGGAGTTTAAACTTTGCAGGACATAATGTCACAAGATGCCACACCACCGTCAAATAATACAACTTCACAATCATCCACTTTAAAACGGGAGAAAGTTGATATGGACAACTACGGTTCTCCAGTTGGAAAAAATAGTTCAAAGGTCGCTACGAAGATTGGTAAACTAGTAAGAAATCATGTGCCAATCTCATATCCAAGTTGGAAAAAAGTTCCGCCAAATTACAAGGAAGACGTGTGGAATCAATTGGAGGTATCTTTACATTAATCATTTTTTTTAAATTTTGTTAATATGAATATGGTGTACATATTGATATTTTTATAAATTAGTAAACGAATTAACGAATATTAGTTAGTTAGATTTATCTAATTAGTTTAAATTTAAATCGCAAAATTAAATGATACATATAGGGTGAGAAGTAAAATATTAGAAGAAAAGTGAGGTAAATTTTGTGAATAATTATGATAATTTTAAATGTAGGTATTTGAAGTTAAAGTAGAATTTACAATGAAATGTATGATAAATTTATTGAAATGTAAAAATCCATATACTTTGAAACGTAAACTGCATGAACTTTGATGGTTTAAATTCATTTATAATGCTTTCAATACATAAATAAAAAATGGTTTACATGCATTTTTTGTTATGCAGAAATATTATGAGCTCGATCCTCTATCAAAGGACCTTATTATGAAAAAAATGTCCGAGGCTTATAGGAGACACAAGAATGATTTGCGCAAGAATCATTATGACCATTTCATCACTGACGAAGATAGAATGAGAAATTGTCCACCGAAAATTGCTCAAGATGATTGGGATGAGTTCATAAGAAACGAATCAAAACCCGAGGCAAAAGAAAAAAGGAAGCGAGGCAAACAAAATAGATCGATGCTCGAATATGCTCATCATTCGGGACGTAAGAGTCACACTATGATTACACAAGAAATGGTATGTGTCATTGAATTGGTGCATCACATTGCATATACCATTAGTTCCAAATATAATTTTAAGTCTTTGTATGCAGGTCGATTCAAGTAGTCCGGGAACAGAAGTATCACGTCTTCAAGTATGGGAGAAAACGCATAAGAAAAAAGATGGCAGCACGTCAGATGCGACATCTTCCTACTTTGTAAGTTAAACAAATAACAACGCCTCTAAATTAAATTTTCATTATTCACATATATATATATGTATTTACTTTTTAGGAAAAAATTGAAAAGGTAAAGGAAACGACGAGTGGTGGTGATGAAGCCGTCTTTATATCAGTGTTTGGTAAAGAGGTAAAGGGCAGGAGCCGAAGTATTGGGACCAATATAGCTCCTAGCCAAGTTAAGAGTGCTGCCATTCCATGCAAACGGCTCAAACAGGCCCAAGGAGTATATGAGCAGCGACTGCAAAATGTGGAGCAAAAATTGATGAAGCTGGACAATATGGATGATAAACTGGAGCGTCTTCTCAGCATAGCCCAAGATAATCGTCGAGTAGGCAGTGAAATCGCATCTTCTCAGTTTGCCACTCCGAACAATCCGTTAATCGACCAAAGATGTGAAATCCTGAACTTCGACGACGAAGTAATTGCAACAGGTACTATTTTATTAAAATTTGAAGAAAATAATATGTTGCAAAGTCAGTGAATGCTTAACTTCGTGAACGGGAGAGTGCGCTGCATTTTCTTGCATTTTACATTTTTCATTTAACATAGCTGAACAATAGTGAGGCTGTTAGTCAAGAAATAAAACAAGTTTGTATAATTACATGCTTTATACGTGTGTTTTACTTTGATTTTTGTGTGGAAATTGTTGCATGCTTGATATATATTGCATGTATAATTTCTAAAGGCAAATGGTTCCAAGATTTAAAACTTTTATTCTTGTGTGTGTTCTGTAAATGTGATTCCATATATTCACTCCAGAAATGCTTATATAACAGGCACTATATGCCGAGATTCCACAGCATTAGTAATTCATGGAAAACCAGTACCACCCACCTATGAAAAAGTGTTGTTGGACAAAATTTTATTGCCGGATGAGCTAACCGCCAAAATATGTCGACAATTTACCGAGACCTTTGGGGATGTTGGAGTCGGAGGTTATGTGAGCCATCAAAAGGGTTTGATACGATATCTTTAGTCGGAGGTATTGATATTTCTGACTTGTTCTTTGCATATATTGCTGATTTTCTTTTGTTTGCTGTATATGAAATTTGCATATGCAAATGCATGTGTATTTTGTCTTGGTCTATCTTGTTTACAATTTGAACTGTTGTCATCAATTTGAAAGACAACAGTTTTGACTGCTTCTTCATCTAACTGTGCAGTTACCACACCGTGCCATCAACAATACATCTTACCGCTTGCCACTTTCATTGACAGCCACTTCAAACTCTCCTCTGTCAAACTTCTACAGCGATCATACATCGACTCACTGTCCTCAACCACCTAATTTCATCACTATGCCCCTTCCCAAACACCAACACACCATATCACAGTCACATCTCTGCACTCCTCTAGCCTCGACAAACTTCATCATCAAACTTCACTCGAAACTAAGCTCTGCAGTTCAACAGCAACCTGCCAGTGCTTCTACCACACTACCCGCAAACTACTTCACCATACTACCATAACTCCAAACTCCTCATCCTGTCACCAAAACTGCTAACAACTGCCAACATATCCCCTCCCCCTGCACACAGTTCAACATGAAATTCCTGCCTCAACACAAGCCTGTCACCAAAATACAATACAAACTTCATACTTTCCTCCCACTTCACTCTAACTGAAACCATTCCACTCCCTGAAACCATTCCTCCATCAACCACCATGCAAAACTGTCCACTTCCTATCTCTGACCATCTCTGCATAAACTTCATACCATTCACTGCCTCTACTGTCATCTAATTCACACCATCAACACCCTCTTCAAAATCATACAAACAGACATCTGCCACACACCACATCCATTGTCAACCACGGTTCTCGGCCATTCAAACCACCTTCCTCCTCATCAAAATTTCCACCTGACCATTAACAATAACCATACTTCACTGCTCATCAAACCACTCGTTCACCACCATTCATTACAACTCCATTACAACTCCGTTGCATCACTAGTCTTCACAATTTCATACCTGTCTTCACCATTCTTCTACAGACCACCACAATACTACAACATCACTGATACTTTCTCCTGCCACTGCCTTCTACATTTTAACACCTCATATCCACTTCAGTTTTATGCGCTCATATCATCTTCTATCCACTTCTGTCAAACTACATACCCAATGCCTTCTTGCACTGTTGCACACTGCAGTTCAACACCAATATATCATCTTCTAACCTACTTTTCAGCTCACAATGCATTCAACAAGATAGCCACTACAAACACATCAGCATATCAAACATCCCCCTACTCTCCACTGCCTTTGACCTCTGACCTTTGACCTCCATGCCTGATCATTCACTGATCATACACTGATCATTCATCTTCAATCACTCTTCCATCCACCCACTATCCATCACATACAAACACTACTGCCTTCATATTGCAAACTGCTGCTACCAGCAGCAAACACCCAAATCCGCATATAGATAACAGTAAATTTTGGCTAATTGTCACATATATATGAATTTTAGGTAGTTTCAAAGATTTCAAAGTAAAAACAAAGGATTTATCACTATGCATGTTCACATCTCTGATCATGTGCACGTTATCGATATCACACAACAAGGCATCAACACCCTCATCAGAAATATTAACATTACTACAACCAGTACCAATACTTACATCAATATTCAAACAACTTTCCAAGACTCTACAATCCATCAAAGTTTCCTGCACATTTATTTGTATCACTACATCACAATATACAAAATGGAGTAACTGAACAAGATTCCAAACCCTTATTTCCTCGACTGATACATTCAGAACCTTTGTATTTACTGCCATATCTTCAATCCTATCCCATAAAACATGTATAGCCTCCTCGCCATGTAAAGTGATTACCAGTACACAATCGTACACACGGTCATGCATGTTGCCTGTACACAGTCGTACACACAGTCATGCATACGTAAATACAAGCATGCACGCACCTTTCACAATTTACATTCAAGACTTATCACATGCAAAATAGATATATCAAGTTTTAAGAATTTATAAGGGTGGTTTGCTCACCTGGATAGTTTGACAGAGATGAAAGAGAACCTGAAAAAGATTTCAAAATCTGGAAATTGAGGCTTGATCAAATTTGCTTTATCCTAACCGTTGTTTGCTTTGAATTGCTTTGCATTATTTGATTTTCTCTTTGCTTGGGTTCCACTTTGTTTTAATTTGTTTTAGACTTTTTGAATCAGCTAGATGCTGTTTGTTTTTGAACTGGAATATTCTTTCCAGATTTATGAAGTTGAACTGCCTCTGAATTAAATCTTCGAGTTGCGCATGAACCAGGTTGAACATTGAAGTCTGAAAACTGGAATGCTTTGCCCTTTTGATTTTATTTTCTTCTCAGGTGAAAGACTTTTTAGCTTGCAAAACAATGTAGTGTAATTAATGAAATCTTTGTACTGTAGTGATAATAAATAATGCAGTGTACTAAGTATGATATTCCGGCACGGCAGCATTCTGTTTGCAAAACAATGAGCGTAATTATAAGTTTGATAATTTTATATGTATGGTATATGTGCAATATGTTTATAGTGCTTGTGTACCAATATTTTGATATTCTGGCATATTTTGATATATATTGATATTCTGGTATGTATACTGAGATATGCGTGCAACGCAGTAGTGAGTTACGGAGCAGGAGCAAACATTATGTGCAACGGGTGTTAACCGTTGCTTTATGTGTGACATTGGTCATAAAGCAACGGTTTTTAACCGTTGTTTACTTGGCAGAACGCAACGGTTTATGTCCGTTGATATTTTGCCCATTAAGCAACGGTTTGTAACCGTTGCTTAATGTACAGTAAGCAACGGTTTACACCCGTTGCCTATTGAAAATAAAACAAGGGTTAAAACCCGTTGCTTTATGACCAACGTTTGTCTCTGTTTGCAACGGTTTTTAACCGTTGTCTTTGTTCAAGTTTGCAACGGTTACTACCCGTTGCCTTTCCTTCATTTGTAACGGTTTTTACCCGTTTCCTTTTGGACATAAAGCAACGGTTTTTTCCCGTCGCGTAATTCAATCACTCCTCTTTTGAAGACGGTTATTACCCGTTGCTTTTTTCCTTAACAACGGGTTTTACCCGTTGTTAATAGCTTATAATGGTGTAGTGAATCAATATCACAAGAATCTTCTCAAAGATCAAAAAGAATGTCATACTCTTTATTTTTATTCACTAAAACCATAAGTATTGATCATTATATCAATGCCAATCACAAAAGTTAATGACACACAAATTCACCAATGCACAAATATTGATAAGACCTATCAATGTAAATCACGAAATTTGGTGAAACACAAATTCTAGAAATCATCAATAGAATTCCAGAAATCACAAAAAGGGGGAGGCCTATCACAAAACGGGAGCATGAAAACTCAACAACACGTGTATCACAAAATGGAACGCTATTCCATGGTTGCTAACCATTAATTTTTAGCCGAAGCTCCACAAAACGGCCTAAAGACCATGGGTCGCTACCCCACCAAATTGAACCGAAGCTCCACAGAAATGGGGTTTAGTCTCCCTCGTAGACAAAGAGACATCGCACATTTGCTAGTCTAAATCACAAAAATGATCATCAACGATCATCAAGAAGTGTCAATTACAGTAAGCTAGTAAATATATAAGCTTAGCTTCATGTCCCATAACCACTAGCTTAACTTAAATATTTACGAACAAACTATAAGTTTCCACTAGAAAATTGTCACAAGATATTCAATCGAACAAGTCCAAGAATTAAGCAATGAAGAGAACGTAAGCGTTTCATACCACTTGTTTTACTAAGCCGTTTAATTAGATTTCTCGTATGAGTGAGGTAAAGGTCTGTATATACTAGTAGATTGGAAAACGGTTTAAGAAACAAGCTTTGTAATAAAATAGGGTTGAAATCGTTTTGATGAAGAAGTTTTGATATTTACTACCAGTATTGAAACCTTTATGTTTTTAAAATGACAAATCACAAAAATGATTGTAGAAACAATAAGTCACAAAAATTCACATTCGAAGACGTGAATAGAATCCAAAGAATTCAGTTCCAAATCCACCAAAGTGGAAATACCCTTGCGACTTAACAGCCACGACTTACGACTTAACATAATTCAACACAAGAAATCAGCGGCTCAACGCATGCGACTCCACGACATAAGAGATCAGCGACTTAAGGAGTTACATGCGGCCTAACAGAGCAACTTAACATGGCGCGACCTATGGCATGGCGCGACCTATAGCATGGCGCGACCTAAGTTGGTGCGACCTAAATGCAGGTGCGACCCAAGGTATGGCGTGACCCATCAACTGTGCGACTTAACAGGCCGAGCGACCTAAGGTACTAGGGCAAGCCGAGCGACCTAAGTGGTGCGACCAAGCCGAGCGACCTAAATGATGCAGGCCGAGAGACCTAAGTGATGCGACCTAAGTTATGCGACCTAAGTGGTGCGACCAAGTCGAGCGACCTAAATGATGCAGGCCGAGCGACCTAAGAGATGCAACCTAAGGGGTGAGAGTAGGACGAGCGACTTAAGTAGTGGAATGACCTAACACATGGCCGAGCGACCTAAGTTGAGGAACGACCCAACGGCTGAGCGACTTAAGTGGTTGCAGGATAAAGCATGGCGCAACCTAAGGCGTGCGACCTAACTACAGGCTGAGTGACTTAAATGTGCAAGCCGACTCATTAGCAAGGCGAGCGACCTAAGGAACGCGACCAAACATGGCGCGACCTAAGTGGTGGAACGACCTATCCCATGGCGCGATATAAGCATGGCGCGACCTAAGCATGGCGCGACCTATATGCAGGCCGAGCAATTCAAATGGTGCAGGCCGAGCGACCTAAAGGATAGAAGTGCAAAACTCCCTCAATTTTGCAACCGGTCGAGCACGGACGCTATGGGATTATCCCCATCGGCTACCCGGTCCTATTGGCTCCTCGATGTATCATCAAAAACGTTCAAACATTAAAGTTAAGATTTTTAAAGATTTGAACCCAAAACACTAAAAATTGGGACTTTCACCAATTCAATCCAAACCAAGAGCAAATGCACATGAATAAGTGTAAGGAATTCATACCCAACAATCAAAGATAGTTATAGACAAAAATGTGAGATAAAAATCTCATTTTTTCACAAAATTAATGAAGAAGAAGCTTAAAAGCAAAGGAAGAATCAACCACACTTCAATCTCAACACAAGAAGCTTGAACCAATGGCTTCTCTTTGGATTTGGAGTTAGATGTTGGATTTGCAAACGAACTAGGGCTTGGAGTTTTAATTTCCCATTCCTCTCTCCATTTTTGATGAAGCTTGAGTGTTAGGAAATGAAAGTGAAGTAATGAAGGGAAAAGGGGGTTGAGCTAGAGCTAATAGTTTAGGCTAATGGGATAAACCAAACCCAAAGCCCAAAGTGAAAAGGTGGCAAAATTCCACTAACTCCAAACATATCAAAGTTTATACTCAAAAAGATTGCAAACGGTGTTTTGAACTCAATGGAAGTGGTTCCGAGTCCTAATTCGACCGTATGCAAAAAGTAACTTTTCGGACTAAAATCCGACTAACGATAAAATATTAAAATAAAATATTTAAATATTCAATCGTAAAATATGCTGGTTGTTAGATAAATGGTATAATAAAAGAATGAAATCAAGATAAAAAAAATTAATTGAGATTTTAATTATAAATAATGAAATAATTGGAACTGTAAATTCATTCATAATATATTAATCGATATAATGGAAAGTATGAACCCAAGTAAATGAATTTATTTAGAATGTAAAACGCAATTAGCGTGCATATTGGTAGAAATGTAATAAAATGAAAATAGGGAAGTTAGTACGAAGGAAAGATGAAAATTTGAACTTGCTAATGTATAATAGGGTAAACAAAGGTTACCTTTGTTTATTGAATAATTTTTGATTTGATAAAAAGGATTTGGAGTTAAATCAAGTTTATTTATTGAAATAATTTTTAATTAATTGATTCATTGGAATTTAAAAATTAAATAATTGGGTTTTATTGCAAATAAGTAGAATTGGATATTAAAATTTACGTTAATTGAAAAGAAGATGGTATATGAGAATATTAATGCAATAACTTTGAATCCAATGTTAAATCCATCTATTTGGCAATAATGAATGGAATAATGTTTTGTTAATTTAATTTAATAGAAATTTTGGAAATTAAATTTATAATTTCTGAATTTAAGTGGAATTGGGGAAAATACTGAAATTGAAAATCTAATCAACTTTAAATTGACTTTTAATTCGTTTTAAACATTGTAATGATTGAGAAATATAAAAATGATAAAATTGATCAATTTTAAGATTGGAATTAAAAATTTGATTTTTATAATTAATTATTTAATTAATGGAAAATAGCCATTTTGGCCACTGACTCGGATTTCGACGAAACTAGTTTCATCGGATCCATAACGGTGAATTATTGTGGGATTTCAAGTTTCGTATCGATCGGACTTGTCGTTTGATCGCACGGGCTTGAAACACCCTGAAATAAATTAAATTGAAATCAATTGAAATCAATTTGAAAAATATTGATTTTAGCATAACTTCTTCATACGATGGAATTTGAATGTGAAACTTTTTCCATCGCGTTTAAAATATTTTTAAACACCTATTTTAACATATGGGTTGACCCAATTTCGTTCCGGGGTCAGAACGGGCTTTTTGGGCCACTTTGGCGTTAGCACGTGTATCTAACCTTATCCATCCATTCTAATTTCTGACCTACCTATATAAACCCGGTTATAAACCCTAATTCCCCTCATTCTCATTTGTCTGTACGCAATTCATTATATTCCTCCTCTTCCTCAGTGGCAGACAAAATTCTATATTTCCAGATCCAATTGCAAATCAAATCCAAAGCATAAAATTCAAAGTCCTCAGAAAAATTTGGAAAAAATATATGTTGAAGCTCTCGACTAGCTTAATTCACTGGGGGTGTTCGTTTTCGATTTGAATCGCCGTCTGTCCAGAATTTAATGAATAACTCTCGGCCGTTCAATGGGATCGTAATCAATGTCGATCGATCGGGAAACCCTTTCTGGGTTTTGGAGAGGAAGCCGAGGGGATCGCATCTAGGTGATTGGTTTGACGAATCAACGATTCGATTGCGACGAAAAATTGATTAGGGTTTAAGAAAACAAGGCGACGGCTAGGTTCTTATGGTTGTGCGCGACCTCCATAGGGTCGGCCTGAGGTGGCACGTCGTTCTGGGGGCTTGCAGGAGGAGTGGCCGGCCGTGGGTTGTGCGTATCATGGTCAATGTTTCATTTTGGGTTCACGTGAATAAGGACGGTTGCGTGCATTTACTGTACGTATGGAGTGATGAAGGGAAAGTGCTGACGTGGAGTGGAAGTGAATGTGTTCACTTTTATTTTTTTTATTTTTCGAAATTCAAACACATTTATCGCTGTAACTTTTGTTAGGATCGTATCTGAATTCCAGATTTTTTTGGCGCTAGTTTGAACGAATTTGGAGACTGTCAAATTTTTGGGTTTAAATTGGATTTAAATTCAATTTAAATTCAAAATGTGAGTGTTTTACCCCACTCACAACTTCTAAAATTTCTTATGTTTGTTAAATTGATATATGATGTTATTTAAAATTTATTTATGGTTGTTTCGTATATTTTTAATCATCATCTCAGTTAATTTCATTTATTTAAATTAAATTGCTATTTAATTTATTCATTGCATTTGAACTGCCAGTTAAATTTTTTAATTAATTATTCATTGCATATAAACTGTCAGTTAAACAGTTATTTAATTTATTATTGAATTAAACTGCTATTTAATACCTGTTGTTTATTTCCATTCTATATTGATGCTATTGTTTAATTTGATGATGATTGCGATAAATGGTTGATGGTTGATATTGGATGAATGGATGTTGTATTTTATATTGTTATATACTGCAAGTTATTATGCATTTTCATCTCATTCCGGATTGCGGTTTGAAATGATATACAACCGTAATTTTTATTTTTAAATTGCGGATTGAAATGGTAAATATCTATATCACTTGACCATAGGATAGAAAATTATATACAGGCACCGCGGTTACATATAGAAATATTTTGAAGTGATTTTCTATGGTTTTGGAAAGGAATATATGGTTTATTAAATACAAATTTTGATGTTATATAAATATTATTATATATATAGTTAAATTCTTGAATTTAAGCTATGTATAAAATTGTTTACTAAAAATAAGTTTAATAATGGAATTTGCTTGTCTATATCATATGGTTAAGCACCTGTTTAAGATATGGTATATGTAGAGTTTTAATGACCTAAATAAAAATTTAAGTTGGAAAATAAATATGAAATTTATTTGAATTGAATTCTTTAAGAATTGTACTCGAAAGATTTGACTTGAGATTTAGAATAAATTGAGATTTTAAAGGGTATGATTCTTATAACTTGATTTGGTTTAGAGGGATTTAAATGAATATAAAGATTATATGAATATATCAAGTAAATTAAATTTAAAGAATATCCAGTTGTTTGAAGTAAAAAGTTTCACTTAAATGATATTGGGTTTATTTAGTAAACATTTCAAATCTAGATAATAATAATGGAATTTGGTATATATGAAATTATCAAAGAATTCATTTTGAAATTGTAGAATATTTAAAGCTTTGAAATATATGGAAACTGAAATGGTTTATTTGGGAATCTAAACCTATATTTAGAATTTATTTATGAAATTTAAAATGCTATTTTGTTATGTAAAGCGGTTTAATACTTAAACTATTTAAGTATTAGAAATTTTGTTTCAAAGCTATGGGGTTTAAGATATATGTATTTGACATATTATGGTTTTGGGAAAGGAATATATTTAAAATAAAAATGATATCACGTTGATTTAGGGTTTTAAAAATATAAAAGATATCGTATTTATATGGTTTTGAAAGGGATAGTATATTCTGGCTTTAAAGTATAAATTATTTTGAAATAACTGTAGTGCTATAATAACGTTTGGTTGTTGAAGAGGCCGGGATCGGAAGTTGTCATACTCTCTGCCAACCCCGAAAACCACTTTAACAACCGTGTACGCGGTGGAGATTCCAGAATGAAGTAGGATAGTGGTGGCGTTTCCTCTGAGGTAAATACGTGGACCCAACTCCCGTGAGTTGGCATAAGGTAGCTAAAACATGAGCGATTCTCAGGCCGATTGAGGTAGCACCTTTGATCGGACACATCCCTTCGATATTATACTTTGACTTTTGGATTGATTCGGTGGCCACTTTTGATTTTTTTATTTGGGGGTGTGGCTCGAGGTGGGCGGTAGCTACGACTATGCGTTACCACCAGCCCGGATGCGTAATTGGTATATCTACCCTGGCGTTGCCTAGTTGTGTCGTGTCACCTACCCTATCGCTCTTTGTACGAGTTTGGTTTTCTCCCATGTGGTATCCTCTAGTGGCTTCCCGATCAGGAGGGAATATGATATTGGATGGACTACCGGGACTATTACGTGTTAAGGGGAATATTGGGTCACTCCTTAACGCTATTTAAAAGTAAGTTTATTGTACAATTAGACACTATTATAATAGCGAAACGTACTACATAGTAAATAGTTTAACGGATCCTTAGGCGATGTAAATCCCGAGCATCTCTTGAATTACTGCACTCATATTTATTTCTGTTGCTTTAACTTACATAAGATCATTTAGTTCTGACTAGAGTGCTTTGTCTTTTCAATTCGCTCGGGTCAGTCCGAGCATTTCAGGATCGAAGACTTTATTTCTGGAGGACGGAGATGAAGATTTCATTGTTATTATTATTATATATTATATGGTTCCACTACACACTATATTCCGCTGCATTGATATTTATTGATATGTGAACTCTGATATTTATTGTATAAAGAAGAATCAAATGTTTTGTAAACAGTTTTATGAACTATATATTGATTATTATATTTTATCCTTCCGCTGTGAGATTCTGTTTTTTTGTTCTTCTCTGTTTTTCTTATTTACCCCATAACAATCCGCCCTTTTGTATGTTTTAAGTCTGACGCGTGTGGTTTATCGTCGATTTAAAGCGTGCGAAAAGGCGGGTAGTTACATCTGGTATCAAAGCCAGGTTTAGTGAAAACCTTAGCTTTGTCGGGTTTGACTCTTTATTAATAGGGTAATAATACCCTATGGGAGTCGTTGAGGGTATATATATGAGAGAGCGTATTTGTTAATGTTATAAAAGGTTTTAATATTGTGTTAATCTGTTCCGTTTTGTATTTATAAATTCAGGTTGGTGCATGGGACGCTATGACACCAATAGGGATTTCTAAACACTTAATAGGACAGACCGACATAATATTTGGTTTTAATATGGGTGAATGAAATAATTGTGCCTACTCTATTTTCTATATATAAAATAAAATTTTATAAATGATATATATATTTGGGTGTAATAGATTGGTTGTTAGGTAATAAAATTTATAAATAATAGTTGAAATGAGATTAAAAATATAATAAATGTAGAATTTGGGAATTTAGAACTTAAGTTCCGAGGTTTTGAAAATCTCTTTTGAATGATTTTGAAATATAATAATAGTATTATTTAGAAGTATTTTCTGATATTAATGTTTCAATATAATTTGGAAGAAATTTTTTGAAAAGGAAATTTGGAAAAGAAATAAGTTCTGTACTTCCCTCTCTGTCGCTGGAAAATAATTTCGGTGATGAGTGCACGCATCATCGACATTCATTTTCGAGTTTCTAATGGGGAAGGCCACTGTAGTGGCTTTAATGCAAATTTATTTTAATAAACAAAGGTAAATTTTAAATTGTTTTAAATATAACTAGATATATATGTTTCCAGTATATGCATTTATCATTATTTTAAATGATTTGAAATTTAACCCGGTATTTAGTTCCTAAGTTTCCATTAATTGACAGTTTCAGTTATTGTAGTGAAATGGAATGTAACTGATTAAGAAATGGAGCCTTTAATTAAAAATAAAGAGATTTAATTCTAGGTTATGTATGAAATTAAATGAAACTGAAATTGTAGCCTATGAAATAAAGGATATAATTATTGAACATTTAATTAATTAAAAGAAATGGGATATGTGACGCCCCACCTCTATACCCATGCTAGCCAAGAACACTACGGAGTAGTGCTGTCAACTAGCACGGAAAATAAGGCTGTTGAGGAGCGACCATCCATGTAATTGCTTATCACACCGTGGCCATAAATAATCTTCGAAAACAAACATAGAAATAAGCATAACACAAATCAGTCACAGCATCCATATCACAGAGGCAGAAGAAGATATGAATATATAACTAACACATGAAAGTGTACATCAGAGTAGTGGTCAAAGAGATCCACAATAATACAAAAGAATAGCAACACGTGTTATACAAAAGAATACAACTATGAGTCTATGTCTCAAGTGTATACAACAAAAAAATGCTTGTCTAAATAGTTAGCCAAAAGTCAGAGTAGCAAATCCCGGGAAGAAGTCAAGCAGAAGCACATGTAACATCTCGGTCTGACCCGAGTATTATTTAAGAAAATAATAAACGGATCAGTCTAGCTATAAATATCAGATGACATGGTATAAAATTAAAGATATGGCATAACATAGAATATCCATACTGACATACTACTATAAGTATGCAAAGGATGATCAACAGAAGATCAATCAATAAGAGATAAATCGATATCACAAGAATCTTCTCAAAGATCCAAAGAGGGCATCATACCCTAAACTTGTACTCATAACAAGTCAATGACATAAATTCCAAAAATCAACACAAGAAATCCAGAAATCACAGAAAAAGGGAAAGAGGCCTATCACATGACGGTCCGAAGACCATGGGGAGCTATCCCATATGTGTGAGTCGAAATCACACAGATGAGGTCTAGACTAATCAAAAATCAAAAAGGTATGTGTGAGTGAAATCACACAAGTGGTGTCTAGTCTAACCTCGCAAATAAAAACGTATGTGTGAGTGAAATCACACAAGTGGTGTCTAGACTAACCAAGAAGGTAAAAATGTATGTGTGAATGAAATCACACAAGTGGTGTCTAGTCTAATCAAGCAAATAAGAGACATCGCACAATTGCTAGTCTAAATCATAAGAATGATCGTCATGATCAACGAGAAGTGTCAATTACACTAAGCTAGTAAATATAAAAGTTTAGCTTCATGTCCCATAACCACTTGCTTAACTTAAATATTTATGAACAAACTGTAAATCTTCACTAGAAAATTGTCACAAAAGGTTCAATCGAACAAGTCCAAGAATTAACCGACGAAACAAACGCAAGCGTTTCATACCACTTGTTTTACTAAGCCGTTTAATTAGATTTCTCATCCGACTGAGGTAAAGGTTTGTATATACTAATAGATTGGAAAACGGGTTAAGAAAAGAGCTTTGTTACTAAAAATAGAGTTGAAATCCTTTTATTGAAAGAGTTTTGATATTTACTACTAGTTTTGAAACCTTTATATTTTAAAGTGACCAATCACAGAAGTGATTGTAGAAACAATCAATCACAAAGGTCACATTCGGAGATGTGATAAAAATCCAAGGAAATCAGCTCAGCAAGTTCTGTTGAATGTTTTTCATATAAGATCCCCTACGGAGGGGGGGTCCAGGGGGGTGCGGCAACCCCCCAAGGTGGGGGTGCGGGGGCAACGCCACCGCTACGGGGTTCGACCTGCCCAGTTAGGTCGCGGGGTCCAGGGGGCAGCGCCCCGTCCAAAACGGTACGACCTAGTGAAGACAAAATGAGGTCTAACGACCTAAGGGTCTAAGGGGTCAAGCGAACTATCGGGATAAGGTTCAACGACCTATAGGGTTATAAGGTCATACGACCTAACGAGCTATGGCCAAACGACCTAGTAATGGTAGTAGGGTTGAGCGACCTAAAGGTTTAACATGTCAAGCGACCTAAGGAAGGTAAGGTTTAACGACCTAACGCTCGCGACCTAACGGTCTAAAGGCTAAACGACCTAACGACTCAAGGGTCTAACGACCTAACGACTCAAGGGTCTAAAAAAGTATAAAGGTCATGCGACCTATCGGTTTAAGAGGCGAGCGACCTAAGTGTTACGACCTAAGAGTCGAACGACTTAAGGGCGATGCGACCTACGACCTAAGCTCAAATGCGAGCTACGAGCTAGCGACCTAGCGAAGTGAGTGAGGCCGAGCGACCTACGACCTATCCCCACACGACCTAACTCCGAACACACCAAAAATGGCCAGAACGACCTAGTGTTGACTCGCGAGCGACCCAACTGAAGCGACCTAACTCCGAACCTGCCAAAAAGGGCCAGAACGACCTAACAGCAGTTTCTCACCAAAAATGCTAAAATTTGGAGTTTTTGGCCAATCCAATCCAAACCAAATGCAAATGTGCATGCTAAAGTGATAGGGAATCATTCCCAACAGTCCAATATAGTTATAGACTAGAATTGTGAGATAAAAATCTCACCTTTGCACTAAAATTTATGAAGATGAAGCTTGAAAGCGAGGAGAAGCAATCCAAAGCTTGAATCCAATATCTTCTACTTGAATTTGGAGTTGAATGTTGGAGTTGCAATTGAATTTGAGCTTGGAGATTTAATTTCCCATTCTCTTCACCATTAATGCCAAAGCTTGGGTTAGCTAGGAAATTTATGAAGAGTGAGGAGAAGGGGGTTGGAACTCGGGCTTAATAGGCTAAACTAACCCAAAGTCCAAAACGGGAAAAGTTAGTGAAATTTCACTAACTCCAAACCTATCGATGTTTATACTTAAAAAAGTTGTAAATGGCATTTCGAACTCAATGGAAGTGGTCTCGAGTCCTAATTTGACCGTTTGTAAAAAGTAGCTTTTCGGACCAAAATCCGATTAACGATTTAATATTTAAATAAAATATTTAAATATAAAATCGATAAATATGCGGGCTGTTACAGACTCCCCACCTTAAAGAAATTGCGTCCTCGCAATATATATATATAAGATGGAAATAAAAAGTAACAACCATAAAAGCATATTAACATAAGAGAAATTTGAAATAAGAAGTTCACCTCAAAGAGCAGGAGTAAGCAAGTCCGGATGTGTATGCTCGATGATTTCTCTGGATTCCCAAGAACAATCCTTAGGATTTGAGGACCATTGAACCTTCACAAGCGGAACATCTTTATTTCGAAGTCGTTTTACCTAAGAAGCTATAATTCGAATAGGATGCTGCTCATAAGTTAAATTCGACGAAACTTCAATTTCTTCCACAACAGCAGGCTCAAGAATAGAATCGGAATCCCGAAGGCATTTCCGTAATTGAGAAACGTGAAATACATCATGCACAGCAGAAAACTGAGCCGGCAATGCAAGGCGATAAGCCATGGAACCAATACGTTCAGTGATAGGAAATGGCCCAATATATCGAGGCGCTAACTTCCCCGATCGACTGAAATGTACAACACCCTTCATAGGTGAAAAACGAATAAAAACAGGATCTCCAACAGAAAATTCTAATTTCCTTCTTCGATTATCGGCATAGGATTTTTGTCTACTCTGGGCTTCTTTCATCCTATGTCGAATAAGTTCAATCTTCTCTATGGAGTCTCGAATAAAATCTGGACCTAAAACCAGCTTCTCACCGGCCTCAAGCCAACAAGAAGGAGATCGACAAGGCCTTCCCTAGAGTGCCTCGAAAGGTGCCATACCAATACTAGATTGGAAGCTATTATTATAGGAAAATTCAACAAGTGAAATATGATCTTCCCAACTTCCACCAAAATCAAGCACACAAGCACGAAGAAGATCTTCAAGAGTTTGATTCACACGCTTGGTTTGTCCATCAGACTAGGGGTGATAAGCGGTGCTAAAATTAAGCTTCGTTCCTAAAGCTTTTTGGAGACTCTTCCAAAATCCACTAGTAAACAATGGATCTCAATCGCTAACAATAGAAGTAGGAACTCCATGCAATTTAACAATTTCTTTGATAAAGAGTTTGGCCAAAAGAGGAACGGTTCGGTTAGACCGAACGGGAATAAAATGGACGGATTTAGTAAGCCTATCAACGATCACCCATAAGCCATCATGACCCGAACGAGAAAGGGGAAGGCCATCTATAAAATCCATGGAAATTTGGTCCCACTTCCAAATTGGAATTTCTAAAGGTTGCAATAACCCACCAGGCCTTTGATGTTCGGCCTTGACAAGTTGGCAAGTCATGCAATACTTAAAAAAGTTAGCAATATCAGATTTCATTCCCTCCCAATAATAAAGTCGCTTCATATCAGCGTACATTTTACTACTACCAGGATGAATGGTGAATTTATAACGATGGGAATCTTCTAAAATATCTTTACGAAGATCACCAATATTTGGTACGATAAGTCTACCAAATTTTCGAATGCCGCCACGAGAATCAATACCAAAGTCTTTCAAACCTTCAATATCAATTCTATTCTTAATATTTTGGCCAAGAAGAAACAATTCAGGATATAGCCTTTGAGCTTCAAGAATGCGGTCTAAGAGAGAAGGATGAGCCTCAAGGCTACATAAAACAAATGATGAGCATAAATCGGATACGCACTCTCGAATCTCACAAGTGGATAAGATCTCGAGATCGTTCCATTCGGATATCATCATAGAAACAACTGCTTGTTGCTTACGGCTAAGAGCATCGGCAACACGATTACACTTACCGGGGGTATAAAGAATATCAAGATCATAAGGTGCAAGGAACTCGAGCCAACGCTGTTGACGTAAATTAAGTTCTTTTTGAGAAAATAAATATTTCAAAGACTTATGATCCGTGTAAAGAATAAATTTCTCTCCCAATAGATAATGACACCACATTCGAAGGGCGAAAACAATAGCCGCGAGCTCTAGATCATGTGTGGCATATCTAATCTCGGCCGGCTTCAATTTCCTAGAAGCATAAGCAATAACGTGTTCCTTTTGCATAAGAAGGGCACCGAAACCAACGTGACTAGCATCGGCATAAACAACAAAATCTTGATTCCCTTCGGGAATAACAAGGATAGGAGCATTGGAAAGGAGTTCTTTCAATTTCCGAAAAGAGGCTTCACATTTGTCCGACCAAATGTATTTAACTCCCTTCTTAGTCAAGCCAGTAAGAGGCATGGCAATCTCAGAAAAGTCTTTAATAAAACGACGGTAATAGCCCGCCAATCCAAGAAAGCTACGGATTTCAGTCACACTCTCAGGTCTCTTCCATTCTTGAATCGCTTCAATTTTTGAAGGATCCACGGAAATTCCGGATTTGGAAATAATATGACCAAGAAACTTCACATGAGATTGCCAAAAGTGGCATTTAGAAAATTTCGCCTTTAATTGATTACTCCTAAGAGTTTCCAATACAATCCGAAGATGCTTTTCATGCTCCTCCTCGGTTTTAGAATACACAAGGATATCATCAATGAAGATGAGAACCAACCGATTGAGGAAATCTTTGAAAACTCGATTCATGAGGTCAACGAAATAAGCTGGAGCATTCGTTAACCCAAATGGCATAACAAGCCATTCATACGATCCATATCGAGTACGGAATGATGTCAAAGGAATGTTATCCTCTGCAATACGAAGCTGATGGAAACCGGTAGCCAAGTCCAATTGTGAAAAGACCTTAGCACCACTAAGCTGATCGAATAGATCATCAATCCGAGGTAAAGGATATTTATTTTTAATAGTCAGATCGTTAAGCTTGCGATAGTCAACGCAAAGCCTAAGCGTACCGTCGGATTTCTTCACGAAAATAGCCGAAGCTCCCCAAGACGAGGAACTAGAGCGAATAAATTGCTTCGTCTCCAATTCGGACAACTATTTGCGCATCTCCTCATTTTCCTTATTGGACATGCGATAAGGAGGACGAGTAATAGGTTGAGCTCCAGAAACAAGATTAATTCTGAACTCAATAGCTCGTTTAGGTGGTAAACCTAAAACGGGCTCGAATATGTCGGAAAATTCACGAACAACGTGAATACGAGAAATAATATCATCTTCATCATCATCATCGTTATCACGAGGATTTAAAGAATATAAAGATGCCACCAAACAGGATTCTGAATCTTTAAGATTAACAGAAATCTGATTAACAGATAGTGGATGTCGGAGATGAATAGTCCGCTCAGGACATAGGATATGAGCTTCATAATGATTAAGCCAATCCATTCCCAAAATCATTCCAAAGCCTCGGTAACGCATAACATGCAAATCGGCTAGGAATGGAAAATCACATAAAATAATCTCCACATTTTTACAAAGCAAACTAAGAGTTGCGGATCCACCAACAGGATTCGCAATTTTTAAAGAAGTCATTAATGTAGTAACACTTAAGGAAAAAGTGTCTACCAGTTCCTTTGATATAAAAGAATGGGATGCACCCGTATCAAAGAGAACTCTAATAGGTTGATCATGAAATAAAATAATACCATCAAGAATGAAGTGAGAAATACCTTGGCCACGAGATGTGTTGCCAGGGGCTTGAGCCATATTTAACTTTCCCTCCTTCTTGGCTTCAAGTTTGAGGCATTGGTGCATGAAATGATCCAGGCTCTTACAATAGCGACAAGATTTGGGCTTTGAGCACTTATTCGCAAAATGATCCCCAGATCCACAGTTGAAGCATCTCGCACCACTAGGAGAAGGAGCCTTTGCTGCAGGAGTTGCTTGCTTACCCTTTTTGTTGGGATAAGGACCCTTGAATTTGTTTGGCCTCTTCTTGTTGTTGAAGTTTGGTTTAGCGCCTTCCACTTCAACATCACTCTCTCTATCAGCCTCTTCAAGACAAAGAGCGATATCGACGAGTTGATCAAATGCGACTTCTAGTTTCAGGAGTAGTGGCTTCTTAAGATTCTTATTTAAGCCATAAACGAACCTCTGGTTCTTCTTCAATGGGGTGTTGATGTATTCAACCCCATATTTGGAAAGCGACTCAAAGGCTGCGACGTAATCAGTCACAGAGGATTGACCTTGAACAAGGTCTATAAAACGTCGAGCCAAGGTTACTTTTCCAGCTTCTGGTACAAACTTTAACTCGAAGCGTCCCTGAAATTGCTCCCAGGTGAGATCTGCTTCATTAATTTCTGAAATAAGGAGTTCGTACCAGTCCAATGCTCTCTCCTGGAGCATGCTGGAAGCCACCTGAACGCGGTGGAGACCGATAAGGTTCATGCGAGAAAAGATTCGATCGCATGATTTTAACCAAGCCTGCACCTCGATGATAGTTTCTGAACCTTTGAAGGGCTTCCCACCCAAGTTGGTGTAATCACTGCACAAGCGTGCAAATCCCGACTTTGGGTGAGTAGGTTCCGGGTTAGCTCCAGCTGCTTGAGCATTAGTTACTACATCAAGAAGCTGTTGAGCAATCATAAAAACTCCATCCTGGGGAGCAGCACTAGATGATCCAGTTCTGGGATGGCCTGGTCTAGACATTCTCTTCCTTTAAGAAAGAAAGAAGAGAAGGAAGAAGGTTATTCACCAACGAATATCAAGCAAACTTGATAGATAAAACAAGGAATCATAAAGGAAATAGGATGAATCGGTACGAAGACTCGAATTAATCCTATGGTATAACTCCTAAGATAGACTTAGGACGATGATCCTTGTTAAGTTATTCTATATTGTTTCGAAGTTTGGCTCTGATACCAAGTTGTGACGCCCCACCTCTATACCCATGCTAGCCAAGAACACTACGGAGTAGTGCTGTCAACTAGCACGGAGAATAAGGCTGTTGAGGAGCAACCATCCATGTAATTGCTTATCACACGGTGGCTATAAATAATCTTCGGAAACAAACATAGAAATAAGCATAACACAAATCAGTCACAGCATCCATATCACTGAGGCGGAAGAAGATATGAATATATAACTAACACATGAAAGTGTACATTAGAGTAGTGGTCAAAGAGATCCACAATAATACAAAAGAATAGCAACACGTGCTATACAAAAGAATACAACTATGAGTCTATGTCTCAAGTGTATACAACAAAAAAATGCTAGTCTAAATAGTTAGCCAAAAGTCAGAGTAGCAAATCTCGGGAAGAAGTCAAGCAGAAGCACCTGTAACATCTCGGTCAGACCCGAGTATTATTTAAGAAAATAATAAACGGATCAGTCTAGCTATAAATATCAGATGACATGGTATAAAATTAAAGATATGGCATAACATAAAATATCCATACTAACATACTACTATAAGTATGCAAATGATGATCAACAGAAGATCAATCAATAAGAGATAAATCAATATCACAAGAATCTTCTCAAAGATCCAAAGAGGGCATCGTACCCTAAACTTGTACTCATAACAAGTCAATGACATAAATTTTAGAAATCAACACAAGAAATCCAAAAATCACAGAAAAAGGGAAAGAGGCCTATCACATGACGGTCCGAAGACCATGGGGAGCTACCCCATATGTGTGAGTCGAAATCACACAGATGAGGTCTAGACTAACCAAAAAACAAAAAGGTATGTGTGAGTGAAATCACACAAGTGGTGTCTAGTCTAACCTCGCAAACAAAAACGTATGTGTGAGTGAAATCACACAAGTGGTGTCTAGACTAACCAAGAAGGTAAAAAGGTATGTGTGAATGAAATCACACAAGTGGTGTCTAGTCTAACCAAGCAAACAAGAGACATCGCACAATTGCTAGTCTAAATCATAAGAATGATCGTCATGATCAACGAGAAGTGTCAATTACACTAAGCTAGTAAATATAAAAGTTTAGCTTCATGTCCCATAACCACTTGCTTAACCTAAATATTTACGAACAAACTGTAAATCTTCACTAGAAAATTGCCACAAGAGGTTCAATCGAACAAGTCCAAGAATTAACCGACCAAGCAAACGCAAGCGTTTCATACCACTTGTTTTACTAAGCCATTTAATTAGATTTCTCATCCGAGTGAGGTAAAGGTTTGTATATACTAAAAGATTGGAAAACGGGTTAAGAAAAGAGCTTTGTTATTAAAAATAGAGTTGAAATCCTTTTATTGAAAGAGTTTTGATATTTACTACTAGTTTTGAAACCTTTATATTTTAAAGTGACCAATCAAAGAAGTGATTGTAGAAACAATCAATCACAAAGGTCACATTCGGAGATGTGATAAAAATCCAAGGAAATCAGCTCAGCAAGTTCTGTTGAATGTTTTTCATACAAGATCCCCTACGGGGGGGTCCAGGGGGTGGGGCAACCCCCCAAGGTGTGGGTGCAGGGGCAACGCCACCGCTACGGGGTTCGACATGCCCGGTCAGGTCGCGGGGGTCCGGGGGGCAGCGCCCCGTCCAAAACGGTACGACCTAGTGAAGACAAAATGTGGTCTAGCGACCTAAGGGTCAAAGGGGTCAAGCGAACTATCGGGATAAGGTCCAACGACCTACGAGTTAAAGGTCCAACGACCTATAGGGTTATAAGGTCATACGACATAACGAGCTACGGCCAAACGACCTAGTAATGGTAGTAGGGTTGAGCGACCTAAAGGTTTAACCGGTCAAGCGACCTAAGGAAGGTAAGGTCTAACGACCTAACGCTCGCGACCTAACGGTCTAAAGGCTAAACGACCTAACGACTCAAGGGTCTAACGACCTAAAAGTATAAAGGTCATGCGACCTATCGGTTTAAGAGGCGAGCGACCTAAGTGTTACGACCTAAGAGTCGAACGGCTTAAGGGTGATGCGACCTACGACCTAAGCTCAAATGCGAGCTACGAGCTAGCGACCTAGCGAAGTGAGTGAGGCCGAGCGACCTACGACCTATCCCCACACGACCTAACTCCGAACACACAAAAAATGGCCAGAACGACCTAGTGTTGGCACTGAAGCGACCTAACTCCGAACGTGCCAAAAACGGTCAGAACGACCTAACGGCAGTTTCTCACCAAAAATGCTAAAATTTGGAGTTTTTCGCCAATCCAATCCAAACCAAATGCAAATGTGCATGCTAAAGTGATAGGGAATCATTCCCAACAGTCCAATATAGTTATAGACTAGAATTATGAGATAAAAATCTCACCTTTGCACTAAAATTTATGAAGATGAAGCTTGAAAGCAAGGAGAAGCAATCCAAAGCTTGAATCCAATATCTTCTACTTGAATTTGGAGTTGAATGTTAGAGTTGCAATTGAATTTGAGCATGGAGTTTTAATTTCCCATTCTCTTCACCATTAATGCCAAAGCTTGGGTTAGCTAGGAAATTTATGAAGAGTGAGGAGAAGGGGGTTGGAACTTGGGCTTAATAGGCTAAACTAACCCAAAGTCCAAAGCGGGAAAAGTTAGTGAAATTTCACTAACTCCAAACCTATCGATGTTTATACTTAAAAAAGTTGTAAACGGCATTTCGAACTCAATGGAAGGGGTCTCGAGTCCTAATTTGACCGTTTGCAAAAAGTAGCTTTTCGGACCAAAATCCGATTAACGATTTAATATTTAAATATAAACTCGATAAATATGCGGGTTGTTACAGGATAAAGTTGTGTGATTTTCAATTACGTTCTTAAAAGCATATATATATAACTTACCTAACAATAAAAGTTACAATATTTAATAAAGTAATGGAAATTGTACAAGCAAAAGAATGTAATGAAGTGTTAAATAAATTGCTTGTATTAATAAAGGATGAGGTTATGATTGTATATACTTAAGTAAGTGTTGAAGGAATTTATTTTGAAAATAAGTAGTGAATAAATAAGTATAATAAAATAAAATAAAATTTCATGAGATGAATAAGTGAAAATGAGACTTTTGTTAGAAATGAATAAAAATAAATGAAAATTTGCAAGAAATAAATGAAAAAAAAAGATAAATCGTTATGTGAAGGAAAAGAAATCAAACAACTAAATATGAAATGAAATTAACAAAAAATTAACTTGATTTATTGTTTGAAATTTGTTGTTTGTTTGGTTTATGGTTGTTTAGGGAAGGATACTTTAAACATTTTTGGAAGGTATGAATAATCTATTTAGTGTCACCTAAGACTGTTGAGTGACGCTTAGTAGTTATTTTTCTTTCCGTACAATTTAAAGTTTTGAGCCCAAACAACTATTTGTTTTGTTTGATATGAATGAATGTTTGATTTGTGTTGATTTTTATGTGATGGTTGTATGACTTGTTGCAAGTGGTTGTTAGTTGTATTGATTTGTTTGTTTAGGGTTGAAACAACCTTAAATATTTCATTTTATATAATTGTTAACCTTTTTGGATTATATAAGTGAAATATAGGTTATGGAAGCAATTGCTACTGCTTTTGATTTTATAATTAAGCGTTAATTGCCCGACAAATAGGTACGTTTCTCGGATTACGATTTATAGCGTTATTATATTATTTTTCCTAGGTTGGGATATATATTATTTTGGAAAATATTTGTTTTATATTGTTATACTGATATTATATTTTCTCCTGAGCCTCTCCATACAAAGGAGACTCTGCCAAAATTTTCCGTAAATTTTGGACTTAGAAATCTTTTGAAAATGTTTTCCAAACTTTATTAAATTGAGTATTAAAAGATTTAATGGTTATAAATCAATATATTTTATTTAAATTACTTAATTTTGTAAATTTATTTGTCTATAAATTTAATATTTTAAATAAGATATATTGATTTCTTAATTGTTCTTTTCCAATCTTTTTCCTTTTCGGGGATGAAAAGTTTTGAGTGGGGGAGAGTGTAACGACCGTGAATTTCGTAATTAAATTCTGTCATATTAAAAAGATTTTAGAATTAAATTTATAAAGAAATATAATTTTTATAATTTGTAAGGAGTAAATGTTAAGAATTAACCTATGAAATATTATATTGATTAAAATAGACTTAATTAAAAATGTTGAATTGAATAAATCCTATTTATTGGAACCTAATTTATTGGTATGCAAATTTATAATAAATGAGTTATTGCAAGAAATTGAAATTCGAATAGAATTCTAATGAATGAAAGTAGTGAAAAGATTATACTCGGATATAATTGTATATGAGAAATAAAGGAAAGTATTAAATTGATTAATGTATATATTAGGCAATTGACAATTTATGGATTTATTAAGATTGCAAAGTTATAATTGAGTGTAAATAGGAAGATTTGGTAATAAATTAAAATAAGAAAAATGTAAATATTTTAACTTGGTTACAAAAAATTTATATATGCAGGTGGATGTAAATATGAATTAATTAAAGTGTGCATTTATTTATAATGGGATAAAACGTAAATTTATGCAATAGGGATGGTGCAGGTTGATAAGTATTCATAATGTTTGTGTTGTTGATAAACGTTACTTTAATGATTGTAATATAAAATAACGGAAGTGTGAATGGAAATTAATAGAAACGTAAACTTATTTTAGGTAGTAATTGGATGTAGATTTATGGAATGGAGTTAATGCAAATCAATGGAATTAATGAAGACGGTTATGTAGCTACGCATTGAATATATGAAAACAAAATGGAAGCATTGGATTAAATTAAGGAAATTAAATATTAATAATTGGTCATTTAATAAAACAAATGTTCTGGGAGTAATTATAATAAGTTGTTTGAAAAACGTGTAAACTTTGATTTGGAAATCAATTGGATTAAAAATGAAATTTGGTATTTCATTGATGAGTTTAAATGTTATATTATTTTGTAAAGTAATAAATGGTGTAATAAAGGAATGAAATCAAGATAAAAAAAATTTAATTGAGATTTTAATTATAAATAATGAAATAATTGGAAGTGTAAGTTCATTCGTAATATAGTAATCGATATAATGGAAAGTATGAACCCAAGTAAATGATTTATTTAGAATGTAAAACGCAATTAGCGTGTATATTGGTAGAAATGTAATAAAATGAAAATAGGGTAGTTAGTACGAAGGAAAGATGAAAATTTGAACTTGCTAATGTATAATAGGGTAAACAAAGGTTACCTTTGTTTATTGAATAATTTTTGATTTGGTAAAAAGGATTTAGAGTTAAATCAAGTTTATTTATTGAAATAATTTTTAATTAATTGATCTATTGGAATTTAAAAATTAAATAATTGGGTTTTATTGCAAATAAGTAGAATTGGATATTAAAATTTACGTTAATTGAAAAGAAGATGGTATATGAGAATATTAATGTAATAGCTTTGAATCCAATGTTAAATACATCTATTTGACAATAATGAATGGAATAATGTTTTGTTAATTTAATTTAGTGTTGGGTGTGTTTTCACCCATATGTTTCCACCCTTCACCGAACCAAATCCATCGAGTAAATCAACCTACTACAGAACCAAACCCTATCCTCCACCAACACCGGTCCATAACACAGCCGAACCACACGGGGGCCAAACCACCTACCGAACCGGACCAACATCACCGAATCACCCACACCGGTCCAATTCCTACCGGTCCAACTCCCCCTGCCGAACCAACCACACCACGCTCGCTACCGAACCTTCCATCACCGGTCCAAACTCCACCGATCCAACCTCTACCGGACCAGACCACGCCGAACCAAAATTCTCCATAACACAGCCGAACCAAGGAACGTCGAACCAGATGTGCCAGACCAGATTGCTTCAGCCCAAGCCCACCAGCAGCTATATACATCCAGGACCCCTGCCCCCAGCCTCACTATATAAATAGAGGGGCAGGGGTACAACAATGGCAGACAAGTTGGAGAGCTCAAGCACGGAAGGAACTTTCAAACAACTTTCATATACTTGTATACAAAGCTTTGTACTTGTAATCTGAAAGAAAAAGGAGAATAACATATAAAGTGGACGTAGGCACGTTCCGGCCGAACCACTATAAATCTGTGTGTCTTTTACAGTTTAGTCCCTTCTTTTCATATATTTGCGTAAATCACCCAAATCACTAGAAACAACATAAAATCAACTAATTCATACGACTTGGAGGTGTTTGCCCATTTTTTGTGCAAACATTTTTGGTGCTTTCACCGAGAACCGAGCTAGAAGCTACAGCTTCTCCTACTCAACCTTTTTCCTCACAGCATCGTTCCTTGCCCCGACAACATGACTTCCAGGCAGAGGAGAGATGTTAACAAAGGAAAGAACGTCGCAACTAGCAGTATCCCAGATCCAGTGGCCCCGAATCAAGAGAATCATCCCGTTTTAACAGCAGTACCAGATGAAAATCAGGCAAATCCAACAGCCCCCGCCGCGGAACAACCAATTACTAGGGCGGAGCTGGACAGGGTTGTGGCTGAAGTAACTAACCGCTTCGCATCTCAACAAGAAGCCTTGGTGGACCAACTCATGTCACGCCTAAGGGATGCTGAAGAATCCAACCGCAACACCGAATCATGGAGTGAGTCCCAATCTGGAGGATCTGGGAGGCGACAAAGACCTTTCTTCTTCGAAAAAGTTAACAACAGAAATAGCCATGGTAAGAGCCGAGCCCGGACTCAGCCCGAATTCCGACCCGAGGAAACACTTGGAACCGAACCCGACGGGGGAGGTGTCGGGCAGGGGTCGGATGTAGACGAGCCTGTCATGCTACCTAACCATGAAAACACCAGTAGACGGGGCCGAGCTGGGGTCCAGCCCGAAGTTGGACCCGAGGAAGCGCTGAGAACAGAACCCAACAGGGGAAGATCAAGGCGAGGGCCAACTATGGCTGACCCCAGCATGCCCCCAGAAGAGCAGAGGCAGCCTTTGGAGAATGTCAGGAGTGACGGACGATACCATCCCTACAAGTCATCTGGACGGAATCAATCCCGTAGGGAAGAACCAAACTTATTTTTGTCCGCTCCAAGTTCTGATGAAAGGATGGCGCGATTGTTCAGAGAGTGCGTCCAACGGGAGCAAAGGGATCAGGAGATAGGTGCTAGGGTAACCAGCCCCTTCACCCGCAATTTCGAAATTGCCATCACCCCCCGAGAATGGAAAATGCCAACGATGGAACCTTACAAGGGAACCTCTGACCCCATCGTACACTTACAGAGGTACACACAGCATATGCTCATGAGCGGAGCAACAGAGGGAGTGTTGTGTAAATGCTTCCCACTATTCTTAGCAGATCTAGCTACCTCCTGGTTCTGCCACCTACCCCAAGGGTCCATCAGCTCATGGGAAATGTTGAAAGAAAAATTCATCAGTCAGTTCCGCATTCATGTGGAGCAATCCAAGGACGCTTATTCCTTATCTAATATCAAACAGAAACCCGGAGAGACAGTGCAACAATATCTAACCCAATTCAACGCCGCAGCGGCCGCAGTCCAAGATGCCGACGAGAAACTTATCCTAATGGCCCTCTGCAGTGGTGTACATCCGGATACTAAATTTGCTAGAAGACTAACCAAGGAAAAACCAGCTACTTTACCTGATTTCTTCCATGAAGCTAGAAAGTATTTGAGACTTGAAGACGCTGCCACTGAGAGGCAATCAGGGCAACAGGCTAGGACGGCTACAGATAGGGTCCCCGCTGCAGCAAAGGATGTTCGAAGAAATGACTCTAGAGACAATGCTGGGGGCAAAAAGGGAGAAAAGCGCTTATATCGACCAGGACCAAGACTTGACTCTTACACTCCTTTGAATGAAACAATCGAAAACATCTTCCTAGCCACTCAAGACGAAGTTAGATACAAGCGCCCCCCGCACAAGAAGGAGTCAGATAACGCAATCAAGTCTTGAAAGTTCTGCCGCTTCCACGAATCCCATGGACATGACACCAATGAATGCCACCATCTCCGGGACTTGATTGAAGAACACATCAGAAGGAAGAGACTGGAACGCTATGTAAAAGGCCAGAACAGGACTTCAACTCCTGCCAATGAGAATCCTGGACTACCCCCCACCCCAAAAGCAGGCGGAGGAAATCGCAACACCAACGGTTCTAGTCAAGAGAAGATAGTGGTCCACACCATATCAGGAGGACCGCACATCGCTGACAGAAGCTGGGCGGAGATGGAAAGATACGGTAAGTCACTGAGGAACGACGAAGGCTACATTAATTCCGTCATGGAAGAGTGCCACCCGAAACGGAAAGAGAATGACGACATCACATTCAGTAGGCGTGACCTAGAGGGAAGACAGTACCCACACATGGATCCTATGGTCATCTCTGCTTGGTTCGGTCCAGCCAAAGTTTTTCGAATTTTAATAGACACTGGAAGCTCAGTAAATATCCTATTCAAGCATGCTTTCGACAAAATGAAGCTGTCAATGAAGGATGTGTCTCCCTGCAACAAACCACTACATGGTTTCACTGGAGATGCGAAGATGCCCCTCGCGCAACTGGACCTATTCGTTGAAATAGGAAGTCATCCCCGCTCCATTGTGCGAAAGCAAACATTTGTGCTAATAGAGAACCACTCGGCCTACAACGCCTTTTTAGGGAGACCGGCCTTGTCTGACTTCCAAATTGTCCTAGCCCCATGGTGCCTGAAGATGAAATTTCCAACAGATAACGGAATAGGAGAAATAGAGGGAGATCAAGACGCTACTCGAGACTGCTATGTAACTGAACTTCGCAATAACCGCAGAAAAGATAAAGGGAAAAATGCAGAGACTACTATCTGCATGAAAAACTTGGAAGCGTAGCAACTAAAGAAAGCCCCTCCTCTTCGATATACCAGTGACCCTTTCAATGAATTAGACCCCAGGGACAAAGAGGAGGAGGCCACCACTGAGCCTGCAGAGGCTATGGAATTCGTAGCTGTAGACAAACATGACTCAAGTAGACTATTGAAAATGGGATCTCAACTAAAAGAAGAGTTAAAGGATCAACTCATTGATTTTCTTCGCCACAACATGGATGTATTTGCGTGGACGCATGCTGATATGACAGGAATCTCCCCAGATGTAGCATGCCACGTACTGAACATCGATCCCACGAAGGTGCCAGTAAAGAAGAAAAAGAGAAGCATGAGGGCAGAACGATCAGCAGCCCTCGAGGAAGAAGTAAAAAACCTACTTGCCAATGACTTCATACGAGAAGCCATCTATCCAGAATGGATCGCCAATCCGATACTGGTAAAGAAAGCTAACGGGATGTGGCGAACATGCATCGATTTCTCCAACTTAAATGACGCTTTCCCGAAAGACTGCTTCCTACTCCCCCGAATCGACCAACTCGTGGACAGCACTGCTGGACATGAACTCTTATCCTTTATGGACGCATACTCAGGATATAACCAGATCCCTAAGCACGCCCCCAATCAAGACCACACTAGTTTCATCACTGACCGGGGATTGTACTGCTACAAAGTAATGCCTTTTGGACTTAAAAACGCCGGAGCTACTTATCAGCGCCTTGTCAACAAAATGTTTGCGGAACTAATAGGAAACACTATGGAAGTTTATGTGGATGACATGCTGGTAAAATTGAGGAAGGCCAACGATCATATAAACCATCTGGACAAGATGTTTCAAGTACTTCGCCAATATCGAATGAAGCTGAACCCTCTAAAGTGCTCCTTCGTAGTATCATCGGGAAAGTTCTTGGGATTCATCGTTCATGCTAGGGGGATTGAAGCAAACCCCGAACAAGTTCAAGCTTTGCAAGATATCAAGATACCATCCACTCGAAGAGAGATGCAAAGCCTAAACGGGAAAGTGGCCACCCTAAGTAGGTTCATCTCTAAAGCAACCAACAAATGCATCCCTTTCTTCGAAGCTCTAAAGAAAGACAAAGGAAAGTTCGAATGGACTGATGAATGCTCGACAGCCTTCCTTAACTTAATCGGACACCTCCAGAGATCACCGGTACTCTCAACTCCAGATGAAGGCGAGGAACTATACTTATACCTTGCTGTATCGTCCCACGCTTTGAGCGCCGCTTTGGTGAGAGAAGACAACCGCGCACAGCGGCCCGTATACTTTGTAAGCAAGAGATTTACAGGGGCAGAAGCCAGGTACCCTAAACTTGAGAAGCTAGCATACTGTCTGCTAATCACGTCACGGAAACCGCGACACTATTTTCAGTCTCATTCCATCAGAGTCTTAACCGATCAACCGCTAAGGCAAGTGCTCCATCGCCCCGACACTTTTGGGCAATTACTTAGGTGGTGCATTGAACTAAGTCAATATGATATCACTTATCATCCTCGCACCGCTATCAAGGGGCAAGCCATAGCTGATTTCATTGCCGAATTCACTACTAACGAAGGTAAGGAGCAATCTGAAATGGCAGAAGATATCAAGTGGAATCTCTTCGTAGATGGAGCGTCAAACGAACAAGGCTCGGGGGCAGGTGTTGTGATAATCACCCCCAGGGGAAGGAAGCTGCACTACGCCCTAAGGTTGGAATTCGCTGCCACCAACAATGACGCAGAATACGAAGCGGTGATAGCTGGATTAGAACTAGCCTTGGAGATTGGAGTCGGCTCTTTATGTCTCCATGGTGATTCTCAACTCATTGTAAATCAAATAGTGGGAGACTTCCAGACTCGAGGAGAACGACTCACAGCATATCTAAAAAAGACCAAGCTGCTGCTCAATCAATTGGATCACTATCTAATCAAACACATTCCTCGAGAAGTGAACCAAGAGGCCGACGAACTAGCAAAGCAAGCTAGTATGAAGAACATCACTATTTTCGGAGCATTAACCATCTCAAAACAGCTGGCACCAAGTTTCGAGCAAGTGAATCTGATAGCTGCGATCGACGAAGAAACTTGGATGACTCCTATCCGAAAATATTTACAAGATGGCACACTGCCCGACAGGCGTAATGAAATCAAGAAAATCTTAAGGAAAGCTTCTCGCTATACATTACAAGAAGGCATCCTCTATCGGCGCGGCTTCTCTAATCCCTTATTAAGGTGTATCGCTGGAAGTGAAGCCAGGAAAGTCTTATCCAACATCCATCAAGGAAGTTGCGGAGATCACACTGGAGGGCAGACTCTTGCAAAGAATATACTCCGATATGGATATTACTGGCCCACTTTAAACAAAGATGCCTTGGACTTCGTCAAGAGATGCGACAGATGTCAGAAATTTGCCAAGATTCCTCGACTACCCACAAATGTGATTACTCAAATGACCAGCCCTTGGCCCTTTGCAGTATGGGGAATTGACTTGATTGGCGAACGGCCAACGGGCCGAGGCGGAGCCAAATATATATGCTATAGTGGCGGTTGACTATTTCACCAAATGGGTGGAGGTGGAACCTCTAAATAAAATATCTTCGGCAAAAGTTATCAACTTCTTGATCAAAAATATTCTGTGCAGGTACGGAGTCCCACTCAAGATCATATCAGACAACGGACTTCAATTTGATAGCGAAGAATTCGCCGATTGGTGCCAAGAGCACGGAATTCACAAAAGCTTCTCATCTGTAGCTTATCCTCAAGAAAACGGACAATTCGAAGCTGTCAACAAAATTCTCAAAACCTTAATCAAGAAGAAACTTGAAAAGTCGAAAGGCGCTTGGGTGGACGAACTTCCTACGGCACTTTGGGCCTATCGCACATCTTACAGGACTTCAACAGGGCATACTCCTTTCTCTTTGGCATACGGATCGGAGGCCATGCTCCCAGTTGAAACTATAGTGCCCTCTCACCGTAGGATCCACTATAACCCGGAAGAGAACGAAGAACTCCTCCTCATGTCTTTGGATCTAATTGAGGAGAGAAGAAACGATGCAGCACTCAAAACAGCAGCTCATGAGCAAAAAGTTGCAGCACAATACAACTCCAAAGTCAAGCATCGCAGCTTACAAGAAGGAGATCTTGTCCTCAAGCAGATCTTCCCACGCCCCAGAGTGCTAGATCCAATCTGGGACGGACCCTACGTAATTTATAAAGATCTCCGCAACGGAGCCTATATTTTGTCAACAGTGGACGGAGAGGTGTTCCAGAGGGCATGGAACATCCAACACCTTGTTCGATACTTTTATTAACTTGTACTACCCATATGAAGTGAATTAACAAAGAGAATCAGTGGATGTAGGCATTTTCGTGCCGAACCACTTTAAAAATTTTGTCTCTTTTTAACTTGTTCCTTAATATCTTGGCTGCTTGTTAAGCTTTATCCTTTTCTGTTGAACAAAATCATGTATAACGACATTTCCATACTGGAACTTCACGGCGCAACCTCACCTGGACAAGACTCAACAGGTACTATGCGATTCTATGCACTCGCCAATGAGACACTTTTGCTCCAGCATCCCTCTGCTACGGGTTAACTCATTGCTCGCGACTGCCCTCAAAGCCAACTGTAATGAGCCGATTATAAGCCATCAAGAAGGCCGACTATAGCCGATGGCAGCTCATTACGGCGTTCGGCTCGCCGGAAACTGTGAACCTACTTTAAGCCCCAACATAAGGTGTAGCCAGACAGGGGTAGTTCACGGTTGACGATCGGCACCCACGCTAGCCGGCCACAGTAAATCGAATAATACCCACGATTACGGGCCATAATGACTCGGGTAGTTACTGTGCACGATCTCGGCTCCGATATGTCTTAAGTGCGGCTGTGGTAAAAAAGATAAACTCCCCGCGGAGGTGTTAGATGGGTGACAAATGTCTCCAAGACCCACAGCTAGGGAAAGTGACTACAAAACCCGTTTGCCACGAACTTAAGCATATCGATGGCCTTCCGTGACTGGAAGTTTTACTTTTCCTATATTTCCATTCCATTTAAATATTTTTCTTGTATCCTGCATAACGGTCCCCAAAGTACAGGACACTAAACAGGAGGCATTCGCTCGCGAGAATCTGAGCCCGCAAACTGGGTGACAAGGCACTCAGCCGCATCCATGGTTAATTACACAAGATGTCCAAAGCTACCACCTGCAACCAGAACATGAAGGGCAGTACTCTTTTCTCTTGTACATAATCATGTAGCTATGACTTATTCATAACATTGCAAAACATGAGGTTGTATTTCAAGCAAAAGCTTAACATCGAACACAATCAAATCACAGGCATATGCATAACTATGTTTTTTATACAGCACTTCAAAATAATAGCAGCATTCAAAATATAACAGAATCAGCTTATGTTATAAACTTACATAAAGACGTTCAGTACCATAATTACAACTTAAGAGTACATTAATGTTTTGAACTAGCATGTACAGGAATGTCAAGCAGACCAAATAAAATAACCAACTGCACCAGTGCTCCACCCTCGTCCTACCAGCTCTTCGAATCTACTTGACTGCAGGATCAGAGCTCCCAGCATGATGACCAGAGGTCCCGCCTGCCCAATTCAAAAGAGAATCCATCAATAACCACGAAAGATAAGCAATCAAATCATGAAAAGATTAAAAGGGAAGACTTACCAGCGTCTGCTCCCTGGTCTTCATCCTCCAGTTGCACACCCACTTCCTCGGCGGCGAGCAGCCTCATGCCTTCCTTCACCACCGCCTTCTCCTCCTTGGTGAACTGTGCGGTAACCACATCCATTCTGAAGGCCGTGCCACCCTCTTTATCCGCTTCAGCCTTGGCTTCCTCCAAAGCCCGGAGATATATCCTAGCCATAACCCGGGGCTAATCGTCCATCCAGGACAGGTTGCTCTGCCTCCAAGTACGGAAATACATGTCCTGGAGCATCTCGTCCATCATCCCCTCGTTCTCCTCAAACTCTTTCATCCGGGCCTCAGAAGCCGACAGCTTAGCGATAGCAACATCCCTCTCCGATCGATATCTCAAGCGATCAGCCTGGAGAGACCTCCTCATTTCCTCCATCTCTTCCTTTAGCCTGGCCTGAGCAAGCTCTGCGGCCTCAAGCCTCCCAGATAACTCCTCTACCTGCTCGAGATCCACCCTCCGAACCTCATCCACCGTAGCAATGGCTATGTCAATCCGCTCCTTGCAGGCGGCCTCCATCTTTCGTAGTTCTGCCCTACTAGCCTCTTCCATAATCTCCTTCAACCGCCTGGAGGCTGCCTCGTGCTGAGAAATCTGAATGGCCTGATTAGCGAGCTGCTTGGCTTGATCAGAAACCATTAACCGTGGTCGGATGTTGGCACTCCTAATCTCCTCTCCGGCCTTGACCAGTCGGGCATGATGATCCATCAAATTCCTAGTCTCCTCCGCAACCCGGTCAATATTAGCCTTGGCTTCGTCCCTTATGGTAACTATCCGAGTAGTAAGCAAATCAAGGTGTAGGGACTTGGCCTCATCAAGCACTCGTACCATGGGGTTGCGGGGAAGAAGGTGCTCACCCATGGCCTCATCAAATGAAATATCCTGAGAACTCGGGTCCAGATCAGGGTGACCAGCAAATGGGTTGCGTGCCAAACCAGGGCGATCTATCGGGGTGACGGTTGGATTTTCCGACGGATGTGGGGAAGGTAGAAACCCAGTATCTTCCTCAGTAATATCGTGAATGGGCTGGACTGGGGGCTGAGGACCAGGTGGAGAACCAAGCAAAGAACGTCTCCTCTTCCTCTTCTGAATGTCTTCTTCAATAACTCCGAGAAGGGGGCGATAGCCAACTACGTCTCCAGGACGGTTAGTACGAGGCTTAGGCTTGGCAGAGGCTCTGAGTAACTTGAATTGTTCAAGGCGGTGTCGAACGTCTGAAGTCTTGGCCACCTTGCCTGCCCCTGGAATAAAGAACAAGTGTTACGAACATACAATGATCCATAATTCAAGAAATATGTTAAGTTAAAAAGAGTGAGAAGGCACATCTATTATACAAACCCTATGGAGGAGTAGGATACTGAAATAAATCCTGAATCTCATTCCAGGACGGAAGAGAACCATAAAATATTCCTAAGTCCCTATCGTAAATGGAGTCTGCAGAAGTCAAAAGTTTACCTTGAATCGCTGGAGTCGCCTTAGCTGAAGAACTCTTAGAGAATGGAATGGCACCAGCCCCAGCCTTGTCAACCTCCTTTGCCTTCTCAACCAAAACCGATCCTCCCTCCGACTCCCTAGAAGCTTGACGGAAAGCATCATCCGTCCACTCATGAGTCTCTCCCGCTTGCCCGGAGGTTAAGGCACCAACGCCACTACCGCTCTGTCCATCGCCTCCTTCACCCTCACCTCTATCCTCCTCCACATCTTCCTCCCCCGGAGCAATTGGGCAAGTGCTAGGAGAAGGGCCGTCGGACTTCTTGAGCTTCTTCCCTCCGACAGCTGGAGGCCTTGTGAAAGGTTCCCTCTTGCCGCTTTTCACCATGGCCCCTTCCTTCGCTTTGGCGGCCTTCTCCTCAGCCGTATCTCTCTGCTTAACCACGGACTGGTGTGGCAGGATCAAGTTGTGCTCCAGGAGAGTAGCGTTCCTGATCAGGTAAGAAGCCGACCGATCCCGTCCCGGAATAGCCCTTATTTCCGCAGCCATCCGAACCAAGGAATCATTCTCCACGACTGCAAAGCCACCTGTCGCTAGCAAGAAATAAAAGCATATAAGAAGGAGCATTGCAGCCGAGACAAAGAAACTACAAATGGAGTTCAACTTACAGCCAGAAGTGAAAAGGCGGAAGGAAACGGAGTCATCCTTGATAAAAAAACCATTCTTTCTTAAACATACTGAGCTTCGAATACAGGTCTAGGATCGATTTAATGGGAACGGCCGCTTCCAAGCTAATGTACGGAGACCCCTTCTTGTAACCTCTTAAGTTATATAAATATCGAATATCCCAGTTGGAAGGGGGGCGCCCATACTTTCTCTGGAAGATAACGAATAAGCACACCAAGATAGCGTAGGAGTTGGGCTGGAGCTGGAAAGGGGCCACCTTCAGATAGGTGATGAAGCCGATTATCCAGGCATTGACAGGAGGAATGGCCCCACACATACAGTGGTATCTGTTGTAAGCGAAATATCCTTCAGCAGGGTCATATGGCATAACTCCATCCCCCGGCAATAGCATGCGCGCTCTGTCAATCCCGAAGGAAAGAGAAATGACATCAAGCTGCTCCTCTCTGAGGGAGTTAGGAAAACAGTCGGGCGGAGAGTTCAGAAGCTCCTGAGGGCCATACCCATCTACTAGCGACCTCGGGGCAGGTCCATGACATTCCGATCTTGGTTGGGCTGGGGGCACGGAGGAGGACACTCCTTCGCCCTTAGACTTCCGTTTATCTGATCGAGTTTCTGCTTTGCGAGACATTATCTGCAAACACCGGAAGAACAAATTAGAACAAGGAATATGGAAATACAAGCAAACGAGTACATGCAGCCAAGGGTTTTCACTCGCAGTTCAAAACACAAAGGTTGAGATTAAAGTCCATTCGGCGTTGAAAGCCTTTAAGTTCATTCGGTATAGCAAGGTGAGAGGTCGTTCGGCACTACACTCCCCGAGCTCATCCGGTGGTAATTTCATTCGGCATTCAGAGTACCTTATTTCATTCGGCATTCGAAAAACCTTGATTCATTCGGCATTTCCAATGCCGAGATTCATTCGGCATTCCCAGTGCCGAACATTCGGCATTCAAAATAAAAAGAAAAAAAAAGAAAAGAGAAGAGAGAAGGGTGAAGAAGGGACATTCGGCAGTTACCTGATCCGACAGTCAAGATTGGTCTGGTACGATAGCTAATTCAGCGATCCACTTAGAATCTGATTCGGCTGCTTCGTTCGGTGAGAAATAGCGAAAGACTGGTACTCCTACTTATAGGGGAGAGTTGGATGGCGAACAAACCGGTTTGGTTTTCCGGGCCGGATGAGGTTGTCCAAGTAAACAAAGCACGGCATATACGAGTATATGCCTCACTTTGGGGGGCAAGTGTTGGGTGTGTTTTCACCCATATGTTTCCACCCTTCACTGAACCAAATCCATCGAGTAAATCAACCTACTACAGAACCAAACCCTATCCTCCACCAACACCGGTCCATAACACACCCGAACCACACGGGGGCCAAACCACCTACCGAACCGGACCAACATCACCGAATCACCCACACCGGTCCAAGTCCTACCGGTCCAACTCCCCCTGCCAAACCAACCACGCCATGCTCGCTACCGAACCATCCATCACTGGTCCAAACTCCACCGATCCAACCTCTACCGGACCAGACCACGCCGAACCAAAATTCTCCATAACACAGCCGAACCAAGGAACGCCGAACCAGATGTGTCAGACCAGATTGTTTCAGCCCAAGCCCACCAGCAGCTATATACATCCAGGACCCCTGCCCCCAGCCTCACTCTATAAATAGAGGGGCAGGGGTACAACAATGGCAGACAAGTTGGAGAGCTCAAGCACGGAAGGAACTTTCAAACAACTTTCATATACTTGTATACAAAGCTTTGTACTTGTAATCTGAAAGAAAAAGGAGAATAGCATATAAAGTGGACGTAGGCACGTTCCGGTCGAACCACTATAAATCTGTGTGTCTTTTACAGTTTAGTCCCTGCTTTTCATATATTTGCATAAATCACCCAAATCACTAGAAACAACATAAAATCAACTAATTCATACGACTTGGAGGTGTTTACCCATTTTTTGTGCAAACATTTAATAGAAATATTGGAAATTAAATTTATAATTTCTGAATTTGAATGGATTGGGGAAAATACTGAAATCGATAAGTTAATCAACTTTAAATTGACTTTTAATTTGTTTTAAACATTGTAATTGATTGAGAAATATAAAAATGATAAAATTGGTCAATTTTAAGATTGGAATTAAAAATTTGATTTTTTTTAGTTAATTATTAAATTTTAATTAATGGAAAATAGTCATTTTGGCCATTGACTCGGATTTCGACGAAACAAGTTTCGTCGGATCCATAACGGTGAATTATTGTAGGATTTCAAGTTTCGTATCGATCGGACTTGTCGTTTGATCGTACGGGCTTGAAACGCCTTGAAATAAATTAAATTGAAATCAATTTGAAAAATATTAATTTTAGCATAACTTTTTCATACGATGGAACTTGGACGTGAAACTTTTTCTATCGCGTTGAAAATATTTTTAAACACCTATTTTGACATATGGGTTGACCCAATTTCGATCCGGGGCCAGAACGGGCCTTTTGGGCCACTTTGGCGTTAGCGTGTATATCCAACCTTATCCATCCATTCTAATTTCTGACCTACCTATATAAACCCGGTTATAAACCCTAATTCCCCTCATTCTCATTTGTCTGTACGCAATTCATTCTATTCCTCCTCTTCCTCAATTGCAGACAAAATTCTATATTTTCAGATCCAATTGCAAATCAAATCCAAAGCATAAAATTCGAAGTCCTCAGAAAAATTTGAAAAATATATATGTTGAAGCTCTCGACTAGCGTAATTCACTGGTGGTGTTCGTTTTTCGATTCGAGTCTCCCTGTGTCCAGAGTTTAATGAATAACTCTCCGCCGTTCAATGAGGTCGTAATCAATGTCGATGGATCAGGAAACCCTTTCTGGGTTTTGGAGAGTAAGCCGAGTGGATCGCATCTAGGTAATTGGTTTGACGAATCGACGGTTCAATTGCAGCGAAAAATTGATTGGGGTTTAAGAAAACAAGGCGGCGGTTGGGTTCTTAGGGTTGCACGCGGCCTCCATAGGGTCGGCCTGAGGTGGCACGTCGTTCTGGGGGCTTGCAGGAGAAGTGGCCGGCCGTGGGTTGTGCAAATCGTGGTCAAGGATGGTCAACGTTTCGTTTTGGGTTCACGTGAACAGGGACGGTTGCTTGCGTCTACTGTACGTATGGAGTGAAGAAGGGAAAGGCTGACGTGGAGTGGAGGTGAATGTGTTCACTTCTATTTTTTATTTTTCAAAATTCAAACACATTTATCGCTATAACTTTCTCATACGATATCCGTTTTACGCGGGGTTTCTTTTGTTAGGATCGTATCTGAATTCCGGACTTTTTGGCACTCGTTTGGACGAATTTGGAGACTGTCAAATTTTTGGGTATAAATTGGATTTAAATTTAATTTAAATTCAAAAGGTGAGTGTTTTAACCCACTCACAACTTCTAAAATTACTTATATTTGTTAAATTGATATATGATGTGAATTAAAATTTATTTATGGTTGTTTGGTATATTTTTAATCATCATCTCAGTTAATTTCATTTATTTAAATTAAATTGCTGTTTAATTTATTCATTGCATTTAAACTGCTAGTTAAATTTGTTAATTGATTATTCATTGCATATAAACTGCCAGTTAAACATTTATTTAATTTTTTATTGAATTAAACTGCTATTTAATACCTGTTGTTTATTTTTCGTTCTATATTATGCTGTTGTTGAATTTGACGATGATTGCGATAAATGGTTGATGGTTGATATTCAATGAATGGATGCTGTATTTTATATTGTTATAAATTGCGAGTTATTATGCATTTTCATCTCATTCGGGATTGCGGTTTGAAATGATGTATAACCGTAATTTTTATTTTTAAATTGCAGATTGAAATGATAAATATCCGTATCACTTGACCATAGGATAGAAAATTATATACAGGCACCGCGGTCTACATATATAAATATTTTGAACTGATTTTCTATGGTTTTGGAAAGGAATATACGGTTTATCAAATACAAATTTTGATGTTATATAAATATTATTATACATATATATATAGTTAAATTCTTGAATTTAAGCTATGTATAAAATTGTTTAATAAAAATAAGTTTAATAATGGGATTTGCTTGTCTATATCATATGGTTAAGTGCATGTTTAAGATATGGTATATATAGAGTTTTAGTGACCTAAATAAAAATTTTAGTTGGAAAATAAATACGAAATTTGTTTGAATTGAATTATTTAAGAATTATACTCGAAAGATTTGATTTGAAATTTAGAATAAATTAAGACTTTAAAGGGTATGATTCTTATAACTTGATTTGGTTTAGAGGGATTTAAATGAATATAAATATTATATGATTATATCAAATAAATTGAATTTAAAGAATATCCAGTTGTTTGAAGTTAAAAGTTTCACTTAAATGATATTGGGTTTATTTAGTAAACATTTCGAATCTAGATAATAGTAATGGAATTTGATATATATGAAATTATCAAATAATTCATTTTGAAATTATAGTGTATTTAAAGTTTTGAAATATATAGAAATTGAAATGGTTTATTTGGGAATTTAAACCTATATTTAGAATTTATTTATGAAATTTAAAAAGCTATTTTGTTATGTAAAGCGGTTTAATACTTAAACCATTTAAGTATTAGAAATTTTGTTTCAAAGCTATAGGGTTTAAGATATATATATATATATATTTGAAATATTATGATTTTGTGTCACAACCCAAACTCGATGTCCGATAACAACATCAAATTCGTATCGCGGGAGCTTGCAACACCCATTAGATGATAAATTACACAGTGGAAAATAAAAGATGATATCACTGATACAACATGAATACAATATCCGATACATCAATATGATACAATGATAATCATCAACATCAGACAATATACAACATAGAATACAGAGGAACATGATACAATATGAAATAAGACTTCACAGATATCCAATACTGCAACTCCAAAACTCCTAGCTCGATCCACCATCAAGATTTCACCAATATAAGCAAGACTGGTGTGAATCCAAAGACTGAACTAGCTCTAGATAATCTACTAAACCTAACTATCTGAAAAACCCAACTCTAGACTGCCCGTGTGGAAAATTATGGGCACCCAGAGTTTAGGAAAGGAACAATAAACTCCAGGTCAGTCATGAGACTGGTATGAGCAAACAAAAACATTTTGGTCTTTAAAAACAATCAAAGATTCAAATTTCAAAATCGCAATGCTTTTGGAAAATGAAACTACCATAAGGCCTCCCGCCACACACACAATGCAAACGCAAAATCGGAGGAGATTTCTCCTTATGATAGTCAAACATACTTGATACACAGAAAAATTTCTTTGATATTATTATTATAAGTGCACAGTGCAGAAAAAAATTTCGAAAGCAGAATATAAATCTTAGCCAGCATAGACATTTCGAACTATGCCTACTATAGCTACCATCCAAACAGTGGGGCACCACCATAAGTGAATGGCAGGTAATACAACTAAAACCGCACAAGGCTCGTATTGGATGAATGGATTTTTCAACAAATGGTCAGGCTAAGGAACTTCCTTTTGCCACATGGGAACGCCTCTGGCGGGACGCCCCGAGAACCTAACCGGATCTCTGCCAAACAAGGCCGGCTACCCCCCTTCCCGGGAATATACAGAACCTCAGATATGCCATCCCCGGTCCTTTGGGACCTTTATACGAGAGCTCTCTAACCAACAACATCACACGGTAATAAATAAAGTGTGTCCACATGAGTAAGTATCTGGGCTCCATACAATGATACTACCCTTTTCCAGAAGGAATGGTCATACCCTAGGGGAGCTACCCCTGAAACCTTGCCGCACAATTCCTGTTTCGACCATTACCGGGTTGTGAGGCTCGACGAAGTCTCGTCCACAAAGCTACGCTTTTCACAAAGCCATGCTTCGATCAACAAATGATCAGCAGCACTCAGCATGCCACATTACCAAGTTGAGAATATATCGCAGATAACCTTCAACTACATAACCTCTGAGCTCGTACGTCTCAGAGAAGGGTGTTAAGCTAAGAGAATAAATTCTCCACCACCAACAGAAATGTATTTGAAAGAAATCTGCTTTATATCTCAAAATGTAATGTCAGACATACAATCCATACAAGTCTGTTCCGGGTTCGAACAGAACTGAAGGCACTTCCAAAGAAGCCCTTGCAAATCCCTTTAATATAAATTTGAAGTTCATTACTCATATGAAAGCTTTTTATCACTTAGAAATAATAGTTTTATTTCAAAAAAACCCGATTCCATTTATACAAGTCACAATCTTTGGTTTAATTCAAATTTTCAAATCAATGCTTAAAAAAAAGTTTAAACCCGTATAACTTGTACAGTCCTTTTGAATTCATAAGTATTGAATACAGAATTCAATTCCAGATATTTGAATTTCAATTTAAATCCGATTATTCAGTTTTCAAATCTTTATTAGCTATTCAAAAATAACTTTTATTCTTAAAACAGCTTTTCAAAAGCTTTTCATATTAGACTTAATTTATTTCCAAAACTATTTGAATTTAAAATTCAAATTCAAACTTATTTAAAAATCTGTGACTTAACCGATTTCCACGTGAAATCCATATTTCTGTGTGTATAGTGTGGTCCAGGTTTTTACACAGTAGTGCACAATATCAATCATCACTAATTTAATCAATATCTATAAGCGGTAAAATTCATAACGCTTATCTGCACTCACAGATTCATAGATAAATAAATTTATCAATTATAAAGGTTAATCATTACAATTCGATGTGGGTTTCGGATAACCAACTAGAATCCGACTCCCTGTCGCATCGAAATTTAAATGTCGTTTTACCGGCAAAAGGGTTTTCGCATATATACAGAAACAAATTACAATCACAGTTTAGCATAAGGCAATTCACATCACATAGCATTACAATCACAACAGAAATATCAATCCAGTACACAATATTTGATGATAGTCAATCATCTTCAATTTAAAGTGAAGGTAAAAAGAATTAACCACATCACTATTTTAATTTATTTAAATCAATAATTAATTATTCTTAATGATTAAATTAATTAAGTTTAAATTAATGATTCCTTAATCAATTATCTTAATAAGCTACTAATTATAAATTAACTAACTTTAATTATTTAATTAACAATTCTTAATTAAAAATAAATTAAACACTCATTTGTTAAATTAATCCAATCTCTAATTATAATTCAATTATGCTTAATTACTTTCTAAGGTAACCAATTGAATAATCAACTATTCTTAATTGCTGTCCAAAAATAATGAATTGATATTGATTTTTCCACTTAATTAACATTTTTAAGAAAAATCGTCTTTAAATTTTGAAAATCAATTATATTACTAACTACAAACTTGATTGTTAATTAATTGAATACTTAACTTAAATTATCTACTTGATTAAAAATATTAATTAAGATTTTAAAAACAGTCTAACGTAATCACTTAGTTAATTTTAAATTTGAAACAAATTCTTAACTCAAAGTAATCAAACATTTATTTCTTTGCTAACATTAAATCTTGTTCTACGCATTTTTTTCTGGTTTAGAAATTTGTTTAAGAACCAGTTTAAAACTTGATCATCTTCACTGCAAACTTTTGGCCTCAACGTTACCGAACCCAAACAAATTTACTTCGGGTCCAACCCGATTCACTCGCGTACAACCCATCTTCATTCAATCACGCGAAAATTTGAAAATAACCCGAGACTTCCCATGCCATGCTTCGAGTTCAAACTCTGGTTCCCCGCTGTCTTCCTCTTCTTCTCTCTTTTTTTTTCTTCCAGTGAGTTAAACTTAAACTAAATTTTAAAATGAAAGCATCAGGAAATCAACACACGAACTCGAGTTCGACCACGTATAATTTCATTTTTAACCCTAAGTTCGAACACGCGAACAACTCCTGCTCCTGTACCTTGCTTCCTTCCCAAATGCTTCACCCAGATACGCAGGCTTGCACGTACACGTGCACACTTCATCGGAGGCCCTCCGATCTCAGTTGAACTCGCTGGCACATCACGCGTTGATGGGACAACTCAATCCAACCACCACCGTATCATTTTAAGCATCCAATCGAAATCGAGTACCCAGAGTCGAACTTGGAACAACTCAATGCCAGAAAAATGCTCATCGACAACAATATAGATCACCGGAGCCTACGCGAGCCTGATCAAAACTACGCCACTCACCCACGAGCACATCCCCATAGGTGTGATCGAACCCGATGCCTTGATGAAACCGCGGCAGTCAATTTTCCATCAACGTTCAAAACAGGGGTCGAAACCCTAAATCGTTCTCAACTCATCAATTTACGAAATAGAAAATTTTTTCGACAATTTTCCGGAGATCATTGATTCATAAACTAGCTTCAACCTAAGTTTCAACATTTATCAATGAATCGATCATCAGCAGTTCGAAAAAAATGAAATTTTTATTCAAACACGAACTGTTCTTGAAATACTAATCAAAAAATCATTATATTAATTGTAAAAATCATAACTTTGTGTGTTTATTCAAGTTATCAAATCAAACCAATAAATTAAACTACTCGAATAAATTCATTTGATTTCTACTTACTGTAAAATTTGAAAGTACCGAGTCATATACCAATGTCCAGCTTCGAAACAAACTTCAAAGCCATGATTTAGGTTGAAACAGCCTGTTTTGTTTAAAATCTCAAGTTTAAAACATTCTATATGAAGATGTATTAATTAATTTTGGTTTTTTTTTATTTTTTTTAATTTACTTTACTCTGTAAACAGAGTTTCAGAAGAATAGTTATTTGAAGACTCCCAGTGACTCAACATACATACATAACAAGTTTTGATTTTCAATATACAGTAAGCTCAGTATTTGATAAACCAAATACTTAGATTTAAAAGAAAATAGGTTTGATCACAGGTAAAAACAAAGAAGATTGGTTTTAAAAAAAATTGCTCACCTGAAAACAAATGGGAACAGAGAGTTGTTATTTGGAAGCTGCAATATTGATTTTTCCCTTTTCTATTTGCAGTTTGATTTTTTTTTCTTGAATCCTATTTGCTTTTGTTGAACTTGAGTGTTGTCTCTATATTTTCTTTTAGCTTGCTAATTATGTTTTGCTGGACGAACAGATGTATATGGATGGGTATGTACCTATATGTAGGAGAAAGGTGTTTGGTACTAAGGGTTATAGCTGGTACAGGTACTTCTTTGTTTGTAGATATTTTTCATTGTCTCCTATATAAGCTTTTGCTTTGCATATCATATTTCGGCTGAAGGTTGTGGCATTAAATGCCTTTGTACAAATATATGTTTATTTATCTATATGCTAGTAACTTCCTTTCGAAGCTAATACATGTATATATTAGACTTTGTTTTCTTTCTTTTTTCTCTTTTTTTTTATTTGCTTTGTAGATATTATCCTAGTTTTGTTTGTTTTTATTTTGTTTACTTTGTAATAAAATGACATTCTATAGTTTGATTACCAAACATTAATTTATAACTTATATTTTATTTTATATTCTACACTTATTTATTTATCTTTGTTTGCTAATACGAAATAATCTTGCTTCATTTACATTGTTTTCTTATTCTAAATCCATTTGATTTTATTGATTTGCAGTTTTGTGTTTCTTTTGTTATTACTCTATAGTTTTATTTTAAACATTTTATTTATAATTCAATTCAACTGAGAACATTTATTTTTGAGCTTCAAACCCAAATTTTTAAAATACATTAGTATATACATGTTATTAAATTTGAAATTTTCAAACAAATCCATAATTTAATTCAAAAATTCAATTAAATTATAAATTTAAATTCGTCTTTAAAATCGGGATCGTTAAAGATTCCCCTCCTTAAGAAATTTCGTCCTCGAAATTTTCCAAGGAGATAACGAAGATAGATGAAAGATAGAGAAATATTTTTTCCAAATCAAACTAGATATCAATTCTGCATTTGGTTTACCAAATCAGAATTATCAACAATAGATATGAGGACAACTCAATTAACTACGAAACAATTTGGTTATCTGATCTACGAAGTATACAGAGTATTGGTTGGTTCGAAGGGATAACTAACCGTTCGTAGATAATATCGAAACCTAATGAAATAGACAGAAATAGATTCAATTACTATCTATGATTCAAGATTTTAACTTATTTACGATTTGCTGAGAATAAAACTATGTGTAGTTTCCATGTCGAACAAAAATTCAAACAATTTTAATCGTAAACGGAATGATTGCCTTATAAAATTCCTTTTCCTTAATTAGCTTTTGAGGTTGAAGAATTACCTCTGATTGCATATATTTTTTTTCTAGAGTTGCTTATAAGCTGGAGAGTTGCTGATCCTGTGTCCCGGCTTGCGGCATTTATAGCATCCCGTAGATTCCTGATCTGGCCTCATAAATGGCTCTCTCATTCCTGGCTTCCAAGAATTCTTACATTTATCTGAGTAGTGACCTTTTTCCAAACAATTGAGACAAGTAACATCCTTCTTTTTCTTCTGTATACTCTTCTTTCCTTTATTTTTCTTCGATTTCTTACTGCCAAACTTCCTTTTTCTCCAATTAAATTTACTTGTATCTTCATTCTCCTCCGGATCTTTTTGCTTTTCCAGAGTATCATATCGATAGCCCATATCAATTAATTCAGAAAAAACTCCTTAACGTGAGTGGTCATCCGTTCCTGAAACTCCTTGTTCATTCCCCTAATAAACTTTTCATTCTTCTTTAACGGTGTATTCACCAATTCTGGGCCAAATCGAGATAATTCAATAAATTTGTTCAAGTATTCCTCAAATGATAAACTTCCTTGCTTCAAATCCACAAACTCCTGGTACACTCGGGAGATACCAGTAGACGGCATATATCGCTGCTCAAACACTTCCTTGAAACTACTCCAAGTAAATTCATCTGCCGAATCATCCACGATAACAGTTTCCCACCAAATTAAAGCATCTTCCTAGAGTTGCCAAGAGGCTATCAATCGCATCTAATCATCTTCTAACTTTAGTCCTTTGAAAATCTTTTCACACGATCGAATCCAGGCTTGTGCTTCAATAACGGTTTCTTTGCCAGTGAACGGCTATCCACCAAGTCTAGAAAAACTTTGATATAGATCAGCTAAATTTGGTTGAGATTGAATGGGAATATCTTTCGTTGCAGGGCTTTGACCAGTTGAAGTGGTACTTTCCCGTCTCTTATTTCGTCCTCTTCTTCCACTCATTCTTACTATCTGTAAATAGTAAGAAAATCCGATTTAGGCATTCGGACGAAACATCTTAGAGAATAACAACAGATAAAAAGAATAGACTAAGGATTTTGGATTTTGGTTCCACTGGTTATACTCATTCTAGGGTATACTTCACCCTATCTCTAATGAGCCATCTAATGTGTTACACTCCGTAGCTAAAGTTCTTACTCAACCTTCAGCTCTGATACCAATTTGTCACGACCCGAACTCGATGTCCGATAACAACATCAAACTCGTATCGCGGGAGCTTGCAACACCCATTAGATGATAAATAACACAGCGGAAAATAAAAGATGATATCACTGATACAACATGAATACAATATCTGATACATCAAAATGATACAATGATAATCATCAACATCAGACAATATACAACACAGAATACAGCGGAACATGATACAATATGAAATAAGACTTCACTGATATCCAATACTGCAACTCAAACTCCTAGCTCGATCCACCATCAAGATTTCACCAATATAAGCAAGACTGGTGTGAATCCAAAGATTGAACTAGCTCCAGATAATCTACTAAACCTAACTATCTGAAAAACCCAACTTTAGACTGCCCGTGTGGAAAATTATAGGCACCCAGAGTTTAGGAAAGGAACAATAAACTCTAGGTCAGTCATGGGACTGGTATGAGCAAACAAAAACATTTTGGTCTACAAAAACAATCAAAGATTCAAATTTCAAAATCGCAGTGCTTTGGAAAATGAAACTACCATAAGGCCTCCCGCCACACACAATGCAAACGCAGAATCGGAGGAGATTTCTCCTTATGATAGTCAAACATGCTTGATACGCAGAAAAATTTCTTTGATATTATTATTACAAGTGCACAGCGCAGAAAAACATTTCAAAAGTAGAATATAAATCTTAGCCAGCATAGACATTTCGAACAATGCCTACTATAGCTACCATCCAAACAGTGGGGCGCCACCATAAGTGAATGGCAGGTAATACAACTAAAACCGCACAAGGCTCGTATTGGATGAATGGATTTTCCAACAAATGGTCAGGCTAAGGAACTTCCTTTTTCCACATGGGAGCGCCTCTGGCGGGACGCTCCGAGAACCTAACCGGATCTCTGCCAAACAAGGCCGGCTACCCCCCTTCCCGGGGAATATACAGAACCTCAGATATGCCACCCTCGGTCCTTTGGGACCTTTATACGAGAGCTCTCTAACCAACAACATCACACAGTACTAAATAAAGTGTGTCCACATGAGTAAGTATCTGGGGTCCATACCATGATACAGCCCTTTTCCAGAAGGAATGGTCATACCCTAGGGGAGCTACCCCTAAAACCTTGCCGCACAATTCCTGTTTCGACCATTACCGGGTTGTGAGGCTCGACGAAGTCTCGTCCACAAAGCTACGCTTTTAACAAATCCATGCTTCGATCAACAAATGATCACCAGCACTTAGCATGCCACATTACCAAGTTGAGAATATATCGCTGATAACCTTCAACTACATAACCTCTGAGATCGTACATCTCAGACAAGGGTGTTAAGCTAAGAGAATAAATTCTCTGCCACCAACAGAAATGTATTTGAAAGAAATCTGCTTTATATCTCAAAATGTAATGTCAGACATACAATCCATACAAGTCTGTTCCAGGTTCGAACAGAACCGAAGGCACTTCCAAAGAAGCCCTTGCAAATCCCTTTAATATAAATTGGAAGTTCATTACTCATATGAAAGCTTTTTATCACTTAGAAACAAAAGTTTTATTTCGAAAAAACTCGATTCCATTTATACAAGTCACAATCTTTGGTTTAATTCAAATTTTCAAATCAATGCTTAAAAAAAGTTTAAACCCGTATAACTTGTACAGTCCTTTTGAATTCATAAGTATTGAATATAGAATTCAATTCCAGATATTTGAATTTCAATTTAAATCCGATTATTCAGTTTTCAAATCTTTATTAGTTATTCAAAAATAACTTTTATTCTTAAAAAAGCTTTTCAAAAGCTTTTCATATTAGACTTAATTTATTTCCAAAACTATTTGAATTTAAAATTCAAATTCAAACTTATTTAAAAATCTGTGACTTAACCGATTTCCACGTGAAATCCATATTTGTGTGTGTATAGTGTGGTCCAGGTTTTTACACAGTAGTGCACAACATCAATCATCACAAATTTAATCAATATCGATAAGCGGTAAATCCATAACGCTTATCTGCACTCACAGATTCATAGATAAATAAATTTATCAATTATAAAGATTAATCATTACAATTCGATGTGGGTTTCGGATAACCAACTAGAATCCGACTCCCTGTCGCATCGAAATTTAAATGCCGTTTTACAGGCAAAAGGGTTTTCGCATATATACAGAAACAAATTACAATCATAGTTTAGCATAAGGCAATTCACATCACATAGCATTACAATCACAACAGAAATATCAATCCAGTACACAATATTCGATGATAGTCAATCATCTTCAATTTAAAGTGAAGGTAAAAAGAATTAACCACATCACTATTTTTAATTTATTTAAATCAATAATTAATTATTCTTAATGATTAAATTAATTAAGTTTAAATTAATGATTCCTTAATCAATTATCTTAATTAGCTACTAATTATAAATTAACTAACTTTAATTATTTAATTAACAATTCTTAATTAAAAATAAATTAAACACTCATTTGTTAAATTAATCCAATCTCTAATTATAATTCAATTATGCTTAATTACTTTCTAAGGTAACCAATTGAATAATCAACTATTCTTAATTGCTGTCCAAAAATAACGAATTGATATTGATTTTTCCACTTAACTAACATTTTTAAGAAAAATCGTCTTTAAATTTTGAAAATCAATTATATTACTAACTACAAACTTGATGGTTAATTAATTGAATACTTAACTTAAATTATCTACTTGATTAAAAATATTAATTAAGATTTTAAAAACAGTCTAACGTAATCACTTTGTTAATTTTAAATTTGAAACAAATTCTTAACTCAAAGTAATCAAACATTTATTTCTTTGCTAACATTAAAACTTGTTCTATGCATTTTTTTTCTGGTTTAGAAATTTGTTTAAGAACCAGTTTAAAACTTGATCATCTTCACTGCAAACTTTTGGCCTCAACGTTACCGAACCCAAACTAATTTACTTCGGGTCCAACCCGATTCACTCGCGTACAACCCATCTTCATTCAATCACGCGAAAATTTGAAAATAACCCGAGACTTCCCATGCCATGCTTCGAGTTCAAACTCTGGTTCCCCGCTGTCTTCCTCGTCTCTCTCTCGCGTTCTTCTTCTTCTCTCTCTTTTATTTTTCTTCCAGTGAGTTAAACTTAAACTAAATTTTAAAATGAAAGCATTAGGAAATCAACACACGAACTCGAGTTCGACCGCGTATAATTTCATTTTTAACCCCAAGTTCGAACACGCGAACAACTCCTGCTCCTGTACCTTGCTTCCTTCCCAAATGCTTCACCCAGATACGTAGGCTTGCACATACACGTGCACACTTCATCGGAGGCCCTCCGATCTCAGTCGAACTCGCCGGCACATCATGCGTTGATGGGACAACTCAATCCAACCACCACCGTATCGTTTTAAGCATCCAATCGAAATCGAATACCCAGAGTCGAACTTGGAACAACTCAATGCCAAAAAAATGCTCATCGACAACAATCTAGATCACCGGAGCCTACGCGAGCCTGATCAAAACTACGCCACTCACCCACGAGCACATCCCCATAGGTGCGATCGAACCCGATGCCTTGATGAAACCGCGGCAGTCAATTTTCCATCAACGTTCAAAACAGGGGTCGAAACCCTAAATCGTTCTCAACTCATCAATTTACGAAATAGAAAATTTTTTCGATAATTTTTCGGAGACCATTGATTCATAAACTAGCTTCAACCTAAGTTTCAACATTTATCAATGAATCGATCATCAGTAGTTCGAAAAAAATGAAATTTTTATTCAAACACGAACTGTTCTTGAAATACTAATCAAAAAATCATTATATTAATTGTAAAAATCATAACTTTGTGTGTTTATTCAAGTTATCAAATCAAATCAATAAATTAAACTACTCGAATAAATTCATTTGATTTCTACTTACTGTAAAATTTGAAAGTACCGAGTCATATACCACTGTCCAGCTTCAAAACAAACTTCAAAGCCATGATTTAGGTTGAAACAGCCTGTTTTGTTTAAAATCTCAAGTTTAAAACATTCTATATGAAGATGTATTATTAATTTTGTTTTTTTTAATTTTTTTTTAATTTACTTTACTCTGTAAACAGAGTTTCAGAAGAATAGTTATTTGAAGACTCCCAGTGACTCAACATACATACATAACAAGTTTTGATTTTCAATATACAGTAAGCTCAGTATTTGATAAACTAGATACTTAGATTTAAAAGAAAATAGGTTTGATCACAGGTAAAAACAAAGAAGATTGGTTTTAAAAAAAATTGCTCACCTGAAAACAAATGGGAACAGAGAGTTGTTATTTGGAAGCTGCAATATTGATTTTTCCCTTTTCTGTTTGCAGTTTGATTTTTTTTCTTGAATCCTATTTGCTTTTGTTGAACTTGAGTGTTGTCTATATATTTTCTTTTGGCTTGATAATTATGTTTTGCTGGACGAACTGATGTATACGGATGGGTATGTACCTATATGTAGGAGAAAGGTGTTTAGTACTAAGGGTTATAGCTGGTACAGGTACTTCTTTATTTGTAGATATTTTTCATTATCTTCCTCTATAAGCTTTTGCTTTGCATATCATATTTCGGCTGAAGGTTGTGGCATTAAATGCCTTTGTACAAATATATGTTTATTTATCTATATGCTAGTAATTTCCTTTGGAAGCTAATACATGTATATATTAGACTTTGTTTTCTTTCTTTTTTCTCTTTTTTTTTATTTGCTTTGTAGATATTATCCTAGTTTTGTTTGTTTTTATTTTGTTTACTTTGTAATGTAATGACATTCTATAGTTTGATTACCAAACATTAATTTATAACTTATATTTTATTTTATATTCTACACTTATTTATTTATCTTTGTTTGCTAATATGAAATAATCTTGCTTCATTTACATTGTTTTCTTGTTCTAAATCCATTTGATTTTATTAATTTGCAGTTTTGTGTTTCTTTTGTTATTACTCTATTGTTTTATTTTAAACATTTTATTTATAATTCAATTCAACTGAAAACATTTATTTTTGAGCTTCAAACCCAAATTTTTAAATACATTAGTATTTACATGTTATTAAATTTGAAAATTTCAAACAAATCCATAATTTAATTCAAAAATTCAATTAAATTATAAATTTAAATTCGTCTTTAAAATCGGGATCGTTACATTTTGGGAAAGGGATATATTTAAAATAAAAATGATATCACATTGATTTGTGGTTTTAAAAATATAAAACATGTCATATTTATATGGTTTTGAAATGGATATTATATTTTGGTTTTAAAGTATAAATTATTTTGAAATAACCGCGGTGTTATAATAACGTTTGGTTGTTGAAGAGACTGGGATCGGAAGTCGTCATACTCTCTGCCAACCCGAAAACCGCTTAACAGCCATGTACGCGGTGGAGATTCCAGAATGAAATAGGATGGTGGCGGCGTTTCCTCTAAGGTAAATATGTGGACCTAACTCCCGTGAGTTGGCATAAGGTGTCTAAAACAGGAGCGATTCTCGGGCCAATTGAGGTATCACCTTTCATCGGACACATCCCTTCGATATTATACTTTGACTTTTGGATTAATTCGCTGGCCACTTTTGATTTTTTTTTTTATTTGGGGGTGTGGCTCGAGGTGGGCGGTAGCTGCGGCTACGTGGTACCACCAGCCCGGATGCATTATTGGTATATCTACCCTGGCATTGCCTAGTTGTGTCGTGTCACCTACCCTATCGCGCCTTGTACGAGTTTGATTTTTTCCCGTAGCCCGTGTGGTATCCTTTGGTGGCTTCCAGATCAGGAGGGACTATGATATTGGATGGACTATTGGGACTATTACGTGTTAAGGGAATATTGGGTCACTCCTTAACGCTATTTAAAAGTAAGTTTATTTTACAATTAGACACTATTATAATAGCGAAATATACTACATAGTAAATAGTTTAACGGATCCTTAAGAGATATAAATCCCGAGCATCTCTTGAGTTACTGCACTCATATTTATTTGTGTTGATTTAACTTACATAAGATCTTTTAGTTCTGACTCGAGTATTTTGTCTTTTCAATTCGCTCGGGTCAGTCCGAGCATTTCTGGATCGAAGACTTTATTTCTGGAGGACAATGACGAAGATTTCATTATTATTATTATTATTATTATTATTATTATTATATGGTTCCACTACACACTGTATTCCGCTGCATTGATATTTATTGGTATGTGAACTCTGATATTTATTGTATAAAGAAGAATCAAATGTTTTGTAAACAGTTTTATGAACTATATATTGATTATTATATTTTATCCTTCCGCTGTGAGATTCTGTTTTGTTTTTTTCTTCTCTTTTTTTCATATTTACCCCATAACAATCCGCCTTTTTGTATGTTTTAAGTCTGACGTGTGTGGTTTATCGTCGATTTAAAGCGTGCGAAATGGCGGGTCGTTATAGAATTCTATTGTAATTTCTTGTGTGGATCGAAGTCCAAAGAGGGACAATTTGGTATTTACTTTGGGGTATTCCGACCTGAATTTGGAATCCATATCTAGTATTTGAGAATTATAGAAGATTAAATCTATCCATCTATTCTCTGGGGACCGATATATTCTACGAACGATTAGTTATCCCTTTCGAACTAATCAATGCCCTTGCATATTCGTAGACCGTTGGAACCGAGAATCTTGTGAAACAATTATATGAGTTTGTTCTCATATTATGATATTCTGATTTGGTAAACCGAATGCAGAATAAATATTTCGATCTGATCTGATCAATCGTTTCTTTATCTATCATCTTTTCTTTGTTGTCTCTTTTGCAAATTTCGGGGACGAATTTTTTTAAGGAGAGGGATCTGTAACATTCCTAAAATTTATCAAGTTTAATTTAGCAATTAAATTTATTATTGAAAATAAATTATGAATTAATTAGAAAAATTTCTAGAATAAATAAATAATTTTGACTATAAATAGAAATTTAAATTAGAGGTGATTTGCAAAACAAATATTGGATTTCAAATTAAAATGTATTAAAAATAAAATAGAAATTAAAAGCTTCAAAAAGTTAATAATAGTTTGCTCTCTAAAATATTGAATATATTTGGAAGATATAATAAATCTCAAAAAAATTATTTTTAGGATTTAATCCTCTTATATAAATAAATGTAACTATTGTTAATGTGAAATCAAAGTATTTAAATTCATTCTTTTCTTTTTATAAAGTTGTGCAAAAAAAATAAGAAAAATAAAAAAAAAGTATGAATGTATGTAAAAAGATATAAATAAATTTTAATTCAAATAAATTGGGAATTTGAATCTACATTTGAAATAAATGTTTTTAGAATAAACTTTTGGCTTTTAAAACCATTAAGGTGAAATTTATATAATGAAAATGTTGGCGTTATCTTTTTTTTCCGTTGCTATTATCTTGTATCATATCTCTGATGTATATTCATTGTATCATTCTGTTGTATCATATTGTATAAAGGTTGTATATGTTATATGCATTATTATTTTTTCTTCCGTTGTGTTGTACTTAATGTGCTATAAGCTCCGGCGAACTAGATTCGACATTTGGATCTACCACATTTGAATACGAGTGTCGTATTCGGTGCCGATTTTCGAAGGTCGAGTCAAGGTCGTTATAGGTAAAGTGCGTATTCTTTTCTTTGTTTACTTTGTTTTAATTTAATTTTTCAATTGTTCTAACACACACAAATTTTGCATACGAGCTTGGTTTTGGACGTGTTTCTTCTTTTGTGATCATATCGAAATTTTAGACAACATGGAACTAGTTTGGTAAATTCCAAGAATGTTCAAATGTAGGTTTTACTTGAATTTCAAATCAATTTGAAATTCAAAGGTGAGTGTTTTAACCCACTCACAACTTATATATTATCTTATGTTAGTTAAATTAAATTTACCATGGAATTGGAAGTTGATTAATTGCTGTTTGGAATATTTAAATTGTCATTCCAGTTAATTTGGATTTATTTTGAATTAAATTGCCACTTAATTTATTATTGAACTTTAACTTCCAGTTAATTACCTGTAATGATAATCAGTTATTTGTTGTAACTTATTGGTCGAATTGGATGATGATTATGATGGATGTTTGATTTCTGATATTAGATGATTGGATGTTATGTTTGATTTATATACTGCTATCACTCTACAAGTTCCCTTATTTATTGTTAGAAAAATCAATATGGGTTGAAATGATATATACTCAAACGATCTATAGATTAGAAAAAATCATTCTGGGTTGAAATGATAGACTCAAGTGATTTTATGGATTTTATTTAATTCGGGATTGCAGTTTGAAATGATATATAACCGTAAAATTTTAAACTATGGATTGAAATGATAAACATCTGTACCACTTGACCATAGGGTAGAAAATTATGTACGAACATCGAATTTGTTAGATTGAATGATTATTAATTCTTTAAAATTTGAATTCAGTCAATTGGCATTTTTTAAATAGAAATGTATTTATATAAACTGAATTTTGGTCGATAATTCGAGCGTTAATGCTAAAATTTGAATTGATTTAATGAACTATTTAAAAGATTTAAACTGGAATTTCAAAGTTGAAGTCCCAAATATAAATGAATTTATCGGAATTGAGTTATGAAAATGTTTGGGTATAACTTTGAAATCTATTTTAAACTAATTTAAACTATTCTAATTTATTTTAACTATTTTAATCAATTTTAACTGTTTTAATTTATTTTAATCTACTATAACCTACTTAATCTAATTTAATCTATTTTACATATTTTAAACTAATTAAATTTATTTAATCTATTTCAATGTATTTAATATAATTTAAATCTATTTAATCTATTTTACATTTATTTAAATCTATTTCAAAATCTATTTAATATAATTTAAATCTATTTATTCTATTTTAAACCTTTTTAAATCTATTTAAATCAAATTTGAATCTATTTGAACAATTTTACTATTTAAACTATTTTAAATCTATTTTAAACTATTTTTAAAACTATTCAAAACTATTTATGAATACCTAAACTATTTTCTAAAATTTTAGATTTGTAAAGTTAAAGTATGTATATCCATAGCCTTGATGAACATACAACCTAAGTTGAAATTTGGAATTGATAGCTTTTGTGAAATGACATATTTGAGTAAATGCGATTTTGAAAGTGAAATGTGATTTTGAAAGTGAATATGATTTGAAAATGATATGGTTTTGAGAATATGATATTTTGATATCAATTGTAAATTGGCTTCTCGAAGTGTAAAAGAACCATCCGGTGTGAAATAAGCGGTTGGTTGTTAAGGAGACCGGGATTGGATATTGTCATATTATCTGCCAATACCATAAACCACTTTAGCAACTGTGTACATGGTTGAGATCCCAGAAATGAAGTGAGATGGTTTGGCGAATGATTTTGCATGAGGTATTTATGTGACCCTGACTCCCGTGAGTCAGCTTAGATGTGACTAAAACAGGAGCTATACCAGGCCAAGTGAGGTCATTAATCCTATCGGGCACACTTCTTCGATACTATACTTTGACTCTATGCTTGATTTGGTGGCTACCCATCGATTTTGGTTGTGGGAATGTGTCCGAGGTGGGCGGTGGTAGCTGCTGTGCGTTACCACCAATCAGGGAGTGCAATTGGTATATCTACCCTGGCATTGCCGTGAGTGCCGTTTTCACATGCCTTAGCATGCCTTCTATGAATTTGGTTTGTACTATACCTATGGATTGCCCTCTGATAGCCCTCCAGTTTACGGAGGAATTACAGTATTGTATAGACCATGGGAATATATATAAATGTGTCAAGGGGGGTATGGGTAACGCCTTAACGTTATTTTAATACTTTACTTTAGCGTAAACACTATTATAATAAGTATTATGCTACATAGTAGATAGTTTAACGGATCCTTAGGGGATGTGAATCTCAAACATCTCTTAAGTTATTGCACTTACGTTAGACACTAGATAGGTGATGTCAAACACCTTAAACTTCTCTGACGCCGTCACACTCACATTTTACCGTTGATTTAACTTACATAAGATCTTTTAGTTCTGACTCGAGTGTCTTGTCTTTTCAATTCACTCGGGGTCAGTCTGAGCTATTTCAGTTTATCGAAGACTGCTTTCTAGAGGATGAAGACGAAGATTTGTTCTATTATTAGTTTTTATATTTATTCCATTGCATCATGTTGTTCCGCTGCATTTATTTATTTATTCATGTTTTATATAACTCTTATTTTTGGTGTTGTAAAAGAATAATCAAATGTGTTTATAAAACAGCTTCATGAACTAATATTTGATTATTATACTTTGTCATTCCGCTGTGAGATTCTGTATTTGTTTATTTCTTTCTCATATTTTTCTTATTTACCCCATAACAATCTACCCTTTTGAATGGTTTGAGCCCGACGTGCATGGTTTATCGTCGATTTAAACCGTCAAAAAAGGCAGGTCATTACTTGGTATCAGAGCTTTGGTTTAGCGATAACCTCAGCGTAGAAATCGACTTAATTAAATTCAATTGAAATCAATTTGAAATAAGCTAATTTTAAGCTAACTTCTTCATATGATGGAACTAGAACTTAAAATCTATTCCATTGAGTTTAAAAATATCAAAAACATCAATTTTGATATGCAAGGTGGCCCATTTTCGTTTCGGGAACAAAACGGGCTTTTCGGGTCGTTTATCGTTCAACGTTCAAATCGATCTAGTCCTTTCGTTTCTATTTCTTATTTACCTATATGTAGCCCATTATAAACGCTAGCTATTTCTTATTCCATTATTTAGTATGTACATTTTCTGTCTATCTCCTTCTTTTCAATGGCAGAACACATTCAAATTGCCTAACCCAAATTACAAATCAAACCCAAATTCAAAATCAGACTCCTTCAAACCCTAACAAATTATATATCATTTTGAAGCTCTTAACAAGCGCAATTCACTGGTGGTATTTGTTTGTCATTTCAGATCATCGTTTGACCAGAAATTGAAGATGAATCTCGGCCATCCATTTGAAATTTTGACGATCCAATGGTGGATCGTCGTCCCATCGACGATCGGGAGGTGCTGTTGGGAAGACAAGGTCGAGTAGGTTACATGGTAGTGTTCGTTGGTCATATGTGGGTCGGATTTTGCCTCAAATGGCGTGATTAGCTGCGGTGGCAGTGGTGTCTAGTAATGCGACCGGACGGGGCTTCGCCTATGGCGTTGGATGCGGCCGGAGGTTGTAACATCCCAAAATTATCAATTAAAATAAATAATATATTTAAACTCTTGGGGTTTAATTTGAGAATAAATTTGAAAAAAAAAAATCTAAAACAAATAAAATAAGAGAAAATAATATATGAAATAAATTCCAAATTTATTTTTAGGTTTAAAATATTGAGATAATAAATGTTTGTAAAGGTCATTTGGATTTAAAATCTTATACATATGAACATTTCGTACATTAGTAAAATTTGATACACATTGGAATTTAATTTAAATTTGTAAAAAGATAAATGTTTATATTTCAAGTTTAAAATCTAAGTCTGAATTTGAATTTGGAATAAATGTTTTAAAATTAAGTAGCATTTAAAATCATTAAGGAATAAGTATACAATGGTAAAAACAACTTTTCTTTTGACATTGTACATATGCATATATATACAAATGAATAAAAATATATACATGTATGGGTTTATAAAAGTATATATAATATAGAAAATAAAATTTATAAAGTTTTCATTGCTTTGTAAACAAAAAAGGCTGAAACATACATTCACAATAAAGTTGAATGATTAACAAAATCTAGTGCTTAAGATATTTCCTTACAAATGGCACAAACCATCATCTCTTTAATAAAATATTCAAATAAAAAATTCAGGAAACTCTTCACCTTATAAAATTCGAATTTTTAAATCCCCTAACACCTGATGTTCAGTAATCAAAAGATCTTTCAAATTTTTTCTTCAACATTCAAAGAAAAAGAAAAAAAAGAAACTGTCTTCTTCAATTTCAAAGTAAAATCTGAAGTGTTTCAAAACAGTATTGTGATACTTTCAGGTAAGTTTTGTTTTCAAGTTTATAGTTTATGAAATTTTGATTTTTAAATCAAGTTTCAACAATCTATTCAAAACTTAAACTGCAGATTTGTAAAGGGGAAGCTTCTGGTTTTAAGGCAGTGCAGTTTTTCTTTCTGGAAATAAAATTTAAAAAGGCAAGTAACTTTTATTTATTTATCTTGAATTTAAGGTTGCAATCTAAAATGAAGCAAGAATTAAATAAATATTTAACTGGTTGTAGAAAAATCAAGATCAAAGTTTTAGGCTATTACTGGTTTCAAGTTTCAGAAAAATAAAGAGTGTCTTCTCTGCTATAAATCTCAAATGTAAGTAAAATAAAATAAAAAAACCCTGTTTTTGATAATTTAAATGCATGAATACAACTACAAATAATCATAGATCTGTACCCATCAATTTCAGATCTAAAACCCCAAGAGAATTAAAGTAGAAAAAAAGGGAAGTTGCGGGCCTCATCTCTCTTGATAGAACTGTCAGTAATCTTGGGAAAAACAAGTGAGTAAACCTATGTTTATTCAAATCTTTTGTGCTTGAATTCCTTAATGAATGTGATGGCTTTGAATTGAATGAATGGTAGGCTTGTGTTTAGATTTCTGGAAAAATTGTTTTCTGTTTTTTTGTTGTGTTTTGTTTTCCTGTAACAATTTGAGTTACAGAGTCCTTCAAAATAAAGAAAAAAAAACCCTCTCCCCATTTCTTTTGAAAGGTAATCGAAAGTAGAAGGATGTTTAACAATGCATCATGTTTCAGATTCAATCAAAGCAAAGCCACCGTTCTTTTACTAGGAAAACTTTGAAAAAAAAATGAAAAAAAAATCACTGGACATGTTTAAATTCCTGTTATGCAGAGTAAAAGCATATCAAAGAAACCCAAACATTCTCTTCCTCTCTTTAGTTCTGAAAAGAATTGTTTTTGACAAGTTAAACTATTGTTTAATCTGTACCTTGATTTAGTAATAAAAAGAAGCAATGGAACTTGATTTATTTTTACTAGGAGAGGTAAACATAGTCACAACTCAAAATATCTAAAAATTCAAACCTCATGAATTTGAATTCTAGTTACGCCAATTGAATCACTACTTAGAATGATGATTTTAGAAATAAAAATTTGAACTTTTCATTGAGTCTTTATCGAGATTTTTTGGGTTGATCGGAAAAATGCCTTTTTGTCAAACTCTGATGATCCCAACGATGGTGGGCCTCGAGTTCGTCGCCACAGCTAGATTTAGGGTTCAGCAACACCAGAAAAATGCAGTTTGATTTTTTAAAAACCCAGATTTTGAATTCGAGTTTGTTTTAGGGTTTAAGAACCATTTTGATTCACGTTCGAAAACGTCGATGTTGCGCCGTCCTCAGATGATCGGACATCGTGTCGATGGAGCCAATCGAAGCGTCGCACGATGTAGGAGCTTCGGTCTAAATATCACGGTCGCTGACGGTTAGAGGAGGCGGCGCGAGGCGAATACGTGTTGGCGTGCCTGATGTTTTTTGGGTTCTGTTGCTTGATTTTGATTTGAGGGGAGATGGGGAACTGCAATGGATGGAGATGGTTGCTAGGTTGGGGGTTGACGTGCGGCGATGTTCGCCAGTGGTTGGAATCGCCTCCGGTGCCGGTGCACGTGCACGTGGCTATGGTGGCGTGTCAGGGTGATGGGTTGGAAAGGACCGAGGAGTAACTCGAAGAGCAGCAAGGGGAGATCGCGTGAGAACTCGAAGAGAAACCCGAGTGGTTTTAGCGTTCATTGTGTCGTTTTTAAAACCTTAAGAAAATTCGAAAAAAATTTGGAACACGGGTCACTCTGGGGGAAAACCCGAAGTTAAGGGACAATTGTCTCGGGATAAACCCGAAGTAAGCCTTGGGTGAATGAATGAAAGCAACAAAACCCAGTTTTCAACCAAATTTTGAACACAAGTTAAATTTATTTCCTGAATAAACTAATGATACTTGTAAATAGAATATGAAACAAATGGAAATTAGAATTCATGAAATTCAAGAACATTTTAAAATTAATAAAAGTTTGTTTAAAAGTTCGCTTAATGACAAATTCAAAAGTAAAACAAATATCCAAATGTAACTTCAAAAACAAATTTATCTTGAAACCGTAATTAACAATTAATGTTTTATAATGATTTTATAAACAAATAATTTATTAATTTAAAGAATAGCCAATGAATAAAGGTAAATAAACTTAATTAGTTGACCACCAAAAAAATTAATAAATTAAAACAATAAACTAAAGAATAATCAATTAGTTAAGCCAATTAAATCAATTCATAATAAAAATTAAATTAACATTAATTTAAAATGACTAATAAAGACAATTATATGGCCAATTCACTTTAATCACAATCACTTGAATCAACGATGATTGACCATCATCAAATACTCTATACTGGATTGATATTTTTGCTGAGATGATATGATTGCTTTGTGATGAACTGTGATTTATGATTTGTTCCTATATGTTTTTGAAACCTCTTTTTGCCCGTAAAACGGCATTTAAACTTCAATGCGACAGGGAGTCGGATTTCAGTTTGTTATCCGAAACCCACATCGAACCCTGAATGTGAACCTTTGTGATTGATACACCCACATGTTTTAAATTTGAGCGCTCACTATTCGGATTAGCCGGGAGAGGACCTTTGTGTCATATAACCCATTTCGAATAGTGATTCGATGAATGGATTGCATTTTAAGACTGGCGGTGAAGACCGGGTGTCTTCGAAAACGATAGGATAACCTATCGATTGTCTCTGCACCGAGTTGCTCCGGTATAGGGATTCCCTAAGTGTTGGGAAGTCCGATCGGGATTGTGGACGCCCGGATTTGCAAAGGCTTCTTCCTTTATTGGACGTAGTGCCTTCGGTTCTGTTCGAACCCGGAACAGATTTGTATGGTTGTGTGTCTGACACTACGCTTTGAGATATAAAGCCGATTTCTTTCAAATACATCTCTGTTGGTGGCGGAGAATTTATTCTCTTAGCTTAACACCCTTATCTGAGACGTACGAGCTTAGAGGTTATGTAGTTGAAGGTTATCAGCAATATACTCCCAATTTGGTAGTGTGGCATGCTAAGTGCTGCTGTATAGTGATGATCATTTGTTGATCATTTGTGATCAAAGCATGGCTTTCGTGTAAAGCGTAGCTTTGTGGAAGAGACCTCATCGGACCTCACACCCCGGAAATGGTCGAAACAGGAAAGATGCGGCAAGGTTATGAGGGTCGCGCCCTTTAGGGTATATCATTTCCTTCTGGAAAAAGGTAGTGTCATGATATGGAGCCCAGATACTTACCTCTGTGGTTGCTTCAATCTCATTATTCTGTGTGGTTGTTGCTTTGTGATGGAGGGCCCTCGGATAAAGGTCCCAAAGGACAGGGGAGTGGCATACTCGAGTAGTAGTTACCTAGTTACAGAGGTAACCCGGCCTTGTGTTGGTAGAGAGCCGGGTAGGTTCTCGGGACGTCCCGCCAGAGGCGTACCCATGTGGCATAGGAAGTTCCTTAGCCTGACCATTTGTTGGAAATCCAATTCCCAATACGAACACCGTACGGTTTTAGTTGTATTACCTGCCATTTACTTATGGTGGTCACCACTGTTTAGATGGTAGCTATAGTAGGCATAGTTCGGAATGTCTATGCCGGCTAGGATTGATATTCTACATTTGAAATGGCTTTCTAGACTATGCACTAGTAATAATATCAAAGAATTTTCCCGTATCAAGCATATTTGACTATCATAAGAAGAAATCTCCTCCAATTCTGCGATTGCATTATGTGTGTGGCGGGAGGTCTTATGGTAGTTTCATTTTCCAAAAGCATTCTGATTTTCTTGTAAAAATCTATTTTATTTGAAAGCAATTATCTTTGTTTACTCATACCAGTCCCATGACTGACCCGGAGTTTATTGTTTCCTTCCTAAACTCTGGGTGCGCACCATTTCTACACGGGCAGCCTAGTAGCAGGCTTTCTGTATTTGGCTCTAGCTACATTTTGGAGTATTTTGGTTTGGAGATTTTTGGTTTTTGGAAGCTCATACCTTAGAGACATTTTGGAAGCTTTTGGATCTCGAGGTGCTTAGTTTGGTGTTCACTATCATTCTCTATCTCATTGAAGACTTTTGGCATATGATATGTAGTTGTTCTATTATGTCATTCTATTTGGAGATGTTATTCATGTATTATGTACTCTGATGTTGTAACAGATATTATTATGATGTTGTATCTGTGATATGATGCATGATATTCATTTTATTTCCCCTGCTTTATATTCATCTAATGTTGTTATAAGCTCCATCCGATTGGAGTTCGATGTTTGAATCATTGAAAGTCGAATACAAGTGAGGTATTTGATGTCAATTTTCGAACGTGGAATTCCGAGTCGTGACAGAGGTGTAGGTCACGGTGGAGGTAGCCAATATGGGCGACGTCGATGGTAGGCGGCGTAAATTTCGGTCAAAGGTTGAAGTGGGGGCAGCTCATGTGCTCGAGCGTGATGTATAAGAGGGTTCAAAGTTAGGGAATACGTGTCTGGTAGCGTGCGTATTCTTTTTTTTACTTAATTTAATTTTTCAATTGTTCTAACACGCATAAATTTTGCATACGAGCTCGGTTATGGACGTGGTTTCTTCCATTGCAATCATATCGAAATTTCAGACAACATGGAACTAGTTTGGTCAAATTTCAAGACTTTTAAAATTAAGAACTTTATATGAATTTCAAATCAATTTGAAATTCAAAGGTGAGTTTTTTAACCCACTCACAACTTATAAATTATCTTATGTTGGTGAAATTAAATTTATGATGGGATTAGAGTTGATTGATTGCTGTTTGGAATATTTAAACCATCATTCCAATTAATTTGAATTTATTTTAAATCAAATCGCTATTTAATTTATTATTGAACTTAAAGTTCCTATTAATTACCTGTAAATGATAATCAGTTATTTGTTGTAACTTATTGGTCGAATTCGATGATGACTATGATGGGCGTTTTAACTTCTGATATTGGATGATTGGATGTTATGTTTGATTTATATTCTGCTATCACTCTGCAAGCTCCCTTAATTATTGTTAGGAAAATCACTATGGGTTGAAATGATATATACTCGAACGATCTATAGATTAGGAAAAATCTTTATGGATTGAAATGATAAAATCAAGTGATTTTATGGATTTTATTTAATTCGAGTTTGCGGTTGGAAATGAGATATAACAATAAAATTTTAAACTACGGATTGAAATGACAAACATCCGTATCACTTGACCATAGAGTAGAAAATTATGTACGGACACTGGATTTGTTGAATTAAATGATTATTAATTCTTTAAATTTTGAATTCGGTTAATTGGCATTTTTGAAATAAAAATGTATTTGTATAAACTGAATTTTTGTCGATACTTCGAGCGTTAATGCCAAAATTTGAATTGATTTAATGAACTTTTCAAAGAATTCAAACTAGATTTTAAAAGTTGAAGTGCCAAATATAAATGAATTTATTGGAATTGAGTTATGGAAATGTTTGGGTGTAACTTTGAAATCTATTTTAAACCAACTTAAACTATTCTAATTTATTTAACTATTTTAATCAATTTTAACTATTTTAATTTATTTTATCTACTATGACCTACTTAATCCATTTTAATCTATTTTACATATTTTAAACTAATTAAATTTATTTAGTCTATTTTAAATGTATTTAATATAATTTTAATCTATTTAATCTTTTTTAAATTTATTTAAAACTATTTTAAAATCTATTTAATATAATTTAAATTTATTTAATCTATTTTAACCCTATTTAAATCATTTTTAATCTATCTAAATCAAATTTGAATCTATTTAAACTATTTCACTATTTAAACTATTTTAAATATGTTTTAAACTATTTTTAAAACTATTTATGAGCACCTAAACTATTTTCTAAAATTTTAGACTGTGTAAAGTTAAAGTATGTATATTCAAAGCCTTGATGATGATAAAACCTAAGTTGAAATTTGGAATTGATACCTTTTGTGAAATGACATATTTGAGTAAATATGATTTTGGAAGTGAAATGCGATTTTGATAGTATAAGATTTGAAAATGACATGGTTTTGAGAATATGATATTTTGATATCAATTGTAAATTGACTTCTCGAAATGTAAGTGAACCATCCGGCGTGAAATAAGCGTTTGGTTGTTAAGGAGACCGAGATCAGATATTGTCATGCTCTCTGCCAATACCGAAAACCACTTTAACAACTGTGTACATGGTGGAGATCTCAGAAGTGAAGTGAGGTGGTTTGGCGAATGATTCTGTATGAGGTATTTATGTGACTTTGACTCCCATGAGTCAGCTTAGATGTGACTAAAACATGAGCTATACCGGGCCAAGTGAGGTCATTCCTCCTATCGGGCACATTTCTTCGATACTATACTTCGACTCTATGATTGATTTGGTGGCCACACCTCGATTTTGATTATGGGAGTGTGTCCGAGGTGGGCGGTGGTAGCTGCTATGCGTTACGACCAGTTAGGGAGTGCAATTGGTATATCTACCCTGGCATTGCCTCGAGTGCCGTTTTCACATTTCCTAGCTTGCCTTCTACGAGTTTGGTTTGTACCATACCCATGGATTGCCCTCTGATAGCCCTCCGGTTATAGAGGAATTATGGTACTGTATAAACTATGAGAATATATAAAAATATGTTAAGGGGGATATGGGTAATGCCTTAACGCTATTTTAATATTTTACTTTATCGTAGACACTATTATAATAATGTAACATACTACATAGTAGATAGTTTAACGGGTCCTTAGGAGATGTGAATCTCGAACATCTCTTAAGTTATTGCACTCACGTAGACACTAGATAGGAGATGTCAAACCCCTTAAACATCTCTAACACTGTCACACTCATATTTTACCGTTGATTTAACTTACATAAGATATTTTATTTCTTACTTGATTGTTTTGCTTTTCAATTCGCTCGGGTCAGTCTGAGCTATTTCAGTTTATCGAAGACTGCTTTCTTGAGGATTAAGATGGAGGTTTGTTCTATTATTACTTATTATATTTATTCCATTGCATCATGTTGTTCCGCTGCATTTATTTTATTCCTTCCTGTTTTATGTAACTCTGATTTTTGGTGTTGTAAAAGAATAATCAAATGTATTTATAAAACTGCTTCATGAACTGTTATTTGATTATTGTACTTTGTCATTCTGCTGTGGGATTCTGTATTTGTTTTATTTCTTTCGTTTTCTCATTTATCCCATAACAATCTGCCCTTTTGAATGGTTTGATTCCGACAGGCGTGGTTTATTATTTATTTAAACCATCCAAAAATACAGGTCATTGCATATACCAACATACATTGTGGCCAATAATAGTTGAAACGTGCATGTCAGGCCATAAACTCCCATGAGCCTGTTATACTTCTAGAATGCAAAAAAATATTTAATTATTGTAACTTCTTCCATGAATACAATACACGGAAGACTATTACAACCCCCATTACGAAATGGAATATGTCTAAGATGTGCTAGATCATCAAGTCTCAAAACTTTTGAATAAATTTAACAACCTAAGTTTTAATTTACCTTTTCTTATGAATAGAACTCATTCTCCAAAGGAAGGAACTTTACTAATTAAACCATTATCAAATAAAATTTTATGAATGCTTGGACTCACTCGGGTTCAAACTCACGTCAACTGCACAATGTCAATAAATATATTATATTAAGTGTATAACGACATTTGCCTAGGCAAGTATCATACTACCACTTAAAAGATTATCCGAATCTCCACAAAACTAGTCAAGAAGTTCTTTTCCATCCAAGCAACTTTAACTACATTTAACTTATAATTTACAATGACTAGGAATCACCCAAAATGGCATGATGCCCATTTCAACTCTTCGTTTTAATCATAAGATTCCTTTATCAAATTAGTGTCAGCCACCTAACTCTTCTCGTGTGAACTCTGATCTGGTTCCTTGATTCGACCACTGAAATTTCCTCACACGACGAGAGTTGTGCTTCGAAGATCTCTTAGTCATCTTAATGATTCGACTCAAGTATTTACCTCTAAGAATCAGGTGAAAAACCCTTGCCCAACTAGTGCATTACTTATGAACCTTGCACTCGAATTGGGGATTTGAAACTCGCACGTGGATTGATTGCTCCATAGAATATACCTTTTTAGCGTTTGGGATCACTCCTAGCACCTAAGATTTACTAACACTAAAAAAATTTAAGCGTGAACGAATCCATGCAAAGTGTTAATAAGTCAACTGCTCGGTCTTTGCTCACTACTAGGCAATCATTGAACTCTACTTGGATGCAAATCCAAGTTACGCTTCATCGACCAATACCACTCAGCTCGAAAGCTCATGCATTGAGTTAGAATGATAGTACTCTCGGTCGCCACACCACCCTCACTAATCATCGCTATTGCATGTGTATCATGTCTAATTATCTTGATAGCCTAACGAATATAGCTATTAGTGATAGAAATAAATCATAATTCGAAAGACAAGAAGTATAAGCAATATTATATAGTAGAAAAATACCAGTACGCTCTCTCAATGTACCTTCCTTTACCAATTTGTTAAACTAAAACTAGTCTACTTGGTCTTAAGTGTTAAACCTATGCACTGATGCAAAATTTAACAACCTTCCCTTCATAATGCCTAAAAATCAATGCCATATATCAACGCCTAACTTTCAAATACCATAAAAGACGGCTTGTCGAAAAAAGAAAGAAATAAAGAAAATACAATATCCCGGCACAGCGATGCAATCTCACATTAGAATGGTAACATATAATATACTGAATATACATGAATCAAATTAGATATACAATATATAAAAGACAATGCTAGTAGAAGTAACTGATAAATAAATATCAATACAGAGAGTCATAATAAAATATCTGATACACTAAGTCTCGAATATAAATAACATCTATCATGTACTTCTATGATATCAAGTAGAAAAATAAGAAAGTTTCATCTTCACCTCAAAAGCTCCAGCTGTACCGCTCTAATAAAGCTTCCCCAAAAGCACCTGATTCCTAAGCTACTTAATTGAGTACCCGAAAGTTGTTATGACATAAATAGACAAAGACAAAACGTGGGTCAGACATAAAGCTTGGTGTGAGGGAAACTATCTCTAAATAATGTATATGAAAACTATATAAAAACAAATAGGAACTACTAAAGCACAACCAATCCTAATCACAATCGTGGCTTAGGGGTAATCTAGATTGTCCATAAACAAGTAAATTAAACCTATCCAAAAGATAGGAAATCATACCATAGCCCGCTCTTCTTCTGTTATCAACAAGTCGACACAACAAATATAATTTGATTGAAACATAATAATCATATCATGATAAAGGTAACCTAATATTCAAAAGTAGGGTGATCATCATATAAGTCTATCGCAAAGTGTATAATGATAGTGAGTCCGGTAACGACAACAGCCAATTAACAACACAGCTGACATAGCAATGAAAGACAACAAGGAAATACATATCAATGCTCATCAAGATACATAGAGACGGTACCCTAACATACCCAGACATTTATTATGGTCCAATGATTCCCTTTGAGAGCTCAAGATAAATAGAGTCAATGCCCTAATGTATCCAGGCATCCATATACTTGGAACCTAGTCTCATTAGTAAATAGAATCGTCGTACCCCTATAATGATCATAAATGTTATATGATCTATTCTAAATACTTAGGACCTTTGTGGATCATACCGTAGCCCCATAATGAACGTAAGTATTCTTTGATCCCGTAGTAGATGATATAATGTCATGTAATCAAATACGCCATCGAGAAAACAAAGGAACACTGATTCTGAATAAATATATATAGAAAATATAATGTCATGTAATCAAATAGGCCAATAATAAACGAAGAGTGATACCTCGTCATCATTTACCTATACATATGGTCACTACTGAAAGAATAATAATATGTATAGCCACTAACATAAAGCCAATACGATATATGATCACTAATATTAGATCAATAAAATTAGCACACTATATGTACCCCGAAAACAAAGCCTGAAGATATGGATTTACTTCATTCAATCGTACACGCTCGTCGGATGTGATTTCGTGGTCGATCATCGTACCGATTCTATGCCTGATCGTAATCAATCATTTTTAGCCACATATAATTCAATTTGCACCCATTTCTAGATCTTGAGCTTTGTAGTAAGTTCCACTTCCTTGCTTAGCCCAATACTTCCTAAAGTTGCGCCAAAGCCTTACAAAAAATAGCACACTAGACAGAGGAAAAATCCCTAAAGCCTTACACCTAACCTTGACTTATTGCCTAGGTCAATGCACCTTCAGCGACTGAGAAACCGACCCAATCAACTGGTGGCACACACCAGTTGACTGAGATTTATAATTACCGGTAGTAAGCCCAGGCCAACGAGGGCCATCACTCATTGGTTCGAGCCTCGTTTCTTTCGATGCTTCGCCGAATGAGTCCCCTAGCACGCCTAGCATGGCTCCACCCCATCAGACCTCTTGGATTACAACCGTTGATATTTTGGAAGTGGTCTCTTCAATGTCTAAAAACTGATTTCGATATAGAAAACCACTCACTTATGTGTAGAGTTTAACGAAGTGATTCTTTCAACCCAACCTACTCTAACATGTCAAATGAACTCAACCAACCTTCTTACCTCATGTGATGCTCACATGTGTGTCGATACGCCTTCTCGTGCATGCATATACACACGTATATGTAAACACATAAAACTTAATAAATCATATTTCAAGCTTAATCAAGAAATTACTCGACCCAACCCTCTCTTATGCAACCATGTTTATCAACTTATAAAATTATTTCCATACTTAAATAATAATTGTAAGTACTAATAAAGCTCATTAAGCATCTAGTCACTTTGATAATAAGTGTAGAGCTCATAACTCACTTAATTAACCTACTATCTTCAATTTATAAAATATTCCTTTGTTTTATAAAATGATTTCCTCTTATAAATAATGTTTACAAATGCTAACTAAAATTCGTTAGGCCTCTAATCACTTTAATAATAAGTATAGAGCTCCTAACTCACTTTATTAGGGTACTAACTTCTCTTAAATTAATTCAAATCATTTAATGAATATTTTATAATGACATGCACATGATTATTTTACTCAATTGATCACAAACCAAACTATAACATCAAATATAATCATCCAGTTAACCCCAAACCAATTCTCGGCTTATTAACTTTCCAAAACATGGTTTATAAGGTTCTAATAAGTAATGTAATGATTCTATTATCTGGCATTTTAACCTGACTATATCCAAACTAATTGGACAAATTAGATTTGATTGTCATTAAGGCTGGTAAGTCCAGAGCGATGATTGTGGGGTCTAAAGATTTAGTACAGAAGATAATATCAAGCCATAATTGAATGAAATTGAGAGACATGCATTGTAGAATGTTTAAAGTATGGAATATAGTTTAACATGGAAAAGGGATCAGCTATAATCATTCTCCAACTTAGGATCAACATATCCAAATGCAAGTCAATTGGAAGCAACCAATATCTCAAGATCCGTAGGTCCAATGTAAGTGAAACTTTGAAAACAAGGTGTGGGAACAGCAAGGAGCCTACCCTAGGGATTATGCCTCAAAAGGATGAAGAAAGAGGGATTGGTCTTCTTCCCTCTATAGGGATCAGCCTAAATCAAGAAACAAATCACATTGCAACAAAGATCGAGTAATAACTCAAGTTCTACTAATCCAATTGGCATAAAAATTGGAGGCTGAGCATATTACAACATGGAAAAGCTCCCATAGTGACAGCATCCCTATTTTCATTCAAAAATAGGGATCGGCATCGATCCCTATTCCTTAGGATTTGGGCAATGCAATCCCTTTGCCGAAATTTCAGGTTGATATTTCGTCGTCTTCCTCTATAAATATGGGCCTGGCTATTCATTTTGGGGGCCTTTATGTTGCTAGTTTCTTTGTACTCTATTGTAACTAAGGATTTTCATCTGATCTCTATTGTACTCAGTTTACAAAGTGATTAGTAAAGCTATCTATTCAAAGTGGACGTAGTCAAACAATGCCGAACCACTATAAATCGTTCTGTTCGTGTTATTGCTTTGATTTTTTTACTATTCAATTGCTTATTTTGTCTATTTTAATTTTATATTCTTCATTCATTCCTTTTCAAAACTTCTATCGGGTGTTGTGCCAATTTCTAGGTGCAAACATTTTGGTGCTTTTACTGAAAACGAGATTCTCAGACCTATTTGGATACTTCTATTGCTACTAGATTGCATAAAACCCCCGATGATATCTAGAATTATCTTCAAGAAGCTTATTCATTCTATTCAGATTTGTAAAAGTCTAAGGAAAACTATCAATAATGGTGATGAATATCTGATCTACATCTCAAAACCCAGAAGGAAACGAGAATGCACTCATCTAGCAAGAAGGCTCGAGCAATCTACCAGTAGATGTTAATGCTACCAATCTAGTTGAAGTTTAGAATCCGGTTGATTCCATCACAAGAGCCGATTTCTAGAGTCTGATGAGAGAGCTAGGCTAGCCACTGATAGTTGAATTAGTGGATTCAAGCCAATATCAATCTGAAGAACCAACTCGGTGAGCAATAGCATAGGAAAGCTAAGAGGGACCCAACCCCTTATTCTACACAAAGAGTTCTAGTTCATTAGATGATTATCACAGATGCAGACATCGTAGAATTAGCACATATCAAGCGGAAGCTTCTGGACATCAACAGGCAAGCTAACATGGCTTGCCAAGACTTGTCGGTACCGATCCCTTTATAAGGATCAGGGTCGATCCCTCCTTTAGAGGAGAAATCTTCCCTCTTCATGTTGGAATACAAGCTATGTTAGAACATCCAATTTGTGTTTCAACGATAACAACTATACGATCAAATAAATATATAGACCTTACCAAAATTGCAGGTATATGTTATAAGAAGACACCATGCTTGAAGATATTGAGACTCAAAGGGAAACGAAGATTCATTTACCATAACGTTGATAGTAAGGTTATTCTACATTAAAGAGTCCTAGATTAAATATTGTTAAGGTCTCCTTCAGTATATATGCATACATGATCACACACAATTTCATACGAATAAAAATTAAGGTGAAATACTGTTTTTACACCTCACAAATGTCTGAGACAAAGCCACAGACGTCTGTGATAATTCTAGAGTTAAAAATTCTCTAAAGTCACAGATGTCTGAGGTTTTACCACAGATGTCTGTCATGTGCAAAAACTGTCAATTATGAAAAGACGCTTTTTTCATTCAAAAGGAAATCACCTTTCAACAAAAGTTTGCTGCCATTAAATTGAATAGACTTTCTCAAATAGTAGCAACTTTTCATCCGCACCTTTTTGAATTTATAAATGCTACTTTGATTGAGAAATAGAAATCAACTAACTTGAATTAATCTATTCCTTACACTCTTGATTTCTAAACACTCTCTTGCATATACATTGTTCACATACTCTCAATCTATTATAACCAAAATATAATTCTGGTTCAATCACTTCCTACAACTCAAAGCATTCATATTCATATACTCAAAGGAGATTATAGGAAGATTTGTACTATAAGTTAAACCGTGTTATTTGGAACACAAGATTGTCAGTCCTATTGTATTAGCCTATTCCGTCGAGCGAAGCAACGGTAATTTGTTTAAAGGAAATACCGAAGGGGAGTTTCGGAACTGGATGTAAGACGGGAGGTCAAAACCAGTATAAAAACTCTAGTTTCCACGCTTTTTATACTTTATTGTTTATTTTCACTATTGCATTAACTTATACACTTGCCTATTATACACAAGTTAGATAATATACAATCCACGAGAATTTCATTTGGTATTGGAGCAAGGTTATTTCAATCTACACTAACACATAATTGAAGTCATTAAATTGGCAAGTACATTTTAAGAAGGTCAATCAACTACTCGTCCCCACTATTTACTTGGTCTAATTATGCTTATTGGTCAACACGCATGCCAATTTTTGTGAAAGCAAATGGTTTAGAAATATGGCTAGCAACTCAAAATAAATATGAAGCACCTGACATTAATATTGGCACATGGATTGACGCATAAAAAGCAGAGGCATTTAACAATGCCAAAGCTACGAATGTTTTATTTTGCTCACTAAATAAAATGAATTTTCACGAGTCATGCTTTGCACTATTGCTTATGATATATGGCATACGTTACAAATTACCTATGAAGGCACAAACAAAGTTAACCAAACAAAAAATTTTATTCTACAACATCAATTTTCATCCATTAAAATGAAATCAAATGAATCAATTATTGACATGTATGCTTGATTTCAAACTATATAAAACGATCTAATGGCACTAGGAGTTAAATTCACTAATTTTGATTTAGTCGCACGAATTTTGAACTCTCTGACAAACGAATGGGAAAGAAAAGCTTTAGCCATCGAATAAGATAACGATCTTTCCTAACTCAAAGTCAAATAGTTAATAGGAAATCTGATGTTGTATGAAGCTAATTTAAAGGCAAGAAAAGAACAAAATCAAGGAAAGAAAAACATCGCATTTCAGGAAAATAATGGCAAGTTAGACTTGGAGGAAGATAAGATAGTTTTCATAGCCAAAAATTACAACAAGTTCGGAAGTTCAAAAAATGATAAAATTTCAAAACAACAGCAACATAAATTCCTCAAATTTAACATCAATGAAATGCTTTGGGTGTGATAAATTTGACCATATGATGAAAAAACGTCCACTAGTAGCAATGGTAAAAAAATTCAAAAATTTCCAGAAAAAGACAAGAGCATTTCAAGTAACCTGGGATGACTCTGAATCTTCCTCTTCATTCGATAGCGATAATAGCTCAGAACTAGCAAATGTTTACTTCATGGGTACCACAGATGAGGTACATCCTGAGTTAACATATGATGAAATTCTTGAAATTAGTATAGAATTAGATGACAAGTATAGAGAATTAAAAAAATTAAATAAAGAAAATGTGGTAAAATTAAATAGAGTTGAATTAGAAATTAGATTGTCAAAAGACGAGAAAACTATTTTAGAAGAAGAATTAAAATTAGCTCAAAAAGAATGTAAAAAAATATCATCCCAAAATGCTACTTTAACACATGATATAGAGAATAATAAAAAAAGAACTATAAACATGAAAAAAAATTAGAATTGAAATAAAATTTCGAATTAGAAATATTAGAAATTTCTGATCTCAAAACTAAATTAGATAAAATTACTAATAATGTTTCAAAATTTAATAAAGAAAAGCAAAATCTAGATAATTTGATAAAGATTTCAAAACCATCAGGAAATAGGAAAGGATTAGGATTTAAAGAAAAATTCATTAACATTCTAGAAATAATCTGGTTTCTAATAATAATCATCAAAGATTGAAGAAGTATAGTACATCATATACAAATTTTAGAAAAACAAAATTTAAATATGAAAATAAGGGACAAAAATGATCAAAATGTGGATTCCTAAAACAAATAACAAATTGATTAGACAAAAACATATAGATGTATATCTAATAGATATAATTTATAATAAAAATTAAATCTCTAAAGGTTCCAACCCTCATGGGTATGGCTACCTTCTCCTACTAACACATTGGACCCTAACGAAGGAAGTGGGTGCCAATTAATTTTTATTTATTTTGCAGGTACCTGAAAACAAAATTAATAACAAGGAGAAATAGATAGTGGATGCTCTGAACATATGATGGGAAGTGCATACATGTTATCAAACATCACTTACATGGACGGTGGCATAGTCTCTTTTAGGGATAATTCCAAAGGACATGTTATCAGAATTGGAAATGTCATCAATGTCGGTATATCTAATTCTCCTATTATTTCAAATGTATTATTAGTTAAAAACTTAAAACACAATTTACTTAGTATAAGCCAATTATGCGATAAGGGATATAGAATTAATTTTGAAAAGGATAAATGCAACATCTTTGGTCAAAATAAAACTTTAATTTTTAGAGGGACAAGAAATTGAAAATTTTATATTCTAAACATGAATATTAATAATAAAAATGATTTATGCTTAACCTCAAATCATGATGATCCATGGATATGGCATAAAAGATTTTGCCACATAAATTTCGAATATATAAAAAAAAATTAGCTAAAAACAATTTGGTAAGAGGACTACCAAAATAATTTTCAAAGTTAAAAATCTATGCGATGCATATCAACTTGGAAAATTAAAGAAAAGCTCATTCAAGTTTAAAAAGGAAATCTCTACTAAACAACCTCTGGAATTACTTCATTTGGACTTATTTGGTCGAACTCAAGTACGTTCGATAAATCACAATAAATATGTCTTTGTAACTATAGATGATTTTTTAAGATATACTTGGATGCTATTTTTAAAACATAAAATTGATACATTCAAAATGTTTAAAATGATTTCTAAACGATTTAAGGCTCTAATGGATTTAAAAATAAAAATTATAAGAAGTGATCACGGTGGAGAATTTGAAAATGAATTATTTACAAACTTTTGTAATAAAAAGGGAATATATCATAATTTTTCTTTTCCACGAACGCCACAACAAAATGGAGTAGCTAAAAGAAAAAATTGCACCTTGCAAGAATGTTCTTGAACTCCCCTAAATGTTAGTGGATTACCAAAGAATTTTCTAGCCGAAGTAGTTACTACTGCATGTTACGTATTAAATCGTATGACTCTTAGACCTATGACTAAAAATACATGTTATTAAATGTTATAAAAAAAGAAACCAAAAGTATCATACTTTTAATATTTGGATCAAAATTCTTTAATCTAAATATGAAAGATAATCTTGGTAAATTTGATTCAAAAGCCGATGAAAGAATTTTTGTTTGATATTCCAATCAAAGCAAAGCATGCATAATTTTTAACAAATGAACAAATGTTATAAAGGGAAGTCTTCATGTCTCCTTTGATGTAAACCTTAAAAATATAAATAAAAACGATGAAGAAAATTTTGACATTAGTCAAAATAAATCCATTGAAATTATGATTGAAAATAATAATGATAATCAAAATAACAATGATTTGAAATCACCACCCCATATTTGAAAAGACCATCCCATTGATAATATAATTGGAAAGCTAGATAATAAAGTTTTAACGAGAAAATAAATAAATAAAATGAGTAATGTATCATTTATACCTAATTTTCAACCAAAAAATTACAAGAAAGCATCAAATGATGATTTCTGGATTTTGGCAATGCACGAACATTTTAATAAACTTGAATGAAATAATGTTTGGGAACTAGTACCAAGGTCAAATGATCAATCAGTAATTGGAACAAATTGGTTTTTGAAAATAAAGTAGACGAAAATGGAAATATTATATGTAATAAAGCAATAATAGTAGCAAAGGGATACAATCAAGAAGAATGAATTAATTATGAAAAGACTTTTGCACCTGTGGCAGTCTTAAAGCCATAAGAATATTATTTGTTTTTGCTTATCATCGTAACTTTAAGTTATTTCAAATGGATGTTAAAAGTGCTTTCTTGAACGCTTTTATAAAAGAAAATGTTTACGTCGAACAACCGCCACCATTTATTCATGAAAAATACCCAGATCATGTTTTTAAACTTAAAGGCATTATATGGTTTAAAACAAGCACCCTGAGCTCGGTATGGTTGATTAAAATCACATTTAAGAAACTCCATTTTTCAAATTGGTAAAGTAGATACAAAATTATTTATTAAAAGAGTATAGAATGATATGTTAATTATTAAAATTTATGTTGATGATACTATATTTGGATTTACTAACGAAAATTTATGTAATGAATTTTCTACAATAATGACAAACGAATTTGAAATGTCCCATATGGATGAATTGAATTTCTTTTAGGATTACAAATAAAACAATTAAATAATGAGATTTTTATAAATCAAGAAAAATATTGTTGAATTACTAAAACGTTTTGGAATGGATACTACATCAAGTAAACCTACTCCAATGAGTACTACTAATCATATAGACAAAGATGAACATGGAAAAGAGTTTGATCGAAAACTATATCGAAGCACGATAGGATCCTTACTATACTTAATAGCCAATAGACCGGATATTATGATGAGTGTTTGTTTATGTGCAAGATTTCAAGCACAACCTAAGGAATCACATCATCGGGCAGTTAAATGGATTTTACGATATATATCTGACACTAAAGATTATGGTCTATTTTATCCAGAAGGTAGTATGTTTGAACTTGTATCTTACAGTGATGCCAATTTTGGTAATTGTAAATCTTATAGCAAAAGTACAAGTGGCATATGTCACTTTATTGGTCAATCATTAGTTTCATGGTTTAGTAAAAAGCAAAATTGTGTTTCTCTTTCGACATATGAAGCCGAATATATTTCTTCTACCTTAACTTGCGCCCAAGTAATATATATGCGGTAAACATTTAAAGACTATGGAAAAATAATTAACAAATCTCCAATATAATGGATAATACTAGTGCTGTAAATTTATCTAAAACCAAATTAATCATTCATGAACAAAACTATAGGTATTCGTCACCATTATCTGAGAGATAATGTTGAAAAAGAAATAATAACTCTTGAATTTGTTAATATCGAAAATCAAATAGCTGATATTTTTATTAAACTGTTAAGTGAACTAATTTTTATTAAGTTAAGATCAGATCTAGGAATTTGTTCATACAATGAATTGGTTAACTAAATTTGCATAAACAATATTTTGTTCACTTAAATTTGTAATAGCTTATATGGACTTTCAACCAAACAATTAATTTTATACTGCTAGAATTAACAACAACCACATAAAAATTTAATAACAACCATTTAAAAACTAACTAGTATATGTTAAACTTTTATGGCTTAACTCATTTTCCTCAACTTATTTTCTAAATATGTATAGCAAAATATAATCTTATAAATTCAACTTATATTCTACTTAAAAATAAATAAACACAAATAAATTAGTAAAACAAATAATACAATGTCTTTCGATCACGACTCCACATATTCAGCCATCGACTATAAATCCCCCTCGTCAGATAGCACTTACGTATCACCAACTAAATCCATAGCTACATCAACTTGTTCAGTTTCTCTAAATATTTTTGCATCACCAACATACCACAATGGCTTTTCTCCTAAAGAAAAGAAAGCTAAGCATTTGATTGATCTGAAATCAACATCTCTCACCGATAAATTTGATGAGATACATCACTATCAATAAGAAATGATCAGCGTTCAACGTGAAATGTATTACGAGCAACGATTTCAAGGATCTCATCTAAATTTTCTCAAAAAGGGTATTCTAGAAATTTGTGGTCATTCACCAACAAAAAATTACATACATCAAAAGTCTCCTCGATTACAAGAACACTTACAAAAGCGCATAACATTACTCCGAGAAATCTATACAAACCGGGACCATCAAACCAAGCTTGGGTTGACACTCCAGCACGTCCAAGTTGGTCTCCACTAAAGCCATTAATTGAAGATATAAAAGTTGAACCGATTTCATGGGATATACATCAAATCAATGATTATGAATTCTCCAACAAAAACTAAACTTATGTTACACATCATACGAATTATTTTTATTTATTAGTTTTTGATATGTATGTTGTATATCGTATTAAAAATTCAATAAAAATTTCATTGATATTAAAAAAATTATCTATATGTCAGAAAATACATATCACGGACGTCTATGAATATACCACAGGCGTTTGTCACAAGTTACAGGTAAAATTTTCCTGTAGCCATAGATGTCTATGGAAAACACACAGACGTTTGTCAAAACTCATGATTTAATTTTTTATAGCCATGGATGTCTGTGGAACCAGCACAGACGTCTATCAAATCTCTCTACTTCACTTTTACCAAAGCCATAGATGTATGTGACTCCTTCACAGACGTCTGTTGCTGCTCTGGCAACAAATTTTAAACAACAATATATAAACAACTTACTCCATTCTTCGATTTACCTCCATTTATATTCCTAATTTATGAAACCCTAGCTATCAAAACATTCAAATTCATCAATCAATGGCCCTAGGAAGGTTACCATCTCTAAAAAGTAAAAACATGGCCAATCTTTCTCCTCCTCTCAATCCTTTATTATGCAAGCTCACATAAACCAATGGCTCTGCAATAATCCCAATGCCACTAAACAATTTGAGGCGCTCTCCTAAAAGAAGATCCACTCTAGTCCTTTTTATCACCTTGGCAATGTGATGGAATATGAAATTCTAGGAATAACTACAGATGTCAGTTGCTGCAGCCTAATTAGCTATGATGAAAATATGGCAATCATCAATCCTTTAGCTATTTACCTTTTCTACTTCAATCAATGTAGTACGGAGATTAGGAATCCAGAGAATGATGATGGTTGGTTGTGGTCAAGTGTTTATGGAAAATAAGTTAAAACTGATGTATATACGGTTGATCGTATTTTAGGATGTTCTTATGTGGGGATTGATTTAGTGGATATACGGATCATGGTCTTCTACCAAGAGATGAAGTTACCTATCAAATATGAGAAGATAGAATGCCCCATTGGAAATCCATTTACCTTCACCCATGTGCTAGACTACAAAATCGAATGCTAATTTATACAATCATTCCTTGTCTAGGTAGTCAAGGACAATTTATCCTAATGACCTTCGAGCTTTGTATGCAATATTTGATCGCCTGTCGGCAAATTGATTAAAATTCATTCATGAGAAAACTAAAGGTTTTTGGTCTCAACATCGTCGCTCCATTGTATAAGCTCTTTGCATAATACACACCTCGCAAAATCATGGAGTTCCTTCATAATTATCACAATATGAAGTAATTCCAACAAAAGATAGTGTCCACGATATCTATCACTGATGCATCTTCCCAAAAGCCCACCTCGTATCATCCCCTTCGACCAATGGACTCTACAACAACATCAATAAGAACATTATGGTCCACCTCCAACTAGCGCCCCTGATCAGAGCTATCCTTTACAATAACCACCTTCCTCTAGTCATGCTACCGAATATTATTCGGACTTTGTAATACAAGAAGCTCGCATTGGACCAACGCCAAATGAATCTCTAAGTGATATGGCGATCAAAAACCAACATAATCAACGTGCTTTAAATAGAAAAATGACTAGACTGGAACATTCTTTCTCTATATGATGACTAAGATGGAGAAGACTTTAGACAAAGTGGTCTCCACTTTAGGCAAAGTGATGCGCAAAGTACATGGTCGATCTTCTTCGTGCTCATTATCTTCTCCTTCCCCAACATCTACACCTCGAGTTCAAACACTAGTTTATCGCTCTCAAGCCTCGCCCAAATTACGACTCACGATAGAGGTAACGGAGGAAAGAATCCTATTTACACATAACCTAAGGAAGAAGAAGAAGACAGTAATGAAATGTATGTGTCTGATACTCCATATTTTCAACAACAATCATACATGAGTTTTTAAGGTCTTTCAATTCACGAAGATGAGAAGTACAATGACCAAACACAATGGTCAGGTACATACGAGTAAGACCGTCTTCTTACTGGGAGTATTACGAGAACTATAGGGGCTTATCATATTCACAGTACAATTAGAGTTTTCATTTATTTTTTCAACTCTTATGCTTATTTGTTCGCTATTATCAACTTTTTCTACAATTATGTCTAATTTTATTTTGAACTTCCATATTTGTCTTTCCATGATCTTACGTGATATCATGCTATGACTATTTAATATTTGTTTTCCTCCATTTCGATAATGACAAAGGGGGAGAAACCTATGCATATACATAGGGGGAGACAAACATATTAATACTTCCATTATATAGTTAATATTTGATTATAGTATTGTTGATATTTGGTTGTAGTATGTTTGATATTTGGATGTATGGTTGTCAATATCAAACATGGGAGATTGTTAGAACCTCCAATTTATGTTTCAATGATAACAACTATATATCATATAAATATATAGACCTTATCAATATTGCAGGTATATGCTACAAGAAGTCACCATGCTCGAATATATTAAGACTAAAAGAGAAACGAAGGCTCATTGGCCATACTGTTGTTAGTAAGGTTATTCTAATGTAAAAGAGTTTAGATAAGATATTGTTAAGGTCTCCTTCAATATATATGCATACACGATCACGCACAATTTCATATGCATCAAAATTAAGGTGAAAAACTATTTTTACGCCTCACGGACGTTTGAGATAAAGCCGCAGACGTCCGTAACAATTATTGGGTTAAAAATTCTCTGAAGTCATAGACATCTAGGTTTCACCATAGACATTTGTCATGTACAAAAACTGTCAATTATGAAATGACACTTCTATTTCATTCAAAAGGAAATCACCTTTCAATGAAATATTGCAGCCTTTAAATTGGATAGACTTTCTCAAATAGTAACATCTTTTCATTTGCACCTTTTTGAAATAGTACTTTGATTGAGAAATATAAATCAACTAACTTGAATTAATCTATTCTTTACACTCTTGATTTCTAAACACTCTCTTGCATATACACTATTCATATACTCTCAATCTATTATAACAAAAATATAATTTGGTTAAATCACTTCCTATAACTCAGAGCATTCATATTCATATAGTCAAAGAATATCATAAGAAGATTTGTACTATGAGTCAAAAATCATATTATTTGGAGCACAAGATAGTCAGAGATACTTTTGTAGCCTATTCCTCCAGGCGAAGCGAGGGTAATTTGTTTAATGGAAATATCGTAGAGGAGCTTTAGGAATGAACGTAGGATGGGAGGTCTGAACCAGTATAAAAACTCTGGTCTGCACACTTTTTATACTTTACTATTTATTTTCTTCTATTGCATTAACTTATACACTTGCTATTATACAAAAGTTAGATATATACGATCCACGAGAATTTCAAGCTGGAGCTACTATGAATGATTTGGACGCTGGAGTTTAGGTGGATGCAAACCAGCTACCTCCCTAGAACGATAATGAAGTGAACGTACGTGATGTACATCGAGAGGATGTTGAGCCAAGAAGGTGCGGAACGACCCTGGACATCAACCGGACCATTCACATGAGGTAGAGCACGACCACCAATTGGCTCCAACTATCTAAACACCGGAATTGGCGGCTATGGTTAAACGACTAATGAGGGAGATCACAAGCTTGACCATTAATGATTAGGAAATCTCGAGGATCCATACCCCACTCACCGATAATATCTTACATGCCGAGTATCCATGGAGGTTCAGCACGCCGTCAATGCCTGCCTACGAAGGAAAAACTGACCCTATGCAACACATCATGAGATATGAATAGATAATAGATTTCGCACAAGCTGATGATGCAAGAATATGTTGATGTTTTCCTATTACTCTCTAGCATAGCAACGATGTGGTTTACGTGAATACCCCCATGGTCAATCTCTAGATTTGACGATCTAACAACAAAGTTCGTGGAGCAGTTCCGTATGCACATAACTTGCCTTAAAGATGTGATGTCCATATCCAGCATGATCCATGCTTTGGAAGGATCGTTAAAAGATTATTTGAAGAGATTTCATGCAACTATCATAGAAGATAGTATTTCGAATGACCATTCAATATTGATGGTGGTAACGAGAATGGTTGATTCAGAATCTGAATTTGGCGATTAGTTAACTGGAAAATCACCTAGAACATTGGAATGTATCTATGCAAAAGAAGCTCAGTATTGAAGGTAGGAAACTAAATGTTCTAGGAAGAAGAATGTTGTAGGACCTAGTGGAGAGGGAGTGCAAAGTAACATTGCAATGAAGCGGTCTAGGGAGAGTTTTGAAAAGTTCAAGTAAATGTCCAAAATGAGCCCAAGAAAAAGAACAAAGGTGGTCATCGAAACCGTGAATGAAGAAGGGATTTTAGAAGAGGAAAGCCTAGGATTCCGATGTGTGATACCTACACATCATTGAATACATCTTTAGAGAATGTTTACTTGTCTACATGCAATACCATGTAGTATATGAAGCCACCTCAGAAAGAATCAACAAAGAAACAAAAACAAACAAGAAAATATCATGGGTTCCGTAAATGTTATGGTCATAACACGAATGAGTTGTAACGACCCTAATTTTGGTTAACATTATTTAGAATATTTAATTAGTTAAGTTAAATAAAATAATGTGATGATTAGGAAATTGAGATTTTTGTTAACAAGGGGTAGCCGTACTATTTAATAAGTGAACTAACATGAGTTAAAATTAAAATAAGTTAGGGAAGATAGATAAAGAGTAAAATAGGAATAAGTATATTCGAATACCATAAACCCTTAAGCCATATTCTCACATTGATTACTTACATTCAAAACAAAATATTAGACAAAATAGAGGCCGTACACCATTAAAAGAAAAAAAGAAGATAAAGAAATAAAAGGAAGGATGGTTAAGTAACCAAATCCATTCTCAAATCTCAATTCCTTAATCTCAAAGCTAAGATGAATAATAACTACATCTCCTATTTTTAATTGATTTCCGTTTTAGATTAAATCCAAGCTAATTTGCAAATGTTTTTCCATGTTTTGATAGTTAAATGGATATATATGATTATTGATGATTATGATGTTCATATAGAGTTTATGGCATGTTTAATATGAAAATCCTGTTAAATGACATACAAATGCCTTGCAATTTTAAAATAAGATTAGAAATGATATTTTAGAAATGAGATTCAATTATTATAATTTTTTGAGTTAATGTGGATTTAATATCAATTTTCTAGTGAAGAAAATGATTTCTTATGTTACGAATAAATAATATATATTTTGGGTCCAAAATTTTTATGTGTTGGAAAACATATTAAAGATGATTTACAGAAATTTTTACAGAAATTTCCTTTGTGTTTTAATGAATATATAAAATTATTTAAGGTATGAGACTTAAATGTTTTATATATTTATAAAAAGAGAAGGGACAATTTATAAATTATTTAAATTACTTACTTTTGAAATACTGGCAGCAATTGTGGAAAAGAAATTAGCAACCAATATTGTTTTGACAACAAGGCAAGTTAGTTGAAAAGATTACTTTGAAACGCTAAAAATCATTTTAAACATGCTTTTTACATGTTTCACCGCTTTTCGCACCTAGGTTCTGACTGAATACTTCCACCTCCATCACCATCGAAACAAATGCACATAGCATCAATGATCTGGTATATACTGAATTCGATATAGGCAGAAGGTATTGGGTCGAAACAAGGGGCTCCGATGGGGTCGAAGTGCTATTTTTCTTTCAAATGGAAATGCGTTTGCTTTGCTTTTGAAAGGAATGCTTTTGACTTTGTTGGCTTCTGATTAGGTCAAATTGATTTAAGGAACAGTTTCGAATGAGATTGGGCCTTTTCTTTTTAAGTAAATGCTTTCGAAGGGGTCGAAACTCCTTGTTGCCGCTTTCTAGAAGAAAATGGTTTCGAAAGGGATACTTTGCTTTTAAAACTTAGCCGCTTCTCTAATGCTTTCGAAGGGTTGGTTTCAACATCATCATTTCTTTACTTAGGATTTTCTTTTAAATGAGTGTTTTTGACTTAATTGTTTTACGACTTTTTTGCTCCGTTGAAGGTAAAACCCATAGGTTTCGAAGGAGATAGTTATTATTACTTTCGAAAGGTTCCACATGTTTTACTTTGGACCCAAATGCTATTGAAATGTTTATTTTAAGTAGAATACTTTAGTGCTTTTGAAAGGTAATAAGTAAAGGTTTCGACGGGAAGGTTCCTAGTATTTTCCAAAGGAATGTATATAGGGTTCTGAAGAGGCGATTCCTCAATGTTTTTAAAAAAAGTTAAAGGAAGGTTTCCAATAGTTTCAAATGGCAGGATTAAAGAGTTTTAAAAGAAGGATGTATAAAGTTTTAAAGCTTTTGAAAAGAATGTTTTTCAATTTTTTCGAAAGGGTAATTAAGAATGGTTTCGAAAGGTATGTTTTGGCCTTTCCGCCTAAGGTTATAACGTAAAATGTTTACTTGTTTTGAAAGGGGTACTTTTAATAGTTTCAAAAGGGGTACTTTCAAAGGTTTAAATGTTTTCATCAACGAAGTTTTGAATAAAGTGTATGTAACATGGCAAATTGCTTTTAGTAAAGCACAGAATATTTTCCTTGTTTAAGTATGGTTTAAAGGGAGTAGATCATTTTGAAAAGATTTTCAAGGAAAAATTAAAGGGTGGTTAACCCTAAGAAATGACTTAGATTAGAATACCAGATAGGATTGGCATAGGGTCGCACCCTACTCGTTAGCTATTAGCCCCTAGCTAATTTAGTCCAAAATCTAGTGTGTAGGGCATAGTCACAGGTAAGACTTAAATGATGGTTACAAATAGAAAGGAATATATATGTACAGGGAAAGGTTATTGGTGAGTCCGCAAAACCATTAGGATCAGGAGACCCTTGGAGATGTAAATTAGGAACAGCTCGTCCGGAAGGCTTATCAAAGAGATGTTAGATCATATTTATCATTTTGTCTGGTAGGCCCTAGTCATCCAAAGGTTAGTAGTTAGCCAAAAAAACTATTGTTTTATGGATAAATGGTCCATTCATTACCAGTTTTGAGCATATATGACATCTACTATTTTTGCATAATCAGTTTGATTAACTAGTTTGGTTGCAGGATTACAATTTGCAAAAAGATATGTTTTAAAGGGATATTAGTGAGGGGAAACCGGTTTCGCTAAGCGGCTTGGTTTTACTTGATATTAATAAACCGAGATGTAATATTATTTACACCAGGCTTATGTCTGACTCGAAGTTTATGATTTTCACCTTAAACTCTCGGGTGCTCAAAATTGATTTGAGTAGGCTGAGGGTCGAGGTTTATAGGTGTTAGTAGGTTGGCGGATAAAGCTTCCATAGACGAGAAGGTCGCTGACGGATAGCTATTTAGGAATTGTTGTCTTTGTTTTATTCTACTGTATTGGATTAAGTCAATTTTGACTATATAGTACTTTGGCCAACCAAATGTCGTTCTTGGCATATTTATGTAATAATTATATTTGATCTGAACCTAAAAACGGTTATGGGATTATGTAATTGAATATGAAATATTGTTTTGAAATGTAATCAAAAAAATTGTTTTCATCTGTGATGATTTTATCTCATATTCATGTGACTGATATTATGGATACCATCAATAGTACCGTATTTGGTCATCGGAAGTTAATATGATGGATGACTGTAGCATTTGTAGCGCATAGCTTCGGGCCTCCAAATAGGGGATGTTATAACCTGATATCAGATCATAGGTTTATGAAAAAAAATTAAACTTAAAAATGGTTTTGAAAACATAATTCTAAGGAATTAGAGATAAGATCGGGGTATGGGATAACGCTAGTAGTAACATACTTATATTGGCTATATATAATCATATGCTTGATCTCGAGTCTCCTATCTCTATTAGGTTATTCTTCTGTATATCATGAGATCGAATACAGATATGGATGCTGGAAGTGGAAGAGTTAATATTGGAGGGGGAAGCACAACTACAAATGGAAAGGCAGACCAAATACGAGAAGGAACCAATGTCAGGCACAAGCTGCAAATGTGGATGTTAGAGTCCCGCAAGTTGATATGGGAGCGATGTATCATTTTTTCATGAACATGATGCAAGCGGGGGTTGCTACTAGAGTAGTTGAGGAAGGAAATTAAGAACTTCGGTGGTGAACAACTATGTTATTCTGAGTAGATATTATGCTCGGCTAGGAGGAAAGCCGTTTATTTGTACTGAAGATGTCGTTGAAGTAGAGAACTGATTACTCAACTGCGAGAGGATCTTTGCAGATCTGGGGCTTAATGCTAAGCAAAAGAGAAGGCTTGCTTCCAGACAGCTTCAGGAAGCAGTGCTATACTGGTGGAACAACATTACAGTTGGAGTTAATGAGGAGAATATTACATGGGCTGAGATTGCGAAGTCCACTCTGCTCAGGAAGTTTGTTGAGTTAGAGCAAGGGGATATGACTATACTTGAGTATGCGAGGAGGTTTGAGGAGTTAATAAGATATGTCAATGCTATAGTTGGTACTGTGATTATGAGCAATGAGAAGTTCATCAGGGGGTTGAATCCTAAGCTTGGTAGGGCTATGTTATCTCACATTAGGGATCCTTGTGATGTTGTAATATAGATGGCTTTAAGACATGAGGAGATGCTTGCTTTTTTGGATAGGCAAAGGAAGTCCAGGTAGGGTAGAGTCAGAGAAGAAAGTTCTTTCATAAGAAAGGAGCTTAGAAGGGTAAAGCTGTAAAGATGGAAAAGTTGGAGGTTGTCTGCATTAAGTGTGATAAGAAGGGACACTATGCTCATGAGTGCCAGACAGGCAAGGGAAAGAAAGAGGCTAAGAAGAAGAAGGTGAAATGTTTCAGCCGTGATCAAGTTGGGCACTATAAGAACCAGTGCAAAGAGCTTGCTAAAGATGGAAAGGGTAAAGTATTTGCATTGGAGCCACCTACCTCGAGGCTAACAACAGAGGAAATGGGAAAACTATATTGGGAGGTTCGCTTATGATTCATGGTATGTCAAGTAGTGTTCTATATGATACCGATGCATCGCATTCTTTTATATCTCATTGTTTGGTAGATAACTTAACCTAGAACCTATTACTTAGTTACTTCCTCAAGCGTTGCAAAGTCGATAGCAGGATATGCGATTCTTGGGATGAAGTGTGACCACCTAGAGTTTCATTTGTTAGGTCATACCTTGGTTTGCAGTTTGCATGTATTTCATTTCGTAGGATTCGGAATCATTTTAGATATGGATTGGTTAAGTAAGTACGATGCTAGGATATTTTGTCATGATAGAAAAATATCGATTAGACACCCTGATTGTAGTGATTGGATTGTATATACCGTAGAAAACCTTAGGTGTGAGGTGAATGCTTTGTTCAGTGTTGTGGAGGTAGAAGACGAGTTGGATCGCATTTTCATTGTTGGAGAATTCGTGCATGTTTTTGAACCTATAATAGGACTGCCACCGAAATGAGCCATTGAGTTTTGAATAGATTTAGTACCAAGAGCAAAACCAGTGAGGAGACCGCCAAGCAGGATAACACCTACCGAGATGAGGGAATTAAAGGTGCGGTTGGTTGATTTGGAAGGCAAAAATTTTATTAGGCTAAGTAGTTCGCCTGGGGGAGCAGCTGCACTGATTGCTAAGAAGCCGGATGGATTGTCAAGGTTGTGTATCGATTATCATCAATTGAATGAGAAGACGACAAAGAATCGATATCCATTACCTAGAATTGATGATTTGTTTAATCAGGTTAGTGGAGCTAAAGTGTTTTCTCATATGAATTTGGCAATAGGATTCCATCAGCTTAGAGTGGCAAAGGATAATATTCCTTTGACGGTGTTTAGTACCAGATATGGATCATAAGAATGGTTAGTAATGACGTTCGGACTAACTAATGCGCCAACATTCTTTGTAGATTTGATGAACCGGATTTTTCGAGAGCACTTGGGTAAGTTCGTACTGGTGTTTATAGATGATATTTGGATATGCTCTAAGAGTGATAAAGAGCATGAAGTTCATCTTGGAGTGGTACTTGAGACGCTAAGGCAGCATCAGTTGAAGGCGAAGTTTTTAATGTGCTAATTCTGGAAGAAGGAAGTGAAGTTTCTTGGTCATGTAGTCTCAAAGAAAGGGTTGTTTGTATATCCAACTAAGATTGAAGAGGTAAATAATTGAAATAGACCCGGGACGGTGATTGAGATAAGAAGCTTCCTTGGATTAGCTTGGAATTACCAATGATTTGTTAAGGATTTTTCATGGATAGCTGTACCGATGACCAAGCCAACATGAAATGATGTGAAGTTTGTTTGGACTGATAATGTGAGGAGGCATTCCAAAAATTGAAACGCTTATTGACTAATGCATCTATGTTAGTTGTTCAGGAAGGGAATCAGGAATTAGTGGTGTATATAGATGCATGTGGAACTGGGTTAGGAGCTATGTTAATGCAAAAAGGTAGAGTGATTGCCTATGCATCTCGACAGCTTAGATCGCACAAAGTAAGATTCCTACTCATGATTTGGAGTTGACAGTGGCAATCTTCGCATTGAAGATTTGGAGATATTATCTTTTGGGAGAGCGATTCGAGTTATACACAGATTATAAGTCGCTAAGGTATTTATTCTCTCGAAAGGAGTTGAATATGAGATCACAGATGTGGTTATTTTTTTGGCCACTTGTGACTTTGGAATTGAGTACACACTAGTGAAAGGCAACAAGGTTGTAGATGCACTTAGAAGAAAATATCAGGATGCAGTGTTTGCGATCATAGTCGAGTGGAAAAATTTAGAAGCGTTGACGACGTGTAGAGTACGGTGGAGATCTGAAGATGAATCTAGCGGAGAAACTGTAGTGTTATCATGTTTGGAAGTTCGACCTGTGATGATCGAAAAGATTGCTTTTATATAGACAGAGGATCTAGTGTCAGTTGAATGGATCGAGAAGTTAAAGGATAGAATGGAGAGCGATGACTTGAAGGATTTTAGTCTTGACTAGAATGGGCAGTTGAGAAAGAAAGGATGATTATGTGTTTTGAATGTGGGAGACATTAGAAAGGAATTCCTTGAGGAATGCCATCATTCGAAGTTTACTATTCATCCGAGAGAAGTAAGATGTATGAGGACATGAAGAGGAGTTTCTTCTGGAAAGGTGTGAAGAGGGACGTTGGCTTATGGGTGAAGCGGTGTCTGAACAATCAATAAGTAAAAGTCGAAAAGCAAAAACCAAGTGGGTTGCTACAACGTTTAGATGTCCTAGCATGGAAGTGGGATTGTATCTCCATGGACTTTATAGACGGATTGCCAAGGTCAAATAGAGGAAATGAAAGTATATGGGTTATAATGGATAGGTTAGCCAAGAGGCCCATTTCATTCGAGTTCAGTCAACCAGAACGGCACCTGTTTTAGCTAAGTTATTTATGAAGAATTAGTCAGATGCATAGAATTCTTAGTAGTATCATAAGTGATAGAGAATATGTTCACTAGCGAGTTATGGAAGAGTCTACATGAGATTTTAGGTACCAAGCTTAAGATGAATACTGCATATCACCCTTAGTTGGATGGGCTGATAGACAGAGTCAATAAGGTACTTGAGAATTTGTTACAAGCTTGTGTACTAGATTTCGGGGGATCATGGGAAGACCATCCACACTTAGTCGAGTTTTCGTATAGCAACAATTATCAAGAAAGTATAGGGATGGCACCATTTGAAGCTTTATATGGAAGGCCATGCATATCTCCAGTTTGTTGGTTAGAGACTGGGCATAGATCAATTTGGTTCGGATTTAGTAGAGAAGCTGTAGAGAAGATTGAGTTGATTCCAGTTATAATGAAGGAAGCTCGGTCTAGGGAGAAGAGTTATGCAGATAGACGACAGAAAGACTTAGAGTTCTCTGTTGAAGATCATGTTTTCGTCAAAACACCATCAATGAAAGGTGTGATCAGGTTTGGGAAATCAGGGAAGTTGGCACCGAGTTTTGTAGGATCATTCTCTATAGTAGAAAGGATCGGGAAACTCGCATGTAGAGTGGAGTTACCGAAGAATTTGGCTGGAGTCCACGATGTTCTTCATGTTTCTGACCTAAGGAAATGTATTCGAAATCCAGAGACTACTATAACATCGACTGTGTTAGAGGACTTAGTAATAGAGCCAAACTTGACTATAGTTAGAAATTCAGTTCGCATTTTCACAAGAGATAAGGAAAGGCTAAGGAACAAGACAGTCGGATTAGTTAAAGTCCAGTGGAGTGACAATGAGAGAGATTGTACTTGGGAGATCGAGAGTAGAATTCTAGATACTTATCCTAACTTGTTTCATGGTAAGTTTTACCTTTTTGTTGATTTGATGTGCACCTTTTCGTAATTTCAAAGATGAAATTCTTTAAGGAGGGGAGTATGTAATGACCCTAATTTTGGTTAACATTATTTAGGATATTTAACTAGTTAAATAAAATAAAATAATTTGACGATTAGGTGATTGAGATTTGTGTTAACAAGGGGTAGCCTTGCCATTTAATAAATGAACTAACATGAGTTAAATAAAAATAAGTTAGGGAAGATAGGTAAGTGGTAAAATAGGAATAAGTACATTCTAATACACTAAATCTTAAGCCATATTCTCACATTCGTTACTTATGTTCAAAACAAAATAATAGACCAAATAGAGGCCGACCACCATTAAAAGAAAAAGTAGAAGAAGATAAAGAAATAAAAGGAAGGAAGATTATGTAATCGAATCCATTCTCAAATCTCAACTCCTTAATCTCAAAGCTAAGGTAAATAGTACCTACATCTCATGTTTTTAATTGATTTCGGTTTTAGATTAAATCCGAGCTAATTTTCAAATGTTTTGCCCTGTTTTGATAGTTAAAATGGATATATATGCTTGTAGATAACTTCTGATCTTTCATATAGAATTTATGACATGTTTAATGTGGAAATCCTATAAAATGACATCCAAATGCCTTGCGATTTTAGATCGAAAATGATATTTTAGAGATGGGTTTCAAATTTTATAATTTTCTGAGTTAATGTAGATATAGAATCAATTTTCTAGTGAAGAAAATGATTATTTGGGTTATGACTAAATAATATATATTTTGGGTTCAAAATTTATACATGTTAGAAAACATATTAAAGATGATTTACAAAAAAATTTACAGAATTTTCCTATGCATTTTAGTGAATATATAAAATTATTTAAGGTATGGCACTTTAAATGTTTTATATATTCATAAAAGGAGAAGGGGCATTTTGTAAATTATTTAAATTACTTACTTCCGAAATTTTGGTAGTAATTTTAGAAAAGAAGTTAGCAACCAATAATATTTGACAAACAAGGCAGGTTAGTTAAAAAGATTACTGTAAATGCTAAAAATCAATTTAAACATGCTTTTTACATGTTTCACCACTTTCGGCACCTAGGTTCCGGCTGTGTACTTTTTCCTCCATCACCATCAAAACAAATGCATATAGTATCAGTAATTTGCTACATAGTGAGTTGGATATAGGCGGAAGGTATTTGGTCAAAATAAGTGGTTCCGATAGTGTCGAAGCGTAATTTTTCTTTCAAATGGAAATGCACCTGCTTTGCTTTCAAAATGAATGCTTTCGACTTGGTTGGCTTCCGACTAGGTCAAATTGATTTAAGGAATGGTTTCAAATGAGGTTGCGCCTTTTGTTTGAAGTAAATGCTTTCGAAAGGGTTGAAACTCCTTGCTGTTGTTTTCTACCTTTCGAACCAAATGGTTTCGAAAGGGATACTTTGCTTTTAAACTTAGCCACTTCTCTAATGCTTTTGAAGTGTTGGTTTTGACACCATCACTTCTTTACTTAGGAATTGCTTTTGAAAGAGTGTTTTCTACCTAAACGTTTTATGACCCTTTTTCTTCGTTGAAGGTAGAACCCAAAGGTTTCGAAGAAGATAATTTTAATTGGAATCAAAAGGTTTCCACATATTTTACTTGAACAATTGCTTTTGAAAGATTTTTTAAGTAGTATACTTTGGTGATTTCGAAAGGTAATAAGTAAAGGTTTCGACGGGAAGGTTTGTAGTATTTTCGAAAGGTATGTATATAAGGTTTCGAAGGGATGATTTCTCAATGTTTTTGAAAGGTTTAAAGGAAGTTTTCCATTGGTTTTGAAAGGCGAGATTAAAGAGTTTTAAAAGAAGGATGTCTAAGTTTTTAAAGCTTTCGAAAGGAAGGTTTTTCAATGTTTTCAAAAGGGTTATTTATAATGGTTTCTAAAGGTAAGTTTTGGCCTTTCGGCCTAAGGTTGTAGAGTAAGTGTTTTACTTATTTCGAAAGGGGTACTTTCAAAGGTTTGAATGTTTTCATCAACAAAGTTTTGAGTAAAGCATATGTAACATAGCAAGTTGTTTTGAGTGAAGCATAGAATATTTTCCTTATTTAAGTGTGATTTAAAGGGACTAAATTATTTTGAAAATGTTTTCAAGGAAAATTTAAAGGGTGGTTAACCTTAAGAAAAATGACTCGAATTAGAAGACCGGACGAGGCTGCCTAGGGTCGCACATTACTCATTAGCTAGTATCCCCTAGCTAATTTAGTCCTAAATTCCAGTGTGTAGGGCTTAGTCATAGGTAAGACTTAAATGTTGGTTACACACAAAAAGGAATATATATGTACATAGTTAGGTTATTGGTGAGCCTGCAAAACTATTAGGAATAGGAGACCCTTGGAGATGTAAGTTAGGGACAGACCGTCCAAAAGACTTATCTAACAGATGTTAGATCATAATTATCATTTTATTTGGTGGGCCTGAGTCAGCAAAAAGTTAGTAGTTAGCTAAATAAAACTGCATTTTTTCAGACAGATGGACCATTTATTACCTATTTTGAGCATATATGACATTTTCTATTTTGACATAATCAGTTTGATTAACTAGTTTGGTTGCAGGATCACGATTTGCAAAAAGATATGTTTTAAAGGAATATTAGTGAGGGAAACCAGTTCTGCTAAGTGGCGTGATCTCACTTAATATCAATAAACCAAGATGTAATAGTATTATTCACACCGGCTTTATGCCTGACTCAATGTTTATTTTTTTTCCCATAAACTCTCAGGTGCTTAAAATTGATTTGAGTAGGCTGAGGGTTGAGGTTTATAGGTTTTAGTAGGTTGGTGGATAAAGCTTCTGGAGATGAGCAGGTGGCTGACGGATAGTTATTTAGGCATTACTGTTTTTTTAATATATAGTACTCTGGTCAAACAAGAGGGCATATTCATCGCTCTTGGCGTATTTATGTAATAATTGTATTTGATTTGAACCTGGGAAGCAATTATGGGATATGTAATTTGAATATGAAATATTGTGTTGAAATGTAATCAAAAAAGCTATTTTAATCTATGATGATTTAATTTCATATTCATGTGACTCTGATATTATGGATACCATTAACATTACCGTATTTGGTCACCGGAAGTTAATACTATAGATGATTACGGCATCTATAGCGTTTACCTTCGGGTCTCCGGATAGGGGATATTACATGAGTGTAGGCATCTCCAGAGTATTGTTGAGAAATTGATTCGGTCGGTTCTACAAGAACATATATCCAAGGGATGACAAGGAGGAGCCCAAAGAGACCAAGGCTTCATCGGCTAAGCTGATGATTGACATCACGGTCAGACCAAGGACTTATCAAGGGTCCTAAAGGCGGGTCACTACTCAGCTACCTAATGATGAAAGAATTTATTCGTTTTCTCCGAGAGAATCTTGACGTGTTCACTTGGACTCACTCTGGCTTGTATGGGTTCTCGCCGACCATTGCAAGCTATGCATTAGATATCGACCCGAGGCATGTCTTAGTGAATAGAAAAAGGCATGGCATGGATCTGAAGAGATCTATTGCCCCTAAAGAGGAGGAGGATAGACTCAAAGACAATGGGTTTATTCACGATGCCCTCTACCCTAAGTAGGTATCTAATATTGTACTTGTGAGAGAGGCGAATGGAAAATTGCTGACATGCGTTGATTGCTCGAATTTGAACAAGACGTGCCCAAAAGACAGTTTTCCCCTTCCAAGGATCGACCAGCTGTTAGACTCAACTACAGGATACGAATTGCTATCTTTCATGGATGCGTACTCTGGATATAACTAAATCCCAATACTGATTGGGAGCATACCAGCATCATTATCGATGTTGGATTGTATTGCTACGTGGTAATGCCATTTTGATTGAAGAATGCTGGAGCAACTTATTAGGACCTAGTCAAAAGAATGTTTAAAAATCATATTGGAAAGTTGATGAAGGTATACATGGATGATATGCTCATGAAGTCATGACAATTAAGCGACCACATTAAGACTTAACAGAAATGCTCGATATCCTCTGATATTATAAAATGAATATCAATCCTCTGAAATGTTCTTTCGGCGATACGTTAGGAAAGTTCTTGAGTTTTATCTTCAATACTCGTGGAATCGAAGCTAATCCCAAGAAGGTTTAAGAAATTCGCTATATCCAAGTGCAAATACCATCAAGTCAGTAAAAACTTTAAATGGGAAGGTTGTTGCCCTAAGTTGATTTATTTTCAGAACCACCAATAAATGCGTTCCTTTCTTTAATTAAATTAGAAGAGGGAAAAAGAAATTGAATGGATGCAGCATTGTGAAGATGTATTCCATGCTTTAGTTAACCATTTAGAGAAGTGTCCCATTTTATCAAAGCTGGTGAATCACAAAGGCTTGTATATCTATGGCCGTACCGGTACACGCTATAAGTGCCAAACTACTTCATGAGGAGAATCGTACCTAGAGACTAGTCCATTATGTTAGCAAGCCAATAACAGAAGCTAAAAGGAACTACCTAAAGATAGAAAAGTTAGTGTACTACTTGTTGATTGCTTCAAGGAAGTTCTGCCCTTATTTTCATGCTCATCCTAATAACGGTTACACCGATTAGCCATTACGACAGGTCCTATAACGATTTGGGACATCTGGGAGGTAACTCAAGTGGAACATCGAACTGAGTCAATTTGACATCACTTATCTCCCTCGGAGAGCCATCCAGGGATGTGTTGATCTTCCATAGAGCAATGAAGCCCCTAACATTCGGTGGAAAATGTATACGGATGGATCATCTAATGATCGTTATTCTAGAGCCGAAATTATGTTAGTAACTCAAAAAGATCGATAAATTTGCTACACCTTGAAGCTTGACTTCCCTACAACAAACAATGAAGCTGATTATGATGCTTTGATTGCTGGACTCAAAATAGATAGAGAAACGAAAATAAAATCTGTTGAAATCTTTTGCATCTCACAATTGGTAGTATACCAATTCAGGTGAGTTTACCAACCTAAAGGACTATGACTCACCCCGTACCTTATCCAAGTCTAAGAGCTATTGAATGACTTTGAGTATTATGACATCACGCATATTCCTGGGGATTAAAACAAAGAGTCTGACTCATTGGCTAAGTTTGCTAGCATGGGGAATACACAATAGATGGGCTTGGTTCCAGTTGAAATACTAGACACTCCAAGAATATAGAAATCGACTAGGTACTAGAGATAGAACCCGAGAAGGAGTCGAGGATGACTCCGATTAAACATTATTTACTACAGGGATTCCTTCCCGAACAAAGGAATGAAGGGAAACAAGTGCTTCACAAGGCTTCACAATATATCATTTAGGAAAGAGTTATGTATAGAAAGAGTCTTACCATTCTCCTAATCCATCGTATCACTCATGATGAAATAAAATGAGTCCTAAAGGAAGTTCATGAAGGGGAATGTAGTGATCACACTAGGGAGCAAACCCTAGCAAAGAAAATACTCTGTTATGGGTATTATTGGCCGACTATTAACCGAGATGCTATCGATAACTCTAGGCAATGTGAAAAGTACCAAATGTATGCAAAAGTTTTCAGAGCTCCACCGACGGAAATCACACAAATGATGGTTATTCCATAGCAATTTTCCATATATAGCATAGATATTATCGGTTCTTTTCTGATCTCTAAAGGTTATGCAAAGTACACCATCGTCGTAGTTGACTACTTCACCAAATGGGCCAAAGAAGAACCTTTAGCCATTATCACAACAAAGAAAGTAATCAACCTCATTGTTCAGAACATCATTTGTCATTTTGCCTTCCACGAACCATTGTTACTAACAATGGAACCCAATTCGACATCGCTGAATTCAAAGACTTCTGCCGTCGGCATCATATCGAGATGAGATATGCGGCAGTTCCTTATCCTCAAGAAAATGGACAAGTTGAAGCTATGAATAAAATCATAAATTTCATTTTGAAGAAGCATTTGGAAAAGGCTAGAAGCATATGGGTGAACTCCTAACAGCATTATGGGCTTACAGAACCACTCATAAGTCTACGACTAGTCATACCCCATTCATCCATGCTTACAGCTACAAAGCCATCATTCCTATTGAACTCAAAGTCCCTTCTCATTCAGTGACCTACTACGATCCTAGAACGAATAGAGATCTCCTCTTAGAATCTCTCAAATTTGTAGATAAGAAGCGTGAGGAAGTTGATTTGTGGGCAGCTGCACATCGACACCGAAATGCTTAAAACTAAAACACTAAAGTACGACTTGGAACCTTTTTATCAACAATCTCATCTTGAAACTGGTTTTTCCTGCCCCATCACACATGAATCCTACTTGGGAAGGACAATATGTCATTGAACTGAGATATAGAGAAGGAACTTTCAAGCTGGCGAATGTTAATGGCATCACACTCCTAAGGGCGTGGAATAACAAGTATTTACGATGCTATTTCACTTAGTTTATTTTTTTCATTCAGTTGTGTTCAATTTTTTAATTTGCTTTGGCATTTGATTTCCTAGATACGTAATAAGACAAATTATATAAATTCTTTCCATTTGGCAAATAAAGCTTGAAATTTACTTCATATTTGTAATTGTTGTAGCACTATATATAAGTTACGATACCCGACTAACTAATACTGACATAATCAAGCAAGTTCTTAGAGTTTAGAGCTAGCTGATAACATAAGTTCATGATTGAACTAAACAAAATGAGAATGGTCTAACCGGCCATTTGATGATTCTTGCTCACTACTCAATGGATGGAATACGTAACAAGGAATGGATGTGACTCGACCATCCAATGACCAAGTTAATCCTAACGAGTGATGAGACAAACATGAGTCAAAGAAATCGTGATAGACCAATTTCTCCTAAGTTAAACCCTGGACTTAGAGGGAAATCAATCAATTGAAGAAGTACGATCAAATTATTTTTTGAAATAACTCTAGGTCCCTAAAGTGTAGACTAGAGCATAAACACGAATTGGATGCGAGAGATCACCCATCAACTAACTCTTATCCCCCATAGTGCGGATATGAGTATAAAAAACTAGATGAGTGTAGTTTGATCACTCACTACACCAAAAACTCCAACTTAAAACCTACAGGAGGAGCTAAACTCACCGAGGATGGAGTTTTACCATCCATTATCTAACTCCGCTAACTATGACTAGGGGTAGGAGTATAATCACTCAAATCATTAGATCCGATGGCGTAACGCTAGGGCTTGAGTCTAGTGTTTAATATAGCTTAAGGCCATGACCACATGGAGCTTTGAGTGAAAATTAACAAACGATGGCCCGAGTTAACGAGCAAGAATTACAATTTAATGGAAAAGTAATAGCTCGATTACTTAGGCAAAATTTACATAAGTGTTTGATAAAAAAAAGAAATTTTATTGCATATTAAACATGAAAATTGTGGTACATGTTTATTAAAAAAACAGTACCAGAATAGTCATGGCAAACAAGAAGAGAATAGCATCTACACAAGCTATGTACAAACTAAGTCGAAGTAAGGACTATTTCTTTTGCCCTTTTACTCTTTTGGATTTTTTGGTAGTTGCTTCACCCAAGCTGCCGGTTGTTTTTCTTTTCGATCCTTTGTCGCCTTTGGTAAGAGAGCTTTCATAGGTTAGAGGAAGTTCTTTGGGAACCGATCCATCGGATGAAATGAGTTGAAGTGGGATAAGATTTGGATCGTTGATGTCCGCATCATCGAGTCCGGCCTTAGCTTGTTTTTTCAATGACTCCTCTCTCTCTCTATGCACTACTTTTAGCTGAGCTCATCGGTATGTTCATAGGCACCAGTGATCATGACGTCATCTGATTCATCTGGAAGCGGCTGGTCATTAGTTTTTTCATCATCAAGTGCGGCCTTGGAATGTTGGCCACTCGAATTTCAGTAGATATCAGTTATTGCTCCATGGCGGTACCTTTCCTAGAGTTTGGCTGGAACACGGAAGACCCGCAGATTCTTGGAAACAAGAAAATAAGGCGATGACTATTGAACATGAGGAAAGAAATCTCTTGAATAATGGAGAATAAAGCAGGATACCTATATCTGGCTGACTTTCAGTTGTTGTCGAAGTGCTCCCCTCTAGAATTGGAGTCAAAACCTTCGGTTGATAGCTGGGTCTGTCCTGATCATAGCTCGAATCTTGTTTCGGACCAAGACAAACTAACGCTCTGACTGTTTGAAGTGAAGGAGGACCTTTAGGATCATACATCGAACACTCTTCAATGTTTTTCCCTTTAATGGAGGGTGCTAAAATATCAAAGTATCGGAGCCCGCAGCAGCAAGGACTAAAGGTTCATCCCCATGAAGAATCTCGCATACCACCTTCTCTTCATCTAAATCAACTTCACCGAGGGCTTTCTTCTTCTTTCAACATGTATTCCTAAGCCTCAGTGAGCGATTCAAGACAACCCTCTCCAAGGAAACTCAGATCATGATGGATTAGCACTTTAGCATTATATTCAACAATTAAAAGATCGAACTATCCTTAATCTCATTTCGACCATCTTCTTTGGCATCTTCTAACTAGGCCTCGATCTGCTCTTTAACCTTATTGTGGCCTTCTTCTCTTTCCTCTTTTTTAAGGACTTCAATTTGAGTGAGTTGCTGATCAAGCTTAATATTCAGTCCCCAGGCTTCGATGGCCTCTTCGTAATGTCTTTGCGACTTTTCCTGCGCTTCCAGTTTTTCTTCCTGCTCTTTTTTAACGATTTCTTGAGTTCCTCAACACAGTAGGCCATAATTTTTTTCTCTTTTTGGAGTGAATCTTTTTCCAAAGAAATCACACCACTACGATTGAGGGAAGCATCCAATTTATTTTCGTGAGCTGCTTCTAGACGACTAACCGCCCCGGATGTTTCTTTGGCATACTTTTTGACCATAGTTAGCTTCGCTGTCAACTCCGAGATCTTATTGTCTTGATGTTTAATAATGTCTTTATCATGGATCGCCTCTAGCTTGAGATGATCAATTTCATGTTGTCTCTCGATAAATTCCTTGGAGATTATTTTAGCTAGATGCGAGAATGCTTCGTGTTGACGCATTCCAGGGAACTCGCTTTGGCACTCCTTAGATTTTTATGAATGGAAGGAACTTAAGCTCACCGAAGCAAATTTTTGGAAAAATAACCTTAAGTTTCAGCCAATTTTTCTACCATGGATGCCTCAGGAGCTGTAGTATGCAAAGCTGGATTTGAAGTAACAATTGGACATTTGCTTGACCTACGATCATGGGACTGTCTGAAACCAAATGAACCAAAATACTATTATGGCGGCACAGCAATTTGAGGAGCATTGAAAGAAGTTTTATAGCCACTATGTACCAGAAGATTGGGCTAAACTTCTTAATGAGACGATTGAGATTGAGACTTATGTTCAAAAGATGAAGAATCCCTCGAGCGATGATTTCTTTCTCGGCTGTCATCTATCTCTCTCTCTTGATGCCTACCGAGTTTGGGCCATGGTTGGATCCATATTGTATTAGGGAGCTCCTCAAGAAATCGAAGGACCAAGATTGAGACATCACACCTGCAAACCAAATAAGAGTGTATAAGTGACCATCAAATGAAAGATAGACAAAAATCGTGCAGTGAAATATGTGTGGTTGTGAGTGTCTTAGTATCCCCTAGACGGACCAGTTGCTATAGCCTTGTCCATAGGAGTGTTCTCCTCTTTGCTAGTGGGAGGAACGTCGTTACCACTCTTGGTGGGAGAATTGAGCCTCCTCATACTACTATTAGGGAAGTCTTAAGCCATGATAATGATATCATCAGGGATCGGGAGATTCGAGAAGAAGACTCTTCATCAACCGAGGTGATGATGAACTTTGGCTCTCTAGCAGTTTTTCTCCAGTAGAGTTTATATGCGAGCATTTTTTTTCTCTCCTTGTTGGCATGTGAGATTATACGCCTTGTGATGGTTCGACCATAGGTGCATTACCCAGACCCACATCAGCATCGCCAGGCTTGTTGGTTTCGGCACCTCTAATTTTGCCTCTTCGATGTCATCCTGAGCCTCCTCGACTGAGGGCATGATAGGGCTATCAGCACCACCTTCTTTTTCTGCAGCATTCCTTGGTGGTGCAGAACTTCTTGAAAGCCCGATGCTGCGACCTTCTTCTAATCGCCCAAAAAGAGATAACCATTCATCGGTCATAAGGGACCTGATGTCCCTATCCTCAACTGGGGTGGTACGGATGGTAGAAACCGCCCTTGCAAAACTGTCACCTTTTGGATGTGGATGGACATCTAAAAAATTTCAAAGTATTAGTTACTATAAATATGACTTGGGCAAAAAAAATTGAGAATAAAGTGAAGACAACACTTACATCCTTTCAACCATTGCCTTACGAAGCCAGGCAAACAACGAACGTAAAACCATTTGTGTTTAAAGATGCTGAGCTTGTTTTAGGCACTCATTAAAACTTGATAGCCAGGAAAAGGCTCAAGGAAAGTGTAAGAAAGGCTTCTTATCCATCATTTGCAATTTAAATAAACTTGATGTTCTTAGGAGATGATGGGTGGAACAGAACATCCATAAATAGCAAGAAAGTGCCATGAAGAAAAGCATAACTATTCAGATGCAGCTGAGTAGGAGCTATTCCTAAATAATTTAGCATTTCTTAGATGAATGAATTGAAACGCGATAAGCATCCGACCCAATACATGAATTTATTGCATGTCGTATATCCCACCGGGGGCAAATGAGCCATGTCGTTCACTAAAGGGACTGAAACATCTCTAAATGGATCCCATGCTTAGAGCATAGTCTACGAAGAGTGACCTCACCAATTTTGGAGGCTTGGGCATCCATCGAGTTATCTAGAAATATAGTACCTTCAACAATGTCGAGGGAAGGACTTATATATTCGTCGGAAGGACGGGAACATCAGAGAAAAAGGCCGATCGATGGATCAAAAACCTTCGGTTTCTCAATTTGACGATTAAGGAAATGTTTATCGGAAACAGATGCAAAATTTTACTCTGCTTCAAAATTGCTAATTTGCAAAGGTTTTCCAGAAGGCATTGCATTTAAACGCTTTAAATGTCTAGAGCCCATATCAACTAAACTTAGTAGATTATCGAGATTAGAATATTTCACATGTCCCTCCATACTAAGTGTAAACTAGTGTGGTGCAGTGCTGTGCAGTGCAGAGATAAACAATTCAAAATAAATAGCAAAAGTAAGGGATGAGACTTTGGATTCCGACCAGAGTGAACCATCATCGCTGACCATTTCAATTTGCATTTTGATTGATCTGTTGTGTAAGCTTTGGGATCAACAATCGGCATAACGAAATGTGAAATCCATTATTAAAGTCCATATGTTAAGTTGTATTTCATATTCTAAGTCCCTGGAGTTTTGTCGCTCAATTTCGAGTTCGATATTGAATATGCAAGTCTTGTTGTTCATTATCATTATATGTTCAAGTTTTCTAAGATAGGTTTTGTTCTAGTGGTTCGTGCAAGTAAATTTGGTTTGGTTTGCTAAAGTGTTTAAGTTCAATTCAAAGTTTAGAATCAGCTAAGTACCTAGAGTTGATCCTCTGTAGAAAAATAGCCAATCCCTATTGCAAAGCCCACAACCGATCCTTTTCCTATAGTATACCACTGATCCCTTTACTTAGCCACATTCACATTTCTCCTAAAACCAATAACAGATCCATCCTCATACACAAAACCACCGATCCCTTTTTTAAGCGATCCTCCAACCGATCCCTATACCAACGTGATTACTAATCTGATCCCCCCTCTTACATCCTTCGAGCAACAACATCACCGTTCCCTCCATCCTATCTATGAACCAAACCCTATACTTAGTCATTTTCATGGTTCCCACTTATCTTTACATCAATCCCTTAAGCATCATGTGAAATACCAATCCCTTCGCCACCATACCCCACCATGATTGACCCTTATGTTTCCTTCATCCTTCACTCTTTTCTTTCTCCTCCTCTCCTACTTCGTCGAACCCTGCATCGCCATCGTCCAACTCATCTCCTCCAAAATAACCCATTTTTAACACAAATAAAACCCATTATTTCATCAAAAATCGAAGTCGTATGCAAGAAAACCTACCAAAATGTCGAAAATATGAGTTGCTCAAGTTCTATGCTGGATTTTAATTCGAGTCAAGGATGGAGCAATAGTCTAGAGCAAGATGAGAATGGCAAATCTAAGGGAGAAGGTGATATTTGATTTAAGGGGAAGGGATTAGGTTTACAAGTTGTAAGGGAAGGGTTTGGAACCGAGCTTGAGGGAAATAAGTAAAGTCAAAGAAATGAGATGAAGGAAGGAAGGGAAGTTGAATGTTGGTTTATATATGGAGAGCAAGGGATCGGCCTACTTTCCTATTTATGAAGTTAAAAAATCAACTAAGTCCTTCAAGTAATAGGGATCGGGTATGACACCTACCCTAGGGAACAAAATTCCGATCCTTATTATATATAAAGAGATAAGGAGGGAGGGGTCAGCTAGAAGAATGCCAATCCCTATGAAGAAAAAATTAAAAGGATGGGATCACCCCTATTATATAAAAAAGGAGAGAGGGATTGGCTAGAGGATTGCCGATCCCTACATACATAAAAAAAGAATCAGTTATGAACCCTATGTGCATGCAAACATGGACATAAAAATTATATAAAGTAGATATATATATATAATGCAATGAAATTGCATCTAGTTCAATGAAAATTAGCAACAACCTTTCATCATACAAATGCATCCAGGAGCCAATGACAAGAACGTGGATCTAAACATGCATGTGTATAGTCTAAAAGTTCAATTTTTGAAGTCGATAGAAATTGAATTCAAACCCGATGCTTTCAAGGTCGAGACCATATCAGAAAGCCAAAGCTTACTAGTTTCGTAGAGCCGGACATAGATATCAACTAACGAAATATAATCCTGAATTTATACGATTGGAAATCGCCAAGCATCATGACAATCAAAGAGAGATACGATACTTTAGGAAAATAGTTTGATGGAAGTATAACAACTATTCAGAAAACTAGATGGATTTCATATCGACGACCCTAACTTGACTCGGTTCAAAGCACCTCATGTTCACAAGATGTACTTTATGGGGCAAGTGTTACCCGGCATTTAACCCGGCTATATCTAAAATGATTAGACAAGTTAGATTCGATTGTCACCAAGGCCCGTAAGTCTAGAGTGATGATTGTAGGGTCTAATTGTCAAGTATAGATGATAATGTGAAGCCATAATCAAATGGATTGAGAGATATGCAATGTAGAATGTTTAAAGTATGGAATATAGTTTAACATGGAAAATGGATTAGCTATACTCATTCTCCAACATAGGGATCATCATATTTCAAAAATACAAATGCAGATCAATGGAAGGCAACCAATATCTCAAGATCTATAGGTCCAATGTATGTGAAACTTTGGGAACAAGGTGTGGGAGACATAGGGAGCCTACGCTAGGGATTGCATCTCAAAAGGATGAAGAAAGAAGGATCGGTCCTCTTCCCTCTATAGGGGTCGGCCTAAATCAGGAAACAAGTCACATTACAATAATGACCAAGTAATAACTCAAGTTCTACTAATCAAATTAGTATGAAACTTGGAGGATGAGCATATTAAAACATGGGAAAGCCACCATAGGGATCGCACACTAGATTCATACAAAGTAAGGATCAACATCACTCCTTATTCCTTAGGATTTGCGCTATATGATACCTCTAATGGGTCCATATGGTTTCGAAGATCCTTATGTTGAATTTTCAAGGAGATATTTTGTTGTATTCCTCTATTAATATAGGTTTGTTTGTTCATTTTAGGGACCTTTACGCTGCTAGTTCTTTATACATTATTGTAACTAAGGATTTTTATCCGGTCCCTATTGTACTCAGTTTACAAAGTGATTAATAAAACTAACTATTTAAAGTGGATGTATGTAAACAACGCCAATCCACTATAAATCATTGTTTTCTTGTTGTTGCTTTGATTTTATGCTATTTAATTGTTTATTTCTCCTATTTTCATTTTATATTCTTCATTTATTTTGCTTTAAAACTTCTATTGGATGTTTGTGCCAATTATTGGTGCAAACAGATCCAAAAATGTTTAAGGCATAGATATTAGTCTAATTACGTAACTAACATTCTCTAGATCATTCCATATCACTTCATATCACAAATAAACAAATATATGAAGTATAATAGGTAAATTAAGTAAAAGAATCATCACACTTACTAACTCTTTTACCAAAACAAGCTCTAATCACTTTAACCCAATTCTTAGCTCTCTTTGAATTTGAGATTATGCTTCATACACAACTTCATGCAAATTCCTTGATGGGTTAAGTGAGGAATGAGCGGAGAGGAATTATGGTTATTTTTCATGAATTTAGGATTATATTTGAGCTTGATTTAATGGATTAGGGCTTAGGGGATTAAGGAGTAATTAGAGAAGGATTAGGAGAGGAAGAGAAAAGGGAATGTGAATTGAAAGTGAAAATAAGAGGCATGAAAATAATGAAGATAATTAGCCAAATTACAGGCTAGCTAATGGGCCTTAGCCCCTAATTCAGTTTTCACCCCTTTCAAGACGTCACTATTCACTCTAAAAATACATCGACTCCAAACACAGCCAAGTTTATACTCATTTTTCTCGCATTAGAAAAGTGAACTCAACTACAACTATTTCGGTCCCAGTTTACTCATATGTAAAAGTCGAGTATAAAGGGTGTTTTATTGATTAATAGTTAACTATTTAAATAAACCATTTAAATATTCAGTCACTAAAATTGCGGGGTGTTACATGACCCTATGCGGTCCATAAGCATAGGCTGAACGTCCAAAGCTGCTAACAATCCCAGAGTAATATCTGACAACGGTCGAAAGTCGAATGTAGAAATGAACTCCAAGTGCTTCCACTACATAACATAAAACCCAGCATCGCTTGCTTCCTTTTCAAGGCGTCGGCTGCAACATTACCATTGCATGGAGTATAGGAAATATTGTAGTCATATAATGCCAAGAACTCCATCCATCTCTATTGCCCTAGGTTCAAATATTTTGAGAGAATAAATATTTCAGACACTTATGATCCATATACAGCTAAAACTGCTCTCCTAAAAGATAGTACCTCCATAACTTGAGTGTAAAGACAATGACCGCTAACTCAAGATCATAGATAGGGCAGTTTCTTGTGTGGACCTTTAACTACCGACTAACATAACTCACTACACTCCCTTCCTACATCAAGACTATGCCTAACCCCATACAACAAGCATTAGTATATACTTTGAACATCTTTGTTCCATCGGGTAACACTAGAACAGATGCATCCTCACACTGCACATCCCACGAGAAAACTAAATTCTTCTTGTTAAAACAGGTCAGAGGAGAAGAGATCTCCACAAAGTTATTAATGAGTTTCCTATAGCAGCCCGCCAGAGCAAGGAAACTCCTTAGTTCTGTGATATTCTTCGGCAAATACCAATTCCCAACTGGAGCAACTTTACTTGGATCGATCACTTATCTACTTTCTAAGACAATGTATCCTGAAACGTACACATCCTCATGCAAAAGTTAAATTTAGAAAACTTTTCCTTCAACTTATGCTCATGGAGTGTATTGAGCACTTCTTCCAAATGTATCATATGCTCCTCCTAGCTCCTCGAATGGAATAAAATATCATCCATAAATACTGCAACGAACTTATTAAGCAACCCTCTTAAAACTCGGCCCTTTTCGGATCAACAAAATAGGTGGGTGCATTGGTCAGTTCGAAGGGAATGCCTAAGCACTCATAAAGTCCGTCGGATGTACGAAAAGCAGTGTTTGAATACCATCCTCGGTTATGTGCAACTGATGGATTTTGGTAGCCAAGTCAAGTTAAGAGAACACCTTCGCTCTACCAGCTAATCAAAGAGATAGTCTATGCAGGGCGATAGATAACGATTCTTCTTTGTTGGTTTATTCAACTCCCTATAATCAACGCAAAGCCTCAAAGAACTATCTGCCTTAGTGGAAAAGACGACTGGTGCACCCTATTCTAAAATACTCCACCTAATGAAGCCCTTCTCGAACTACTCATTCACTTTCTTATTCGGCTCGCATGCCTCCTTAGGAGCCATATACCGCAATGCTATAGCAACAGGTTTGACGTTCTCCATAAGATAAATTCGAAACTCAATCTCTCTCTAGGTTGGGAGACCGGTATCCTCGGAAAAGACATTTGGGTAATTTCTAACCGCAAGCACTAAATCTAACTCATCATGTGATACGTCTAATGAATATAGGTAACTCAACATAACTGAACCTCTATATCACAATGAACCTCTAAACTGCACCCATTATAATTACCCAACCTAATAATCGTCTTATGACAATCTAGAGTCACCCTATACATCGCTATCCAATCTATGCCTAAAATCAACCCAAACCTAAAAAATCCTAAGATAAATGCATTACAAATGAAATCAACCCCTATATTAAATACTTTCAAACCCTTACATATCATAGATAAATAAGCCGATCCTCCAACATGGTTTGATACTACCATAGGGTTTGTAGCTATGCTAGTTGTCTAAATACAACTCATTTCCAAGTCTGTTGGAAATAAAAGTGTGATCCTATGGTATCAAAAAAGGTACGAGTGGATGAACCAGATAGAGTTAACACACCTTCAATCACAACCTTCTTACCCTTGTCTACTACTGGTGGTGCACTCGAGCTAAGAATTGCGTCCTGTGTGTAAGGTGGAACTACCTAGGCAGAGGTCTCTAAAGGTGTTGGACACCCTCGCTATTAATTCCATAATTATTGTGTTGATGACTACAACAATATAAATATAGGTACTAGTGTTTTTCCAAGTTGTATAGAGTATTTTTGTAGTATATTATACGGGTCTATACAAGTACAGGATAATCGATTTTGAAGACTGATCAGTAAAAAGACTTAAGATAAAGGTTTAGAGGTGAACAAGATATTTAAAGAATCATGAGTCTAAAAATGAAGACCTAAAGAGTTCAAGACTATAGTTTATAGTAAATAAACATTAGAATAATTTGTCAAAGTCCTTATATAGCAACAATTTGATTCTTTGAATACTTTCTTAGTAAATATTTTTTATTTTATTTTTCTAAATATATATTTTACAAAATTTTTATAAAGGTGTTAAGATTAAAGTATTATAGAAACTATGCTTAAATAATTTTACAAGCGATCAAGAATTTTGCAACATCTTAAAAGACTTTTTATTTTTCAAAACATACATATGTATGTCGATGTATATTGCATAGATATGTCGACATATAGACCGTTGGAGAGTTAGTTTTTAAATTTTGAATAGTTACGATTTTTAATCACATCGATTCATGAAAAGACACTTCCTTACAAACATTGTTTAAACTAGTAAAAATATGCCTTTTTAATTTTAAAAGATTATGATTGTTTACTACACCATTTCACGAATATAGTAACTTTCAAACATTATATAAAGATTTCGAAAAAGAACTTATTAAATAAAACTTTTCTATTTTCTTCTTACTCTGAACTCTCACTACATATTCTCTCATTTCAAACTCTACTTTACTCTCTACAAATTAACCACTCATCTGCACGTATTCTCTCATCAATTCAAAGATCCAAGTGCTATCAAAAGGGCTATATGATATCTTGTATGCAAAGTACAACATTTGTATATGGAAATCAACAACTCTCTACTGCATTTTTTTGGGTGTACTTATTGCCAACTAAATCAAGTGGTATGGTTGTCACCCATTCAAATCAAGTGGGTATGCTTGTACTAGTTTAAATCAAGTAGGTGATCTTGTTGGCCGATTAAGTCAAGATGTCTATCCTAAACTCGGAAATCAAGATGATGTATCTCTTTGCCTTAAAATTGAGACTGTATTCTTGTTTTCTTGCTACCTAGTCAAAAGAGGTGATTGATAAGAAATTTGTACAAGAAATTGTATGGGAATGGACGTAGGAGAAATCCAAACCAGTATAAAACTCCTGATGTCGTCTCTCTAACTCATTACTTTATTTTTATTGCATTTATTTATATCCATGATTTCCTATTAGTGTATATACGTATATTCATGTTTGATTATCTGTTTTTGGTTCAACTCTTGAAATAAGTTAAAAAGTTCCATAAAATCTTTAAAATACTATTCACCCCTTTTAATGTTAAAGTAGCCTTAAGATCCATTCATATTAATACCACACCATTTCCCACATTTGGTATCGAAGCATCAGGCTTTCAAAACTCGTTATTTGATTAAAAAGTGTAAATAGCTAGTAACATTGGTAGTACACTTTTTAACATTTTTGTAGAAGGACAATTAACTTCTAGACCCCACTACTTAATGGCAGTAATTATACTTATTGGTCATGTAGGATGAAAATTTATTTAGAATCCAACAGTTTAGATATTTGGAACGTTATACAAAATGAGTACACCGAACCCCAAACTGAATACTCAACATGTACACCGGGCCAAAGGACACAAGCACTTGATAATTCTAAGGCCATGAATATTTATTTTGTTCATTAGATAAAATGAATTTAACCAAATTTCTATTTGTAAGTTTGCATATTAAATTTGGAGAACTTTGCAAGTTACACATGAGGGTGCTAGTAAAGTAAAAGAAACTAAGATTTCTATGCTAACCATCAGTTCAACTGTTTAATATAAAACCAAATGATACCATTTCTGATATGTATTTTAGATTTCAAGATATAGTTTATTCATTAGTATCGTTAGGAAAAAATTTCTCTCAAGAGGATCAAGTTAAAAAAGATTCTTAATTGACAATCATCGGAATGTGATTAAAAGACAATAGCAATAAAGAAAGCCAAGAATATTGATATATTGAAAACTGAAGAGTTAATTAATAATCTAATGTCCCATGAAGCACAATTGCAGGGTAGAAAGGAAACCAAGGCAATCAAAAAGAAATCGATTGCATTCAATGCTGCAACTGATGATCAAGATTCAGATAATGACGATAATGATGAGTAGATTGCACTTATGACTCGAAATTTTAGAAAATTCCTAAAGTACAAAAAGACGAACAACTTTCATAAAACTGAAAATAAAAATTCTAGATATGAGAATGTTTTTAAGTGTTATGATTGTAGTAAATTTGGTCATCCAAGAAGAAATTGTCCGCAGCAATACCAAACACCAATTAATTATAAAAGGAGAAAAGGAGCTTATAATGCAACTTTGGATGATTCTAATAAGGCATCAAGTGACAATAAACCATATGTAAAAAACACCAATATGTGTTTTCAGTGACAGAAGATTAATCAAAAGTGATGTGCACGTAAATGTGCATGTATATACATCTGTATCTATCCATTTTTATTTAAATAGATGTAATATTTGGGTTGTTTTAGCATGTTTAAAACAAAATTCAATTATTTTCAAATCATCAAATTCTCAAATTGACACATGCACAAAAATGACTGTTTTCCCCCTATATAAAGATGAGTATATGATGACTTAAAAATAATTGAATTTTGGTTTAAACATGTTAAAATACCCAAATATGACATTTATTTAAATAAAAATAGATAGAATAAGGATGTATATATTTTTTCACATTTACGTGCACATCAAATATCCTCACACTTATCTTTTTATTCACCCTCGAATAAAGGAAAACTAAGATATATCTGTTTTCGTAGGAAGCACGATTGCATTGAGCGTATGCAATAAGCCGTTAAACCTTTGGGTGTCCCCAGTAGGACGAGTGTTGTCTCGTGAGGGTTTTCAGTGGATACTACCCACAAAATCCAAATGCAAAATGAAAATATTTACAAATTGCAAGATTTATTTACAATGGGATGAATGCAAGTTTTTGAAAGTATTTACAAATGAAGGATTCACTTTCAAATCGACACTAATAAGTTAAATATAATTTCTTTTACTTGTTAAATTTCCAAAAAAAATTAAGTTGTCATAATAGATAGACTATAGTTTGGCTAGTTGTTTCGGTTGATAACGCAATGTAATTATGTGAAATGGATCCTTAATTGATTATCAAAGTTTGTCAAAGTGGTATTTTCATTTCTTTTCAATAAAAAGTTAAATCAAACAAGTCAAAATAGTGTTTGGATTTCAATTGCTTACTCTCTCATATTTAATTTTTTATTGATATTAACAATATTTACATATGCCTAACTCAGATAAACTGAGGTCGGATATAACACCCATGCACTGCCTTTCGGGCTTACATGAGGGGAATACAGAGCATGGCGAGTGAACACACAAGTGTGAACACTTACTGATTGTATGTGTTATTAGTTAAAGAATTTTTATACACATACACCTAACTTAGAAAAACTGAGGTCAGATATACTGATCGCGCACTGCCTTTTGAGCTTACGTGAGAAGGGTATAGAGCACGATGAGTGAATACACGAGTGTGAAAACATGAATATAGGTGTTAAAAATATATACATATATATAAATGTTTTTTTATTATGTATTTTTTGTGTTTTCCTCTATTTTTTAGAAAGAGAGTTTTGCAAAATCATCTTAGCACATTTAACTTAGAAGATAAAAATGTTATATCCTTTACTTTAAATTTACCACTTTTCTAAGCAAAGATTTTCAATTACAATATGTTTCATAATTAACACATATGAACCTTCCTATATGCTAGTTAAACATTGTTATCAAACTTCATTTTTAATTTTGATAAGACGGATAAATTTTCAAAAATTTCAATTTATTAACCAAAACTTATACCTATCCTATAGTGTTTCTTCAAAAATAAATCAAAATGCTAAAAAGAAAATGTTTTTGAGATTTATAAATTTTCGTATTTTTTTTAGTTAAAAGAAAATGAAAATTCAAAAATGCCTTGAAGCTTTAAAAAATTAAAATGAGACTCCCCCTCACACTTAGGTTTTACTGTCTCCCTATAGTAAGTGCATGATATAAAGAGTGTAACGGGGAAAAATATGTACCTATTTATAAAAGAGGGTTAACATTCTTACTAGACGTAGCTTGGCTCATGAAGAATCATGAACTCCTCCTCTTGGTTACTTGGCCATTCCAAGAAAAGTTTCAAACAATGACCATTGACTTTGAAAATCAATCCATCCCTAGGGTTTTGTATTTCTATGGCATTGTGTGGAAAAATAGTTCATACCACAAATGGTCCGGTCCATCTCGATTTAAGTTTCCTATGGAATAAATGAAGTCTAGATTCATATAAAAGAATGTTTTGGTTAGGCGAAAACGTTTTTCTTAGGATTGACTTGTCATGAAAAACTTCTGTTCTTTTTTTGTATATTTTCTCGTTTTCGTATGTGTCATTCCTAAGTTCTTCTAGTTTATTGAGTTAGAGTTTTCGGTTTTCGCTAGCTTTCTTGAGATCAAAGTTTAAGTTCTTTATTGCCTACAACGCTTTGTGTTCGATTTCAACGGGTGAATGGAAATCTTTTCCGTAAACTAAATGAAATGGGGACATTCAAGGTTTTTTTTAAAAGCAGTACGGTAAGCCCAAAGCACATCGATCAATTCCTAAGACCAATCTATTCGGTTTTTGTTGACAATTTTATCCAAGATTTGTTTTATTTGATGATTTGAAACTTCAACTTGCCTACAAGTTTGAGGATGATATGGAGTGGATAACTTGTGGGTTATCGAGTATTTCTTCGTTAAAGTTTCAAAAGAACGATTGCAAAAAGTGGTTCCGTTATCACTGATTATTATGCGAGGTGTGTCGAACCTTGAAAGGATGTTTGTTTGAGAAATTTCACAACAATTCTATGGTCGTTGGTTTTGCACGGAACGGCTTCTACCCATTTTGTGACATAATCGACATCAAGCAAGATATACAAGTTTCCAAAAAAATTGAAAAAAGGTCCCATAAAGTCGATACCCAAACATTAAAAATTTCAATCGTATGAATGGGGTTTATAGGCATCATATTCTGTTGAGAAATCCTTCCAAGCATTTGGCAACGATTGCAAGTTTTGCAAAATTCAAATGAGTCTTTGAAAAGGGAAGGCTAGTAGAAACTACATTGGAGCACCTTTTCTGTAGTTTTTTGCAATCCGAGATGTCCACCGCATGCTTGATCATAGCAAAATGAAAGAACACTCCTGATCTCATTATCTGGGATCTAATGTCGAATGATTTGATCAAGACAATACTTGAACAAGTATGGATCGTCCCAATAGAAATATTTCACTTGGGACATGAATTTGCATTTGTCCTGTTTAGACTAAGATGAGGGAGTTTCGTTAGTGACTAAGTATTTCACAATATCAGCGTACCATGGGTCGATAGAAATCGAAAGAAGTTTTTCATCGGGAAAGTTTTCATTAATGGGCAAAGGTGATGGTGCATTGGAAAGACGAGACAAGTGATCGGCTATGATATTGTCGGATCCTTTTTTGTCCTTTATTAAATGATCAAATTGTTGTAGTAAAAGGATCCAACGAATTAAGTGAGATTTAGCATCCTTTTTAGCGAAAAGATATCGAAGCGTAGAATGGTCTTTGTACATAATGTGTGACCCTATCAAATATTGTCGGAATTTTTTGAGAGAAAAACTACCGCTAGAAGCTCTTTTTCAGTGGTTATGTAGTTAAGTTGAGCTTCATTTGGAGTCGTGTTAGCGTAGTAGATAGCATGAAGGATCTTGCGGATGCGTTGCCCTAAGACAGCACCAAATGCAAAGTTCGAAGCGTCACACATTATTTCAAATAGGAGATCCCAATTTGATGAGCAAATAATAGGAGTAGAAAGAAGTTTGTTTTTGAGATGTTCGAAAAAAGAGATACAATTAGACTTAAAATTGAATGGAGCATCTTTTTCGAGAAGAGTCGTAAGAGGTCGAGCAAACTTGCTAAAATCTTTTACAAAGCATCGATAAAATCTTAAAGTCCAAGAATTGATCGAATGTCTTTAACAGATTTGGGGATGGTTAGCTTTGCAATGACATCAATTTTTGCTTTATCTACCTCAATGCCTTTTTTTGAAATGACAAGTCCAAGGACTATCCCTTGAGTGACCATGAAGTGGAATTTTTCCCAATTAAGTGTTAAGTGTTTATCCTTGCATCGTTTAAGAAGAAGTTCAAGATAGTGTAAACGCTCAGAAAAGGAGTCTCCAAATATAGAAAAAAATCTTCCATAAACACTTCAAGAAAGCATTCGATCATATCAGAAAAGATGCTGACCATGCATCTTTGAAACGTAGCGGGAGAGCTACAAAGGCCAAAAGGCATATGTCGATAAGCAAAAATGCCAAAGGGACACGTGGAAGTTGCCTTCTCTTGATCTTCAAGAGCGATTGGAATTTGGTTATAACCAGAATAACCATCAAGAAAGAAATATAATTCGTGATCGGCTAAACATTCGAGCATTTTGTCGATGAAAGGAAGAGGGAAGTTATCCTTACGTGTTGTGGCATTTAGTTTTCCGATAGTCAATGAAAACACGCCAACCCTTTTGAGTATGAGTTGGAATAAGTTCATTTGAATCGTTCTTGACAATGGTAAGCCCAAAATTTTTTGGTACAACATGAATTGGGCTAACCCATGAACTATGAAAGATTGGGTAAATGATTCCGCTGTCGAGAAGTTTAAGAATTTCATCATGCACCGAACTTTTCATTTTTGGATTAAGCCTTCGTCGCGCGTCATGAACAGGCTTGGCATCGTCGATTAAATGGATGCGATGTTGAACAAGAGCAGGACTAATTCCCTTTATATCAGTGATCGACCATCCAATCGCTTCCTTGTTTTTGGACAGGGTGGAAAGTAAAGAATTTCTTGATCAAGAGAAAGAGTCGCATAAATTATGATAGGAAATGCTTTGTTGTCACCTTAGTATGCGTACTTAAGGTGATCGAGCAGGGGCTTGAGGTCCAACTTTGGGAGTTGCTCGATCAAAGAATTGGGTTGAGATTCAGACTCAACTAGAAGCAATTCAAAGGGAAGAGTGTATTCAATCCCATTAGGGATTTCGTGAAACAATTTTTCGTACTGAGCTTCATGTTCATCGTTAAGGTCAAGTGTCTCATTTTTGAAGTTTTTGTGAATGGCATTAACTTCCAACGTTTGGTTGCGAGGTTCAATTGATTGGCTTTCAAGATTGAAAATGTTGAGATCCAAAGTCATGATTTCAAAAGAGATTTTCATCGAACCGTTGCGATAATTGATTAAGGCATTTGAGGTGGCTAAGAATAATCGGTCTAAAATCAATGGAATTTGACTTGTGGGAATTTTCACGGGTTGTGTTTCGAGAATGATAAAATCAACGGGGAATATGAATTGCCCTACTCGAATGGGCACATCCTCGATTTCTCCTACGGGCTTCTTAATGGAACGATCAGTGAATTGTAGCATGACCTTTGTGGGTTTGAGCTTACCTAAGCATAATTGTTCATACACGGAGTACGAAATCAATTTGACACTCGCATCTAAGTCTATCAAGCATTTGTTAATCATCTTGTCTCAAATTGTACACGAAATCGTAGGGCGTACAGGATCTTTGTATTTGACGGGCATGGATTGAGATAAGACTTCACTCAAACTAGTGACTAAGAAGACTTTTTGGGCAATTGAATGTGTCGCTTTTGGGTGCACAAGTCCTTAAGAAATTTCACATAAGTAGGGACTTGCTGAATGATGTCAAGAAGTGGGATGTTCACTTTCACTTGTTTAAAAATTTTCAACATCTTTTCCATTTGGTCCGAGTGTTTTTTAGGTCGAAGACGATGTGGAAATGGGACATGATACTCAATAAGCGGGTCTACTTAAGAAGAAGAATAATTTTGATTGGCATTTGATTCAGCGTTTGGCTCCATATTCTATTACGATTCGTTTGTAGTTTTAGAAGTGTAGAGAGAGGTTTTCGGTAAATTGTTTGGATTAATGACTTGATTATCGATTTTTTTACCGAAAAATAGAGTTGTGATAGCATTCGATTGGCTGACATTGCTACCTTGAATGACATGGGCTTGATTTGAATATGCGTTTGATTTCTGGGATTTGGAATGGGCTGGCTCAGGAATGTACCTCGTTCACGTTCATTTACAGACGTGACTAACTGACTCATTTGCATTTTAAGTTTTGCAATCGATTGGTTTGTGTTTTGCATATATAAGGTCAATAAATTTTGCAAATTGCTATTTGATTGATGGCTTTGAGTAGTTACTTTAGCCAAGGTTTCAAGAATTTTCTTAAGTGAACTTAAACATTTATTGTCTTGCGGTGGGTGAGCAAAATTTGATTGAAAATTTGACTATTATGATTGATTATGAGACGGACTTGCAAAGTTTGGTTGAAAATAGTTAGGCTGAAAGGGAGGATTCGAAGCATTATTCGAGAATGCTTGAAAATTGTAATGAACCTTATTTGTGTTGGGATCGTTTTGGTTCCAAGAAAAATTTAGATGATTTCTCCAACCAAGATTGTACGTTTGCAAAAATGGGTCACTTTTGGCTTTATTGAAAGCATTGATTTGTTCGATGGAATTGGGGCGTTGATCGGCTATATGATTAGGATCGTTGCATTTATAACACATCGGTTGGGAAGCTTGGTACATTTGTTTCGTTGAGAAAACATTATCAAGTTTGTTTAATCATTGCGTCGATCTTAGATTCCAAAGCCAAAGAAGACCCTATTGAGTGTGTGCACGATCGTGAGTAAATTGATTTTTTGTTTGAACGTTCCCAGTGGGATGACTTTTCGGCGAGGTTTTTAAGAAATTGCCAAGCATCGTTGTGATGCTAAGCAAGACAGTTGCCTTGGCACATTGATTCGAGCATAGTTTGTGAGCTGTTTTCGAGTTCACCGTATAAGATTTGACAAATCATTCATTTTTCAAAGTAATGGTGTGGACATTTTATCAAAAGTTCATTGAATCTTTTAAAATATTTTCTGAATGGTTCTCCTTGAATTGATGAAATTTTATAATTTCGTTTCGGATTCTACTCGTTTTTTCCAGGGGATAGAACTTTTCTAAGAAAGCTTTTACGAATTCTTCCCAAGTTTTAATCGAGTTCAATGGTAAGCTCTACAACCATTTTTCAGTGTAATCCATAAGAGCAAATGGGATTAATCGAAGTTTGATTCCAATCATCGAAAAGGTTTTGGAGTTTCATGGTTGAGCAAACTTGTTTGAATTTATTCAAGAAAATGTATGGGTCATCGTGCTCAAAATTGCCAAATTTCGGAAGCGTGACAATATGGTTCGAATGATTTCGAAATGGTTACTCGTAGGGGCGGGTAACGTGTTGCAAGATGGAGTAAAAACTCTATTAGGAAAGATTCTATCCATAAGAGTTCGAGTGGCGTTCTCGTTCGCCATTTCAGGAGGATCATTAGAAGGTTCTCGAATCCAAGTATTCGTAGAAGTTTCATGAGTCCAAGTACTCATGCACTAGTGAAAGTTGAGAAGAAAACGAAGTTAGAATCAAATTTAGAGAATGAAACAAGTTTTGAAATGAAGTGAACAATTGTTTTTGTTTTTTTTTAAAGGAAGAAAAATATTTACCAAGTGAAATTTATTTTTCAAAAGAGAAGTTTTATTTTTGTTTTGTTTTTGTCTTTTCAACTTTTTATATGTTATTGTATTTGTATTTTTTTGTTTTCGAATTTTCAAACTTTCAAATATTTACCAAAAAAATTAGAAAATAAGAATTTGATATATTTTTTTTGAATTTTCAATTTTTTTTTCTTGTTGAAAAGATTTTATAGTTTTTTTTTATTGTAAATTTTCAAAGGAAAGGATATAAAAGGATTTTTTTTGGATAAAAAACAAAATAAGTAAAATTTACAATTTTTTAGATTTTTAATTTCTTTTTTGATTTTTTTTATTTATGCATGAACGAGTGCAACTAAATTAAATCAAATGACTTAATTACAAATTTTGTATCTCTAGTAGCTCCTCATCCAAAATTGTATAATTACACTTTGTCTCGGATCAACAAAAATATTTCTTAGCCAGGTAGCAGAGCTTATCGGTGCACCATGAATCACTGTAGCAATGCAGCCGAAGGTTTAAGTACATTTAGAGGAACAACCACTATAATATTTATGAATCACTGTAATATTTAATCATGCCGTAGCCTAGACTCCAAGAGATAAACTTATTCAAAGAAGACAATTTTCAAGATACAATTAAGCCCTAGGTGAGCTTGCAATACCCTTAAGTCGAATGTCTAACCATTATTAATCAAATTCTACGATAAGATGCGGTTTGTGGGTCAAGGAAATGATGACGAAATCCTCCATCTTATGTGAATTGCAGTATTACCCTTAGAATAAAAACGATAAGATGAATGCAAAGCAATAATCAAACGTGAATTTACGATGCAACTAAAATGAAGTCTGTCTTCGTTTTTGGGTTTTTGAATTTTTTTTATATAAATGCAAATGCAAACAACCAACAATGCATATAAAATAAGACTAGAGATGGAAGCACAATATCAGAGCGTGTATATTATTAGCAATATTTTTTTAGCGACGATTTTTTTTCTTTTTAAAGGAAGCAAATTTCTTTTAGCAAGTGGGCCTTCTCTTTTTTACAATTTTCTGCTTTGGCAACCTGAATATATATATATATATATATATATATATATATATATATATATATAGATCTTTTATCAAGAATAAATCAAATCAAAACAAAATGAATAAGTGAAAATCAAACAAATTGAAACTTTATTTTTAATCAAAGGCAAGTGAAAACAAAGGAAAAAAGCAAATTTGAAAAAAAAATTATATATACAATTTTTATTTTTTGAAAAAACAAAAGAACCTTTTTTTAAAGAAACCTAAAAAAATTCACGCAAACTTATCACAATGATTAAACATAGCGAACTAAGCACAAACCCACAAAAACTTATCACAAAGCCCCGGCCCAACTTTTCTCGTTGAACAAAAATTTAGCCAACTCAAATTACTCAACTCAACTCAAATTAACAGAATTTTCGAGGAACTTGAGTTCGCAAATTTCGTAATCAATTTCGCGAATCCACAAATTCAAAACAAAACAGAATTTCAATTCGATTTGAACAAGCGATGGGATCTGGTGTAGTTACTGTTGAAGGTGTTTGTTCGATTGGTTTGCGATGTTGTTTGCAGCGGTGAGGTGGAGTAAGCAGAAGGTCGCGGTAGTTGGAGTGCTGCGGAGTTGCGAAGTGATTTCAGGCGATTCACGGCTGTTCGATTGGGTGCGAGGTCGTTAGGTGGTTCGAGTTGAAGTAGCTACTGTTCTTGTTCGAGTTGAAGTTACGAAGTGGTTTGATGTTGTAGATGAGGCAGTAGTTTGTGGTGTGTTGATGTCTGAAGTATGAACTGAAATGTTTGAATGGCTGCTAGCTGATGGTGGTTGGAAGAAGTAAAAGTCGGTGAAGTATGTGTGGAAGTTTGGTGTATGTATCTGTGGAGATGTAACCGTGGAATAGATGTGCAGTAATATGGAGGACTGTGGAGTTGTAGTAGCAGGCGGATGGTAAGGTGATTGATGGAGTAGTAGCAGAGGCAAGGCAGTCAGAGGTGTTGATGGGCAGTGTGAGTTTTGTGAAGTGTTTGTGGTTGAGTGGTGAAGTTGAGTTGTGAAGATTTGCAAGGGTTGAAAGGTTGATGTTGCTGTATAAAGTTGTATTGGCTGGATGTTGCAATTGAGTTGATGTAGAAATTGTAAAGGGGGATGTATGGACAGGTCTGTAGAGTTGTAGTTATGGCATTGAGAAGTGACCGAAGTGGTGGTTGGTGAAGCTGTAGTATGAGGATGGTGCAGTATTGCAGTGCACTTGGATGTAGTGCACAATGAATGTGCTTGGTAGAAGTTTTTAATGCTAGAGGATGAAATGATGTGTGGGTGGATGCAGCAGAGAAGTAGTTGGTTGAATGGATTGAAGATGTTGTGTTGTTGTAGTTTGAAGGGGGCTGGTGGTCGGGGTTAAGCACTGGATTGCTGTTGTAGTTTGACAGAAAAGTTTTGAGGGTAAATGGAGGAACAGTAGTCGTATTAGAATGACAGTAAGAAAGAGTTGATGTTTGTTGAAGGTAGTTGATGTTGTGAAGAAGAGTTTTGTATGGCTGATGTGCAGGCATAGTCGTTTAACAGAGGCGGAGGTGTAGCAGCGTTCAGGCAGGTGAACTGATGTGGATTGTGTAGTGTTGAATGATAAGTTGAAGTTGTGAAGAAGTCGGGCTGTGGGAAGATGGATTGATGTAGTGGTTGATATGTAGAAAGTTGTTTATGGAAGGGAAGTGGTTGTATTGTGGTCAGGCAATGTGGTTGGAGCAGCAGTGACCAGTGGTGGGTGACAGAGATGTTTCACTGGTGGTTGCTGTGCACCGTGTCTGTGTGCAGTGAATAGTAACAGTGTAGGAAAAAAGAAAATAGAAAGAAAAAGAAAATTGTAGTTGTAAAAATATAGATGCAAAATTGTAAATGACAAGGAAATAAAATATTTCTGATTTCTGTTGTGAAATTGTGTTTTTTTTTTAAAAACTACAAATGCAAAGAAAACTAGAACAAACACCAAATCAAATAAAAACGCAAATCACAGAAGAATGCAAATTTTTTTTAAAATGAAAATTAACACACAAAACAAACCCACATTAAAAATCAAACGAAAATTATCCGAAGAGTAGAAAATAAAATCAAAATAATTCCTCGGCAACGGCGCCAAAACCTTGTTTAACGACGGATTTTCTATCGGTTTAAAAAATCGTCGAAAAATTTAAAATAAAATAACCACAAGCGCACGGCGTGCAATTTTAGTACGTGGCAAGTACGAGTCGATCCTAGGGAATTTTTAGGATTTTAAAATTTTATATTCAATCAAATTAGACCAAAATGGAGAGAACAATGTCAACTACAAATTGTAAACAAAATGAAGTTAAAACTAAAATGCAAATGAGATTAAAAATTATGAGATTAGAAAACAATTTAGAGGCAAATCCACTTTCATATTTTCGTAAATCAACAAACAAATAATCTATGATCTCTTTTGATATTAAGTGAAATAATTGTTGCATTTATCATAACTATGGTTTATTTATGTTGTTAATTAATATAACTTAAACCATCAAACTATAATACAACAAATGAGCCACTTATCCATTCTCATGAAAATAAAGTCAATGAAAAAGCTATTTTAAGTATGTTCCTTTTTCATTCTTTGTATTCTCTTGTGCATGCACATATCTTCATGAAACTCTCTTCTATTTGCATCCAAATTCCTATAAAAATAAAAAATGTTCAAGTAAAAATTCTCAAATTGACACATGCACAACAATGACCGTTTTGCCCCTATATGAAGATGAGTATATGATCATTTGAAAATAATTGAATTTTTGTTTAAACATGTTAAAATACCCAAATACGACATTTATTTAAATAAAAATAGATATAATATGGATGTATATATATGCATATTTACGTGCACATCAAAAAGAGACAAAGGACACGACAAAATCAGTGCCTTTTACATTTCACATTTTATTTTCTTTATTATTTTTGGAAATAGTTTAGGATTATTATAATAATAAATGTATACAAAATATAAAAACATTAAATATAAATATATATAAGTAAATAGAATGAATTATATATATAATATAAATATTTCTTATTTTAAACTTTGAAATTTCGACCCATATGTCGACATATGTCACATGGGTATGTCGACATAGCTGGTAGAATTTTGAGAACCTTTTCAAAATTCAAGCTTTTGAAATTCACACTCTTGCATTAATTTCAAATTTTAAATTTTCACCTTTTGCACCTATCATATAGTTATTCAATCTCTATTTATTCACTCTACCTTATTTCATCTTCTACACACAAATGATTTCAAAATTCAAACTTGTTCATCACCCTCTTTTCGCCAAAACAAATCAAAAATGTCTTCCTCCAACCAACCTTCCTCATCAAAAGTCATTAGGCTTACCAAAAAGATCAAAAGTCAACTTCATAATGATCAATAGTCCATTGAAACTTAAATTGAGTATGCTACTTATTGAAAAGTATTTTCGGGAAGGTTTGCAAATTTTAATGAATTTTCTTCTTATGATTACAAGATATTGCTTTTAAAAATTGTCAATTTCTGTTTAACCAATTTATCTCTGTCATCCCGACTTTTGGCAAGGCCGTGATAACAAGGAGTTGACTGGAAATCAAAGACAGTTCATCCCAAAAAACGATTTAAAATACATAGATCTAATATGGATACCGGTAAATTTTGTCCAAGTTCGGATCGAGCTACAACTGATATGACAGGACCGACAAAAGCTCTAAAAGCCAACATTCCAAATTTAAAGCCGATCGGAGTTCGTATGCTCAAAATATGATCCATGCAAACCTAGGAAAATCAACTCACTCACATCCACCATTTCATTTCGATCGGGTCGTGTCCATCATTTCGCATCCATCTATTTGTATCCATCACCATCCAACCGTTCTGTTTGTATCCATCAACCCTCGGATCTCATCTCGTATCCATTCATCTTCGCATCCATCGAAGTCGATCTTCTTCGTATCCATCAGAAATCAAGCTCGGTTCGAACCAATCGGCCACTGTCTACTTCGTATCCATTGGCAGTGACACAGAAGTCCATTTCGCATCGATCTAGTTTTCAAGCACAAGTATCGATCGACCACAGGTCAATATAAAATCATTATCTCACATCGATACGAAATAGACTACATTGTGATCGATACGAGGGGACCATTAAGCAATCGATACGAAGTGACCGTTAACCAATCGATACGAAGTGACCGTTAAGCAACGATACAAAATGAACGCTTCCCATCGATACAAACTAAACATAAAACATCGATATAAACATGGCCAAGATAGGTCGATACGAACGAGGCATAAACATTGAAAAGACTCAGTCGATTCGGCATCGAAATTGGATCGACCCTAAAAAAAGCACCATGTCAACTGCTATCACATGTAGAATCACTGATGTGAAACCACCGATGCGAACAGGAGCGTTGCAAATTCAACAGCGTTCAATAAATCATAACTTGCTTCGATCATAACTCAAAATCTTCAAGTCCAAACACTACCATATTATCGTTGGAGCTTACGTGCATCCTCAAGAATGTTCATGATCGATCTTGACTTGATTGGATGAGATTTTGATCAATATGAAATTTGTTCGTACCGATCACTGACCGAGTGCAAATGTCTTGGAATCGATCGTGTGGGCCCACCCACGTGAGAGAAGAGGTCTTCCAAGATTTGAGCGAGATATTTGCAGCCTTCACCTAAAAATAGCATCTCAGGACCTATAGAAAAGGGACTATTGGCTCTCCTACGTCCAGACTCCGCCGAAACCATTATTGTGCTTGAAAATCATCTTTGTACTCGAAAATGATTGTCGTAATTCATTGTAACCAATAAGCAAGGGTTAATAAAGATCAACCATTTCATAGTGGACGTAGGCAACACACCGAACCACTCTAAACTTTTGTATTTCTCTGCTATTTTTCTAATTATAATTTGGAGTGTTTGTTAGATAATCCTCTTTTTCATGTATTTTCTTCATTTTTATCACTTCAAACACTTCTGAAGATTGTTGTGTCCAATTTTGGTACAAACACTTTGGTGCTTTCACTTAGAAAACACAGTTTTTGTCCTGCTCATTGGATCTACTATCGACATCGAATTGCACAAATTTAAGAAGAAGATCCAAATTTCAAAGTTTAAAGTTCTTCCATCCTATTCAGATTTGCATCAAGTCTAGGAAAGAGCTTCGCTATCCATCATGGTTAACACAAGGACTACTTCAGCTACCACAGATCCAGAAGGACGGGAAAGACAGAATTCAAAATAGCTACCTCCTGCCTATCAGAACACTGCCGGACCATAAAATCCACAAGGCCCTGTCAACTGGGGAGAATTTCAAATGTTAATGCAAGAGCTAACTCAGAGCCACCAACAGCTCACTCAATAACTCCGCGCTAATGCGGAATTGACCAACCAACTAAACCGTCAACGACGAAGGAGATCTAGGAGGGTTTAGGCTTCCTATTCATCTACTGAGAGTTCAGCCTATTTAGATTTCCATCATAGATCCACATGTCCACGGCTGGATGGGAGTTACACTCAAACTACTGGACATCAACATACACTAAATATTGGGCAACCGAGAGTTGGCCTGTCAACTAGTTATCAGATTGGACCATCCTCACGGGGAGGTACTTTTCCTCATCATGTTACAGACAACCGCACTGCCACCACTGTTACTGAATTGGGAGTAGGTGCCCGAAATCGGACAGATCCTAACCGTTGCCAACATACTCCCGAACCTTATGTTCCAGAGGAGTTAGAACCAAGGAGGAGAGATACGGACCGTCGACAGCGATCGTCCCAACCTCGCATTGCGGAACCCAACCACACCTTGGCTCAATGAGCCTAGAATGTCCAGACGTCGGACATCCCGACGATGATCCATCAGATGATCCAAGAGAGTCAAGGTTTCACCAATGACGACTGGAGAATCTCCCGGAGTCATACCCCTTTTACTGATGAGATACTCTATGTTGAACCACCTCAGCGATTCAGGATGCCGACTCTACCCATTTATAAAGGGAACTCTGATCGTAGTCAACACATCCTGAACTATAAATGGTTAATGAAAGCTGCACGAGCTGATGATGCAGTTAAATGCTGAAATTTTTCTGATCTCTCATGGAGGCATAGCTACTATGTGGTTTACCTGTCTTCCACCTCGATCTATCTCGTGTTTGATCAGTTGGCGACAAAGTTTGTTTAGAAGTTCCGGATGCATGCAACGAGACCAAATGATGTTAACACTTTGTATAGTGTCACTCAAGCTCCTGTAGATACACTCAGATGTTATTTAGAGAGATTTCATTCTGCATGCGCTGATATTAGCAATCACAATGATAACTCTATTCTGATGGCACTGACTAAGAGAATTGATCATGATTCTGAATTCAGCAACTGGTTGGCCAGAAAACCTCCAGCGTCATTGGTTGTTTTTACTCCAAGGCAGCCCAATTCTTGAGAAGCGAGGATGCGAAACAGTCAAGCAAATAGGATGATGTAGTGCCTAGTATAGAGGGGATTCAGAGTATTGTTGCTGTTAGATAAACCAAGGAGAGTTTCGAAAAAGTGGAATTAAACATACAAACTCTACATTTGGTCCGAGTGTTAACAGAATTTTAGCCAACTCAAATTACTCAACTCAACTCAAATTAACAGAATTTTCGAGGAACATCTATTCGCAGATTTCCTAATCCATTTCGCGAATCCATAAATTCAAAACAAAACAGAATTTCAATTCGATTTGAACAAGCGATGGGATCTGGTGTAGTTGATTGTTGGAGGCGTTTGTTCGATTGGTTTGCGATGTTGTTTTCAGCGATGAGGTGGAGTAAGCAGGAGGTCGCGGTAGTTGGAGTGCTGTGGAGTTGCAAAGTGGTTTCAGGCGATTCGCGGCTGTTCGATTGGGTGCGAGGTCGTTAGGTGGTTCGAGTTGAAGTAGCTACTGTTCTTGTTCGAGTTGAAGTTACGAAGTGGTTTGATGTTGTAGATGAGGCAGTAGTTTGTGGTGTGTTGATGTCTGAAGTATGAACTGAAATGTTTGAATGGCTGCTAGCTGATGGTGGTTGCAAGCAGTAAAAGTCAGTGAAGTATGTGTGGAAGTTTGGTGTATGTATCTGTGGAGATGTAACTGTGGAGTAGATGTGCAGTAATATGGAGGACTATGGAGTTGTAGTAGCAGGCAGATGGTAAGGTGATTGATGGAGTAGTAGCGGTGGCAAGGCAGTCAGAGTTGTTGATGGGCAGTGTGAGTTTTGTGAAGTGTTTGTGGTTGAGTGGTGAAGTTGAGTTGTGAAGATTTGCAAGGGTTGAAAGGTTGATGTTGCTGCATAAAGTTGTATTGGCTGGATGTTGCAATTGAGTTGATGTAGAAATTGTAAAGGGGGATGTATGGACAGGTCTGTAGAGTTGTAGTTATGGCTTTGAGAAGTGACCGACGTGGTGGTTGGTGAAGGTGTAGTATGAGGATGGTGCAGTATTGCAGTGCACTTGGATGTAATGCACAATGAATGTGCTTGGTAGAAGTTTTTAATGTTAGAGGATGAAATGATGCGTGGGTGGATGCAGCAGGGAAGTAATTGGTTGAATGGATTGAAGATAGTATGTTGTTGTAGTTTGAAGGGGGCTGGTGGTTGGGGTTAAGCACTGGATTGTTGTTGTAGTTTGACAGAAAAGTTTTTGAGGGTATATGGAGGAACAGTAGTTGTATTAGAATGACAGTAAAAAAAGAGTTGATGTTTGTTGAAGGTAGTTGATGTTGTGAAGAAGAGTTTTGCATGGCTGATGTGCAGGCATAGTCGTTTAACAGAGGCGGAGATGTAGCAGTGTTCAGGCAGGTGAACTGATGTGGATTGTAGTGTTGAATGATAAGTTGAAGTTGTGAAGAAGTGGGGCTGTGGGAAGATGGATTAATGTAGTGGTTGATATTTAGAAAGTTGTTTATGGAAGGGAAGCGGTTGTATTGTGGTCAGGCAATGTGGTTGGAGCAGCAGTGACCAGTGGTTGGTGACAGAGATGGTTCACTGGTGGTTGCTGTGCACCGTGTCTGTGTGCAGTAAACGTTGGATTAAAATTTTACGTGGGCACATATGTTAATTGTATAATGTTGTTATTAGGGTATAAACAACAAGTAAAATTTACAATTTGTTGAGGGGCCAAATTGTAAATAATACATAACTGATTTTTTGTCCGTTATAAAACGCTCTGGTCCCCGAGAAACGGTACGCACCTTTTCATATTTTTCTCTTTTCCCCATCAGAGAGAAATTATTTAGAAATAAGAAGAACTGTATTCTTGAAAGATCGTGGCCTTCACAAATCGATTCAATGGACTCCGGTACGCTTCCGCTAATCTCCGTTTGTTTATAGTTTTGATTTCTCTTGAATTGATTAGGGCTAAATTGAATGTTTCAACAATTGGTAGCGGAGCGATCTCTAAATAATTCTTGAGAATTAATCGTAATAGTGTTATCATCTTCCAATTCGGTTCTAAGATTCATGAATTTCATTGATTCATTTTTTGACTGTACATTGATGTTCATTTAGTTTTATCATCTGGTTCTGTTACTTAAGATCAAAATTGCGACTAAATTGAATTTGTTTTGTTTTACGGTAAATCAATTTTTTTGTTTTTTTGTTTTTGTTGTCATGATGTCATTCGGTTATTAAAATAGTATCATGATTGACAATTCTGTTGTTCCCACCTTTAACATGCTTGTAGAATTGTCCAGAAGCCATATTCATGTATCAATAACTAAATAATGTTAGTGCATTAACTTTGTTTTGTTACGGCATATGACAACATGACAGGCTGTATATGTACTTTCCCTACAAATTGTGTTAATGTTAATGCAAATTTAGTGTATCCTGGTTTCATCACTCATTTAAGTAATAGGATCTTTAAAATTGTTGACATGCTGTTGTTGACTTTTAAAGTAAATCTTTTATTTGTTTATTTATTTAATGGAGTTGGTATGAATGCCAGTTTTGGAAATATTAGTACATGTTTGATCTATCATTATTCATACCATTTACTGTCAATATATAAGAACAACAATCATGACAGCCAACGCCATAGTACTATCATGGCTATGAAATTGGGTTTTATGACTTTGGAATCTATACCGTGTTAACCTATTGAACCAGTATGTGCATAAGATTTGCAGAGTCTATTTTTTGTAGCAGTCCTTTGTAAAGAATAAATAGATTGCCTAATCTAGTTTTATGTATTATTTATTTGGACTGTTCAAATACAATTGACAGATAAAGTATCTATGGATTCCAAATTTGGATACTCAAATTGTTTTATATTTCAGTCAATGAGTGTCTAAATAATTCAGTGCATAAAAAAAATTATATTCAATTTTGGTTTCAGATTTCTTAAAGTTTTCTAATATTTTAATAGATTAATTGAAACAAAATATCACCAAAGTGATCATTTTTGCGTTTGATTAATTTGATTAAAATATTGAAATAATTGTGTGTATGTAATTCATGCATTTATTAACGAACCCAAAGATGAATTAATATTTGGCCGAATTTCATGCGTACTTGTGGCAATAAATGTGTGATACTTTTAGGGTATTTCTTTTATGTGAGTAATATGTTAGTCTAAAGATTGCATATTGTTTGACATAATTTATTGTCAATATTTGATCGCTACAACAAGAGTATCGTTTACAGTTAATATTACTGTCCAAAGACTTGATATTAATGATGTGTTTGATATCTTGAGATGGGATTAATCAATATTTGAATTTACTGTTTTTATATGGATTCTTAATTATATGAGCGTGTTATTTATTATAATTGTAATGTTCTTTTTCAGCCGTTGCTACTGTATCTGCTAACCTTAATTCAGTACCGGTCCTTAACGGTAATAACTTTAAGGACTGGAAGGAGAACATTTTCGTTGTTCTTGGCTGCATGGATCTTGACCTTGCATTAAGGATGGATCGTTCCGCTTCTCTTAATGATGCTATTACCTCTGAAGAAAGGAGGATTTTTGAGAAATGAGATCGTTCAAATCGCATGAGTCTTATGATCATCAAGCGCGGCATACCTGAAGCTTTTAGGGGTGCAGTGTCTGAGGAGATCGCCGATGTTACAGATTTTCTTGCTGAAATTGAAAAATGCTTTGCAAAAAGCGATAAGGCAGAAACAAGTACTCTTTTAAAGAAACTTATTTCCATGAGGTTTAAGGGAAAGGAAAACATAAGAGAGTACATTATGGAAATGTCTCATCTTGCTTCAAAGATGAAGGCACTAAAGCTTGAGCTTTCAGAAGACTTGCTTGTGCATTTAATGCTTATATCTCTTCCTCCACAATTCAGTGAATTGAAGGTCAGTTATAACTGTCAAAAGGAGAAGTGAACTCTTAATGAGCTCATTTCATTTGGTGTTCAAGAGGAAGAAAGACTTAAACAAGACAAGACTGAGAGTGCTCATTTGGCAAGCACTTCTAAGGATAAGGGCAAGAAAAGAAAATCTAAGAATGAAGCTGCTAAGGATCCGGCTTAAAAGAAACAACATAAGGAAACGGAAGGTTGCTTCTTTTGTCACAAGCCTGGACATATGAAGAAAGAATGTACCAAATATCATGCATAGCATGAAAAGAAAGGTATATTTCTTACTTTGGTCTGTTCTGAGGTTAATTTATCTTCAGTACCTAGAAATACTTGGTGGATAGATTCTGGTGCTACTACTCACATAAGTGTTTCTATGTAGGGTTGCCTGAGCTACCGAAAGCCAAGTGATGGTGAAAAACACATCTTTGTGGGCGATGGACAATCGGTAGAAGTGGAAGCAATTGGACATTTTAGATTATTATTAGGAACTGGTTTTTATTTGAATTTAAAAGACACTTTTGTTGTACCTTCATTTAGACGGAATTTGGTTTCTGTTTCTGTGTTGGACAAATGTGGATATTGTTGTTCATTTGGAAACAATCAGTTTACTTTGTCTTTGAATTCAAATGTTGTTGGAATTGATTATTTAAATGCTTATGACAATCTTTATTTATTGGAAACAGTTGCATCTTATAATGAAACCTTGCATGTAGAATCACGTGGTACTAAATGTAAATTAAATAAGGAAAATTCAGCAACTTTGTGGCATAAGCGCTTAGGTCATATCTCAAAAAGTAGAGTTGAGCGCTTAGTGTCTAATGACATTTTAGAATCTCTTGACTTCACAAACTTTGATGTTTGTGTAGATTGCATCAAGGTAAAACAGACCAAGACTAAAAGATTAGGTGCCAATAGATCTTCGGACGTCTTAGAATTAATTCATACAGATATTTGTGGGCCTTTACCTACGACCTCTTGGAATGGTCAACAATATTTCATAATGTTCATAGACGATTACTCACGTTATGGGTACCTATATCTCATTCATGAAAAATCACAATCACTGGATATGTTCAAAGCTTATAAAGTTGAAGTTGAAAATCAACTCAACAAAAGAATTAAAAGTGTCAGATCAGATCGTGGTGGTGAGTACTACGGTCGATATGACAGATCAGGTGAACAACGTTTAGGACCGTTTACTAGATTCCTAGAGGAATGTGGTATTGTCCCACAGTACACCATGTCAGGATCACCTAGCATGAATGGTGTTGCTGAAAGACGAAACCGAACTCTTAAGGATACGGTAAGGAGTATGATTGCTCATTCCACCTTACCTGAGTCTCTCTGGGGAGAAGCATTAAAGACAGCAGCTTATATCCTCAATAGAGTACCAACTAAAGCAGCTGCAAAAACACCTTATGATCTTTGGACAGGTCGAAAACCTAGTCTAAAGCACTTTCACATTTGAGGATGTCCAGCTGAGGCAAGGCCTTATAGGCCACATGAAAAGAAACTGGATTCCAAAACAGTGAGCAGCTACTTTATTGGTTATTCTGAGCGTTCTAGGGGCTATAAGTTTTATGATCCCATAGCTAAGAATATTTTTGAGACGGGAAATGCAATATTCTTTGAGGATATTGAGTTTGGGGGAAAAATAAAGTTAAATACATTTCTTTTGAGGAGGAATTGAATTCAAACCCAGTTCTTATTATCACTTTTGACAATGTTCAGTTGCCTACACTTATCATTGATCAAGAAGTGGATCCGGAACCTCAACAAGATAATGTTATACAACCCCTTATTCAGAATGAAGCTATTATTCCAGAAGAACAAACTCAACAACCTCAAGAACCAGTGCCATTAAGGAGATCCATGAGAGAAAGGAGAAGTACTATTTCAGATGATTATATTGTATTTCTCCAAGAACAAGAAAAACGATAATGGAATGATGGAAGATGACCCAATCAACTTTCATCATGCCATGAAAAGTTCTAACTCTCAAAAATGGATAGATGCCATGAATGAAGAGTATAAGTCCATGCAAGACAATAAAGTTTGGGAACTTGTCCCATTACCAAAAGGTGCAAAACCAATTGGTTGTAAATGGATATTTAAAACCAAGAGAGGTGCAAAGAGTAATGTGGAGAGGTATAAGGCACGTCTCGTAGCAAAAGGCTATACTCAAAAGGAAGGTATTGATTTTAGAGAGACTTTCTCTCCAGTTTCATCGAAAGACTCTTTTAGAACAATTATGCCACTTGTTGCTCATTTTGATCTTTAGTTACATCAGATGGATGTTAAGACGGCGTTTGTCAATGGAGACATTGATGAGACAATTTATATGGCACAACCAGAAAACTTTGTGTCGGGATATCCAAAAAATATGGTTTGCAAATTAACAAAATCCGTCTATGGACTTAAGCAAGCTTCTCATCAATGGTACCAAAAATTCCATCAAGTAATCATCTCGTTTAGTTTTGAGACAAATATTGTTGATGATTGTGTGTATCACAAGTTCAGTGGGAGTAAACATATATTCCTGGTTTTGTATGTCGATGACATTTTGCTTGCCACTAAAGATATATGCTTATTGCACGAAACCAAGAAATTTCTATCTAAACATTTTGAGATGAAAGATATTGGGGACGCCTCTTTTGTATTAGGTATTCAGATACTTCGAGATCGTTCTCGGGGTATTCTTGGATTATCACAAAAGAGCTATATTGACAAAGTACTTAAAAGGTTTGGCATGCAAGATTGTAGACCGGGAGATACCCCTGTTGCCAAAGGAGATAAATTCAGTCTTAGTCAGTGCCCTAAAAGCAATCTTGAAATTCAAGAAATGCAAAAGATTCCATATGCTTCAGCTGTTGGGAGTCTAATGTATGCTCAAGTATGTACACGTCCAGGTATTGCATACGTTGTTGGGATGTTAGGCAGAGACTTAAGCAACCCTGGTATAGACCATTGGAAAGCAACCAAGAGGGTTATGAGGTATCTTCAGAGAACAAAAGATTACGTGCTCACTTATAGAAGATTAGATCATTTGAAGGTCGTAGGGTATTCTAATTCTGATTTTGCTGGATGCCAAGATAGCAGAAAGTCTACATCAGGTTATACTTATCTGTTGGCTGGAGGAGCTATATCTTGGAAAAGTGTTAAACAAACACTTGTAACTTCTTCCACTATGGAAGTAGAATTTATAGCATGTTATGAGGCATCAAATCATGGAATATGGCTACGCAACTTTGTCACTAGGTTGCGCATTTTGGAAAATGTAGAAAGACCACTGAAGTTATATTGTGATAATAAGTCAGCAATGCTATATTCTAACAATAATAGAAGCTCAACTAAGTCGAAGCATATTGACATAAAATACTTAGTTGTGAAAGAGAGAGTGCAGAGTGGACAGATTTCTATAGAGCATATTGGAACAAATTTCATGATAGCGGATCCGCTCACAAAAGGTTTACCACCCAAGGTCTTTCATAAGCACACTGCTCATATGGGTGTTTTATTGCTTGAGGATATTATGGTTTAGTGGGAGTTTGTATTATATGTGCTGTATATTTACTTTAAGACATTTATGTGTTTAACTTTCTGATCAGAAGTAAAGTATTCAGTTCATTCACTCTGTTTTATTGCTTTGATTCTGACCTCACTTAAGTTTAAGGAGGACCAATTGAAAATAGGTTGATCTATGTCATTTGACAATATATATATATGTATGTGACCACTGATGGGTATAGTCATGATTAATGTGGCAAAGACCACTGTGATCCTATATAAATATGGTTGATGGACGAGATTATTAAGATTACCTTTATTTAGTAGCAAATTTTGTGCTCATAAGGTTGTACATTTATAAGGAAACATATGTTGCCCAAGTGGGAGATTTTTGGATTAAAATTTTATGTGGGCACATATGTTAATTGTATAATGCTATTATTAGGGTATAAACAACAAGTAAAATTTACAATTTGTTGTGGGACCAAATTGTAAATAATACATAACTGATTTTTTGTCCATTATCAAACACTCCAGTCCCCGAGAAACAGTACGCACCTTTTCATATTTTTATCTTTTCCCCATCAGAGAGAAATTATTCTGAAATAAGGAGAACCGTATTCTTGGATGATTGTGGCCTTCACAAATCGATTCAATGGACTCTGGTACGCTTCCGCTAATCTCCGTTTGTTTATAGTTTTGATTGCTCTTGAATTGATTAGGGCTAAATTGAATGTTTTAACAGTAAAAAGTAACGGTGTAGAAAAAAAGAAGATAGAAAGAAAAAGAAAATTGTAGTTGCAAGAGTATAGATGAAAAATTGTAAATGACAAGGAAATAAAATATTTCTGATTTTTGTTGCAAAATCGTATTTTTTTTAAAAGAAACTGCAAATGCAAAGCAAACTAGAACAAGCACCAAATCAAATAAAAACACAAATCACAGAAGCAAGCAAATTTTTTTTAAATGAAAATTAATGCACAAAACAAACACATATTAAAAATCAAACGAAAATAATCCAAAGAGTAGAAAATAAAATCAAAATAATTCCTCGGCAACGGCGCCAAAACTTGTTTAACGACGGATTTTCTATCGGTTTAGAAAATCGCCGAAAAATTTAAATAAAATAACCACAAGCACATGACGTGCAATTTTAGTACATGGCAAGTACGAGTCGATCCGTAGGGAATTTTTACGATTTTAAAATTTTCTAATCAATCAAATTAGACCAAAATGGAGAGAAGAATGTTAAATACAAATTGTAAATAAAATGAAGTTAAAACTAGAATGCAAATGAATTAAAAATTATGAGATTAGAAAACAATTAAGAGGCAAATCCACTTTCATATTTTTGTAAATCAACAAACAAATAATCTATAATCTCTTTTGATATTAAGTGAAATAATTGTTGCATTTATCGTAAGTATAGTTTATTTATGTTGTTAATTAATAAAACTTAAACCATCAAACTATAATACAACAAATGAGCCACTTATCCATTCCCATGAAAATAAAGTCAATGAAAAAGCTATTTTAGTATGATCCTTCTTCATTCTTTGTATTCTCTTGTGCATGCACATATCTTCATGAAACCCTTTTCATTTGCATCCAAATTCCTATAAAAATAAAAAATGTTCAAGTAAAAATTCTCAAATTGGCACATGCACAACAATGACTGTTTTGCCCCTATATGAAGATGAGTATATGATCATTTGAAAATAATTGAATTTTTGTTTAAACATGTTAAAATACCCAAATATTGCATTTATTTAAATAAAAATAGATAGAATATGGATGTATATATATGCATATTTACGTGCACATCAAAAAGAGACAAAGGACACGACAAAATTAGTGCCTTTTACATTTCACATTTTATTTTCTTTATTATTTTTGAAAATTGTTTAGAATTATTATAATAATAAATGTATACTAAATATAAAAACATTAAATATATATATAAGTAAATAGAATGAATTACATATATAATATAAATATTTCTTATTTTAAACTTTGAAATTTCGACTCATATGTCGACATATGTCACATGGGTAAGTCGACATAGCTGGTTGAATTTTGAGAACCTTTTCAAAATTCAAGCTTTTGAAATTCCCACTCTTGCATTAATTTCAAATTTTCACCTTTTGCACCTATCATATAGCTATTCAATCTCTATTTATTCACTCTATCTTATTTCATCTTCTACACACAAATGACTTCAAAATTCAAACTTGTTCATCACCCTCTTTCCACCAAAACAAATCAAAAATGTCTTCCTTCAACCAGCGTTCCTCATCAAAAGTCATTAGGCTTACCAAAAAGATCAAAAGATAACTTCATAATGATCAACAGTCCATTGAAACTTAAATTGAGTATGCTACTTATGGAAAAGTATTTTCGGGAAGGTGTGCAAATTTTAATGAATTTTCTTCTTATGGTTTACAAGATATTGCTTTCAAAAATTGTCATTTTCTGTTTAACCAATTTATCTTTGTCATCCCAACTTTTGGCAAGGCCGTAATACCGAGGAGTTGACTGGAAATTAAAAACATTTCATCCCGATAAATGATTTAAAATACATAGATCTAATATGGATACCGGTAAATTTTGTCCGAGTCCGGATCGAGCTAAAACTAATATGACAAGACCGGCAAAAGCTATGAAAGCCAACATTCCAAATTTAAAGTCAATCGGTGTTCGTATGCTCAAGATATGATCCATGCAAACCAAGGAAATCAACTCTCTCACATCCACCATTTTGTTTCGATCAGGTCATATCCATCATTTCGCATCCATCTATTTGTATCCATCACCATCCAACCGTCCCGTTTGTATCCATCGACCCTCGGATCTCATTTCGTATCCATTCATCTTCGCATCCATCGAAGTCGATCTTCTTTGTATCCATCAGCAATCAAGCTCAATTCGAATCGGTCAGCCACTGTCTACTTTGTATCTATTGGCAGTGACACAGAAGTCCATTTCACATCGATCTAGTTTTCAAACACACTTCGTATCGATCGGCCACAGGTCGATATAAAATCATTATGTCACATCGATACGAAATAGACTACATTGTGATCGATACGAGGGACCATTAAGCAATCGATACGAAGTGACCGTTAACCAATCGATACGAAGTGACCGTTAAGCAATCGGTAAATGAACGCTTCCCATCGATACGAACTAAACATAAAACATCGATATGAACAAGGCCAAGATAGGTCGATACAAACGAGGCATAAACATTGGAAAGACTCAGTCGATTCGGAATCGAAAGTGGATCGATCCTAAAAAAAAGCACCATGTCAACTGCCATCACATGTAGAATCACCGATGTGAAACCATCAATGCGAACAGGAGCGATGCAAATTCAGAAGCCTTCAATAAATCATAACTTGCATCGATCATAACTCAAAATCTTCAAGTCCAAATATTATCGTTGGAGCTTACGTGCATCCTCAAAAATGTTCATGATCGATCTTGACTTGATTGGATGAGATTTTGATCAATATGAAATTTGTTCGTACCGATCACAGACCGAGTTCAAATGTCATGTGATCGATCATGTGGGCCCACCCACGTGAGAGAAGAGGTCTTTCAAGATTTGAGCGAGATATTTGCAGCATTCACCTAAATATAGCATCCCAAGACCTATAGAAAAGGGACTATTGGCTCTCCTACGTCCAGACTCTGCCGAAACCATTATTGTGCTTGAAAATCATCTTTGTACTCGAAAATGATTATTGTAATTCATTGTAACCAACAAGCAAAGGTTAATAAAGATTAACCATTTCATAGTGGACGCAAGCAACATGCCGAACCACTCTGAACCTTTTTATTTCTCTACTGTTTTTCTAATTATAATTTGGAGTGTTTGTTAGATAATCCTCTTTTTCATTTATTTTCTTCATTTTTATCACTTCAAACAATTCCAAAGATTGTTGTGTCCAATTTTGATACAAACACTTTGGTGCTTTCACTTAGAAAACACAATTTTTCTCCTGCTCGTTGGATCTACTATCGATATCGAATTGCACAAATCTAAGAAGAAGATCCAAATTTCAAAGTTTAAAGTTCTTCAATCCTACTCAGATTTGCATCAAGTCTAGGAAAGGGCTTCACTATCTATCATGGTTAACACGAGGACTACTTCAGCTGCCACAGATCTAGAAGGACGGGACGGACAGAATTCAAAATAGCTACCTCCTGCCTATCAGAACGCTGCCGGACCATAAAATCGGCAAGGCCCTGTCATCTAGGAAGAATTTCAAATGTTAATGCAAGAGCTAACTCAGAGCTGCCAACAGCTCACTCAACAACTCCGCGCTAATGCGGAATTGACCAACCAACTGAACTGTCAACAGCGAAGGAGATCTAGGAGGGTTTAGGCTTCCTATTCATCTACTGAGAGCTCAGCCTATTCAGATTTCCATCATAGATCCACATGTCCATGGCTGGATGGGAGTTACACTCAAGCTACTGGACATCAACATACACTAAATATTGGGCAACCGAGAGTTGGCCCGTCAATTAGCTATCAGACTGGACCATCCTCCTGGGGAGGTACTTTTCCTCATCATGTTACAGACAACCGCACTGCCACCACTGCTACTGAATTGGGAGTAGGTGCCCAAAATCGGACAGATCCTAATCGTTGCCAACATACTCCCGAACCTTATGTTCCAAAGGACTTAGAACCAAGAAGGCTAGATACGGACCGTCGACCGTGATCGTCCCAACCTCGCATTGCGGAACCCGACCACACCTTGGCTCAATGAGCCCAGAACATTCAGATGTCGGGCATCCCGACGATGATCCATCAGATGATCCAAGAGAGTCAAGGTTTCACCAATGACGACTGGGGAATCTCCCGGAGTCATACCCCTTTTATTGATGAGATACTCTATGTTGAACCACCTCAGCGATTTAGGATGCAGACTCTACCCATTTATGAAGGGAACTCTGATCCTAATCAACACATCCTGAAGTATGAATGGTTAATGAAAGCTACACGAGCTGATGATGAAGTTAAATGCTAAAAAATTTCTGATCTATCTTGGAGGCATAGCTACTATGTGGTTTATCTGCCTATCACCTCGATCTATCTCGTGTTTGATCAGTTGGCGACAAAGTTTGTTGAGCAGTTTCCGGATGCATGTAACGAGACCAAAGGATGTTAACACTTTGTCTAGTGTCACTCAAGCTCGTGAAGAGACACTCAGATGTTATTTAAAGAGATTTCATGTTGCATGCTCTGAGATTAGCAATCCGAATGATAACTCTATTCTGATGGCACCGACTAAGGGGATTGATCACGATTATGAATTCAGCAACTGGTTGGCCGGAAAACCTCCAGCGTCATTGGATCATTTTACTCCAAGGCAGCCCAATTCTTGAGAAGCGAGGATGCGAAACAGTTAAGGAAATAGATGACGTAGGACCGAGTATGGGGGGGATTCAGAGTATTGTTGCTGTTAAATGAACCGAGGAGAGTTTCGAAAAAGTGCAATTAAACATACAGAATAAGCAAACTCTGCATCTGGTCCGAGTGTTAACAGAATTTTAGCCAACTCAGATTACTCAACTCAACTCAAATTAACAGAATTTTCAAGGAACTTCAATTCGTAAATTTCCTAATCAATTTCGTGAATCCACAAATTCAAAACAAAACAGAATTTCAATTCGATTTGAACAAGCGATGGGATCTAATGTAGTTGACTGTTGAAGGTGTTTGTTCGATTGGTTTGCGATGTTGTTTGCAGCGGTGAGGGGGAGTAAGCAGAAGGTTGCGGTAGTTGGAGTGCTATGGAGTTGCGAAGTGGTTTCAGGTGATTCACGGCTGTTCGATTGGGTGTGAAGTCATTAGGTGGTTCGAGTTGAAGTAGCTACCGTTGTTGTTCGAGTTGAAGTTACGAAGTGGTTTGATGTTGTAGATGAGGTAGTAGTTTGTGGTGTGTTGATGTCTGAAGTATGAACTAAAATGTTTGAATGGATGCTAGCTGATGGTGGTTGTAAGTAGTAAAATTCAGTGAAGTATGTGTGGAAGTTTGGTGTATGTATCCGTGGAGATGTAACTCTGGAGCAGATGTGTAGTAATATGGAGGACTGTGGAGTTGTAGTAGCAGGCCGATGGTAAGGTGATTGATGGAGTAGTAGCAGAGGCAAGGCAGTCAGAGGTGTTGATGGGCAGTGTGAGTTTTGTGAAGTGTTTTTGGTTGAGTGGTGAAGTTGAGTTGTGAAGATTTGCCGTGCTAGAAAGGTTGATGTTTCTGTATAAAGTTTTATTGGTTGGATGTTGCAATTGAGTTGATGTAGCAATTGTAAAGGGGGATGTGATACAGCATAGAGTTGAGGTAAGGCAGATTAGAAAGAAAAACAGTGAGAATTAGTATGAGGAAGAAGAGGAAGGAGGGGGAAGGACATAACAAGAGATTCAGCAATAACTTTCTTCTGTATTTCATTCATTTCTTTTCTCGTACATGTAAAGCAAATTCCTAACAAACCTTTACACGTGGCTTGCCAAGGATTCCTGCTCTACAACAACTTTTTTTAGCACTAAACCAAATAAAAGATAAAAAAGAAAAAAAGAAAAAGAAAATACACGTCTGCACTTCCTAACCACCCTGCAGCAGCATTGGTCCAAAAATCTTTTTGGTAATTGTATCATTCTCCTAGGCCGTGCATTAGTGACTGAATTGCCTTCATGTGCAGGTGGATTAGTAACATGCGTATCAACACCTACCCCTTCAAGATCGACCTTGTTCTCAGGGTTGTTGTGACTGGAATATAGTGGCAGTGGCTGTGGCAAGGTGGAAGCAGGATGCAGGCACAATTTGAGTAAGGAAACGTGGAAGATAGGGTGGATGCGGGATTCCTATGGAAGTTGAAGTTTGTAGGCTACGGATCCGATTCGTTCAATGATTTGGAAGGGCTCATAGTAATTTTTTTTGAAAGTTGTGGTGATTGTTACGTATAGTGGTTTGATGGTAAGGTTGAAGCTTGACGAAGACCCATGAGCCAACGTCGAACTGCTTGTCACTATGATGTTGGTCAGCATGGATTTTCATTCGGTTTTGAGCTTTTAGCAAGTTGGTCTTAACGATGTGAAGTAATTCATCCCTTGAATAAGCCCATGCAGTAAGCTCTGGCATTGTGGCTGTGGAGGTGTTGTAGTTTGGGAGTATTGGTGGTAATCTTCCATAAACTACTTGAAAGGGTGACATGTCGATGGAGGTGTGTTTTGTGGTGTTGTACCACCATTCCGCCCAAGGGAGACATTTAACCCATTTTGTTGGCATATCACCGACTATGGCACGTAAATAAGTTTCGAGACAACGATTCACAACTTTGAATTGACCATCGGTTTGTGGGTGGTATGCACTGCTCATTTGTAATTTTGTTCCATGGAGACGAAATAGTTCCTTCTAAAATTGGCTTGTGAATAAGCGGTCTCTATCGAATATGATTGAACGTGGAAATCCATGCAAAGGAACGTATTCTTGTAGAAAATAGGAAGCAAGTTGGGAAGCAGAAACTGAAGTAAGCAGCGCACAAAAATGAGCATACTTTGAAAGTCGGTCGACTATCACCTAAATCGCTGTTTTGCCGGAAGATGGTGGACGATGAGTAATAAAGTCCATGGTGATATCTTCCCAGATTTGAGCAGTGATTGGTAGAGGCTGCAGCAGTCCTTTGTATGGCGTGTTGTCGGGTTTGGTTTGGAGGCAGGTGGGGCATTGTCTGACGAATGTCTGAACTGCTGAAGCTAATTTCGGCCAATAGAAGTTGCTTGCTACTCTAGCTATGGTGCCCTTAATTCCGAAATGACCCTCGATTTTGGATGCGTGCAACTCAGTGATAATTTGGTTTTTTAACTCATTATTATCAGGAACATATAATCTATTTCCCCAAAATAACAGGTCATTACGTAATTGAAATTTAGGGTTGGAACAGGTACCTGCGCGCAGCTGTTTGATGAGTGATTGGGCCGCTGGATCATCGTACAACGTTGTCTGGATGTTGGCCAGTAGAGGAAATGTTGGCCTAGAGACTGCGTGCATAGTGGCGGCGTCGGTGAAGCACGACAGGCCATCAGCTACGACATTCTGTTTGCTCGGATGTAGTGATTGGCGAAATCGAACCCAAGGAGTTTTGTGAGCCGTTTCTGCTGCTCTGGCGTTTGTATGGATTGTGAAGTCAGCTCGCGGAGACTCTGGTGGTCGGTGCAGATCTAGAATGGTCGACCGAATAAGTAGTGTCGCCATTTTTTTACAGAAGAAGTTATCGCGAACATCTCTCTGGAGCAGGTAGAGGCTTTTTGGAGTGTTGATTTGATGTCAATGATGTCGGCGTGTTGGTTTACATGGAGCTGTGGTTGGTTTGGTTGTCTTGGATGTTGGTGATGGCGTCCTGATGTTGGGCGAGTTGCAGGAGGGCATCATCCAGCTTAGTCATGATGGCAGTGATGGTTTGGATATTTTGGGAGGAGGAAAGGGGAGGTCAATTGGTGAAAGCACCAAAATGATACAACATACAGTTGAGGTAGGCAGATTAGAAAGAAAAAGAGTGAGAATTAGTATGAGGATGAAGAGGAAGAAGGGGGAAGGACATAACAGAGAGATTCAGCAATAACTTCCTTCTATATTTCATTTATTTCTTTTCTCGTACATATAAAGCAAATTCCTAACAAACCTTTACATGTGGCTTGCTAAGGATTTCTGCTCTACAACAACTTTTTTTAGCACTAAACCAACTGACAGAAAAAAAGAAAAAAAAGAAAATACACGTCTGCACTTTCTAACCACTCTGAGCAGCATTTGTTTCTTCTAGTCCAAAAATATTTTTGGTAATTGTATCATTCTCCTAGGCCGTGCATTAGTGACTGAATTGCCTTCATGTGCAGGTGGGTTAGTAGTATGCGTATCAGGTTGCATGGACAGGTTTGTAGAGTTGTAGTTATGGCCTTGAGAAGTGACCGAAGTGGTGGTTGGTGAAGGTGTAGTATGAGGATGGTGCGGTATTGCAGTGCACTTGGATGTAGTGCACAATGAATGTGCTTGGTAGAAGTTTTTAATGTTAGAGGATGGAATGATGTGTGGGTGGATGCAGTAGAGAAGTAATTGATTGAATGGATTGAAGATAGTGTATTGTTGTAGTCAGGCCCGGCCCGAGACCAAGGCAAGCAAGACTAATGTCTAGGGCAACCTAACGAATGGGGGCAAGAAAAACTATCCTGCTTCTGAATCCTTGACGTCGCGATGCCTCTTTTTCACCTCGCGTTCCGCTACGCCCCTCGACAATCGTGCCTGCCCAACCATCTTCTCGCTGTTGCCCTACTGGATTTTGCAATGCTTCTTTCAGCTGCCCCAATTTTTTATTTCAATTGCTATTGCCTCACTTCTGATTACCTTAAATATAAATCTTTCAATTATTGTATATTGTTCATTAAAAATAGTGAAATCATGTATAGATTTACAGTACGTCAATTTATGGTTTCATAACTGAAGTCGAGATTATTCCAATTCAATATAGAAGGTTAGTTTTTAATTCAATGTAGAACTGTAACCATTTTGTTATGTCCATTGCAGCATTCGAGAAGATTGCTATTTGGAAAGTTGGGGTTATTCCTATTCAGTGTAAAAGGTGATTTTTTATTTATTTTAACGAATAGATTCCTGTCTTGAGCAAAAGCAACAGTTTCCTTGGAATAATTAGTCTAGTTTCGATACAAAGATCAGTTGTTTTCACATGCAGTTGCTCATGCGAAAAAGTTTATATGGTATATTTGGCATACATGTCAACCAAAATATCAACATATTTTGCATACCTTTTGTCTTAATGCATAAGACTATGTGAGATGAGAAAGAAGTCGAATATAATCAACTGCTGTCATTTTTATTGACCATGCTCTGCATTTTTTTTCATCACATATTTGAAGAAGAAGGGATTATTTTGGTCACTAGTTAATTTTATTGCGTTTCACATTTTCTATGTAGATAATTCCCATATTTGTGCAACTCCAAACATCAAGGAGTTGTAAAAACTATCATGCAGTCAAATTCAACTTTTATTTTTTTAAAGAGAAATATATATTAAACAAAGTCGTCGAATTTGCATTTTGACTTTACATATAAAAGTATAATTATTTTGTAGGAGTAGGACAAAATGAAAAAAAAAAAATTTGCCTAGGGCATTAAATGCCTTTGGGCCGGCCCTGGTTGTAGTTTGAAGGGGGCTGGTAGTCGGGGTTAAGCACTGGATTGCTGTTGTAGTTTGACACAAAAGTTTTGAGGGTAAATGGAGGAACAGTAGTCGTATTAGAATGACAGTAAGAAAGAGTTGATGTTTGTTGAAGGAAGTTGATGTTGTGAAGAAGAGTTTCGTATGGCTGATGTGCAGGCATAGTCGTTTAACAGAGGTAGAGGTGTAGCAGTGTTTAGGCAGGTGAACTGATGTGGATTGTAGTGTTGAATGATAAGTTGAAGTTGTGAAGAAGTGGGGCTATGGGAAGATGGATTGATGTAGTTGTTGATATGTAGAAAGTTGTTTATGGAAGGGAAATGGCCGTATTGTGGTCAGGCAATGTGGTTGGAGTAGCAGTGACCAGTGGTGGGTGACAAAGATGGTTCACTGATGTTGATGTGCACTGTGTCTGTGTGCAGTGAATAGTAACAGTGTAGGGAAAAAGAAAATAGAAAGAAAAAGAAAATTTAGTTGTAAAAATATAGATGCAAAATTGTAAATGACAAGGAAATAAAATATTTCTGATTTCTGTTGTGAAATTGTGTTTTTTTTAAAAACTGCAAATGCAAAGCAAATTAGAACAAACACCAAATCAAATAAAAATACAAACCACACAAGCACGCAAAAATTTTTAAAATGAAAATTAACACATAAAACAAACACAAATTAAGAATCCAACGAAAATAATCCGAAGAGTAGAAAATAAAATCAAAATAATTCCTTGGCAACGGCACCAAAACCTTGTTTAATGACGGATTTTCTATCGGTTTAGAAAATCATTGAAAAATTAATAATAAAATAACAGCAAGCTTACGGCGTGCAATATTAGTACGTGACGAGTACGGGTCGATCCATAGGGAATTTTAAGATTTTAAAATTTTCTAATCAATCAAATTAGACAAAAATGTAGAGAAGATTATTAACTATAAATTGTAAACAAAATGAAGCTAAAACAAGAATGAAAATGAGATTAAAAACTATGAGATTAGAAAACAATTTAAAGGCAATTCCACTTTCATATTTTTGTAAATCAACAAATAAATAATCTATGATCTCTTTTGATATTAAATGAAATAATTGTTGCATTTATCATTAGTATGGTTTATTTATGTTGTCAATTAACATAACTTAAACCATCAAGCTATAATACAACAAATAAGCCACTTATCAATTCTCATGAAAATGAAGTGAAAGAAAAAACTATTTTAAATATGATCTATTTACTATTGTAATTAGTAATAGAGATCATCAAATTTTGTTTTTACTTTTATTTCAAAATCAAAAATCAATTAGCAAATGATGATGTAATTTATGTTTATGTTCAATAAGAATAGCCTATTTGCAAATGCAACTTAGACTATCAAACCCACTTGTTTAAACTTACATCAACGTCTACTTTCATGAAGCACAATAAAGGAGACCATAAATCATAGAAATGTGAATGTACATAAAGTTAGAGAGCTTCATTACCCCTAAATTAAAGGGGTTCCACTACTCATTTGTGTTATCAAATCAATACATGTAAATTTCAACATTGGAAAACAAAGGGAAGTAGAAACTAATTAAAAGAAAAGAGATTAACTACTTGCTACTTGCATGAAATAAAATTAAACTAATTGTATAAATAAGGAGAGCATAGAAATAAACATGAACATAAAAGTAAATAAGAACAAGTAGAAAAGAAAAGAAAAAGAGGCTATGAAGCCATTTTTATTTCATGTAACTTTGATATTACAATTTGCTTGCTAATTTTCCTAAGTATTTCCAAGTGTAAGAAGATATATATCTACATGTACATAAGTGGGCTATTTATACATGCATAAAATCATAATTCACTTTTTAGGGTGCTTCCCAAAATGCCATTTAGGAAGTGTGGTCACCAAGTAACCATTAGTCTCTAATTAATCCATTATCAATTATGTATAAAACTTTAACCTACACATAGTTGTCCATTAGCTTCTAATTGTAGATTTAGGTAAGTGGGTGCGGTCCTCCATGATTTTGAGTTTTAATTATTTCCTACTTCATTCTTTGTATTCTCTCATGCATGCATATATATTCATGAAACCCTCTTCCATATGCATCCAAATTCGTATAAGAAAAAAAATGTCCACGTAAAAATTCTCAAATTGACACATGCACAACAATGACCGTTTTGACCCTGTATGAAGATGAGTATATGATCATTTGAAAATAATTGAATTTTGGTTTAAACATACTAAACAACACAGAATATGGATGTATATATATGCACATTTACGTGCACATCAAAAAGAGACGAAGGACACGACAAAATCACTGCCTTTTACATTTTACATTTTATTGTCTTTATTTTTTTTGGAAATTGTATAGGATTATTATAATAATAAATATATACAAAATATAAAAACATTAAATATATATATATAAGTAAATATGAATGAATATATATAAAATATAAATATTTCTTATTTTAGACTTTGAAATTTCGACCATATGTCGGCATATGTCACATGGTTATGTCGACATGCCTAGTAGAATTTTCAGAATTATTACCTGGCACCTTGGCCTAGCTTGGAAGCAATAGTTGCAGAAGTGAAGTTAGTTCTAGACGAGATTCTGGCCAAGAAGAGACATGAGATATAAAGGTTTGGTTCAATTGATATGTTTCTGCATTGATAAGTGGCTCGGTCGGGACAGTTCATAACATATGGCTCGGCTGAGGTAGTTCAGAACACATAGCTCGATCGAGGCAGTTCAGAACACATGGCTTGGTCGAGGTAGAAGGTTGCGTGTCGTTCGGTTTAATAGGGCAGCATGTACGGATCAGCCAAGGTAAAGAGGTCGTGTGCCGCTCGGTTCAAAAAGGTGGCGTTAGGAACTCAACACGTATCGCTCGATCAAGAATGAAGAAGGACATGGCTTGGTTTGGAAGGATCACTAGTCACTCGGCCTGGAAGGTTACCTCATCGATCGGCTTGGAAGGATCACTAATCGCTCGGCCTAGAAGGTTAACTCATCGCTCGACTTGGAAGGATCACTAGTCGCTTGACCTGGAAGGTTAACTCATCGCTCGGCCTGGAAGGATAACTTGTCGCTCGGCCTAGATGGGAGGTACAATGTTCGGTCGAGGGAGGATAGCTAACATAAATCGGTCAATTATAGCTCGGCCATATTGGTTTGGTATTTGTCGATCTGTCGGGAGTCGTTTGGTAAACCTGGACCGCTCAACTCGAGATCACCATATATGGGCCGAATCGCCTTGGTCTTGAGCCTACATGGGGCGTCTAGCCTATCTTCGTCAATAAATAGAGGAGCAAGGGTGCAGTGAAAAGGGATTTTTCGAGAATGCTTGAGAGACTCTTCCATTTTTAAAACTCATCTCTTTTTTGTCAAACTTGTACTCAAGTTGTTTGTGTACGGATTGTATCTGTATTCAATTATTTGAAGAAGCAATAAAGATTACACTCAAAGTGGAAGTAGGTAGTTACGTCGAACCACTATAATTCTGGTATTCTCGTTTTTATTGTTCTGATTGCATTCTACTACAGTATTCCTCTGTTTTAATTTACGTTCTTCATTAATCTCTCTACACAATCCTACTCAAGGGTGTTAGTGACCAATTTTGATGCTAACAAGAATCTTTTCAAAATTTAGGCTTTTGAAATTCCCACTCTTGCACTAATTTCAAATTTTAAATTTTCACCTTTTACACCTATCATATAGCTATTCAATCTCTATTTATTCACTCTATCTTATTTAATCTTCTACAAACAACTGATTTAAAAATTCAAACTTGTTCAATGCTCTCTTTCCTCCAAAATAAATAAAAAATGTTTTACTTCAACTAGCTTTCCTCATCAAAAGTCATTAGGCTTACCAAAAAGACCAAAACTCAACTTCATAATGATCAACAGTCCACTGAAACTTATATTGAGTATGTACTTATGGAAAAGTATTTTCGGGAGGGTTTGCAAATTTTAATGAAATTTCTTCTTATGGTTTACAAGATCTTGCTTTTAAAAATTGTTATTTTCTGTTTAACCAATTTATCTCTATTATCCTACCTTTTGGCAAGGCTGTGATACTGACTAGAAATAAAAGAAAGTTTGTGACGACCCAGAAATTTTTAACATTTGAAATGGAATATTTAATTGATTTTAAATATTTGGAGGTTAGTTTAACTTTAATTTCGAATGTAAATATGAATTTCGCAATTAAATTTTTGAATTTAATTTATTAGTGACGGGTAAAAATTTGAATTTTCAATTTTTAGCTTGTTAAAACTGATTTGATGGCTTGGAAAATTTATATTGATGATACTGAAGATAATGGAGGTTTTAAAATTTAATTTAGAAATGTTTTGTTTAGTTTCGAATTTATATTGTTTCAATCGATATAAAAACCCATCTTTTCCATACGATCGAATTAGGACTCGAAACCTTTTCCATTGCGTTCGGAATAGGAGTATAACATTTTAAACGCATGGTGACATGCCTCGATTGGAGATCAGGATTTTAAGTTATATATATATATAACAAGATATTTTGGAAATTTTAGAATATAATAAAATTTGAAAGTCAAACGTATTATCCATACCCAAGACGCTTCCAGTATAAGTTGCGTATTCATCTTCCTTGAGAAGCTTCCTTGCTCAGATTAAAAGTATGACTTACTTATCTTTGCTTCATTGACTTCAAAGCATAAAAAACTCAATCTCGGTTTAAATCTATGGCCGATGATAAGCTCTGTTCTCTTCCTCGTTTCCTCACTAAATCAGAAATTTATTCGCAAGGAAAAAATGGCGGAACCCATTTTCAAATCAAACCCAAAATAAAAAAAGAGAGAGGGAGGAGTGGAGCGCGCTCGCAAGTGGAGTCAAAATAACTGGAGGCTCGAGTTCGAGCACTCCGGTGGGAATCGCAAGGCGAGGTCACGATTGTATTCTTGTGGGATGAGGTGGCTGCTCAGGGAAGATTCGTGAGCACAATTGGGCGGAAGTGGCAACTATTCAAAATAGCGAAGAATTTGAGGTCGTTATCGTTTGATCGTAAAGTCGTCGAGCTCGACTATACAAGGGGAGGCACGAGGCGATGAAGACTAGGGTTTCATTTTTTCTGAAATGCACGAGGGATGAGGTCTGGGAAGTGTGGCGACAGCAGTTCGATGGTGCTAGGCGATTTGGGGTGGCCATAGTTGCAGTGACTTCGACGAGTCTGTGTTTTCTTTAGCAGTGAGGTATTATCGTATAATTTATTTATTAAATTTATATGTACAGGAAAAAAATTAAAGCAATTCTATTTTTAAATTTATATATGTATAATATATAGCAGAAATTATTTTTACAGTAAAGTCATTCGTGAATAAACAAGAAAATATAAGTGGATTTTTGGATCTATATATTTTATAAAAGTTTATGAGGATTTCAAAAGAAATTTGGTTTTAAATTTAATTTTTTAGTTAAATGAATTTTTTTAAAATAAATTAGTTCAAAATCAAATTTTAATTTTGAAATTAAAATCATTGGTTAATTAAATTTATCCAATAGGAATTTAATTATTCGATTTATTCGAATATTAATAAACGATATAATTATTTATACAAGGTCAATATCTGAAAGAAAACAAGCCGGAATGGAAAATGGATTGCATGCATAATAAAGGTGAGATCTTCTCACTCACCCAAGTTTTTCTGACTTAATTTTAAATAGTTAAATTTAAATTTGATCGACTGTGTGCTTGGATGATTAATTTATTATCAGTTATATTAGTTTAGACCCTGCGCCACATAATAGCAGGTGATATTATATATTAAACCCATATACCGCGATATTACATCTCGAAGTGGAATTGGTATTATATATGTATCTGGAGTTGTTGATTTCCCGCATTATATAGCGGATGAGACCCTATGCGGCGCATAATAGCGGATGATATTATATAAATCTCATATACCGCGATATTCCACCTCGAAGTGGAATTGGTATTTAATTGTTGTACTAACGTCTGTGGATGCAGGGAAAACAGGTTGGAGGGATCCAACTGGATTCCTCAAATTTTTGAATTAATTTCAATATTATGTGTTGATTATTTATAATCTGTGTGTGTGATTATTTGTGATTGAAACTGTTGAAGGCTTTAGTTTAGCCGAATATATTTTTGGTATCGTAGGATGCCAGAAATAAATCAAATTGGATTTTTGAAATTCAGTAGAAAATTTATAGTAAATTAATTTTAGAAAATTGAATAAATTTAAAAGAAGGAATTTGTTTCAAAAGATAATAAATTTAGTGTTTAAAATGAATTTGAGAATCGGTTTGAAATTTGATTTGGTATTTTGAAAATAAATTAGAAAATCAATTTGATATTGATTTGGTAAAAATGATAAATATTTAGGAAATCGATCTAATATTGACTTGGTGTTTAAAAATAATTTTGGAAAACTTATTTCGAAAGTCGATTTGGTGTATTGAAGTAAATGTTTAGAAAAAATCAATTTAGGAATTTGATTTGGTATTTGAAATAAATTTGGAAATCAATTTGAAAATTGATTTGGTGTTGAAAGTGAATATTTGGATGAAAATCATATATCCGTGAATATTTGAAAAATTAAATCCATAAATGGGAATTTTATAAGAGAAAGGGAAATTTGTTTTAAAAAAATAAATATTGTTTTATTTTTAGAAGTGTGGAAAGAAATTTACGGATTTGGAACGTAAATTTCAAATAAATCCAGAGGGATTTATTAAGTAACTAAAACTGATACATTTTGAAAAGGAAAGTGTATTTTCCCTGAAAATCCGAGTATGTTTGTAAAATAGCTTTTGAAATATAAATTAAATGTTCTAGGGTTGGTTTTTAAAGAATATTTTGGAGAAATTAGTTTCTTAAGTTATTTTGTAAATCTTTAAAGTAAAGATTTATTTAAGTAATTATGGAAGTAATGATTTGAAGTTTTAAGTTGATATTTATTTTAGAAATTGGATATTTAAATGGATATATCCTATCTACTAATTTTATTTTAAAATTAATTTTGGACTTGAATTTTTATATGAGATATTCCTATAATATTTTCATAACCAATATTTAAGCAAGTGTTTCAAAATAGTTTTATTTTAAATATCTCTAAGTATATTTTGATAAGCATTTTAAAAATGTGAACCCGGCAGACTTTCAGTGGAAATAAATAATATCGAGAATCTTATTCCACGAGTGAAAGTGATTTGAAATATGTTTTCAAATGCTTGAAGTGTTAAAAATATATATCTTGCGAAGATATTTTGAAAATATAATTGGGAAAATAATTTAAATCTTGGTGATTATTGTGAATGTTGATTGATAGTAAAATAACCTACTATCAATATTGGCCTTTACATGGCATTAGAATTTCGATGCGACCGGGAGTCGTATTCCAAATGGATATTCGAAACCCACATCGAACCTTTGTGATTGTGATGGATCTTTTACTTAAAAGATCAACGTGAAAATTGTTGTGATTTGTTTGAAATCTAAATGAACACTTATTTTTAAAAATAAACGCTCATTATTCGAATAAGCGGGAGAGGTCCTTGTGTCATAAAACCCATTCCGGATAATGATACGACGAAATGAGATTGCATTCGAAGACGGTGTTGAAGATCGGGTATTTTTGAAAACAAAAAGGATTACCTGTCGTATGTCTCTGCACCGAGTTGCTCCGGTGTAGAGATTTTATCACCCTTTGTGATGGGGATTCCGGACGTGATTAGTGAATATTCGGATTTGCAAGGGATTCTTTAGAAGTGCCTTCGGTTCCGTTCGATCTCGGAATGGACTCATATGGATGTGTGTCTGACATTACACTTTGAGATATAAAGATGATTTCTATCAAATACATTTCTATTGGTGTCGTAGTATTTATTCTCTTAGCTTAACACCCTTCTCTGAGACGTACGAGCTCAGTGGTTATGTAGTTGATGGTTATTAGTGATACATTCCCAATTTGGTAATGTGGCATACGAAGTGCTGCTGATTCTTTGTTGATCAAAGCATGACTTTGTGAAATGTATAGCTTTGTGGACAAGACTTCGTCGGACCTCACAACCCGAAAATGGTCAAAACATAAAGGATGCGGCAAGGTTATTTGGGGGTAACTCCCCCTGAGGGTATGTCATTTCCTTTTGGAAAAGGCTAGTATCTTGGTATGGAGCCCAAATATTTTACCTATGTTGATGCTGCAAATTTATTATACTTTTTGGTTGTTGATTTGTGGTTGAGCATCCTTGGATAATGGTCGCAAACGACCGGGGGATGGCAAACTTGTGTAGTAGTTACCTAGTTACAGAGGTAATACGGCCTTGTGTTAGCAGAGAGCTGGTTAAGTTCACGGGGCGTCCCTCCAGTGGCATACCCATGTGGCAATAGGAAGTTCCTTAGCCTAACCATTTGTTGGAAATCGAAAGAAATAATACGAGCCATTTACGATTGCAATTGTATAATCTGCCTCCTCAAGAGGCAGCTATAGCAGGCATAATATAATGGTACCTATGCTGGCTAAGATTAATATTATACGTTCGAAATGTTTTCCACATTATGCACTAATGATAATGTTAAAAAGGATTTTGCGTATTAAGCATGTTTGACTATCATAAGGAGAAATCCCTCCCAAGTCTGCGAATGCATTGTGTGTTCCCCGGGGGCCTTATGGTAGTTTCATTTTCCAAAAAGCATAGCGAATTTCTTTTTATTTTCTTTGCGAAAAATAACTGTTTTTAAGATCTCACACCAGTCCCACGACTAACCTGGAGTTTATTGTTCCCTTTCTAAACTCTGGGTGCCCACAATTTTCCACACGGACAGAATAGAGTCAGGTTATCAGTTATTCTGGAGCGAAGTCGAAAAAAATGTATTGTGGAGATCAGGAGTTAAAGCTGGATGGCGAGGCATATCATTATACTATGTATTATCCGCTGCGTTGGGATCGCTTTTGCTACAAGTTCAGTTTACTTATGGATTAGTTGTCGTAAGTGTTATATCATGTTTTGAAAACTCTGATGATGTATTGTAATAGCAGATATGGTTCTTTGTTTTAAAGATTATTCATTTATCTATTATATATTGTTCCGCTGTGAAATGTGAGATCCTATTGTTGTTTCTGTTTTCTTCTTCTATCTTCTTCTTCATTAAACCCTAACGGTTCGGTTTTCCGGCATTCGATACAGTGGATGTATTGATGTCGACTTTCGGGCGTCGAAAAATCAGGTCGTTACAATGTCGTATCAGAGCATTTGGTTAATCGACAACCTTGGCTCTGTTGGGTGTTACTCATTAGAGATAGAGTCAGTAGTAATCTAGAATGAGTTTGAGTGTATTAATAGATATGAGCGCGTATTTGTTAGTGAATACAAAATTGATTTATGTTGTGATGATTGGTTTGTTGAGTGGTATGTGGATTCTGGTCGGTATAGTCCGTACAACTCTATGGATAGGAATCTCTAAACACTTATACAGAACAATTCGACACGATATTGTTTTAAAAATCGGGTAAATGAAATAATTTTACCCAAATTATTTTTGTATGTAAATTAATGATTTCCATAAATTATATATTATATGGTTGCTTGTTTGTTAGGAATTGATAATATTAATTTATTATCATTGATTATTGAATAAGAAGTTGAAGTCATAATTTAATGCTAAGGAAATAAAATCACATACAAAAGGAATTTGAGAATATAAATTGTAAATGTGATTTGTAATTTGAAAAGGAATTCCAGAGAAGTATTTGGAAATGTTTTCAAAAGAATTTGAAAATTTGGGAGATTCAGAAAGTTTAAATCCATTTTGATTTTGAAGATGATTTTCAAAGGCTTTGAAAAAGTGTTTTGAAGGGATGAAAGCTCGGTCGCTGGAAAATAATTTCGATGATGACCGCGACATCATCGGTGTTCATTTTTGAGTTTCTAAGAGAGGAATTGCTGCCAAATTGTTTTAAATTGAATTTGTTTGGAAAACTGGGTTTGGTTTTGGAAATTCAAAAGATCATTTGAATTGATTTCAAAAATGATTTTTGAAATGTTGAAAAGATTCTGGAATCTTATAAAAATAGTTATGGAACAATAAGTTTGAAAACTTAGAAAATTCAGATTAAACTGAAACTAACTTGAGTTAATTTGGATAAAGGTGAATTTGAGAAGTCTTATAGACTAAATGATTGGAATAAAATCTATAAAGGTGGAAAATAAAATTGTGAATGAATGAATAAATTTACAATTGCAATTAAATGAAAGTGGAATTGAATGTTGAAATTCATTTCGAATTTGTAATCAAATAGAACTAGAATTGGAATTGATTTTGATTTGTGATAAACAAAGCGAAGTATTGAAATGAAATTAGTAAGTGAAATTAACTGAAGAAATGAAAATTTAATATGGTTTGAAATGAATTGAATTCAATATTTATAAATGAAAGATAAATTAAATTCATATGGAATTTGAAATCCAGTTTAAATATAAGTGATTGTAAACTAAATGGTGAATTGAAATTGGATTTTGTTTGGGGATGAACAAAAGAATAAAACTGGAATTGAAACTGAATATTGAAAACCAATTTGAATTGTGTGAGATAAAATGCAGTTGTAAAATTAGTTCGAAGTGAACTAAAGGAAATAAAGGTGGAAAATAAAAAAAGAGATTTGAGGTAAAATGAATTGGAACTTGTAATGAATCAGTAAATGAAACTAATTTAAAATAGTGCAGTTGTGAGTGAAAGATAATTAATAAAATTCAATATTCAGAAGACAACTTAAATACGAACAGAATTTAAATAGGGGAATTAATTTAAAGGACAATGATTTGTATATTTTTTACCTCAAGGACACGACCTCAATATTTTTACCATAAGGACAAACATTCTTCTAAAAATTATTCATAAGGACAAACATTTTTCAAAATTATTCATAAGGACAACAAAACTGCTACCGAGCTAAAACTGATACCTACAAACTGCTACCGAAAACTACAAACTGATACCCAAAACTGCTATCAATAACTAAAAACCGATACCTACAGAAAGTTGTCCTTCAGGATAAATTATTGAAGGTCTGTCCTTGAGGCTAAAAAGCTATGAAATTTTGTCCTTGACAATAATTTCCTGAATTGAAATTGTGAATTGAATTCAAAGGAAATTGAAAATGCAAGATTGAATGAAAATGGATATATAACTTCAATAGTAAAGTAAAAATGGTACAAGAAGTATATATTGAAAATTTTGTAATAAATGTGCAAAATCATATTTGAATGTTGTAATTGGATATTATAGCTAGCAGGATATACAGGTGTATTTAAGGAAATGGAATTGGGATTTTGGTTTCGAAGATAAATTTGAATTGCTCGACAAAAAGGTATGTATTTAAATTTTAGTAATGAATTTGATGATTTTCTTGTCTAGCCACTTGGCCTTTTGTTTTCTTTTTGAATCTGGGGGCCCATGGTGCCATTTTGTAGTCGTACCGAGTAAGCCGTGCAAAGGAGTCGCTGGCGAAATTTTTCAAAAATTTTGAGAGTTAGAAAATTTTTGAGAAAATTTTTAAAGTTTAAAATTTGATTTTAGATTTAAATTTGAATTGTTAAGAAAATAATGTTGTTGGAAGATATGGAAGGTTTTAGAAAGTTAGTTGAAATGATAATGGGTCTCTAATAGAAAGATTTGTTTTGGAAAGTTGATAAAACTATTTGGATTGGAAAAAATAATAAATGGGTTAAGGATCAATCTACTTAAATGGAAATTTCGGGATGAAATTCTTTTAAGGGAGAAGGATGTAACGACCCGGAAATTTTTAACATTTGAAATGGAATATTTAATTAATTTTAAATATTCGAGGTTAGTTAAACTTGAATTTCGAATATAAATATGAATTTGGCAATTAAATTTTTGAATTTAATTTATTAATGATGGGTAAAAATTTGAATTTTCAATTTTTAGCTTGTTAAAAATAATTTGATGGCTTGGAAAATTTATATTAATAATACTGAAGATAATGGAAGCTTCATAATTTAATTTGGAAATGTTTTGTTTAGTTTTGAATTTATATTGTTTAAATCGATATAAAAAACCATCTTTTCCACGATCGAATTTGGACTTGAAACCTTTTCCATTGCGTTCGGAATAGGCGTATAACATTTTAAACGCATGGCGACATGCCTCGATTGGAGATCAGGATTTTAAGTTATATATAACAAGATATTTTCAAAATTTTAGAATATAATAAAATTTGAAAGTCAAACGTATTATCCATACTCGAGACGCTTCCAGTATAAGTTGCGTATTCATCTTTCTTGAGAAGCTATCCTCGCTCAGATTTAAAGCGTGACTTACTTATCTTTGCTTCGTTGACTTCAAAACATAAACAACTCAATCTCGGTTCAAATCTATGGCCGATGATAAGCTCTGTTCTCTTCCTCATTTCCTCACTAAATCAGAAATTCTTTCGAAAGGAAAAAATGGTTGATCCCATTTTCAAATCAAACCCAAAATAGAAATAAAAATAAAAGAGGGAGGAGTGAAGCGCGCTCGCGAGTGGAGTCAAAATAACTGGAGGCTCGAGTTCGAGCACTCCGGTGGGAATTGCGAGGCGAGGTGGCAATTGTATTCTTATGGGATGAGGCGGCTGCTCGGGGAAGATTCGTGAGCACGATTGGGCGAAAGTGGCGGCTATTCAAAATAGTGAACGAGTTGAGGTCGTTATCGTTCGATCGCGAAGTCGTCGAGCTCGGCGACACAAGGGGAGGCACGAGGCGATGAAGACTAGGGTTTCATTTTTTCTGGAAAGCACGGGCGACGAGGTCTGGGCAGTGTGGCGACAGCAATTCGATGGTGCTCGGCAATTTGGAGGTGGCCATAATTGCGGTGACTTCGACGAGTCTGTGTTTTCTTTAGCAGTGAGGTATTTTCGTATAATTTATTTATTAAATTTATATGTACAGGAAAAAAAATTAAAGCCATTCTGTTTTTAAATTTATATATGTATAATATATAGCAGAAATTATTTTTACATTAAAGTCATTCATGAATAAACAAGAAAATATAAGTGGATTTTTCGATCTATATATTTTATAAAAATTTATTAGGATTTCAAATGAAATTTGGTTTTAAAATTTAATTTTTTAGTTAAATGAATTTGTTAAAAAGAAATTAGTTCAAAATCAAATTTTAATTTTGAAATTAAAATCATTGGTTAATTAAATTTATCCAATAGGAATTTTATTATTCGATTTATTCGAATATTAATAAATGATATAATTATTTATACAAGGTCAATATCTGAAAGAAAACAAGCCGGAATGGAAAATGGATTGCATGCATAATAAAGGTGAGATCTTCTCACTCACTCAAGTTTTTTTGAATTAATTTTAAATAGTTAAATTTAAATTTGATTGACTGTGTACATGGATGATTAATTTATTATCAGTTATATTAGTTTAGACCCTATGCGCTGCATAATAGCGGGTGATATTATATATTAAACCCATATACCGCGATATTCCACCTCGAAGTGGAATTGGTATTATATATGCATTTGGAGTTGTTGATTTCCCGCATTATATAGCGGATGAGACCCTATGCGGCGCATAATAGCGGATGATATTATATAAATCCCATATACCGCAATATTCCACCTCGAAGTGGAATTGGTATTTAATTGTTGTACTAACGTTTGTGAATGCAGGGAAAACATGTTGGAGGGATCCAACTGGATTCCTCAAATATTTGAATTATTTTCAATATTGTGTGTTGATTATTTATAACCTGTGTGTGTGACTATTTCTGATTGAAACTGTTGAAGGCTATAATTTAGCCGAATATATTTTTGGTATCGTAGGATACCAGAAATAAATCAAATTGGATTTTTGAAATTTAATAGAAAATTTATTGTAAATTAATTTTAGAAAATTGAATAAATTTAAAAGAAGGAATTTGTTTCAAAAGATAATAAATTAAGTGTTTAAAATAAATTTGAGAATCAATTTGAAATTTTATTTGGTAGCTTGAAAATAAATTAGAAAATCAATTTGATATTGATTTGGTAAAAATGATAAATATTTAAGAAATCGATCTAAAATTGACTTGGTGTTTAAAAATAACTTTGGAAAACCAATTTCGAAAGTCGATTTGGTGTTTTGAAGTAAATATTTGGAAAAATCAATTTGGGGATTTGATTTGGTATTTGAAATAAATTTGGAAATCAATTTGGAAATTTATTTGGTGTTGAAAGTGAATATTGGGGAATCGATTTGAAAATCATATATCAGTGAATATTTGGAAAATTAAATCCACAAATGGGAATTTTATATGAGAAAGGGAAATTTGTTTTAGAAAAATAAATATTGTTTTATTTTTAAAAGTGTGGAAAGAAATTGACGGATTTGGAACGTAAATTTAAAATAAATCCAAAGGGATTTATTAATTAACTAAAAATGATCCATTTTGAAAAGGAAGGTGTATTTTCCCTGAAAAGCCAAGTATGTTTGTAAAATAGCTTTTGAAATATAAATTAAAAGTTCTAGGGTTGGTTTTAGAAGAATATTTTGGAGAAATTAGTTTCTTAAGTTATTTTGTAAATCTTTAAAGTAAAGATTTATTTAAGTAATTATGGAAGTAATGATTTAAAGTTTTAAATTGATATTTTAGAAATTGGATGTTTAAATGGGTATATCCTATCTACTAATTTTATTTTAAAATTAATTTTGGACTTGAATTTTTATATGAGATATTCGTATAATTTTTCATAAATGATATTTAAGCAAGTGTTTCAAAATAGTTTTATTTTAAATATCTCTAAGTATATTTTGATAAGCATTTTAAAAATGTGAACTCGGTAGACTTACAGTGGAAATAAATAATATCGGGAATCTTATTCCGTGAGTGAAAAGTGATTTGAAATTTGTTTTCGAATGGTTGAAGTGTTAAAAATATATATCTTGCGAAGACATTTTGAAAATAATAATTGGGAAAATTATTTAAATCTTGGTGATTGTTGTGAATGTTGATTGACAGTTAAATAACCGACTATCAATATTGGCCTTTACATAGCATTAGAATTTCGATGCGACCGGGGGTCGAATTTCCAAATGGATATTTGAAACCCACATCAAACCTTTGTGGTTGTGATGGATCTTTTATTTAAAAGATCAACGTGGAAATTGTTGTGATTTGTTTGAAATCTGATTGAACACTTATTTTTAAAAATAAGCGCTCATTATTCGGATTAGCCGGGAGAGGACTGTCATAAAACCCATTCCGAATAATAATACGACAAAATGGTATTGCATTCGAAGACGGTGTTGAAGACTGGGTATTTTCGAAAACAAAAGAATTACCTGTCTAATGTCTCTACACCTGGTTGCTCCAGTATAGAGATTTTATCACCTTTTGTGATGGGGATTCCAGACGTGACTAGCGAATATCCGGATTTGCAAGGGCTTCTTTAGAAGTGCCTTCGGTTCCGTTCGATCCCGGAACGGACTCGTATGGATGTGTGTCTGACATTACACTTTGAGATATAAAGCTGATTTCTATCAAATACATTTCTGTTGGTGGCGGAGAATTTATTCTCTTAGCTTAACACCCTTCTCTGAGACGTACGAGCTCAGAGGTTATGTAGTTGATGGTTACTAGTGATACGTTCCCAATTTGGAAATATGGCATACGAAGTGCTTCTGATCATTTGTTGATCAAAGCATGACTTTGTGAAAAGTGTAGCTTTGTGGACGTGACTTCGTCCGACCTCACAACCCGAAAATGGTCAAAACAGGAAGGATGCGGTAAGGTTATTTGGGGGTAACGCCCCCTGAGAGTATGTCATTTCCTTTTGGAAAAGGGTAGTATCAATGGTATGGAGCCCAAATATTTTACCTATGTTGATGCTGCAAATTTATTATACTTTGTGGTTGTTGCTTTGTGGTTGAGAATCCTCGGATAAAGGTCGCAAACGACCGGGGGATGGCATACTCGTGTAGTAGTTACCTAGTTACAGAGATAACCCGGCCTTGTGTTGGCAGAGAGCTGGTTAAGTTCTTGGGGCGTCCCTCCAGAGGCGTACCCATGTGGCAATATGAAGTTCCTTAGCCTGACCATTTGTTGGAAATCCAAAGAAACAATACGAGCCCTTTACGATTGCAATTGTATAACCTGCATCCTCAGGAGGTAGCTATAGCAGGCATAATATAATGGTACCTATGCTGGATAAGATTAATATTATAATTTCGAAATGTTTTCCACACTATGCACTAATGACAATAGTAAAAAGGATTTTGCGTATCAAGCATGTTTGACTATCATAAGGAGAAATCTCCCCCAAGTCTGCGATTGCATTGTGTGTGTGCCGGGATGCCTTATGGTAGTTTCATTTTCCAAAAAGCATAGCGAATTTCTTTTTATTTTCTTTGTGAAAAATAAATGTTTTTAAGATCTCACACCAGTCCCACGACTGACCTGGAGTTTATTGTTCCCTTTCTAAACTCTTGGTGCCCACAATTTTCCACACGGGGAGCCTAGAGTCAGGTTATCAGTTATTCTGGAGCGGAGTCGAAAAAACGTGTTGTGGAGATCTGGAGTTCAAGCTGGATAACGAGGCGTATCATTATACTATGTATTATTCGCTGCGTTGGGATCGCTTTTACTACAAGCTCAGTTTACATATGGACTAGTTGTCGTAAGTGTTATATCATGTTGTAAGCTCTGATGATATATTGTAGTAACAGTTATGGTTCTTTGTTTTAAAGATTATTCATTTATCTATTATATATTGTTCCGCTGCGAAATGTGAGATTCTTTTGTTGTTTCTGTTTTCTTCTTCTATCTTCTTCTATAAACCCTAACGGTTCGGTTTTTCGGCATTCGATACAGTGGACGTATTGATGTCGACTTTCGGGCGTCGAAAAATCGGGTTGTGACAAAGTTCATCCTGAAAAACGGTCATACACGGATCTACTATGGATACCGATAAATTTTGTCCGGGTCCGGATTGAATTATAACTAATATGACAGGACAAGCAAAAGCTATGAAAGCTAACGTTTTAAATTTTAAGCCAATAGGAGTTCGTATGATCAAGATATGATCGATACAAACCGAGGAAATCAACTCACTCACATCCACCATTTCACATCAATCGGGTCGTATCCATCATTTCGCATCCATCTATTTGTATCCATCACTATCCAACCATCCTACTCGTATCCATCGACCCTTCGACCTCATCTCGTATCCGTTCATATTTCGCATCCATCGAAGTCGATCTTCTTCGCATCTATCAGCAATCAAACTCACTTCGAATCAATCGGCCATTATCCACTTTGTATCCATCAGCAATGACATGGAAGTCCATTTCGCATCGATCTAGTTTTCAAGAATGCTTCGTATCGATCGGTCACAGGTCGATAAAATCATTATCTCACATCGATACGAAATAGACTACATTGTGATCGATACGAAGTGACCATTAAGCAATCAATATGAAGTGACCATTAAGCAATCGATACGAAGTGACCGTTAAGCAATCGATATGAAATGAACGCTTCCCATTGGTACGAACTAAACACAAAACATCGATACGAACATGGCCAAGATAGCTTGATATGAACGAGGCGTAAACATTGGAAAGACTCGGTCGATTCGGCATCTAAAGTGGATTGATCCTAAAAACAAGCACCACGTCAACTGGCATCACGTGTAGAATCACCGATGCGAAACCATCGATGCGAACAGGAGCGATGCGAATTCAGTAGCCTTCAATAAATCCTAACTTGCATCGATCATAACTCAAAATCTACAAGTCCAAATGCCACTAGATTATCACAAAAGCATACATGCAACCTCAAGAATGTTCATGATCGATTTTGACTTGATTGGGCGAGATTTTGATCAATATGAAGTTCATCTGTATCGATCATAGACCGAGTGCAAATGTCATGGGATCGATCGTGTGGGTCCACCCACATGAGAGAAGAGGTCTTCCAAGATCTGAGCGAGATATTTGCAGCCTACACGTATATATTGCATCCCGGGACCTATAGAAAAGGGAATGTTGGCTCTTCTACGTACAGACTCTACCGAAACCATTGTTATGCTCGAAAATCATTATTGTACTTGAAATTCACTATTGTAATTCATTGTAACCAACAAGCAAAAGTTAATAAAGATCAACCATTTCATAGTGGATGTAGGCAACACGCCGAACCACTCTAAACCTTTGTGTTTCTCTGCTGTTTTTCTAATTATAATTTGGAGTTTTTGTTAGATAATCCTGTTTTACATTCATTTTCTTCATTTTTATCTCTTCAAACACTACCGAAGAGTGTTGTGCCCAATTTTGGTACAAACACTTTGGTGCTTTCATGGATAAAACACAGTTTTTCTCCTGCTCGTTGGATCTGCTATCGTTATCGGATTTCACAAATCTAAGAAGAAGATCCAGATTTCAAAGTTTAAATTTCTTCCATCCTATTCAGATTTGCATCAAGTCTAGGAAAGTGCTTCGCTATCCATCATGGTTAACACAAGGACTACTTCAGCTGCCGTAGATCCAGAAGGACGGGATAGACAGAATCCCATACAGCTATCTCCTATCGATCAGAACGCTGTCGGACCATCAGATGCACAAGGCCTGCCATCAGGGAAGAATTTCAGATGCTAATGCAAGAGCTAACTTAGAGCCACCAACAACTCACTCAACAACTCCGCGCTAATGGGAATTGACCAACCAACTAAACTATCAACAACGAAGGAGATCCAAGAGGAATCAGGCTTCCTATTCATCTATTGAGAGTTCGGCCTCTTCAGATTTCCATCATTGATCCACACGTCCACGACTGGATGTGAGTTACACTCAAGCTACTGGACATCAACATACATTGAATATTGGGCAACTGAGAGTTGGCCCGTCAACTAGCTATCAGTCTGGACCATCTTCTCGGGGAGGTACTGTTCCTTATCATGTTACAGCCAACTGCACTGCCACCGCGGCTACTGAATTGGGAGTTGGTGCCCCAAATCGGACAGATCCTAACCGTTGCCAACATACTCCTTAACCTTATGTTCTAGAGGACTTAGAACTATGAAGGGAGATATGGACCATCGATCGCGACCGGCCCAACCTCGCATTGTGTAACCCGACCACACCTTGGCTCAACGAACCCAGAACATCCAGATGTCGAACATTTTGAAGATGATCCATCAGATGATCCGAGAGAGTCAAGGTCTCACCAATGATGAATGGGAATCTCCAGGAATCATACCCCTTTTACTGATGAGATATTATGTTGAACCACCTCGGCGATTCAGGATGCCGACTCTTCCCATTTATGAAAGGAGCTTTGATATTAATCAACACATCTTGAAGTATGAATGGTTAATGAATGCTGCACGGGCTGATGATGTAGTTAAATACCGAAGTTTTATAATATCTCTAGGGGCATAGCTACTATGTAATTTACCTATCTGCCACCTTGATCTATCTCGTGTTTTGATAAGTTGGCGACAAAAGTTTGTTGAGCGGTTCCAGATGCATGTAACGACGCTAAAGGATGTTAACACTTTGTCTAGTGTCACTCAAGCTCCTAGAGAGACGCTCAGACGTTATTTGGAGAGATTTTATGCTGTATGCGCTGAGATTAGCAATCCCAATAATAACTCTATTCTGATGGCACTGACTAAGGGGATTGATCCTGATTCTGAATTCGACAACTGGTTGGCCGGAAAACCTCCTGCTTAATTGGACCGTTTCTACTCCAAGGCAGCTCAATTCTTGAGAAGGGAAGATGCGAAACAGTCTAGGAAATAGGATGGCACAGGGTCTAGTATGGAGGGGATTCGAAGCAATGTTGTTGCTAAACAAACCGGGAAGAGTTTCGAAAAAGTGCAATTGAGCATGAAGAATAAGCAAACTCAGCAAAAAGGCAATGGAAACCAAAATAGGAAACGGGATCAGAATCGTGGTCCACGACATAGGGCTCTTATGTTTTATAATTGTACTTCTTTGAACACATCACTGGAAAATGCATATCTACAAACCAGTAATACTATTCAATATAAGAAGCCTTCTCCAAAACAGTCATTGGAGAGACAGATTCAAACAGGGAAGTTTTGTAGATTCCACGAAAGCTACGGCCATAACACGAATGAGTGCCGTCACTTATAGGACCTCATTGAAGAATTGATATGTGAGAGAAAATTGGAACAATTTGTACGGGCACCGCAGTCTAGAGGTGCAGGCCCATCAAATCAAAACTGTATGCTAAATCAGGTGAGACCGAAGGAATCCGCTCGTACCGGTAGGAGGTTGGTTATAAATACTGTTAGTATTGGTACTCATCCAGCAGATCAAAGCTAGAAGGAAATGGAGTCGTATGCTATTTTTGCGAGGCATACGAGCTTCGGATGTTGTAGTAGTTTGGAAGTTGGGGCTCCGGCCAAGCAACAGAGGACGATGGCTAACGACATCGTCTTTCGAGACAGAGATGCCGACCAAGTCGAACCCCAACCATCAATCCGCTTGTCATATCAGCTCAAGTAGGTCCTTCTTGGATGAAGAGGATCTTGGTTGACAGTGGGAGTTTTGTGAATATATTATTTAAGCGAGCTATAATCGGATGAGAATGGAAACTAAAGATTTGAAGCCTTGTCAGTTCCGTATTCATGGCTTCAATGGAAATGCGACCATACCCAATGGAGTGGTGGAACTGCCAATGGAATTAGGGATTGGAGAACAATGGAGACTCTGGATCTTATAATTTTTTGTTCTAGATATAGATTCGCCATACAATGATTTGGGCCGATCGGCCGTAGCTGAATTCAGGGCTGCTATTGCCCCATAGTGTTTGACTTTAAAGTTCCCTACCGATCATAAGGGTGGAGTCATTCAGGGAGATCAGGCTGCTGGATGAGCCTGTTATGTTACTGAGCTGCGAGATGTGCAACGAAGTGAAAAAGGAAAGGGCGTAAAGTAATCTCTCTACGTCCGTTTTGTTGAGAATTGACAATTGATGCCTGGGCCTAGGCCAGGGGACCACAACCAATTTCAAAAGGATTTTAACCCGAAGATACAGAAAGTGAAGACGAAAGTAAAGACAGTCAAGCTTCTCCTATTGAATTGACGATCGATGTCCCAATCAATGATGACGACGATTCTAAAATGATAAAGATTGGATCTCAGTTAAGCCAATAAATGCATGAGGAATTGGTTGAATTTCTCCGGGCAAACATTGACGTGTTTTTTTGAACACACTATGACATGTGTGGAATCTCGTTAGACATCGCGAGCCACACGTTGAATATCGACCCGCGGTATATCCCGATCAAACAAAAAAGGCATGATATGGATCCAGAGAGATCTGCCACCCTTAAGGAAGAGGTAGATAAGCTTAGATCTAGTGGATTTGTTTGAGATGCATTATATCTGGAATGGGTATCCAACCTTGTACTTATCCAAAAGACCAATGGGAAATGGAGAACGTGTGTCGACTATTCAAACTTGAATAAAGTTTGCCCAAAGACAGTTTTCCATTTCCTCGAGACGATTTGCTTGTAGATTCAACGGCTGGACATGAACACCTATCCTTTATGGACACGTATTCAGGCTACAACCAGATACCCATGCACTTGCCTGACCAGGAGTATATTGGCTTCGTGACCAACCTGGGACTTTATTGCTACAAGGTTATGCCTTTCGGACTTAAGAATGCCTGGGCAACTTACCAACAATTAGTTAACCGAATTCCGCTAACCAAACAGAAAAACTGTGGAAATGTATGTAGACGATATACTATTAAAGTCGCGATTCTCCACTGATCATATTAAAGACCTTGAATCAGTGTTTAATATCCTCTGAGAATATAGAAGAAGCTCAACCCACTAAAATGCCACTTTGGTGTCGCATCCGAAAAATTCCTTGGGTTTATCGTCAACCTCAAGGAATCGAAGCCAATCCTGAAAAGATCTGGGCAATTAGAAAACTTGAGACTCCAAGAACTATAAAGCAAGTCCAGAGCCTCAATGGAAAATTAATAGCATTGAGCATGTTCATTTCAAAATCTACTAACAAATGCACTCCTTTCTTCGATCTGATCCAAAAAGGGAAACGAAACTTTGAATGGACTACAGAATGTGAGGGCGCATTCAAGCACTAATTCAACACCTCTACATACCACCTATTTTATCAAAGCCTACCGGTCATGAGAAATTGTACATTTACTTGGCAGTATCAGAAAACACGGTCAGTGCTGCCCTAATTCGGGAGGAAAACCGAATACAAAAACCGGTCTACTATATTAGCAAACGACTAACTGGAGCTGAGAGAAATTATCCAACGCTAGAGAAGTTGGCTTATTGTCTTGTTATTATCTCAAGGAAGCTTCGTCCGTATTTCCAAGCTTATCCTATTACCGCTTACAATGACCAGCCGTTACGATAGGTCCTTACACGGACTGAAACTTCTAGTAGGTTACTCAAGTGGAATATTGAGCTAAGTAAGTTTAATATTACTTACACTCCAAGGCGATCCATTCAAGGACAAGTCCTAGAAGATTTCATAGTTGAATTTACCATCCCAGAGGACATGCCCAAAATCAATGAATCTCCTAAGTATATTTGGAAGCTGTATATTGATAGTGCATCAAATGACCGTTGCCTAGGTACCGGAGTCGTACTTGAAACTCTTGAAGGTCGATCTATATGTTATTCTCTAAAGATCAACTTTCGTGCGACCAACAACGAAGCTGAATATGACGCTCTGATTACCGGATTGAGACTTGCCCGAGATATAAAAATCATTGCTATGGAGATTTATTGTGATTCGCAATTGGTCGTGTGTCAAGTTCAGGGGAAGTACCAGGCCAAAGGTCGAAGACTGGCTGCTTATCTAGCTCAGGTTCAGGAGATACTAAATCAGTTCGATTATTATTCCATGTAATGCATACCTCGAGACCGCAATCAGAAAGCCGATTCGTTTGCAAAGTTAGCCAGTATAGGTGAAGCACAACAAATGGCACTCATTCCTATGGAAATGTTATCTTCCCCAAGCATCAATCAAATGGAGATGGATTGGGCATCTGAGATTATTCCCAATTAGGAGTCATGGATGACTCTGTTTAGAAATTATATCGAGCATGAGACTATGCCAGAGCGCAGGAGTGCAAAGAGGAAAATTCTTTGAAAATCTTCGCGGTTCACTATTCAGAATGGAGTCATGTATAGAAGAGGATACTTTATTCCTTCTTCGGTATATCGCTCACAATGAAATCAAATGCATACTGCATGTTATGCATGAAGGAGAATGTGGTGATCACATCGAGGGGCAAGCCTTTGCCAAGAAAATGCTTCGGTATGGATACTATTGGTCGACTATAAATCACGATGCATCAGACTGCGCCAGGAAATGTGACAGACCTCATAAGCATGCTCGAATTCCTAGAGCCCCACCTAGTTGAGTTAACTCAAATGGTTAGTCCATGACCGTTTGCAGTATGGGGCATTGATATTATTGGTTCATTACCTCTAGCCAAAGGTGGTGCGAAGTACGCCATTATCGCAGTTGATTACTTTATCAAGTGGGCCAAAGCTGATCCCCTTGCTATAATCACAATGAAGAAGGTGATCAACTTTGTAGTCCGCAACATTATCTGCATTCGAAAGTATTTGAGAACTTCTGTCAACGATTCCACATTTAGAAGAAATTCTCATCAGTTGCACACCCTCAAGCGAATGGACAGGTTGAAGCTGTGAATAAAATTATAAAGTCTATTCTGAAGAAATGATAGGAAAAGGCCGAGGGCAAGTTCGCGACCAGCCACACACAATTCTCTCTTTCCTACGTTGAGACGCCATTTTTTCGGTTGAGATGGAAATACCTTCTCATTATGTGACTTGTTATGATCTGAAAACGAATGCTATATTACTTGCCGAATCTTTGGATCTATTGGATGAGAAGTGTGAAGAGGCTGATTTGAGGGTAGCCGTATACCTAAATCGAGTCGCCCGATTATACAATGCCAAGGTTTGACCCCGAACATTCGAACTCGACGATCTCATCCTTAAAAGAATCTACCTAGTTCCTTCGCACATGAAACCAACATGGAAAGGGCCGTATGTCATCGAACGAAAGCACGGAGATGGCACATTCAAATTATTGACCGTTGATGGTCTTACTCTGCTGAGAGCTTGGAACAGCGAAAGCCTTCGCTGCTACTACACATGCTAGGCTTTAATTATTCAGTTTACTTTTCATTCGCAATTTATTTATGCATTTCGAAATTTGAATTTGTAATAGGCCACTACCCGTGCTGTATTTTCTTATTTCAGTTATAAAATGCAATCTCTTCAAGCCAGAGCTATGATTTTTTGAAATGTGACATACTACTATCACTATGCACGGAGAGCTAAATTCCTTCCGATGGTGGGGTTTATTTAAATAGGGAGTAACTATGATACGACCGGTTAGTCGCTATGTGAAAACCGATTTTAGGGGCAAGTCATCACACCGTAGTCAAAAAAGAATTGATACACGATAATCCTTTAACTAACTCCAGATTCCCAGAGTGCGTGCTGGAGTGTAAACTTAAAAATACAGTCTCGAAGAGGGTGGATCCGTCCACCTAACGACTTTGCCTGTATCTTGATCAATTTTGAGGAGAATGGATCCGTCCATTTAACGACCTCGCTTATTAAATAAGGGTGGATGTAACTAACCATCCACGATCCTGATAGATTCGTCGTTCCCGTAGTGCGAAAGAAATCCCAAAGCCTAAACAGATGTGACCGACCGTCTCTTGGCCAACTCCAAGTTCCCAAAGTGCGAATTAGAGTATAAACATCAACTCGAAGTTCCCAGAGTGTAAATAAACATCAATTTCGAGTTTCTACAGTGCGAATTGGAGTATAAACATTAACTCCAAATTCCCAGAGTGCGAAATGGAGTATAAACATCAACTCCAGGTTCTCGGAGTGCGAACTGGAGTGCAAACATTAATTAACTCTAGATTTTCGGAATGTAAACTGGAGTATCAACAGCAATTGACTCTAAGTCCTCGAAGAGTGGACTGGAGTATAAACACCGACTGATTCTAACACCCCCAAAGTGTAGATTGGAGTTTAAACATAAATATCCTTAACAAAAATCTGAGTCCCCAAAGTGTTGTCAAAGTATAAACCTAAATCGGGTGTGTCTAACCACCGACGAATTAATCTAAAGTCCCCAAAGTGTGGATGCATTTATAAATATTAAACAGATAAATGAAAATTGAGTTTAATATGAGATGTAATTTTATTTCAACTATTTGTAGAAGAAAATTAAGTACAAGTTTATCCCAAAAATCCTACTAGCAGTGGCCGAACCCGCATCTATACACGGCCTACCGAAACTAAAGAAATTCCTATCTACTCAAAAATGAGCCGAGGAGAGGTGTCTATTATTTTTCCTTTTTCGGTTTCCCCTTCGGTGTAGACCTATTGGAGCTACCACGTTGTTTTCTTTTTGAGCCATTGCCTTTCGATTGCCGATCTCCAATCAGGGCATTATATCAACTTCCTCCTCCGAACTCATGTGTATGGGAATGTTTCCTGAAGGCGAAGTCGAAGGGACCGAATCGACAGTGGAAGGCGGGACAGGCACCCTGGTGTCGAAAAAAGTACCACCTGGAGATATCATTCTTAATAGAGTTAGCCCGGGTCCCGCCATCCCACCCCCAAAACTACCAGCCCGAGCGGCTACCTCCATTTCTGCGTTAATTTCGGCTATTATCTCTTCTTCATGAGTTGTTTGAGCCTCACTGGGGACATTAGTGGTTGGGACTGAAGAGCCGATCGCTAGTGCTACTCTACCCATAACAAATGGTAAATCATCAAAGGGATCGATGTGATGACCGAGGAGTTCCTTCACCATCTGTTCATCAAAATTCAGTGTGCTCCCCTGTACCCCATCTACAGGTGCGGTAGCCGTCGTCGTGGTTGCTACTATCATGATTGCCTCCTGCTTCTGGTGTTGTCCTTGAGTCAAGGAGGCACAACTGATGTAGCTTCAATCACTGGATAGAAGAAAAGGAAAAACTGTTGGTATTTACTTCAAATATAGCTCCCGATTTCTTACAAGTATGAGCAATGTTTGGAGTACTTTCCTCAGTTTGACTCATTGGCAGAGCAGCTATAGAGACATGTTCGCGAGCCAGAGATAACCGCAGTAGATCAGGGTTATAAGTAGGAACAGATTGAGGATCAACCGCAGATACAGATTCAGGTTGGATTGGCTCAGGAATTTCAAGACTTATATCATGTTGCTCAATGCCTGAAGCCTCTCCAACCTCCGTGTGTTGGGTGACAAGTTTCTCCTTTTTGTATGAAACCATTGTATCGTGTAGGATTTTTCGTTCATCTTCATTCAGCACTTGGTTCTCAAGCTCGAACTCATCAAATGATTCACCTTGATTTATAGCCTTTTCATCTTCAACTAATCGGCTTTAGGCATTGTATAGATGTGTCGAGTAATTATCGAGCCAGTCTAGATTTTATTCGTTGGATTTTGATGAGATGACAACAACTATAAAATTATGCCAAAGAATCTCTAAGCTAATTTGCAGGTACATTAGCATTAAAAAGAGATTAAAAAAATACATTTAATATGAAGATACACAATACAGAAAAAGATGAAAGTATGTATATGGAGATACAAGAAGAGATATACACGATAGAGACAAGACGAAGGTGACAAACAAAGTATTATTAGTCATATAGTGTTGTTTCTAGAGTTTATAAATGTTAAAATCTTCTCTAAATGGTATACACATATATACATTCATATTTTAAATGAAAAATCAAGTTTTCAAAAATTACATGGAACAGGACTCGAACGTGGGTCACTAGATCAGAAGGCAAGTGCTCTAACCATTTGAGCAATGGTAATTTTTTGTTACTGGCTAAATTCAGACGTTTGAATAATGTCATTCAGACGTCTGATTGCTGAAATAAAATTATGGTTCCACAATATTTAGACGTCTGAATGAAAATATTCAAACGGCTGAATAAGGCCAGAAATAGCCTATTTTCTTACTATTTACATTTCAACTTAATTCAGAAGTCTGAATTAGTTTATTCAGAAGTATGAATATTCTTAACAGCTATTTTCATGAATAGACGCTTCTCTTCACCGAAGGGAAACGTTTTCAAAATAAATGGTTGCACTTGTTCTTTTCAATATAACTTTTCATCTATAGTTGCAACTCTTTATACACTATAAATAGATTGTATAGTTCAACAAACAATCACCGAATCTATTTTTAATATTATTGAATTCTTACCTATTCTCTATTTTCAAATTGCACTCAAACTGCTTACATACTTTGATCATTGATCACTTTGTCTTCCACAATTCTCAAAGCACATCACACTATATTTCATAAAGGATAAGATTAAAGGAAGATTATACTTAATTGACTTATCAGCGTTATTTAAGAACACATTACAGTTAGATACATTTGTTATTTGTAAAGAAGTCCTATTCAATTGCTCAGGCGATAGAAGTCCTGTTCTGTTGCTCAGGCGGTCAAGTCCTATTCGGTTGCTTGGGCGGTAGAAGCCTATTCGGTTGCTCAGGCGCTGTAAACCTATTCCTCCGGTTAAGTGAGGGTTGCTAGTTTTTATTCCAGAAGGAGTCTAGAACTGGACATAGAAAGGCAGTTCGAACCAGTATAAAAATCTCTGTTGTCGTTTACTTTACTACTTTTACTATTCGCTTACTTATTCCACACAAGTAGTTTATCCATATTACTCGATCCTATAGCATAGTGACTTTCATTTGGTATCAAAGCCTGGGATTCTAGAGATCGTAACAACATCCTAGAATAAATGGCTACAAAGAGACATGGTCGAGGCAATAAGAAGAGGAAGAGCAGTAAAAAAGAATAAAAGGAGCAAACAAACAAATACTTCATGCCTAAACTCAGATCACAATCAGTATGCTTAGATTCTTTATATAAAGATCTTCTGTTAGCACATAGTGAATTGTTAAAAGATTGTAAAACTTTGAATAAAGTTAATACAATTGCTTTAGCTAAGTTAAAAAATTATAAGAAAGAAATTTCCAATTTAAAAGAGGAAAATAAATTTTTGGTAAAACAAACTAAGTGTTTTGAAAATACCATAGAAGAACTTGTTTTACAAATAGATTTCCTAGAAAAAGAAAATGAGCAATTAGAAGATAAAAACAGTGAGCTTTTGGAGGAAATTAATGTTTTGCAAAATAAAATTACATTTTTGAAAAATTCTTTAAATAATTCTAGTTCATTTATTTTATCTCTTGAAAAAGAGAATGAAGCTTTAATTTAAAAAAAATTAGAGTTATCTAAAGATTGTGAGATTTTACAAGCTAATAATAATATTTTTCAAAAAGAAATTTGCGGTTCTAAAGCAAATTTTGAAAGGTTAAATACAAAAATCATAAATTTTAATAAAGGTAAAGATGCCTTATCTTCCTTAGTCACAAATTCAAATGTTCACAATGATAAAAGCTGTTTAGGCTATAAACAACCAAAAAGTAAAAATAGTACTACATATGCATTCTTGTATACTAATTTTACTGCTAATGCTAGTGCTAGTAATCAAGACAGTTTTAAAACCAGTTATAGTCATAATAGTACTTTGTTTAGAAATGGTAGAAATTATTCTTCAAGTACTAAGCTAATGACTAATAGTATTAAGATATGGATTCCATCTAATATGATTGATCATGATAAACAACTTTATATTAGCAACTATTATAAGAATTTGATTTGTAATGAAAATTATGTTTATAAAGGTTCAACCACACCCAAATGGGTATGGTTTCCAAAGACCTAACCTCCTGGACCCTAAGTGGATACAGAAAATGATTATTATTAATTGTAGGTACTTGGAGAAACAAAAGGAAAAGGATAGATTTTGGAATTTTAAAGAATGATCCATACGACTAATAGAATTACGTGCTTATAATGAAATATGGACTTCAACAAATATGGTAAAATCTATTTTATTTTTTCTCCATAATTAATATTAAGTTTATCCCACTATTCACAAAATATTTTATTTAATTTATTATATTACCTCATTCTTATTTATAATGACAAAGGTGTAGAAATTCATAGGCATATTGATAGAGGGAAATATTATACTTAGGGGAAGATGTTATACTTAGGGGGAGCTTTAAACATATTAATATTCTTTTATATATAGAATGAATGTTTAAAAAAATTATAGTTGTCATCATCAAAAAGGGGGAGAATGTTAGAATCTCAATTGGTGGATTTTGATGACAACAACTATATAATTATTCCAAAGAATCTTTAAGCTAATTTGCATGTACATGATCATCAAAAAAAGATAAACAATACATTCAATATGAAGATACACAGTAGAAAAAAAGATGAAAGTATGTATATGGAGATACAAGAAGAGATATACACGATAGAGAGAAGATGAAGGTGACGAACAAAGTATTATTAGTCATATAGTGTCGCATCTAGAGTTTACAAATGTTAAAATATTCTCCAAATGGTATACACACATATACATTCATATTTTAAATGAAAAATCAAGTTTTCAAAAATTGCATGGAGCGGGACTCAAACCCGGGTCACTAATTCAGAATGCAAGTGCTCTAACCATTTGAGCTATGGTTTTTTTTGTTACAAGCTAAATTCATACGACTGAATAATGTCATTCAGACGTCTGAATGCTGAAATAAAATTATGGTTCCACAATATTCAGACGTCTGAATGAAAATATTCAGACGGTTGAATATGGCCATAAATAGCCTATTTCCTTGTTGTTTGTGTTTCAACTTAATTCAGAAGTCTGAGTTATTTTATTCAGAAGTCTGAATATTCTTAACAGCTATTTTCATGAATAAACGCTTCTCTTCACCGAAGAGAAATGTTTTCAAAATCAATGGTTGCACCTGATCTTTTCAATATTACTTTTCATCTATAGTTGCAACTCTTTATACACTATAAACATATTACAGAATTCAACAAACAATCGCCGTCTATTTTTAATATTCTTGAATTCTTACATATTATCTATTTTCAAACTGCACTCAAACTGCTTATGTACTTTGATCATTGATCACTTTATCTTCCATAATTCTCAAAGCACATCACACTATATATCATAAAGGAGAAGATTATAGGAAGATTGTACTTAATTGACTTATCAGTTTTATTTAAGAACACACTATAGTCAGTTACATTTGTCATTTGTAAAGAAGTCGTGTTTAGTTGCTCAGGCGGTAGAAGTCATGTTCTGTTGCTTGGGCGATCAAGTCCTATTCGGTTACTAAGGCGGTAGAAGTCCTGTTCGGTTGCTCAAGCAGCGTAAACCTATTCCTCCGAGCTAAATAAGGGTTGCTAGTTTTTATTCCAGAAGGAGTCTGGGACTGGACATAGAATGGGAGTTCGAACCAGTATAAAAATCTCTGGTGTTATTTACTTTATTGCTTTTACTATTCACTTACTTATTTCGCACAAGTAGTTTATTCATATTACTCAATCCAATAGCACAGTAACTTTCATTTGGTATCAGAGCACTGTGAATTATAGATTTCTATGCTTCAAGATGTTAGCATTGTAAGTAATGAGGAGATCTTCAATATTAGTTTCTAGCCTGGACTCTGCCATTTTGACTTCCTCCTCAACTTTGGCCTCCACTTCCTGAATTTTGGGTACTGCTACATCTCGTTCACCCCGAAGTATCACCGCTTGTTCACACACCTCCTGGGCTACTTTATTTGCAGCATCCTTCTCTTTAATGATTTTGGAAAATTTGGCTTTAAGCTCATTATTTCTTTCAGGGCAGCGTCCCTTTCTGCTGTGACGGTGGTGTTTTGGTGACCCACTCCTCCACCAAACCAAAATGAGTTTGTCGCATCCTCTCTATAGCTAGGTTTGCCTCATCAGTTTTTTGGGTGGCCTCAATTTCATATTTTTGATAGGATTTAGCATCACCATTGAGTACTTGAATGGTACGTCTTTTCGAGCTAGATCGGTTTCTAACTTCTCAATCGTCTTTGCCCGTTCGAAAGCCAGCGCAGAGATGTTGTCAACATCTTCATCCACTCCTTTATTGGCTATATACATCGTGAATGTAGTCTTGCATAGTCTGTTCATCCTCAAAGGGAATTTTCTTCAAGTGTGGAGGAAAAATAAAGCCGTCGAAGCAAATATTGGGAAAGTATTTTTTTAGCTGGGCGATTTTAACCGCCCCTTCCCTCATCGATTCAGTAATAGCCTGCTTGGTAAAAGTGGGAGCTGTAACTTCGGTCCCGCGGCATTGAAACTTAGACTTCAGAGCATGAGAAGATGGTTTCTGGCGTGGAGGCTTCGGGAGAAGTGTGATGTGAGTAGAAGGTTGTGTAGGGACTCGAGGAGGTGGAAAACACAATCGGGATTGATATCTATGTTCAATGTCTCTATCTTTTTCCCTCTAAAACGCTCTTGATTGGAATAACCGCGATCGCGGTTTCTGTCATCCTCCCTCCGATGGGACTCATAATATGAACTCGATGATTAGCACCCTAAAGGAAGAGTCCCAAGCATAGAATCTCGCTTGGTCATTGTGACTGAAAAGTAAAGGAAAAACAGAGTTAGTAATCCACTAAAGCAGACAACTCAAGACTGTAAACTATGTAGTTCCGTGAAGTGTATATGTATGTGCAACCCCCCGACCAACCGACAATGTCGACCATGCTTGTGGGAATAGGCTCGCTTAATTCTAGAGAACTTTGAAGCTCCTCCAATCCGGTGTCATGTTAAAGTGACATGTAGTTCGGGATTGGGATATCGGCAAGCCCTTCGAAGGGATTCTCTACTTGAGGGGGAGGAGTCCCCCTGATTCTAACACCGAGATTGGAAGAGACACACCTATGAATTTCCAACTCAAAGGTTCATGATGCTTATATGCGGCTGCCTTGCCTTTTCTCATTCCCTTCAAATCCTGAAAACTGCCTGAAGGTCCAACTACGGGCTCATTATCAGTACGTGTATCCCCTCTATTGCCTTCCTCAACTATTACAATCTTGAAAGCTTTATGCTTGGCCCATTTTGTAGGAGCTGTTCTGATCGATCCTTCTTGTATGATGCTCTGATTTTGGTCAATTAGCCCAACAATCCTCAAGTTCTCACCCGAAAGTACCGAATTGATTTCTCTCATTTCACTTAGCACCTCTTGAAGAATTTTAATTATCTCTTTAAAGTGGGCGCCCTCTGAGCCGCGGAATCGAGGCTGCGAAAGGAATAAAATGTTAGAATGGATATAAGGTAAGATCACTTGTCCAAACGGTGTAAAGATGAAGCACTTACTGGACATAGAACCATTCAGTTTTGAAATAACTCAATCTGGTCCAGGAGCCATTCAGTTTTGAAATAATTGGACATAGAACCATTCAGTTTTGAAATAAATTTCGAGTAAGGGAAAGGAGAATTTTGAATAAATGGGAATAAATGAATTTTTAAACTTAAGTGATATTATTTGAAAGAATAAAAGATTTATTTTTAATTCGGGATTTAAATGGTTCGGGAAGAAATAAAAGAAGAATTTTGAAATAAAGTATGAAATTGGTATTTTCAGTTTAAATAAGATTTTAAATCATAATAAAGGAGTAAATCTGAAAATAATGGGTTTTGAAATAAATTGAGCAAGTGAAGGATTTTTTTTTGGAATTAAAGCGTGATAGGGGGATCTCGCTTCGTGTTTGGTGACGAGCAGGAGACTCTTACCCCTACATGTCCCTATGAGGGCTAGTTATGAGTCGAGAGGCTGGCCGTAAAAGCAAATTCGAGGTACCAAGGTATGCCACGGTGGGTCTGGGATGGTTGAAAATCCTACCGGTCGCCATTGGCTCGGCCCGTTACAGTTGGTATCAGAGCAAGGTTCTTCTTTTTTTGTAAAATCAAACGCGTGTTAAATTAGAGAGAACACGTGTTGTTCCAGGTGACACGTGTTTTAAAGTAAAAAAGCAACGCCAAGTGTATTTATTTTTATCTTCATATTCTTCTCTATAGAAATAAATACATTTGAGATCAGATTTGAAGGTTAAGTGAGAACCTTGGCTCTGGTGGGGATTACTCATTAGGATAGAGTCAATAGTACTCTAGAATGAGTTTGAGTGTTTTAATTGATATGAGTGCGTATTTGTTAGCGAATATAAAAATTGTTTTTACATTGTGTTGACTTATCAATGAGTGTTTATAAATTACGGTCGGTGCAGTTTGGCCAATTATATCGATAGAGATTTCTAAACCCTTAAACAAGATAAACCGACAAAGTATTGTTTTAAAATAGGGTAAATGAAATAATTTTACCCAAATTAATTTTGTATATAAAAGAAATAATTTTTCGTAAATTACTATAGTTATATATGGTTGCTTGACTGTTAGGAAGTGATAATATTAAATATTATCATTGTTGTGTGAAAATGGAAAATATGAAAATAATGGTATAACCAAAGATTTGGAGATAAAGTCATTTAACAAATGAAATTTATAAATGTGAATTATAGGGTGATTTATAATTAAAATGAGATAAAATTCCAAAGTAATGTTTGAATACGAGTTGAAAGGATTTGGATTTTGAAAATTTATTCCTTTTGATTTTTGAAATGATTTTCAAACGTTTTGGAGAAATAATAGTGATATTATTTGGGAAATATTTTTGAATTGGATTTTAAATCTAGTGAGATTTGGAATTTAAAAGTGTTTAGACTTGGTAATTTTCAGTGAAAATAAACAATATTTGGAAATTTATTGCACGAAAGGAAAGTGATTTGAAAACTGTTTTCAAAGGGTCGAAGTGTAGAAAAATATCTTGCGAAGATAATTTGAAATAAATAATTTAGGAAAAATTATAAAGGCCTGATGGTTGTTTGTGGATGTCATTTGGTAGTTAAATAAATGACTATCAATATTGGCCAATGCGCTGATCGTTTCAAAGAGACCGGGATCTGGATTAATTTTCCGAAAACCACTTCGATCAGGTTTGCACGTTTTCGTGAAGAAAACAAGAGTTTAGAGTCGTAGATGGAGCAGTGAAGTGCAAGGGCTAATTGCTACTAATCCTGAGGGTGATTCCAAAATGGATGTAGTAGGAGTAGTGTTTGGGTTCCGTTCGAACCCAGAACGAACTTGTATGGATGAATGCTTTCAGAACATTGTCAGGAGGACGATGAGCATTCTAAGTGAATCTGTGCTAAAAAGGTAATGTATAGGCTCAAGCCTCATCAACCGGGAATGGCTAAAATAGGAGAGGTGCACACAAGGCTAAGTGGCTAGCAACCAATTAGGGTAAGGTCACCCTGTCTAGAGGTTCCTTTTATTCGGCTGTGTGGGCAGTTGCTGATCCCAACCGCTGGGTGATCTTATTCGGACTATGCAGTAAGGGATAGCTCCAGTCTTATGATGTAGGGGATCGAGGTGGATCCTCGGTATGGTGATCTAGACCATGTACTATGACGAACGGTACCCCAGTAGCCCTACCATTGTATAGAATCCAATCTCCAATAAGTGCCTGTACGATTTTGATTGTGCCCAACTATGCTGAGATGTGAGATGCAAGCATTTCATCTAGATTCTATTTTACTTTCTGCAGACACTATTATAATATCAGACGGATTTGATAAAAATGTTTCGGTTATCGTAAGGTAAAAACCCGACATGTTTATTTATGGCGTGGTCTTACGAGATACCTTTGATTTCAAAGGATTTTGGAAACTTTAATAATCCAATTGGGTGAGTTAATCTCACTATTTTAAAATCTTATTTAAAATCGAAAATATAAATTTCATATTTTATTTCAAAATTCTTCTTTTATTTCTTCCTAAACCATTTAAATCCTAAATTTAAAAATAAATTTTTTATTCCTTTAAATAATATCAATTAAATTTTCAAAAAATTCATTTATGTTTATACAAGGTCAAAAATGGAAACCAGGTCAGGATTGGATTGGATTGCAAACAAATCAAAAGTGAGTTAATCTCACCCAATTGGATTACCTTTTAAATTTAAATAGTTAAATTTAAATTGTTGATTGAATGATTGAATTGATTGGATGTGATATTATATATAATAGTATATATATTGGAGTGATTGAATTCCCACATTATATAGCGGATGAGACCATATGTGCCTCGCATACTAGCGGATGATTCTTTATACCGCGGTATCCCACCTCGAAGTGGGATTGGTATTTTAAATTATTGTGCTAATATCTATGGATGTAGGGAAACAGGTTGGAGGGATCCAACTGGATTCCTAAAAATATTTAGATTGTTTTAATATTCTATGATACGATTATTTGATAATCTGTGATAGATTATATTGGTAATTGAAAATATTGGATGCTTTGGTCTGATTGGATATATTTTGGGTATACCGAGTTATCAAAAATATATAAATAGATCTGAATAAATAAGAAAAAGGATTTTTATTTAAAATAAGGACTTAAGAAATATTGTTGAAAGTACGAGGAATTTTATTTTCAAAATTCAAGATTTAGAATGAATTTGGGAAAAATAGGGATCGGGTTTTCTTCATTACAACATGATAAACGGTTCTTGCTTCGTGTTTGTTGGCAAGTAGGAGACTCTTACCCCTACATGTCCCTGTGAGGGTTGGTTGCGAGTTGAGAGGCTGGCCGTAAAAGTAAATTCGAGGTAACAGTGTACGCCATGGTGAGGCTGGGATGGTTGAAAAGCCCACCGGTTGCCACTGGCGCGCTACAACATCATTGATGTTCATTTTCGAGTTTTCAAGGGAAATAGGTTGGAGGGATCTATCTGTATTCCACAAATATTTAGATTGTTTAATATTTCGTGATCTGATTTATTTAATAATCTGAGATCAATTATGTTGGCAGTTGAAAATATTGGATGGTGAAATTCTTAAGTATGACAATAAAGTAAAGTGGTAAATATATCCATTAAAACTGAATATTGGAATTAAATTTGAATTTGTGATATGAAATGTGATTTGAATTGAATCATGTTAAAAAAAATAAAGTTATTGAGTTTGATTGGATATATTTAGGTATACTGAGTTATCAAAAATATATAGATTGGATTTTTGAAGGGAAAATTAAAGAGAGAATTTTTAAGTAAAATAATTATAGAGAATTGGGATAAATTAAAGAATGAATTGGAAAAGGATAAAAGTTGATTTTTATATTCTAATAAATAAATTCCAAGTATGGGAAATTGAATGAATGGGAATAAATGAATTTTTAAACTTCAATGATATTATTTAAAGAAATAAAAGATTTATTTTTAAATTCAGGATTTAAATGGTTTATGAAGAAATAAAAGGATAATTTTGAAATAAATATGAAACTAATATTTTCAGTTTAAATAAGATTTTAAATCATAATAAAGAGGTTAAATCTGAATTGATGGGTTTTACTTCAAAATTGAGTAAGTAATAGAATTTTTTTAAAATGGAGTAAATTTAGGAAATTGATTCGGAAATTTATTTAGCGTTTGAAACTGTATTTTAAAAGATGGATAAGACAATGGAATTTATAAACTGGGATTATAAAGTGAAATAAGAAATTAATGGATATTTGGAAGTATAAATTCACGATGGGAATTTATAAAGGAATGGGTAATTTGTTTAAAATAAATAGTGGTTTATTTTTAAAAATGTGAAAAAAGGGGGTGTATTTCCTTGAAAAGCCAAGTACGTTTTCAAAACAGATTTTTAAGTATAAGTTAAAAGGTTTAAAGTTGTTTTAAAGAATCTTTTCAATGAATTGTTATTTATATCAAAGAAAATGAGAAGAGAAGGGGTAGAGAGATACAAATATATAGCCTTGTTTTTATTCTATTTATTATTTAAAATGAAAAGAAAACTAACGACGCTTGTTAAATTTCATGTTAAAATGTTTACACTCACGCACACATCCGAAACCAAACTCGAGCCATCACTGCATTTCCAGTTTTAAAGCTCCTCTGTTCTTCATCAATACAGTGAGTAAACATCTTTTTAAAAGCTAAAATTGTTTGATAATCTGATGCATGTGATAATCCTTGAAGTTATGATGTGAAATATGCTTTGCATAAGTGTGTAAAATGATTGCATGTATATATCTATGATGATATGTTGTGCAAGTCTGTGCTTGCTCTGTTCTAAGTTTACAGGTTTTAAAACAAATTCAAAAATCAAAATCTCTTCACTTATTCTCTTATAAGCATTGATATTTAAACAAGATATGTTTTAATTAACATGATCTAAGTTTTAAAAATATTTTTAAGTATAATTAGTTAAAGTTTTTCTAGAAAATCAGAAGATATGCAGTAAAGTCAAAAACATGTCAAATTCAAGTGTCATGATTTCAAGTTACACTTATATAACCTAATTCGTTTTCAAAAATTATGACTTTTAAAAGTAAAATGATGATGTTTAAGATTGCAAATCGAGAGAGCTTGCGAGTTGAACGAGAAGGGGATTTTGGGCATTTTTGGTGATCGGAGCAAGGTGGGAGGCTGTGATCATTTCTGAAGGTAGCTTGAGGGTAGGGGGTTCTGGCAAAAATGATCGATGAATTTATAATTGACCATGGTGGCTGAACGATGGAGATCTAGGGTTTTAAGACCTGGGTTGATCGACGTGAGATTCGAAGTAAGTTCGTCGTCGTCGAAGCACCGGAATTGACCGAAGTAGGGGGATAGGTGCATGGTTGAAAGGTGAAGGTATGGATGGAGTTTCGAAGGTTCTGGTGGATCGAGGAGGCGGGTCGAGGTCAGATGATCCAGTTCTGTTCCAGTTGTACCCATGTTGCTCGAATTCGATTTCGTGGATGTCTCGAAGATCTGGGTGGTCGAACTGCTAGAGGAGGTCATTGTCGATGTGCTGGAGGTGGAAGTGACGACCGAAGCTTCGATGTTTAGGCTTGCATGTGTACGTGTGTTAGTGGTGTATCAGTGGGTTTGGATTTGAGGGGAAGGAGTTGACTCGGGTGGATCTTTGGGAAAGGAAGGATTATCTCAGGAGGGAACTCGGGGTAGTACCGAGTATACGCGAGTGTTACATGTTATAACAGTTTTTAAATTTTAAAATATAACAAGTTTTTTTAAGAAAAGAGTTTACTCAGGTTTGGGCTCGGGATAGATCCGGGTTTGACTCGAGTATATGAAGTTGCAGTTTTAACACTTTAAACAAGTCAAATTTAAAACAATTTCTTTACAAATTCTTTTAAATAATAAATGTATATTTAATTTGGGATTAGTTAGAAGTTATAAATTATTTTAAATTAATTAAGTTTAATATATTTAATTAAATGTCTTTTATTTGTAATTAATTATTAAGTTTATTTGAAATAAATTAAGTGGAGTAATTAAGTAGTTGATTAAGAAAGTAAATGTTTTTAATTATTAGTTAACTTAAGGGTCTTAAGTTAATTCATATGTTAATGATAAATTAATTCCAAATGTTTATTAAATAATATTTAAATGATAATTAAGTAATTAGTTAAGATAAATGGTTTATCTTAAATTAATTAAGGTCTTGGGTAATTAAAGATTAATTAATTAATGGAAGTAATTAAGAATAATTAATTAATTAATTAATTAATTAGTAATTAAAGGTTATTAATTAAAGGTCAATTAATTAATAATTAAAGGGTAATTTATCAGTAATTATAGGATAATTAATTATTGTAAGTAATTAAGGATGATTAATTAATTTCATTAATTAATTGAAATAATAACAAACCTTTTGTAATTATTTAATGTTAATTAAGCAGGGTTACGTAATTCATTCATAAGTAACTAATTTATTTTGAGTTAATTAAATTAATAATAATTGTGTGATTAATTAACATTGCTTGTGGATGATTAATTATATTGAATGCTAGGATTGATTAATATCACTAGTGTGATTAATCTGTAATGTTCTATGGCATGAATTGCTTTGATTGTGCTGTTGATAAATGCAAGTATTTATCTGTGATGAATTGCTGTGTGATATAATGTTCTGCATTGAATTAAATTATTTTACTTAAACAACTTGGTCTTTAAGACGGTGTTTGGATTTCGATGAGACCGGGATCGGATATTAAATTTGTTATCCAAAAACCACATCGATCCAAATTAAACGATAGGCCGCGAAATCTCAAGTGAAGATCACGACGAAAATTCAGAGTGCAAGGGCTATTTGTCATTAACTCTGAGGGTCATTCCAAAATGAGTATAACAGAGATAGTGCCTTCGTTTCGTTCGAACCCGGAACACACTTGTATGGATGAATGCTATCAGACCATCATCATCGGAGGACGATGCGCATTCTAAGATATGTGTTCTAAAATGGTAATCGTAACCTCAAGCCTCATCAACCGAGAATGGCTACAAAAGGGGAGGTACACGCAAGGCTAAGTGGGTAGCACCCAAGTAGGATGAGATTTCCCCATGTCTAGAGGTCCTTTTTTCGACTGTATGGGCAGTTGTTGGCCACAACCGCAGGGTTGACTTATTCAGGCTATCAAGTAAGGGGTACCTCCGATCTTGTGTTGCAGGTGTTCGGGGTGGATGCTCGGTACAGTGATCTAGACCATGTACCGTGACAAGCGATACCCCAGTAGCCCTGTCATAGTGTGGAATCCAATCTCCAATAAGTGCCTATACGGTTTTGACTGTGCCCAACTATGTTGGAACGTAAGATGTAAACATTCCAGTTATTTCCTATTTTATTTCGAAAACCCTAGACACTATTATGATATAACTGGATTTCCTATCAAATGTTTTGGTTATCGTAGGGGAAAAACTTGTCCGTGTTTATTTGCGGAGAGTCTTACGAGATACATTTAATTCCAAAAGATTTTTCAAGTTAAACGACTTAACCGTTTACTCACACCAGACCCATGTCTGACACGAAGTTTACTTCTGTTTTTCTTAAACTCTTGGGTACTCAAATTTTTATTAGTAGCCAAGTGATCAGGTTGGCATGACGAATTTCTGAAAGGCTTGGAGCCAGAGACTTGGCGTATCTATATATATCTGTTCCACTGTGTGGTATCATCTGTTTGTACTTTTGGGTTGTAATGTATCGACATGTCTTCACGACTGTCAAATGTGATGTTGTTGTAACTATATAACTCAAATGTATGATAAATACTATGTAATATCTATGTGAAGTAATATATTTTTTCATTTCCTCTATGAGATTCTGATGTTGTTTCTTTCTTTCTATCTATTCTTTTCTACTTATTTCTTTCTTAGTGATTATACATCTTTCTATGGAATGAAAGGCAGAACGTCACAGTTGGTATCAGAGCTTCGTAGGCTGCCATCTTAATACTTGCCTGATAAATAATATTGTACGAAAATTCCACTAAATTCAGATGGTCCTCCCAAGATCCGTCCAAATCCAGAATATAAGCCCTCAACATATCCCCAAGAATACGATTCAGCCTTTCTGTTTTTCCATCGGTTTGAGGATGATAAGCTGTACTAAAACTCCACCTTATTCCCAGAGATGTCTATAGAGCTTCCCAAAATTTGCTGGTAAAGATTGGGTCACGGTCACTTACTATGCTAACAAGAACTCCATGCAACCTGATGATCTCTTTCAAGAAAGTCTCTGCTAAAGATGCTGCAATTCTGGTTGCCTTAACTGGGATAAAGTGGGCGCTCTTGGTCAGCCGGTCTACGATTACCCATGCTCCCTCATTTCCTTTTCTGGTCTTTGGCAACCTGTCGATGAAATCCGTTGATATCATTTCCTGTTTCCATTTAGGGTCTTCCAGAGGCTGCAACAAACCCGCGGACTTCTGCTGATCACCTTTCACTTTTATTTATGTTTACTTTTATTAAAATTAATGTTACTAGGTAATGATTATAACAGTAAGGCAACAAATGTAGTTTTCCAAATTTGTATATAATCAGATTTTGAAAAAAAAATATAGTTTATCCATCTTCAATTTAAATGTGATAATATATATACATATAAATGTATTACAGAAAATGAAAAAGGAAAAGGGATAGATATATACATATGTTAAAGTACTGTATTTTTTTTTAAATATACATATATGGTTTTGAACAGGAAAAAGGTAGGAGTCTCAAAATGCTGGAAGTTTATATAAAATCAGATCTTTAAATCTATATAGATTATTTTATAAAAATTTATATGGTTTCAAAAGAAAAAATAAAGAAATAAAGATCCATGGTTGAACTTACTATTTTAAAATAATGTGTTATTGGAAATTAATTTATTTAATTAACCTATATAATTATTTTAGTTACTTAAAGGAAAATTTGTTTAATTAAATTCAGTAAATAGCGATTGGTCACTCGATTAGTTCGAATATTAATAGATCATCTAATTTTTATTCAAGGTCTAAATCATAGAGAAGTCAAGCCCGATTGGAATGGATTGCAAAAGAAATCAAAGGTGAGTTAATCTCACTCATTTGGAATGCCTTCTAAATTTAAATAGTTAAGTTTAAATTATTGGATTGGTTGCTTGAATTGATTATTGTTATCAATCTGGATGGATATTATATGTAGTAATGTGTGTGTGTGTATATATATTGGAGTGATAGATTTCCTACATTATATAGTGATTGGGACCCTATGCACCCTGCATAATAGCGGATGAACCCATGTACCGCGATATTCCACCTCGAAGTGGAATTGGTTTTTTATATTGTGCTAACTTCTATGGATGTAGGGAAACAGGTTAGAGGTATCCAACTGGATTCTCTAAATATTTAGATTGTTAAATATTCTATGATCTAATTTATTTAATAATCCGAGATAGATTATATTGGCAATTGAAAATATTGGATGCTATAGTCTGATTGAATATTTTTGGGTATACTAAGTTATCAAAAATATATAGATTGAATTTTTGAAGGGAAAATAAAAGAGAGAATTTTTAAGTAAAATAATTATAGAGAATTTGGATAAATTAAAGAATGAATTGGAAAAGGATAAAAGTTGATTTTATATTCTAATAAATAAATTCAAAGCATGGGAAAGGAGATTTTTGAATAAATGGGAATAAATGAATTTTTAAACTTAAGTGATATTATTTAAAGAAATAAAAGATTTATTTTTTAATTCAGCATTTAAATGGTTTAGGAAGAAATAAAAGAAGAATTTTGAAATAAATATGAAATTGATATTTTCAGTTTAAACAATATTTTAAATCATAATAAAGATGTTAAATATGAATTAATGGGTTTTGAAATAAAATTGAGTAAGTAAAGGAATTTTTTTTAAAATGAAGTAAATTTTGGAAATCGATTTGGAAATTGATTTAGTGTTTGAAACTGTATTTTAAAAGATGGATGAGACTATGGAATTTATAAACTGGAATTATAAAGTGAAATAAGATATCAGTGGATATTTGGAGGTATAAATTCATGGTGGGAATTATAAAGGAATGGGTAATTTGTTTTAAAATAAATAGTGGTTTATTTTTAAAGGTGTGAGAAAATGGGTGTATTTCGCTGAAAAGCCAAGTACGTTTTCAAAACAGATTTTTAAGTATAAATTAAAATGTTTAAAGTTGTTTTAAAGAATGTTTTCAAGAAATTGTTATTTAAGTTATTTAAATTTTTAAAGGTAAATATATATTAAATTAGTTATAGTAGTATTTATTTTAAAAGGAGTTAATTGGTATTATGATTTAAAAAGATAATTATTAAATATTAAATTTTATAAAGTAGTTTTATTTAAAGAAAGTTTGGCTAAATTTTTTATTTGAAAAACTTGTATAGAATTTTCATAAATTTTATTTTTAAATTTGTTTGACTTAAGTTTTACATGAGAAATTATTATAAAATTTCATAACTAGTATTTTAAATAAGTAATTTAAATAGTTTTATTTTAAGTATTTTAAATAGTTTTTATTTCAAGTGTTTTCTAGTATATATTTTTTGATAAAGTGATTTAAGTTATTTAAAAATATAAAGTAATAAAGCTTGGTGATTTTCAGTGGAGATAAGAAATATTTGAAAATTTATTCCCCGAGAGAAAAGTGATTTGAAAACTGTTTTCAAAGGAGTTGAAGTGTTGAAAAATTTATATCTTGCGAAAATATTTTAAAATAAATAAGTTGAAAAAATTATTTAAATCTTATGGTTGTTTTTGAATGTTATTTGATAGTTAAATAACCGACTATGAGTATTAGCCAATACGCTGATCATTTCGAAGAGACCGGGATCGGGATTAATTTTTTGAAAACCACTTCAATCCGGTTTGAATGTTTCATAAGGAAGACAAGAGCTAGGAGTCGAAGATGGAGCAGTGAAGTGCAAGGGCTAATCGCTACTAATCCTAAGGGTGATTCCAAAATGGATGTAGTAGGAGTAGTGCCTTCGGTTCTGTTTGGACCCGGAATGGACTTGTATGGATGAATGCTATCAAGCATCGTTAGGAGGATGATGAGCATTCTAAGTGAATGTGTTCTAAAAAGGTAACGTATAGCCTCGAGCCTCATCAACCGAGAATGGCTAAAATAGGGGAGGTGTACACAAGGCTAAGTGGCTAGCAACCAATTAGGGTAAGGTCATCCATGTTTAGAGGTCCCTTTATTTCGGCTGTGTGGGTCGTTGTTGATCCCAACCGCGAGGTGATCATATTCGGGCTATCCAGTAAGAGGGAGCTCCGGTCTTGTGATGCAGGAGATCAGGGTGGATCCTCGATATGGTGATCTAGACCACGTACTGTGACAGGCGATGCCCTAGTAGCCCTGCCATTGATGGAAATCCATTCTCCCTACGTGCCTTTATGGTTTTGTTTGTAGAACCTAGTATTGGTGGAATTTAATAATGTAACAATTTCGGCTATTTGAATATGTATTTTATATATACACTACTATAATATCAGAGGATATTATAAGAAATGTTTTGGTTATCGTAAGGTAAAAACTCGACTTGTTTATATGTGGCGTGGTCTTACGAGATACCTTTGATTTCAAAGGATTTTCGAAAAACTTTAATAATCCAATTGATTGTGTTTTCTCATGCTGGTTTTCCAGACTAACTCGGTTGTTGTTTAACTATAATGCTCTGGTCAGACCGAGTATTATAGTGTACAGGAAAGGATACCGTGGAACCCCAAAAGACGAGTTGGATAGCGAGATGTATTACACGTATTTGATGTAATTCCGCTGTGTATGATTAGATGTGTAGTCTGCCTTTGGGTGGGGACAAGTTGTTACAACTGTCCAGTAATTTGCTATGGTTTGTGTTGTACTCTGATAATGTAATATATTATATAGTTACGGTTCCTTTATATAAAAGTCTGTTATTATCTATTATATGTTATTCCGCTGCGATTATGAGATTTTGTTGTTGTTCTGTTTTCTCTTCTTCTACCTCCTTCTTCTTTAACCCTAATGGTTTGGTTTTCAGGCATTCGATTGTTCAGTTAATATATATATATATATATATATATATATAAGTAAAGTTTTGGGAAAAATAAATAGGGATTTTAAAGTGTTGAAAGCTTTTATAAAGATAAGATTTTTGAAACCTATATAGCTTATTTTATATGTAGTTTGAAAAATGAAAAGTAAAAACAAATTAAACCTTACCAATTTATTTTAGTGATTAATTTGTTTAGTTAACTTATGTAATTATTTTGGTAACTGGAAAATAATTTATTAAAAGAAATTTATTTAAAATTAAATTATTTTAGTCACTAATGAATTATCCAAAGGAAAATTAGTTTAAATTAAATTATTAAATGTTAATAGATTGTTCGATTAGTTCAAATATTAATAAGCCATACAATGTTTATACAAGATCAAAATCTAAAAGGAAGCAAGCCGGATGGAAATGGGTTGCAAACAAAAATCAATGTTGAGTTAATCTCACTCATTTGGATTACCTTTTAAATTTAAATTATTAATTGAATGATTGAATTGACTAGATGTGACATTATATATGATAGTATATATATCAGAGTGATTAATTTCCCACATTATATAGCGGATGAGACCTTATGCGCCCTGCATAATAGCGGATGACCCTTTATACCGTGATATCCCGCCTCGAAGTGGGATTGGTATTTCAAATTGTTGAGCTAATATCTATGGATGCAAGGAAACAGGTTGGAGGGATCCAACTGGATTCTCAAAATGTTTAGATTGTTTTAATATGCTGTGATATGATTATTTGACAATCTATGATAGATTATATTGGTAATTGAAAATATTAGATGCTATGGTCCGATTGAATATATTTTGGGTATACTGAGTTATCAAAAATATATAAATGGGATTTTTGAAGGAAAATAAAAGAGAGAATTTTTAAATAAAATAATTATAGAGAATTTGGATAAATTAAAGAATGAATAAAAAAGGATAAAGGTTGATTTTTAAATTCTAATAAATAAATTTCCAAGTATGGTAAAGAAGATTTTTGAATATATGGAAATAAATGAATTTTTTAAAACTTAAATGATATTAATTAATGGAATAAAAGATTTAATTTTAAATTTAGGATTTAAATGGTTTAGGAAGTAATAAAAGAAGAATTTTGAAATAAAATATGAAATTTATATTTTCGGTTTTAAATAAGATTTTAAAATCATATTTAAGAAGTGAATATGGAACTGATGGATTTGACATAAACTTTGAATAAATCACGAAATAAATTGTATAGGGAATTTAATTTAGCGAATCCATTTTAAAATAAATTAATTGATCTGAAACAGTATTTCCAAAGAGAATGTGATTATGGAATTTATAAACAAGGTTTGTAAATAAAGTGAAATATTTATCAAAGAATATTATGGGAGTATAAATTCGGGATGGGAATTTATAAAGGAATGGGTAATTTGTTTAAAAAAATAAATAGTGGTTTATTTTAAAGGTGTGGAAAGGAAAGTGTATATCCCTGGAAAGCCAAGTATATTTTCAATAAAAGATTTCCAAGTATAATGTAATAACCCGCATATTTTACGATTGTGTATTTAAATATTTTATTTAAATATAGCATCGTTATTCGAATTTTAGTCCGAAAAGTTACTTTGTGCAGACAACCAAATTTGGACTCGATACCACTTCCATTGAGTTCAAAATGGTGTTTGTGACCTTTTTGATTATAAACTTCATACGTTTGCAGTTAGTAGAATTTTTGCTACTTTTCACTTAGGGCTTTGGGTTGGGTTTCAGCCCATTAACCCCACTTATTACTCAAGCTCAGTCCACCTCTCCTCTTCACTTCATTCTTATTTTCCTAACACTCAAGTTTCACTGAAAATGGAGAGAGGAATGGGAAATTAAAACTCCAAGCCCTAAACATCTTTGCAAATTCAAGTTCTAGCTCCAAATTAATAGAAGAATCTTTGGTAAGCCTTCTCTTCTTCTTCTCCAACTCATCCTCCTTTCAATTTTAGAAATTCCTAAACCTAACTTAGGAAATGTTTCCCTTTTAAGCTTAGATTCAAGCTTGTTGGGTTGGAATTGAAGAGTGATTGTCCTTGCCATTGCTCTATAGCTTCTTCTTCATTTGTTTTGGGTTTGAAGGTGAGATTTTTATCTCACATCTAAGTCTATAATTATCTTTGATTGTTAGGTATAGATTCCTAACATCTTTACGTGTTCATTTGATTTTGATTTGGATTGATTTGGTGAATATTCTAATTTTTTGTGTTTCGGCCTAATTTTATGAAATCCTATTATGGACATTTGGACATTGATATTCGAGGCGTATCGAAGAGCCTTTAAGGCTGGGTTGTCGCTTGGCATAAATCCTTAGTCGTTGTTGCTCGTCCGATCGCTTACGATAATCGTTTTGGCCATCATTGGCCTAAGTTCGGGGAATGCCCTGAACTTCAGTTTCAGACATCTGGAACATAGGATTCAGACGCCTGAATATTATACTGAAAATTTTTATTCCCCAGTATTTAGACGTCTGAATCAAAGGTTCCTGATGTCTGAATTGGTTCGAATTGAACCAGAAAGGAAATAGGCTAAAAATGCCTATTTAAGACGTCTGAAATATAGGGTTCAGACGTCTGAATTATGTTCTGGAAACTTTTATTTTTCCAGATTCAGACGTCTGAATTCTTGATTTCAGGCGTCCAATCTGCGGTCTGGGCTCTATTGTGCCTATTTAGCTTGAGTTTCCAAATTTAATCGATTCATGTTGTTTCCCTTTTGTTGTTATCACTTATTATTGACTTGGATGACATTTTCTTCGGGATTTTAGGGAATATCCATTTTGATGGATTTGGTATCGATTTCTTTGGATCTTATTCACGTCTTCGAATGTGAATTTTGGTGATTGATAATTTCTACAATCATTTTTGTGATTTGTCACTTTAAAAATATAAAGGTTTCAATACTAGTAGTAAATATCAAAACTCTTCTATCAAAACAATTTCAACACTATTTTATTACAAAGCTCTTTTCTTTAACCGTTTTCCAATCTACTAGCATATACAAACCTTTACCTCACTCGTATGGGAAATATAATTAAACGGCTTAGTAAAACAAGTGGTATGAAATGCTTGTGTTTACCTCGTCGATTAATTCTTGGACTTGTTCGATTGAACCTCTTGTGACAATTTTTGAGTGGAGATCTACAGTTTGTTCGTAAATACTTAATTCAAGCCAGTGGTTATGGGACATGAAGTTAAACTCATTTATAGTGTAGTTAACACTTCTTGATGATCGTTGATGATCATTTTATGTGATTTAGACTAGCTATATGCTATGTTTCTTTGTCCACGTAGGGGACGGTAACTCTTTTTATTGCGTTTCGTCTTATTTCTTTTATAGGCTAACGACCTATGTATTATTTGGAGTTTCGACTCAATTTTTATGGGCTAGCGACCCATGTTCTTTTATGCAGTTCGGTCCATCGGACGTACCTTTGTACTACGCTGTTGCACCAGCTTATCAGGATCATCGGACGTACCGTTGTACTACGTCGTCGTTTCGAATTATTCGAGTTTCAGGTTCCTCGGGCGTACCGTTATTGTACAACGTCGTTGCACTGGCTCTATAGTTAGCGACCATGGGATAGCGTCCCGTTTGTGATACACGTGTTGGTGAGTTTTCATGCTCCTGTTTTGTGATAGGCCTCCCCCTTTTGCGATTTCTGGATTTCTAATTGATGATTTCTAGAATTTGTGTTCAACAGCTTTTATGATTGGCAGCGATATGATGTCAATATTTGTGGTTTGGTGAATAAAATAAAGAATATGACATTCTTTTTGTTGTTACGAGACTCTTGAGATATTGTATGATTTTGGTAGATTTTCTAACGTATAATTTTCATAGAATGACATTATTGTTATCATACGTTTTTTTGTTATATCTCATTTTCTATCTCATATTTATCTGATATTTATAGCTAGACTGATCCGTTTATTATTTTCTTATTAAATAATACTCGGGTCAGATCGAGATATTACAGGTGCTTCTGCTTGACTCCTCATCCGGGAATATTATCCGACTTTTGGCTACCTACATTAGATTTGTAGTTTTTTGTTGGTATACATTCGAGATAGAGACTCCTTGATGTATACATATTCTTTTGTCTAGCACTTGTATCTATTCTTTTGTTATATTGTGGATCTTTTTTGACCACTACTTTGATAAATACTTCTTAGTGTTATATTCATATCTGTTTCCGCCTTTGTGATATAGATATCTGTGACTGATTTGTGTTATGCTTATTTCTATATTTGTTTCCAAAGATATTACAGCCACTGTGTAGTAGTTTTGAGTTTGTATCGCTATGTCGGGTTTCCACTCGAGATGAAATGCATGTTATTCTATCTGACATATCGGTCCTCGCACAAAACCATTACACGGATGGTCGCTCCTCAACAGCCATATTCTACGTGCTAGTTGACGGCATTACTCCGTAGTGTCCTTGGCTAGAGTGAGTATAGAGGTGGGGCGCCACAGCTTGGTATCGGAGCCAAACTTTGGAACAATATGAAATACTATAGCAAGGATCATCGTTCTAAGTCCATCTTAGGAGTCGTGCCTTAGGATTTTATTCGAGTCATTGGACCCGTTCTATCCTATTTTCTTTGTGATGCCTTGTTTTATCAATCATTATTGTTTGATATTCATTCTGCGAATAACTTTTTCTTCTTCTTTCTTTCTTTCTTAAAGAAGAGAAATGGTTAGACCAGGCCGTCCCAATGCCGGTTGATGTGCATGTAAATGTGCATATTTTTATCACCATATTTATTCTTTTTAAAGTAAATGATCATGTTGGGTATTTTAACTTGTTTAAACCAAAATTCATATTATTTAAAATTGTCACATATTCATCTTCATCCAGGAGAAAAATGGTCATTTTTTGTGCATATATTTCTTTGAGAAAAATTAATTGAAAATTTGTATATATTTTTGTAGGAATTTGATCTCAAATAGAAGTGGTTTCATGAAGATATGCATGCACAAAATTAATACAAAGGAATGAAGATGGAAATAATTCAAAATGAAGAACATGGAGGACCCTACCTACCCACCTACCTTAATGTACAAATTAAAGGCTAATGCACATGCTTTTGGAGTTAATGGCTTCATGTACACTTAATGGGGGATTAAGACATGTTAATGATAACTTGGTATCCACACTTCCTAAGGGGCATTTTGGGCATTCCCCAAAAAAACGAATTAGGGTTTTGACACTTTTATAAATACCCCTTATGTTTCATGTAGCCCTCTTGCTCTTAGTTAGTTAGTTTTAGTTTAGAAAATAAATGAAAGCTCTCTTTATTTCCATGGCTACTTAGCCATTTTTATTTTATGTAATCTTATTTATTTTATGCAATTTACTATATGCTCTTTCCTTTTCATGTTCATTTACTTTCATGTTGTAGTGTAGATCTCTTTTCTTTTATGCAAGTTAATTAGCTTATCTTTTCATTTTGCTCTCTTTTTCCTCTTCATTTTGCTTTCATGTTGTTAGCTACATTTGTTAATAAAATGACAAATATGAGAAGCTAAACCCCTTCAATTTAGGGGTAATGAAGCTCTCTAATTAATGTGGCTTCAACATTTTGTTAATTCATGCTCTCTTTTTGTTCTTAATGAATGATCAAAGAAGTGGTCTTATTGTTGTTTTTGCTTTAAATTTGATAGCCTATATTGTTGACACCAAATAGGCTATGCTTAAACAATCACTAACACTAATTGCCTCTTCATCAATATATGATTATGGCAAAAGAAAGTGATTTGAAATTAAAATTTGATGGTCTATGTTTCAAATCAATAGTTAATAGGCCATACTTAAAATAGATTTCATTTTCATTTTCTTTGTTAAGTTTCATGAAAGTCAGTAAGTGTTTTAAGGGGTGTGTTATAGTTTGATGACTTCTGTTGGCTAATTAATAGCTCAAATATGTCATACTTATGATAAACACATCAATTAAAACACTAATGACCATAAAAGAGAGGTCATGATTTCATGTGTTGAACTACATGATCTAGAGAGTGGATTTATTCTCTAAATTGTCATTTAACTCTCATATTTGCATTTCTTTTCTTTTTGTTAGTTAGTTCATTTTCTCATTTTCTAGCTTAAACACACTCTCGACTTTGGTATAATTTGATTGAGTAGGAAATGTAAACCAATAATTCCCTACGGATCGACCCGTATTCGCCACGTGCTACATTCGTATACCGTGTGCTTGCAGTTATTTTTAAATTTAAATTCGTTCGACGGTTTTCTAAACCGATAGAATTTCGTCGACGAACACCGGTCAATCTAGTGCTGCTCCTCAGGATGGAGTATTTATGTTTGCACAACAACTTCTTGATCTTGTAAGGAACGCTCAAGCTGTCGGACCCATTCTAGAGCCTACTCACCCAAAATCCAGATTTGCACGCCTGTGTAGTGATTACACAAATTTGGATGGAAAGCCGTTCAGGGGTTCCAAGGGCGTTATCGAAGTCCAAGCTTAGCTTAGAACATGCCATTGCATCTTTTCTCGCATGAATGTTGTTGATCTTCATCGAGTCCAATTGGCTTCTAACATGCTTCAAGAAAGAGCATTAGATTGGTATGAGCTTCTTATTTATGAAATTATTGAAGCGGATCTTACTTGGGAGCAATTCCGGGGAAGATTCGAATCAAAGTTTGTGTCGAAAGCTGAAAAGGTGACTTTGACCCGTCATTTTATTGGCCTTGTTCATGGTGAATCTTCTATGACGGAATATGTCGCATCTTTCGAATCCCTATCTAAATACGGGGTTGAGTACATTAATACCCCATTGAAGACGAATCAGAGATTTATCTATAGCTTAAATAAAAATCTAAAGAAGCCATTACTTTTGAAATTGGAAGTTTCTTTTGACCAACTTATTGATTCGATCTTCGACTTGAAGAGGCGGATAAGGAAAGTGATGTTGAATTTGTGGGTGCCAAACCAAACTTCAACAACAACAAGAAAAGGCCTATTAAATTCAGAGGCCCAAATCCCAACAAGAAAGGGAAGCAAGTAGCTTTAGTAGCAAGAAACCCCACCCCTTGTAGTGGGCAATGCTACAATTGTGGTTCTAAGGACATTATGCTAATAGATGTCTGAAACCTCTCTTTTGCCGTTATTGCAAAGGTTTGGGTCATCTTCTATCTTCATGTCCCAAATTTCAAGGCACAAAGGAGGGAAAGCTAAATGTTGTGCAAGGCCCTAGTAACACTTCTCATGGTCAAGGTATTTCTCATTCTATCCTTGATGGCATTATTATGTTTCGTGATCAACCTATACGAGTTCTTTTTGATACGGGTGCATTCCATTCTTTTATATCAAAAGAGCTTGTTGATACTTTTTCTTTGAGTGTTATGGTTTTAACGACTTCTTTGAGAATTGCGAATCCGGTTGGTGGATCCGCAACAATTAGCTTGCTTTGTAAAGATGTCGAGATTATTTTGTGTGATTTTTCTTTCCGAGCGGATTTGCATGTCATGCATTACTTAGGCTTCGGAATGATTTTGGGAATGGATTGGCTTAACCGTTATGAGCCCATATCCTATGTCCTGAGCGGACTATTTATCTTCGACACCCTCTATCTGTTAAGCAGATTTCTATTGTTCTTAAGGATTCAGATTCCGACTTGGCAGCATCTTTATATTCTTTAAATCCTCATGATGACGATAATGATAATAAGGAAGTCTCTAGTACGGGCAGATAACTTATCTAAACCAATCGACTAGATGACTGAAAGGATAGATAGCTGGATCTTCAAGCAAAGCTCCAACTTCGAAGGTGGGTCTCAAATGTTGTATCACTCAGTCTGACCCAAGCGTAAAGCAAAACACAAAACACTCGAGTCAGGATTAACATTCTTATATCTATAAATCCAACTCAAGTGAAATATCAACTGAAATATAACTAACTTAGAGGATGTTTGGGATACCCATCCTCTAAGGATCCAAGGAACTATTTACAGGGTAGAAATATACACTATAACACTGTGGTCATTTGAATTTTATTTATATTTCAAAACTAAAATATCATTTTCATTTCAAATATCTCTATTTTCCAAATAGTGTGTGTGTATATATATATCCAATAATTTATGAAGTAAAGTATTTTTATTTCCTCAAACTTCACAAATCGCTTCAAAAATCAACTCGACCTTCCCGTTCAAATTTAATTAAATCAAAATTTATCAATTTCCATTCAATTTAGTTTCTAAATAAACTAAATCAAATTTTATCTATTTTAAATATGGATTTGAACCACAAAATAAACCATTTAAATTTCAATATAATTCGAAGTTAATATATTTCGGAGCTTTAAATATTCCACAAATCTATTTCAGAAATACAAATTTAATAAATCCTTAAACATATTCATATTTTAAAAATCAATCTTAATTAAATTATCTTAATATTAAGTCAATATATAAAATAACCTTTATATATAATACTTTAAATCAATATTCATTAAAACCATATATTTCTTTTCAAGACCATAGAAATTATTTTCAAAACATTCACATAGACCACGGCGTCGATGTAAAATTTTCTGTTCTATGTACAAGGGATACGGATATTTATCATTTCAATACGTAAGTTGAATATGCACGGGTGGATATCATTTCAACCCGTAATCCCAAATTCAATTCAAATGAAAATCGCTTGGGTTTATCATTTCAACCCATAACGAAATTCTCCTATTCTAAAATCCGTTCGTGTATGTATCATTTCAACCCATAGTGATTTCTATACTAACAGGGAACTTGCAGAGTGATACAGATATGAAAATAATAATAACAACAGGTATATATCATCAAAAAAAATATAAACAATAGGATATGTTGTCATATCCCATAAGTGAACGGTTATAGATAATAGCATATATAGAAATTTAAATAACTATAGCATCATATTTCAATTGTTGTTTCAATTTAATCAAATTTAACAAATAAAAAAGTGTTAATCGTGAGTGATTGCTCACCTTTCGAGGCTAGAAAATACAGAAGATGACATGGATACGCACACTGATACGGACACTGAAATTTGAATTATAAATCCGAGCACGAATTTCAAAGCAAAGTAGGATTGGCACGAATTGGACGAACGAGGCTGATAATCAAGAATTTATGAATTGAATCAGAATCGGTCTGATATATACAGGAATTTATGCTACTTTAATAAAAATCAAAATTGCATCCCTAAGAAAAATTTAAAGTCGAATCACACACACACACAGATATATATATATATATATATATATATATATATATATAATTTACCTTTTTTCATACATAAACCAATAGTTTTAACTTTTGAAATAAAACATATGTTAAATAAAAATCCTTATAATTTTTCCAAACCATTTTAATTTTTACACATAGATCAAAATTTCTGTTTACAAATCTAAGACCCAAACCACCCCATATGACCTATGTATATAATATCATTAAGATTTATATTTTAAAATAAGATTAATATATAAAACTTCAACAAATTACACTGTTCAAATCTCATTTATAAACTACTATATACATATGGTACAAAATCCACTTCACAATACAATCATAAATTTTAAACATTTTACCTACATATATAAACTAATATATAACTACCCATACATAAACAGTAAAGCCTATACACAGACTTATATGAAATTTTAGACAACGGACGTACGAATTACATATATAACTTATATTATAACTTATTTTATAATATATATAGTACTGTAACCTGTGCAGGCCGAAAGTATAAGTTAGAATGTAAACTTTATACAATATATATAAATAGCAACTAATATAACTTTAATATAAAAAAATTCTTTACGAAAGCAACTGGCCTGCACTAAAACACATATACACCCTTAACTTTTATGCAAACATGCATGCCAACTGAAGTGAAAACTTATATATTAGAAAACTAACTCCATACATAAGTGTATGCAAAGTATATAGATATATATAAGGCAATAAAGATATATCTATAATTATTATAACTTTATATAAATATATGTCATATACGAACTTAGGAAAATAAACAACTTCAAAAATCCTATACAACTTCCATAATAATAAGATGTAAATTGACCTTCAATAAAAGTTATAAACCTGTTTATTATAAAACAATATATATATATAATAACGGATTTACAAAACTTATAAAATAAATCATACGATATGGTTTTTAAAATATACATATATGGACTCAACATTAAAATAAAAATGAATATAAATCTACTTGCCAAATATGCAGACTCCATTTGCAGATCCAACACAACTCACACATATTAAATATGCATACACTTCTAGAAACAAAACAAATTTTTTCAAAAAAATGGAAACCACGTTTGGTGTATATATATGTATTCAAATCCAACAACTTTATATAGACCATTATATGTACGCATCTTATATTTTTATACCACTATCAATATATCATAACTATACTCCATATAAACAATTATGCATACCAACTTTGAATGCTAGAATATGCATCAACAGCACGTACAGGGAACGTGTATTGATAAAATCATCCATATCATAGCTAAATATAAAACTATATACAATATATATATATATATATATATATAAATAACACTTGAAAATATAAACTTAACTTACCTATGCCTGGTTATGCGAACAGTAGAGGAAACATGGGAGGGTCGCTGCGTCTTCGATGGATATTGCGCAAGGGGAAGAGTGGGTTTGGTGGAGGAACGGAGTTAGGAAAAGGTGAAGGAGAGGCCAAAATTTGTAGTGCCAGGCAAGTTTTGTATAGAAGAGGAAGAAACAATAGAGAGGAAAAGAAGAGAAATCTGGGAAGAAGTAATAAAAAAAAGGGAAGAAAATACGAACAGAAGTAAACGGAAACGACTAAATAAAAGTAACCAAAGAAATAGCACAATCACGTGCTATGATTCAGTGGAGGATTTAAGGCAAAATATTCACGTTGATTCAGAAAAGTAATCAAAGCAAATAAATGGTAGCACGTTTCAAATTTGAACGGAAGGGAAGAGAAAAGTCACAATTCTAGAAAAATATCAAAGTAACAGCTACACATTTATTCAAGAGCTATTAAAGCAATTTTTAAATTGTGAAGGCAACGTTACTCTGCGGTATATTTTTAAAATAAGAATGCTGAACGAAAATCAATAGTCAAATATGGTGCGGTGTAAATGGCAAGAGTCACGCTGATTACTATATAAAATAAAACGAATAACCATTTATTTATTTTTTTAGATGGTGGAAAAATGAAGAAATAAAAGGTCAGTGAAAGTAGGAATGAATATATTAGAAAAGTAACGATTCTAGTAGTAACGGTCATCTTAGATTAAGTTGAAAATTTTATAATAATTTATTACCGTGGCTATGGTTCAAATTTTTTCGAAAGCAAGGTAACCAGAAGGTCACAATTAAAGGTAAACTTTAAATTTTTAATAAATACAAAACGTATCTAAGTTTATACGTTTATAACTTTCCAGCTGTAGTGTATATATAAAATGAACGGTCATAATGAAAGAAGTGGAAACAGGGAGCGTAGGAAAGAAAAGGTTAGAAAAATAAAATTTTCACCCTTAAATTCCGGAGATAAATAAGGTAACATGCCTCTTTAATGAAATGTACAGCAACGGTCACAAGCTAAAATTTAGCTGAAAGTTTAAAGAAATGAGGGAAAGATGGTTTTTTTAAATTAATCACTTCCCAGAATTAATATGTCAATGAAAAAGGAAAGGAGATGAATCATGGAAATGTATTATAACTTATATATAACTATTAAATGGATAGATGGAAGAAAAGGTGAGCAGGTGAGTAAAAGTGGAAACTGATTTATGAGCGAAATGGAATGTGAGCTGTTGCCTGGGAAGAAAATGGAACGGTTTAAAAGTTAAAGGCAATGGACTGCTGAAATTAAATGAGTATAAAACGTGTAAAAGTTATATACTGAAACGGCTATAAATTTCAATTATTATTATAAAATGGGGAATAATGAAAGGCAAGGATGATGATTTCAAAGTTTATTAATGGCTAGGAATGGGAAAGTCTATCTGTGAATTGGAAAAATTATTAAGCAATTGAAATCGGTAGAAAAAATAACAGCTACATAGTGTTTTAGAAACAATCAAAGCAATTAATAGCTTGATTGGACAGCAAGAATAAATATGGAAGGACACGTTATAAAGGCAAAATGAACCGTTTGAAAATAAATAAAAGAAATGATGGCAAATAAAACAGTTGTGCCTTGAACTTTCCAAAATAAATTATTTTATGAACATCAATTATTACTGACTTAAATTGAACATAATCATACCCTAAAATATATTTCTTAATTTTTGATTAAAATTTATCATTTGCCACATTTAACTATACGTAATCCAAATGTAAGATTTTATTTCAAAATGTTATTATTTAAAATTTCTCAAAAATCAAATTAAATACGCTAAATAAACCATTAAAAATTAACAAAATTTTACGGGTCGTTACATTTAAGGTACTGATTTCATTTTCCTCTTTGATCGCAAGTGTCTTTTGATCCCATTCTGGAGTAAGAGATTTTAAAAAAATTCTGACTTGATCTTCTTCCGAAAATTCCTTTACCAAGGATATTATAGAATGCACAATATCCTGAAATCTACTATACATATCTGAAATAGACTCATTAGAATTCATTTTAAATAATTGAAATTGATTTGTGAGCATGGAAATTTTGGTCTGTTTAACTTTGCTTGTTCCTTCATGAGTAACTAGCAAAATTTTCCAGATTTCATATGCAGACATACAAACTGACACTCTATTAAAATCATTTCTATCAAGTGAACAAAACAGAATATTCATTGCTTTAGAATTATTTTGTGCAACAGTCTTTTGCTCAGCGGTCCACTGTGCAAAATCGGTTGTGGGTTCAGAATATTCAGTTTATGTGATATTCCAAATGACTAATCCTACAGATTGTAAATATATTTTCATCTTACATGCCCAATATGCATAGTTACTGCCATTAAAAAGTGGTGGTCTGACAGTAGACTGATCTTCTACAAATGAACTAGTGACAGGGATACTAGTGTTAGTAATAGTACCAGTGTTGGTAGCCATTTTGAAAACTTTTCAAAAATCAGATTATGAAACTTTGAAAACCTTGCTCTGATACCAAATATGAGAAATGCGGATTACGGATCTTAAGGCTAGGATAAACACTAGAGGGGGGTGAATAGTGTTTTAAAAAATTATTAAATCTTTTTGAGTTTTTGTTAATTTGAACACAAATGTATGCAATATTCGGACACAGACATGATCGTAGAATCAAATACAAATGCAAGAAATAAAACAAAAGCGTTAAAGGAAAGAACACACCGGATTTATACTGGTTCGGAGTTACCGGACATCCAGTCCCGCACATAAGTACAAATTTCGTTTCAAAAGCAATTGTACAATTACACCCTCGATTTCAAGGCTACAGGTACACCCTCTAGATTCACAATTCTCTGGGTAGAGATACTTGATTTCACGGGCAACAAGTTCATCCAATTGATTTCCAAGGCTATAATCACATCTTTTCTCGCTTGATTGATTTCCAAGGCCACAATCACACTTTTATTGTTTAATTGATTACAAAGAAGCTTATAACTCTGAATGGCACTGATAATCTTGTTGAGATAGTGATAGAGAATCAAACCAGAGATAATCTAGTTAGATTCAATGTTGATTTCGGCAGAATAATGGTAGGAATATGTATAAAGAAGTATGGAAGAAGAAGAGAAATGAAAACCGGAAAATATAAATGAAAATTCGTTAAAAACAACCCCTATTTATAGAAGAACAACAGCCATGTCCATTCATGAAGAGATATGACGAATAGACAATTCTTTTGAAATTTAAATTTTGAAATTAACTGACACTATGTCGACATGGGTATATTGAGCATGTTGACATCCCAAAGAAAATTTTGGTGTTATGTTTTTCTTTTAAAATAACTTTTATCTTATATTAAAACTATTTTAAACTTTTATAAATATACTTAACTATAGTTAAAATACATAAATAAATATAGAGAATAATATATATATATATATATATATAATTTTATATTTAAATCTAAGTATAAATATTAAAAGTTAAATATATTATTATTAAAGATAGTTTTAAAACTAAGAATAATTTGATTTTGAAATTAAAGATTATTTTGAGGCTAAAAGTATTTGAAATCAGGATAGATGTTTTTGATTCTTTTAAAAGGAATGTTTTGAAAACATTTTGAAAACAAGACATAATTTTGTAAAATCATTTTGAATAAAAATTAGCGGACACAAAACAATGTTCCACTAGATTTTTTGTAGGTTCCATCCTACTCAGGGTTCCATCCCTTTAACGGGCTCGAAGTGGATTCCATTCCACGAATAAATTGAATTTTAAAATGCCAGTGCTTTTTTAGGAGTTTTAACAAAAATTCCTAATTAAAATTACTTATTCTTGAAATCTTGAACTCTTAATAATCTTGATATTCTTAATACTCATGAGTCTTCATTCTTGATTTCTTGAATCTCTATACTGTACAGTCTTCATTCTTGGTACCTACATGGTTAGATCCTACATATACATCTATATCTAAACTATAATGTTAGTATTTATATTTTACCAGTATGTATGGCACGTCCGTTGGACGTTTGCAAAAAAACGTGAGTCAGCTTTTCAATGCAAAATAGCATTTACAGACGCAAACAAAAGTTGATGTACCCGTAGTGAAAAAATATATTATAAGTTATGCTTCTCGTTGAAATAAGTGTCAACAATGGTAATGTAAAAAAATATAGCAATGAGTGTCACCAATGGAAAATGTCAACCAATATGGAAATAGAAAACACATTTTCATCGGTGAATAATTATGGACATAACAGCAACGCACAATGTAGCATAATTACTATCTTATACTTATGTGTTAAGCATAATTAGCATGTTATATTTATCATTTTCTTAGATAAAAGGTTTGATAGTCTATTACTTACGCTTATAACTTCCATAAAAAAACACATTTATATAAGAATACAGAAGTTTAAGTGGTGCACATGAATATACATTTGTGAAATCAATTTCAAAACAAAATTTTAAACCAAAACATGCGCATTCATATAACAAACATAATGCAAATTCATCATGCAACATGAAAAGCTAAAAGCGGTCATAAATACGCACAGAATAAATGTTAGATTCACATTATAAACCACTGTGTTGTAGATAAAAGAAGCAGGAAAATCAAAGCGACCTTTTCATAAACATGATTATACCTTGGTTTCTTACTGTTTATGTGTTATCTCCATACTGCTCACTTCAGAACCACACATGGCTGAGGAAGACTGAAATTGATGCACGCTCAATCCTTGTTCAAGCTACACCAATTCGAAATGTAGATGGTATAAGTACACTGGAAATCATGTGCGTTCACAATATGTACATCGAAACTTATCAATATGTTATTCGAATGTGAATTTAACACCTACAATCCCGTACTCCAACTACCTGAACATACGCATCAGATAATTCAATATATCTATATTATTTAAATTTAACAAAACATGCTTGCATAGTAAATGAGAAAAGGTTGTTGGCTAAATATACTAACGACTAACTTAGAACCTTACTAAATTTAATAGAATTATCCTGCATTTTAAAGATCAATAGACCAATAATATTTTGAATGTTTCAGTAAACCCAACATTTCCAAAATGATTAAACCAAACATACCATTCAAAAAAGTGGCCTAAGAAAGTTCTGCTAACTGATGAATTACTAAACCAAACAAAGTGAAATTATAAGCAATGTAAGCTGCTTTATAAGTCCATTAAATATTTCTACCATTCAAGAAACTATCATGCTAGGTTGCTTATATATCTCATGTACATAAAGAGTAATTTGCGTCCTTTTCTAACGGCTTTTCCAACGGCCCTCGTTGGTTTCCGACGACTGATTTCAACGGTTGAAAATTATGTCCTTTTTTGTTTTTTGTGTTTTTTTTTTGACTTAAAGGCTATTTATTATGCATATCCAATATTATCTTGTTACCAAAGATAGAAATAATATGACTATAAAAGCTGAAAGACAATGAATGCTGTCAAATAATTAATGTGGTTGAATATGTGTGTACAAATTAACTAAATCTAGAAATCAAAAGCATTACTGCTCATAATTCAGAAGCTTAAAGTACTATACAAAATAGAAAAGAACTTTCTTCCCTACATTAAATATTTTACCATTCAAGAAACTATCATGCTAGGTTGCTTATATATCTCATGTACATAAAGAGTAATTTACGTCCTTCTGTAACGGCTTTTTCAACGCCCCTCGTCGGTTTCGACGACTTATTTCAAACGTTGAAAATTACGTCCTTTTTTTTTTGTTTTTTGCATTTTTTTTACTTAAAGGCTATTTGTTATGCAGATCTAAGATTATCTTGTTACCAAAGATAGAAATAATATAACTATAAAAGCTGAAAGGCAATGAATGCTGCAAATAATTAATGTGGTTGAATATGTGTGTACAAATTAACTAAATCTAGAAATCGAAAGCATTACTGCTCATAATTCAGAAGCTTAAAGTACTATACAAAATAGAAAAGAACTTTCTACCCTATTCGTATTAGAACATAATTTCAGTTAAAACTTTCCACTACTAACCTCATGAAGAATAAAGCCATTACATCACTGACATGACTGCAAGTACTTGATTTGAACATGTTATAGGATTTAGATCATGCTTTATTAATGATTTATCTCATTTTTTATCAATCAAAACTATTCATGTACATCCTTAATAATTAAGTAATCTCTATAGTCATTTATAATTAACAATCAACATTCTCTATAAGCAGGTATATGTCAAAATATGGGTTTTAGCTATCATAACTCTAACAGTGCTTTTAAGTTCCTACAGGTCTAACTTAAAGATGATTAAATTCATCTGAAGGAAAATTATAGAATCAGAATATGAATACCATACTTTTAATTTATTATCTGGAAATAATGCAAGTTCACACTCATTTATTTTAATTGGAAATAGGGTTTCTTGATATTTATATCATTCATCTGAACATGCATGCATCAGCTCGAATGAATTAGCTTATTTACTTACTGTAGCAAAATATATGGCTTAATGGACTTTCTCAAAAAAAAACAATATCATTCAAAAATATTCAATGGAACTTCGCAGATCCGAATACATTCAATAACTTATCTTTTCAATTTCCATTTCTATGGATAAATAACTAAAACATACATTATATGTGGACTTCTGAGCTTTAGCGATAGTTTTCATACATAAGAAGCAAAGACTTTGTTAACACATGTGTACACATACCATATACTCCCCGTGCACTTGTAGGTTTCTTCTTAAGCTTTTTATGATTGCAAACTTTTAAATAGGCAAACTCAATAATTTTAACTTCCTAGATTTCTTCTTAGGCATATTATGATTGCAAACTTTTAAATAGTCAAACTCAAAATTTTCAAAAAAAACTCATTCAGTGAATTGATTATGTCCTCTAAAATACCCATTTTATGAAGCCTAAGGTTCATTGAAAAAGAGTACTAAGGATCCACAGAGGAATACATATCTACATCCGGAGAGTACCTTAGTCTAACATCATATAACCTTCAACTGAATGTGTTCAATGTAATTTCTGATTGTGCATTAAGGAATCTTCTAGCAGATTTATTTTAACATTTGCTTCCTCCACCACTACCACTTTGCTGAAAACAGATGTACCGATCCATGCTCATTTTTGAAATTTAGTGGATCAAAAACCTAAAAGTTAGAGAAATTAAAATCGGTAGGATGCAGCTAGTAGCAAGTTGTAACCAACACAATAATTTTCAATCCAAACAATGAAGAATCTCTAAATCTTTTAACTCCTGTTTTATTATACAGGAAGAAAGAAGATCAAACCTGTGAAGGACAAATCCATGAAATTGATAACTTTAGAGATGAATGTCTAACGAAATTGATAATTTTATGCACTAAATTTGAAGAATCTTAGTATTTTCTGATAAATGTCTAATATCTCGCTACTTTCAAGGGAGAAGAAGCTTTTAGGAAGGTGCGTAACTGTTGGGAAAAAGTTTTTAGAGTTGATATTTAGTGAACGTGGAAAATATAGAGACAATTATGTCCTTGTTAGGAAGCAAAAATTTAGGAGGACATATATGTAATTTCAAAAGCTTCAAATTCTAGTATCCTCATTATATATAGATAATCCTATTCTAAGGTTGTCTTCAAAATCATCATCTCACGGACTAATAGCATCATCAATATAAATTTTCTAAGCCTTTAAGATATTTTTAACAAGCTTAAAACTAAAGATTCAAATTTTAACCCAGCTTCACATTATTAGATTCAAAAATTTAATTGCCAAATTCATAGCTATAATTGAAATTCAAGTTTAATATAACTTTCAATATTAAAAATCAATTAAAGATTTCAATTTCAAATGTTAAAAATTCTGGGTCGTCACTTATATATTCATATAACACTCTTTTATATCCTAAGAGTACGTACGCACTATCCAAATTTGTTTCACTTAACTCAAATGTCTAACAAATTAAAAAGTTTCCCTTTTCCCACTATTTTCCTCAAATTTATAAGTTAGTAAAATTCATTTTTTATGTTTCCTCAAAACATTTGGCTCAATTTCTATATCTAATTTTAGGCGTCCCGACTATCCAAAATCTTTGGAAATTCCATTTCATTTTAATAAATAGAAATAACAAACATATCAAAATGAGATATAAAACCAATCTACTCTAAGCATAGTCGACATGCATCCATATAATATTTAGTTGAAAATTTCATAATTAAACACCCGGATTTATTTCAATTTGTTTTGAAATAATACATAATATAATATATATCTCTTTTTGTATAACAAATCATATTTTTAGGATTTAAATCAAAACTTGTTTACTAAAACAAATCCCCCATGGTAGCAATTTCTCTCTTAAAACTCGAAAATGAACGTCAACGATGCTACAGTCATCATTGAAATTATTTTCTAGCGACCAAAGTGGGTTCGGTGCTTTTTATATCCTTTTAACACTCATTTGAAATATTTCTATTTACAAATACTTTAAAATAATACTATTTTTATTATTTGAAAATGTTTGAAGCACAATTTCCTAAACATTGGGATTTAAATTCACAAATTCTTAGTTTAAATCCTTTTAAATTATAAACCGCATTTATAAACCATATTTATATAATTTCATTTTCTTATATAAAATCATTTCCCAAATGTTACTTTATTAAGTAGTAAATTTTGACCCAACATTATCTTCAAACGCCTTATAATCAAATTATGAAACTGAATTAACAAGGTGTTTGCTTTAAATGTTCCTACAATTACTAGTCTACCCAACCCATGCAAAGAAAGGGATAAAATTTCTCCAAAACCTAGCACAATAGTCGATGCCCATAAACTAGTCAGGCACGACTAGTCAAATAATAATGTGAATAATTAAATATTACTGTTTTCCTAACAAATAGGCATACAATTTATAACTAAAATTATTGAAGTAAAATTATTCTTTTATATATATATATATATATATATATATATATATATATATAATATAATATAGGTAAAATTATTTCATTTACCAATTATCAAAACAACACTGAGTCGGTTTGCATTGTTTAAGTGTTTAGAAACTCCTATCGATATCTTGGCATCTCACATACCGACCAGAATTCATAAGTCACTCGACAGATAAATTAAAAGTATTTTTATAATCACTAACAAATACTCTCTTATATATATAATAAACTAAAACTCATTCTAGGGTGCTATTGACCCTATCTTTAATGAGTAATCCCCACCAAAGCCAAGGTTCCCTTGCTCTCTGAAACCATCACGTAACGACCTACTTTTTCATGTAGGTTTAAGCGGGAAATCAACCATACATGACCACTCAAATTGAATGGAAAGGCTGATAGTTAGGGAAAAGAAAGAAGAAATAAGATAAGAAGAAACTAAACAATACAAAATCTCACAACAGAATGAATAATCTATAATACACAACAAATCTTTACACAAAGAAAAAATGTAATATGCAAACAACAATTAGAGTACAATAAACCATTTCTACCTGGATAGTTATAACATCCTGTCCTTACATGTTGATAAATACAACCAACATACAACATAACAGAACACAAAGAATTATGTAGATACGTCTTGGACCTCTAGCTCGTCTCTTGAGCTCCAATGCATTCAAAGCAATCTGTAAACATGTTCGATCTGACCCGAGCATTGAAAGGGAAGAACGCCTGGATTAGTCTAATAAGCCAGCATAAGAAAAACACACCTAAATGGAATTTAATATTTATCAAAAACATTTCAAATAAATGTATATTATAAGACCATGTCGCACACAAACACGAATGGTTTCTACCTTACAATAACCAAAACATTTTCTGTAGAAAATCCAGTGATATTATAATAATGTCTAGGGGTAAAAGTAAAATATGAATATAGTTGAAATGCTTGCATCTCACATTTCAACATAGTTGGGCACAACTAAGTCTATACGGCACTTATTGGAGAATGGATTCCATACAATGACTCGCTACTGAGGTACCACCCATTATTGTGCATCTCTAGGTAAAAAAACCGAGGACCTCACCAAGATTTCCTGCCAACCTAAAACCGTTCTACCACTTTACTAGTAGTACCGAATATGATCACCCCTTGATTAATGGGGCCTGAAGCATAAAAATGAGAGATAATATCGACTCTAGAAGGGTCAGACCATGTACTAATGGGAGCGATCCACTTAGCCTTGCTGCATCTTCCCTATTTTAGTCATTACCAGTTGATGGGGCTTGAGGTTACGTTTTACATTTTATATAGCACTTCCCACTTAGAATGCTAACACCACCTTCCATGCAATAATGCAATGCCAACGTTCATCCATACAAGTTGTCTAGGAGATAGGCAAACTGAAGGCACTACTTCTACTGCATCCTTTTTGAAATCGCCCACGGGATTAGGAATAAGCAACCATTGCACTTCAAAGAGCTCCGTTTTCATTTCCGTCATCTTCAAGATATCTTCACTTCAAAACACTTGAGTTGGATCGAAGTGGTTTTTGGACAATAAATCCGATTATGATATCTTTGAAACATCATTCGATGGTTTTTGGTAAATACAACCCCGGTTCTTTAGGAAATAATAGTTGAAGATAAGAGTGGAGATCGCCTCCTAACTGTTTGTGTACGGATTTGCTTATCATGTGTCCTAGGAGAACGAAACGAGATTTATACATGTTGTACAGCATCGTCGAAGATGACTGTGTCATATAACTCACGTTTTTCTCTTGGATATTTCCAAATTTACATTTTGGATCCAAATTCGATAGTCAGTTATTTAACTATCAAACAAAAAACATCAAAACCATGGATTTAATTCAAAAGGGAAAACCAATATCGGTCATGCATATAAGTAACCACTAGCTTCCTTAATTGATCTTTTCATTAATTAGATTTAACTTGTAAATACTTGTATCAAATATATTTACAAAGATATATTAACAAATCCCTATATTTTCAATACTTGGAAAAAATATCCATATACTTATCCCAATGTTATAAGTATATTCATAGAACGGAGGAAGATTTCCTTTTTTCACCATTCTAAAACCATTTATAAACTCCTTTATAAATTTCTAAAAGCCCATCTATAAACTATTTTGTACATCTATAAAAAACATTTATAAACATCTCCAAATCATTTCTCAAATCATTTATTTTCTCTTTATAAATCCATAAACTAATTATAAAACTCCTCTTATAAAACACAAGTCCGTTTATAAAACTCTATTAATAAGTTTCGATAACATTTTTAAATAAATAAAAATCATTTAATTCAAAATACTGTAATATAAAAATTACTTTTAAAAGTAAACATTATAAATAGATAATAATTACTAACTTCAAAACATCTTAAAAATAATATTTAATAATTTCAAAATATTATTAAACAAATAATAATAATTAATCTTTACCAATGTTGTAATAGTAATAATTTATTCCAAAACATTATTAATAAATCATTATTATTTATTTCAAGCCATATTAATTATTTAAATAATTAACTTTTCATATTGATAAATAACTTTGAAACAACATTAAATATAAATGAATAATCTCTAAAAACAATATTAAATAAAAATAATATTAATAAGATTAAATATAAATAAATAGCTTAGAAAAGACAGATAAAAAGGTTAAAGTAAAATACAAGTTAAATTCTATAAACAAAATATTTCCAAAATCCAATTTCATATTTAAAATCATTTCCTATCTCAAAAACCAATTCCAACTCAAATGGCAGTTTATAGTATTTTAAAATACTAATTTAAGGCCAATAGCTACCAAACGTTAACCAATATAGATATCAATTTTCTATCGCTACAAGGTTTAAGTTTGAACATATAACAATGTCATAACCAGTAGTGTCAAACAACCAGGTTTGATATTCAATGATTCATATAACAGGAATATTATAAAAAACATTTCAATAATGGTGAGGAATCCCATTGGATTCCTCCAACATGTCCCACTGAATCACAGCTCATATATATCATCATATATATATAAATAAAATCAACAGCGGTGAGGGATCCTATTGGATCCCTACAACCTATTCCCCTTCGTCACAGCTCGTATAGTCATATAATATAGGTCATCCGCTGCTAGGCGGGTATATATAAAAAGGTCATCCACTCCAAGAGTGGGAATAAACCAAACCAACTGATAAAAAAAGTAAATCATCCAAACCTCCAGTCAACAATTTTTTTATCAACTATATAATATACTGGTCACCAAAAAGGTGAGTCTTAATCACCGAAACTCCAGTTGTCACTGAGGCATTATGGATTCCCATTTTTATTCTGTTAAAATTCCTGCAAGCTCCAATTTAAGCCGGCTCATTTCCATAATGCAGTATTTGTTGATTCGAGTACAATGCAACTCGTCACGCTCGATTTGGACCTAGAACGAATAAGTTATTGGTTTTACAACACGTGAATTAATTAAAATAAATTTTAAAACCCTAATACATATTTACTTTACTTAATCAATTAATAATCCCACCTTCCTCTATTCTCTTTCGTATGTGATAAAATCCAGACTCTCACTTCATCTCCTTTGTGCTACTACCAGAGAATACCAGACCATGCCTCACTTCTCCCAAACCTAGCCTCGACCACGCGCTACCCATCGCCACCCACCTTGGCCCTTAATTCGGCGCCATCGCCTCAAAATCGAACCCAGATGCTTATGTTCAACCTGAAAATCCCGCCACCATGATCGTTCACTTGCCACTAACTTGGCCAGCGCCTCGCCCTCCTTAACCTATACAGTTTTCCTTTAGACGCTATCGGCCAATAACGACCCAAATCGCCGCAATTCATGAAAATAAATTTTCACATTCATATCAAAATTGCTGCCACCTTGCCATGCCATACAACAATCCAACCTTTGGTTAAGTTTGCATTGACCTCATGGTCAACCTCCAAGTTAGGGTCATGGGTTAAAAACGCCTCGATTGGCTTTGATTATTATGGACCATAGGATTTGGAGATAACATAATTTGAAAACTGGCAAACTTAGTTTCTCTCATTGGATGCGATTTCTGTAAAGACAGAAGGTTATGTGTAGGCTTGCGTGAGGCATGGGCTAGAGTGTTTGGGTATGGGTTAGGATAGTGAATATATATTATTTTATTTAAAATATTTGGCTCTACACGTTTGAAAAATATCAAACTCCTATCGAGGCGTGCCACCTGGATTTTATACTAAATACCCTCATTCCGAACACAATGGAACTAGTTTCAAGACCAAATTCAACCATGTACAGAAGATAGCTTTTCAAATCAAACCATATTGTATTAATTCCTGCAATTATTTCTATGCGTTCCGAGCTTGCACAGCTATACGGTATGTCCATTCGTCATGGAATTTATCGATATTCAACAATTTATTATCACGGATCCAATGGCACTGGTTTCATCAAAATTTAAGACAGTGCCCCAGAATGATATTTTCACACATTAATTAAGACGAATTATTATTAAAAACTTAATAAATCACCTTTAAATCTAATTTTTTCAAAGTTTATTATTACATTCTTATTTATTCTAAATTTAAATAAGATTCTGAAATCATTTCCATTCATATTAAATCCAAGATTCAATTATTTAAACAATTCCAATTATTATATTTAATAATTTAATAATCAAATAAATCCCATTATTTGGAATTTAAGTTATTTAACTTATAATATTAACTTTTCAATATTTCAAATCAATTAAATATTTCAAATTCAAATGATTGAAATTCTAAGTCGTTACAAAATGGGATCGAGTGATTTCAGATCCGTTGTCTTGGTCAAAGTGTTTATAAGTCTATTCAAAATGTTGAAGCTGGACTCATGGAAAAGAGAGCTTCAATTATGTGCATGTGAAGTTGGATCTGGTGGTGACGGCCAATTCGATGTCTTGGTCGTACTTAAGGCTGATGCTAATTGAAGCTTGCAGCATCAATCGAAGAATTAGATGGTAGCATGGTGCTCCTTGGGCAAAGGCGAGCAGGTGGGTGTTGGTTTTGTGTAGTGAGCCTTACGATAGTGGCTGCGACATTTCAACCATCGTGCAGCTAGGAGCAGGTCACGATGAACATAAGATGGCCCTAGGTTGTTTCTAAGATGGGGTTGAACTCAAGGTACAATGTAATGTTGATTGGCAGTGGTTAGGGAAACTATGGTGGCCTAATGAGATTCATGAATCTTATAAGGCCGTAGGTGGTGGCGGCTGATGTCACTTTTTGATTGGTAGGCTTTTACCTGAAATTGATGGCACCATCACATCGAGCACTTGGAGAGGGGATCAACAGAGAACAAGGCATTAGATATCATCATGATACTACATATCGCTATATGCACGTTCTTGAATTTAGGGCTGATGTGTATCAACGTTGCATACAAGGTCCAATCAAGATGCCATTTTCACCGTTGGGCTCGTATCAGGATTTTCTACTTCTGGGATTGATTAAGGCTTGAGTGAGTTTACTTACCAGTTAATTGTATATTGCCGTGTATATGATTGTTGTTGTATTAATTTATAAATTGTATAACGACCAATGCAAGTTATTACTTTTCAAACCCGCCTTGTTTTGTTAAACAAGTGACAACATTATTAAGGAGTATAATCACTTTATTAATCATCTGTAACATGTAACATGGCCTAGACTACTTATTTACATGTTTAATAGTGCATTATAAATGTTTAAACCAATATTATCATTATAAATGTGCTTTGAGTTCCTTGACATTTGACATATGTTAAATTGGATAAACTGTGATATATTGTGAATATATATGTACATTTGGCTACACACATTTTGATGTGTTTAGCACAAGGGAATTGGTTTGGACATTTGTGGGAATTGGAATGGAAATTTTGGTAGTTAGAAGCGAAAGGGCAGCTATGAATGCACTTTGAAATCGCTGTGATCGACGATTTTAAAGTTATCTTTAGAAGACGTTCTGGGGCTTCTTCGTATTTTTATAATTATTATGAGTGTGCTTGTTACAAAAAAATATCAAGGTTCGAATATATTACTGATAATCATTTATGAATTTTTATGTAATGGTTTCAAATTAGAAACAAATTTTTATGGTTTTAAATAAATGTTTTAAAATATAGTATAAGTATTTTAAAGTATGTTTTTAGTATATATAGTTTTAGAAAATTTGTTGAAGAATATATTTAAGAAATAAAAGACTTATATATTATAATATCCTTCAAAATCTTTAAGATATTTTTATTAAATATCTTAATTTTATAAATAAATTAGTATATATGTATATATATACACATCTTTTTAAAGGTATTTTAGTATGTTTAGAAGTTTGGAAAAGAAGTTTAGTCTTTGTAAAAAAAAAAAAATGAGTTAATTTTAGATTATAACACATGTTATAAAGGCCAGTTTTGTAAATATCTTGCTTACTTAGAACTTTAAATGAGTGTTTCAAAGTTAATGGAAAGTATAAAAGTGATTTTAGGCTTACAGTAACGATGTTTGGGCAACATTTGTTTTAACCGATTTAACTATACTTTTTAAAAGTGATTAGATCTTTAAAATGGAGTTTTAAAGATAATGGTTAAGTAAAGTGTTTTGGGTGTGTTGTAAACAATGTTTTAGTAACATTTGTTTTTATACCGTTGAATAATATTCCAAAGTTATGAAATATTTTTTAAATTTGGGAAAATAAATAGATCTTTAATAATGGAATTTTAAAGAGAATAACAAGTATAAATTCATTTTGAGTTTATTGTGGCAATGCGTTAATAACATTCGTCTATAACCATTTTAATTATACTTATGAATATAAATAGATATTTAGAAAGAATGTTTTAAAGATAATCGTAAGTGAAATAGTTTTGGGTTTGTAGTAAAAATGTTTGAGTAACATTTGTCTTAAGCCCTTTGAAATTGATTGGTTAGTATACTTGTACAGTTGAGATAAGTATATGAATACACTTGAGAAGTATTGGAACATGTGGAAATGAATTGTGAAATTTAATTAATAAATAAAGTTTCATTTATAAAGAAGTTTATTGAGTAAAAAAGACTTTTACTAATAAAAGAGGGTTTTAATTAATAGACATTAGTGCAAAAGTATGCATGTTGTCTCGCCTCATTTGGTTCGATCATGCTCACGACCAAAGTAAATAGTATCATTTGTTTCGGTTGTGTTACAACCGAAACAAGCGTATTTGCTTCGATTTTGCGCAGAACCAAAGCAAATAGTATCATTTGCTTCGGCTATGTTAACAACCGAAGCAAATAATGTTATTTGCTTTAGTTGTCCTTACAACCAAAGCAAAAGGTGTTATTTACTTTGGTTGTCCTTACAACCGAAGCAAATAATGCTATTTGCATCCGTTCCTTAGGAACCGAAGCAAATGCATCAAAGCAAGTAGTGTTATTTGCTTCGGTTCCTTAAGAACCGAAGCAATAAATAGTTTATAACTTTGTATAGTTAATGAATGTCGGTAAATAATTTATAATTACTAACTATTACGGATAATCAGTGATTATTATTTTTGTTTAACAATTTATTATAGCTAATTATTAATAATTAGTAAATTATAGTTAATATTATTAGTTATGTTTAATAATCAATAAATATAATTAATAGTTAATATTGAATAACCAAAAATTAATATTTAATAATTAATTTTAGCATTCAATTAATAAGTAATATTTAATAATTAGGAAGTAATATTGTTTAATATGCAAGTATATGATTTTTGTTTGATGATAATAAACATATATATATATATTTAATTAAATGTATTTGTTAATGTACTATTTTATTTTTCACATAATTAATAAGTATTTGCTAAATAAAATAAATAAAACAAAATTTAAATTCAAACGGATATTTTATTACAAATATCTATTACAATTTTGAATAGTACAAATTTGAGCTCTCATTATATATATAAGCAATGTGACAACCCGATATTTTCAGACATTCGCATCCACACATGTCGGACTTGAATTGCTCAAAAGACCACATTGTAAATAAATTTGGAGCAAATGAAATACAATAATAGAATCACAGACACAGGAATATCAGAATAACTCGCAGTGGAAATTAAAATACCATAGTAGTTCATGAAGCTACTATAACAAACTCTCAAAACATAATACATAATATCAGTCTGAAAACATATACAATAGAAATCTCAAATACATAGCAGTTTATAAATACCAGAGCTGAAGTAGAACAACTGAAACTGAAAGGGAACAGATAACTAGACAAGAAAAATCTCCAGCGATTCCTAGCTCCAGAAAAGAAATCCAAAGCTAAGTTGTAAATACTCAGGCTGACCCGAGCGTAAAGTAAAACACAAAACACTCGAGTCGGGACATATATACTTATATAATGTAAACCAACTCAAGTGAACTGTAGTAGAAATGCACAATAACTTAAAGGATGCTTGGGATCGCCCATCCTTTAAGGATTAGTTAAACTATAAATTGAATACATCCCATGGTTAAAATTTCAAAATGGTATTTTATACTTCAAAATCAAATATTATTTCAAAAATTCAATATCATTCAAAAATCTATTTCAAAATATCATATCTTCCAAACCACATTCATTTATTTAAAATACCATTTCAACACACATTTCAAATAGTTTATATTTCAAAACAAATTACTTCATTTTAAATCATATAAATGAAGTTATTATATTTAATAATTAAATTATTAAATTTCCAAAATTTTAATCTTTCAAAATTCATTTATTCACTTAAATTTATTAAAACAATGAAAATTCAACTATCGCAGCATTTAGAAAATGCTACAGAAAGTTACATTCAAAACAGTTCAATTTAACAAAAGACAGCATTTAAAATGTTGTAATAGGGTTACATTAGTTTCAAATAAACTTAGTTAAATTCAAAAATTATAGCACTTACAAAATGCTATAATATCCTTTAATTAAATTTAGTCATTTGGTTCATTATTATCAACTACAGCATTTACAAATGCTGTAATATCATTTACATTAGAAACAATAGCATTTCAAAAAGAATGCAGTTAATTAACTTCAAATATTCAATATAATTTCACAAACAATTATATTTTTATTTAAATCATTTTTAGCTTATCAAATCACATATTTTCACTTTTAAACAATCTTTCAAATACCCTTATATTCATGATTTTATAAAGTTAAATTTCCATTCAAAAATTAAGATTAATAATAATTCACTTATTAAACTCCAACATTAAATTTTAAATTCATTAAATTAAATTTAAATTAACCCTTAAGTTTAAATTTCAAATACAACTTAATTTCTTTTTTATTTATTTAACTTAAAATTCACTTTTAAGCCAAATTCACAATTTCCAATTTTAGTTATATTTCAAAATTTCAGCTTAAATATTCATTCATTTCACATTTTAACTTACTCAAAAATCATTAATATATTATAAAATCATTTAAATTCACTTTAATCCAAATTATCATGAATTTATCATATTTTCATATTTAATTTAAATTCCAATTATCACAAATTAAAATTTCCCAAAATAACTTACATTTCAAATTTTCTAACTTTACCATTTATTTATTTCACTCATAAATTTTCAAAAAACCAATAATACTTTACAAAAATCATTTTTAATTAAGTTTAAATCAAAATATTATAATATTTACATTTCTAAAATGTTTTAAATTTTTATAAAAACATATTTTAACTACGGGTTTGTATATCAGTTTCTACACTAGGAAAAGTGATACGGGTAATATATCATTTCAACCTGTAATTTACAAAGAAAACGTTGGTTTTATCATTTCAAACCCGCAGTCCCAAGTAAATAAAATAATTTGAAAATCATTCAGACCTATCATTTTAGCCCATAAGGATTTTCCCCTATTCTAAAGTCCGTTCGGGTATGTATCGTTTCAACCCATAGTGATTCTAATCTAAAAGGAACTTGCAGTGTGATAAACTGATATAAACAACAGAATAGCATAATATAATAGTAACATATGATATAACAGGTGTTTAAGCATGGGTGAACATAATATAATCATAGCATAGCAGATATAATATGGTGATGCATTTTACGGATTCAAAAGTGCTCAATTTACTAGTTATATACGTATACACTGTCTGGTGAGAATAACTCACTGGTATAGCTGGAGATGACAACTGAAACACACAAACAACGATATTCAGAGGCACGAAAGCATGACAAAGATTTGAGTGGGAGAGCCAAGGATTAATTCCCATGAATACAATTCAAACAAAACAATGTAACAATCATAAGCTTTCAACTCAAAATACGATTAAACAATGCTATAAATGAATGCACAAAACAAAGCTAAAAGCTTTGCACTTGCTTTCAACTCTCCTTAGGCTCGGCCATAGGTTAGAATACAAGACTAAAGCATGGTTTTTGATCTGGTTTTGGGTTCATAAGGGGTCGAGCTACATGGAAAAAATGGTGCAAAAGTATGGTGATGGGAAACAACACAACACAAGCAACACACATGGATTCAATGCAATACAAGGCCACGGCCAAGACCATATGGGCACGGCCTTCTCTGGTGAGGTCAAGAGGATGACGTGGCAGAGGGTTTCAGGTCGGATGGAGGTGGCGGCTAAGGGGTGATGAAGGTGATGGAAGCATATATGTGCTCGGCTATGCTATATAGTTAAAGTTTTGGAGCATTTGGTGAAGGATCATCATCATGGGATGGCTCGACAAGGGATGGTCAATGAGGAGGAGGTAGTGATGATGGGTTTCAGTGGTGGTGGAGGCGGCAAGGCTGAAGGAGGTGCAAGGCCGAACCTAGAAAGAAGAAGAGCAAGAGCAAAAATCAAATAAAACAATGAAAAAAAGTAAACAAAGAAAGAAAGATTTACTAAATTCTTTTCATAGGAGACCGACTTTTTTTCAGAAATGAGAAGGAGAATGTGTTACGTGAAAGTGAGGAAGCGAAGTCGGCTGAAGGGGAAGGTTTTGGAAACAATATTTGAATAGGTGTTGCTTGAAAGTGAATAGGTGAGAATACAAAAGGCCTTAAGAAATAAAAAGTCACAAAACCTTTCACATTTCTCAATTTTCTTTTTATAAATTTAAATAACTGAAATATATATAATAATTCAGTTAAAATACGAAAATATAACAAATAAACAAAATATAAATAAATAAATATTAATTATATATGATTAAATTAAGAAAATAGCACAAAAAATGAAAACTAGTTTAGAAAATTTGAAAATAAATGGAATATACTTTAAAAAAACTTATATGTACATGAAAAACATTTATAAATAAAGATAAGAAAATAAAAATAAAAATTCATTCACGAAATGAAATAAATAAACTTTAAGTAAATAAAATTTAAATGAAGAAAATAGCAGAAAAATAGAAACTAGCCTTTAAAAATAGGAAATAAATGCAATAAATTTTGGAAAAAATCTATTATCATCTTAAAAATATCTAGAAATGAAATCTAACAAATAAAACAAATTTAAAATAATCTTAAAATTAAATAAAGTCAAAATTAAATTATATTCAAAAATCTAGCGTTGTTACACTCTCCCCCACTCAAATCTTTCGTCCTCGAAAAGAACGGCAAGGAAAATAACGAGAAACAAGATAGAAAAACAAAATAGTACCTGAAACGAACAATTTTGGATTTGAAGCACGAATGTTCTCCTCCGTTTCCCAGGTACAATCTCGATCGTCGGTACTCCACTGTACTTTGACCAGATTAACAGATTTCCTTCTGAGCTGCTTCGTACCTCTATCGACAATACGAAGTGGCTTCCTCTCGACAGTCAGATTAGGCTCAATATCCAAACTATCATGAGCAGAAGGCTGGACAATAAGAGATGGATCATGAAGATAACGAAGAAGGTGCGAGACATGGAATACACAATGCACACCAGAAAGTTTCTCGGGCAAATCTAAACGATAAGCCAAAGAACCAATTCTTTCCATAATGCAGAAAAACCCTCAAAGAAGAAGAAGGTAGGCATAGCTAGGAGGAAAAATAGGTTGGAACACAAGGATGGACCATTATTTTAACACCATATACATTTCAATTTAAATTTTTATATTTACAACATTTAAACATTTTTATAATATGATAAATAGTCATTTGATTCAAATTTGATAGTTCGAAGTAAACAATATTTAAAACATTTTACATAAATGATCAAAATATCCTTTATACAATACTTTATCAAAATACTTTTATAACTTGATGTCTTAATAAGTTTACTTTCGTTCCGGCAGACTCTGGCCATGCGTTGATCAGGCGCAAAGCTAGAATTCTCCAGGTACTTAGTAGACTTGTTTCAACACACAGTGAAAATACTTGAAAACATTTAAAAAAACAGATATGAAAAGTACAATCCAAACAAAACAACCAAACCAAAACATGTCAATCATGGATCGCGAATATACAATGGTTACGCTGGATCCCTTAGGAAACATCCGTACCCTTAGGCTCTCGCAGCCCTACGGATTGCGCTACCAAGCGACCCAATAGATCGCAGATACACAATGGTTATGCCTGGATCCCTCAGGAAACATCCGTACCCGTAGGCTCTCGCAGCCCTTGTGAATTACGCTATGCAGTCGCGCTCAAAAGAAAAACCATGGAGATCGCCATGGAAGTCGATGGACACTCGAGTATCATATCCAGAAAACCCAAATCAGAAAAAATAATATCGATGGAATGAATCCACGGTGTGGCCACAAAGCGGATATCAAGCAGAAGGCACTTTCCATATCTTTACTTTGAAAATATGTATCATATAGTACCTTTTCAAATCACTTTCAAATATCATACTTATATAAGGTCCATCATATATAAGATTCCATTTTCAAATCAAATACTTTCCAAATCAATATTATATCAAATCATACTTATATAGACTTTGATTAAATGAGATTTCTCTTTCCAAATTGAGTACCTTACCAAATCAATAGTTTTCAAATCAACTTCATACTTATACAAATCAATTTTATATAAGTTCGATAACTCCCAAATCAAAGTATTTAATAAAATAAGGTTCTCAATTTCAATTCATTTCAATATCAATTCAGTTTCAAAATCATATATGATTTTGCCAAACCATTTCTTCCAATTTATATATTCAGTTTCAAAGTTTCTCAAAATAAGAGATTTAGAAAATAATCCAAATTTCCACATCAACAAAATTTTTGTCAAACAAATTCATTTCCATAACCATCACATAAATACTGGGTTTTACTATCCAATTTATTTTCAAAACCAAATACCTTCTAAAAATCAATTATACTCAAATGATTTCCAAGTTATAACTATCCCTTTAAAACCTTTAAACTATTTGTTTCTATTTAAAAGATCAAATTACCTTTTTCAAACTATTTAAAACTAAATTTTATTCAAAACATTCGAAAACTAAATTCCATATCTGTGACGACCCGGAAACTTTAACGAATCAAATTGGAAAAAATTAATCGATTTTAAATATTTAAAAGTTAATTTTAACTTGAATTCCTGATATTGATATTTACTTAATAATTAAATCATTAGATAGATAGTTTAAATATTGATTTTAATAATTGAAGATTGGGTAAATTGTTGAATCTGATATTTCTAAGCCTGTTTAAATAATTTGAAGGCTTATAAAATTTAAAATGATAATACTGGAGATAAAAGAATGATTGGAATTTAATTTAAAAATATTTTGTTCGGTTTGGAAATTTTATCGTTTAAATTGAATTTAAAATAGCCTTCCGAGGCACAGTCTCGAATTTGACGAAACTGGTTCCATTGGATCCGTAATAATTAGTTATTATCGGATTTCAAATTTCGTAGCAATTGGAGTTGTTGTTTGACCCTGGAAACTCAAAACGCTTAGAACTTTTAAATCGATTTAAAACTAGAATTGATCGTTTTCTTTCGTAACTCGCTCATATAATCGAATTAGTGTCTGGAACTTGTTCCACCGTGTTCGAAATGCGGGTAAATCTTGTAATCACTTAACGACATTGCTTAGGAGGAGTTCGAATTTTATATGGCAATTAGCAAGATGTTTTAAAATTTTATAACATAATATAATAAAACTTAGAATAGTCAAAGATATTTTTTTTTATACAAATGCGTATCCTAGAAGCTTTCCAGTCATTATCTTATCCCTGTTTTCCCTCTCCATCCTAACAACGGATCGAACGAAAAAAAAGAAAAAAAATGGCCGCTAAATAAAATTGCATCCCCTCCATTCGAATTTTAATTAATTCAACCCCAAATCAATTGTAATCAGAGCAAGGCCGCGACTGATTCGCGTGGAGGGAAGGATATCGCGTGGTGACCCAACTTGTCGTGGCGTGCTCGGCTACGGTATGGAGGTTTCGTGATTCGTGTGAAGGCGGTGGCATCCAGGAATGAAGTGGCGACGCGCGAGGGTAGCGTGAGTAAGGGCGCGCGGCAAGGTGGAGTTGGGGTTTGAGCAGAGGGCCGCGCATGAGGAGTTTGCACTAGGGTTTTGACATGTTGATTTTTGGAATTTTGGGGCCGAAGTTGCTTGAGGAGTAGGACACATTTCGGTCAAGTTTGTGAACAGAAAACGAATGAGAGTGGGCTGAAAATTTCAAGGTGAGTATTCCAACCTGTTTCCCTTGATTTGGATTGAAGTGTTTGCGAATAACATCACCATTTATATGTTTAAGTTAAGATGTCGTGGCATGTCCATCTTTGAGAAAAAAATGAGGAGTTTGTTTAGTGAGTAATCAATTCCTTTATAAACTTAAGACTGTTATATAGGTTCATTCGATAAATTAAATATGTTCTGAGATGAAATAAATGTTGCATGAACGTATTCACTTGAACTTAAAATCAGTATGTTCGGTTGTTATTCAAGATTGTGTTTTAGATAGACGACATAATTAGGTAAGGTAAATTATAAAGTGGGTTTTTATTAAACATAAGGTTACAAAGTTTAAGATGTAAAAAGAAAAAGAAAAAAAAGGGGAAAAAAAAGAAGGTATATTAGATAAGTTTTACAAGGGGTTGATAATTTATTTTAAAGAATACGAATTCAAATAAGTTCTCTAAGGATTTTTATATATAATAAAAATTTTAATGTTTAAATTATTAAGTTTAAGGACGATAAATATACGTAATCGGGATATTGTTAATGATGTAATTGACATAAAGATCATTAACTAGTAACTTTGATGATTCATTAGAATAGTTAAGTTTAGACGATTAATTTGTAAACCATCTATGTATAATCACTAAGGAAATATATTAAGTATAATTACTTAATAAAGGGATTAATTACCCTATGAATTAATTAATATGATTAGGTAATTGATTGATTTAATTAATTTAAATAATCACTTGATGATGGGTTCGAGTATAGTTACTCAGTGGGATTTATTAGTGGAATCACTTAGTGAAGTAATTAGTAACGGTAATTACAGGGTGTGATTTTTGAAGATTGGAGTGGTTTAGTTTAATTACTTGGTGAAATTAATATGAAAGATAACTGCTTAGAAGAAGTAAATAATAATTAATTACTCGATGTAACAAATTCAAGAATTGACTAATCAGGGTTATGGGAAATTAATTAAGTGCTGTAGTTAATTAAGAGTAATTAATTACAAAATGAGATTAATCAATGGTGGTTAATAAATACAATTAATTAAAGATTAAAGTATAACTACTTAAGGTAATTAATGAGGAATAATTCCTCATGTATAGAAATGAGCAGATGTTTATTGGATGTAATTAATTAAAAGGAAATTTCTTAATGGAAAGTAATTAAAGGATACTTACTTAAGGGAAGTAACGAAGAGATAATTGCTCAATGATTGAAGATTAATATAATTAAATTGAGGAGTTGATTTAATGAATATAAATAATTAAGGGAAGTAATTACTAGTGTGAATATTTAGGATTGATTGATGAATTTAATTATATAAGGATAATTAAATTGTGAAAGAAACATCTTGTATTTAAAGTTGAATTGTAAGTGGGCTAAGAGAGTATTGAACTCGAAGAGACTGGAGTCAGGTATTAGGAAATACCCGAAACCACTTCAAATTTATATAAATTGGTTTGTGAAATCAATACGATGAAATGAAACGATTTAAGTAAATTGGATTATTTTATCTAAGTTGGGTACTTAGAAATTGATATGTGAAGTAAGTGTTGCCTATAGCAAGTTGTGAATTGGTTTAATTGATAAAAGTTACCCAGGTTTTATATAAGTTGTTTGCTTTGGTATTCCATGTTAGTTGGGTTTACTCACGCTGGTTTCCAGCCTGACCCGAGTGTTACTTTGGTGTAATGCTCGGGTCAGACCGAGTATTACAGATTTTCAGGTAGGTATGTTCTGGAGCCCAGGAGGCGAGCTGGATGGCAAGAGCGTATAGATATTTCCGCTATTTTTATATATTCTGAGACATGCTTGTTTGTATATGTTCAGTGACTGTATATATATGTGAAACTCGGATGTACATTAAAATGTAATCGACAGATATAGTATTCTTTGTAAACTGTTATTATTTATTATTATATTTTATCCGCTGCGAATGTAAGATGTTGGTGTTCTGTTCTTCTTCTTCTATCTCTTTCTTCTTTTCAATAACTATCTGGAATTTTCGGCTTTGAAAATTTCGGGTCGTTACATTTGGTATCAGAGCTGAAGGTTAAGAGAGAACCTTGGCTCTGGTGGGGATTACGCATTAAATAGAGTATGTAGTACTCTAAAATGAGTTAAGAATATATATATATATATATATATATATATATATATATATGAGAGCGTACTTCTTATTTGCTTATAAGGATTTTAAATGATTTTATATAAAAGTAAAGTTTGATATATAAAGCAATGAATATTAAGGTGGATGGTTGTTAAATTAGTGGAATGAATTTAAGAAGTAATATAATACAACCAAATTAAAACTAAATTAATTAAAAATGAAATTCTAGAATTAGAACTCAGAAATTAGAATTGTTTGAAACTTTAAATGAACAAAATTAATTTGGTTTAATAGGGTTAAACCAATTGTTGAGAATTTAGCTCGAATTATATACTTCGAGATGGTTTAAATTTGAAGTTGGAATTGAACTCATTCAAATTGAATCCGATTTGAATTAATTGGGTTTGGGATTGAAGATGTATAAGGTCAAAAATTTAAATGGAAGATTTGAATTGGGTTGAATTGAAATGATTGAAATTGAAGAGGGTTCAATTAAATGGATATTAGTCCAAAGTAATTGGAATAATTTTGGAATTGTAATTTAAGTGGAATTGGGTAAAAAAAATTGAAATATAAACTGTAAATGTAATTTATTAATTGAAAAAAACTTTATAAATAAATGAGATTATAAGTTGAAATAGAATTCCAGAGAATATTTGAAATAGAGTAAGATGAAATTTCCAGAGTAATGTTTAAATATGAATTTGATGGATTGGGAGTTTGGAATTTTGGAAAAAATTAAAATTCCTTTGGGTTTGAAAGTGGTTTCCAAGGGTTTTGAAGAAAGAATAGTATTATTTCAAAAATATTTTTGTGTTTGAAATTTGGGAGATTTGAAATCAAAAATATTTGGAAGTGATTTTAGAGAGATAAAAGCATTGAACTCTTTTGGTCACTGGAAAATAAAGTCGGTGATGACTGCAGCATCATCGATGTTCATTTTCAAGTTTCTAGAAGAGAAATTGCTACCAAATTGTTTAAATTGGGATTGTTTGTGAACTGTGTTTGGTTTTGAAATTCAAAAGGGATAATTGAATTCGCCAGAATTTTGGATATAGTTGAATTCTAAGGTGATATTGAAATTTTGGAAATTTGTTTAAACTCTGGAACCTTGATTAAATGTTTATGGAATAATAAAAATATTGACTAAATAAAATGTATAATTCCGAGTTAAAAGCAAAATGTGAGTGTAATTGATTTTAAATAGTAATTGTAAAATTGAAATTATAATCAAAGTTATACAAGTTTAAAGATCAAATAGAATTTAATTAGAATTTGATTTAAATTTGGGAAGGAATCAGGATTGATTCAACTTGAATTGGTAATTAATCAAATCCAATGGAATTTGGAGTTATTTGGATTGGAATTGGGTCAATTGAAATGGAGATTTAAATTGAATTGTTGGGGAGGTGAACAGTTGGCTCTTGACTATTTTCAATATAAATTGTATAAACTTATTTTCTAAACTATTAAATATATATAGCCTTTCTTTTTAAAGCTAATTTATTATATATTTGTTTTACTGTTATTTTTGGAGCTATTTAAATATTTTTCAATTGTTTCCTAAACTACTTACCATTTTTCCCACTACTTTACAAATAAATTACTATCTTTCAATTGTCTAAAAATCTCTGGAACTATTCAACTATTTTTCGACTATTTTATAATTAGTTAACTATTTTACAATTATTTTGCAACTAATAATTATTTTTCAACTACTTACCTATTTTTAAAATTTTCAAGCTATTTTTCTAAACTGGTCGGAGTTCAAACTGTTATTGATTAAAGTACCCAACTGAGGTAAGGATTGAAGTAATAATCCAAATGGGGATTAATGTAAAGGTGAATAAGGAATATGAAATGGTTCTTTTGAACTGAAAGAATATTTTGAGAAATATGAAATGAATAAAGATGGAAATTGGATATTTCTATGGTTTTTGAGAAGTGTTTGGAGTATAAAAGGTGTTTTATACAAGAAGGTAAGGATCCAAAGTTTTAAAATTTTATATATATATATCTGAATATATATAAAGGATCTTATGAGGATTTTGAGAAAGGCTTTTGATTTTTGGGAAAAATCAATATTGAGTTTTGGAAAGCCTATTTTGAGAATTATCGATTTTGGGATAATCGATTTTGTGTAAAGGAGCTTTGTATAATATCATACTAGGTGTATGATTTGAAGATACTATATATGTATAGTATAAAATGTTTTTATGATGACTCTGGGAAAAAGGCGCTCCCTTGAAATGGACTTCTCAGGAGTGCCACTGGGTGGTGCTGCCTTGAGCCCCTAGGGGGGGTTCTAAAGTTGATCCTGTGAGGAGTCCGGACAAAACTAGTTCCTGAGGATTATGAGTGGAGTTTACCATAGCGTAAGTCGTGTGTGCCGCGGAGAGCCAACAGTTACATGGACTTTTGTTGTGACTGCAACGTAACCCAGGATGTAACTGCGACCTATGGTAACATTGCGAAAGTCGTGTGTGCCGCTGAGAGCCAACAGTCTGCGTTTGAGTTTATCTCGGTAGACTGCGACCTATGTAGGAGTGGAGAAGTTTCATTTCAACAGCGAAAGTCAGAGTGCCGCGGAGAATCTGCAGTTACATGGACTTTTGCTGCGACGGCAACGTAACCCTGGATGTAACTGTGATCTGTTGTGTGGGATCCATGGCGTAATCGAGAGGTCGCGGAGAGCCTGCAGTTACATGGACTTTTGTTGCGACTGCAACGTAACCCTGGTATGTAACTGTGACCATGGATGGGGGTGATGATTTCTAGAGCATCCTCAGCAAAGATATTTCCTCTATTTCAAAATAACCGTTTTCTATATTTTCAATAAAATTATTTTCCAAGTATTTTCACTGGGTGTTGAAAACGGGTTTACCAAGTACTTATAGATTTTCAGTCCTACGCCTGATCAACGTATGATTGAATTTCTGTGAGAACAAGGATGGACTGGTTGAGACATCGAGTTATGAGAAATATTTTATAAAAAGCTATTTTAATTGTATCATCCGAATTTAAGGCATTTCTAAATCTTCAAGTAAAAAGGGAATCCAAACTGGAATTATAAAACAAAACTGAACTCAGGAAAAATTTAATGAAGTGATTTTTGTAAATTAAGTTCGAGGGAAGCTAATCAGATAAATAAATTATTTAATGGAGTAGGTTGATAAAAATTTAACTCGGTTAACTAAAATGGATTAAATAAGAGGTGTTGTAAAAAAATAAAATAAAGTTGGCTTGAAAGGGTGATGGTTTGACTTGCAAATAAAATTCAAGTGATTTGAATAATATATAGTGTAATTTGCAAGTAAATTTTGATAAAATGGAAGTATGTGTTGGATATTACTTTGATGAATTGAGAAGGTGAATTAAATTTAAAATTAAAGTGGATGGGCTAACTAAATTTAATGGGATTTGATTTGATGAGAATCAAATTTAATGGAAGTGAACTTAAGTTGAGGTGGAAATAGATTGAAGTAATTAACCTAAGTTTAAAATTTATGAAAGCTTGGCTTCGAATAAGGATAAAAGCCCATTGAATAAAAGCTCGGTTTAAATTAATTTGGGAATGGTTAGTATTACACAAGCATGGAATGTGTCGAGCTAAATAAAATGATTGTGAATAAATTAAAATGGAACTGAATTAAATAAAACTGAGTCGGAATCAATTTTAATAGGGTATAAAACTTAAGTAATTATTTATTCACATGGATATTATCAAATTGCTAGAAATGGTTATCATTTAACGTAAGAGAGTTTTAATCAAATTAAATGCTATGAATTAGTGGAAGCGATATAATTGATTTTTGAATCAATTGAAGTGAATATGAGATTGTTTCGCTTAAAATGAGTTGAATGCATGTAATTGTGTGCAAACCATTAAAATTGAATGAAAAGGCATATAAATTTGGTTGGAAACAATTAGATGTGCTTTAAACATATAAATTGCTTATTGGAAGTGTTTAGTGCTTATTGTTTATGTAATGCTTGTGTTTAGCTATTAAAAGTAAGTGAAATGTTAATAGATTTTCTATGTATGACACTTACGTATTTAAATTGAGTAAGTACAGATACAGGGAAGCCGTTTGGCTAGATTTGGGGTATGCTAATTGCTAAAATTTATAAGCTGCTTGCTTAAATTGCTAAATAAGGTACGCCTACGCAATAAAAATAGGAAATATGAACTGTTTTTGCTTTTTCCGACCGTGTGGGTCGATGTATACATATTTATATCTATTGTCAAGTTGCAAAAGCTCCTCCGTACAAAGGAGACTCTGCCAAAAAATTTCGAAAATTTTGGGAGTTAGAAAATTTTTGGAAAATTTTGGTCAACGACAAAACAATTTCAAATGGAAAACTTAAAATAAACTAGTAAATGAAACTAATATGAATCGGTTTAAATGAAAGATATAACTCCATATTAGAAATCAAAAATAAATTGAATTCATATGAAACGGTGGAAACTAAGTTGAATAGAACTAATGTGAAGGCTTCTGTAAGAAAATGTATACAATGATTTGAAATATTACGATTGGATATTGTTGTTAAATAGAATATGCAGGTGTTATAAAGGAAAAAGGAAGTTGGATTTGATCCCAAAAGATAAATTTGAATTGCCCGACAAAAAGGTATGTATTTAAAATTTCTGAATGAAATTGGATTAGGTTTTTGATGTAGCCACTTAGCTTTTGTTTTCTTTTTGGAATTTGGGAGCCCGTAGAGGCCTTTTGTAGTCGTATCGAGCTAGCCGCGCAAAGGAGACGCTGGCAAAAAAATTCGAAAATTTAGGGAGTTAGAAAATTTTTGAGAAATTTTGATAATTCAAAATTTGATTTTAAATTGAAATTTAAATAATTGAGCAAAGGGGTGTTGTTTGAAACTATAGAGGGTTTTGGGAAGTTGGTTAAGGTGGTAGTGGGTCTTTAATAAAGGATAGTTGGTAGGATGTTGATTTTGAGTTTTGGGAAAAGGTAAACGGGTAATGGTCTATTCTTCCTGAATAATAATTTCGGGGACAAAATTCTTTTAAGGGGGAGGAATGTGACGACCCGGAAACTTTAACGAATCAAATTGGAAAAAATTAATCGATTTTAAATATTTAAAAGTTAATTTTAACTTGAATTCCTGATATTGATATTTACTTGATAATTAAATCATTGGATAGATAGTTTAAATATTGATTTTAATAATTGAAGATTGGGTAAATTGTTGAATCTGATATTTCTAAGCCTGTTTAAATAATTTGAAGGCTTATAAAATTTATAATGATAATACTGGAGATAATAGAATGATTGGAATTTAATTTAAAGATATTTTGTTCTTTTGGAAATTTTATCGTTTAAATTGAATTTAAAATAGCCTTCCGAGGCACAGTCTCGGAATTTGACGAAACCGGTTCCATTGGATCCGTAATAATTATTTATTATCGGATTTCAAATTTCGTAGCAATCGGAGTTGTTATTTGACCCTGGCAACTCAAAACGCTTAGAACTTTTAAATCGATTTAAAACTAGAATTGATCGTTTTCTTTCGTAACTCGCTCATATAATCGAATTAGTGTCTGGAACTTGTTCCACCGTATTCGAAACGCGGGTAAATCTTGTAATCACTTAACGACATTGCTTAGGAGGAGTTCGAATTTTATATGACAATTAGCAAGACGTTTTAAAATTTTATAACATAATATAATAAAACTTAGAATAGTCAAAGATATTTTTTTTATACAAATGCGTATCCTAGAAGCTTTCCAGTCATTATCTTATCCCTGTTTTCCCTCTCCATCCTAACAATGGATCGAACGAAAAAAAAGAAAAAAAATGGCTGCTAAATAAAATCGCATCCCCTCCATTCGAATTTTAATTAATTCAACCCAAATCAATTGTAATCAGAGTAAGGCCGCGACTGATTCGCGTGGAGGGAAGGATATCGCGTGGCGACCCAACTTGTCGTGGCGTGCTCGGCTATGGTCTGGAGGTTTCATGATTCGTGTGAAGGCGGTGGCATCCAGGAATGAAGTGGCGACGCGCGAGGGTAGCGTGAGTAAGGGCGCGCGGCAAGGTGGAGTTGGGGTTTGAGCAAAGGGTCGCGCATGAGGAGTTTGCACTAGGGTTTTGACATGTTGATTTTTGGAATTTTGGGGCCGAAGTTGCTTGAGGAGTAGGACACATTTCGGTCAAGTTTGTGAACAGAAAACGAATGAGAGTGGGCTGAAAATTTCAAGGTGAGTATTCCAACCTGTTTCCCTTGATTTGGATTGAAGTGTTTGCGAATAACATCACCATTTATATGTTTAAGTTAAGATGTCGTGGCATGTCCATCTCTGAGAAAAAAATGAGGAGTTTGTTTAGTGAGTAATCAATTCCTTTATAAACTTAAGACTGTTATATAGGTTCATTCGATAAATTAAATATGTTCTGAGATGAAATAAATGTTGCATGAACGTATTCACTTGAACTTAAAATCAGTATGTTCGGTTGTTATTCAAGTCTGTGTTTTAGATAGACGACATAATTAGGTAAGGTAAATTATAAAGTGGGTTTTTATTAAACATAATGTTACAAAGTTTAAGATGTAAAAAAAAGAAAAAAAAAAGAGGAAAAAAAAAAGAAGGTATATTAAATAAGTTTTACAAGGGGTTGATAATTTATTTTAAAGAATACGAATTCAAATAAGTTCTCTAAGGATTTTTATATATAATAAAAATTTAAATGTTTAAATTATTAAGTTTAAGGACGATAAATATACGTAATCGGGATATTGTTAATGATGTAATTGACATAAAGATCATTAACTAGTAACTTTGATGATTCATTAGAATAGTTAAGTTTAGACGATTAATTTGTAAACCATCTATGGATAATCACTAAGGAAATATATTAAGTATAATTACTTAATAAAGGGATTAATTACCCTATGAATTAATTAATATGATTAGGTAATTAATTGATTTAATTAATTTAAATAATCACTTGATGATGGGTTCGAGTATAGTTACTCGGTGGGGTTTATTAGTGGAATCACTTAGTGAAGTAATTAGTAACGGTAATTACAGGGTGTGATTTTTGAAGATTGGAGTGGTTTAGTTTAATTACGTAGTGAAATTAATATGAAAGATAACTGCTTAGAAGAAGTAAATAATAATTAATTACTCGATGTAACAAATTCAAGAATTGACTAATCAGGGTAATGGGAAATTAATTAAGTGATGTCGTTAATTAAGAGTAATTAATTACAAAATGAGATTAATCAATGGTGGTTAATAAATACAATTAATTAAAGATTAAAGTATAACTACTTAAGGTAATTAATAAGGAATAACTCCTCATATAAAGAAATGAGCAGATGTTTACTGGATGTAATTAATTAAAAGGAAATTTCTTAATGGAAAGTAATTAAAGGATACTTACTTAAGGGAAGTAACGAAGAGATAATTGCTCAATGATTAAAGATTAATATAATTAAATCGAGGAGTTGATTTAATGAATATGAATAATTAAGGGAAGTAATTACTAATGTGAATATTTAGGATTGATTGATGAATTTAATTATATAAGGATAATTAAATTGTGAAAGAAACATCTTGTATTTAAAGTTGAATTGTAAGTGGGCTAAGAGAGTATTGAACTCGAAGAGACCGGAGTCAGGTATTAGGAAATACCCGAAACCACTTCAAATTTATATAAATTGGTTTGTGAAATCAATACGATGAAATGAAACGATTTAAGTTAATTGGATTATTTTATCTAAGTTGGGTACTTAGAAATTGATATGTGAAGTAAGTGTTGCCTATAGCAAGTTGTGAATTGGTTTAATTGATATAAGTTACCCGGGTTTTATATAAGTTGTTTGCTTTGGTATTCCATGTTAGTTGGGTTTACTCACGCTGGTTTCCAGCCTGACCCGGGTGTTACTTTGGTGTAATGCTTGGGTCAGACCGAGTATTACAGATTTTTAGGTAGGTATGTTCTGGAGCCCAGGAGGCGAGCTGGATGGCAAGAGCGTATAGATATTTCCGCTGTTTTTATATATTCTGAGACATGCTTGTTTGTATATGTTCAGTGACTGTATATATATGTGAAACTCGGATGTACATTAAAATGTAATCGACGGATATAGTATTCTTTGTAAACTGTTATTATTTATTATTATATTTTATCCGCTGCGAATGTGAGATATTGGTGTTCTGTTCTTCTTCTTCTATCTCTTTCTTCTTTTCAATAACTATCTGGAATTTTCGGCTTTGAGAATTTCGGGTCGTTACAATATCAGTATAATTCAATATAGTCTTATTTATTAACTTAACAAAAATAGTTTCAACTCATTTATTAATCGAATAATTTATATTTTTCAGGATTACTTAGCTTTGAAAATTAAAACTTGATTTGGAAGTGCCCGAACTTTAAAATATAGTCGAAGAAATCGTATTTAAAATCCAAAAGTTGGAAATCACCAACAAATCAGTAAATCAATTCCAATAGATAAGGTTATACCCAAAACAGTCTGAAACTCGAGAATTTAATATCGGCTTACTTTAAATTTTTTCAAATATATATATATATATATATATATATATATATATATATATATATATCTTTCGAATATCAAACCTTACTTCAAAATCTGAAACCAAAATTTGGTTTCACAAAATCACTCGCTTAGCAAAGCTACTAGAGTGGCCTCTCCCCCACTCAGAAACTCGAAAATCAATTTGATGATGCATGCATTCATCACCGAAATTATTTTCCAACGACATAAGTGGGTTCTGGACTTTTATTTTCTTAAAACTTCTTTGAAATCTCTTCGAAATCATTGGAATTCATTCGAATACATTTGAAATATTTCTATTCGGAAAAATATCTTTAAATCATATAATTATTATATATTTTCCAAAATCTTAAAACCGATTTCAAAACACCGGAGTTCAATTCCTCGAAATTCAAATTCAAAACCCTTTAGTTATACATCATTTTTATATAAATCAAATTCTTATAAATTTTTCAAAATTTAAAATCTTTTCAAAATTTCATTTTTAAAAGGTATATAATCCTTTCAAAACTTCAAATTTTCAAAGAAAGAAAAATATATAATCCATATCGAAAACATTTCACTTTTATATATAGAATATGGCCATCCTTATCAAAATAATAGTTTCGATGTATGCACAAATTCAAAATATAACCAAACACAAATTTCCAAATAATGATTCAAGGATGGATTTCGAAACAAATAGAGATTCAAATTTAGAGGAACCCTAATCAAATAGAATTCTAGTTCGAAGATAAACTCGAACGAAGATAAGATAATTTAATTACCCAATAGAAGATAGATAAGCCTATATAAATCACAGATGACCTTAACCGGTCAACCGTGACTTTAGGAATATAATCAATGCGAAAAATTTCTAAGGCAAATCGACATTCGATCGCCAGAGATACAATCCAAATAGAGCAGGAGATAGATAGCATCGTAAACCGAGGATATAGAAATCTCCGGTTAATCAATGCCAATTGTAAAGGAGTTTCATCCTTTTACAAATCATTCAAAGATTGGAGGAATCACCGTCTTTATAGAGGCCACTCCAAAGTGGAGTTATGGAATCCCCCAAAATCAAAAGGGTAAAATAGGGAAGACATGACTGGATTTCAGAACAAGTGGGAGCGTTCCAAAGTTCAAGGAATCCTAGTCGATAAGAATCCTAACCAAGAGATTTCTAACAAGGTGAATACAGAAGGAATGAAGCATAGAAAATCTTGGTTTCAAAATAAGAAGATTTTTATACCAAAATAATCTTTGAAAACACTAAAAAAATCATTTGAAAATCATTTTATACTTCGAAAATACGTTCTCCCACAAAGAAAGGATTCGAAGATTGATTTCACTCATTCTAGGGTATTTCTACCCTATCTCTAATGAGTTTTTGCTCTGCATGCTATGGTTTGCCTAAAACCAAAGCTCTGATACCAACTGTAACGGGTCGCGCCAGTGAGGTAACGTCCACCATAGCATACATCGGTAGTTGTGTTCTTCCTTTACGGCCAGCCTCTCGACTGCACCACCAACCCCCGTGGGGACATGTAGGAGTAACAGTCAACCGTTCTCTACCAAACCAGGAAGCGAGAACCCCCTATCATGTTGCACCCTCCAAGTGCAATGGCAAACACACACGTCGGACTTGAATTGCTCAAAATACCGCATTGTAAATAAATTTGGAGCAAATGAAATACAATAACAGAATCACAAACACAGAAATATCAGAATAACTCGCAGCGGAAATTAAAATACCATAGTAGTTCATGAAGCTACTATAACAAACTCTCAAAACATAATACATAATATCAGTCTGAAAACATATACAATAGAAATCTCAAATACATAGCAGTTTATAAATACCAGAGCTGAAGTAGAACAACTGAAGCTGAAAGGGAACAGATAACTAGACAAGCAAAATCTCCAGCGATTCCTAGCTCCAGAAAAGAAATCCAAAGCTAAGTTGTAAATACTCAGGCTGATCCGAGCGTAAAGTAAAACACAAAACACTCGAGTGAGGAAATATGTACTTATATAATGTAAACCAACTCAAGTGAACTATAGTAGAAATGCACAATAACTTAAAGGATGCTTGGGATCGCTCATCCTTTAAGGATTAGTTAAACTATAAATTAAATACATCCTGTGGTTAAAATTTCAAAATGGTACTTTATACTTCGAAATCAAATATCATTTCAAAAATTCAATGTCATTCAAAATCCATTTCAAAATATCAAAATATTATATCTTCCAAACCACATTCATTTATTTAAAATACCATTTCAACACACATTTCAAATATTTTATATTTCGAAACAAATTACTTCATTTTAAATCATAAAAATGAAGTTATTATATTTAATTATTAAATTATTAAATTTTCAAAATTTTAATCTTTCGAAATTCATTTGTTCACTTAAATTTATTAAAACAATGAAAATTCAGCTTTCGCAGCATTTAGAAAATGCTACAGAAAGTTACATTCAAAACAGTTCAATTTAACAAAAGACAGCATTTAAAATGCTGTAATAGGGTTACATTAATTTCAAATAAACTTACTTAAATTCAAAAATTATAGCACTTACAAAATGCTATAATGGCCTTTAATTAAATTTAGCCATTTGGTTCATTATTATCAACTACGGCATTTACAAATGTTGTAATATCATTTACATTAGAAATAATAGCATTTCAAAGAAAATGCAGTTATTAACTTCAAATATTCAATATAACTTCACAAACAATTATATTTTTATTTAAATCATTTTAACTTATCAAATCACATATTTTCACTTTTAAACAATCTTTCAAATACCCTTATATTCATGATTTTATAAAGTTAAATTTCCATTCAAAAATCAAGATTTAACAATAATTCACTTATTAAATTCCAACATTAAATTTTAAATTCATTAAATTAAAGTTAACTTAACCCTTAAGTTTAAATTTTCAAATATAACTTAATTTCTTTTTTATTTACTTAACTTAAAATTCACTTTTAAGCCAAATTTCCAATTTTAGTTATATTTCAAACTTTCAACTTAAATATTCATTCATTTCACACTTAACTTATTCAAAAATCATTAATATATTATAAAATCATTTATATTCACTTTAATCCAAATTATCATGAATTTATCATATTTTTATATTTAATTTAAATTCCAATTATCACCAAATTAAAATTTCCTAAAATAACTTGCATTTCAAATTTTCTAACTTTACCATTTATTTATTTCACTTATAAATTTTCAGAAAATCAATAGTACTTTACAAAAATCATTTTTAATTAAGTTTAAATCAAAATATTATAATATTTACATTTCTAAAATATTTTAAAATTTTTAGAAAAACATATTTTAACCATGGGTCTGTATATCAGTTTCTACACTAGGAAAAGTGATACGGGTAATATATCATTTCAACCCATAATTTACAAAGAAAACCCGGCTTTTATCATTTCAAACCTGCAATCCCAAGTAAATGAAATAATTTGAAAATAGTTCAGGCCCATCGTTTAGCCCATAATGATTTTTCCCTATTCTAAAGTCCGTTCGGGTATGTCATTCAACCCATAGTGATTCTAATCTAAAAGGAACTTGCAGTGTGATAAACTGATATAAATAACAGAACAGCATAATATAACAGTAACATATGATATAACAGGTGTTTTAGCATGGGTGAACATCATATAATCATAGCACAGCAGATATAATATGGTGATGAATTTTACAGATTAAAAAATGGTCAATTTACTAATTATATAGGTATACACTGTCTGGTGAGAATAACTCACTGGTATAGCTGGAGATGACAACTGAAACACACAAACAACGATCTTCAAAGGCACGAAAGCACGATAAAGATTCGAGTGGGAGAGCCAAGGATTAATTCCCTTGAATACAATTCAAACAAAACAATGTAACAATCATAAGCTTTCAACTCAAAATACGATTAAACAATGCTAAAAATGAATGCACAAAACAAAGCTAAAAGCTTTGCACTTGCTTTCAACTCTCCTTAGGCTCGGCCATAGGTTAGAATACAAGGCTAAAGCATGGTTTTTGATCTGGTTTTGGATTCATAAGGAGTCGGCCTACATGGAAAAAATGGTGCAAAAGTATGGTGATGGGAAACAACACAACACAAGCAACACACATAGATTCAATGCATTACAAGGCCACGGCCAAGGCCATATGGGCACGGCCTTCTCTAGTGGGGTCAAGAGGATGACGTAGCAGAGGGTTTCAGGTCGGCTGGAGGTGGTGGTGGTGGTGTAGGAGGCGGCTAAGGGGTGATGAAGGTGATGGAAGCACATATGTGCTCGGCTATGCTATATAGTTGGAGTTTTGGAGCATTTGGTGAAGGATCATCATCATGGGATTGCTCGGCAAGGGATGGTCAGTGAGGAGGAGGTGGTGGTGATGGATTCTAGTGGTGGTGGAGGCGGCAAGGCTGAAGGAGGAGCAAGGCCGAACCTAGAAAGAAGAAGAGCGAGAGCAAAAATCAAATAAAACAATGAAAAAAAGTAAACAAAGAAAGAAAGGTTTACCAAATTCTTTTCAAAGGTGTAACGACCCGTAAATTTTCGGTAATTCAAATAGCTAATTGAATAAGATTTCGTGATTTAGTGCTAGAAAAAAATTGTAAGTCGTTTGGAATAATAATAAATGTTGAATCCATTGGGTATAATAGAGTAATTGATTGATAAGTAAAATCTATTTAAATCAAATATTGAATATTGAACAGGTAAATTGTTTAAATTAAATATTTAAAACTTATTGAATAATTGAATAACTGTAAAATGAAAATAGTGTTCTAAATTGTGAATTGGTTTTAAAAATTGAATCTCATAAGTTCAATTTCAATATTTCAAAAGGATGATGAATTATTGGATAATCGAAATTGTTTAGATTTAATATTTGGAATTTATTGAATAATTTAATAATGGGAATTGAATAACCGTATAATGGAAATGGTTGTTCTATAATTTTAATTCGTTTCAAAAGTTAAATTTTTAAGTTGGTTTTTGAATATTTCAAAAGATAATGATTCAAGAATAATAAAAATTGTTTAAATTTAATATTACAAATGTTTGAATAATTAAATTCTGAATTTTATACAATTAATTTGATATTGAAATTTAATATATGGAAATAGAGTGAATAATTGAAATTTGATTTGATATGATTCAAATTGGTTTCCAAAGTGAATGTAAGTTATATTGGGATTTTAATAGAGTTAATAAGATTTTAAAATTGGATTTTATTGGATAATTGAATAACGGGTTTAATATGATTAAAAATGATTTGTAAAATTTTATTTTATCATATTAAAGTTAGAATGACGTTGTAGAACTTTTAAAGTCGAATTAAAGGTAAGTTTGTGAAAATTGAATATTTTAATATTTAATTGACGAGTTAAAATAGTCATTTTTTCAAACAGTCTCGGATTTCGACGAAACCAGTTTCATCGGATCCATAAAGTTATATTATTGTAAGGTTTCAAATTTTGTGTCAATCGGATTTACCGTTTGTCCGGGGCAAGCCAAAACGCCTAGAAATTTAGTTAACCGATTTAATTTAAAATCGATCGTTTATTGCCGTAACTCGCACAGATGATCGAATTAGCTCCCGCAACCTATTCCATTGTGTCCGGAACGTGGGATAAACCCTAGAAACGTCGGTTACCGCCTGTAAATTGGAGTTCGGAAAACCCGAGATGAATAGTGTTTCGAGAAATTTCTATAAAGAGACCCCTTTATTCACAAAAAAAAATAGCTAGGGTTTCATCTCAAATTGCCAGCCGCCATTTTCAAAACCAAAGGCCAGAAATCGTTCGTCTTTCTTCCTTAATTGCTTCAAATCCATAAACATTTTCACGAAGTGTTCAACACGAAAGTCGAACGCACGCCCTTTGCTCGTGTTTTTCGAGAAGGGGAAGCCACCGCGTGCGTGCGGTCTTGGGGTGAAGGTCGAGATGGAGATGGGCTTTCGATTGGTAGTGGTATGATGAGGTCTGGAGGTTGGTAGGTGGTCGCGTCTTGGTCGAAGTCGAGCGTGTTTGGGTTTACTTGGTCGCGTGCGATAAAATCTGGAGGGAGAGGAAGAAACAAAAGTCGCGGCCGTGATTTGCAAAGCTTGGATGGACGGTCCAGATTGCTAGGTTTAAAATTAATAAAAGAAATTGTATATTAATTTGTATTTAAATTTTTATAAATTTTAAACTGCTATAACTTTTTGCTACGGGGTCGAAAACGCATGAAACAAATTGCGTTGCAATCGTTTTGTCGAGCACTACGCTATAGAGCTGGATTAGAATCGTTTGGAGCTAGTGAAAATTTCTGGTAAAATTAAACGCTCGTTTAATTTTATTCGAAATAAAACGCTGGAACTACATTGAAATCAAGGTGGGTGTTTCATAACACTCACAACGTACTGAATATCTTTATGCTAGTTAAATTAACATTATGAAGTGTTATGATTTTATTTGTCGTTGGTTGATAAAATTTAATTGTCATATAGATTGTCATTTGAATTAACCGTTGAAATTTAAATTGACAGTTAAATTGAAATTAAAATTGAATTACGATTAAATTACCTGACATTGATAACTATGAAATTGCCATGAACTGTATTGCCTATTGGATGATGTATTTCGATGGATGCTATTGGTTGATATTTAAATGTTTGGATGTTTATTTGCTTATATATATCCTGTTATGCATACATATGAAACTGTGATTTGATTTAAGTGATATATATTCATACCTGGCATTTAATTGAAATAAATAATTACTTGGCCATAGGATAGAAAATTATATAGGACATCGAATTGGCAAAATTAATAATTTTTAAAATCGTCGATTTGAGATTTATTTAAATGTTTTGATTTAAAAGTTATAAATAGAAATCAATTTATAGAAATCAATTTATAGAAACCGAATTTATCGAAAAAATGAGTTTGGAATGTTGAGATAAATTTTGGTTAAAAGACATTATTAAATAATTAAAGTGGAGACTTTGGAATTTAAAATCGAGATATGATTTAATTTCGAAAATGGATATTTTCAAAGATTGAACCTTAATTCGAGCTTCGAGTATTACTAAGTAAAAGTGATATAAAAATGTTATTTTGAAATCGAGCTTGGAATTGAATCATATTTGAAATTTGGATTTAAACTTGAATATTGATGGATAATTTTGTTAAGTGTTATAAATGGATATTTTTGAAAAATCAAACTCCAAATCGATATAAATTGAAATTGAATTAATTGAAAGTGAATATAAAATTTAATAAATTTGAAGTCAAAGTTGACGTTGATTTAATCGAAATCGAAATTGAATCGGTAGAAGAGAAATTGAACTTATTTTGAATTAGGAAGTTATAATTGAAATGGTTTGGTTTTGAAGCTGTTTTATTTTGTTTTCCAAATTACTCAGTTATATAAACCATTTTTGAATACTTAAACTATTTTAATCTATTTTAAATCTACTTAACCCAATTTAAATTATTTTAAACTAATTTATCTATTTTAAATCCATTTTAAGACTTTAAGTATTTTTAACTACTTTAATTATTTAAACTACTTTTAAACTACTTAAAACTATTTTTCTAAAATTTCAAGCTGGTCAATAAGGTGAAATGTTAATGTTTAAATCTTGAATTTAAATACGAATTGGGTTAAATGAAGTTGCAACCTAAATTGAAATCCGAAATGATCTTGAAATCGAAAGGCGAGAAATGATTTTGAAAAGGAACCTTATATTTTGAATGGCTATGACGATATTTGAAATGGATTTGATTTTTGAAGCGAATATGATATTTTGATATCAATTATGAATCGATTTGAAATGTAAAAGAGCCAACAGTGTAATAATACGTAGTTATTAAAGAGACCGGGATCGGATATGGACATACTCTCTGTCGATACCGAAAACCACTTTAATAACTTGTATACGCAGAGTGTTGATCCATAATGAAGTGGATGGTTTGGTGAACGCTTTGACCGAAGAAAGAGAACGATATTGGATGACCCCTGACATGACTAAAACAGGAGCCGCGCCGGGCCATTGAGGTTCGCCATCTCTAGCGGACACACTTCTTCGATACCATATCTATTACATTTATGATTCGATTTGGGTGCACCCCTTGATTTGGGAGTGTTGTTTCGCGGTGTTGGGGTAGTTGCTGGCTATGCTCAACATTAGTTCGGATCACGCAACTACTAGTATCCTAGTTGTTATCGCCTCATGTACCTTGTCATACCGATTATCCTATTCGCGACAACTACGTTATGTTTTGTGTTATACCTATGGGGTACCCTCTGATAACCACCAGTTTACGGTGGGGCTTACGGTGCTATATAGACTATGGCATTATAAAAATGTGTTAAGGGGGATTATGGCAACGCCTTAACGCTATTTTGATACTTTATATTACTGATAGGCATTATCTACTTAGCGTACATTACTACATAGTAGATAGTTTAACGGATCCTTAAGAGATGGAAAATCCCGTAACATCTCTTAAGTTATTGCACGCACGTTGACACTGGATATGAGATGTCAAACCCCGTAAACATCTCTGACGCCGTTACACTCATATTTATTTACGATTGATTTAACTTACATAAGGATATTTAGTCCTGACTCGAGTGTTTTGTCTTTTCATTACGCTCGGGTCAGTCCTGAGTTTTTCAGATTTTTGGAGATCTATTCAGGAGGATGAAGACGAAGATTTGGTATACTATTACTATTATTACCCTTGCATCATGCTATCTGCTGCATTATTTTAATTTTTCTATTGTATATGTATAACTCTGATAAATGTTGTATAAATAATTGTCAAAGTATAGTAAACAGCTTCATGAACTGTTTATTTGATTATTATATTTTATCGTTCCGCTGCAAGATTCTGTGCTGTTTCCTTTCTTTTATTTCTCTTTGCTCTTCTTTTCTGATTTACCCCAATAACCATCTTTCCTTTTGAATGGTTTGGAATCGACGTGTGTATTTGATCATCGGTTTAAATTGTGAAAAAAGGTGGGTCGTTACAGTTGGTATCAGAGCTTTGGTTTAGCGAGAACCTTAGCTTTGTGGGGTCCGACTCTTTATAAATAGGGTAGTAATACCCTATGATGAGTCGTTGAGTGTATACATATAAGAGAGCGTATTTGTTAGTAATATAAAATGTTTTATATTGTGTCGGTTGATTTGTTGAGTGGCTTATGGATTCCGGTCAATACGAGTAATTAACGTCATTGATAGGGATCTCTAAACACTCGAACAGAACAATTCGACATAGTATTGTTTTGAAATTGGGTAAATGAAATAATTTTACCCTAATTATATTTTGTATATAAATAATTTATTTTCAAAAATTATTGTGATCTATCTGGCTTATTTGGTTGTTGGAAACGATAATATTGATTGTTATCATTAATTGGATATTGTGTTTTAATAAATATGGTTTATTGAGAAATAAACAATAATAAAACAACTTGTGGAATGTTTTAAGAAAGAAAATCCTATAAGAATGTTTTATAAAGGTGACTTATAAATTAAAATAGATTTAAATTAGAAAATATTGAATTTAAGACCCGGAGGTTTTGACAATGGTTCTCAAAGCTTTGAAGAAATATATAGTGATACTAGTTGAAAAATGTTATAGGAAATATTTTGAAAGGATTTTTAAAAGAAGGAATGAATTCAGCACTCCTCTCTTCTGTCGCTGGAAAATAATTTCGGTGACTGCGCGGTATCATCGACGTTCATTTTCGAGTCTAAAAGTGGGAAGACTTCAGAGAACTTTGCTTTTCTTCGAAATTATTTTAGGAAAATGGGTTTTGGCTTAAATTCCAAAGGTATGATTGATATACTAAAGATATAAGTGTATATGTTTATTTCAAATGATTTGAAAAGAACCGGGCATTTAAATTTCTAAATTATGTTAGTTAGCAATTTTCAAATTATTTGAATGAATTGTGAATAACCAAAATTTATAAAATAAGAGGATTAAGATATCTAAGCTTATGTTTTGGGAAAACTTTAGAGTTGTAGGGTACCTATAAAGTTGAAAAGTAAAGAGGATTTAAATAAATCAAATTTGTGAACATTCTAATTTAGTAAAATGAAATTCTATAAATTTGTATAATACCAAATTTGCATTCTAATAACATATAATGTGACTCACCAAATATTAAGAAGTTGAAATGATGTTTTGGATATGTAATGAGATGTTGTACAAATAAACAAAACCTGAAAATAATTGAAGTGTACAAGTAAGGAAAACTCAAAAGGAATGAAAATGTATATAAATGGAAAATGTTGTGATAAAAATGTTATATACTTAAATATAGCATGAAATGATGAATGGATAAATGGAACAAGTAAGTGAACTTAAGAAAGAAGATAAATGAATCGTATTATATCTTTGTAAATTGGTTATAGAAAATAAATATAAAATTGCAAAGGGATTGAATTTTTTTTTTGAATTTGTAACCTTTAAGATAACTGTAAACTAAGAAAAGTCATTTATGAGAGGTTAGACTTTTATAGGATGATTAATAAACTAAAGTGCCGGTTAATAAAATGTTCCACAAATGAATTCGTTCTTAACTGAAATTATGAAAATGCAATAAATGTAAACAAAGGAATTTCTTATAGCTAAGAATCAATTGGGAAAAGAAATTGAGTTTAAATTAAATTATATAGAATGTTTAAAATGAACTTAAGTAAACAAATTCTTTGATATGATGTTTAAGAAAAGATAATGTTAAAGAATATGCTATGTAAAGAAATGAATATACTAACTGAATAATGGATTGTGAGTAATTAAGTGAAAAAAAATATAAAAGTCAATAAAATAATTTAGTATAGATAGATTGGATAGAAATCCATTGGAAGGTAATACGTGAGATTGTATGTATATTATTTTATTCGCATAACGATTTGATCCAAATTCGAGCACAAAATTTCGATATGATTTAGATCGATCCAAGTTAGGATTTTTCACTCGATTTTCCACGGCGGACCCTAGATATGGATTTTTAATTTGATTCTGGAATTCTCTATCATAGTATATGGCTATGCAAGGAGAATAACAGTTTCCAATCAAGGAACCAAATTTGAGTCTGCACTAGAGAGTCGTGTGAACGATACTAGTTTGAAAGTGAAATTGTGTGGTCGAATAAGCGATTAGATTGATATTGCTCACGGATGATATATGTACGGCTTACGGACTTAATTAAAGTTAATATTGGAAATTTAAGATGCCAAATATAAAATGATCCTTTTAAAATTATATAACAGGATATATATATATATAAGAGATAAACCAAATTGAATGTAAAATTAATAATTTTGTTATGTTGGGTATGATTTTGTAACGTTTGCGATTTTTCGTTGCCGAAAAACCGAAATGTTATGGGTTTTTAAGAGAAGAAAGAAGGAAGAAAGAAAGGTAGAAAATGGGGAGGAGAGAAGATAGAAGATAATAGATAAGGTAGAAAATGGAGGGAAAAGAAAAAAACAGAAAATAGAAATTTTTAAAATAGAAGAAAAAGAGAAGAAATATAGAATATAGAAAAATGGAGAATAGAACGAAACAGAAAACAAGAACAGAACAACATCAGAATCTCACAATTCGCAGCGGAACAACATATAATAACAAATGAATAATCTTTAAACAAAGAACTATATCAGTTATTACATTACATCACATTACATTACATCATATCATCAGAGTGTACAACAACAAACAATGCAGCGGAAAAAGAAATACTATATAACTAGTAATACGCCATGCCATCCAGCTTGCCTCCAGCAATTCCAGAATGTCCAGAATATCCTGATAAACCTAACTCTTAACTGCCCGTGTGGAAAATTGGTGGGCACCCAGAGTTTAGGAAGGAAAACAATAAACTCCAAGTCAGTCATGTGACTGGTGTGAGAACTCAAAACAGATTATTTTTTTCTTTAAAATTAAAATGGAGGAATATTTTTAAAAATCAATTCGAAATGCTTTTAAAAATGAGACTACCATAAGACCTCCCGCCACACACACAATGCAAACGCAGACTTGGAGAAGATTTCTCCTTATGATAGTCAAACATGCTTGATACGCATTTAAAAGAACATTTGATATTATTACTAGTGCATAGTGTAGAAAATTCATTTCGAAAGTAGAATATAAATCTTAGCCAGCATAGGTACCATTATATTATGCCTACTGATAGCTACCATATTAGATGGCAGATTCTACAACTAAAACCGTACAAGTCACGTATTGTTTCTTTGGATTTACAACAAATGGTCAGGCCAAGGAACTTCCCATTGCCACATGAGAATGCCTCTGGAAAGACATCCCCGAGAACCAAACCGGAACTCTGCCAACACAAGGCCGGGTTACCCCTAACTGGGTAACTACTGACACGAGCACGCCATTCCCCGATCGTAAACGACCTTTCTCACGGGATCCCGATAACCAACAACCACAAAGTAATAAATTCATAGTAACCACATAGGTTAAATATCTGGGCTCCATACCATGATACCACCTCTATCCAGAAGGAAATGTACATACCCTAAAGGGAGCTACCCCTCATAACCTTGCCGCATCTTTCCTGTTTTGACCATTTCCGGGGTGTGAGGTTCGACGAAGTCACGTCCACAAAAACATACTTTATACAAAAGCCATGCTTTGGGTCAACAAATGATCAACACAATGATCACTAAGATAGACGATCAAATAAACGATCCTATCACAATAATCAACACAATGATCATTTACAGCAACACTCAGCATGTCACATTACCAAATTGGGAATATATCGCTGATAACTTCAACTATATAACCTCTGAGCTCATACGTCTCAGAGAAGGGTGTTAAGCTAAAAGAATAAATTCTCCGCCACCACAGAAATATATTTGAAAGAAATCGGCTTTACATTCTCAACTTGTAATGTCAGACACACAATCCATACAAGTCTGTTCCGGGCTCGAACAGAACCGAAGGTACTTACAAAGAAGTCCTTGCAATCCGAAAAATCTCTAATCACGTTCGGATTTCCCATCACATATGGAGATCTCAATACCAGGGATCAGCCAGTGCAGAGACAATCAACAAGAAATCCTTTCGCTTTCGAAAATATCCGGTCTTCAACACCGATCTTCGAATGCAATTCATAACGACGTATCACATATTCGGAATGGGTTATACGACCCCAAGGTCCTTTCCCGGTTAACCCGAATAGTGAGCGCTTATTTTAAAAAAATAAGTGTGGCATTCAATTTCAAACAAATCACAACAAATACCTATTTAAAGGTAAATATTGATAGTCGGTTATTGAACTATCAATAGATATGCCAACATCACCAGATTCCAAATAATTTTCCAAATTATTTATTTCCCAAAAAATATCTTTATAAGATATACATCCTCCATTCTTTTAAAAATAAATCAATATTTATTTTTAAACTCATTTTTCAAATTTCATTTATAAATTCCATATTGAATTTACGTTCCAAAATATTTATGAATATACGATTTCCATTCGTTTTCAAATATTCATTTTCAATTTTTCTTCAAAAAGATAAATTCAAATATTCACTTAATATTGGAAAAACATTTCCATACTTATTTATCTATAAGTAATTCACAGATCTTTTTATTTTCTATACTTAGAAAATATTTAATATACCTTAACCGAAATTAAGTATATGTTTCATTCTTTAAGGAAATCATTCACTTAAACATATTTATTTGGGCCAAAACGAATGTTGCGTAAAACATCGTTACGACAACCCAAAATCACTAGTATAGGGATTCGAAATTTAAAATAGATATATAATCCCAATACCACATAAAACATTTCCTTTCGGAAATCATTTACTATAATAACAGTGTTATAGTTCACCATTTCCTTTTATTTCTCGAAAACGTCTATTTCAACAATGAATGTTGAAATCTATGGTTTCGAATCTCAATACATTTTAAAACATCTTTAGATCGTTTTAATTCTATTTCAAATATCATATCCAAAATAATTTCTTTAACAAAATATTCACTATTCAAAAAAACGTGAATACACTTGTTAATAAATTTCATCACTTCTATTCATTTTATTTTAAAGAATTATTCACTGTCTAAAACATGAATATAATTCCATAAATAATTTACAACAATTCCTTATCAAAATAAGTCGTTGCGGATTTATAAAACAATGTTTATAAATTCTATTTCTATTTATTTTATAACAAATTTCTTTTATAAATTTCCTTTATAAATCTATTCAATTTCATATCTCAATGATATACTAAAATTTCATATTATAAGTCAATTACTTATAATTTATTTATTTATAAAAATCATTCCTTCAAACTTCCCAAATCTATAAATCTTATAACTTCTAAGATTCATTTATTTATCCACATCTATTTCCTAAATAACTTTATAAATTTCATTTATAAAATTCTATTTAGAACTTCACCGTTATAATTCTATAAGTTTCATTCATTAGTGAAATTCATTCACAATTCTTTCTAGTACTTATAAAAGCTCGTTTTATAATTCCAATATTTTTAATTTATAAATATCAATTTATAAATCTTTTAATATAAAACAATTTATATTATTAATTTAAACATCTTTAAACTCTTTTATAATTTCATCATTCTGATTTATAAAATAAAAATTTTATAAATCCTATTTTAAACTTCTTATAAAAAAATTCAGAATTCCCATTTCAAACTATTTTATAAAATCACTAATCCCATATTTTCAAAAATCAACTTTTAACTGTATTTCTCAAAAATCATAATTTTTATAATATTAAAATTATAACGTTTATTTATTTAAGATGAATTAATTCCAAAAATATTTTATAAACATATATTTCCAAAAATCACTTTAGAAATTAAAATCGTTGTTTTAACTTCAAAAATTGGATCCGATGATGCAACACATCAATATTCAATCACAACTTTCAAACATCATATATCATCCATGATAACAATCAAATATCACAATATATGAAAACAAATAAATATTTGTGAGGAATCCAGTTGGATCCCTCCAACCTGTTTCCCTGCATCCACAGACATTAGCACAATACCATTCCGTTTCAAGACGGAATATCGCGGTACATGGGATTTTATAAATATATATCCGCTTACTAACGGCGCAATAGGGTCTCATCCGCTAAAAGAAAATGCGGGAAATCAATCAACTGCAATATATACATATGCCAATATATATATATTGCTATATATAATATAATACCAATTCCACTTCAAGGTGGAATATCGCGGTATATGTGTGTAATAAATAACCTCCGTTTACTAACGGCGTATAGGGTCTATTCACATCCTATATATATATATATATATATATATATATATATATATATATATATATATATATATATATAACAATCATCATTCAATCATTCAATCAACACAGTCAAACAATTTTAAATCTAACTATTTAAAATTTAAATAAACAATAAAATTCCTTTTGAGTGAGAAGTTCTCACCTTTATTCCCGTTTGCAATCCACTTCCAATTCAACTTGTTTTCTTCATTTATACCTTGTATAAATATTTACACAATTTATTAATATTCGAAATAATCGAATAATAAATTTTCCATTTTATAATTCTAATTCATCGGTTTTGTTCTAAACCAATTCCTTTAAATAATTTTATTCAACTAATTATTTTCATCTCAAGTTAATGATTTTTATTTTAAGCTAAAAATTAAAGATTCAAACTGATTTTCTTTTTAAAATAATTCTAACATTTTGCTTATATAAATTTCTTCAATCTTTTGAAATTCCTTTGTTTAATAAATTATTTTAACTAAAAAATTTTATTTTAACTTAATTTCTTTTAAATAATTTATTTATCCAATAAATCAAATTCCTAACAATCTGTCTAGTTCAATTTAAACTTCAACTAAATTTTCTTTAACAAATTTATTTAACTAAAAGTTTAAAAATTAAATTTCCTTTAAAATTTATTTCTACTAATCCTTTTACCTTGAATTAATATCTTTAAATCGATTTTCTTTTAAATAAATTTGTTTGACTAAAATTTTAAAATAACTTCTTTGTAATAAAATATTCTTTAGTAACTAAAAATAGTTAAATGGTTTAATACAACAAGTAAATCATCACATTCGTTATTTTTATTTTAAACTAAAAATTAAAGATTCAAACTGATTTTCTTTTTAAAATAATTCTAACATTTTGCTTATATAAGTTTTCCACATGCTAACATTCCTAGTTTTTCAAACTCTATCCATATATATAAATGAATAAATAATTAAAAATCTGTTTTTATCTGTATATTAACTTACTGTAAACATTTATCATTTTATACCTTACTGCAAATAAATAAAAAAATCTATTTTTTTTACTGTTTTAAACTGTATATATTTTTATCCCAATTCTGTATATATATTTATACAATTATATTTGAATTCTTACATCGAAAAGAATAAATAATAAGTATACCTTAATCGACTGCAGTCCCACGTGAGTTCGACGTTGCCTTCGAATCGCTGTGCCCTAGCCTCGCCGCCACTGACACGCGTGCCGCCTTCGCCACGCTGTCGCAACCCAGCCCCAAGCGCGCGCACGCGAGCTCACCGCCGTCTTCATCGATTCGCGGCCCCATCGCGACGTCACCATCCAACGCAACTTCGCCACCCACGGCGCCGCGCCCCTTGAATCGCGTCAGTGAATCGCCGATACCCCCCACTGACAGTCGAAACCCCTCACGCGCCCAAAGCACGCGCGCGCTTGCTCCCCCCAATCGCCGCCAAATCGAATCACGTGCCTCGTAGTCGCTGCCTCCATCTCATACGCGACCGCACGCCTCATCTCCACGACAACGCCGCCGCCATGCCTCCCCAAATTGCGCGCGTTCGAATGAATTTGGGAACGAAGAATAGAAGAGGGCTCGGCCCTAATTTGTTTTGAATTGAGAGAGAGAGGGGTTTGCCTTCGAACAAGAATTAACTTATTCGGCCATTGCTTAATCTTTGAACGAGATTTTGATTTCTGAGAGAGGGAGGGGTATTTGAAATCGAATGCAGTATGTTCTGCACGATTTTTAGCGTGATCTTCTGCGTGATTTTTGGCGTAAACGAAGGAGATAACCTGATGTCGTTGACCAAATTTAAATTTAAATTTGAATTGAATTCGAGTCAATCTAAATGCGTTTACTCACCTTGTGCTCACATATTAACTCCGAAAATTACGAAATTTGAAATCCGAGAATAATTCAATATTACGGACCCAATGGAACCGGTTTCGTCGAATTCCGAGACTGTGCCTCGGACGGCTATTTTAAATATCGATTCGAACGATTAAATTTCAAAACTGAACAATTCACTTTCAAATTAAATTCTGAAGCTTCTATTACCTTCAATATTATCAATATGAATTTTACAAGCCTTTGAAATATTTTTTAATCAGCTTAAAATTTTAGATTCAAATTTTTATTCAGCTTTCAATAGATTAAATTCTATAATTTAATCGCCCTATTCATAGTTATATTGAAAATTCAATCCAAACCATCATTCAAATATTTAAAATAAATTAAATATTTTCAAATTAAATTATTCAAAATTCTGGGTCGTTACAGATTTGGTTGTTATATGATTGTTAGTTGATTGTATATAATTCATTAAGTGTAAATTGAAAGCTATAAGTCATTGAAATCAAATTGGAAGTTAAATGAATTTAAATAGAATTTAATTTGATTCAAATTAGAAGTGAACTAATGTAAATATAAATTAGTAAATGTTAATGTAATGACCCGTAAATTTAACCGGTTTTAATAACGTTACTAATTGAATTTTGTGGAATTTTAAACGATAAAATTTTGAAATATAAATTTTATATTTGGAATGCGTCTAGTTAAACATAGCAACTGGTAAATTTTCGTCCAAAAATACGAAAGTTTATTTCATGCGTAAATTTAGTTCAATTTAATAGCTAAAAAGCGATGAAAATAAAACGTTTTCAAAACCAAAATATTTTTACATAGAAAAATTCTAAAACATCTTCTGAACAAGATGTCAGTTTGTCGTTTCTCCAAATTCGAACATCTTTGGCTCCGTCGATCTTATTTTTCTACGTTTTTCATGCATTTTCCGCTATTATAAAATTTTGAATCTTTATAATTCAATCGTACTACCGATATCTGTATACTGTTTTTTTCGTCTCGTCATGCTGATCTTTACGGTAGAATTATTTCTGTGTTTCAATGTCCGGTTCGCGGTGAAACTGCGAAACGGCTAACCGTATCGGTTTGACACTTCAAATCTCTGTTCATTTGCCTTTTATTTGTCTACCGTGAGAAGCCTAAAGACCAACAACCATTTGCCTTTAATATATTCATAAATCAATGCAAGAACTTTAGCTATTTCCCAAGTTGCTTTTATTATTCACTGTTCAATGTATACGTTGGTATGTGTGGCCTATACCCTTCCTTTCCTCCTTCTTCCTTTGTTCTGATATGTTTTTTTTTTTTAAATGAAGAAACTTTTGTGCACATGGCAATTCCCTCCGCCTTAGATCCATGCAAACCCGCACTCGAACCACCTCACTACCAAACAGCCTGCACATCCACTCTTCCTATCTCCAACCGTGCATCTCATTCCTCCGACCTGTGGTGACAGCCGAGCCTTGCTGCGACGTTGTTTGCTCTCTTTCCGAAGCCGAACATCTTATCCAAACCCCGCCCTTCGCCATCTTTGATCGCCTAACCTCCCACCACATGCATCTCCTCTGTTTGTATATAGGTAGGATATATATGATATGTGTTATATATAAGATTACTTGAGTTATTATATTTATAGCTATATATATCTGCAGTTCATCTATTTGATACGTGTATGGCTACTGGGTTATATTGATTTTTTCAAATGTGTTTAAATATTAAGTATTATATCTTGACTATATATAGTAGCCTGTGGGTATGTTTTCATTTTTGTGAACATGTTTGTAGTTTATTTAAAGTATTAGAATTTAGAACTATAAGACCTGAAATACGAAAAGCTATATTGGTGATTTGGGAGTATTACAGTATATTTTGATTTAACAGTTTGAAATAGATTTTTTTCCATCTTTGTTTTCTTTGTTATAACTTATATTAAATTTTGGTTTGTGTAGCTTTTGAAGTGTATTTTAACTTGCGGCTATATCTTGAACGTACATGTTTATATGCTAGCTGTACTTCCCAAATTTTCTGCAAATGCTATACCTAGTTACAGTAAGTAATGTCAGATTTTATATATAGTTTTGCAACTGTATATTATTTAATTTGCAACCATATATTATAGTTTTGGTTACATACAGGATTTTGTTTTAGAGTTATCTTTTTCGACTTTTGGGTGTTTGCAGTGTATAGTTTTTAAAAGAAGTATATATTTGTGTATATTAGTTATATATATATCTACTGTTTATATTAGTTTGATAAACCGTCATATAGTTTGGTTATTTGCAATTTGTTTTAATACCATATTTTGGGTTAATCTACAGTCTATATTATATGTCTGTTTGAGTGTTTGTAATTTGTTCATTTGTTTGAAATAAGTCCAGGTGGCTCTGTTATACATATTTATACCTCTACTATGTATAGAAATTTTAAGTATCATATTTTTTCTTACTTTTCTGTGTGGGTGAGTGCATATAATATATAGGTGAGTTATATGGATTTAAAGATTTTAGCATGTTTATTATGTGAGCTATATAAATGGTCAGAGTATATATATTTTATGTAAAAGTTATATGGCAATTTTATAAAATATATATATACTAGTTTTATATTTGTTGGAGATATTGTGGTTTCAAATTTTACTATGTAAATATATGTTTGTTTTATTTAAAAGCAATGATTATATATATTTATGTTTAATATAATATATGTTTGAAATTAATATTGATCTGAAAGTAAATATAAAATCATATTCCGTTTTATCTAGACTATTCTGATTTATCTCATCAAATTTCTTATCTACCAGTCTTGTTCGTTGTATTCGTGCCATCTTGACTTACGTTTCTTTATCGAATTTATTGCAGTGATTTCTAAACTGTTGTTGTCCTGCTAGTTGTATCCGTATCAGTGTTCGTATCCGTATCATCTCATTCTCATTCATCTCTAGCCTCGAAAAGGTGAGCAATCACTCACGATTAATATTCTTTTATTTATTAAATTTGATTTCAATTGAAACGATAATTGAAATATGCTGCTGTTAGTTATGTACACTTTTATGACCTGTATCTGTTCACCTATGACATCTGACACCATTATCTGTTAATTATTTATGCGTCGATAATACAGTTTGGTTGATAATTGATTGATTGATTGTTTTTTTTATATTGGATGTTAAATTCTAATATATAAAGTGATAAATGTTACGCAATTGAAATTGGCGTAGAATAGTTAGCAATTTGAAATTGATATGTGTTGAAGTTGATTAGTTAAATTTGTATAATATGACCCTTTGAATGATGAATAATTGACACATAGAAATAGTGTTAACGACACCTTAAATCATTTAAATGTATGTTGTATAAATTGATGTAGTTTGAAATTGAATAATAAATATCGTAAAGAACAGTATAAATATTAGTGTAATAATCTTTAATCTACATGAAATGATAGTGTAGATTTTAGAGATAATTATATTAATTCACACAAATAACAATGCGAACTAATACGATTATTTCGGGATTATTGAATTAACTATTGGATTGTTTTGATTGTTGTTATTGCTTGTTTATTTACTTTGACACCGTCCCAGTTATCACACTGCAAGTTCCCTTTATTATGCTTGATCTTGAATTGAAATTGGAATCGGGTTGAAATGATATATACCCAAATGAATTTGACCTAGGATAGAGAATTAAATAAAAATCCGGTTGGTCAATAATTTGATTTAAAAATAAAATAATGATTTTATTCGAATAAAGAATAAGTTTTGAAATCAAGTTGGAATTTGAATTTTTATGAAAAGAAAATGTAAATATTGAAATCTGAAACAAATATTAACGTAGTAATTGATGAAAGAACGTTGTTTGAAATTTAATTATCTAATAATTAAATTTGGATTTATTAATAAATAATTTGGAATTAGTAATAATTGAGTTTTGAAATTATTAAGTTTGAAACCATTTAATAATTAAATTTGAAATTATAATTAAGTTTGAAATTATTAGGTTGAATTTATAATTAAGTTGAAATGATTTGATAATTAAGTTTGAATTTATAATCAAGTTTGTAATTATTAAGTTTTGAATTTATTAATAATTAAGTTTGAAATTATTTAATAGTTGGATAAGATTGAATTATTTGATAGTAGAAAAAAAAATTAATCCTTTGATAAAAGGAATTGAACTTTTGAATAAGTGAAATTTGAACTTCGTTAATAAATGAAATTGGGTTTTTTGATTTATTAAGTTTGAAAAATTAATTAAGTAAGTTATAAGTGAAATTGAACTTCTTGAATATGTGAAATGTGGTTTCTTTATTAATTGAGTTTCGAAATTTGTAACTAAGTAACTAAATAAGTGGAACTGAATTTCTTTAACAAGAAATAAATGCGTTTTATTGAAATAAATATAAGACTTGAAATTAAGAATTTGATTTGACGAATTTAATCTAACTGAATTTGAAGTTGATATAATGAAGTAACGTAAGTAATTGATTTAAATGAATTGGAATTTAAATAGAAGTTGTTTTGAAGGATAAATTTACTTAGCGAATATTGAATGAAATCGATAAATGAATTCAAATTGTTCTGAATGAAAATTAAACCATTTTAAATGATTTCGGAATGAAACTTATATACGAACTTGAATCAATATTTGAATTGCTTAAATAAAAGTTGAAATTGAATTGTAAGATTTTGAAATGGTTATTTGGAAGTTGTAAAGTAAATTTTGGAAATTGATAGTGAAAGACAATTGAAATGTTGTTTTATAAATTCTAATTGAAATTGAAATTGATTTGGTTTTGAAATTTATTAAACGACCAATCGGTGTAATAATTACGAAAGTTATTAAAGAAACCGGAATCGGTTATGGATATACTCTCTATCTGAGCCGAAAACCACTTTAATAACTATATGCGGAGTGATGATCCAGAATGAAGTGTTTTGAATGATGTACGTGATGACTGAAGAAAGAGAACGATAATGGATAGCCTTGACACTTGTGTCAAATTGGAAATGACTAAAATCAGGAGCCGTGCCGGGCCAAATGGGGTTAGCCACCTCGAGCGGACACACTTCTTCGTAACTACTACTGATTACTTGTTATCGATTGGTGCACCCTCGTATATTTCAGGAGTGTTGTTTCGCGGTGTTGCGATCGCTGCGGCGATGCGTTCTCACCAGTCCGGATCAGGCAAACGGTAGTTTCACTACCTTGGGTATTGCCTCATGTGCCTTGTCATACTTGTATCCCTATATACGCGACCACTACGAATTTGTTTTGTGTTATACCTATGGAGTACTCCCTGATATCCCATCAGTTTACGGTGAAGTTTACAGTGCTGTATAGACTACGATGCTTATATAAAATGTGTTAAGGGGGATAATGGTAACGCCTTAACACTATTTTGATACTTTATATTACAGATAGACATTATCTATTTAGCGTACACTACTACATAGTAGATAGTTTAACGGATCCTTAGAGGATGGTGATTCCAACATCCTTTGAGTTACTTGTATTTCGATTGCTGTTTCGCTTGAGTTGGATTTATTGATATGAAAATATTAATCCTGACTCGTGTGTTTTTTGTTTTGCTTTACGCTCGGGCCAGACTGAGTGGTTCAGCTTTCGAGACTCACCTTGGAGTTGGAGCTTCGCTTGGAGATCCGGCCATCTATCCAGCTTCCAGTATTCGATGATTCCAGTGATGTATTATGATTCTTATAGTTGACTGTTGTATTCAAGACTTCTGTTGTAACTTATTTAACTCTGAGGTATCTTATATATTTATATAGTAGCTTCATGAACTACTATCTCTTTTACTTCTGCTGCATATTATTACTCTGTGTCTGTGATGCTGTAATTATTATTTACTACGTATCTGAGTTTTGCCAAATTTAAATTAACAATTCGGTATTTTGAATTATTCAAGTCCGACATGTGCGGATGCGAATAGTCCGAAATAGCGGGTCATTACAGTTGGTATCAGAGCTTTTGGTAGCTCTAGGCAAAACTCAGCATATAGGGTAAATGTATTTATAGAATCACTATCATTCGAGTTTCAATCTCTTCCTTTTAACTCAATTCCTTTGAATTTTTGGAACGTCTCTTAGTTTCGAAATTCATTCTTGTCCCTCAATATTCGCCTTCTTTCAATCCTAGAGCATCCCATAACTCCACTTCGAATGATCTTTATAATGAATCGGCAGTCTCGCCAATCTTCGAATTATTTGTAAATGGGTGAAACTCCTTTACAACAGGCATTGATTTACCTAAGATTTCCGTATCCTCGGTTTATGATGCGATCTATTCCTTGCTATACCTGAATTCCATCTCTTGAGAACGAATGTTGATTTACCTCGGAATTCAGCATCGATCTTATTTTTAAACTTACGGTTGACCCGGTTAAGGTTGCCCGGTTAAGGTTGCCCGTGAATTAAATAAGCTTATCCATCTCCCGATTTGGTTAATTGAATCATCTTATCTTTTCTTCTGAACTTCAATTCGAATCCGAATTCTCTTTAATGTGAGTCCATCAAAATTTGAATTCTATCCTTATTTTGAAATCCATTCTTGTATCGTTGAGCGAGGAAGTGTATTTATAAATTAACGTTAAAAATGTTTTATATATTGTGTTGTTTGAGTTGTTGATGTTGATTTGGATTTTCGATCGATTCGTCTGATCAACGCTATCGATAGAATTTCCAAAACACTTGAACAGAGCAAACCGACACAATAGTATTTTCGAATTTGGATAATAAAATAATTTTGAATGATTATATTATTTATAAGTATAAATTTTTCTGAAATTAAAATGTTAATGAATCTATTGTCCGAAATGATAATATTTAATTTTCATTTATTGTTTTATAAATCATTGACTATTTCATAATATAAATAAATGAATTTGTAAAACTTAGTTATAATTTGATTTGGAATTTGAAGTAAATTTAAATTAGAATTTGAGAATTTAATTTTCGATAATTTCGAACTATGGTTTTAAAAGTTTAAAATGTACATTATTTAAAATATTTTCATATAGAAATAGTTTTCAAAGAATTTTAAATGATTAAAATCAGTGCCCTTTTCTTTGTCGCTGAAAAATAATTTCGGTGATGATGGCCGCATCATCGACATTTATTTTCGAGTTTCGAAGTGGAGAGACAATTTTGTAGCTTTGCTACGGTTTGTTTTGAAAAATAAATTGATTTGAATTTCTAAACATGACTTGATTTATAATATATTGATGATTTTGAATTTGATTTGATATATTATGATATATATATATACTTATTTATTTTATCTCTAAGTTGTTTGAAATTAATCGAAAATCAATTCTTAAAATTTTATTTAAGGATTATTTTAAATGAAGCCAATTTTTTTGACTAAATACTTAACTTGAAATAAGCGAATTGTAAAATTTTATTTGGATAATACTGAATTGCATTATATATAACTTACCTAAATTTTCAAAAGTTAACTATGTAATTGAACATTATATAATATTAATGATATCAAAGGAATTTTAAATAAATTTGAGTAGTTATAATAAATGTAAATATACTTAATATATATGTGATAGGATATATTAAGTAGAATAAATTAAATAATTTGGAATAAAGAAGAATTAAATTTGTCGAATAAAATATGATTATAATGATTATTCAAATTTATGATCTTTGAAATTGTTAATTTAAGAAAATTTGATAATCTACGATATAAATTGTCTTTATAAATAAAACTTGAGTGCGTATAAAAAGGTTATACACTTAAAGTTTAATAATAAATTGGTTAATAGAGAAAAATAGAATACTAGGTTAGTTGAATAATAAATGGATTAATAAAATAAATTGTTGAATATAAATTAATTTAAATTGAAATTTATATGGTTTAAATAAATTGTTTATTATGTAATTCAACTCTATTTTCTTTTGTTGTTTCTACTCTCCTACTTCCTTCCTTTTCGGAGACGAAAAGTTTTGAGTGGGGGAGAATGTAACGACCTGTAAATTTAACCGGTTTTAATAACGTTACTAATTGAATTTTGTGGAATTTTAAACGATAAAATTTTGAAATATAAATTTTATATTTGGAATGCGTCTAGTTAACATAGCAACTGGTAAATTTTCGTCCAAAAATATGAAAGCTTATTTCGTGCGTAAATTTACTTCAATTTAATCAGCTAAAAAGCGATGAAAATAAAACGTTTTCAAAACCAAAATATCTTTACATAGAAAAATTCTAAAACATCTTATGAACAAGATGTCAGTTTGTCGTTTTTCCAAATTCAGACATCTTTGGCTCCGTCGATCTTATTTTTCTACGTTTTTCATGTATTTTCCGCTATTATAAAATTTTGAATCTTTATAATTCAATCGTAGTACCGATATCTGTATACCTTTTTGTTCGTCTCATCGTGCTGATCTTTACGATAGAATTATTTCTGTGTTTCGATGTCCGGTTCGCGGTGAAACTGCGAAACGGCTAACCGTATCCGTTTGACACTTCAAATCTCTGTTCATTTGCCTTTTATTTGTCTACTGTGAGAAGCCTAAAGACCAACAACCATTTGCCTTTAATATATTCATAAATCAATGCAAGAACTTTAGCTATTTCCCAAGTTGCTTTTATTATTCACTGTTCAAAGTATACGTTGGTATGTGTGGCCTATGCCCTTCCTCTCTCCTTCTTCCTTTGTTCTGATATGTTTTTTAAAAAAAAAATGAAGAAACTTTTGTGCGCATGGCAATTCCCTCCGCCTTAGATCCATGCAAACCCGCACTCGAACCACCTCACTACCAAACAGCCTGCACATCCACTCTTCCTATCTCCAACCGTGCATCTCATTCCTCCGACCTGTGGTGACAGCCGAGCCTTGCTGCGACGTTGTTTGCTCTCTTTCCGAAGCCAAACATCTTATCCAAACCCCGCCCTTCGCCATCTTTGATCGCCTAACCTCCCACCACATGCATCTCCTCTGTTTGTATATAGGTAGGATATATATGATACGTGTTATATATAAGATTACTTGAGTTATTATATTTATAGCTATATATATCTGCAGTTCATCTATTTGTTACGTGTATGGCTACTGGGTTATACTGATTTTTTTTAAATGTGTTTAAATATTAAGTATTATATCTTGACTATATATAGTAGCCTGTGGGTTTGTTTTCATTTTTGTGAACAGGTTTGTAGTTTATTTAAAGTATTAGAATTTAGAACTATAAGACCTGAAATACGAAAAGCTATATTGGTGATTTGGGAGTATTACAGTATATTTTGATTTAACAGTTTAAACTAGATTTTTTCCATCGTTTGCACAAAAAATGGACAAACACCTCCAATCCGTATTATTTAGTTGATTATATGTTATTTTCTAAGGTTTTAGGTTACTTATACAAATATGTAAAAAGCAAGGACTAAAATGTAAAAGACACGCAGATTTATAGTGGTTCGGCCAGAACGTGCCTACGTCCACTTTATATTGTATTCTCACCTTTCTTTCAGATTACAAGTACAAAGCTTTAAGTACAAGTATAAGAAAGTTGTTTGAAAGTTCCTTCCTTGCTTGAGCTCTCAAACTTGTCTGCCATTGTTGTACCCCTGACCCTCTATTTATAGAGTGAGGCTGGGGGCAGAGGTCCTAGGAATATATAGCTGCTGGTGGGCCCGGGCTGAAGCAATCTGGCCTGGCAGCGCTCTGGTTCGGCGAAGCTTGGTTCGGTCGTGGTTGGAGATGGTTGGACCGGTGGAGATGGTTGGACCGGTATGGTTGGTTCGGCTATGCAAGGAGGGAGGTATCTGGATCGGCATGATCTGGTTCGGCATTGATGTGGTTGGGCTGGTTCGGCATGGAGGTGGAGAGGTCCGGTTCAGAATTGGCTTCTGGACCGGTGGTGATGGAAGCGCGTTCATTCGGTAATGGGAGGAGTGTTCATTCGGTGGTGTAGGGAAGTGGAGTTGGACCGGTGAGGAGGTCCGGTGGAGCATGGTTCGGTGATGGAGTGGGGAGGCTTTGGCTCGACTAGGCATAGATACCGGATGGATATGGATACAGTATGTAGATGAAATTGATGCTCCTTGGCCTCGTGATCTCGTGGGTGAGAATTCGCCCAACATTTGCCCCCCAAAGTAGGGCATATGCTAGCATATGTCGTGCTTTATTTCAGTGTGATAGCCTCGTGGTTTGGATACCTGGTATAGCTTCATCCGGCTTGAGGTGCCGAGCCAGTTGGTCCGGTGTGCCGAACCGGTTGGTCCGGTGCTTCTGCGCTCGCCTATATATAGGGGCTACACCCCCTTAGTTATTCCTTACCGAACCAGAGAGGGCCGAATCAACTCCTAGCCGAATCAACTTCGTACCGAACCAGGTATATATCCTAAAGCCGAATGCGCTTAAGAATCTTGACTACCGAATGTATCTGATGCCGAGTGGATATGAAGTTTCTAAGAACCGAATGCGGCTCGGTATTGGGAATGTCGAATGACTCTTGTGCTTCGTACCACCGAATGATATTGGGAATTGGAGTGCCGAATGAATCTCAAACCTTTAATGCCGAACGAATTGTGGTCTTGCTTTACCGAATGGGTTTTGAGAACTTGAATTTTAAGTGATAACCCTAGATTTACACATGCTGGCTTGCTTTATACACTTGTTTGCTTATATCTCTATACTCCTTGTACTGACAACACGTTTTTCTCTATTGTGTATGTAGATAAAATGTCTCGCAAAGCGGAAACTCGATCGGATAGTAAGAAGTCCAAGGATAGGGGGGAGTCTTCTTCCGTGCCCCCAGCCCAACCAGGACCGGCGCGACATGGACCTGCCCCGAGGTCGTTAGTGGATGGGTATGGTCCCCAAGAGCTTCTGAACTCTCCCCATGATTGCTTTCCGAGCTCCCTCAGAGAGGAGCAGCTTGATGTCATTTCTCGTTCCTTCGGGATTGACAGGGCTCTTATGCTGTTGCTGGGAGAGGGGGTTATGCCATATGACCCTCCTGAAGGGTACTTTGCGTACAGCAGATATCATTGCATGTGTGGTGCTATCCTGCCTCTCAACGCTTGGATAGTTAGCTTTATCACATATCTGAAGGTGGCTCCATTCCAGCTTCAGCCTAACTCCTATGCCATTCTGGTGAGTCTTTTCGTCATCTTTCAGAGGAAATATGGGCGTCCCCCTTCCAACCGGGAGATCCGATATCTGTACAACTTGAGAGGCTACAAGAAGGGGTCTCCATATATCAGTTTGGAAGCGGCCGTGCCCTTCAAGCCTGTTCTAGACTTGTACTCGAAGTTCAGTATGTTCAAGAAGGAATGGTTTTTTATTAGGGATGACTCTGTTTCTTTCCGCCTTTTCACTTCCGGCTGTAAGTTGAACTTCATTTATATTTTCCTTGTCCCGATCACAATGCTTCTTCTTATATGCTTTTATTTCTTGCTAGCGACAGGTGGTTTTGCGGTCGTGGAGACTGACTCCTTGGCTCGGATGGCTACCGAAATAAAGGTCATTTCGGGAAGGGATAGGTCGGCCTCTTACCTGATCAGGAACGCCACTCTCCTGGAGTATAACTTGATTTTGCCACATCAATCTGTGGTTAAACAGAGAGATACAGCCGAGGAGAGGGCTGCTAAAGCTAAGGATGGGGCTACTGCGAAGAGTAGCAAGAAGAGACCTTTCTCGGTGCCTCCAGCCGTTGGGGGAAAGAAGCTTAAGAAGTCTGATGGACCCTCTCCCAGTACATGTCCAGATATTCTGGAGGAGGAAGGTGGAGAGGAGGAAAGAGACGAAGAGGAGAGCGGAGGAGATGGAGAAGGTGAAGGACAGGGTGGTAGTGGTGCCGGAGCTTTATCTTCTGAGCAGGCAGGGGAGATCCAGGAGTGGACGGATGATGCCTTCCGTCAGGCTTTTGAAGGGTTGGAGGAAGGATCGGCCTCGGTGAAGAAGGCAAAGGAGGTTGACAAGGCTGGGGCTGGCGCCGATCCATTCCCTAAGGGTTCTTCAGTCGAGGTGGCTTCAGCGATTCAAGGTGAACTCTTGACTTCTGCAGATTCCATTTATGATAGGGACTTAGGAATATTTTATGGTTCGCTTCCGTCCTGGACTGAGATTCAGGACTTATTGCAGCATTCTCCTTCTCCGCAGGGTTTGTATAATAAATGTGTCTTCTCATTCTTTTTAACTTAACATATTTCTCGGATTATTGACCATTGTATGTTCGTGACACTTGTTCTTTATTACAGGGGCAGGCGAGGTGGCTAAAACTTCAGACGTTCGACACCGCCTTGAACAATTCAAGTTGATGAGAGCTGCTACTAAGCCGCCAACTGGCCGTTCCGGCGATGTAGTTAAATATCGCCCTCTTCTTAGAGTCATTGAGGAAGATATCCAGCAGAGGAAGAGGAGGCGTTTCTTATTTGATTCACCACCTGGTCTTCAGTCTCCTATTCAGCCTCCCCGAGACACTATGGAGAAGACCACGGAGTTTGTTCCCCCTCCGCCTCCTTCCGAGAACCCTACCGTGATCCGCATAAAACGTCCCAACGTGCCTCGTAATCCCTTTGCCGGTCACCCAGATTTGGACCCAAGCCTTCAGGATATCTTATTTGACGAGGCCACGGGCGAGCATCTTCTCCCTCGCAATCCCATGGTTCGGGTTCTGGATGAGGCTAAGTCCCTAGATCTGGATCTGCTCACTACCCGGATAGCTGCTATGGGGGACGAAGCCAAGGCCAACATTGACCGGGTCGCGGAGGAGGTCAAGAAGTTGATGGAGCATCATGCTCGACTGGCTAGGGCTGGGGAGGAGATCGGGAGTGCTAACATCCGGCTGTGGCTACAGGTTGCTGATCAGGACAAGCAGCTTGCCGATCAGGCTATCCAGATTTCTCGGCACGAGGCAGCCTCCAGGCAGTTGAAGGAGAATCTGGAAAAGGCCAGCAGGGCAGAATTGCGAAAAATGGAGGCTGCTTGCAAGGGGCGGATTGATATGGCCATTGCGACGGTGGACGAGGTTCGGAATGCGGATCTTGAGCGGATTGAAGAGTTGTCTGGGAGGCTTGAGGCCGCAGAGCTTGCTCGGGCCAAGCTAAAGGAAGAGATGGAGGAAATGAGGAGGTCTCTCCAGGCTGACCGCTTGAGATACCGATCGGAGAGGGATGCTGCCGTTGCTAAGTTGTTGTCCTCCGAGGCCCGGGTGAGGGAGTTTGAGGAGAATGAGGGGATGATGGATGAGATGTTGCAGGATATGTACTTCCGTACCTGGAAGCAGGAATCTATCATGGATGGATGACTATCCCCGGATCATGGCTAGGATATATCTCCGGGCTTTAGAGGAGGCCAAGGCCGACGCGGATAAGGAAGGTGGAGCGGCATTCAGGATGGACGTGGTAACCGCCCAGTTCTCAAAGGAGGAGAAGGTAGCGGTGAAGGAAGGGATGCGGCTGCTTGCTGCAGAGGAAGCGGGTGTGCAGTTGGCTGATGAGGATCAAGCGGCGGACGCTGGTGAGACTCTTTTCTCTTTCTCTTTTCTTTTTGGATTTTCATAACTTGATCGCTTACTGTTCGCTTAATGATTTCCCCTTCTGAATTGGACAGGTGGGACTTCTGGTCACCATGCTGGGAGCTCCGACCCTACGGCTAAGTAGGCTTGGAGAGTTGGTAGGATGAGGGCGAAGCGTGAACGCAGCTGGTCACCTTTTGATTTCTTTTTATTGCTGTTCATGTTAGTCCAAAACATTGATGTAACTGTAATAATATTGTTTGTGATGAATGACGTTTTGTAATTTCATAATATAAGCTGATTCCTTTATGTTGGAATGTTATTGCTATTTTGCTGTACTGTGTAAGTGATGTAACTATGCATATTACTAGTGACTTGACCGTGCCTGATGCCAAGTTTTTTTCTTAAAGCATAATTTTCTCATTTTGCAATGTAAATGTGATGTGTAAATACGAACTGCAGCTATGCATTAATGTATAAAAGTAGAAGGTACCGCCCTTCATGTTTTGGCCATAGACGGCAATTTCGTGATCCTGTAAGACTAAGCACGGAATGTTGTTGAGTGTCTCGTCATCCGATTGTAAGTTTCTGTTCCCATTAGCGAACGTTCCTCATTCCATGTCCTGTACTTTCAAGCACCGTTACGGAGAATAGGAGAAAAGTTTTAAATTAAATTGAAATATAGGAAAAGTAAAACTTCCAGTCACGGAAGGCCGTCGATGTGCTTAAGTTCATGGCAAACGGGCTTTGTAGTCACTTTCCCTAGCTGTGGGTCTTGGAGACATTTGTCACCCATCTTACGCCTACTACGGGGAGTTTTCTTTTTTACCACAGCCGCACTTAAGACACATCGGAGCCGATCGCGCACAGTAACTACCCGGGCCATTATGGCCCGTAATCGTGGGTATTATTCGATTTACTGTGGCCGGCTAGCATGGGGGCCGATCGTCAACTGTGAACTGCCCCTGGCTGGCCACACCTTATGTTGGGGCTTATGATCGGTTCACAGTCGTCGGCGAGCCGAATCGCTGTAATGAGCTGCCATCGTCTATAGTCGACCTTCTTTATGATGACCTATACTCGGCTCATTACAGTCGGCTTTAAGGGCCGAGGCAAATAATGAGTTAACTCGCGGTAGAGGGATACTGGAGCAAAGTGTCTCATTGGCGAGGGCATAGGAGCGCAGCGTACCTGTTAGATTTTGTCCAGGTGGAGTTGTGTCGTGAAGTTCTGGATTGAAATGTCATTTGCACAGGATTTTGTTCAACAGCAAAGGATAAAGCTTAACAAGTAGCCAAGATATAAAGGAACAAGTTAACAAGAGCCAAGTTTTTTAAAGTGGTTCGGCACGAAAATGCCTACGTCCACTGATTCTCTTTGTTAATTCACTTCATATGGGCAGTACAAGTTAAGAAAAGTATCGACGGAGGTGTCGGATGTTCCATGCCCTCTGGAACACCTCTCCGTCCACTGTTGACAAAATATAAGCTCCGTTGTGGAGATCTTTATGAATTACATAAGGTCCGTCCCAGATGGGGTCCAGTGCCCCGGGGCGCGGAAAGATTCTCTTGAGGACAAGGTCTCCTTCTTGTAAGCTGCGATGTTTGACTTTGGAGTTGTATAGTGCTGCCACTTTTTGTCTGTGAGCTGCTGCTTTGAGTGCTGCATCATTTCTTCTCTCCTCAATTATATCCAAAGACATGTGGAGGAGTTCTTCATTTTCTTCCGGGTTGTAGTGGATCCTACGGTGAGAGGGCACTATAGTTTCAACTGGGAGCATAGCCTCCGATCCGTATGCCAAAGAGAAGGGAGTATGCCCTGTTGAAGTTCTGTAAGATGTGCGATATGCCCAAAGTGCCGTAGGAAGTTCGTCCACCCAAGGCGCCTTTCGACTTTTCAAGTTTCTTCTTGATTAAGGTTTTGAGAATTTTGTTGACAGCTTCTATTTGGCCGTTTGCCTGGGGATAAGCCACGGATGAGAAGCTTTTGTGAATCCCGTGCTCTCGGCACCAGTCGGTGAATTCCTCGCTGTCAAACTGAAGTCCATTGTCTGATACGATTTTGAGTGGTGTTCCGTACCTGCACAGAATATTTTTGATTAAGAAGTTGATAACTTTTGCCGAAGATATTTTATTTAGAGGTTCCGCCTCCACCCATTTGGTGAAGTAGTCGACTGCCACTATAGCATATTTGGCTCCGCCTCGGCCCGTTGGCAGTTCGCCAATTAAGTCAATCCCCCATATTGCGAAGGGCCAAGGGCTGGTCATCTGAGTAATTTCATTGGTTGGTAGTCGAGGGATTTTGGCAAATTTCTGACATCTGTCACATTTTTTGACGAAGTCTAAGGCGTCTTTGTTCAAGGTGGGCCAGAAATATCCATATCGGAGTATCTTTTTTGCCAGAGTCTGCCCTCCGGTGTGGTCTCCACAACTTCCCTGATGGATGTTGGATAGAATTCCCCTGGCTTCTCTTCCAGCAACGCACCTCAATAAGGGGTTAGAGAAGCCGCGCCGATAAAGGATGCCTTCTTGCATCGTGTAGCAGGAAGCTTTCCTTAGAATTTTCTTAACTTCATTTCGCCCGTCTGGTAGGGTGCTGTTTTGTAAGTATTCGGATAGGGGCCATCCATGTTTCTTCTTTGGTTGCAGCTATCAGGTTTACTTGCTCAAAACTCGGGGTTAGTAGCCTTGAGATAGTTATCGTTCCAGAAGTGGTATCATCTCCCATGCTAGCTTGTTTGCTAGTTCGTCGGCCTCTTGATTTTCTTCTCGAGGAATGTGTTTGATCGAGTAGTGATCCAATTGATTGAGCAGCTGCTTGGTCTTTTTCAGATATGCCGTGAGCCGCTCTCCTCGAGTCTGGAACTCCCCTAGTATTTTATTTACGATGAGTTGCGAATCACTGCGAAGACATAAGGAACCGACTCTGATCTCCAGGGCGAGCTCTAATTCGGCTATTACTGCTTCATATTCGGCATCATTGTTGGTGGCAGCGAATTCCAGCCTTAATGCATAACGCAGCTTTCTTCCCCTGGGAGTGATGATCACAACGCCTGCCCCCGAGCCTTGTTCGTTCGACGCTCCATCTACGAAGAGATTCCACTTGATATCTTCTGCTATTTCAGATTGGTCCCTACCTTCGCTAGTAGTGAATTCGGCAATGAAATCGGCTATGGCTTGCCCCTTGATAGCGGTGCGAGGATGGTAAGTGATATCATATTGACTTAGTTCGATGCACCACTTAAGTAATCGCCCAGAAGTGTCGGGGCGATGGAGCACTTGTTTTAGCAGTTGATCGGTTAAAACTCTGATGGAATGAGACTGGAAATAGTGTCGCAGCTTCCTTGATGTGATTAGCAAATAGTACGCCAGTTTCTCGAGTTTGGGATACCGGGCTTCTTCTCCTGTGAACCTTTTGCTTATGAAGTACACTGGCCGTCGTGCGCGGTTGTCTTCTCTCACCAACGCGGCGCTTAGGGCATGCGGTGACACAGCAAGGTATAGGTATAGTTCTTCGCCTTCATTAGGAGTTGAGAGTACTGGTGGCCGCTGGAGGTGCTCGATTAGGTTAAGGAAAGCTGCTGAACATTCGTCGGTCCACTCGAATTTTCCTTTGTCTTTCTTCAGGGCTTCGAAGAAAGGAATGCATTTGTCAGTTGCTTTAGAGATGAACCGGCTTAGGGCGGCCACCTTCCCGTTTAGGCTTTGCATTTCTTTCCGAGTGGATGGTATTTTGATATCTTGAAAGGCTCGGACTTGTTCGGGGTTCGCTTCGATCCCTCTGGCATGGACGATGAATCCCAAGAACTTTCCTGATGACACTCCGAAGGAGCACTTTAGAGGGTTCAGCTTCATTCCATATTTGCGAAGTACTTGAAACATCTCACCCAAGTGGCTTACATGATCGTTGGCTTTTCTTGACTTCACTAGCATGTCGTCCACATAAACTTCCATGGTTCGTCCTATCAGTTCTGCAAACATCTTGTTGACGAGGCGCTGGTAAGTAGCTCCGGCGTTCTTAAGTCCGAAAGGCATTACTTTGTAGCAGTATAACCCCCGGTCCGTGATGAAACTGGTGTGGTCTTGATCGGGGGCATGCATAGGGATTTGGTTGTATCCTGAGTACGCATCCATAAAAGATAAGAGCTCGTGTCCGGCAGTGCTGTCCACGAGTTGGTCGATTCGGGGGAGTGGGAAGCAGTCTTTCGGGCAAGCGTCATTTACGTTGGAGAAATCGATGCATGTTCGCCACTTTCCATTAGCTTTCTTTACCAATACCGGGTTGGCGATCCATTCCGGGTAGATGGCCACGTATGAAGTCATTGGCAAGTAAGTTCTTTACTTCCTCCTCGAGGGCTGCTGATCGTTCTGCCCTCATACTTCTCTTCTTTTGCTTTACCGGTACCTTGGTAGGATCGATGTTTGGTGCGTGGCATGCTATGTCCGGGGAGATTCCAGTCATATCAGCGTTCATCCATGCAAATACATCCATGTTGTGGCGAAGAAAATCAATGAGTTGATTCTTTAATTCCCTTTTTAGCTGAGATCCGACTCTCAGCAGTTTACTTGGGTCGTGTTTGTCTACAGATACGAATTCCATAGCCTCTGCAGGCTCGGCGGTGGCCTCCTCCTCTCTGTCCCTGGGATCTAGTTCGTTGAAGGGATCACTTGTATATCGAAGAGGAGGGGCTTTCTTTAGTTGCTATGCTTCCAAGCTTTTCATGCAGAGAGTAGTCTCTGCATTCTTCCCTTTATCTTTCTTGCGGTTATTGCGAAGTTCGGTTACATAGCAGTCCCGAGCGGCGTCTTGATCTCCTTCTACTTCTTCCACTCCATTATTCGTTGGGAACTTCATCTTCAGGCACCATGGGGCAAGGACAATTTGGAAGTCGGACAAGGCTGGTCTTCCTAAAAAGGCATTGTAGGCCGAGTGGTTGTCTATCGGCACGAATGTTTGTTTCCGAACGGCGGAGCGGGGATGACTTCCCAATTCAACAAAGAGATCCAATTGTCCGAGGGGCATCTTTGCTTCTCCAGTGAAACCGTGTAGTGGTTTGTTACAGGGGGATACATCCTTCACTGACAGCTTCATTTTGTCGAAAGCATGCTTGAATAGGATATTTACTGAACTTCCAGTGTCTATTAAGATTCGGAAAACTTTGGCTGGACCAAACCAGGCAGAGATGACCATAGGATCCATATGAGGGTATTGCCTTCCTTCTAGGTCGCGCCCGCTGAATGTGATATCATTACTTTCCTTCCGCTTAGGGTGGCGTTCTTCCATAATAGAATTGACGCAGTCTCCCTCGCTTCTGAGTGAGTTTCCGTATCTTTCCATTTCTGCCCAGCTCTTGTCAGCGATGTGTGGCCCTCCTGATATTGTATGGACCACTATCTTCTCTTGGCTGGAACCGCTGGTGTTGCGATTTCCTCCGCCTGTCTCTGGGTGGAGCTGCCCTGGGTTTTCCTTGATAGGAGCTGGGGTCCTGTCCTGTCCCTTCACATAGCGTTCTAATTTCTTTCTCCTGATGTGTTCTTCAATTAGGTCTCGGAGATGGCGGCATTCATTGGTATCGTGCTCATGAGACTCGTGGAAACGGCAGAATTTTCCGGACTGGATTGCGCGATCTGACTCTTTCTTGTACGGGGGCGCTTGTATGTGAGTTCGTCCTGGGTGGCCAAGAAGATGTTCTCGACTGTTTCATTCAAGGGAGTGTAAGCATCAAATCTCGGTCCTGGTCGGTACAAGCGCTTTTCTCCCTTCTTGCCCCCTGCATTGTCTCTGGAGTCGTTTCTCCGAATGTCTTTCGCTGCGGCAGGGGCGTTTCCATGGGCCATCTTAGCCTGTGGTCCTGTCTGCCTTTCAGTGGCAGCCTCTTCGAGTCTCATGTACTTCCCAGCTTCATGAAAGAAATCGGGCAAGGTAGCTGGTTTTTTTTTAGTTAGTCTTCTAGCGAACTTGGTATCTGGGTGCACACCACTACAGAGGGCCATTAGGGTGAGTTTCTCATCGGCATCTTGGACTGCGGCCGCTGCGGCGTTGAACCGGGTTAGATATTGTTGCAGTGTCTCTACGGATTTCTGTTTGACATTGGATAGAGAATAAGCATCCTTGGGTTGTTCCACATGAATGCGGAACTGGCTAATGAACTTTTCCTTCAACATTTCCCATGAACTGATGGATCCTTGGAGTAGATGGCAGAACTAGGAGGTAGCTAGGTCTGCTAAAAATAGTGGAAAGCATTTGCATAATACTCCTTCCGTTGCCCCGCTCATGAGCATATGCTGTGTGTATCTCTGCAAGTGTACAATGGGGTCGGAAGTTCCCTTGTACGGTTCCATCGTCGGCATTTTCCACTCTCGAGGGGTGATGGCGGTTTCGATGTCGCGGGTGAAAGGGCTGGTTACCCTAGCGCCTATCCCTCGCTCCCTTTGCTCCCGTCGGACGCATTCCCTGAATAATCGTGCCATTCTTTCATCAGAATTCGGAGCGGACAAGAATGAGCTGGGTTCTTCCCTGCGGGATCGATCTCGTCCGGATGACCTGTAGGGATGGTATAGCCTATCACTTCTGACATTATCCAGTGGCTGTCTTTGGCTACTCGGATGCATGCTAGGACCAGCTACAGTTGCCCCCTGCCTTGATCTTCCCCTGCGGGGTTCTGTTTCGAGCATTTCCATGGGGTCAACTTCGGGCTGGGTTCTAGCTCGGCTCCGTTCAGCGGGGTTTCTATGATTAGGTGGCATGACTGGCTCAGCTATATCCGACCCTCGCCTGGTGCCTCCCCCATTGGGTTTGGTTCCAAGCGCTTCCTCGAGTCGGAGTTCGGGTTGAGTCCGGGCGCGGCCCCTATCACTGTTGTTCCTGTTGATAGCTTCTTCGAAGAGGGAAGACCTTTGCTGTCTCTGAGATCATCCAGATTGAGACTCACCCCATGATTCAGTGTTGCGGTTGGATTCTTCGGCATCCCTCAAGCGTGACATGAGTTGGTTCACCAAAGCTTCTTGTTGGGATGCGAAGCGGTTAGTTACTTCAGTCACAACTCTGTCTAGATCTGCCCTAGTGATTGCTGTTGGTTGTCCCGGGGCAGGGGCTGTTGGATTTGCCTGATCTACTGTCGTAGTGGGATGGTTCTCTTGATCTGGATCCACTGGATCTGGAGCGCTGCTGGTTGCAACGTTCTTTCCCTTGTTGGCGTCTTTTCTCAGCCTGGAAGTCATGTTTCCTAGGCAATGAAGGGTGCTATTGGGAAAGAAGGTTGAATGAGGGAAGCTGAAGCTTCGAGTTCCAAGTTCTCAGTGAAAGCACCAAAAATGTTTGCACAAAAAATGGACAAACACCTCCAATCCGTATTATTTAGTTGATTATATGTTATTTTCTAAGGTTTTAGGTTACTTATGCAAATATGTAAAAAGCAAGGACTAAAATGTAAAAGACACGCAAATTTATAGTGGTTCGGCCAGAACGTGCCTACGTCCACTTTATATGTTATTCTCTCCTTTCTTTCAGATTACAAGTACAAAGCTTTAAGTACAAGTATAAGAAAGTTGTTTGAAAGTTCCTTCCTTGCTTGAGCTCTCAAACTTGTCTGCCATTGTTGTACCCCTACCCCTCTATTTATAGAGTGAGGCTGGGGGCAGAGGTCCTGGGAATATATAGCTGTTGGTGGGCCCGGGCTGAAGCAATCTGGCCTGGCAGCGCTCTGGTTCGGCGAAGCTTGGTTCGGTCGTGGTTGGAGATGGTTGGACCGGTGGAGATGGTTGGACCGGTATGGTATGTTCGGCTATGCAAGGAGGGAGGTATCTGGATCGGCATTGATGTGGTTGGGTTGGTTCGGCATGGAGGTGGAGAGGTCCGGTTCGGCATTGGCTTCTGGACTGGTGGTGATGGAAGCGCGTTCATTCGGTAATGGGAGGAGTGTTCATTCGGTGGTGTAGGGAAGTGGAGTTGGACCGGTGAGGAGGTCCGGTGGAGCATGGTTCGGTGATGGAGTGGGGAGGCTTTGGCTCGACTAGGCATAGATACCAGATGGATATGGATACAGTATGTAGATGAAATTGATGCTTCTTGGCCTCGTGATCTCGTGGGTGAGAATTCGCCCAACACCATCTTTGTTTTGTTTGTTATAACTTATATTAAATTTTGGTTTGTGTAGCTTTTGAAGTGTATTTTAACTTGCGGCTATATCTTGAACGTAAATGTTTATATGCTAGCTGTACTTCCCAAATTTTCTGTATATGCTATACCTAGTTACAGTAAGTAATGTCAGATTTTATATATAGTTTTGCAACTGTATATTATTTAATTTGCAACCGTATATTATAGTTTTGGTTACATACAGGATTTTGTTTTAGAGTTATCTTTTTCGACTTTTGGGTGTTTGCAGTGTATAGTTTTTAAAAGAAGTATATATTTGTGTATATTAGTTATATATATATATCTACTGTTTATATTAGTTTGATAAACCGTCATATAGTTTGGTTATTTGCAATTTGTTTTAATACCTTATTTTGGGTTAATCTACAGTCTATATTATATCTCTGTTTGAGTGTTTGTAATTTGTTCATTTGTTTGAAATAAGTCCAGGTGGCTCTGTTATACATATTTATACCTCTACTATGTATAGAAGTTTTAAGTATCATATTTTTCCTTACTTTTCTATGTGGGTGAGTGCATATAATATATAGGTGAGTTATATGGATTTAAAGATTTTAACATGTTTGTTATGTGAGCTATATAAATGGTCAGAGTATATATATTTTATGTAAAAGTTATATGGCAATTTTATAAAATATATATATACTAGTTTTATATTTGTTGGAGATATTGTGGTTTCAAATTTTACTATGTAAATATATGTTTGTTTTATTTAAAAGCAATGATTATATATATTTATGTTTAATATAATATATGTTTGAAATTAATATTGATCTGAAAGTAAATATAAAATCGTATTCCGTTTTATCTAGACTATTCTGATTTATCTCATCAAATTTCGTATCTACCAGTCTTGTTCGTTGTATTCGTGCCATCTTAACTTACGTTTCTTTATCGAATTTATTGCAGTGATTTCTAAACTGTTGTTGTCCTGCTAGTTGTATCTGTATCAGTGTTCGTATCTGTATCATCTCATTCCCGTTCATCTCGAGCCTCGAAAAGGTGAGCAATCACTCACGATTAGTATTCTTTTATTTATTAAATTTGATTTTAATTGAAACGATAATTGAAATATGCTGTTGTTAGTTATGTACACTGTTATGACCTGTATCTATTCACCTATGACATCTGACACTATTATCTGTTAATTATTTATGCGTCGATAATACAGTTTGGTTGATAATTGATTGATTGATTGTTTTTTTATATTGGATGTTAAATTGTAATATATAAAGTGATAAATGTTATGCAATTGAAATTGGCGTAGAATAGTTAACAATTTGAAATTGATATGTGTTGAAGTTGATTAGTTAAATTTGTATAATATGACCCTTTGAATGATGAATAAATTGACACGTAGAAATAGTGTTAACGACACCTTAAATCATTTAAATGTATGTTGTATAAATTGATGTAGTTTGAAATTGAATAATAAATATCGTGAAGAGCAGTATAAATATTAGTGTAATAATCTTTAATCTACATGAAATGATAGTGTAGATTCTAGAAATAATTATATTAATTCGCACAAATAACAATGCAAACTAATACGATTATTTCGGGATTACTGAATTAACTATTGGATTGTTTTGATTGTTGTTATTGCTTGTTTATTTACTTTGACACCATCCCAGTTATCACACTGCAAGTTCCCTTTATTATGCTTGATCTTGAATTGAAATTGGAATCGGGTTGAAATGATATATACCCAAATGAATTTGACCTAGGATAGAGAATTAAATAAAAATCTGATTGGTCAATAATTTGATTTAAAAATAAAATAATGACTTTATTCGAATAAAGAATAAGTTTTGAAATCAAGTTGGAATTTGAATTTTTATGAAAAGAAAATGTAAATATTGAAATCTAAAACAAATATTAACGTAGTAATTGATGAAAGAACGTTGTTTGAAATTTAGTTATCTAATAATTAAATTTGAAATTATTAATAAATAATTTGGAATTAGTAATAATTGAGTTTTGAAATTATTAAGTTTGAAACCATTTAATAATTAAATTTGAAATTATAATTAAGTTTGAAATTATTAAGTTGAATTTATAATTAAGTTGAAATGATTTGATAATTAAGTTTGAATTTATAATCAAGTTTGTAATTATTAAGTTTTGAATTTATTAATAATTAAGTTTGAAATTATTTAATAATTGAATAAGATTGAATTATTTGATAGTAGAAATATTTTTAATCCTTTGATAAAAGGAATTGAACTTTTGAATAAGTGAAATTTGAACTTCGTTATTAAATGAAATTGGGTTTTTTGATTTATTAAGTTTGAAAAATTTATTAAGTAAGTTAATAAGTGAAATTGAACTTCTTGAATATGTGAAATGTGGTTTCTTTATTAATTGAGTTTCGAAATTTGTAACTAAGTAACTAAATAAGTGGAACTGAATTTTTTTAACAAGAAATAAATGCGTTTTATTGAAATAAATATAAGACTTGAATTTAAGAATTTGATTTGACGAATTTAATCTAACTGAATTTGAAGTTGATATAATGAAGTAACGTAAGTAATTGATTTAAATGAATTGGAATTTAAATAGAAGTTGTTTTGAAGGATAAATTTACTTAGCGAATATTGAATGAAATCGATAAATGAATTCAAATTGATCTGAATGAAAATTAAACCATTTTAAATGATTTAGGAATGAAACTTATATACAAACTTGAATCAATATTTGAATTGCTTAAATAAAAGTTGAAATTGAATTGTAAGATTTTGAAATGGTTATTTGGAAGTTGTAACGTAAATTTTGGAAATTGATAGTGAAAGACAATTGAAATGTTGTTTTATAAATTCTAATTGAAATTGAAATTGATTTGGTTTTGAAATTTATTAAACGACCAATCGGTGTAATAATTACGAAAGTTATTAAAGAAACCGGAATCGGTTATGGATATACTCTCTATCTGAGCTGAAAACCACTTTAATAACTATACGCGGAGTGATGATCCAGAATGAAATGTTTTGAATGATGTACGTGATGACTGAAGAAAGAGAACGATAATGGACGGCCTTGACACTTGTGTCAAATTGGAAATGACTAAAATCAGGAGCCATGCCGGGCCAAATGGGGTTAGCCACCTCGAGCGGACACACTTCTTCGTAACTACTACTCATTACTTGTTATCGATTGGTGCACCCTCGTATATTTCAGGAGTGTTGCTTCGCGGTGTTGCGATCGCTGCGGCGATGCGTTCTCACCAGTCCGGATCAGGCAAACGGTAGTTTCACTACCTTGGGTATTGTCTCATGTGCCTTGTCATACTTGTATCCCTATATACGCGACCACTTGTTTTGTGTTATACCTATGTAGTACTCCCTGATATCCCATCAGTTTACGGTGGAGTTTACAGTGCTGTATAGACTATAATGCTTATATAAAATATGTTAAGGGGTATAGTGGTAACGCCTTAACAATATTTTAATACTTTATATTACTAATAGACATTATCTATTTAGCGTACACTACTACATAATAGATAGTTTAACGGATCCTTAGAGGATGGTGATTCCAACATCCTTTGAGTTACTTGTATTTCGATTGCTATTTCACTTGAGTTGGATTTATTGATATGAGAATATTAATCCTAACTCGAGTGTTTTGTGTTTTGCTTTACGCTTGGGTCAGACTGAGTGGTTCAGCTTCCGAGACTCACCTTGGAGTTGGAGCTTCGCTTGGAGATCCAGCCATCTATCCAGCTTCCAGTATTCGATGATTCCAGTGATGTATTCTGATTCTTATAGTTGACTGTTGTATTCGAGACTTCTGTTGTAACTTATTTAACTCTGAGATATCTTATATATTTATATAGTAGCTTCATGAACTACTATCTCTTTTACTTCCGCTGCATATTATTACTCTGTGTCTGTGATGCTGTAATTATTATTTACTGTATATCTAAGTTTTTCCAAATTTAAATTAACAATTCGGTATTTTGAATTATTCAAGTCCGACATGTGCGGATGCGAATAATCCAAAATAGCGGGTCGTTACAGTTAACTAATTGAATTGAGAATGAATGTTAGTAAAATCCAACGTTAATGAATCAACTGTGATTAAAATTGTAATCCAAATCAATAAATATTAATGAGAAGTGAATTTATATTGATTGGTTATGGATTTGTTGGATGATAGTTGGATGATAATTGATTTGGTGGATGCATTTGTTATTTTGTTGCATTTGCTATGTAGGCACATGTAGTTGTTATGTTGCTATATTGTGTACATTGATACTATTTTCATATATGCATGTTTCTCATGGTTTGTTGAGTGTTTAGTAGGTGTGGATTGCGCTTGCTTCGCATTTCGAGCTCGCTTTCGCGCTATATTAGCCGTATATGCTCGCTAATAATATATAAGGTACATATCTCGGATTACATACTGTACTTTTACACTTTTTCCCTGCGGGATGCCTCATCACTTGATGAGATGTATATTTGTGATATATATACTGTCATTTTTTTCCCCGATCGAGCCGCGCAAAGGAGACTCTGCCGAAATTTTCCGTAAATCCGGGTGTTAGAAAAATTTTCAAGTTAATTTTTTTTTTATCTTGTTTGATAACTAAATTTTAAAGTTAGAAAGCCGTTCGGAGTAACTTAGTGGAAGCGTAGTTATTACTTTATAAATGGAATTTCATTGTTGTATAAGTTGGTAACTTTGAATAATATATATCTAATGTTGAATTCTATACTTAGTTCCTTTTCCCTTCTTTTTCCTTTTCGGGGACGAAAAGTTTTGAGTGGGGGAGAGTGTAACGACTCATAAATTTTCGATAATTAAAATAGCTAATTTAATAAGATTTCGTGATTTAGTGTTAGAAAAAAATTGTAAGTCGTTTGGAATAATAATAAATGTTGAATCCGTTGGGTATAATAGAGTAATTGATTGATAAGTAAAATCTATTTAAATCAAATATTGAATATTGAACAGGTAAATTGTTTAAATTAAATATTTAAAAACTTATTGAATAATTGAATAGCTGTAAAATGAAAATAGTGTTCTAAATTGTGAATTGGTTTTAAAAGTTGAATCTTATAAGTTCAATTTCAATATTTCAAAAGGATGATGAATTATTGGATAATCGAAATTGTTTAAATTTAATATTTGGAATTTATTAAATAATTTAATAATGGGAATTGAATAATCGTATAAGGAAATGGTTGTTCCATAATTTTAATTTGTTTCAAAAGTTAAATTTTTAAGTTCGTTTTTGAATATCTCAAAAGGTAGTGATTCAAGAATAATAAAAATTGTTTAAATTTAATATTACAAATGTTTGAATAATTAAATTCCGAATTTGATACGATTAATTTGATATTGAAATTTAATATATGGAAATAGAGTGAATAATTGAAATTTGATTTGATATGATTCAAATTGGTTTCCAAAGTGAATGTAAGTTATATTGGGATTTTAATAGAGTTAATAAGATTTTAGAATTGGAATTTATTGGATAATTGAATAACGGGTTTAATATGATTAAAAATGATTTGTAAAATTTTATTTTATCATATTAAAGTTAGAATGACGTTGTAGAACTTTTAAAGTCGAATTAAAGGTAAATTTGTGAAAATTGAATATTTTAATATTTAATTGACGAGTTAAAATAGTCATTTTTCAAACAGTCTCGGATTTCGACGAAACCAGTTTCATCGGATCCGTAATGTTATATTATTGTATGGTTTCAAATTTCGTGTCAATCGGATTTACCGTTTGTCCGGGGCAAGCCAAAACGCCTAGAAATTTAGTTAACCGATTTAATTTAAAATCGATCGTTTATTGCCGCAACTCGCACAGATGATCGAATTAGCTCCCGAAACCTATTCCATTGTGTCCAGAACGCGGGATAAACCCTAAAAACGCCGGTTACCGTGCGTAAATCGGAGTTCGGAAAACCCGGGATAAATAGTGTTTCGAGAAATTTCTATAAATAATAGACCCCTTTATTCAAAAAAAATAGCTAGGGTTTCATCTCAAATTGCCGGCCGCCATTTTCAAAACCAAAGGCCAGAAATCGTTCGTCTTTCTTCCTTAATTGCTTCAAATCCGTAAATATTTTCACGAAGTGTTCAACACGAAAGTCGAAGAGCGTATCGAGGCCTTCGAATCTATACGGTTATGATCGGGAATCGTTGAGAGAATTCATGGCAATTCCCATTCAAACGCACGCCCTTTGCTTTCGTTTTTTGAGAAGAGGAAGCCACCGCGTGCACGCGGTCTTGGCGCAAAGGTCGAGATGGAGATGGGCTTTCGATTGGCAGTGGTATGATGGGGTCTGGAGGTTGGTAGGTGGTCGCGTCTTGGTCGAAGTCGAGCGTGTTTGGGTTTACTTGGTCGCGTGCGTTAAAAATCTGGAGGGAGAGGAAGAAACAAAAGTCGCGGCCGTGATTTGCAAAGCTTGGATGGACGGTCCAGATTGCTAGGTTTAAAATTAATAAAAGAAATTGTATATTAATTTGTATTTAAATTTGTATAAATTTTAAACTACTATAACTTTTTGCTACGAGGTCGAAAACGCACGAAACGAATTGCGTTGCAATCGTTTTGTCGAGAACTACGCTATGGAGCTGGATTGGAATCGTTTGGGGCTAGTGAAAATTTCGGGTAAAATTAAACGCTCGTTTAATTTTATTCGAAATAAAACGCTGGAACTACATTGAAATCAAGGTGAGTGTTTTATAACGCTCACAACGTACTGAATATCTTTATGCTAGTTAAATTGACATTATGAAGTGTTATGATTTTATTTGTCGTTGGTTGATAAAATTTAATTGTCATATAGATCGTCATTTGAATTAACCGTTGAAATTTAAATTGACAGTTAAATTGAAATTAAAATTGAATTACGATTAAGTTACCTGACATTGATAACTATGAAATTGCCATGAACTGTATTGCCTATTGGATGATGTATTTCGATGGATGTTATTGGTTGATATTTAAATGTTTGGATGTTTATTTGCTTATATATATCCTGTTATGCATACATATGAAACTGTGATTTGATTTAAGTGATATATATTCATCCCTGACATTTAATTGAAATAAATAATTATTTGGCCATAGGATAGAAAATTATATACGGACATCGAATTGGCTAAATTAATAATTTTTAAAATCGTCGATTTGAGATTTATTTAAATGTTTTGATTTAAAAGATATAAACAGAAATCAATTTATAGAAATCGAATTTATCGAAAAATTGAGTTTGGAATGTTGAAATAAATTTTGGTTAAAAGAAATTGTTAAATAATTAAAGTGGAGACTTTGGAATTTAAAATCGGGATATGATTGAATTTCGAAAATGGATTTGTTCAAAGACTGAACCTTAATTCGAGCTTTGAATATTACTAAGTAAAAGTGATATAAAAATGTTATTTTGAAATCGAGCTTGGAATTGAATCATATTTGAAATTTGGATTTAAACTTGAATATTGATGGATAATTTTGTTAAGTGTTATAAATGGATATTTTTGAAAAATCAAACTCCAAATCGATATGAATTGAAATTGAATTAATTGAAAGTGAATATAAAATTGAATAAATTTGAAGTCAAAGTTGACGTTGATTTAATCGAAATCGAAATTGAATCGGTAGAAGGGAAATTGAACTTGTTTTGAATTAGGAAGTTATAATTGAAATGGTTTGGTTTTGAAGCTGTTTTATTTTGTTTTCCAAATTACTCAGTTATATAAACCATTTTTGAATACTTAAACTATTTTAATCTATTTTAAATCTACTTAACCCGATTTAAATTATTTTAAACTAATTTATCTATTTTAAATCCATTTTAAGACTTTAAGTATTTTTAACTACTTTAATTATTTAAACTACTTTTAAACTACTTGAAACTATTTTTCTAAAATTTCAAGCTGGTCAATAAGGTGAAATGTTTATGTTTAAATCTTGAATTTAAATACGAATTGGATTAAATGAAGTTGCAACCTAAATTGAAATCCAAAATGATCTTGATATCGAAATGAGATATTGAGGCAAGAAATGATTTTGAAAAGGAACCTTATATTTTGAATGGCTATGACGATATTTGAAATGGATTTGATTTTTGAAGCAAATATGATATTTTGATATCAATTATGAATAGATTTGAAATGTAAAAGAGCCAACGGTGTAATAATACGTAGTTATTAAAGAGACCGGGATCGGATATGGACATATTCTCTGTCGATACCGAAAACCACTTTAATAACTTGTATATGCGGAGTGTTGATCCAGAGTGAAGTGGATGGTTTGGTGAACGCGTTGACTGAAGAAAGAGAACGATATTGGATGATCCCTGACATGACTAAAACAGGAGCCGTGCCGGGCCATTGAGGTTCGCCATCTCTAGCGGACACACTTTTTCGATACCATATCTATTACATTTGTGATTCGATTTGGGTGCACCCCTTGATTTGGGAGTGTTGTTTCGCGGTGTTGGGATCACGCAACTACTAGTATCCTAGTTGGTATCGCCTCATGTACCTTGTCATACCGATTATCCTATTCGCGACTACTACGTTATGTTTTGTGTTATACCTATGGGGTACCCTCTGATAACCACCAGTTTACAGTGGGGCATACGGTGCTGTATAGACTATGGCATTATGAAAATGTGTTAAGGGGGATTATGGTAATGCATTAATGCCATTTTGATACTTTATATTACTGATAGGCATTATCTACTTAGCGTACATTACTACGTAGTAGATAGTTTAACGGATCCTTAAGAGATGGAAAATCCCGTAACATCTCTTAAGTTATTGCACGCACGTTGATACTGGATATGAGATGTCAAACCCCGTAAACATCTCTGACGCCGTTACACTCATATTTATTTACGATTGATTTAACTTACATAAGGATATTTAGTTCTGACTCGAGTGTTTTGTCTTTTCATTACGCTCGGGTCAGTTCTGAGTTTTTCAGATTTTTGAAGATCTATTCAGGAGGATGAAAATGAAGATTTGATATACTATTACTATTATCACCCTTGCATCATGCTATCCGCTGCATTATTTTAATTGTTCTATTGTATATGTATAACTCTGATAAATGTTGTATAAATAATTGTCAAAGTATAGTAAACAGCTTCATGAACTGTTTATTTGATTATTATATTCTATCGTTCCGCTGCAAGATTCTGTGTTGTTTCCTTTCTTTTATTTCTCTTTCCTCTTCTTTTCTGATTTACCCCAATAACCATCTGCCCTTTTGAATGGTTTGGAATCGACATGTGTATTTGATCGTCGGTTTAAATTGTCCAAAAAGGTAGGTCGTTACAAAAGGGAAGGCTGTTTTTTTAGAAATGAGAAGGAGAATATTTTACGTGAAAGTGAGTAAGTGAAGTCGGCTGAAAGGGAAGGTTGTGGCAACAAAATTTGAATAGGTACTGTTTGAAAGTGAATAGGTGAGAATACCAAAGGCCTTAAGAAATAAAAAGTCATAAAACCTTTCACATTTCTCAATTTTCATTTTATAAATTTAAATAACTGAAATATATATAATAATTTAGTTAAAATACGAAAATATAACAAATAAACAAAATATAAATAAATAAATATTAATTATATATGAGTAAATTAAGAAAATAGCACAAAAAATGAAAACCAGTCTAGAAAATTTGATAATAAATGGAATAAACTTTGGAAAATTTATATGTACATGAAAAATATTTATAAATAAAGATAATAACATAAAATAAAAATGCATTCACAAAACCAAATAAATAAATTTTAATTAAATAAAATTTAAATGAAGAAAATAGCAGAAAAATAGAAACTAGCCGTTAAAAATAGGAAATAAATGCAATAAATTTTGGAAAAATTCTATTACCATTTTAAGAATATTTTGAAATGAAATCTCATAGATAATTTTTTTAAAATAATTTCAAAATGAAATAAAGTCAAATTTAAATTATATTCAAAAATCTGGGGTTGTTACAAGCAACATGCACTCGTTCACTCATTTACATAAGCAACTCACTACATATCACTCATATTTTATCTTCAACTCCATTGCAGATTGAATCCAGCATTTGAGCAATCTGCAAAAATATACATTGACGCAGTAAAATTGAAAATAAAATATTTTTGCAGCGTAAAATAAAATGTGTATTTTAAAAATATTATTTGCCTCGATTATTTGGATTGTTCGTCATCATTTATTTTTTAATTCATCATACACGAACAGCTTGTGACATGCACGGTGTATCACTGTACATGCCACAAGGCCATGCACACCGATATATACACTTGATAAAATTGCAGGGACATGTAAGCACAAGGTCGAACCCAAATCAAAAGCTGGGTTCAACTCAAGTGCAATAAACATAAAGTCATAACACGAGCACAAGGTCAAACTCGAGCTGCAAGATGGATCCAATAGAGGTTCAATCAAAATGTACAAGCTCAAGAAAATTGTCAAGTATAAGTGAATATGCAACATGCACATACGAAGTGGTGCATTGCAAATTCAAGCAACAAATTTCATGTCGAACAAGACAAAGTCAAAGATCAAGCACCAAGTATACATGAACCGAAGCATGTGCATAGCAGCAGCAAGCATATAAATACAAATACAACAAGACCACGTACAACATGGCAATGTACTGATATAGGTAACTCGACCAGTTCAAAATGCTGTGCACCGGAACCAAGGCCAATCATAGAACAGTGCATTCAATCTCAAACAAACTATAAAGAAACCAAGGCCAAGACCAATGAAATGCAAGTGTCAACCAGGCTACACAATGATGAATCAACAAATGCTTCAGACAAGTTCAAACAGCAAAATACATATGGTCGAGACAACCGAGCTGGATATGCTACAAGTCCATACACAAGATTCTAATGTGGTTGCAGTGTAGACTACAAGTACAAAGCATGAACCAGGTCAATATGCAATGTAACCAGACCTAGTTCAGTTTCAAGTTGAAATGCAGCAACCAAAACAAGTACAGATATATTTACAAAACTGTAACCAGTGACAGTGATTAAGTGCAAGTGAAACACAAGAAGTTCAGACAAGTTCAGATATGAAACAGGGATAACAGTGGTGCAGCATATACATGTGTAGGGAAGACAACTACAATTATCAAGTCGAGTCAAATCCATTGCTACCAGAAGTCAAGGCCGAAGTCAAGAAGGAATCAATAACCAAGACAAAAATCGAACAAGTTCACATTTTCACAAAATCAAAAATAGCCGAAGTCAACCACGAACAGTCAAGTTTAAAATGCCAGAAAATCAAAACCCGTGTACAGTTCGAAAAAATAAGGTACAAGTCAAATACGCTAAAGGCATGAACAAATATGGCCGAAGTCAACAAAATTTCAGCAAAATCAAAACCGTGGTGAGCAAGGCAATTCAAAGCCGTAGGAATCAAGCTAACAGAAATATATGAATTTGAAAAGGTCAGAAATCATCACGTTCATCCATACAAAATCAAATGGCCAAAGCTAAATTATTTGATTAATTCGTATAAAATATACGAACGAAAACATAGGGGTTCAAACCCTATATAAACGATAAACATCATCGGCAGTTGATCATTCGAGTTCAAGTAATAACAGAGCATAATCATTCAACTCGAATCATCAATTGAGTTCAAGCGAGCAAATCATAAGAAGCATAAGAAATAAATTACATACCGAAGTAAACAATCAAACTCGATCAATATTGGGAGCAGCTGCAAGCGAAAAGGAAATGAGCTTATCATAGTCATTGATTCATTACACGAAGGAACCAGAGGGAAGTTAAATTCGAACGTAGAGGAGCCTCAAATATCAACAAAGCCCTAATTATCAGAGAAAGAGGAACGAACGAGCTAAATAAATTGCCATTTTTACAGAGCAAGTTGGGCGAACGAAATAAAAGGAGAAAGGGAATTATCACTGTATTTTGTTTGGGCTGACAATTATTTACGGGCCTTTAAAAATTAGGGTTTCATTGTTTTATTTTTTTAATTGTTTTTAAATTTGTAATTTCTTTTTATACCATTGTAAATTCTATTCGTGTGACTAGGGGACGAGCTACGGTGGTGAAGTTTGAGAATTCGCAACTCAGTGGCTCAGTTGTGGCAAGGTTTTGAGCGTAGAGTTAAGGCTAGTCGATAGCTGGTGTCGTGAGTTTACGTGTGTAAGCGTCTGACTCCTTAGTTTTTAGTAGAAACCTTGGGGGCACAGGGTTTTACCGAAGCTGGGGTAAATTATGTGTTGTTCTATTTTTGCATTTTAATTATTCTGCTATTATCTATGCTCCATGCTGAAATTATTTCATATACTTCCGCAATAAATTTTAATAATTTATAGTATCACCCTATTCAACCCTTCCTCTAGGGTGAAATCGATCCTACAATATTTAATATTCAATAATTAACTTTTAAGAATAATTAATTAATAATTACTACTAAATAATTAATTTTTAATGATTATGTAATAATTAAGAGTAATATTTAATAATAAAATTTAATACTTATGAAGTGATATTTAGTATTTAATAATTAAGTTTAAATGATTATTAATTAATAATGGCTATTTAAAAATTAGTAATTTATAATTGAAAACTCGGATAGGTATTTATAATTTACAACCAATGATTATTAATAAATAATTGATAATTACTAATTATTATTTATAGCCAATGATTATTTTTTATATTTAATAATTTATTATAAATAATTGTTAATAATTAGTAAATTATAGTTATATTTGTTAATTAAATTTAATAATTAACAAATACAATTAATAATTAATAAGTTATTAATTAATTAATTAATATCAAATAATTAATGATTAATATTCAATTATAATTAAGAAATAATATGTAATAATTAATAAGTAATATAATAATCAATCCTTACTATTAAATAATTAACATTAATAAGTAATTCCAATAAAATTTGAAAATTTCTTTCATAAAATTCAAAAAAATCAAAAAAATCATAAAATTCCAAAGTGAAATAAAATTAGATCTTTTTCAAAATTAAATTTTTATAAGGTTTAATATTAATATATAATTGTTTGTTATTTTTAATTAATAATAATTTATAAATTCTAGTTAATGTTTATTAATTATATTTAATAGTTAATAAATATAATTAATAATTGGTAATGAACAATTAATAAACTAGAAATAAATAAGTAATAATTAATAAATATATTTAATTGTTAATTAGATTTATTATTTGTAATGGTTCGTTTTTCTGTACCCTTTGAATCGGCAATAAACACACGCGTCTGACTCAAATTGCACGAAAAGACGGATCATCGTGGGTAATAAAGAAAAATAGACGGAGCAGAATATCACTAGAATGGAATAATATATAATATTGAATAAATATCTTTACAGCGGAAAACTTTTAAATACATATATCAGAGTCTAACCCAAATTCAACTTGGACAGTTATAAACATCTGTCCTTATAATTGCTGAAAAACATCAAACAAAACAACCAGACAGCAACGAATAATAGAATCCTTTGAATCGGGTTTGATAAACCAGCGTGAGAAAAACTCAATAATAAATGACAGTGTCATATGTCAGCCTTTGAATAAAATCCTTTTGAAAAGAAAGAGTATCTCATAAGACCACCTCCACACATAAACACGGACAGTCTTTTGCCTTATGATAACTAAAACACTTCTATATCAAAACATTTGATATTATTTTTAATGACATCTCTTTGAAAACATTTGCAAATAAACTTATTAATCTTAGCCGAATTTTTACCGTTATTATATTCTAGAATACCAGGCTTTACAAATAAATAGGTAAGTTCTTATTAGGAATGGATTTCCATAAAAATGACCAGGTGAAAGGGATTACCTTCCGACAGTACAATTCCGGAGGAATGTACCGAGGACCATCATAAAGGATCCTCTACTAATACAAGATCGACCTAACTCTGTAACTAAATAGTACCGAATATATCATCCCCCGATCGTTACCGACCTTTATCCGAGAGCTCTCTTCGCATATATCCACAATAATTACATCCCGAATGTCATAGCGGAAAAAAATACATCTAAAAGGGAATGATCATACCCTAATTGGGAATGACCCACTTAACCTTGCCACATCTAACCCTATTTCGGTCATTTCCGGTTGATGAGGCTTGAGGCAACGATTATCTTTTCATATAGCACATCTTTGTTCACTTTGAATGCCACATTGCCCACACGAATGATTTCTACAAACCTATAACTTCCTGAGCTCGTATCTCTCAAGAAAGGGTGTTAAGCTAAGAGAAGGTGTCTTCCCTGCCACCGACTGATATATCTTTATAGAGATCACTCAATGTGATTTAGAATGCAAGGTCAGACATTCTTCCATAAAAGTTCGTTCTAAGACTAAATGAAACCGAAGGTATTTTCCTCGGCCATCCTCGGCCGTTACTAGGCGAGAAGTCCTTATGGTTCTGAGATTTTTCATAACAAAAAGCCCACTGCTACAATATAGTGAATCGGAGGTTTATTCCCAATTAATCAACAAGTACTCTCCCATTATTATTCGTCTCAATATCTCCATCTTCAAATATCTTTATTCTTCTAACACGTAGATTGGTTCGAAGTGGATTTTGGATAGGAATCACCCAAATCTGACCCCGGTTCCTTCGAAATCCAATTATCGATAAAAAGTGAATATAAGTACATAGGATAATTAAGTCTCTTTTCACTTTAATTCTTCTCGGATGATTTCGAAATCTCTTTCTTTTGTCTTAGAGTAATTCTAAGTTAATTCACTCTTTTGCTTTGGATAATATTTCAAATTTTCTCACTTAACACTCGATCCAAATTCCATAACTTTTAGGTGGGTTAAAAACAATGTTATTTAAGACATCGTTTACGGTAAACCCTAAAATCAATCTTAGCAAAAATTATTAAGCAAATAGGACCATAGAAATCATTCTAATTTTAATCAATATCAATTTTTGTATTCAAAAAGTGCATGGGCAGAATAACGGTAAAGTCACCTTTTAAATTCCACGAATAGGACGAGTTCCCTCTTTGGATTTTAATACGAAATATAAGTAGATTATTTCTGTGCAATCCAAGTGTAGTTTATTCATTTTCGAGATTGCTTAAATTTTGGATAATACCAATCTTCTTTTATTTTGGAAAACTTAATATAATCTTTTTAGAGCATCCGGACTTTCCTTTCGATTTGTTCCACTCCTTGCCTAAGAAAAAAAAGGATGCCCGGTAAGTTTAGGGCACTGGTTGCTCCATTCCTAACCTTAGTTAAACACCTTGTTTTATCTTCTTAGATCTTATAGGAGGGACAAATGTACTAGTCGTTTCCGCATACTCAGTTATCAATTTTATTTTGGAATTGATTATAAAAATTCCAAAGTAACTTTCAAACACTTGATTTTACTTTTAAAAACATTCATAATAGATTCTAGGAAAAATTGTTAGGTTTAAACCTTCTTTTAAAAAGTCGTGGAAACTGTAGCAGAAAAGTGCTATGGAAAGTGCTTTATAAGCTTATTTGGTTTAAACAACTTTTTAGTATTTGAAAATTCATATTTTCCACTTCAAATCTCTTCTTAACTATTTAAATAGATTTATCAAATTTATTCCATATTTTTTTACAATCAAAAACGTTCATTTAAACGGATTTCCCATTATGGTCACTCAATGACACTAGCGCGATTTTTTTAGAAAATTAATTTGGACTTAATTCAAAATATACTTAACAAAATTTTGATTTTCTTTCCTTGTTTAGAAGATATGGATATAACAGTCCGGAATTTTCTTATCTCAAAGAATTGCAAGCTATATTCCACTCTACACACTCATTTGAACTTTTCGGCGTGAAATTGCGAATTACAGTTGCGCGACGCGCGTAGTTTTAACTCATTTTTCTACATTTGAAATAATCTGTTCAAATTGAATTTTATTACCTATAAAATCATTATAAATCAATATTTTCACTTTTTAAAGCTTTTAAAATGTATTTTCACTATTATCATAATATTATTATATTATTTTATTTCAATTATTTTAATATTAAAATTTAAATTCCAATTTCAATTCAATTTTAATTCTAACTTCAAATTAAACTCGATTAAAATTTAGATTTCAAATCTAATTTCAACTCTAGTTTAAATTTCAGCCTTAATCTTACTTTCAATTTACAAAATTGATTTCAATTTCACTATTTATCTCAATTTCAATTTCAATTTAACTTTCAATTTCAAATCCAATTTCACTTTTAATTTTACGTTCTATTTTATTTTAACTCTAATTTCAATTCTACTTAAAGGAGACTTATTTTCCAAAGTATATCATATCATCAAAATTGGTCTTATTTAATAAAGGGGATACTTAATCAAAGTGAGCATAATCGGGTTAACATTTATCACTAACATAATTATGGTCCATACACAAGCTAATATGATAAATAATCAAACCTATAAACACTTCAACTATTCAAACATAACACAAACTTATCCAAACATTCATAACAATATTTTAATGGGGTGTATATTTGCCTATGTAATAAGATGATTATTATGACAAATCAAAATAGATTTTATTTAAAATCGGTGAGAATTTTCTCACCTTTAATCAAATTGATTAACTTACTACCAACATTCGTTTAATTCAACGCTTTACTAGAACACCACCTAAACATTCTTCCACTTTTTCCAAGCACTCAACCACCACTCCATATCTCTTCTTGCTCTTGGCCATAGCCTCCCCCTTCCATATTGCTCATGTCCTCCACCCTAAACTCCCAAACTCAATGTCTAAGGTCATTTAAAGAAGAGAAGAAGAAGTGAATTAAAAAGATGTTAAAAAGTAAAAAACAGATTAATGCTTAAGCACTTCACTAGTTCTAACCCTCCTACCTCTCTTAAAGAGAGAAGCCATTAAAATAGCTTAGATGAAGAAGAGAATGATTTATGTGAAAATGAAGAGGTATGCATGACTATTTATGGGAAAAGGTTTGGAATAAAATATTATTATGTAAAATGACCAAAATACCCTTTACTTACTTTTAAGAAACCTTACTTTTTTCAACACTTAATATCACATCTCAAATCATGATTTATGTCACTTTCACTTAAGGAGTAAGAAAAGTGAAGTAATAATTATGTTTGGTTGATTTGACATATTTTGGAATTTTGTGCTTACATTTTCTTAACAAAATTCTAGACTTTTCTAGGCATGTTTAGTAAAAGTAAACTTGATTAGTGAATTAATTGGTACTTATACTATTTGAATATATGTTTATATATAAGAAAATAAAGGTGCGACAACGTTGCGACAACTTAATCGATAAAATGTTGATTTTCGACGAAATATTTTACGGTCACATTTTAACGTTTTAGTTAACCTATTTATTTATGTAAAAAAAATAAAACAGAACATTTTTCTTATTTTCAATAAGTTGAAACATGTCTATTCATATTTAAATAATATCAAGATTTCTATTTTTACAGTGTATGTAAAATTGACTAAATGTGAAAAAATTCGGATATTTTTTGTAAAATGTTTATAAACGCATATATAAATCTTTTAATATACTTCTATTATCTTTATTATGTGTTTTTAATGATATTTAACTTTTCAAATAATTGTTTAAACCTACTTATTTAAGCATTTATTTATTTTTAACAAAACTCAACTTTTGCTGATTTGTTCTAAAATTTAAATTTATGTTTTTAATTAGTAATTATGGGAACAAATAATTCTCCATTATTATTATTTATTATATATATAACATATTTATTTCAGTTTTAAACCCTTTTTAAATTTAAAATAAACAAAATCTCTCATTTTCAAAGTAACGAAATTACGGGTCGTTACATTCTTCCTTACTTAAAAGAATTTTATCCTCGAAACGAAAGTTAGATAACGAAATTTATCTCATACTCGTATCCTCAAATATTCTGACTTATTTATACCGATGATAGAAAATGCATATATAAAAGAAGGTTGATACCATAACAGTACTAAAACAAATTATACTAAACATATAGAGATTTCTCACACTATCTTGAGTACTTATCACGTAATTAGGGTTATTATACATATATCAAGTCAAAGTTCTATTATACCCATCCTAGTGTGTACTGCACATTTAAGATAATATATACAACAACCAAACAAGACTATACATCCAAAAACAACCACATTGATACTATATCAACATAAATGAATGCATCTGCATAACCCATCCCTTGACCTGAGCATGTGCTACACCAAAGGTCTATGCACACACACACACACACCACAACATAAGTTTACCCTTATATCTTAGTATCTACTATTTAAGATAACAATACAACTGCTATGTAGACAGACCCAAAACATCATACTATATGCGATATTTGATTCGATCTATTATTTGAATCCACAACTTTACTTCCAAACTAGTATCGATCCCTCGATTTTCTAGTGCGCACTTTGATTAGGCTTCTTGATCACAAACCCTAGTTTTCCTTGCATGGCTCTCAACTATGATAGAAAACTTGAGTACATAATCACAAACTCTCATCAATGTTTGCCGTCAAGAATCGAGTGATAAATCCTTTCTCGGATTGGTGTAAACACCTCAAAGTTCTGTACTCAAATCTTAGATCAAAAATTTATACACTGAAATGATCTATGTTTAACTTATGTACCTATTCACATTCATTTTTACCTAATACATTTTATCAAAATTCCTATTAATCCAAATTTATTTCACAACCATTTACTTTCTACTAGATTCATTATTACTTAAGCATACAAATATGACTTAAATTTATATGATATACCTTTACTTCCTAAGAGTATATATACATATCCCTAAACTTCAAACCGTTATTACTTCAATTTGGGTGTTTAACAAATGTGGAATTCTACTATTATCTCGAATTAATAAGTTAATCCTTGGTTTTATTTCCCTAAGGTCTTGATTTAGCTAATATTATTTGTCTTATCCATATGTTAATAAGACAACTTTACTAAGTGTACATCTTTTTATTACTAATTATATGATTATCTACTTAACTCATTTACCTATCCATTTCTAAATCCAATTTCTTAACCATAAATCCATCAAATACCTTATAGTTAAATTGTGAAACTTAATTCACATGTTATTTGTTACTTAAACATTTTCATCCAACAATCAACCTACTAACCACGTTATTCAAAACTTCCCTTTTTTAAAAACTTTTTTCTAACCTATCCACTTTTAATCTTACTTCATTTCGAATTACAAATGTTTCTCGAAATGTATCACTAATTCAAAGTTTTATATTAGGATGATATTTCTTATATCTCTTACTCCTAAATTTCACTTTGATTTTAATCTAATCAAAAGGTCTAAATTTCAAATTATCTTATCTTTTTTATAAGTTGCAGAGCTTACCCTTTTATATTATATTTATCCAAAGTCTCGATTTAGGCTTATCTTCTTCTATCTTATTGATAAGAATTTTTCTAAGTGTGCATTTTCTTTTTACTTTCTCTAATTACAACTTCTAGCTTCGACATTATCATCGAATATCTTATATTCAAATTATGAATTTTACTTCACAAGATATTTTTACTTAGTTTTTAAATCCATCAATTTTAATGATCATTAAATCATTATTTCTTAATAACCAAATGTCTAGGGGTATATGATTAAAGTTCTAAATTCTAACTTTCAACTAATTGATTCTATATGGAATATCTTATAGTTAAATCATGCAATTCCAACCTTAAGATGTCCTTCATTAACTTGTTTTTAATCAATTCAAGTTGCTTATTTATTAATCTATGTTTCAAACAACAATTTATTTTCTAACTTAATATTTTTCAAAAATATTCCTTTTTTACTTTCAAACATATACTTAGGTAAAATTATTTCATTTACCACCTTCTTTAAAACAAAAACCATTTTTATAAAATTAACAAGTACGCGCTCATATATATAATAATATCATAACTCATTCTAGGATGTTACTAACCCTATCTCCAATGAGTTACTCATCCTAGGATATTAATAATCCTATCTCTGATGAGTCTTTACCCTACCAAAGCCAAAGTTCTCGTTTAACCTTCAACACTAATACCAAATGTAATGGCCCGTTTTTCCGTATCCTTTGAATCGACAATAAACCACACATGTCTGACGCAAATTGCATGAAAAGACGGACCATCGAGGGTAATAAAGAAAATAGACCGTATAGAATCTCACACGAATGGAATAGTATATAATCTTGAACAAATATCTTTACAGTGGAAAACTTTTAAATACATATATTGGAGTCTAACCTAATTCCATCTTGGACAGTTACAAAATTTTGTCCTTGCAATTGCTGACAAACATTAAACAAAACAACCTGATAGTAGTGGATAATAGAATACGTTCATACATAGATGAATATCTTAAGCTCTCCTTTGGAAAATCCAATCGTTTTCAACTAAACCTGAAACTACTCGAAACTGAACCGAGTATTGAAAATCCCCGGATCAGGCTTGTTTAAACCAGCGTGAGAAAAACACAATAATAAATGACAGTGTCATATATCAGTCTTTGAATAGAATCCTTTTGAAACGAAAGAGTATCTCATAAGACCACGCCAATACATAAACACGGTCAGGTTTTTACCTTATAATAGCTAAAGCACTTTTATATCAAAACATTTGATATTATTTTTAATGATATCTCTTTGAAAACATTTGCAAATAAACTTACTAATTTTAGCCGAAATTGTTACCATTATTAAACTCCAGCATACTAGGGTTTGCAAACAAATATGTAGGTTCTTATTGGAGAATGGATTTCCGTACAAATGACCAGGTGAAGAGACTATCTTCCAACAGTACATCTCTAGAGGAATGCACCGAGGACCATCACAAAGGATCCTCTACCAACACAAGATCGGCCTATCTCTATAACTAGATAGTACCGAATATATCATCCCCCGATCGTTACCGACCTTTATCCGAGAGCTCACTTCGCATACATCCGCATTAATTTATATCCCAAACGTCATAGCAGGTATATCTAGAAGGGAATGATCATACCCTAAATGGGGATGACCCACTTAGCCTTGCCGCATCTAATCTTGTTTCGGTCATTTCCGGTTGATAAGGCCCGAGGCAACGATTACCTTTTCACATAGCTCATCTTCTTTCACTTTGAATGCTGCATTGTCATTCCACATTCACACGACCGATTTCAAGAAAGGGAGTTAAGGTAAGAGAAGGTGTCTTCTCCGCTACCGACTAATATACCTTTATAGAGATCACTCGATGTGACTTAGAATGCAAGGTCAGACATTCTTCCAAACAAGTTCGTTCTGGGACTCAACGAAACTGAAGGTACTTTCCTCAACCATTACTAAGCGAGAAGTCCTTATGGTTTTGAGATTTCTCATAATAAAGAGACCACTGCTACAATATAGTGAATCGGGAGTTTATCCCCAATTAATCAACAACTAGTCCCTCGTTATTATTCGTCTCAATACCTCCATCTTTAAACATTTTTATTCTTCGAACACGTAAATTGGTTCAAAGTGGTTTTCGGATAGGAATCACCCAAATCCGACTTCGGCTTCTTCAAAATCCAATTATCGATAAAAAGTGAATATGAGCATACATGGTCATTAAATCTCTTTTCACTTTAATTCTTCTTGGATGATTTCGAAATCTCTTTCTTTTGTCTTAGAGTACTACTAAGTTAATTCATTCTTTTGCTTTGGATAATTTTTCAAATTTTCCCATTTAACACTCGATCCAAAGTCCTTAACTTTTAGGCGGATCAAAAACAATGTTATTTAAGACATCGTTTATAGTAAATCATAAATCAATCTTAGCAAACATTATTGAGTAAATAAAATCACATAAATCATTCTAATTTTAATCAATATCAATTTTTGTATTCAAAAAGTGCTATGGGCAGAGTAACAATGAAATCGCCTTTTAAATTCCATAAATAGGACGTGTTCCCTCTTCAGATTTTTATACCAAATACAAGAAGATTATTTCTATGCAATCCAAGTTGTAGTTTATTCATTTTGGAGATTGCTTAAATTTTAGATAATACTAATCTTCTTTTATTTTGGAAAACTTAATATAATCTTTTTGAGTATTTGAGCTTCCTTTCGATCTGTTACACCCCTCGCCTAAGAAGAGGAAAACAAAGGCCATGTAAGTTCAGGGCATTGGTTGCTTCATTTTCCAACCTTAGTTAAACATCTTGTTTTATCTTTCCAAATCTCACAGGCGGGACAAATGTACTAGTCGTTTTCGCATACTCAGCTATCAATTTTATTTTGGAATTGATTATAAAAATTCCAAATTATCTTTCAAACACTTGATTTTCCTTTTAAAAACACTCATTGTAGAATCTAGGAAAATTCGTTAAGTTTAAACCTTCTTTTAAAATGTCGTAGAAACGGTAGAAGAAAAGTGCTTTATAAGCTTATTTAATTTAGACAACTTTTAAATATTTGAAAATTCATATTTTCCACTTCAAATCTCTTGTAAACTATTTAAATAGATTTATCAAATTTATTCCATATTTTTCATAATTAAAAATATTCATTTAAACGGATTTCCCGTTTATGGTCAATCAACTGCACCAGCGCGGTCTCTCTATAAAATTGATTTGGACTTAATTCAAAACATGCTTAACGAAATTTTATTTTCTTTCTTTTTTTATAAGATATGAATATAACATTCCGGAATTTTCTTATCTTGAAGAATTTCGAGCTATATTCCACTCTACACACTCACTTGAACATTTCGACACGAAATCGTGAATTACCGTTGCGCGACGCACCTAGTTTTAACTCATTTTTCAAATTTTGAAATAATCTATTCAAATTGAATTTCATTACCTATAAAATCATTACAAATCATTTTAAATAAATATTTTCATTTTTTAAAGCTTTTAAAATATATTTTCACTATTATCACATATTATAATATTGTTTTATTCATATTATGTTAATATTAAATTTTAAATTTCAATTTCAATTTCAATTTCAATTCAGTTTAATTCTAACTTCAAATTAAACTTAATTAAACTTATATTTCAAATTGAATTTCAATTCTAATTTAAATTTCAACCTTAATCCCACTTTCAATTTCAAAATCAATTTCAATTTCAATTTCACAATTCATGTTAATTTCAATTTCAATTTAACTTTCAATTTCAAATCCAATTTCATTCTAATTTCACATTCTCTTTTATTTTAACTTTAATTTCAATTCTACTTAAAAAGAGACTTATTTTTCAAAGTACATCATATCACCAAAATTGATCTTCTATAACAAAGGGGATACTTAATCAAAATAAGCATAATCGAGTTAACATTTATCACTAACATAATTATGGTCCATATACAAACTAATATGATAAATAATCAACACCATAAACACTTGCAACTATTCAAACATAATGCAATTATATCCAAATATCCATAACAACATTTTAAAGGGGTGTATACTTGCATATGTAACAAGATGATTATTAAAACAAAATCAAAATATATTTTATTTAAAAGCAATGAGAATTTTCTCACATTTAACCAAATTGATTAACCTACTCCCAACATTCATTTAATTCAACGCTTCACTAACCACCAGCTAAACATTCTTCCACCTTTTTCAAGCGCTCGGCCACCACCCCACATCTCTTATTGCTCTTGACCATAGCCTCCCCCTTCTATATTGCACGTCCTCCTCGGTAAACTCCCAAACTTAAGGTCTAAAGCCATTTAAAGAAGAGAAGAAGAAGAAGTGAATTAAAAAGACGTTACAGAGTAACAAGTGGGTTAATGCTTAAGCACTCAACTATTCTTAATCCTCCCAACTCTCTTAAAGATAGAAGTCGTTAAAAATAGGCTAAAGGAAGAAGAAGAGAATGATTTGTGCGAAAATGGAAGAGGTATGCATGACTATTTATAGGAAATGTTTGGAATAAAATATCATTATGTAAAATGACCAAAATATCATTTACTTACTTTTGAAGAAACCTTACATTTTTCAACACTTAACATCACATTTCAAATCATGATTTATGTCATTTTCACTTAAGGGGTAATAAAAGTAAAGTAGTAATTATGTTTAGTTTGATTTGATATGTTTTGAAATTTTGTGCTTACTTTTTCTTAATGAAATTCTAGAATTTTCTAAGTATGTTTAGTAAAAGTAAACTTTATTAGTGAATTAATTAATACTTATACTATTTGAATATATGCTCATATATAAGAAAATAAAGGTGCGACAACGTTGCGATAACTTTTAATCGAACAAACTTTGATTTTCGACAAAATATTTTACGGTCACATTTTAACGTTTTAGTTAAACTATTTATTTAAGTAAAAAAAATTAAAAATGAACTTTCTTCTTCTTTTAAACAAATTAAAACACGTCTATTCATATTTTTAAATTATATTTAAATAATATCAAAATCTTCATTTTTACACTATATGTAAAACTGACAAAATGCAACAAAATTTAGATATTTTTGTAAAACGTTTATAAACACATTTTTAAATACTTTAATATACTTCTATTATTATTTTTGTTAGGCGTTTTTAATAAGATTTAAATTTTCAAATGAATATTTAAACCTATTTATTTAAGTATTTATTTATTTTTAACAAAACTTATCTTTTGTTGATTTGTTATAAAATTCAAATTTATACTTTTTGAATAGTAATTATAAAAATAAATAATTTATCCATTATTATTTATTATATATAACATATTTATTTAAGTTTTAAACCCTTTTAAATTTAAAATAACAAAATTTCTTATTTTCGAAGTAACGCGTCGTTGCATTCTTTCATACTTAAAAGCATTTCATCCTCGAAATTACGTGTCGTTACATTATTGTAAATAAGTAATAGTTAAAAAATATAATTAATAAGCTAGAAGTGAACGAGTAATAATTGATAAATAAATTTAATTGTTAATTTATAATTAACCGTTTCGCTCCTCTAACTTTTCGTTTCCCGCTTCTTATTTTTCATTCCCTCTTCTTAGCTTTTAGTACCCGCCTATCGTTTCGTTTCCCTGTTAACTTTTCTAAAAACCGCTTATCTTTCTCGCACTTCACCTTTACTTCTCATTCTCCCCAATACTGTCATGATGTCTTCTTATAACATAAAACGTAAGTACTAGATGTAAAATGAAGTCATCTTTGTTTTCCAGAATTGGAAAGTACAATTCCATTCTCGACCATGTTCTTGAGGATACTCACACTATCGTTGGCGAAACTGTAATAATTCTCAGCTATTTTTTTAAATATTTTTATTTTAATTTCGTCCAATGTCTGGATTTTGTGCTATCTTTTTGTTTAGGTCATTATGGATCTGGAATTATGTTTTGGATCCGTTTAACATTGATTTTTTATAATCTCAAAATCAGATGTTTATCTAATCGTTAAATGTTGACAATATAGTTGAACTTTCACAGTCTAAGTTACCAGTTAGATTCAGTTGTTTTATAGTAAGTTATCTAGTTCAATTTTTGGATTTTGTTCATTAATCTTTATTTATTGGAGTATTTGCACTGTTACCTGTAAATGTCAAGTGGTTCATTGGGATTTCTGTATTTTGAAGAATAGTTGATCTCTATTCTACTCATCAGTCATCTAAAATGCTTCATTTAAGTCTGTCTTTATTTGATATGATTATAGTTTTTTTAAATTGTAACAACTGGATTGCCATCAAATGGATCCTGGAAATGGTCAAAGGTTGAATGGAAATGCAAGCTACAGCATTTCACCAAATACACCTCCTATTGTGAGTTGTCGGACATCTAAAAGGAAGGGTATGCCTCATCGATCCCCTATTTTGTGAAAATTAAAAGAATGAAATAAATAAAAATAGTATATTGATATACAGACTAAATGAATATTGTGGAAATTTTTAGGATATGATAAGATACATAAATGAAGATAATTGCAAAAAGGATGGCTTTTTTTGAATTTATTTTGTACATATTAGCCCAAGTGGGAGTGCATTACTCTATTTTAGTTGTGAAATCATACTCTCTATTAATTGTGTGTAGATTATATAGGTGTTGTATTTTTGTTATCTGCCTGTTAGCTCAAAGCAGAATGCTACATTTTTTTTATCTGCCTGTTACAAGTTCCAGAAAACTATCATTTATGTTTTGTGTTTTTATACTTATTAAGTCTAACATAACCAAATTTGTATCGTGTTATTTGAGTGCACAACATTCTGTATTTACTTTGATTTTATTGCTCTATCATGTTGTTGGTACTATTAGACAGGATCAAATTGCATTTTTACTGCCGTTAAGTTTTACTTTCTGTTACTGCATATTTATTCATGGTGATCTGAAGGAAGTCTTTGTCATAATTCAGATAATTCTTCAGTAGGTTCCTCTGTTATGCGTATGTTGCATAAGGTAATGTTATACAAACATGGTATTTATACTTTAAATGTCGATATTTAAAAAAAATTATTTACCGACAATGAAGGAATAATCAAGCATACATGAATGTACTAGGTGAGGATTTGGGACCTTTGAGCTGCAAGGATCTTGACCTACTCGAGAATCAGCTTGGTTCATCGATAAAGTATGTCAGATCAACACAGGTATTGAAATGAATAACCATTACCATTAATTTCTTGAAGTACTTATAAGTACTGAGCTTATTCACTATTATTTATCAATTTACAGACCCAGATGATGCTGGACCAGTTCTCGAAACTCCAAAGAACTGTAACATAGCATTTATAAATCCACTGAATATGTTCTAGTCTATGTTTACTTATTATATTCTTATGAACTTACAGGATAAAATGCTGCATGAGTCTAACAAAGATCTCCGGGGAAAGGAAACGAACTCTACACTTATTATGGTTGCAAATTTGCAAATATTATCAATTTGATTTGGTTACATGTAGCAGCAAGAAAGTAGCCAGGATAACATTCATCAAGTGATGACGTCAAGAGCTGATATGTCGGTGGTCTTTATATTATTATAGTAAGTGAACCTGATATTTCTTTGCTTTTAATTCTTTAAATATTTGTTGGACATCTAGTGTATTTGGGTTTTTGTGCTTGTTCAACTGTTCCAATACAAATAGTAAAATCAATGCTAGCATGTCAAAACCCAACATATATCTTTATATATTTTGAAATGGATCTAAAATTATTTTGTTTTGAAATGGGATAATTGTTTTTTCGAAAAAAGGTCCATTTTTTAATCTTTTCCGATTCTTTCATATATATGACTACGAACCAATTTATATTAAAGTTGTGTTTGCTCCCGAACCATTCTTAGAATAAGGAAATATGGATAGAATCAATTTGTGCAAAATTGAAAATTATTGTATAACTCTGTGAAAACTTGTCCCAATTGAGGCTGTTGTAATTCCTTGCTTTGCCTGTTACAAGTGGGAATGTTATTTATTTTATTAACATTCTCATATATAGTGTGTGTAATCAGTTTAGTAACTATTACTCAGAAGCTTGAGTATATTTTTGTTACATTGCTGCCATATATAATCATTATATCTACGATGAGCGTAGGCACTAATTTATCTATCTTTATTAATCCAGGTCAAAGTTCCAAATGCAGTTTCGTGGTAAATGCATTATGAACACAAGAATGGAACTCATGGATTTGGAGATAAGTAGTATCATATCATACTTTCAAATTAAAATTTATTTATATTATGAAGTTCCCTTATTCTTATATTCTAATAGTAAAACCATAGCTCTCTTGAACAGAGATACATTATTCTTTAATTTCTATTGGTCTTCTTAGTTTTATGTAATCTAGTAGTAATTGTACATTGGCAGAATTAGCAGATTGTTCTATAGATGTTGCACTTCTTTATGAGTGTTGTATCGTATCTTAAGTATAGATTAATTGTGGGTGGCGTATCTATTTGAATTTATGGATTATTTACTTGAAAAGAATTAACTTTATCTTGAATGCTTGTACTAATGTATTATTATTTTTTGGTTATAGTGTAGCTATTTAACATGCAAATGTTTTTTTTATGATTTGATATTGTTTTAGGTTTTAAAATTTGAAATGGTATTAGATTTTTTTTTTTTGCTTCAGCTAACATTTGCTTTGGTCTTTTAACCTATGTTGCTTTGATTAAACAATCGAAGCAAATGGAGATGATGCAAAAGACTAACGGTTGTTGGACTGAAGCAAATGATGTCTTTTGCTTCGATCGTTCGGTGACGATCAAAGCAGAAAATGCTAGCAAATGACGCTCATTTGCTTCGGTCGTTAAGGAAGGATCGAAGCACAAGGGCTTTGTTTGCATTGGTCATTACTAAACAATCGAAAAAAAAAAACGTGTCATTTCGGTCGTCATCAAACGATCGAAACAAAAGACGTCATTCGCTTCGGTTCAACAACCGAAGCAATAGATATTACACTTTCATCTTTATTTACTTCGGTCATTGAACCAAAGCAACATGGGTAAAATTACTGAAGTAAATGACCTGTTTTATACTAGTGAAAGGAAGATTAGATAAAAAGGAAATTAGAAGTCGTTTATATAATTTGATCATGCTTTTATTTTTCAATCATACTCTGTGTTACTTATGGACAGTGTACGGGTCTTGTTTTTTCGTATTCGGTTATTCTTATTGTTATTGGATTTGACTAAAATATAATTCTATAAGTATCTAGAAGAAATTCGAGAATTATATAGCACAGTTATCTTTGGTAATGCTATGCTGTACGTATAAATTCGTTTTGTTCTTTTGGGACAAATGCTAAGAAAATTTATTCATTGAGATGTTTATGAGGTGATCTTCGCTTTTATGTATTGTCTGTTTATTTCCCACAGACCGGAGTTGAGTTTAGCAAAAATCCGTCGATTGGTTTTGAAGCGCTCGGTAAGCGGAGGAATGTGCTTATACTTGAAACCGCAATCACTCCAAAACATATACGTGTTTATGCTTTAGAAGAGGTTCATGGTTGCTTCAAGATGTTGGAACATATATGGAGATTCGAGATCTGTTTCACATGGTCGAACACATGTAGTTGTTGAACTATTTTGAGATATGAGAATCCATGTGTTGTTCCGAGATCTGTTCGAGTTGGGTACTCATATGGAAGACCCGTTCGAGTGGTGAGTCGGTGCTAGAATGTCGGACGTAGCCTTACCAACAAATATGACTAAAACCAAAGATAAGATGCATAGCCAAAAGTTTAGCAACCCATGAGGGTGCGTGCGACTCCATCCTAATGTTACATACATATATGCATACAGAGCGATGCATATGGCTAGTTTGGTCAGCCACGTGTTTCCTGTGGTACATTCACTAGGATGTATGCTACTTCGAAAGGATATCTCTGATCCTTGTGTAGTAGATCGAAATCGGCTTTGATTCAAGGAGATCTACGTGGAAATCCTACACAATTAACACGCCTCAGCGGTTGTGATTGTATAACTATTATTGTTGTGATGTACACTCACATGCATCACATCTATGTAATTATTTATATTTTACATCTTAGACATTATTACAATATCACTAGATTTTATAATGAAAATGGTTTGGTTATCGTAAGGTAAAAATCCGTTCATGTTTATTTGCAGTGTTGTCATACGAGATGCCCTTATTTTGAAGGGCTTTACAAATATAATAATCTAAATGATTCGAGTTTTTCACGCTGGTTTACCAGATTGATCTGGGTGTTATTTTCTTATAATGGTTTGGTCATCTCGAGTATATTACTAGATTTAGCCGTGGTTCATTAGAGCTCTTGGAGAGGAGCTTGATGATTTCCTACCATATTTTATTTCCACTGCATTACTTATTTTGTATATATCATCATTTTTGAAGACAAACTGTTATAACTGTTTAGGATGATGGTAGGTTAGTTTACTTTGATTGATGATATCAAAGTTTTCTTTTTGGTAAAGGCCTTTTGAGATATTATATATTATCGTTTCGTGTGTGAAATTTTGATATTGTGTTCTTCTTTCTTATTACGTTTCTTTTAGTTTTCTTTTACCCTAGCGTTTTGTCTTTTGGACACTTAGGTGCCCAGCACGTGAATATCATGGATGTATTAGTGTCAACATTTAAAGGTCGAAAAGGCTGACTGCTACATGTAGTATCAGAGTTGAAGGTTAAGCGAGAACCTTGTTTTTAGTGGGTATAACTCATTTAGAGATAGCGTAATGGATTGCCTTATTATGAGTTGAGTGTATTATATATGTGAGAGTGCGTATTTGTTATTGTTATAAAAAAGTTTTGTATTGTGTTGATTGGTTTGTTGAGTGGCTTATGGATTCTGATAAATACGAGTGGCTATCGTTATTGATAAGGATCTCTAAACAATTGAACAAGACAAACCGACATAGTATTATTTTCAAAATTGGTAAATGAAATGATTTTACCTAGGATTAAAAGAATATTTTTGAAAATTGATATAGTTATTTATGATGTGTTTGTTAAGAAATGATAATATTCAATCATCATCTATTGTTTGATCAGTTGTGTTTGACCAGCTTAGGAGCAGTTTTACATTTTCACCGCACGGGTTGGGTAGAAAGTAACCCGTCGGAGCATTGAAACAAATACATTGTAAATTAAATTTCACAGTTTCACGATAAAGGCATTTGGTGATAACATTTGGTTAAATTTTAACTTTATAAAAGTTGTTTATTATAGTCTTTGGGAAAGAAAGATATTTTGGAATAAATACTTGTGCAATAGTTTTATATAAGAAACCGACTTATATAAATATGGTTTATAAATATAGTTTATAAATATGAAAAGGATTTAAACTGAGAATTTGAGAACATAAATCCTGGTGTATTTGGAAATTGTTTTTCAAAGTTTGTGAAGAGAAAATAATACCAGTATTATTTGAAAGTAAATATTTGAGAAATTGATTTATGAAATGGATATCCTAGTACTAAATCATATTTATGAAGTATTTGATATCGTTTTGGAAATATTTTTTCTTAAGTCCGAAAGGTATGGTTCGGATGTACTAAACTCACTTTTGTCGTTGGAAAATAATTCTGGTGATGACTACAGCATCATCGTCATTTATTTTTGAGTTTCTAAATAAGAGGATGCTACTATAGTAGCTATGCTACAAAGTTGTTTTGGTAAAACAGATTTTGATTTAAATCCCAAAAGTATGACTTGATATACAAAAGTTATAAGCATATATTATTTCAAAATAATTTGAAATGAAAATTAGGTGTTTAGTTTTTAAGTTGTTGTTAAGATATTTTATGGACTCATGTATCCTATTCATTAGGGTAGTTTGGTTCGTGCATCTTATTATGATACGTTATTTAGAAATTTTCAATTGCTGAAATGAAACGTCATTTTGAACAATTTGGGATGGTCAAAACTTTGGAATTTGTATAAGAAACCGAAGCTAAGTGTTTATAAAAGTTAAGTTTTATATAACGCTTGATTTTAAAAGGTAGTAACTAAAAAAAAGTTTAAAATGTTGAACATACTTGCTAAGTAAAATGAATTGGATGTTTTTGTTATATGCTTTTAGGATGTAGTGGAGTATTATATGAGTATGAACTTAAGTTATACAATGTTTATTAACTTGGAGTAAAGTTTTATAAAATGATTTATAAGTGATTTTATTACTAAATGAGAAATAATACTAAGTGATAGGGAGTGTGAATCAAAATGGAAAGTAATTGGAGTAGTTAAGAAACCAACGAAATAAATATGCAAGTTGTACATAGATTATTTTATTCGCATACCAATCATGGATCTAAGATTTCGAGCACATGGATTTTGAGGCGATTTTCATCGGTCCATACAGGGATTTTTCACTTGATTCTTGACAGCGAACACTTGATACAAATTTTTGATATGACCCTGAAATTTTCTATCATGGATATGGCTATGTAAGGAGAACGAAAGTTTCTAATCAAGGAACTTGATCGAAGTTTGCACTAGAGAGGTCAAGTGAGATATACTAGTTCGAAAGCGAAATTTATGTGATGAGCTAGTGATCAGACTGGATATCACGTACAAATGATATATGTATATCGTACGGGCTTTAGCACAATTGCATACTATGTTTGTTGGCTTGTGGAGAGTTTAGGGAATGACTCTTCAAATTGTTTGAGGTAGCATGAGTGATCGACTAAATAATACCTGAGGCTGTTAAGCGTAAGGTACGCTTAGTAGATTGGTTGTCTTCCTTGTGAGATGAGAAAGTTTCTGAACATGGGTGAACCATAATGATAAATATTACGGTACTGTATAGTATGGTTATGTGATTATTTCTTTGGTTGCTAGTGATTGCAACACCATTAGGTATTGATGTGTGATTGTTGCTTTTGTTGCTTGTGTCGGTATTTTGAGAATAAAATATTCTAAGTGGGGGAGAATGTAACGATCCAGATTTTTGAACATCGTATAATTGAATAATAGAATTAGTTAAATATTTAAATCGTGGATTTAATGTGAATTAAAAACCAGTACAAAAGCTAATTTAAATTCTTTTTAGATACGTATTATAGTATTTTATTAAATATATTAGTTTTATAAATAAATTAGTATATGTGTGTATCTTTTTAAAGGTGTTTTAGTATATTTAAAAGTTTGGAAAAGAGGTTTAGTAATTTGTAAATGAATATAAAGGAGTTTTTTTAGATTATAACACTTATGTTATAATGGACGATTTTGTAAATTGATTAAAAAGGTATATTAACTTGTTTAATAAGTGAAGATGTATATAGAATGTTAAATGAGTGTTTCAAAGTTAATGACAAGTATAAAAGTGATTTTGGGTTTATAGTAATGATGTTTGGGCAACAATTATTTAAACCCATTTAACTGTACTTTTGAAAAGTGATTAGATCTTTAAAATGGAGTTTTAAAGATAACGGTTAAGCATAGTGCTTTAAGTTTGTTGTAAACAATGTATTAGTAACATTTGTTTTCTAAACCCTGGAATAATATACTAAAGTGGTAAAATATTGTTAAATGATTTTGAAAAATACATAGATCTTTAATAATGGAATTAATGTATGAATTGGTTTTGGGTTTATTGTGGCAATGTGTTAATAACATTCATCTTTAACCCATTTTAACTATACTTATGAATATAAATAGATCTTTAAAAGGAACGTTTTAAAGATAATCATAAGTGAAATGGTTTTGGGTTTGTAGTAACAATGTTTGAGTAACATTTGCCTTAAGCTCTTTGAAATTGATTTGTGAATATACTTATATGGTTGGGATAAGTATATGAATACTCTTGAGAAGTATTGGAACATGTTGAAATGAAAAGTGAAGTTTAATTAATAAATGGAGTTTTATTTATGAAGATGTTTATTGAGTAAAAAGGAGTTTCACTATTAAAATTGGGTTTTAAAAAAGGAAGCTTAATTAAAAAGGAAGTAGAAGTAGTTTATATGACTTGATCGTGCTTTTGTGTTTTTATCATGCTTTGTGTGTCACTTACTTATGGATAATATGCGTGAATTAGTTTCCCGTATGTGATTATTCTAATTGTTATTGAATTTGACCGAAATATAACTCTGGGAGTATCTAGAAGAAACACGAGAATTATATAATACAGTTATCTTCGATGATGCTATACTATATGTAACTCATTTTTCTCTTCTAAGAAAAATGATAAGGAAATCTATTCGCGTAAACGGTTAGGAGGTGATCTCCGCTCTTATGTATTGTATGCTTTTCCACAGAATCAGAGTTGAGTTTACGAGAAATCCATCGATTGGTTTTGGAGCGCCCGGTAAGCGGGTGAGTGTACTTATATGATACGACTTGAAACCGCAACCATTCCAAAACCATATATGTGTTATGCTTTGAAAGAGGTTCGTGATTGGTTCGAGATGTTTGAATCTATGTGGAGATTCGAGATTTGTTTGAAATGCTCATACACTTGTAGTTTTTCATGATCTATTTTGGAATCCATGTGTGGTTCCGAGATATGTTTGAGTTTGAGACTCATGTGGAAGATCTGTTCGAGTGATGACCCGTGTGCTCGAATGCCAGACGTAGCCTTACTAGCGGATATGACTAAGACCAGAGATATGATGGATATCCAAAGGGTAAGCAACCTATGAGGGTGCATGCGACTCCATCCTAGAGTTACTTACAGATATGCATGCAGGAACGATGCACTCGGCTAGTTTGGCCAACTATGTATTTCCTATGGTACATTGACTAGGGATGTATACTACTTCAAAAGGATATCTCTGATCTTTGTGCAGTAGATCGTAGCCAGCTTTGATCCAGGGAGATCTACGTGGAAATCCTACATAATTAGTGAACGCGCCTTAGCGACTATGATTGTATACCTATTATTGTTGCGATATCCACTCATATGTATCACAACTATGTGATTATTTATATATCACATCTTTGACATTATTATAATATCACTAGATTTTACAACAGAAATAGTCTGGTTATCGTAAGGAAAAACTTATTTGCGTTTATTTGTGACGTGTTATTACGAGATGCCCTTATTTTGAAGGGTTTCACAAATATAATAATCCATATGATTCGAGTTTCTCACCTGGTTCACCAAACTGTTTCAGGTGTTAATTTCTTATAATGTTCGAGTCGGCTAGAGTATATTTTCAAATTTAGTTGTGGTTTATTGGATCTCTTGGAGAGGAGCTGGATGATTTCCTACGATATTTTATTTCCACTACATTACTTATTTCGTACTTATCATCATTTATGAGAACATGCTGTTATAACTATCCATGTTGATGATAGGTTAGTTTAATCTGATTGATGTATGTATATCAATGTTTTCTTTTTGGTAAAGACCTTTTGAAATATTATATGTTATCGTTCCGCGTGTGAGATTTTGATATTGTTTTCTTCTTTCTTGTTCTGTTTTTTTTCGTTTTCTTTTACCCAAACGTTCTGTCTTTTCGGCACTTGAAGTGAATACCGTGGATGTCGACATTGGAAGGTCTAAAAGGTTGATGTTATTATATATATATGTCTCTGTATGTGTGTTTATTAATAATTTTTAAAGCAAGGAGAGTAATGCTAAAATTGCTCTTGCATTAAGGGAAATGATATAATCACTCTCTCTTCAAGGAGAGTATGGTTGTACTCCTCTCATATTGGTGGAAATCGTTAGGTACTATGCTGAAACATTAACTGTCATATGATTAATATGTCGATCCTGGTGATTTCTACCAATAAGAGAGCAAGTACAATAATACTCTCCCTAAGAAGAGTGATGATAGAATTGCTCTTGCATTAAGAGAATTACGATAACCACTCTCTCTTTAAGGAGAGTATGGTTGTACTTGCTTTATCGTGGGTGGAAATCACTAGATACCACATTGATATCATTAATTGCCAAATGACTAATATGAGCGTCCAAGTGATTTTCACCAATAAAAGAGCAAGGACAACTATACTCTTGCTAAAGAAAGTGATACTAGAATTCCTCCCGCATTAGTTGATTGAAAGTAATGCTAGCTAACTTTGAGTCGCTATTAATTAAGATATAAAGTAGGTCTATAATTAATGATATTTTTTATAAGTACAAGGTTAACATATTTATAATTTACATCTATTGATCTTTCCACGTGTTTAAAAGTTTAGCATGTTAATAACTTTTGCAATAGTAGTTGTATTACTTTACAAATTTTAGTGGTTTCTAAATCATAATTTCCTTAATATTTAATATGTATTATTAAAAAAATATTCCGTATATTTATATATACTATAGTTTCGCTTTCATTATTATTTTTTGAATAAACTATTTACCCATCAGAAGTTGTAACCTTTTTCTCGAAATAAGGATAAGAAAGTGAAGTGATTAAAATAAAGAAATTATTTTATTTGACTCCTTTTCAGCTGTGCATAAGTTGATCCATAACTTTAACTCAGATATTTCTTGTTGATTTTGTCTTCACGGTTTCCCTTTTTGAATAATTTGTATTTCATCTTGATCATTCGAATATTGATTTTCGAATTTCGAATTTACATTTGTTCATGTTATTTGATGGATATCATTTTATTTTGGAATTATTCTGAAACATTGGTATATTCTCATATTTTGAATTACTATAATGATATATAAAACATATTTCTAATTATTACTAATTTTTGTTAGTAAAAGAATAACTATTAATTTTTTCATATATTTGTAAAGTTTAGCATTTTTATAACTATTACTTAACCAAGCAACATTAAAATTTTAACAGTTTTGATGTAAGTTCTTTAATCTTTTATATATATTATTCCAAAATGTTTTCGCATATTTGGATATCTTCATGGTTGTTCTTTTATACGTTTTATCCATAAATATTCGACACGTTTAATCGATTTCCACCATAAATTTTGATTTAAATAATAGAGTGAGTGGGAATAGAGAGAAAGTGGCATTATTTAAACTGGAATGTACGGTGGAAATCAAAGGGTCACAAGGGTGCTGCAAAATAGGGATGTTGTTGCACTCTGCTAATATATACATATGGTATAGACTTCACCATCCTCTATGTGTATCTCAGTATTCATTTTTTAGAATATTCAATAATTAGTAAACTATCAAACATTTCTTTCTAAGTTATAAAAGTAAAAATGATACAAATGTTCATAAATCATATTTTTCAAAAATGCCGTAGATCTTAGAATTATAGTAGAATACAGCGATAAGCAGGATACTGGTAACTGGGTTATTAACCAAGAAGAAACCAATAGGAGTTAGAACGTCAAGATGAAGACAAAACGACTTGAAATCTTGCAAACACATTTAGATTAGGAATAGAAATAACTCAGAGAAATTTCAACATAATTGGAGTTAAGGGGAGAAGTCAGTGCCGACTTCATCATGTCAATGGAGACATCCCATACTTTCATATTTCTCATTCCAAATTTGCAGAGGTTCTTCTCTACTATTTCATGTGTGCCCAAGCAATATCAAAGAATTTTGATCAGTTGAGTACCAAGATTAAAGAGTTAGCAGTCAGAATGGCAAGTGATTAAGGAACCATCACCAATATCAACCAAATATCCAAACAAACTACATGGAACATCTCAAATCAAGTAGCAAGACAAGTGCAAAAGAGTTTGACCTCTTTGGAGTTAACCATAAAGTTTGGTACTGACATCTTTGGCTGATATAGATGTAACGACCCGTAATTTTATCAATTTTAAATAAAATATTTAATTAATTTTAAATATTCAAATATATTGTAACGACACGTACATTTTAATAGTTTTAAATGGTTTTATTTAACGTAATTAATTGAAACTTTTGAGAAATTTTATATAATAATATTTTGAGATAAAAATTTAATATTTGGATTACGTCCAATTAAACATAGCAGATTTTAAAATTTCAATTTATTTTATCAAAGTTTATTCCATTGTGAAATTCTATTTAATTCAAGCTAGCTAATAAATTGCTTTAATATTTAATACAGAATCACTTTCTTTAATAAATATTGCAGAAGCAATGCACAGATGTTATCAATTTCATTTTTATGGTGGTACGTTCCTTACTTTTCCTACCGGTTAAATTATAAATAATTTGCTTTGATGGGCCCAGCTAAATCAAAGCAACGTGACCGTTGCTATTTTTTTTATTAATTGCTACAATTATTTTCACCAAATCAAGGGTTGACCGTTACTTGGCTTTCAAATTTTGGACTCTGCATTCAAAAAGAAACGTATAATATGATAAGTACTTCATATTTATTTTCAGTACGTTTCACAAAATTTTATCTGTCCGTTCTTTTCTATTAAATATATATTTGCAGCTGTTGTCAATCCATCGTTTCAATTTATTATATGGTCCGTTAATCTGCCTTTTTAGATTTGAACGTGCAGCCGGTGGCATTAAAAGTTGCTTTAATTATCCATTGAATTATTGTGACCATCCCACTACTCTATATTTATTCCTGTACGTTTTATCTTCGCTTAAATTTCTCTGTCCATTCCTCTTTCCATTTTAATATCCTTGCCTTTCCATACTCACGTGCTTTCCAATCAAGCAAAAAATTGTTTAAATATCCACCTTATCAACTTGACCGTTGTTATTGCATCACACCAGTATATAATTCAAATCTATCATTATTCTACCGTTTCTTCTTTAATAAATTATATGTAACATTATATCATAAATGGAAAGCTCATTCTCCACCCATTCATTTCTCTTATTCAATTAATAATGGAATATAAAGTTATATATTTGGTATACAATTCAAACAACCGTTACCATTCATACCTCCTAAATTCTAGCGATTGACCCCTCTATTTCCATGGTTCCAATTTTAGTTGCTGGATTACTCATTCCCACTGTTCAACTATATTAAATATTTATAACGTGTAGTCTCTGAGCCTATTTAGCTTCATTTTTTCTTCCTCTCTATTGCTTCTTGAAAAAAAAGAAGTTTTTCCCATTACAATGCTAAAACACATATGATGGAAAAATGAAAAAGGACCAGTTCTTCTTCCTATAGCTTCGTCAAGCCTCCGCCACCACAGCTCGAACCACATGTCAAGAGCCACAACCCACTCCATGCCTCCTCCCCTTGTCATCCATATTTTTATAAACGGTATGCGTATCATATTGCAATATATGTTTCGTTTTTAAATGTTTACATATAGCATGAATATGTAGTAGTACTATATATAGTCTATTTTGTTTAACGTATATGTTATACAAGCTGTGTTTTCTTTTGTCTAATGGATTTCGAAACTTATAATAAATATTATTGCATTAGTTGTTGTTTTCAATGGTTTTATTGTCGATTTAAATGGTCCAAAATAGCGGGTCGTTACAGTTGGTATCAGAGCTTTGGCTATAGGCAAAGCTTAGGATATATAGTAAATATATTTACAGAATCACTTTCGCTCGAGTTGAATCTCTTCCTTTTGACTCGATTTCCTTTGAATTTTGGAATGTCCCTCGGTTCCGAAATTCGTTCTGTCTCTCCCTATTTATATTCGTTTGATTCCGGAGTATCGCATAACTCCACTGAATGATTTGTAAAGGGGGTGAAAAGTCCTTTTCAATTAGCATTGACTCACCGAAGATTTCTATATCCTCGGTTTACGATGCTGCTATATCTTGTTATGCCGAATTCTATATCTCTGGCGATCGAATGTCGAATTGCCTCAGAATTCTACACCGATCTAATTTTGGAATCACGGTTGACCGGTAAAGGTCGCCCGTGATTTATAGAAGTATATCCATCTTCTATTTTGTAATTTAATTATCTCATCTTCGATCGAGTCTATCTTCGAATCAGGATTCTATTGATTGGAGTTCCTCTAAATTAAATCTCTATCTTTGTTTTGAAATCCATTCTTGAATCATTCTTTGAAAATCGGGTTTTGTTTGTATTTTTGAAATTGTTTTATATATTGAAACTATTATTTTGATAACTATGATTTTATTCTATATATAAAAGTGAAAATGTTTTCGATAAGGATTATATACCTATATATAAAAAAATAAGAAATGTTATTCTATATAAAAGGGTTTTGAAAGGATTTCAAATTTTGAAAAAATATAAGAAATTGATTTATATAAAAATGATTTATTACTGAAGTGTTAAATTTGAAATTCGAGAATTGAATTCCGGTGTTTTGAAATTGGTTCTAAGATTTTTGAAATTATATAATAATACGATTTGAAAGTATTTTCTGAATAAGAAGTGTTTCAAATGACTCAAACGAGTTCCAATGATTTCAATGAAATTTCAAGGAAGTTTTAAGAAAACAGAAGTCCAGAACTCACTTTGTCGCTGGAAAATAATTTCGGTGATGAGTGCACGCATCATCGACATTGATTTTCGAGTTTCAGAGTGGGGGAGAGGCCACTCTAGTAGCTTTGCTATGCGAGTGATATTGTGAAACAAATTTGATTTCAAATTCCAAAGAATAATTCGATATTCGAAAGATATATGTATATATATTTAAAATGATTTAAAGGAAACCGGTATTCAGTCCTCGAGTTTCGGATTTGATTTGGTATAATCCTATCTATTTATTGTTGATTTTCATGTCTTGAATTAGAAATTTGATTTCCCTAACTATTTTGAATGTTCGAATACTTCCAAATCGAGATTAAATTTTCAAAGCTAAGAAATTTCGAAGAGTATAAAATGTTTGATAAAGAATATAAATTTAGTTTTGAAATGTTTAAAAAAAAAGTAGTTGAATAACGGTTTTCAGAAAGGTAAATTGGATATTTCACATAGAAATAGATAGTTTAAAAGTTTTTTTAAAAAAGGGATAATTATAAATTTGGAAACCATTTTGAGTATAATTGATTTTGGGAAAATATTTGGTTTTGAAATTAAATTGGAATTAAAAACCAGTACTTATATGGTGATTTTGGAAATGAATTTGTTTGACTTGAATTATTTTAATTTGGAAAATGGGATAATTTTCTAAACCTATTATTTTGGGAACTTTGAAATTTAGATATTTAATTTGGAAGAAAATTTGGTGAAATCATATATGATTTTGAAAGTGAATTGATATTGAAATGATTTGAAATTGAGAACCTTATATTATTAAGCATTTGATTTGGGAGTGGTTGAACTTATATAAAATGGATTGTATAAGTATGAAGTTGATTTGAAATCTATTGATTTGAAAGGTACTCAGTTTGGAAAGAGATTTTATATAATCGAAGTCTATATAAGTATGATTTGATATGCTATTGATTTTGGAAAGTATTAGATTTGGGAAAAATGGAATCCTATATATATGGACTTTATATAAGTACGATATTTGAAAGTGATTTGAAAACGTACTATATGATATATATATATTCGAAGTAAATATATGGAAAGTGCCTTCCGCTTGATATCCGCTTTGTGGCCACATCATGGATCCATTCTATCGATATTATTCTCTCTGATTTTTGGTTTTCCGGATGTGATACTTGAGTGTTCCCACCGTGGCGTAACCCATGGTTTTTTTCTCTCGTGACTGCATAGCGAAATTGCCTGGTTGAGTCTGGCCTAGGGATACGGATTGTTTCCTGGGGGATCCAGGCGTAACCATTGTGTATCCAACAATCTGTGTAGGTCGCGATTAGTAGCGAAACTGCCTGGCTGAGACGACCTAGGGGTACGGATTGTTTCCTGGGGGACCCAGGCGTGACCATTGTGTATCCTGCACTCTACTAGTCATCATGGCGTAACTCGAAGGGCTGAGAAAGCTTACGGATACGGATTGTTTTCTGGGGGATCCAGGCGTAACCATTGTGTATCTGCGAACCATGGTTGGACAAAAGTTTTGGTTTGGTTGTTTTGTCTGGATTGTACTTTCCATATTTGTTTTAAAGGTTTTTCAAGTATTTTCATTGGGTGTTGAAACAAGTCTACTAAGTACTTGAAGAATTCCAACTTTGCGCCTGATCAACGCATGATCAGAGTCTGCAAGAACGATGATAAACTTGTTAAAACATTGAGTTATAAAAGTATTTTAGAAAGGAAAATTTATTTCGGTATAATAGTATTTTATTATAAAAGTATTATTATAAAGGTATTTATTATAAAAGTATTTTTCCCAACAAAGAAATGTTGAATTAATATTTGAAATTTAAATTCTTATGGTTCTAGATTAATTATTCGTGCCCGATACTATTCCTTGCATCTACCTTATCTGCTCAGTTTAGTTATTCACCTTGATTCTGTTTTCCAAATCTACCTTCCTTCCTTGTTGGATATATCCTTTAAAATATTGTTTAATTATATACTACATGGTTTAATAGAAATTTTAGTGTTATAAATATTTTAGAAGTTATTTATCTAAAATAAAACATATTTAAAAAAAAATGATTTGTGATCTAATAATAATATTTGGAAGGTATCTTGAAACAAAATAAAAATTTATGAATTTTGGATTTAATATTTCAATAGCTTCTTTGTAAATATAAGTAATAATGTAAATGATTGTTTTCAAAGGAGTTTGAAAAGTATTAAAGAAAATTAAATTTCAAATGAAGTTATCAAATAAATATTTCAAATAAAATTTATATAGTTTTAAATTAATTGTTTATCTTGTCTTTCAATCTATTTTATTTCTGGTTGTTCTATTCTCCTACCTCCTACCTTTTCGGGGACGAAAAGTTTTGAGTGGGGGAGAGTGCAACGACCCGTAGATTTTAATAGTTTTAAATGGTTTTATTTAACGTAATTAATTGAAACTTTTGAGAAATTTTATATAATAATATTTTGAGATAAAATGTAATATTTGGATTACGTCCAATTAAACATAGCAGATTTTAAATTTTAAATTTATTTTATCAAAGTTTATTCCATTGTGAAATTTTATTTAATTCAAGCCAGCTAATAAATTGCTTTAATAATTATTATAGAATCAATTTCTTTAATAAATATTGCAGAATAAATGCACAGATGTTATCAATTTCATTTTTATGGTGGTACGTTCCTTTACGTTTCCTACCGGTTAAATTATAAATAATTTGCTTTGATGGGTCAGCTAAATCAAAGCAACGTGACCGTTGCTATTTATTTCTTTTATTAATTGCTACGATTATTTTCACCAAATCAAGGGTTGACCGTTACTTGGCTTTCAAATTTTGGACTCTGCATTCAAAAAGAAACGTATAATATAATAAGTACTTCATATTTATTTTCAGTACGTTTCACAAAATTTTCTCTGTCCGTTCTTTTCTATTAAATATATACTTGCAGCTATTATCAATCCATCATTTCAATTTATTATATGGTCCGCTACTCTGCCTTTTCAGATTTGAACGTGCAGCTGGTGACATTAAAAGTTGCTTTAATTATCCACTGAATTATCGTGACCATCCCACTACTCTATATTTATTCCTGTACGTTTTATCTTCGCTTAAATTTCTCTGTCCATTACTTTTTCCATTTTAATATCCTTGCTTTTCCATACTCACGTGCTTTCCAATCAAGCAATAAATTGTTTAAATATCCACCTTATCAAGTTGACCGTTGTTATTGCATCACACCAGTATATAATTCAAGTCTATCATTATTCTACCGTTTCTTCTTTAATAAATTATATGTAACAATATATCATAAATGGACAGCTCATTCTCCACCCATTCATTTGTCCTATTCAATTAATAATGGAATATAAAGTTATATATTTGGTATACAATTCAAAAAACCGTTACCATTCATACCTCCTAAATTCTAGCGATTGACCCCTCTATTTCCATGGTTCCAATTTTAGTTGCTGGATTACTCATTCCTACTGTTCAACTATATTAAATACTTATAACGTGTAGTCTCTGAGCCTAATTAGCTTCATTTTTTCTTCCTCTCTGTTGCTTCTTGAAAAAAAAAGAGGTTTTTTCCATTACAATGCTAAAACACATATGATGGAAAAATGAAAAAGGACTAGTTCTTCTTCCTATAGCTTCGTCAAGCCTCCGCCACCATAGCTCGAACCACCTGTCAAGAGCCACAACCCACTCCATGCCTCCTCCCCTTGTCATCCATATTTTTATAAACGGTATGCGTATCATATTGCAATATATGTTTCGTTTTTAAATGTTTACATATAGCATGAATATGTAGTAGTACTATATATAGTCTATTTTGTTTAATGTATATGTTATACAAGCTGTGTTTTCTTTTGTCTAATGGATTTCGAAACTTATAATAAATATTATTGCATTAGTTGTTGTTTTCAACTTCCTGCAACACTTTGTTTTTTTATTATAAATTTTAGCTTGCTGCAATTCTCTTTTCATCTATATTATTGTATTCTATCATCTAATATATACATTTTATCTAGTTATATATATTATACTATAAGGTGTATAAATATAAGTTTTCATAACCCTTTATAATATGTAGCTATGTATATAAGATTGGACCTGTTATATATGAAAGCATTGGTTATAGCAATTAAAAATATGCAAAGGAATTAGTGGTGATATTTACTTATGAATAGAACAAGATACGTACCACCATCTGTATCTTCGTCTCCCTCCCCATGTTTATTATTATTATTATATATATATATATATATATATATATATTTTCTTTCTTTCCTTTTTTTCTCTTTTCGCTCCTTTCTTTTTATGGCTTTTAAATAAATTGACAAAAGCTTTGGAAGTATTTAAACGCAGTACACGACAAATTTAATAAGCAGTGGTGTTTTACGTCATTTATAACCAAATTTTTTTTTGATAAGTTCATACATTTCTAAACTGAAAATAATAAATATATGATGCGATGGAATTTGAATTTTCATACGCCGTGCCATGAGCTGATCTTAAATTTAAAAGAGGTATGATATATCAATCGCTTATAAATAAGATGAAGATAACGTCCTAAATTAACTTTTAGCAAATTGAACGTTATTGTCGTTATTAAGAAACCAACGTATTGTGTCATTTGATTATTTGGTTACTAATAATACGTTACTTTATTCATTCCATCAATTCATTTCACACCACATTATTTTAAGTAAATTGCTACTCTTCTACTGAAATTTATCCAAAAATTTAATAAAAATGATCAGACGGTGTATTAGCCTTCAGGACTAATCCCCGAATTCCAAACGTTGGATCCACTTTGCGATCTGTTTTTTTTCTCTTTTTCCATAAAACATATATAAAGTATAAAGTTTATATTTGTTTTCTACTGTTAGTTGAAATGCAAATATTGATTTTTAAATAGTATATCTATATATATAAGCTACTTTTGTTGTTCGTATATAAATGGTATTGTATGTGCATTTTTATGAAATAGCGCCCAATGTATATTATTTTATAAAAGAATTCATTTGTTATGTCAACTAAATATATGTTACATTTGGTTTATATAAATATATTATAACTGATGTTGACTTCTTTCATTATACTCTTTCTTACAGCTAAAATACGTCAGTATTGTAACCTAGCACATGATTAATATTAGTCTGTTTATATAAGTATTTATTTCAAATTCCATATTGTATATATGCTTGATTCTAATTTATGTGTTTTAAATTAAAAAAACAATGATTTTGGAAAATATAAATATATATATATATATTTAATTTAATTTAATATGTGTTGAATTTAGAATATGACTTTATATATATAGTTATATATATATGAGTCCACTCATACCATTATCTTCGCCGATCCCGTTCTGACTTGTTCCATCAATTCTTGTTATCAGCTTTGATCGTTGAATTCGTGCCGATTTTGCTTTGCTTCGATTCATGATTCAAATTTCAGTGTCTGTAGCACTATGCATATCCGTGTCATCTTCTATATTCTCTAGGCCCGAGAGGTGAGTAATCACTCACGATTAACATATTTTTATTCATTAAATTTGATTTCAATTGAAACGACAATTGAAATATGCTGCCGTAGTTATTTAAATTTGTTATATATGCTATTATCTGTAACTGTTCACCTACGGGATATGACACCATATCCTGTTGTTTATATTATATTGTTATTGATGATATATGCCTGTTATTTTATTGTATTTTCTGTTATCACTCTGCAAGTTCCCTGTAGTTTAGAAATCACTATGGGTTGAAATGATACATACCCGAACAGACTTTAGAATAGGAGAAAATCATTATGGGTTGAAATGATAAACCCAAGCGATTTTCATTTAATTGAATTTGGGTTACGGGTTGAAATGATATCCACCCATATATATTTAGTATATGGATTGAAATGATAAATATCCGTAGCACTTGACTATATGATAGGAAATATATACAGACACCGTTGGTCCATATAAATATTTTGAAAATAATTTCTATAATTTTGGAAAGAAATATATGGTTTAATAAATTTAATTCTTAAGATATTATATAAATGAAAATTGTATATATAGATTTAGTAGTAATATTTGATTTAAATCAGATTGATTTAATACATATAATATGGTTAAGTATTTATGTAAATCTATATTTCAAATAGATTCTCTTGTAATAAATTGAATAATTAAGATTGAGAGATAAATTTGGGTTTATAAAAATGGTATTCAAATAAGGATTTGTTTAATTAAATCCATTTTAAATTTTTGAATGGGAAATTTAAAGGGTATGATTTTATAACTGGATTTTTGATTTAAGTGATTTAATGAATATTTCACGTTTAAATAAACTAAAGAAAAAATTGAGTAAAATGTAATTTAAGGTTACTTAAATGATATTGAATCTAATAAGCGAGTATTTCAAGACTAAATAATAATGAGGTTAAATCGAGATCTATATGAAACTGTTATATAGAACATTTGAATATTAAAGCCTTGAACTATTGGAATTTAAATGATTTATGTTGAGATTCAGATCTGTATTTTAAATCAACATAGTTGAATTTGTTATCTAGCAACTAAATTGAATTAAAATGAAAATTTAGGTTGAACTAAATTTGAATTTATTATTTAGAAAACTAAATTGAATGAAAATTTAGATGAAACATTGAATACTTAAAGTTTTGAAATATATGGAAATATAAAGGGGTATTTGTGATTATAAATTCGAATTTGAGATCGATAAAATTTAAGTGGTTATTTTAGAAATTGAGTTGAATTTAAATTGATAAATTGAGATTGAATTTAATTTGAATGGGAAGGTCGGCTTGATGTTGGAACGATTTGTTAAGTTGAGGAAATTGAAAATACTTTACTGTATAAATTATTTAATATATATATAAATACTATTTTGGGAAATATAGAGATATTAGAAGTGAAAATGAGATTTGGTTTTGAAGTATAAATTAAGTTGAAATGGCCATGATGTTATAGTGTATATTTCTACCTTGTAGAAAGTTCCATGGATCCTTAGAGGATGGTTATCCCAAACATCCTTTACGATTATTTGTATTTCAGTTGATATTTCACTTGTGTTGGATTTATTGATATAAGAATGTTAATCCTGACTCGAGTGTTTTGTGTTTTGTTTTACGCTCGGGTCAGACTGAGTGATACAACATTTGAGACTCACCTTTGGAGTTTGGAGCTTCATTTGGAAGTCCAACTATCGGTTCAGATTCCAGCCTTTCCAGTTGATTGGTTCAGAGAAGTCATCTGTTGCATTGGAGACTTCACTGCATTTGAACTATTCGGTTGTATTTTTCTAACTCTGATGTATATATTAGCTTCATGAACTACTATTCTTTATCTATTCCGCTGCATTATAGTACTCTGTGATCTGTGATTGATTTATTTACTGTATATTTTAAGTTTTGCCAAATTTTAATTAACAATTCGGTATTTTGAATTATTCAAGCCGGATATGTATGGTTTTATTGTCGATTTAAATGGTCCAAAATAGCGGGTCGTTACAGTTGGTATCAGAGCTTTGGCTATAGGCAAAGCTTAGGATATATAGTAAATATATTTACAGAATCACTTTCGCTCGAGTTGAATCTCTTCCTTTTGACTCGATTTCCTTTGAATTTTGGAATGTCCCTCGGTTCCGAAATTCGTTCTGTCTCTCCCTATTTATATTCGTTTGATTCCGGAGTATCGCATAACTCCACTGAATGATTTGTAAAGGGGGTGAAAAGTCCTTTTCAATTAGCATTGACTCACCGAAGATTTCTATATCCTCGGTTTACGATGCTGCTATATCTTGTTATGCCGAATTCTATATCTCTGGCGATCGAATGTCGAATTGCCTCAGAATTCTACACCGATCTAATTTTGGAATCACGGTTGACCGGTAAAGGTCGCCCGTGATTTATAGAAGTATATCCATCTTCTATTTTGTAATTTAATTATCTCATCTTCGATCGAGTCTATCTTCGAATCAGGATTCTATTGATTGGAGTTCCTCTAAATTAAATCTCTATCTTTGTTTTGAAATCCATTCTTGAATCATTCTTTGAAAATCGGGTTTTGTTTGTATTTTTGAAATTGTTTTATATATTGAAACTATTATTTTGATAACTATGATTTTATTCTATATATAAAAGTGAAAATGTTTTCGATAAGGATTATATACCTATATATAAAAAAATAAGAAATGTTATTCTATATAAAAGGGTTTTGAAAGGATTTCAAATTTTGAAAAAATATAAGAAATTGATTTATATAAAAATGATTTATTACTGAAGTGTTAAATTTGAAATTCGAGAATTGAATTCCGGTGTTTTGAAATTGGTTCTAAGATTTTTGAAATTATATAATAATACGATTTGAAAGTATTTTCTGAATAAGAAGTGTTTCAAATGACTCAAACGAGTTCCAATGATTTCAATGAAATTTCAAGGAAGTTTTAAGAAAACAGAAGTCCAGAACTCACTTTGTCGCTGGAAAATAATTTCGGTGATGAGTGCACGCATCATCGACATTGATTTTCGAGTTTCAGAGTGGGGGAGAGGCCACTCTAGTAGCTTTGCTATGCGAGTGATATTGTGAAACAAATTTGATTTCAAATTCCAAAGAATAATTCGATATTCGAAAGATATATGTATATATATTTAAAATGATTTAAAGGAAACCGGTATTCAGTCCTCGAGTTTCGGATTTGATTTGGTATAATCCTATCTATTTATTGTTGATTTTCATGTCTTGAATTAGAAATTTGATTTCCCTAACTATTTTGAATGTTCGAATACTTCCAAATCGAGATTAAATTTTCAAAGCTAAGAAATTTCGAAGAGTATAAAATGTTTGATAAAGAATATAAATTTAGTTTTGAAATGTTTAAAAAAAAAGTAGTTGAATAACGGTTTTCAGAAAGGTAAATTGGATATTTCACATAGAAATAGATAGTTTAAAAGTTTTTTTAAAAAAGGGATAATTATAAATTTGGAAACCATTTTGAGTATAATTGATTTTGGGAAAATATTTGGTTTTGAAATTAAATTGGAATTAAAAACCAGTACTTATATGGTGATTTTGGAAATGAATTTGTTTGACTTGAATTATTTTAATTTGGAAAATGGGATAATTTTCTAAACCTATTATTTTGGGAACTTTGAAATTTAGATATTTAATTTGGAAGAAAATTTGGTGAAATCATATATGATTTTGAAAGTGAATTGATATTGAAATGATTTGAAATTGAGAACCTTATATTATTAAGCATTTGATTTGGGAGTGGTTGAACTTATATAAAATGGATTGTATAAGTATGAAGTTGATTTGAAATCTATTGATTTGAAAGGTACTCAATTTGGAAAGAGATTTTATATAATCGAAGTCTATATAAGTATGATTTGATATGCTATTGATTTTGAAAAGTAATAGATTTGGGAAAAATGGAATCCTATATATATGGACTTTATATAAGTACGATATTTGAAAGTGATTTGAAAACGTACTATATGATATATATATATTCGAAGTAAATATATGGAAAGTGCCTTCCGCTTGATATCCGCTTTGTGGCCACATCATGGATCCATTCTATTGATATTATTCTCTCTGATTTTTGGTTTTCCGGATGTGATACTTGAGTGTTCCCACCGTGGCGTAACCCATGGTTTTTTTCTCTCGCGACTGCATAGCGAAATTGCCTGGTTGAGTCTGGCCTAGGGATACAGATTGTTTCCTGGGGGATCCAGGCGTAACCATTGTGTATCCAACAATCTGTGTAGGTCGCGATTAGTAGCGAAACTGCCTGGCTGAGACGACCTAGGGGTACGGATTGTTTCCTGGGGGACCCAGGCGTAACCATTGTGTATCCTGCACTCTACTAGTCATCATGGCGTAACTCGAAGGGCTGAGAAAGCTTACGGATATGGATTGTTTTCTGGGGGATCCAGGCGTAACCATTGTGTATCTGCGAACCATGGTTGGACAAAAGTTTTGGTTTGGTTGTTTTGTCTGGATTGTACTTTCCATATTTGTTTTAAAGGTTTTTCAAGTATTTTCATTGGGTGTTGAAACAAGTCTACTAAGTACTTGAAGAATTCCAACTTTGCGCCTGATCAACGCATGATCAGAGTCTGCAAGAACGATGATAAACTTGTTAAAACATTGAGTTATAAAAGTATTTTAGAAAGGAAAATTTATTTCGATATAATAGTATTTTATTATAAAAGTATTATTATAAAGGTATTTATTATAAAAGTATTTTTCCCAACAAAGAAATGTTGAATTAATATTTGAAATTTAAATTCTTATGGTTCTAGATTAATTATTCGTGCCCGATACTATTCCTTGCATCTACCTTATCTGCTCAGTTTAGTTATTCACCTTGATTCTGTTTTCCAAATCTACCTTCCTTCCTTGTTGGATATATCCTTTAAAATATTGTTTAATTATATACTACATGGTTTAATAGAAATTTTAGTGTTATAAATATTTTAGAAGTTATTTATCTAAAATAAAACATATTTAAAAAAAAATGATTTGTGATCTAATAATAATATTTGGAAGGTATCTTGAAACAAAATAAAAATTTATGAATTTTGGATTTAATATTTCAATAGCTTCTTTGTAAATATAAGTAATAATGTAAATGATTGTTTTCAAAGGAGTTTGAAAAGTATTAAAGAAAATTAAATTTCAAATGAAGTTATCAAATAAATATTTCAAATAAAATTTATATAGTTTTAAATTAATTGTTTATCTTGTCTTTCAATCTATTTTATTTCTGGTTGTTCTATTCTCCTACCTCCTACCTTTTCGGGGACGAAAAGTTTTGAGTGGGGGAGAGTGCAACGACCCGTAGATTTTAATAGTTTTAAATGGTTTTATTTAACGTAATTAATTGAAACTTTTGAGAAATTTTATATAATAATATTTTGAGATAAAATGTAATATTTGGATTACGTCCAATTAAACATAGCAGATTTTAAATTTTAAATTTATTTTATCAAAGTTTATTCCATTGTGAAATTTTATTTAATTCAAGCCAGCTAATAAATTGCTTTAATAATTATTATAGAATCAATTTCTTTAATAAATATTGCAGAATAAATGCACAGATGTTATCAATTTCATTTTTATGGTGGTACGTTCCTTTACGTTTCCTACCGGTTAAATTATAAATAATTTGCTTTGATGGGTCAGCTAAATCAAAGCAACGTGACCGTTGCTATTTATTTCTTTTATTAATTGCTACGATTATTTTCACCAAATCAAGGGTTGACCGTTACTTGGCTTTCAAATTTTGGACTCTGCATTCAAAAAGAAACGTATAATATAATAAGTACTTCATATTTATTTTCAGTACGTTTCACAAAATTTTCTCTGTCCGTTCTTTTCTATTAAATATATACTTGCAGCTATTATCAATCCATCATTTCAATTTATTATATGGTCCGCTACTCTGCCTTTTCAGATTTGAACGTGCAGCTGGTGACATTAAAAGTTGCTTTAATTATCCACTGAATTATCGTGACCATCCCACTACTCTATATTTATTCCTGTACGTTTTATCTTCGCTTAAATTTCTCTGTCCATTACTTTTTCCATTTTAATATCCTTGCTTTTCCATACTCACGTGCTTTCCAATCAAGCAATAAATTGTTTAAATATCCACCTTATCAACTTGACCGTTGTTATTGCATCACACCAGTATATAATTCAAGTCTATCATTATTCTACCGTTTCTTCTTTAATAAATTATATGTAACAATATATCATAAATGGACAGCTCATTCTCCACCCATTCATTTGTCCTATTCAATTAATAATGGAATATAAAGTTATATATTTGGTATACAATTCAAAAAACCGTTACCATTCATACCTCCTAAATTCTAGCGATTGACCCCTCTATTTCCATGGTTCCAATTTTAGTTGCTGGATTACTCATTCCTACTGTTCAACTATATTAAATACTTATAACGTGTAGTCTCTGAGCCTAATTAGCTTCATTTTTTCTTCCTCTCTGTTGCTTCTTGAAAAAAAAAAGAGGTTTTTCCCATTACAATGCTAAAACACATATGATGGAAAAATGAAAAAGGACTAGTTCTTCTTCCTATAGCTTCGTCAAGCCTCTGCCACCATAGCTCGAACCACCTGTCAAGAGCCACAACCCACTCCATGCCTCCTCCCCTTGTCATCCATATTTTTATAAACGGTATGCGTATCATATTGCAATATATGTTTCGTTTTTAAATGTTTACATATAGCATGAATATGTAGTAGTACTATATATAGTCTATTTTGTTTAATGTATATGTTATACAAGCTGTGTTTTCTTTTGTCTAATGGATTTCGAAACTTATAATAAATATTATTGCATTAGTTGTTGTTTTCAACTTCCTGCAACACTTTGTTTTTTTATTATAAATTTTATCTTGCTGCAATTCTCTTTTCATCTATATTATTGTATTCTATCATCTAATATATACATTTTATCTAGTTATATATATTATACTATAAGGTGTATAAATATAAGTTTTCATAACCCTTTATAATATGTAGCTATGTATATAAGATTGGACCTGTTATATATGAAAGCATTGGTTATAGCAATTAAAAATATGCAAAGGAATTAGTGGTGATATTTACTTATGAATAGAACAAGATACGTACCACCATCTGTATCTTCGTCTCCCTCCCCATGTTTATTATTATTATATATATATATATATATTTTCTTTCTTTCCTTTTTTTCTCTTTTCGCTCCTTTCTTTTTATGGCTTTTAAATAAATTGACAAAAGCTTTGGAAGTATTTAAACGCAGTACACGACAAATTTAATAAGCAGTGGTGTTTTACGTCATTTATAACCAAATTTTTTTTTGATAAGTTCATACATTTCTAAACTGAAAATAATAAATATATGATGCGATGGAATTTGAATTTTCATACGCCGTGCCATGAGCTGATCTTAAATTTAAAAGAGGTATGATATATCAATCGCTTACAAATAAGACGAAGATAACGTCCTAAATTAACTTTTAGCAAATTGAACGTTACTGTCGTTATTAAGAAATCAACGTATTGTGTCATTTGATATTTTGGGTACTAATAATACATTACTTTATTCATTCTATCAATTCATTTCGCACCACGTTATTTTAAATAAACTGCTACTCTTCTATTGAAATTTATCCAAAAATTTAATAAAAATGATCCGACGGTGTATTAGCCTTCAGGACTAATCCCTGAATTCCAAACGTTGGATCCACTTTGCGTACTGTTTTTCTTCTTCTCTTTTTCCATAAAACATATATAAAGTATAAAGTTTATATTTGTTTTCTAATGTTAGTTGAAATGTAAATATTGATTTTTAAATAGTATATATATATATATATATATATATATATATATATATATAAGCTACTTTTGTTGTTCATATATAAATGGTATTGTATGTGCATTTTTATGAAATAACGCCCAATGTATTTTATTTTATAAAAGAATTCATTTGTTATGTTAACTAAACATATGTTACATTTGGTTTATATAAATATATTATAACTGATGTTGACTTCTTTCATTATACTCTTTCTTACAGCTAAAATATGTCAGTATTGTAACCTAGCACATGATTATTATTAGTATGTTTATACAAGTATTTATTTCAAATTCCATATTGTATATATGCTTGATTCTAATTTATGCGTTTTAAATATAAAAAACAATGATTTTGGAAAATATAAATACATATATATTTAATTTAATTTAATATGTGTTGAATTTAGAATATGACTTTATATATATAGTTATATATATATATGAGTCCACTCATACCATTATCTTCGCCGTTCCCGTTCTGACTTGTTCCATCAATTCTTGTTATCAGCTTTGATCATTGAATTCGTGTCGATTTTGCTTTGCTTCGATTCATAATTCAAATTTCAGTGTCTGTAGCAGTATGCATATCCGTGTCATCTTCTGTATTCTCTAGGCTCGAGAGGTGAGTAATCACTCACGATTAACATATTTTTATTCATTGAATTTGATTTCAATTGAAATGACAATTGAAATATGCTGCCGTAGTTATTTAAATTTGTTATATATGCTATTATCTGTAACTGTTCACCTACGGGATATGACACCATATCCTGTTGTTTATATTATATTGTTATTGATGATATATGCCTGTTATTTTATTGTATTTTCTGTTATCACTCTGCAAGTTCCCTGTAGTTTAGAAATCACTATGGATTGAAATGATACACACCCGAACAGACTTTAGAATAAGAGAAAATTATTATGGGTTGAAATGATAAACCCAAGCGATTTTCATTTAATTGAATTTGGGATTACGGGTTGAAATGATATCCTCCCGTATATATTTAGTATACGGATTGAAATGATAAATATCCGTAGCACTTGACTATATGATAGGAAATATATACAGACACCGTTGGTCCATATAAATATTTTGAAAATAATTTCTATAATTTTGGAAAGAAACATATGGTTTAATAAATTTGATTCTTAAGATATTATATAAATGAAAATTGTATATATAGATTTAGTAGTAATATTTGATTTAAATCAGATTGATTTAATACATATAACATGGTTAAGTATTTATGTAAATCTATATTTCAAATAGATTCTCTTGTAATAAATTGAATAATTAAGATTGGGAGATAAATTTGGGTTTATAAAAATGGTATTTAAATAAGGATTTATTTAATTAAATCCATTTGAAATTTTTGAATGGGAAATTTAAAGGTTATGATTTTATAACTGGATTTTTGATTTAAGTGATTTAATGAATATTTCACGTTTAAATAAACTAAAGAAAATATTGAGTAAAATGTAATTTAAGGTTACTTAAATGATATTGAATCTAATAAGGGAGTATTTCAAGAGTAAATAATAATGAGGTTAAATCGAGATCAATATGAAACTGTTATATAGAACATTTAAATATTAAAGCCTTGAACTATATTGGAATTTAAATGGTTTATGTTGAGATTCGGATCTGTATTTGAAATCAACGTAGTTGAATTTGTTATTTAGCAACTAAATTGAATTAAAATGGAAATTTAGGTTGAATAAATTTGAATTTATTATTTAGAAAACTAAATTGAATGAAAATTTAGATGAAACATTGAATACTTAAAGTTTTGAAATATATGGAAAGGTTTAGAACGAGCGTAGAATTAAATAACCTCTTAAAGTCAAGGTTTCAAGGAATTTATTTACAAAGGGGTAGGCGGACGGCCCTCTTATTCCCACCCTTTAAAGGGTATTTGTGATTATAAATTCGAATTTGAGATCGATAAAATTTAAGTGGTTATTTTAGAAATTGAGTTGAATTTAAATTGATAAATTGAGATTGAATTTAATTTGAATGGGAAGGTCGGGTTGATGTTGGAACGATTTGTTAAGTTAAGGAAATTGAAAATACTTTACTGTATAAATTATTTAATATATATAAATACTATTTTGGGAAATATAGAGATATTTGAAATGAAAATGAGATTTGGTTTTGAAGTATAAATTAAGCTGAAATGACCACGGTGTTATAGTGTATATTTCTACCTTGTAGAAAGTTCCATGGACCCTTAGAGGATGGTTATCCCAAACATCCTTTAAGATTATGTGTATTTCAGTTGATATTTCACTTGAGTTGGATTTATTGATATAAGAATGTTAATCCTGACTCGAGTGTTTTATGTTTTGCTTTACGCTCGGGTCAGACTGAGTGATACAGCATTTGAGACTCACCTTTGGAGTTCGGAGCTTCATTTGGAAATCCAACTATCGGTTCAGATTCCAACCTTTCCAGTTGATTGGTTCAGAGAAGTCATCTGTTGCATTGGAGACTTCACTGCATTTGAACTATTCGGTTGTATTTTTCTAACTCTGATGTATATATTAGCTTCATGAACTACTATTCTTTATCTATTCCGCTGCATTATATTACTCTGTGATCTGTGATTGATTTATTTACTGTATATTTTAAGTTTTGCCAAATTTTAATTAACAATTCGGTATTTTGAATTATTCAAGTCGGATATGTATGGTTTTATTATCGATTTGAATGGTCCAAAATAGAGGGTTGTTACATATATAATTTTCAAACTTAATAACCATGTTTTTTGTGATAAATAAGAATGATAAGCTTATTTTTTAAATTTGATTACAAAATCAGGAAGTTTGATTTGTATCGAAAAGTGACAAAAACCGATTTTCGATAAAATTTAATATACCTCAAAATAATTGTTGTTAACATTAATTTTTTTTAAACATCATATAATAATATTAATTTGATTTATAATGGTTTTATAAATTATAAACTTGTTTTATAAAAATTGACAAATTTGGTTGCACGTTGACAAATCAACATCGTATTTTTACAATTAGATTTTAATATTATTTAGTATGATTTTATAACTAAAATAAACTTGTTTTAATTAGTAAAAAAATGATAAGAAACTTATTTTCAAGTTTTTTTACATAAATAAATAGTTTAAAAAAAAGGTCAAAATGAGATCGTAAAACATTTTGTCGAAAATCAACGTTTTGTTCAATATAATATGTCACAACTTTGTTGCACCTTTGTTAGCATATTTTATCTTGTACATTATACATTTTAATAACAAAACATGTTTACCTTTTCTAAGTATCATTAGAAAAATGTAGAATATTATTAGTAAAAGTAAGTAAGGTAATTAACAAAAATAAAAAAAGCAAACATCAAATCAATCACATCTAAATCCAAAAAAATCATTAATTTATTCTAAGTGATTAAGACATAAATTTGTAAAGTGAAAGGTGATGTTTAGTGTTGAAAAAAATGGAGTTTACTTAATGGTTAAGGAAAGGGTGTTGGTCTTTTTACCTAAAGATGTTTTGTAAACTTTTTTCTATAAATATCTACCTACATTCACACGTTTTTTCACACCATTCTCTTCTTCTTTCTCCTTCTTCTTAAAGCTCTTAGAGCTCTCTTTAATGGCTTCCACCTTAGGAAAATTATGAAGAAATAATAATAAAATTATATTTATATATATTATAGTATTACACCTCCAAATCAAAGCAAACACCTCCTCTTCCTCAACATAACCCATGACCATCACCATCACCATCACCATCACCTATTCTATAGGAACGCCGAGCCCATCAAGGAGAAAGGAAGGAAGTCGGTGAGCTCCAGAGTAAAGAAAAGAAGAGGGGGTGCTACCAGAATTAATTTGGAAAGCTACGAAAAAGATTGGCGTAGTGGAGGCATAAGTGAGTACTCAATTTAGAAAATAATTATACGAATGTTTAAATTATAAATTTGAATGGTCGGTTGATAACTTGATTGATTATATGGATGTTGATATGGTTGATAACTTGGTTGTGATAAATTATGAGAAATATAATAAAAATGGTTAAGTAATTAACAATACTAATTAATGAATAATAAATTCATATGGATGTGTATATGAAGTTATTTAGCCTCTTAACGGTTTTGAAAATATAAAAAGGTTGAAAAAGAATATTATAATAATATAATATTATGAGATGATTCAGAAGTGAAAAAGAGATTTAATATGTGAAATATTGGCTTAAATGTTTGAAAATAGTTTCTAAATGTTTTATAAACATTAAAATTCAATTTTGAGAAGTTGACAAGTAATGAAATTGGAGTCAAAAATAAGCGTGTCGCGTAACGGCAGCTCTAGATTTCGCGCCGTAAAATTTAAATCCTTCTATAGGATTGAATCAGAGCCGGATTTCTTTACAATAAGAATTTTTTAAACTCTTATGACCATAGTTTTCAAACAAAAGAAAAGGATCGAGATTTCGTTTAATAGATTTTAAAATATGGGCAGATCAATTTTTCGATAAATCGCACTTTAAAAGTTTGTGGGCCAAAGTAGCAAATGTTCTAAATATATATATTTTTAAAATATGTAAAAATATGGAATAAATCTTATAAATCATTTAAAGTGTTTTAAAAGTGGTTTGAGTTGGAAAAATGAACATATGCGAAGTAAAATTGTTGTTTCGATCAAAGAAACTTTCATACACTACTTGTAGCACTATTTCGCAGCACTTTTCACAATGGTTTTATAATTTGTGAAGTACGATTTTAAACTTAACCATTCTTTTTCGTATCTTTTATAAGTGATTTTTAAAAGAATAATCAAGTGTTTTAATTATCTAAAAGTTTTGTAAATCATTTCTTAAAACGAAAGGAGTATGCGGAAACGACTACTACATTTGTCCCACTTGTGAGATCTAGGAAGGTAAAACGAGACGTGTAAATAAAGTTAGGGATGAAGCAACTAGTGCTTTGAATTTACCTAACCTCCGTTTTCTCTTTTTAGGTGAGGGGTGGAACATATCGAAAGTAAAGCCCGAATGCTCTGAAATAATATTTTCCAATATGAGATTTAAATGAATGTTTTGGAAATATTTTCCTAAGTAAAAGGTGAATTGAGTTGGAATTATCCCAAGATTAAAAAGGTTTAAATTTACCAAATGATTCGGTAAATGAGGCTTAATGATTCTATACTATTAAGAAGATAAATGAAATAATTTAAAATAATATGTATCTTTGAGATATTTATGTATGAATAAAAAAGGCGAATTAAATTGTTTGATGCTTGATAATCATATATGAACTTAACATCTTTTTAATCGATGATTGGTGCGAGGGAACCTGGATCAGATTTGCTTGATTATGTTCAGCATGATAGGGGGTTCTCGCTTCTTGTTAAGCGAACAGATGACTCTTACTCCTACATGTCCTTAGTGATAAAGGATTGGTTTTCCAATTGGGTTTACACTCAAGAGGCTGGCCGTAAAAGCAAATCACGAGGTGCCAGTGTGAGCTACTGTAGGGTATATCCACTATCGATGGTTGCAAAGCCTAGATCATTATATTTGGCATCAGATGTTAGGTTGAGCGAACACCTAGGCTTCGGTGGAGGTAAAACTCATTATATATAGGGTTAGTAATACCCTAGAATGAGTAACCCATTAGAGATAGGGTTGGTAACATTCTAGAATGAGTTTGAGAGTATTATATATATGAGTCCGTATTTGTTATTTGATACAGAAATTTTTTGTGGTGATTAATCCGTTGAGCGATTTATGAATTCTTATCCGTGCATGAAGAGCTCCATGTAATCGATATGGATTCCTAAATACTTAATTAAGACGAATCGGCACACCGTTTTAAAAGAAGTATATTTTACATATACAAAAGTATAAATATTTGTGTGATTAGGAAAATTTATAAGACGTTATTCCTTTGTGAAGTTCCAAGAACAAGGTTTCGATCTATTTGGTGATGGTGGGAATAATCTTCTAATTATCGACCATATGTTGGCTTGGGCGAATGACATCGAACACTTGGTATATTATTCTTATTATCATTGTATAATAAAGGCAAATTAAATGCCGAACAAGTTGAATCAAGCAGTTTGGATTAATGGTATGAAACCAATGATAATAACTTAGTATATCAATTTGGTAAGAATGTATTATTATATGCCTGGTGATAAGTTATAGGCCAATCCAAAGCAAGCATGTAGAGTACATGCACAAAAAAAGCTGAAGATAATGAAAAACCAGGACCCTATGCTGACATCGACTGTTATCATTGTGGTAAGAAAGAACATTATGCAGTTATGTGTAAAATTAAGCAAAGAAAGAAGCATAGGAGAGAAAACAAAAATTCTGACCGGGATGATATAGTCTGTTTCAAATGTAAAGAGAGAAGACATTTTCTACATAAATGTCCTAGAACAAAGAAGAAACTGAGGACTAAAAGAAGACAATGGGCTGCTACCGATGCAAGAACCTAAGACATGAAGTCAAAAATTGTCCTCAACGAACTTGCATTGGGTGCTTCCAAGGGAAACATTTAATGAAGGACAGTCCAAAAATGAAAGTGGTTAACTTAGGCCTCCAAGATAAAACACCGTCTACCTCAAATGGAACCCAAAAATAGTATGTATGACAGTTCAAGTATCTATATAATGGTAGTGTGTGATAGGCTGTATTCCCTAGAGAGTTATCTCTAAATGTTTGTACATAGGCCAGGATTTGTAATGAATGTAAAAAAATAATGTTAATTAATAAATCTCTTTTGATCATTCTCTCTGTGTATTTCTTCTGTCTTCCATCAAATCAAATTAATAAGATATTTAGAAATAAAAAGTTTAAAGGAATATTAGAAATGGCTTTTTAAAAAAGTATTTAAATTAAGAAATCATTTAAGAATATATTTTATAAAATAAAATGTAAAAATAAAACGATGTTTGAGAAAGATGGGTTTGAGAATTCATATCCTAATGATTGAAAAAGTATAAAAGGGAAGGTTATATAATATAAAATAAGTTTGGGATTACAATTATAATGAGGCGTATTAACAAAGAAATTTTAAACAAGTAAGAAAGACTCGAATTGTAACTAGTTTGAGTGGCTCATAAATAACTAAAAATGGGCAAGAGATATGCTCGAAGGTAAACAGTTCTCTTAAGTGTTACTGTTTTTGTTAAGAGATATAGAATACTATTGGTAATACCCAGTTCCTTGGTATTATTTTGGAGTTACTCGATCTATATGATTTTCCTTAAGTTAAAAGAATAATTTTGAATTATTATTTGATAAATTAATATCAAAATTGGATAAAAAGGAATATATTATAATGAGAGAAGTTAGTTGTAATTTTGGAAAAATAAAAGCTAAATTATCTTTAAAATTTAAATGATTCCTTTAGAATGAAACGTTTTCCTTTAAGAAAAATATTTTAAAATAAATATTTAGAGTGATTATATATAAAGAATCATTTTTAAAAGATAAAAGTATTACGAAAAGTTTTCATAAAGATTTTTGAATGTTAATGATTATATATGAGGTACGTAGGTCATTTCGTCGTATAATTTTGATCTAAGGTTTGAGTACATAACTTTAAAGTGTTTACACCGATTCGAAAGAGGACTTATCACTCAATTCTTGATGACAACACTGATGAGGGTTTATGATTGGATACTTAAGTTTTCTATCATAGTTGAGAGCTAGGTAAGGGAAATGAAGGTTTCTGATCAAAGAGCCTGATCAGAGTCCACACTAGAGGATTGAGGGATCAATACTAGTTCGGAAGTAAAGTTTTGTATTCAAATAAAAGGTCGCATCAGACATCGTGTATGAATGATTTGTATATATCATACAAATTGACTTTAAAGATTTTTTTGAGTAAGTATTATCGGATTTTGGGTTTTAGTTTAAATTTCGGGGACGAAATTCTTTTAACAGGGGAAGTATGTAACGACTAATAATTTTATTAGATTGAAATGAAATTTAATTAATTTTAAATATTTAAGTATAGAATTTTCAAACTTGACAATCATGTTTTGTGTGATGAATAAGGATGATAAACTAATTTTTAGAGTTTGATTACAAAATAAAGAAGTTTGGATTTTCATCGAAAGACAAAAGCCGGTTTTCAATAAAATTTAATATACATCCAAATAATTGTTGTTAACGGTAAATAATTTTTTTAAATGGTTATATAATGATAATAATTTGATATATAACAGTTTTATAAATTATAAACTTGTTTTAAAATATTGACAAATTTGGTCGCACGTTCGCAAATCAACATCGTATTTTTACAATTAGATTTTAATATTATTTAATATGATTTATAACTAAAATAAACTTGTTTTAATAATTAAAAAATGATTGGAAACTTATTTTCAAGTTTTTTTTACATAAATAAATAGTTAAAAAAATGTTAAAATATGACCGTAAAACATTTTGCCGAAAATCAACGTTTAGTTCAATATAAGTTGTCGCAACGTTGTTGCACCTTTGTTAGCATGTTTCAACATATATATTATACATTTTAATAACAAAACATGTTTATGTTTTCTAGGTATCATTAGAAAAATCTAGAATATTATTAGTAAAAGTAAGTAAGGTAATTAACAAAAGTAAAAAAGCAAACATCAATTCAATCACATCCAAATCCAATAGAACCATTACTTTATTTTAAAGGATTAAGACCTAAATTTGTGAAATGAAAGGTGATGTTGAGTGTTGAAAAAAATGGAGTTTACTTAATTGTTAAGGAAATGGTATTTTAGTCTTCTTACCTAAAGATATTTTGTAAACTTTTTTCCTACAAATACCCACCTACATTCACACATTCTATCAAACCATTCTCTTCTTCTTCCTCCTTCTTCTTAAAGCTCTAAGAGCTCTTCTTTAACGGCATCCACTTTAGAAAATTATGAAGAAATAATAATAAAATTTTATACATATATATACTATAGTATACACCTCCAAATCAAAGCAAACACATTCTCTTCCTCAACATAACCCACAACCATCACCATCAAGACCGAGCTCCATCTCCTATTCTAGGGGAAGGTCGAGCCCATCAAGGAGAAAGGAAGGAAGTCGGGGAGCTTCGGAGCAAGGAAAAGTAGTGGAAGTGCTGCCGGAACCAATTTGGAAAGCTACAGAAAAGATTGGTGGACTGGAACCATAAGCGAGTACTCAATTTAGAAAATAGTTATATGAATGTTTAAATTATAAATTTAAATGCTTGGTTGATAACTTGATTGATTATATGGATGTTGATATGGTTGATAACTTGGTTGTGATAAATTATAAGAAATCGTAATAAAAAATGGTCAAGTAATTAAAAATGATTAATTAATGAAAAATAAATCCGTATGGAGTGTATATGAAGTTATTTAGCCTCTTAATGGTTTTGAAATTATAAAAAGGTTGAAAAGGAATATTACAATAATATAATATTATGAGATGATTTAAAATAGAAAAAGAGATTAAAAATGGAAACTATTGACTTAAATATTTGAAAATGATTTGTAAATGTTTTATAAACATCAAAATTCAATTTGGAGAAGTTTTGACAAGTAATGAATTTAGAGTCAAAAATAGACCGCATCACGTAACGGTAGTTTGCGATTTTGCACCGTAAAGATAAATCATTCTATAGGTTTGAATCGGATCCCGGTTTCTTTGCGATAAGAATTTTCCGAACTCTTATGACTAGAGTTTTCAAACAAAAGAAAATATTGAGATTTCATTTAATAGATTTTAAAATATGGGCAAATCAAGTATCCGATAAATCGCGCTTTGAAAGTTCATGGGCCAAAGTAGCAAATATTCTAAATATATATTTTTAAAATATTTAGAAATATGGAATTAATCTTATAAATCATTCGGTGTTTTAAAAGTGGTTTGATTTGGAAAAATGAACATATGTGAAGTAAAAATGTTGTTTTGATCAAAGCTGTGTAGTTAATGCCCCGCTATTATCCCGCTACAACCCCGCTAGATCTCATAGCGGATTTCTACCGCTACGATTTTTCCATATAGCCCCAGAACATAGCCTTTCCGCTTTAATCCCCGCTATTTCCGCTATATCCCACTATTCCCGCTATATCTTTTTTAATAAAATGAATTAAAAAATTGCGTTTATACATTATAAAATTATGAAACTAATTTATTTGATTTAATTTTTAATATATTTTCAGAAATGAAAATACTCTAATATTCTACCAAATTCAATTATCTTATACAACAGTTTTTCGTTTATTTAAAGTATATTCGCACATGTTTTTATTTAAAATTATTTATGTATTATTTATAATTCAATTGAATGATAATTTTTTATTTAATTGCCATTTATATATTTGTAAAAACATTAAGTACGAGTTTCATATGCTATTTTAGAGCCATCCGTTATATCCTGCTATATCCTCGCTGTAACCCCGCTATGAGTTTTTGCACCTCCACTGCTTCGAATCTACCGAGCGCATTAACTGCACAGGATCAAAGAAACTTTCATACACTATTTGTGGCACTTTTTCGCAGCATTTTTCGCAGTATAACTTGTGAAATACGATTAAACTTAACCGTTCTTTTTCGTATCTTTTATAAATGGTTTTTAAAAAAATAAATAAGTGTTTTAATGGTTTGGAAGTTTTATAAATCATTTATAAAAATGAAAGGAGTATGCGGAAACTACTAATATAATTGTCCCGCTTGTGAGATCTAGGAAGGCAAAACGAGGTGTGTAACTAAGGTTAGAGATGGAGCAACCAGCGCTGTGAATTTACCTAGCATATATTTATTCTTTTTAGGTGAGGTGTGAAACAGATCGAAAGGAAAGCCTAGATGCTCTAAAAATAATGTTTTCTAGTATGAGCTTTAAATGAATGATTTGGAAATGTTTTCCTAAGTAAAAGGTGAATTGATTTGGAATTATTCTAAGGTTAAAAAGGTTTAAGCTTACCAAATGATTTGATAAATGAGGCTTAATGATTCCATATACTATTAAGAAGATAAATGGAATAATTTAAAATAATATGTCTCTCTGAGATATTTATGTATGAATAAAAAAGATGAATTAAATTGATTGATGATTGATAATCACATATGAACTTAATATGTTTTTAATCGATGATTGGTGCGAAGGAACCAGGGTTGAATTTGAGTAATTCCTATCCGAAAACCACTTCGAACCAATGTATACGTTCGAAAGTGAAGACATGTTGAAGATGATTTTTGAAGACCGGAGATCTTTAGAACACAGGGATCGCTGTCATGAGTCCTAGGGGTATAATCCCATATTATATTTATATGGTAGTGGTGTCTGCATTCTGAAAATCTTCGTTGTATTGAAGACCGAAGATCTTCATAGCGAAAGGACCGCTTGTTGACATTCTCTGGGTCGCTCCCAATATAGAGATATTTATTATAACAGTGGTCATGCCGTATTTTGAAATCTTCGTAATGCACGAATACTTGCTACCGATCTTAGGGGTGATTCCGAGGATATGGTAGGAGGAGTGTCTTTGGTTTCGTTCAGTCCCAGAATGAACTTGTATGGACGAATGTCTAATACTGCATTTCTAAGATTACAACGTTGACTTTTACAAACATACATCTACTTGGCAGAGGAGAAGGCAACTTATCTTAGCTTAACACCCTTCTCCGAGACATACAAGCTCAAGCTCAGAGGTTGTATGTTCGTAAAAGTTAATAGTGATCGAAGGAATGACAGTGTGGTATTCTAAGTGGAATGTGCTTTGTAGAAGGATAAAGCGTGGCTTTGTGTGAAATAAAGCGTGGCTTTGGTGAAGATAAACGTAGCCCCACGAGCCTTATATCCCGGAGATGATATGGGTTATGTGGTCTGCAATCCATATATTTCAAGCTATCGGTTGTATGAGTATGGAAAAGTCTAGCGGAATCTGGATCCTCAAGGAATTTATTTTAATATAATAGCTTGCTTGTGAGAAGCGATAAGGCTATCGGATATTGATAGTGTAGCAAGTGCAGTTTTAAGTGGCTTTCTTAAGAAAAGTGATAAAGGCACCGTGGGAACTATGTTTGATATGTGTGGATCGAAGGAAAAAGCCACTAGTTTCCTATCATGTTAGAAATCCAATTCCAATACGAGCTTTACGGTTTTGATTATATTCCCAAAATAGCTGTAATGCTTTGCAAACATTTCAGCTACCCCTTTTGGTATCATATATTCCATCCGGGTATATTCCGTTGACCTAGTCCGAATATATTACCATAGACTTAGTCCAATTATTGATACTTTCATTGTTTTATATTATCTACTTGAAAAGTGTTTCAAAAGAACGTCATTAAAAATAATATCAAAGTGATTTTAAAATAATGTCATTAAAAATAATTTCAAAAGAATGTCATTAAAAATAATATCAAAGTGATGGGGACATCCCATACTTTCATATTTCTCACTCAAACTTTGTAGAGGTTCTTCTTTACCTATTTCATGTGTTCCCAAACAATATTAAATGATTCTAACCAGCTGAATACAAAGTTTGAAGAGTTAGCAGTCTGAACGGTAGAATAAACCAAGTGATCAAGAAACCATCATCAATATCAGCCAAATATCTTGACAAACTATATGGAACATCTCAAAATAAAGTAGCAAAACGAGTGTACAAGAGTTTGACCTCGCTGGAGTTAACCACAAAGGTACCGACATAAGAGGTCGGTACCGACATCTCTGGTTAACCCAGACGAGGTCGCGACTTCTCACACTCTTCTGGGCCGACTTCTAGACTCAGCTTCAACTCTCCGTTTGGCACAATGCGACTGTAACCACTATAAGTACAATTCATAGAACAACTAAGAAAGAGGTTTGATTCTGCTATCACTACGCAGGAACTCTATCTCTTCATCAATTCTTTCCTCTTCACAATAGTCACTAGCGCAGCTCCTCTAGGCAATTCTAAGACTTAGAACTTGTCTAACCCATGTACTTGTGATTCTTTCTTTCTTAAACCCTTTGTAATCTCATACAAACAAGATTAAATCAATAAACAAGGTTATAAAGTGAATGTAGGCTTAGTTAACAGCCGAACCACTATAAAAATCTCCCCGTCTCTCTCTTATTTCTTTTAGTTAATTTATTGCTATTTTCTATTATTTTTGCCTTATTTTATCAGGGCTGTTCTTTCACATACTTGTTTAGGTGTTGATCCATATTTTTTTTAGACATATAGTCGCTTAATTAGTTTATATACACTATAATGATTTTGCTGTTATCTTATTGTTTATCCTTGACTTTTTTTTTTCTTTTATCTGTGGCAGATATATTTACAAATACATAGGAAATCTTTAAAAAGCAATAAATATACCTTCTTTTCTACTTTCCGTAAATATATATGAGTTTTAAGCATACCAAAGTATCAAATCCGTTATATATTCATCTACTTTCCGTAAATATATAAGAGTTTTAAATTTGCTCACTTCCGTACATATGCAAAAGCACGGGTCCACATGCTAGTTTATTAAACAACACACATGAAACAGTTTGGTTTTAAAAAAAAATTATTATTTATTTTGATGATACAAACTGTTACAGTCTTACAGCTACATAAAGTTGCACAAGGAAAACTGAAAATAGAAAATAAGCACTAAGTTGACTCCAACCAACCTAGTTATTCAAAAATATCTTACCCAAGATAAAGGCAAGATAACTTAGTTCTACCTAATCCCATCTCTTCCAATACGTGAAGTATATATATGGTCCAGCACTTCTCTTATGGATCCCCATTGAATAGTTTACTAGTAGCAGCTAGAAGTAACTGGAAGCATCAAAATGGAAGCTCTGATCAAACCCGAGATCAAACATGGTAGAACCAGCTGTTTCCATATCTTCACCAAACCCCAACTCTGCAGTACTCTGCGGCACATTTTCAGTTACAAACGTTGAAGGCAAATCTTGAGTACTGAAGTCGCCATTCTGACCAGAAAATGAGGCAAAAATACAGTCATTGTGTACCTGTTCACTCTTAGCATTTTGTGTAAGATTAACTGTTTGTTGAGGTTCAGTAGGTTTTCGAGGGGTGTCGCTAACAAAGCATGTGTGCACACCTCTGTATGATACGTCGAAAAAGGATGGGTCAGAGTCTGAGCGCTGTACATGCTTGGTTGCAAGGCATCCTTGTGACATTCGGTGCGTGCACCGATAGTAGCTTCTGCACATATAAATTACCACATCTTGTTATTAATGCATCAATATGTAATGATGGTATAACTAGATAGATGATTATATGATATCATATATATTATATATGATAAACTCTATTGCTGGTATTAAAGTGTTATACCTGGGATATTTTGCTCCTAAAATGTCCTTCTGACCATATTTTCTCCAACTGAACCCATCGTCTACAAAAGTTCCTCCTTGCTCCATTCCTCCACCTAACAAGCACCCTACTACTCTCACTTTCTTACTCCATTTCTCCATACTTTTCCTGCATTTTTCTTTCATTCATTAATCCCAATGTGCAAACATAATGGCATAAATTGCACAATCCCCACAAGTTTCAAGAAAGTATGCACTGTCTCACAAAAAATGGATATACATTGACAAAAGCAGTTTATTACCTTTTCTTGCACATATCAAACTGATAATCCTTGGGCACTAAATTAGAATTGTAATCACTTTGAGGGCTATCGCTGCCCGAATGTTGCAAATCGGAAAGCTTGACCATTGAAATTGCAGTTTCAAAGCTTTGGTGAATGTTGTTTGCTAAAGAATTGAAGAGGTCGTAGTTGAATTGTGCTGGCTTCTCATGGAGTTGAGCTCTTAGCTGCCTTGCTTGCTCTTCTCCTTGTGCTAGCACACCAGCCAGTGTATTGTTTCCATAAACCATTTCTTTCTGATCTGTGCTCATTTATGGAGTGTGTGTATGTAGTATTAATTTCAAATGGAACTGAAGCTAAAATAATGCTTTTGTACATGTATATAACCTTTGAAAAGTTTGACTGAGAGTTAGGTTTTGTTGACTGGTCTTTGGTCTTAAGAGATGCTGATACTTATGACCAGTTGTACCATTTAATTTCCTATATGACTCTGTTTATGTGAAGTCTTTGTACTAATATTTATGGAAGTTAATCAAAAGGGAGTCAATATGACTATATGAGAGTATTACAGAATATGATGACCGAAGAATTTTCAAAGGTGTATTACGCGTTAAGGACACATGGGAAAGTAAGAAACGTGAAGTCATCTGATCAATCTAGCTTTACCATAATGTATGTTTTATTTAGGCCCACAACCACTCTAACATGGGTACGTGTAGAAATCATGTTGAATAGAATAAACGTTGTGAAACGATGACATTAATTATAGCACTGAACTGAAGCAATTTTTTTTCCCCTCCGTATCAGATTGTTTTTGGAGATTGAGTATCCATATCAACATATATGGTAAAGTATGTCGGATTTTTATCCGTTTACAGTTAATAAATCAAATGATGGAAAAATGAATAATTTTGTGTGGAAAAATATCAAAGACAAATAATGTTACGGTAAAAAGTAGTTTACAACTGTAAATATTTATTTAGAGGAGAATACTAAAAATGACAAAGTTCGAACATTTTTTAAGCATTAAAACATGTGTTTTATTTTTGTGCATGAAGAATAAATTTTATCTCCTATTAGAGCAGAGATCCAATTTTTATAGGGTCTACGACACCTAAATTAGGCTTGTATATTTCTACATGGTGGACTCTAGACGGAAAGAAGAGGTGAAGCAGATCCCGATGGTTGCAACTGCCAGCTTTTCCGACTCTCAAATGACGACATTAATATATCCACGATATTCACATGCTGAACACCTAAGTGTCGCCAAAACAGATAGCTAGGCTAAATAAAAATAAATAAAATACGAATAAAGAAGAAAGAATACAACATCAGAATTTCATAGAGGAACGATAACATATAATATAAAAAAGACAATACAAACTGTCAGTCTAAGATATATAACATTTCAAAGTTACAATTTTAAATACTATCGTCAGTCCGAACAATTGTAACATATTTGGTACTCATATTTGGTGAAAACTAACATATTTGCATTATATCCACTTGAAAAGCTAAATACAAACAAATTGAGCTGCCGACCTCACAAATTCGCCTTCGTGTAACCTCCCCTGATGTTCGCCCCCTTGTCGACTGATCCTCAATCTAGTCGTCCCTCAGATCCACCGTCCCTTGTCATGGAAACTCCGCCTGGATTTCCCCCCTTATCCCCATCAGATCCATCTCTAGTTGATAATGAAGGCTTTACTACTGTTGTATCTCGTAAATGGAAACAAGTGGTGAATAATTCATTTCTAGCAAAATATGGTAGTACGACTAACGAAACCCCTCAACAAAAAGTGAACAACCCTAATCGACAAAAAAAATCACAACCTTCGCACCTCTATTAATAACGACAGCCATTCGTCCCAAATTGGTCTCAAATCCGCTCCTACTAGATGGAATTTCTCTACCACTGCTAGTCGGGCGTGTAGTGAAGTGGTTAAAGGCAATAACATACCTACTTCTATCCCACTAAAGTTCTATCAACCGCGTGAATTAAATTCCGTTCAATGTGCCAAAATGTCTGATGAGGTAGTGCTAAAAGCAAAAAAACGATGGGATAATGCAGTAGTGGTATACGTAGTCGGCCCTAAACCATACTATCTATTTTTCAAAGACTATATTCACAGAGTCTGGAAACCAGTAGATGAATTCTCGATTTATTGTAAAGAAAATGGATTCTATGTGATAAAATTCAGTAGTAAACAAGATTGTGATAAAATTCTGGAAGGAGGACCATACTATTATAATAAATAATTGATGATGATGAAAAGATGGTCTTTGGGAATGCAACTCAACAAAGAGCTTCTTCACTCAATTCCAATACGGATTCGTCTCCCTAATCTTCCCCTAGACTACTGGACATAAGAAGGGATTAGCCGTATTGCTTCGGTGCTAGGCTCCCCAATTAGACCGGATAAATACACTGAAGGTATTATCAAAATTTCTTACGCAAGAGTCCTAATTGAAATAAAAAACTCCTTCAATTTTCCTTGTAAAATTCCTATTATAACTGAGGATGACAAACTGATATGGCAAGAAGTGGTATACGAATGGAAACCATCGATATGTACAAATTGTTCAAGTTTTGGACACGTTGAAATTCACTGTCAATTTAATAAAGTTTGGAAACCAAAAACGAATGAGAAACACGCACTTGAAGGAGATTCTGACATGGTAATTGATTCCGATGGAAATAATTTGAGACAAAACGACCAAGCTTCCCAAGTTTTTCAGTTCAATTCTAATATGGCAACAGATCATGCAGAACCAGAGAAGTCCATTGAACAGCAGCATCGTAAGACAGATATAAATGAAATAGTTCAGAACATTACAGTAGAAGATCAAGTTATCCAACCTAGTATAGTCAGTTCGAATGTTATTACAAATGCAACTCTAACTGATTTGAAAAAAGAAAATAACATAAGTTTACAGATAAGGGTCACAAACTCAGAAAATACAAACATTCAGTCAAACAACTTTAATGCGGCCTGCTTTGATATGGATACAAGATTTGATTCTCTAGACAAAAATTCCATCTACACGAGCAACTCCAAACAGTGCAACACGAGAAAAATCAGGACAGACGAAGTCCCTTTTGAATTTAAAGCCACAGCACAACCTGACGTGGTAGACAACCCTGCTTGGATATCCATGGTTAGTCAACTAAAAGGCAAAAATAAAAATTCGAAGAAAGCAAAATTACAGGGGATTGCTACTCCCCCATAAAACAGTAGCAATTCTGAAAGTACTCAGTAGATGAAGTTCCTCTTCTGGAACATCAGGGGTATGAACGCCCCAGTCAAACAATTGGAAATTATTTCTCTTATACACAGTAATAGATTTTCTTTTATTAGCATTCTAGAGAATAAACTATCTTTAGATTGTATTGATAAATTTATGAATAAGATACAACCAAAATGGAAGTTCTCCCATAACATTTTAAATGACCAAAAAATTCGCATTCTTATTCTTTGGGATTCGACTCGGTGGTCTAACATTATATGCCACACGAATGGACAGTATATTTCTTGTATCCTACGTAATGCTAGTGGTCTTAACATGATATGTACATCTATCTATGCATTTAATGAGGAATTGAGGAGACAAGAACTATGGACTATATCATTGATCAATCTTTGAAAGTTAATCTTCCTTGGATAGTGGCAGGCGATTTTAATGCTATCTTAACCCCTACCGATAGACTAAATAATGGCATTCATAATGAAAGAGGTGAACAGAATTTCTTGGATTGTATCAATAAATCTAATCTCATTGAGCCAAATTTCACAGGAAACCATTATACTTGGAGAGGAGGTCTCAACTTCTCTATACACAGTAAAATAGACATGGTTTTTGTAAACAAGTTATGGACCGATAAATTTAGCCAATTTGGTATAAATTTGGGCAATCATTCCATAAGCGATCACACCCCTATCATGATTAAAATTGTACAGCTAAAGAGGAGTAGAAATTCCATATCTTTCAAATACAATAATGCATGGCATCTTCAAAAAGGATATCAACACACTGTTCAGTTGGCGTTGGAGCAGTAATTTGCAGGTAATCACCTTTATACTCTTCTCTGTAAAATAAAAAATGCTAAGAATGCCTTGAAAATCTGGACCTCAAACAAAATCAACATATACTCTCAACTAGAAAAATTAAAAGAGGATGCAAATTACATTTACAATCAATTAGTGCGAGATCCTCTTAATATCAATCTTTCAAACGAATATATTGGTAAAAATTCTCAGATTCACAAAATTATGAGATTTATTGCGTCAGAAAATGAACAAAGAATGAAAATTAATTGGTTGACGCAAGGAGATAAGCCATCAGAATTTTTCTTCTCCAAAATCAAACCTATGAAATCAAGCAGGAGAAATAATTTTATTCTAAATGATAATGGGTCTTGGTCTTCAGCATCAGAAAATAAAGCTCATTCAGCTATAAAATATTTTTCAGATCTTTTCAATACGCCGAAAATCACATTTCAATTTCCAGACATAACTTGTAAGAAAATTTTGTCAGAAAATGCAAAAAATGATTTATGCAGACCCTTTCTGCTAGAGGAAGTGAAAAATGCTATTTTTCAAATTAATGACAATAGCTCCCCTGGACCAGATGGCATCAATTCCAAATTTTACAAACTCCACTAGGAACAAATCAAATATGATGTATGCAATGCTTTGAATGGTATCCTTCATACTGGGAAAATCATTAAAGAAATCAATCATACGTTTATATGTCTTATCCCTAAAATACCAAATGCTATAGACATGACTGACTTCAGACCGATATCATTGTGCAATGTGTCGTATAAAATTCTAGCAAATATTCTCTGTAATCGTATGAAAAGATTTTTGATAACCTTATCTCTTACAACCAGAATGACTTTATTCCTGGTAGAGTAATCACAGAAAATTCCCTTTTGGCATACGAAATGATAGAAGTTTTAACAGAAAAAATTCTAACAACTTATGTCTGAAAATTGATTTGCATAAGGCGTATGATAGAATCAACAGAGAATTTATTCATCATATGCTGATATCGATGAATTTCCCCCCCAATTTGTGGATCTCATTTATGAAGTGTCTCTACCAGAACTTTTACGGTTCTAGTAGAAGGTACACCTTATGGGTTCATTAATAGTTCGAGAGGCCTTCGGCAAGGTGACCCCCTCTCCCCGTATCTATTTGCCATTGCTATGGAACTTCTAACTATAAAATTTGACATGGAATTTTTTGAAGGTAATATAAAACCCATATATCCAACAGAACCGATGATTACTCATCTGATATATGCAGATGACATCCTGATCATAACCAAAGCATCTATTGAAAATGCCAAGTGTATCAAGCATATCTTCCAAGAGCTAAATTGTATTGCAGGATTGGAATTAAACAGCAATAAATCTACGTTATTTCTTAGTAAAGGTGCCATAAACAAAATTCAAATAGCTAGCACTTTAAACTTAAGCATTGGTAGCCTGCCAATAAATTACTTGGGCATCCCTTTATCATATAATAAACTAAGAGCAAGGGACTTCAGATTGCTGATAGATAAAATAAATAAAAAATTCAGCCAATGGCAAAGCAAAATGCTAAATATAAGTGGAAGAGCTGAGTTAATAAAGAATGTCATTCACCCCATGATTCAATTTTGGCTGCAGTTTACACACTTTCCCCTAACTGTTATTCAAAGAATCAACTCATTGTGTGCCAATTTTTTGTGGAAATCTAAAACTCATAACATGAGCTAGGAAGATATATGCAAAACTAAGAATGAAGGAGGCTTTGGTATAAGAAAAATTGAAGATTTATCTAAAGTAGTGGCTGTTAACCTTTTGTGGAAATTTATCAATGGTGAATCGGTATGGGCTAAATGGACTAAAAATAGATATAATAAAAAAGATAATTTCTGGTCTGCTACTATGAAGCCATCTGCTTCATTCATTTGGAAAACAATACTCCGTGCTAGATAGTGGTGTAGTGGTCAAATTAACAGGAATATTGTCAATGGAGAAACCATAAACTTATGGCTAGATCCATGGATCAATGGATCCATGGATCAATGGATCCACATTACTTAATATAGTTGGCAGGAATGACATGGATGGGGTAAATCAGTATAATGTAAAAGTTTCTATGCTAATTTCTAATAATAACTGGAAACAAAGCATAAACAATATCCCTCCCCAATTTCATGATATCATCCATAATATTAACATTCAAACACATAAAGAAAAGGACTATTGGGTCTGGAACCAGAACAGCAGTGAACAATGCTCAATGAAATCTGCATGGAACCAAGTCATAAACAAACATACAGAACACTTCTGGTCCAAAATTATGTGGGATAAAGGGTGTGCGCCGAAAATGTCTATTTGTGCACTTACGGCTATACAAAATAAGTTAAACACTATGGAGCGTGTTAGTAGATGGAATCATAATATAGACCAAAAATGTACTCTATGCTCAACTTCATTAGAGGACAGAGATCACTTATTTTTTCACTGCCCATATTCGAGAAGAATACTGGACAATATTATGCAGAAAATCAAGGTTGACTGTAATCGTTATTGTGACATTTATCAAATTCTGGAATGTATCAGACAAAGACAAGATAAGGACACTATACTAAGACAAATTACCAACTTAACTTTCACTTCCCTGATCTGGAACATATGGTGTGAAAGGAACAACAGAATCTTTAAAGGAATCGAGATGCCGGAGGCTGTCAGAATCACTCTAATTTTACAAGAAGTTAGAATTCTTCTGCAGTATATCCTAAAAAATCAAGTGATAAACTCAGAAAAGAGACTTATCTTGAATAATCTGAACTTCGAGGTGCATTTTCATAAGCTCCAGCAACCTCCATGAAAGCTAATCGGTCTCGTCTTAAATGCTTCTGCATTTGCTTCTCCTTTTCTTACCTTGACCTCACTTCGAAGAATCTGGATTCCGGAGTTTTGGGACTACTGTTGGATTTTATTTCACCCATTTTTGCTTCAGATCTAATTAGATGTTTTATCTCTCCTGCATACTGATTATTCCCTGAGAAAGATTATTTCATCAAAATGTTGGAGATGACGCCCTTACACACGTGAAGTCCTCTTGCCGGTCTCATGTATTTGTTTTCTTATTTTATAAGTATTCTAGTGACTATTAATCAAGGTGATTTTACGGATGGTTTTGAGTGTGTATTATGTTTAGTTTACTCCTCCATCTGTTCAACAACCTGGTTTCAATAAAATGATTTTGTAATGTTAATATATGGAAATGATATGTACTCTTTTTCCTTGTAAGGTACCCGTTTAGGTTAGAGAGATTGCCAGGTTTTAATAGGCATATCATGGAAATATATGCTTTTCTTTTCTTCTGTTAATAAAGTACCTTTTTCCAAAAAAACAATTGTAACAATCCATCCTTACAAATGCCGTTATGTACATAATAGTAGTGCAACGGAAATAAATACTACAGTAGACAAATGAAAGCATCCAGCTCATTTGCAGAAACTGAAAAAAATATCAACGAAAACCTACATTTCTTAAACTACTCGAAAGAACACTCAAGATATTAAGAAAAAGATAAAACCATGTGTCAAACATAAACCTAATGTAAGAAACTCAAAAAACATGCGTTCAGCATATAATAGTATCTTTCGAGACCACCTGAATTACTGGAATGGTTTTCCTCTCAAACGAACCAAACTCATCTAATAATTATATACGTCGATATAATAGATAGGGTCGGGTGTAGAATATAAATTAAAAATAGCTGTGTTGCTTAGATCTCACAACATAACAGTAGTAAAAGTACAATTAAAATCGCTAAGATATGCTGGCATACGGATTTTTGTTTGGGACATCCCTAGATGTACTGAGGTCACTCTCCTGACAAGGGTAATAAAGTACCTTCCGAAACCACACATATTACTAGATAAAAATATGCCATAAATGTAAACATAGCCGGCCCAAGTCCAAGGGATATAAAATACCAACGATTCCCACGTGCCTCAACTGAAAGCATCTCTATATATTCGGAGTTGATGTACCCTCTTGGATTAGCTAAACCCACTGGCTATGCACCCTACTCTGTTTTCTATCACAAGGATAAAAAAATATATATTTTCCACTCGATATCAGAAATTGATTTTAGAAATTGAATATTTGTATCAACGAATATCAAGTTTTGCCTATCCATTCACACTTAATAAATCCAATGGTGACGAAAAAAAGAAAAGAAAAGGAATACTTGTGTGTATAAAAATAGCATGATAAAAGGTAGTTTGCAACAGCAAATATTTATACATAGGAAAATAGTAAACAAGGAATATTTTCAACATTTTTTAAAGGTTATTTAAGACATGTCTTTCATTTTTGTAGGTAAAGAGCAAGATTTATCTCTTAACAGAGTAGAAGTTCGCTTATTTTGGCATTAGGACATGCTAATTTATGGTTGCACTTTTTTCATACGGTGAAGTCTAGATAGAGGAGTGTGACAAATCTCGACGATGGTGCAATAACTCTCGACGATGATGGTGAAGACGAGCTTGATAGCGACGATTATAGAGAGATGCGCAACGAGTTTGATGATGATGATATAAATCGACATAAAGATAGTCAGAGCATTAATGTCTTGCAGTGGTGATGGAGAAGTGACATATTATATGATTAGAGCTAGAGTTGGAGGAGAAGCAACATGGAATTGGGGAATGAGAAGATAAGAGTGGATAATGATACCATGTAATATCAATTTTTTTAAAAAAATTAGGTTTCTGCTGATAATGCTATTTTGTAGTAGCTCTTTACATAAAAATTGTGTATTTTTGCCCATAATGTTATTTGGTAATACTATTTTATGAATTGTAATGGCAGTTTACAAATTGTAGTGGTAGTTTTTGAACAATTGTAGCATTTTATAGATGAAGTGGGTATTTTAGCTCATAATATATATTTTATATTAGCATTTTAGCGGTTTTTGAACTATTTTAATTTTTTGATTTGTTGTATTTTATGAATTCTGATATCATTTTGTAGGTGAAATACATTATCTTATTCTATAGTTATAATGTTATTTTGCAATAGCGTTGGAATAGTATTTTTAAATGAATTAAATGTATACATTAGATTATAATATACTGATCGGTAGCATTATTAAATTAAACATTTTTATGAATCTACCTTTCAGTATTATTTTATTTTACTTTAACTATAGTAAAGCTACTGTAAGTATCATTTTTTATCTTTTAAATAAATCAATTATGTATATTTATGTTCATTATACTATTTTATAGCATCTTTTTATAAATTGTAGTTACATATTTTGAATCGTAGTAGCAGTTTACAAACAATTGTAGCATATTTTTATATGTGTATAGTAATGTCTAATATGTAGTATTAATTTTTATTTTTATTTCAAATGAATATTATTATGTTAAAGATATTTTATAGTAACATTTTATGATTTGTAACAGCAGTTTTTGTGTTATTGTTGTTTTTTAAAGTTGTTGTAGCTGTTTATAAACAATTGTAACATCTTTTTAGATAATGTATATATTACATCTCACACCATTATTTTATAATAGCATTTATGAATTGTAGTATTAGTTTTTGAAGCGTATTAATATATTTTTGGTTTGCAGTAATATCTTATGAATTGTATATCGGTTTTGAATTAATATATTTAAGTTTTTCTTTCTAGTACTGGTTTATGATTTTTGTAAAAGTGAAATCATTTTTATTTTATTTTTTGAAAGTTTGTAGTGTTATTTTCATAAATTAATTTGTAATGTTATTGCATAGATTTTTAAAGTTCTATCATTTCTATTTAATTTTTTGAACTTTTATCGTGCTATTTTTTCATAAATTATTTTATAATGCTACCATGTAGTATCGATTCTATATTTACCGAATTAAAAACCAAAATAAAACAATTATATTTCGATTTTATCATGTAATAGTTGATCTTATCTTGTATTAGCATATTTTGGTTAAATAGTACGACTTGGTAACATTTTGTACATCTTATATTTCTTTTCACATAATTTTCTCACACAATGATATTGCACAATATCAATTTTTTACCTGTTCCTATTATTGCACTAATTGAAGATTAGTAGGCAAGACAAGGTGAGCAATGTTGTTGTGTGATGTGATTAAAGATGTAAGCGGTACGGTAGGCGACGAATATAAAATTGATTTTGGTGGTTAGATTTTAAGGAGGCAACTATTATTTGAGGTGGTAGCTACAGAAGACGGTGGCTATGAGTAGTGGTAGAACATAGTTGTAGGGCGATGTAGGGGATTGTGGCGGGGTAGGAAGCGACGATTTGATCTGCGTGTATGTTAGGAATGAGATTTGAAGAAGGTGTCCATACAGCTAAATTTTAAAGTTATTGTGCTGTAAGCCAAAAAGTTTTTAAAATTCATCATTTAAATTAAATACCTCATTTATTATTATAAGAAAAATATAAATAAATACCTTTTATTAAATTATAGATATCAATAATATTTTTACTAAAATATTTTAGAATACAACTAACAACTGTTTATGAGATTTTTTTTGCATCACTACACTTCACGATAGTACACATAATGATGATTGCTTTTATTTATGTGAAGTAAATACCGTGATTTGCAAACTTGTATATATGAAACAGATGATTCATAATGAAGAGGTGAAATAAATCCAGTCAACAAATATTATAGATGTTTCGTGGTTTCGATCGTTAGATTACTATATCCATAGTTTAAAGTTAATTTCATCCACTATTTTCATGAATATATGTACAATGTTGGTTGACATTATTCTTAAATCTTTTTTATTGAAACTTGTGCTTATTGATACTAAAAAAATTAAAATTGACAAAAAAGATCGCCTTTCCCTACAACGTCTTACTATTTATTGAGGGAGTTAGTGGTATTCCTCGGAGAAATTATGTAATATATTGTAAATTATATATCTTTATAAACAATCTCGTTCGTAATACAGATGTTTGTTTTCTTTTATGTACTTTGTTATATTATGATAGAAATAATTAAGAAATTAATTAAAGTATATTAATATAAAAATACTTAATTATAAAGTTATGCGATATTAATTGCGAAAAATTGCAATCATAAGTAACTAATCAAAGTATAAAATATTATTTTATTTTTAAATATTCTTGATCAAGATGTTTCAAAAAATGATATCAATACATTTATTGAGACTACACCACATAACCTTTTCCAAATATTGGATAGTGTATTATCATGGCCGATGGAGGCATTAGTGGGTTACATACTTATAGTTATTAGATAACTATAGAATGACTCGACAGAGAATTTCCTATTTGACGATAACAACTGCGTCAAATAAGAAATCCAAAGAAATCCTAATGTGACGATGTTACAAGTTCTCCCGATTTGAGCATACTACGGAACATAAACATATATTTCATTTTTATTTTACTTAAAATGTTGCACGACAACCGTCGAGCAACCATAGTTGTTGTTGGGCGAATTCTCACCCAGAAGATCTTGAGACAACGAAGCGTCTGTTTCACCCGGGTTCGCAGTCACCACTTCATTCAGCATGACCGGCCTCTTTACCATTCGACAATGCAAGCCATAGCTCATTCGACATGAATAACCTCCAGTTCATTCACCAAGGCCAAGGAACACTCGGCACTCACGCATGAAGCTTCATTCGGCAGCACGAGCACAAGTCCATTCGGCATGGAAGCTCCATTCGGCAGCACGAGCCATGTCCATCCGGCATGACCAGCCCCTTTCCATTCGGCATAGCCGGTCCATGTCCCGCCGAATACCACCACCGGACCACACTATTGCCGAACCACCTTCCCATCACATCTCCACCGGACCACACTATTGCCGAACCACCTTCCCATCACATCTCCACCGGACCAACTCCAATACCCTACCACCAAACCAACCACGACCGAATCAACTCCACTGCCACTCCAACACTACCACCGAATCAAGGCTTCAGCAATCCACTTCACACACCACCATCACCAGTCCAAGCTCTACCGAATGAAGCCTCGCCGAACCAGAAGTGCCAGGCCAAATTGCTTCAGCCCGGGCCCACCAGCAGTTATATACTTCCAAGACCCCTGCCCCCTACCTCATTCTATAAATAGAGGGGCAGGGGTACAACAATGGAGACAAGTTTGAGAGCTCAAGCAAGGAAGGAACTTTCAAACTACTTTCATACACTTGTACACAACGCATTGTACTTGTAACCTGAAAGAAAGAAGATAATAACATATAAAGTGGACGTAGGCACATTCTGGCCGAACCACTATAAATCTGTGTGTCTTTTACATTTCAGCCCCTACTTTTCTCATATTTACATACTCATCTAAAATCATTGAAAATTACATATAATCAACTAAATAATACGACTTGGAGGTGTTTGTCCATTTTTTGTGCAAACATTTTTGGTGCTTTCACTGAGAGCTGAACTCAAACTTCATCTTCTCCCACTCAACCTTTTTCCTAACGACATCACTCGTTGCTTAGAAATCATGCCTTCCAAACAGAGAAGGGATGTTAACAAAGGAAAGAACATCGCAACTAGCAGCCTTCCAGATCCAGCAATCACAGATCAGCCCACTTCAACAGCAGTACCAGATGAAAATTAGGAAAATCCAACTGGTCCCGCAACGGAACAACCAATCACTAGGGCAGATCTGGACAGGGTTGTGGCTGAAGTAACTAACCGCTTCACATCCCAACAAGAAACTTTGGTGGACCAACTCATGACACGCTTAAGGGACGCTGAAGAGTCCAACCGCAACACTGAATCATGGGGTGAATCCCAATCCGGAGGGTCCCGGAGGCAACAAAGGTCTTCACTCTTCGAACAAGCTATCAACAGGAAAAACGATGATAGGGGCCGCGCCCGGACTCAGCCCGAATTCCGACTCGAGGAAGCCCTTGGAACCGAACCTAGCGGGGGAGGCACCAGGCGAGGGTCGGATGTAGCTGAGCCAGTCATGCCACCTAATCATAGAAACCCCGCTGAACGGAGCCGAGCTAGAACCCAGCCCGAAGTTGACCCCATGGATGTGCTCGAAACAGAACCCCACAGGGGAAGATCAAGGCAGGGGGCAACTGTAGCTGGTCCTAGCGTGCATCCAAGCAGCCAAAGACAACCACTGGATAATGCTAGAGGTGATAGACTGTACCATCCCTACAGGTCATCTGGACGAGATAGATCCCGCAGGGAAGAACCGAGCTCATTTTTGTCCGCTCCAAGTTCTGACGAGCGGATGGCACGATTATTCAGAGAATGTGTCCAACGGGAGCAAAGGGACCGGGGAATAGGCGCTAGGGTCACCAGTCCCTTTACCCGAAATATCGAAACTGCCATCACTCCCCGGGAATGGAAAATGCCAACCATGGAACCTTACAAAGGAACTTCCGACCCCATCGTACACCTGCAGAGATACACCCAGCATATGCTCATGAGTGGAGCAACAGAAGGAGTATTATGTAAATGCTTTCCGCTATTCCTATCAGATCTAGCTACCTCCTGGTTCTGCCATCTACCCCAAGGATCCATCAACTCATGGGAGATGTTAAAAGAAAGGTTTATTAGCCAGTTCCGCATCCATGTGGAACAACCCAGGGATGCTTATTCTCTATCCAATGTCAAACAGAAAACCGGAGAGACGCTACAACAATATCTAACACGGTTCAACGCCGCAGCGGCAGCAGTTCAAGATGCCGATGAAAAACTCACTCTAATGGCCCTCTGTAGTGGTGTGCATCCAGACACCAAGTTTGCCAGAAGATTAACTAAGGAAAAACCAGTTACCTTGCCTGATTTCTTCCATGAAGCTGGAAAGTATATGAGACTTGAAGACGCTGCTACGGAGAGGCAGCCAGGGCAACAAGGCAAGATAATTCAGGACAAGGTTCCCACTGCAGCTAAGGACGCTCGAAGAAATGAATCTAGAGACAATGCTGGGGGCAGAAAGGGTGAGAAGCGCCAATATCGACCAGGGCCAAGATTTGACTCCTACACTCCTTTGAATGAAACAATCGAAAACATCTACCTAGCCACTCAGGGCGAACTCGGATACAAGCGCCCCCCGCACAAGAAAGAATCAGATAACGCACTCAAGTCCGGAAAGTTCTGTCGCTTCCACGAATCCCACGGACATGACACCAATGAATGCCACCATCTTCGGGACTTGATCGAAGAACACATTAGAAGAAGAAGACTGGAACGTTATGTGAAAAGTCAGAACAGGACTCCAACTCCTGCCAATGAGAACTCAAAGCAACCCCTCCCAGAAGTAGGCGGAGGGAGTCGCAACAATCACAACACCAGTGGCTCTAGTCAAGAGAAGATAGTAGTCCTTACCATCTCAGGAGGACCACACACTGCCGACAGAAGTTGGGCAGAGATGGAAAGGTACGGCAAGTCGCTTAGAAATGCCGAAGGATATGTTAACTCCATTACGGAGGAACGCCACCCGAAACGAAAAGAAAACGACGACATCATATTCAGTAGGCGTGATTTGGAAGGAAGACAGTACCCACATATGGATCCTATGGTCATCTCTGCCTGGTTCGGTCCAGCTAAAGTTTTTCGGATTCTAATAGACACAGGAAGCTCCGTTAATATCCTGTTCAAACATGCTTTCGACAAAATGAAGTTATCAATGAAGGATGTATCCCCCTGTGACAAACCACTGCACGGTTTCACTGGAGATGCAAAAATGCCCCTCGGGCAACTTGACCTCTTCGTCGAAATAGGAAGTCATCCCCGCTCCGTTGTGCGAAAACAAACGTTCGTACTAATAGAAAACCACTCGGCTTACAACGCTTTCTTGGGAAGACCAGCCTTGTCTGACTTTCAGATTGTATTAGCCCCCTGGTGCCTGAAAATGAAATTTCCAACAGACAACGGGGTAGGAGAAGTAGAAGGAGATCAAGGTGCTGCCCGAGACTGCTACGTAACTGAACTTCGCAATAACCGCAGAAAGAATAAAGGAAAAGATGCAGAGACTACTCTCTGCATGAAAAGCTTGGAGGCATAGCAACTAAAGAAAGCCCCTCCTCTTCGATACACAAGCGATCCCTTCAATGAACTAGACCCCCGGGATAAAGAGGAGGAGGCTACCGCCGAGCCTGCAGAGGCTATGGAATTCGTATCTGTAGATAAGCACGATTCAAGTAAACTATTAAAAATCGGATCTCAGCTGAAAACGGAATTAAAGGGTCAACTCATTGACTTTCTCCGCCACAACTTAGATGTATTTGCGTGGACCCACGCCGATATGACAGGAATCTCTCCAGACGTAGCGTGCCACATGTTGAACATCGATCCCACCAAGGTACCAGTAAAGCAGAAAAAGAGGAGCATGGGGGCAGAGCGATCAGCAGCCCTTGATGAGGAAGTAAAAAATCTACTTGCTAATGACTTCATACGGGAAGCCATCTACCCAGAATGGATCGCTAACCCAGTGCTAGTAAAAAAGGCCAATGGAAAGTGGCGAACATGTATTGACTTCTCCAATCTGAATGACGCTTGCCCGAAAGACTGCTTCCCACTTCCCCGAATTGACCAACTCGTGGACAGCACAGCTGGGCACGAACTCCTATCTTTTATGGATGCATACTCCGGATATAACCAGATCCCCATGCACGCTCCCGATCAGGACCACACTAGCTTCATCACCGACCGCGGATTATATTGTTACAAAGTCATGCCTTTTGGACTCAAAAATGCTGGAGCTACCTATCAACGCCTCGTCAACAAAATGTTCGCAGAACTGATAGGACGTACTATGGAAGTATATGTGGATGACATGTTGGTGAAGTCCAGGAAAGCCAACGACCATGTAAGCCATCTGGACGATATGTTTCGGGTACTTCGCCGATATGGAATGAAGCTGAATCCTCTAAAATGCTCCTTCGGAGTATCATCGGAAAAATTCTTAGGATTCATCGTCCACGCCAGAGGAATCGAAGCAAACCCTGAACAAATCCGAGCTTTAAAAGAAATAAGGATACCTTCCACTCGGAAAGAAATGCAGAGCCTAAACGGAAAGGTGGCCGCCCTAAGCAGATTCATTTCCAAGGCAACTGACAAGTGTGTCCCTTTCTTCGAAGCACTCAAGAAAGACAAAGGGAGGTTCGAGTGGACCGACGAATGCTTAAAAGCCTTCCTCAACCTAATCGAACACCTTCAGAGACCACCAGTACTCTCAACTCCAAATGAAGGTGAAGTGTTATACCTATACCTCGCTGTATCATCTCATGCTCTAAGCGCCGCCTTGGTAAGAGAAGAAGACCGCACACAACGTCCGGTTTACTTTGTAAGCAAGAGATTTACGGGGGCAGAAGCCAGATATCCTAAACTTGAGAAGTTAGCATATTGTTTATTGATCGCGTCACGGAAACTGCGACACTACTTCCAGTCTCACTCCATCAGTGTTCTAACCGATCAACCACTAAGACAAGTGCTCCATCGTCCTGACACTTCTGGGCGACTCCTCAAATGGTGCATCGAACTAAGTCAGTATGATATCACCTACCATCCCCGCACCGCTATCAAAGGACAAGCCATGGCTGATTTCATTGCCGAATTCACTACCAACGAAGGCAAGGAACAATCCGAAGTAGCAAAAAACATCAAGTGGAACCTCTTTGTAGACGGAGCATCGAACGAACAAGGCTCGGGGGCAGGTATTGTGATCGTCACCCCCAGGGGAAGAAAGTTGTACTATGCATTAAGATTGGAGTTCACGGCCACTAACAACGATGCTGAATATGAAGCAGTAATAGCGGGATTGGAACTGGCCCTAGAAATTGGGATCAATTCCTTATGTATTCATAGTGATTCTCAGCTTATCGTAAACCAGGTACTAGGAGAATTCCAGACTCGAGGAGAACGGCTCACAGCATACCTAAAGAAAACCAGACTGCTGCTCGATCGATTGGACCATTATCTAATCAAACACATTCCTCGAGAAGAAAACCAAGAGGCAGATGAACTTGCAAAGCAAGCTAGTATGAAGGACAGCACCATTCCCGGAGCACTAGTAATCTCAAGGCAGCTAGCCCCGAGTTTCGAACAAGCGAATCTGATAACTGCAATCGAAGAAGGAACCTGGATGACTCCTATCCGGAAATATTTGCAAGATGGCATACTACCCGACAGGCGTGACGAAGCCAAGAAGATCTTGAGGAAAGTTCCCCACTACACAATGCAAGAAGGCATCCTCTACCGGCGTGGTTTCTCTAGCCCCCTATTAAGATGCGTCGCCGGAAGGGAAGCCAAGGAGATATTAACAAACATCCATCAGGGAGGATGCGGAGATCACACTGGAGGACAGACTTTGGCAAGAAAGATACTCCGATATGGATATTACTGGCCCACACTAAACAAAGATGCCCTAGACTTCGTTAAGAAATGCGACAGATGTCAGAAGTTCGCCAAGATCCCTCGACTACCCACAAACGAAATTACTCAAATGACCAGCCCTTGGCCCTTTGCCGTATGGGGAATTGACTTAATTGGCGAACTGCCAACGGGCCGAGGCGGAGCCAAATATGCTATAGTGGCAGTCGATTATTTCACCAAATGGGTGGAAGCGGAACCTTTAAATAAAATATCTTCAGCAAAAGTTATCAACTTCTTGATCAAAAACATTCTGTGCAGGTATGGAGTCCCCCTCAAAATCGTATCAGACAACGGACTCCAATTTGACAGCGAAGAATTTGCCGACTGGTGCCAAGAGCATGGAATTCATAAAAGCTTCTCATCAGTAGCTTACCCTCAGGCAAACGGACAAGTTGAAGCTGTCAACAAAATTCTCAAAACCCTAATCAAGAAGAAACTTGAAAAGTCAAAAGGCGCTTGGGTGGACGAACTTCCTACGGCACTATGGGCATACCGCACATCTTTCAGAACATCAACGGGACATACTCCTTTCTCTTTGGCATATGGATCGGAGGCAATGCTCCCAGTTGAGACTATTGTGCCTTCCCACCGTAGGATCCACTACAACCCAGAAGAAAACGAAGAACTCCTCCTCATGTCTTTGGATCTGATTGAGGAAAGGAGAAACGATGCAGCACTCAAAGCAGCAGCTCACAAACAAAAAGTGGCAGCACTATACAATTCCAAAGTCAAGCATCGCAGCTTACAAGAAGGAGATCTTGTTCTCAGGCGAATCTTTCCGCGCCCCGGGGCACTGGACCCCATCTGGGACGGACCATATGTAATTCACAAAGATCTCCACAACGGAGCTTACATTTTGTCAACAGTGGACGGAGAGGTGTTCCAGAGGGCATGGAACATCCGACACCTCCGTCGATACTTTTCTTAACTTGTACTGCCCATATGAAGTGAATTAACAAAGAGAATCAGTGGACGTAGGCATTTTCGTGCCGAACCACTTTAAAAAATCTTGTCTCTTTTTAACTTGTTCCTTTATGTCTTGGCTACTTGTTAAGCGTTATCCCTTTCTGTTGAACAAAATTCTATGGCATCTCCACTCAAGACGCACCGCGGCCTCATCTGGACTAGGCCTAACAGGTACGCTACGATTCTATGCACTCGCCAATGAGACTCTTTTGCCCCGGCATCCCTCTGCTGCGGGTTAACTCATTGCGCGCCTGCCCTCAAAGCCAACTGTAATGAGCCGATTATAAGTCATCATAAAGGCCGACTATAGCCGATGGCAGCTCATTACGGCGTTCGGCTCGTCGGTAACTGTGAACCTACTTTAAGCCCCAACATAAGGTGTGGCCAGCCAGGGGTAGTTCACGGCCAACGGCACCCACGCTAGCCGGCCACGGTAAATCGAATAATACCCACGATTACGGACCATAATGGTTCGGGTAGTTACCGTGCGCGATCTCGGCTCCGATGTGTCTTAAGTGCGGCTGTGGTAAAAAAGAAAACTCCCCGCGGAGGCGTAAGATGGGTGACAAATGTCTCCAAGACCCACAGCTAGGGAAAGTGACTACAAAACCCGTTTGCCACGAACTTAAGCACATCGACGGCCTTCCGTGACTGGAAGTTTTACTTTTACTATATTTCCATTTCATTTAAATATTTTTCTCCTATCCTGTATAACAAACTCTAAAGTACAGGAAACCAAATAGGAAGCATTCACTCATGAGGCTCTAAGCCTGCGTACTGGGTGGCAGGGTGCTCAGCTATACCCGTGAACAGTTACACGAGACACTCAAAGCTACCGCCTGCGAATAAAACATGAAGGGCGGTACTCTCTTTTCTTGCACATAAATGCGTAACTATAGCTTATTCATACACTGACACTGCAACACGTGAAATTATATTTCAAGCAAAAAACTTAGCATCAAACACAACTAGAATCACAGGCATATACATAGCTATACTTCTCCAACAACGTATCTAGATAATCACAGCACAACAAGATAGTGATAACGTATTAACATAAAGAGATCAACACGTATTATAGAACTACACAAAGGCTGTCTGATGTCACAACATAACTACATGAAATTATTCGTCACAAATAATATTATTACAACACTTGAATTTTTTAGACTGACATAAACAGTGAAAAAAAAAAAAAAGAAACAAAAGGATGGCGGATGCATCCACACTCCGTCACCAACTCCCCCAGCCTACTTAGCCGCAGGATCAGGGCCCCCAGCATGTGGATCTGAAGTCCCACCTGTCCGAATCAGAAGAGGAATTCATTAAATGAACGATCAAGTTATGAAAACACGGAAGGAAAAGAAAGGGAAAAGAATAACTCACCAGCACCCGCCGCTTGATCCTCATCATCCAGCTGTACACCCGCTTCCTCTGCAGCAAGCAGCCGCATCCCCTCCTTCACCGCCGCTTGCTCCTCCTTGGAGAACTGAGCGGTAACCGCACTCAAGTTGAAAGCCTCTCCGCCTTTCTTACCCGCATTAACCCTGGCCTCCTCCAAAGCTTGAAGATATACCTTGGCCATGACCCGAGGATAGTCGTCCATCCAAGACAAGCCACCCTCCTTCCAAGTTTGGAAGTACATGTCCTGCAGCATCTCATCCATCATCCCCTCGTTCTCCTCAAACTCCCTCACCCGGGCTTCAGAAGCTTGCAGCTTGGCAACGGCGGCATCCCTCTCTGATTGGTACCTTAAGCAGTCAGCCTGGAACTTCCTCCTCATTTCCTCCTCCTTCAACTTGAGGGACCTCCTCATCTCCTCCATCTCCTCCTTCAACTCGGCCTGGGCCATCTCCGCAGCCTCGAGCCTCCCGGACAACTCCTCTACCCGCTCGAGATCCGCATTTCGAACCTCATCCACCGTTGTAATAGCCATGTTAATCCGCTCCCTGCAGGTGACCTCCATTTTCCGTAACTCCGCCCTACTTGCCTTCTCCATGGTCTCTTTCAGACGCTGGGAAGCTTCCTCATGCTGGGAGATCTGGATGGCTTGGTCGGCAAGCTGCTTGGCCTGATCGGCAACCTTTAGCCTTAACCGAATGTTAGCACTCCCAATCTCCTCCCCGGCCTTGACCAATCGAGCATGATGCTCCATTAACTTCTTAGTCTCTTCGGCCACCCGATCAATATTAGCCTTGGCCTCGTCCCCCATAGTAACTACTCGGGTAGTAAGCAGATCAAGATCTAGGGACTTGGCCTCATCCAGCACTCTTACCATGGGGTTGCGGGGAAGAAGGTGCTCGCCCGTGGCCTCATCAAATGAAATGTCTTGAGAGCTTGGGTCTAAATCGGGATGACCGGAAAAGGGGTCACGAGGCACGGGGTGAGGCATATCGGGACGCCTTATGCGAAGGATAGTAGGACTCTTGGAAGGAGGAGGAGGGGGGCCGGGCTCCATGCTCTCCTCCGTAGTATCAAGAGGAGGCTGAGTAGGAGGAGGCTGAATAGGAAGCTGCGAAGCAGAAGAAGACTCAAATAGGGAACGGCTCCGCTTCCTTTTCTGAATACTCTCTTCAATGACCCCGAGAAGAGGACGATACCTAACCACGTCCCCAGTACGACCAGTGGGAGGCTTCGCAGAAGCCCTTCTCGACTTGAAGTGTTCGAGGCGGTGTCGAATATCTGAAGTTTTAACCACCTGGCCTGCCCCTGGGATAACGAACGAGTGTTACGAACATACAATAATCCGCAGTTCATGAAAATGTGCTAAGTTAAAAAGAAAGAAAAGTGAGAAGACACATCTATTATACAAACCCGGCGGAGGAGTGGGATACTGCAATAAGTCCTGGATCTCATTCCAGGACGGAAGTGAACCGTAAAAAATTTTCTAAGTCCCTATCGAAAATGGAATCGGCAGAAGACAAAAGTTCACCTTGCATCGCCGGGGTCACCCTAGCTGAGGAACCCTTAGAGGATGGGTCAGTGCTAACCACAGCTTTGCCGGTTTCCTCTGCCTTCTCCGTTTCCTTCTCTGTTTCCGACTCCCCCTCTGACTCCCCGAAGGCCCGACGGAGAGCCTCATCCAGTTCGAGGTCCTGCTCAGAGGTTAGAGCAGCAACACCGCTACCACCCTGACCATCGCCATCTCCTCCACCCTCCGACCCTTCTCCAACTTCACCTCCTTCCTCCTCTTCTACACCTTCCTCCTCCGGGACATCCGGGCAAGTACTTGGAGAAGGGCCATCGGACTCCTTGAGCTTCTTGCCTCCTACGACTGGACGTTGTGCAAAGGGCTTCCTCTTGCCACCCTTCGCTGTCACCCCACCTTTAGGCTGGGCAGCCTTCTCTTCTGCCGTGTCCCTCTGTTTGACTACGGACTGATGTGGGAGGATCAAATTATACGACAAGAGCCTGGCATTCCTAATCAGATAAGCAGCCGATCTGTCTCTCCCGGAAATAGCTTCAATTTCTGCTGCCATCCGAACCAAGCGATCATCTTCCACAACCGCAAAACCACCTGTCGCTAGCAAGAAATAAAAGCGCATAAGAGAGTGAATTACAGCCAAGACAGGAATTATGAGTAGAGTTTTTACTTACATCCGGAGGTAAATCGGCGAATAGAGACGGAGTCATCCCTGACAAAGAACCATTCCTTCTTGAACATGCTATACTTCGAGTATAAATCCAAAACAGGCTTGAAGGAAACGGCTGACTCCAAGCTAATATATGGGGACCCCTTCCTGTACCCCCTCAGATTGTACAGATATCGTATTTCCCGGTTGGAGGGGGCGCGCCCATATCTCTTCTGGAAGATAGCATATAAGCATACCAGAATGGCATAAGAGTTGGGCTGAAGCTGGAATGGAGCCACCTTCAGATAAGTGACGAAGCTTAGTATCCAGGCGTTGATTGGAGGAATAGCCCCGCACATGCAATGGTACCGGCTATAAGCGAAGTACCCCTCAGGGGGATCATATGGCATGACCCCTTCCCCCGGTAACAACATAAGAGCCCTGTCTATCCCAAAGGAATGGGATATAACGTCAAGTTGCTCCTCCTTTAAGGAGCTTGGGAAGCAGTCAGGGGGAGAGTTCAAAAGTTCCTGTGGACCACATCCGTCCACTAGAGACTTCGGAATAGGTCGGTGTTGCCCGGATCCTGATTGGACTGGGGGCGAGGAAGAAGAAGGCTCTCCTGTGCCTCTAGACTTCTTTCTGTCTGATCGTGTTTCCGCTTTGCGAGACATTTTCTGCAGCACAAGAAAAACCTAATATTAGAACAAGGAAAATAGAAAAGTAAACAAACAAGTGCGTGCAAGTGTGGAATTTCATTCGCAAGCTGAAGTCTTCCAGATCACAAGTTCATTCGGTTTCCATGTTCATTCGGCTTCCAAGTTCATTCGGTTTCCAAGTTCATTCGGTTTCCAAGTTCATTCGGTTTCAACCCCATTCGGTTTTCATCTCATTCGGCTCCAAGGCAGTAGTCCCATTCGGTGAAGCAAGGACATACGTGTGTATTCGGTAATAAGTATATACCTGGTTCGGTATAAGGTTGGTTCGGCAAACACTTGATTCGGCAATGGAGTGATTCGGCTCTACTCGTTCGGTAAAGAAAAACAAGGGGGGTACGGCCTCTATATATAGGCAAACTCACAACCACCGAACCAGATGTCTCGCCCAACCGGACCAATGATACCGGACCACCAGAAGCCGGATGAGAATAGCCGGACCAACCAAGAACCGAATGGAACCCTCTATCTACCGTCCAAGACCAGGAACTGGGGGCACGCAGGGCGCTTCACTCAGATAAGTACCGAACTCCAGAACTAACTAATAAAATAAGATTATGACAACGATGAATAAGTCGTAAAACTCCCACTAGCATGAATTAAATCGTTCACACGTGTACGCGACCACGAATGGTCCATAGGCACGCTCTGAATGGTCATTAACCCTATCATCGTGGGAATTTACACTTTGACACGTCTTTTTAAACTCATAGGTGAGACGGATAGTTGACTCTGATAATTACGAAATGGCTAAGCTACTTACACATGTACGGGATCACGAACGATCCCTAGGCATGCCCTGAGCTGGCGATAAACCACCTTGACAAACGATCCAGGGAATCACTCTAACGTGAACCTGGCATCGATAATGCAAAGCCCCCTCGGGGCACACCAACTCGCCTCGAACGGCGCAATTCACTTCATCCCGAACGTTTCGACCACGAACGGTCATCGTTTGAAATCATACTAAAACTGTAAATCCCTTTGCAGGACCTCAACAGGATATGAACATCCAGCCCATGACATTACAAAACACGCCTTCTTGCCGCAGGGAAACAAAGCGCGACACATGCAAGCACGTGCCCCACTTTGGGGGGCAAATGTTGGGCGAATTCTCACCCAGAAGATCTTGAGACAACGAAGCGTCTGTTTCACCCGGGTTCGCAGTCACCACTTCATTCAGCATGACCGGCCTCTTTACCATTCGACAATGCAAGCCATAGCTCATTCGACATGAATAACCTCCAGTTCATTCACCAAGGCCAAGGAACACTCGGCACTCACGCATGAAGCTTCATTCGGCAGCACGAGCACAAGTCCATTCGGCATGGAAGCTCCATTCGGCAGCACGAGCCATGTCCATCCGGCATGACCAGCCCCTTTCCATTCGGCATAGCCGGTCCATGTCCCGCCGAATACCACCACCGGACCACACTATTGCCGAACCACCTTCCCATCACATCTCCACCGGACCACACTATTGCCGAACCACCTTCCCATCACATCTCCACCGGACCAACTCCAATACCCTACCACCAAACCAACCACGACCGAATCAACTCCACTGCCACTCCAACACTACCACCGAATCAAGGCTTCAGCAATCCACTTCACACACCACCATCACCAGTCCAAGCTCTACCGAATGAAGCCTCGCCGAACCAGAAGTGCCAGGCCAAATTGCTTCAGCCCGGGCCCACCAGCAGTTATATACTTCCAAGACCCCTGCCCCCTACCTCATTCTATAAATAGAGGGGCAGGGGTACAACAATGGAGACAAGTTTGAGAGCTCAAGCAAGGAAGGAACTTTCAAACTACTTTCATACACTTGTACACAACGCATTGTACTTGTAACCTGAAAGAAAGAAGATAATAACATATAAAGTGGACGTAGGCACATTCTGGCCGAACCACTATAAATCTGTGTGTCTTTTACATTTCAGCCCCTACTTTTCTCATATTTACATACTCATCTAAAATCATTGAAAATTACATATAATCAACTAAATAATACGACTTGGAGGTGTTTGTCCATTTTTTGTGCAAACAGTTGTATCTGTGTTGAAGCATTGGAAGTGAATCAATATTCAACTAAGAACTCGTCTCTTGGTTGTATGAGGATAGCTTCACTATCAATTTTAGTCAACTAAGTCAAAATTTATGGCTACAGTAGACATTAGTAGTAAATGTTATTATTGAACCAAGGGCTTTGTACTTGGATTAAACAGTTGAACATAAATATTATTGGTGTTTTGACTGATGTCGCACTCCATGTATCCTAAAGCTATACAGTGTTGACGTAGAGAATGTGTACATATGATATCATCACTTAATGGTACCACTTAAATGCGATTATATGATTTTACCAAAAAGCTCTATAAGCAAAGAATCAAGCCTTACTGTCACACCATTGGCTAATGCGATGTGTGTACATTAATATTTGAATTTTTCAATATTAATCCCTAATTGAATTTACATTTTGTGAGTCACACAACCGCGTCTATGAATTCTTCGAAATACCATACAGTTTAATTGGTTTATAAAGTGTTGTCAATTAATTAATATTTAAAAAATATTAATTATTATCATATTTGATGTATGGTGTATTTTCAATAAATGGGGTAGCTCCTAAAAGTTTTTGGGTGTTATAAGGGATTGTTTGGATGTACGTATAAATGTTATATCGATATACGATATCAGTATATATTTAAACAAGTTTTAAATGTAAGTAATTACTTAATGGATTTGAAGATTTTTGACCCATGATTGGATCATGTTGAGTCAGCTATATGGGTGTGGAAAAATCCGGGTCTAGGTTTGAATTAGTAAGAGAGAATGAATAAAAGAGGGAAGAATTTCTCTCCCTTTTCTCTCTATGAATACCAAGGAAAACCGATTCTTTTTCTACTTAATTCTCACTACTCTAGCCTCCGTCATCTTATAATTGTGCACACCCCACATGCTAAAAATTCCCTCCTTCTATGCCTCTAAATACAATAATATAAGGTGGTATATTTGGTTGTTACAATCTTAAGTGGTGAATTGGAGTTTGTAGGAGCTTATTCACAAATCAAGGTGTTTCTAGAGGCAAGATCTACAATTGAATTATTTATATTACTTATATATATATATGTGTGTGTGTGTGTGTGTGTGTATGTGTGTATGTCCCTTAATCTTGTATATAGATATACAATTGTCATGTGTATATATTTTTAGTTTTTTTAATAATTTAATCAAAATACAAGTTTTTGATTTTTATTTTAATTATAATATATCAAACTGTAGTTTAATAAAATAAATATCTGTAAAATATTTATACTCGGCCATAGAACATTATTCTATACACATAATTTAAATTAAGTTATTTTTATAAGTATAATTATAATCAAATTAATTTTTAGGCGAATTGATATATATATTAATGTTTTTATTCTTAATTTGTTTAAAATAACTCTTTATTTTCACTGTTTGAACTTAAAAAATCATGCAAATTTTTTTCTTAATAATTTTATTATTCATTAAATATAAATTTATAGTAAAAGCACATATTTTTTATCAAAATATTTAGGCAGAATATAGTATTATAACCAATTACATTTGAATTATAGATCAATTAGATATTTATTTTAAATATTTTTAATTTTAAGATATTTTTAATAGACATATTTGTTTAAAAATATAAACATAAAAATATCTTTGAATTAGTCAAAATTAGCTTTAAACTAGGAAATATTAAATATTGAATTTTAATTCAAATTCATTGTTTTACTTAGTCAAACAAATTTTAAATATATTTAATCTTAATTATAATACACACACACACAAAATTCAATATCTATATGGCAATATATAATTTTACGTATATATTTAAACTATAAATGCGGTACTATTAATATATGTATACAAACCATAGATAGATACATACATACATGCATGCATACATACATACATATATATAAAATGTATGTATGTGTGTATATTATACTATTTTAAAATACATGTATATACTTAGAAATTTATATTTCATTGATATGTTATCATGTATATAGGTGTAATATATATGTCTATACAATAGATATAAATCATAATAATTATCTATGTATGTGTATAGTTGTACACATGCTTATATTGTTATGTTAGTTAAGGAATATATGTGATATATTCTAAATTATAAAGTAAATAAGAAAGTTATAAAATATTTTAGAATATAACAACATTTTAATTTAGTATATAGGTTGAATCTAGTGCTAACTAAAAATTTATAGGCCTATCGATATCCAAATATGTTTTTCTAATTTACCATTTTCACCCATTGCTAAACATGCCAATTCCAACATTTATGTCATCCTTGAGCCAAATGGATTAGCATGTCCTAGGTTTTCCTTATGATGCACAACGTTGGATTATGTACATGCTTCTTACATTGCATGGCACTTTAAGGCAGGCAAGATGCAGATTAATAAAGGTTTATGTGGGACCATCCAATTTTCGGTGGGGCTACAAAATTTTGAACAAATAGCATTTTGAATTGGGCATGGGAATAGTGGATGGCTGACACTTGGATTCATTCTTCATAGTAGGTTCGGTTAAATTGGTTGAATATGGAATGTAAGCCTGTCATTTCTGTTCTCTTCGTTTACCTTCCTCAGGATTGCTTAATACGACATGTGCACTTCTCAGGTTAGTTGTATCATGCCCTTATTTACTCTGCTTAATTTTCCTATTTGTGAAAGTTGATCCGGATGTGGGTGTAACAATTAAACCCTCTCGGATATGTGCTGATGTGAAGAAGGGTAGATCTAAACTTTCATCTTCCTTTCCATTTTGTTTACTTTACACAACATTCCAAAAAATTTACTTAATTTTACAATTTAATGCTTTAGACACATGTCATTTTTTGATGCCTTCCATGTCTTTTAATAGATCTGGGTTTGGTGATTTTAATTCGAATATTTATCCTTTTTAGAAATGATTATCATTTAGCGACCACGATTGTTCATTTTCTTCTTGACCAATTGTTAAGTATATAGTCATCTTCCTATAAATACATCTCTTCTTTGTATGTACTTTTTATCTTTAATTTCTTTTCCATTTGTGTTTGAAGAAGAATCATTAAAACTCTTTCTATATATTATTTGATTCGTTTTTCTTTGCTGCTTAAACTTCATGGGTTTCCCTGTATTTTTGAATTCTTCCCCTTTTCTTGATGCCCTTTTTTGACATTTTTCTAGCTATTAATTCATTAAATGTCACATAACATTTTTTAACTTCACTTGCACATTTAACCTTGCATGAATAACTTAAATTACATATTAAGCATAGCCTTGTTTGATTTGACCTACAACCAATGATATTTTAAAAATTAACTTGATTAAAGAAAATAGTGAGGTAAAAGAAAAAAAAATGATAATCTTTACGGATCACGTGGCTTGAAAATTTAAACTTCTCATTTTTCTATTTTCTTTAGTAGGCTATACCTACCCAAATCCTAGCTTTAGCACTTCAATTGATTATGTTTAACCTAAACACATTGTACTACTTCAGCAATTCATTTGCAGGAACAAATTGATATAGTGTTATCTAGCTTTGTTACTATTGGGTATAATACACGAATTGTAATAACCCACTATTTTTAACACCTAAAATTAATGTCAAATGCCATCAAAATACGCTTGTGCACTTCTGACGTAAAAAATAGTGATCATTGAGTATATTATCCAAAAATTAAAAATATAAACAAATGGTAAGACCTCACAGCCGAATAGTATAAATAAACATTTAGTTACACAACATTTCATACAATTACCAATATCACAAAAGTCTTATCTAATGTTTTTCTATGTCTACATTGCATTAAAAATTGTATAATATGTTAAGTAAATTATAATAGCCCTACAGAAGTATATAAAATTCATAAAACCTACAGAGATAAGTATCAAACTTACTCTCTTCCATTCTTTTTGCCATTTCTTCCACAATTGAGAACAATAATGCAAAAGAAAATAGGAAAAAGACTAGTTTGCATTATGCCATAAAACTACACACTCTAGCCTAACCCAAGGAATCTAGTGGTCTTACATAAGAATAGACTACATACGTACCCTTTTGGGATCAAGCCCACAAAATTTTATATTCATACCTAGACCCGCACTTCTTCTTTGGTCACAATTGTAAGCATATGATAACATTTAGTGTTCGCGCATTAGCACAATAGGCATAGAAATCATATCAACTATAAAATGGTAATAGAAAATATGGAATAGTACTTCAAAATCCATGCATAGCCAAAAGTCATACAATCCCATTTTTGAACAATGCAAATCAAAATTATTGAACAAACACCAATGCTCAGCATATAAGTCAACACACCAATCCACAAATAATAACAATAGTAACCACACGTCAAACAATAACGAAAGCTACATATGAAAGTTAACAATCACGCTCGTTAGCAAATGGTAAATAACAACAACCATATGTACCAACATCGAGTAGATACAAAATAATAGCAATTACCCCTTACTAATAGTAATCGTGCCCCGACATGGTAAATACAAGATGGAATACCACCATAAATAGTAAATGCCAACCCACATAGCTTGTTTACAAATGGCAAACACAAAGTCATACAATAAACAAATAATAATAGAAGATTATACTTCATAAATAGTGTAGTATTTTATTTAAATATCATCAATTTACTTTGGAGAATGTAAACTATTCTATTACTATTCTCTTCTGTAGGTAATAAAGTTGTCTTATCCCAAAATAATTATAATTTATTCAAACATTTAGAATTTAAATTATAAACTTCTTTCAATATTGTATTATTACTAATCTCAATATAGTAGTATTAATAACAATATTATTTTATTATATTATGTTATTATTCCTTTCTTCTAAAGACATTAATTTTTGAAATCGTTTTATTTCATTAATGAATCCATTTTAGGTTTATGTACCCAAAATATGCCATTTCTTTTCTTGCAATTCTTACTTATGGATTCTCCAAAGATTTATATATAACATTCTTACTAAAACTAACTCTTTAAAATAATTATATCACGAGCGTTATTTGTAAATATTATTCTTATATATATATATATATATATATATTGTTATCCATCATTTTGACCGGGCTTTATTCGAATAGATTGGATAAGTTTGATTCAATTGTCGTCAAGGATGGTAAATCTAGAGCGATGATTGTGGGGTCAAAAAGTCAAGTACAGATGGTAATATAAAGCCGTGATCAAACGGAATTAAGAGATATGCAATGCAGAATGCTCGAACTATGGAATATAGCTCAACGTAGAGGAGGGATCAGCTATAACCATTCTATAGCATAAGGATTCGCATGTTTTAAGAAGCAAGCGCAATTCAATAGAAAACAATCAATATCTCAAGATCCATAATAAAAAGCATATGAAATTTTGTGAGCAAGATATGGGGACCCTAGAGAGCCTATCCCAAGGATCACACCTCAAAAATTTGAAATAAGAGGGATCAAACCCCTTCCTTCAAGAGGGATTGGATGAAATTAGAAGACAAATCACATTGAAGCAAAGATCGAGCAATAACTCAAGTTCTTCTATCCCAATTGGCACGAAACTTTGAGGCTAAGCACTTCACAACATGGGAAAGCTACCATATGAATCACATCCCCAAATTCCTTAAAAATAGGGATCGACACCGATCCCTATTTCTTGGGATTTGGGCCACGCAATTCCTATGATGGGTTTATATGGTTGTGGAGATCCTTCTGCCAAATTTTCAGGAAGAAATTTTGCCATCTTCATCTATAAATACCGGCTTGATTGTTCGTTTTTAGGAACTTTACGTTGCTAGTTTCTTTATAATCTATTGTAACTAAGGATTTTCATCTGATCCCTATTGTACTCAATTTATAAAGTGATTAATAAAACTTTCTGTACAAAGTGGACATAGGCATATAACGCCGAACCACTAAATTGTTGTGTTCGTGTTATTGCTTTGATTTACTGCTATTTCATTACTATTTTCCTCCATTTTCATTTTATATTCTTAATCTCTTTCTCTATAAAATTTCTATTGGGTGTTTATACCAATTTTTCGTGTAAACATTTTGGTGCTTTCACTGACAAACGAGATACTCAGCCTTGTTTGGATCCCTTTATTGCTACTGGATTGCATAAATCCCCCAAAGGAATCTTGAATTATCTTCTGGAAGCTTGTTCATTCTATTCAGAATTGTAAAAGTCTTAGGAAAATTATTAACAATGGTTAGGAATACAAGATCTATATCTCAAAACATAAAAGGAAATGAGAATGATAGCATCCAACAAGAAGGCTGGAGCAATCTGCTAGTTGATGTGAATGCTACTAATCTAGTTGATGTATAAAACCCAGTTGATTCCATCACAAGTGCTAAATTCCAAAATTTGATGAAAGAGCTTATGGATAGCCACCGATAACTGAATCAGCAGATTTAAGCTAGTATAAATCTAATGAACCAACTAAGTCAGCAACAGCATGGGAAAGCTAAGAGGGACCCAACCCCTTACTCTACATCAGAGATTTTTAGTCCATTAGATGACCATCAAAGATGCAGGCATCGCAGAACTGACGGATATCATGCAAATGCTTCAAGACATCAACAGGCAAACCTACCTAGTCTGCCGAGACCAACGGTGTCGATCTCTAGATAGGGATCGGTACCGATCCCTACTTCAAAGGAAGGAGCCTACATTTCCATGCTAGAGCTACTACGATTGATTTGGAAGCTACAGTTTAGATGGATGCAAACCAATTCCCTCCTCGAAATGACTATAAATTAAATGTATATGATAAACATCGAGAGGATGTTGAGCCAAGAAGGCATGGAACGGCCGTATACATCGATCGGACCATTCACGTAAGGTGGAGCACGACCACCACTTGGCTCCAACTGTCCAAACGATGAACTTGTCGGCTATGGTTAGATAGCTAGTGAGGGAGAGCCAAGGCTTATCCAATGATGATTGGGGAATCTCAAGAAGCCATATCCCATTTACCGACAATATCTTACATGCGGAGTATCTAAGAAGGTTCAACATGCCATTAATCCTGCCTATGATGGAAAAATCAACCCAGGCAGCACATCATGAGGTATGAATGACTGATGGATTTCGCATGAGTTGGTGATGCAACAAAATGCAAATGTTTTTCCTATTACTCTCTTTGGCATAGCAACGATGTGGTTTATGAGATTGCCACCTCGATCAATCTTCCGATTTGACAATTAAGCAACAAAGTTTGTGGATAAGTTCCGTATGCACGCAACTAGCCCCAAAGACGTAATATCCTTATCCAATATGATCCAACCTCCGGGAGAATGCTGAAAGACTATTTGGAGAGATTTCATACGGCTGCCACATAAGTTAGTAATCAAAACGACCATTCAATATTGATGGCGGTAATAAGAGGGATTAATCTGGAATCTATCTTTGGTGATTGGTTAGCTGGCAAACCATCTAGGACATTGGAGTGTTACTATGCAAAAGCGGCTCAGTATTTAAGGAAAGAGGAAGTCAAATGCTCTAGGAAGAAGAATGTCGTGGAACCAACTAGAGAGGGAGTGTATAGTAACCTTGCATTGAAGAAGTCTGGTGATACTTTTGGAAAAGTTCAAGTGAATGTCCAGAATAAACCGAATCGGCAAAAGGAAGGCGGTGATCAAAACCGTGAACAAAAAAGGACTCTAGAAGAGGAAAGCCTAGGACTCCAATGTATGATATCTACACACCACTAAATACATTTCTAAAGAAAGTCTATTTGTTTACCTGCAATACCATGCAATACAGGAAGCCAACCCCAAAAGAATCGATGGAGAAATAAAAGCAGTCTGGAAAATATTGCCGGTTCCGTGAATGTTATGGTCATAACACAAATGAGTGTAGGCATCTCTCGGATATTATCGAGAAACTGATTCAAGAAAGAAATTTGCAACAGTTTGTCAAAGCCCTATAGGATGATGGGCAGGGAATATTCAACCTTAACCGAGGTCAAGCTCCACATAGGGCCGAGGAGCATATGTAAACTGGTGGAAAATTAGTGATCAATATGATAGTCGAAGGACCGCATCCAATTGATAAGATTTCGCATGAGATGGAGCGCTCTGCTAGCACGATCAAGTATATGGATTTTGAATTTTTTTCAAATTTAGAAGATGGAGCTCCAACAAAACAGCAACATACAATGGAAGATGACATTGTGTTCAGAATCATAGAGAAGACAAGGTGGATGCATCGACGATCGATCCAATGGTCATTTCGTCCATGATCGGCTCTTCCTTAATAAGAAGGATTTTAGTTGATTATGGAAGTTCTGTAAATATAATTTTCAAAAAAGCCTATGATCAGATGAGAATGGAAGCAAAAGAGATAAAACCATCTAAAGCCCATATTCATAGCTTTAACAATGCTATTACTGAAGTTGTCGAATATGTCTAATTGCCCGTGGAGTTGGGAGAAGGTGACCGCAGGAGAGTGCGGATTTTACCAATTGTTGTCCTGGATGCTGACTCTCTATATAATGCTTTTCTAGGCCGACCAGGTCTAGCTGAATTCTAGGCAACTCTTGCCCCATGGTGTTTGACTTTGAAATTCCTAACCTATAATGGTGTCGGAGTTGTACATGGTGATAAGGTTATTGGACGTGCTTACTATATAGCTGAATTGAGAGATGCTCAAAGGAGGGACAAAGGTAAGGTGTGGGCAAATCTCTCCACATTCCAACCGCCAAATATTGACAACCAACATATAGGCCTTAGCTTGGGTGCCCCAATCAGTTCTATAAAGACATAGATCCAAGGAATGACAAGGAGGAGCCCAAAGAGACCAAGGCTGCATCGGCTATGGTGATGATTGACATCACAGTTAATCACAATGACCCTTCACGGGTCCAAAAGATTGGATCATAGCTCATCCTTCGATAAAGAAAGAACTTGATGGATGGATTTGTCTGAGTGAATCTTAACATGTTCGCTTGGACTCACTCTGACATGTGTGGGATCTCGCCTTTCATTGCTAGCCATGCATTGAATACGACTCGAGGTATGTCCCAGCGAAACTGAAAGGCCGTAGCATGGATTAGGAGAGATCTACTGCCCTTAAAGAGGAGGTTAATAGATTCAAAGGCAACGGGTTTATTCGCGATGCACTTTACCCTAAATGAGTATCTAACCAGTACTTGTGAGAAAAACGAATGGAAAGTGGCAGATATGCATTTATTACTTGGACTTAAATAAGGCATGTCCAAAAGACAGCTTTTCCCTTTAAAGGTTCGACTATTTGATAGACTCAACCGCATGACACAAATTGCTATCTTTTATGGATGCATACTCTAGATATAACCGAATCTCGATGCCCATTCCCGATCAGGAGCATACAGGCTTCATTACTGATGTTGGATTGTATTGCTATATGATAAAGCCATTTGGATTGAAGAATGCTGAAGCGATCCATCAACGCCTAATTAGCAGAATGTCTAAAAATCAGATTTGGAAAGGCAATGGAGGTATATGTTGATGACATGCTCATGAAGTCATGATGATCAACTGACCACATTAAGGACTTAGCAGAAATGTTTGATATAGACCACATTAAGGACTTAGCAGAAATGTTTGATATAGACCACATTAAGGACTTAGCAGAAATGTTTGATATCCTCTGATATTACAAAATGAAGGTCAATACTTTGAAGTGTTCTTTTGGCATTGCATCAGGAAAGTTCTTGGGTTTCATTGTCAATGTTCACGAAATTGAAATTAATCCCAAGAAGATTCAGGTAATTTGCAACAATCAAGTGCCGAAGACCATCAAGAAAGTACAGAGCCTAAATGGAAAGGTTTTCGCCTTACGTTGATTTATTTTCGAAGCTACCAATAAATGCATTTCTTTCTTCGACTTGATTAGAAGAGGGAAATAGAACTTTGAATGGATGCAGGATTGTGAATACACATTCCGAGCTTTGGTGAACCATTTAGTGAGGCCTCCTATCTTGTCAAAGCTAGTGGATCATAAAGACTTGTATACCTACTTGGCCGTGTTGGTACATGCTATAAGTGTTGCACTACTTCACTAAAAGAATCGGATACAGAGACCAGTCTATTATGTTAGCAAACAATTAATAGGAGCTGAAAGAAACTATCCAAAGATAGAGAAAATGGATAGTGCATGTTGATCTCTTCACCAAATCTCTACCCCTATTTCTAGGCTCATCATATCAATTTCTACACCAACCAGCCGTTATGACAGGTCATAAAACGACCTGAGACATCTAGGAGACTGCTCAAGTGGAACATCGAACTGAGTCAACTCGACAATACTTATCTTCCTTGGAGAGCTATCCTGGGACAGGCACTGGCAGACTTTATAACAGAATTCACTACACAAGATGATCTTCCAAAGAGCGATAGAGCCCCTACTATTTGATGGAAAATGGTATATGGATGGACCATCCAATGATCGTTGTTCTAGAGCTTGATTTGTATTAGTAACTCCGGGAGATCGATCAATTTGCTATGCCTTGAAGCTTGACTTCCCTGCAATGAACAACAAAGCTGAGTATGAAGCTCTGATCATTGGACTCAAACTTTCTAGAGAATTGGGAATAAAATCTCTTGAAATCTTGAGATTCATAATTAGTAGTATACCAAGTCAGGGGAGATTACCAAGCTAAAGGACAATGACTCATTCCGTACTTTATCTAAGTCCAAGAACTATTAATTGGCTTTGAGTATTATGACATCATGCACATTCCCGGGATCAAAACAAAGAAGCCGACTCATTGGAATAGTTTGCTAGCATTGGGGATACACGATAGATGGGCTTGGTTCCGGTTGAAGTACTAGATGCTCCGAGCATAATTCAGATGGAAATCGTCTAGGTACTGGAGACCGAGCCTGAGAAGGAGTCGTGGATGACTCCGATCAAAGACTATTTGCTACAAGGAGTCCTTTCCAAACAGACGAATGAAAGGCGATAAGTCCTTCGCAAAGCTTCGCGATATATCATTCAAGAAGAAGTCATGTATAGAAAGGGTTTTTCCATTCCCCTCCTTCAGTGTATCGCTTATGATAAAATAAATCATGTCCTAAAGGAAAACCACGAAGGGGAATGTGGCGATTACACTAGAGGGCAGACCCAAGCAAAGAAAGTACTCCGTTATGGGTATTATTGGCCGACCGTTAACCAAGATGCTGCTGATTAAGCTTGGTTATGTGACAAGTTCCAGATGCATGCAAAAGTTTCGAGAACTTTGTCGACAGAAATCACAAAAATGGTCAGTCCATGGCTGTTTGCCATATGGGGCATAGAGATCATCGGTTCCTTGCTGATCTCAAAAGGTGGTGTGAAGTATGCCATCATCGCAGTTGATTGCTTATCCAAATAGGATGAAACGGAACCTTTAGCTATGGCCATGACAAAGAAAGTAATCAACTTCATTATCCAAAATATCATCTATCGTTTCGAACTTTTATGAACCATTGTTACTAATAATAGAACTCAATTCGACAACGCCGAATTTAAAGATTTCTACCATCGTCATTATCACGAGAAGAGATTTGGGGCAGTTTCTCACCCTCAAGCAAATTGACAAGTTGAAGCTATGAACAAAATCATAAAATCCATTCTGAAGAAGCGCTTGGAAAAGGCTAGAAACAACAGGGTGTATGAACTCCCAACAACATCATGGGATTAGAGAACCATGATCAAGTCCGCGACTGGGCATGCTCCATTCATCCTTGCTTACGGCTCCAAAAAAATTATTTCTGCTGAACTTGAAGTCCCCTCTCATCGAGTGACCTACTATTATCCCAAAGGAATAGAGTTCTCCTCTTGGTATCTCTAGACTTTGTAGATGAGAAGCGCAAGAAAGCTGATTTGAAAGCCACTACATATCGACACCAAGTCGCCAGATATACAATACTAAAGTCCAAGCTAGAAACTTTGAAATAGGCGATCTCGTCTTGAAAAGGGTTTTTCCTGCCCTGTGGCACGTGAATCCTATTCGGAAAGGACAATATTTATTGAATAGAGGTCTTGGAGAGGGAATTTTCAAGCCAACGACTATTGAAGGCGTCACACTCCCAAGAGTGTGGAATAGCGAGCATTTATGATGCTATTTCACTTAGTTTATTCTTTTTCATTTTGTTGTATTCTATTTGTAGATTTTCTTTAGCATTTTATTTTTCAGATATGTAATAAGAAAATTATGTCATTTCTTTTTGTTTGGCAAATAAAGTTTGAAATTTCCTTTATATCTATGATTGCTGTAACATTACATATTAGTTATGATACCCAACTAACTAATATTGACATATCTGAGCAGGTTCCCAAAGTTTGGAGCTAGCCAATTACATTAGTTCATGATTGAACTAAACACAATGAACATGGTCCGACCGTTCATCTGATGATTCCCGTTCATATCCGGTGGGATGAATACCTAACGAGGAATGGATGTGAGTCGGCCATCCGATGACCAAGTTAATCCTACCAAGTGATAGGACAAACATGAACCAAAAGCGGTCGTGACACGATCGATCGCTCTCTAATTTAAATCCCAGGCTTGGGGGGAAAATCAATCAATTAAGGAAAGTATGATCTAATTACTTTTCGAAATAAATCTATGTCTCTAGAGTGTTGATTTGAGTATAAACATGAATTGGGCCGATTCGACCACTCGCCAACTGACTCTTATCCATAGAGCGTGGATATGAGTATAAAACAACTAGATGAGTGTGGTTCGACCACTCACTATTCCATAAACTTTAGCCCAAAACTGATAGGAGGAGTATAAACTCACTAAGGATAGAGTTCGACCATCCACTGTCTAGCTTCGCTAACCTGAGACTTGGGGCAGGAGTATAATCACTTAAACCACCAAATCCAATGGTAAAACACTAGGGCTCGAGCCCAGTGTTTGATACAACTAGAGGCCATGACCACACGGAGGCTTTGGTGAAAATTAACGGACGATTGTCCAAATTAATGAGCAACGAATTATAAGTACATTGAATGGAAAAGTAACAGCTCGACTACATTGACAAAATTCACACAAGAGTTTGATAGAAAAAAGAACTTTTATTCCTAATGCTAAACTTCAAAATAGTGGTACAAGTTTATTCAAAAGCAGGGGTTATACCCACACAATTACGGCCAATAAATGAGAAAACGACTATATATGTTTCTTGTAAACTAAGCTAAAGCAACGACTATTTCTTCTGCCCTTTCTCCCTTTTGGATTTCATAGGAGTGCCACCACCCGAACTTTTGCCTGTCCTTTTCCTTGATCCTTCATCGCCCTTTGGTAGGAGAGCTCTCAAAGGTTGGAGGAAGTTTTTTGGGAACCGACCCACCTAGTGGAATGACTCGAAATGGGATGATATTTGGATCCTCGATGTCCATGTTAGGGGGTTTCACCTTAGCTTTTCTCTTCAACAACTCCTCTCTCTCGATGCACTCCTTTAAGATGAACTCATCGGTATGTTTAGCGGCACCAGTGATCATGTCATCTAATTCATCTGGCAATGGAGGGTCATCAGCCTTTTCATCATCAAGCACTTCAATAATTTGAGCGTCGGGCCTTGGAATGTTGGTAGCTGCCAGAATTTTGGTAGATGTCGATTGTTACCCTACGGCGGCACTGCTTTCTAGATTCTGGCTGGGACCCGAAAGACCTGCAGATTCACGGAAATAAGAAGGTAAGCCCATGACTGTTGGGCATAAGGAAAGAAATCACTCGAATAATGGATAACAAAGCGAGATACTTGTTTCCGATAGACTTTCAGTTGTTGCCGGAGTGCTCCCTTCTAGAATAGGAGTGAACACTTTTGATTGATAGCCTGGTCTGTCCGGATAGTAGCTCAGATCTAGTCTTGGGCCAAGAGAAACTGATGCTCCGGCTGTTTGAAATGGAGGAGGACCTTTGGGATTGGACTTCAAAGACTCAACAATGTATTTCCCTTTGCCGGAGTGTGCTAGAATATCAAAGTACCAGGATCTCGTAGCAACAAGGTCTAAAGGTTCATCCCCATGAAGAATCTCCTATACCAGCTTCTCTTTGTCTAAATCAGCTTCATCAAGTGCTTTCTTCTTCATTTCAACAATATATTCACAGGCCTCAACAAGCGATTCAAGATGGCTCTCTCTAAGGAAACTCAAATAGCGATGAATTAAGGCTTTAACATTATATTCCACAATTAGAGGATCGAACATGTCCTTAATTTCATTTTTTTGGGCTTCTTTGGCATGTTCTTATTTGGCTTCGATCTGCTCTTTAATCTCATTATGGCCCGCTTCTCTTGCCTCTTCTTTGATGACTTTAATTTGAGAAAGTTGCTTATCAAGCTTAATTTTCAGTCACAGAGCTTTGACGACCTATTCGTAATATCTTTACGACTCCTCCTGAGTTTCAAGCTTCTCTTCCTTCCCTTTTTAAGGAGTTCTTCAAGTTCCAATGCGGCGGCCAAAATATTTTTCTTCTTTTGCATTGTATATTTTTCCAAAGCAAGCACATCACTATGATTGAGAGCAGCATCAGTTCCTTTTTATGAGCCGGTTTTAAACGACTAACCACCATGGATGTTTCTTTGGTATGTTTTCTGTCGTAGTTAGCTTCATCATCAACTCTGAGATCTCATTGCCTTGTTGTTTAATTATGTCTCTGTCACGGATTGCCTCAAGCGTGAGATGATTGATCCCTCAATAGATACCATGGAGATTTTTTTAGCATGCTGGAATGCTTTTTGCTGCAAAAAAACATCATTGGAGAAATTAAGGAAATCGCTTTAGCGCTCCTTGGAATTATATGAAGGAATGGAAAGAACTTAAACCATTTGAAGCAAATTTTTGGGAAAATGATATTAATTTCGATCTTTTTTTCTACCATGGAAGCCTTAGGAGCTACAGTAGGCAAAGCAGGATCAGAAGGACAAGTGGGCATTTGCTCGTCTTATGATTGCGGGATTATTTGGAACCACTTGAACAAGAATACGAATTAGGCAGCACAACAATTTGAGGAGCATGGAAATAAGTCTAATTGCTGCAATGTATAGGAAGATTACATTGAGCTTCCTGAGATGACTAAGATTGGGACTTATGTGTGGAAGATGAAGATTCGCTTGAACAACGACTTCTTTCCCAACCATCATCTCTCTCTAGTTTGAATCCATACTGTATTGATGAGCTCTTCAAGTGATCGAAGGTGCAGGATTGAGACATTGCACCTATAAACCAAACAAGAAAGTATAAGTAACCATCGAATTAAAGGCAGATGAAAATCATGCAGTGAAGTGTGCATGATTGTGAGTGTCTTAGTGTCCCCCCGACAGACCAGTTGTTGCAGCCTTGCTCATAGGAGTTTTCTCCCATTTGCTGTAACATTTAAAATGAATTAAATGTTCAAAATTTACGACTACAAATTCTGGGTCGTTACATTTGCTATTGGGAGGAATGTCGTCATCACTCCTGGTGGGAGAATTAAGCCCCCTAATATTGTTGTTGGGGAAGTCATAAGTCATGATATCATCAAGGATCAAGAGATTCAAGAACCCTTCCATCAAACGTTCTAAATGTTGGGAAAAAGACTCTTCATTAACTAAAGTGACGTGAACTCTAAATCTTCGGTAGTTATTCTCCTATGGAGTTTATAAGCGAGCCTTTTTCCTCTTCTTGTGGGCATATGAGATTACGCACCTTGTGATGGTTCGACCACATGCGCATTGCTCGGACCTGCATCAGCACTGCTAGACTTGTTGGTATCGACACCTCTAATTTCACCTTTTTCGAAGTCGTCCTGAGTCCCCGCGGTTAGGGCAATGAAAAATCTATAGGATCTTTATAATGTAGTTTATATATAAGTGTGAGAGTGTATATTACTAATTACACTAAGTAGAGAATAATAACTGAATATAAACAAGGTAAATAATAAAGGCGAGCACACTAGATATTTTATACTGGTTTGGAGCTCCCATCCTACATCTTGTCTCGAAGCACCAATTTGGTATTTTCTTTAACCAAATAACCCTCATATTTCCTAGAGGAATAGGCTAATACAAAAGAGTTTTTTTAACAAACTTTGTGTTCCAAATAACACAAATATTGACAGCTGATACAATTCTTAATATAATCTCATTGGTAACATGAAAGTGTATAGTTTGTGTTATGGTGTAGTTTGAGTGTGAGAATTGAATTGCAGAGAATATAAAAATAGCAAGTAAGCAAGTTTTTCTTTTAATTCTGATCTTGTAGTATATTCATAGAAATCAAAGAGGTATAGAAAAATGTTGCAACATTCATTATATAGCATTTAGTAAGCTGTTAAAAAGGTTGCAACTTTTCAAAGTGACTCTTAGAAAAATAGCTGTTGTACAACATTCAATAGACCAAGTATAAAATTCAGTCTACTGAGTAAGAACAGAAGAGTTCGCACTAAGAACTCAAAAATTCTGAAGCATGGTAAAATAGTAAGGTTCAGTTGAATGAGGTGTTTTCTCAGTCGACTACCCCTAATCGATTGAGAAAATAACTCAATCAACTGAACTGGGTAAATTCAGAAAACTTATGAGTTTTTCCTTCTTGAAACATAGATATAAAAAATCTCTTTTTAACCAGTTATGTATGCAGGCGTGTATATGTGTGTATATATGAGATACCAAGGAGATTTTTCATATAATTCTATGACCACTACATACCCTAGTTTGACGATATTTGAATTTCTTTAATGTGATTAATCCTTCTTAGTGGTAGTCAAATTGACTTTGTTGTAGTTCTTTCTCCTGCAATATACTTATATACTAGAAATATATGATGATATAGTTGTCATCATTAAAACACTAGAAACAGAGATTAAACAATCTACCCCTTTTTGATGATGACAACTATATATATAAGTGAGTAAAAAAATGAATCTACCCCTACGCGTACGCTCCCCCTATCATAAATTTGTCCCCCTTTTTCATTAACCGAAAATTAAACATTTTGACATTGAAATAGCATATACCCAAAGATAAAATGATCTAGTACACATAACAGAAGAGAAGTTACATACACAATCACTAAAATAGAAACATAAGTTCACAACAGCCAAACAAAATACATAACAAAATACCAAAAGAGTTCTAAAGATCACATCTTGTGAAAACACTTAGATAAGCGTGAAATATAGAGAAATCATGGATCATAGAAAGCCATAGTAATAGATAGTTTTACCTAAGTTCTAAAATTCTGGCTCCGTACTTAATGGTTAAGAAGAGCGAGAACACAAAGCAAGGTTGTTCTAAATCTTCTCCAAGAACCCGAGGTAGTATTTCCAAAAGTTTGTTGGCATTTGATCAATTTCTTTTGTTGATTAAAGATTATTTCCTGATTTTTGAGAAAGCATTTGAAGCGGTAACATTTCTAGATGGTTGAACAAAGCGATTTCGTGATCACTATCTATGCTCTATTGACTTTCTTTCAGATGCTCTTGTGGAATATCCTCTTGCTCCATTTGTCGAGTCGAAAATTCTCCTATAGTGTCATGAACAAGACGAGAAACATATTCTTGATATGGAAAAAAAGTCTCTATTTAGATGGAAGCTTCATTACAGAAATAGAATTTTGGTTCGTAATCTTTGGATGAAGCAAGTCTTGTAGCGTGTCAACATTGATTCCAAAATGAGCGAAGATCTTCATTAAGTAAGCACCATAAAATATCGTATGATGAGTACGGGCGTGAAAGATTTTGATTTCATAGAGAATGATTTGAGCCCAATTTAACTTTTGAATTGAGTGAATCACATAATTTTTTTGTATTTGTTGTCATACATCTTTTAATAACTTCCAGTTCAGGGTAGAATAGTGTGAAGGATCATTTTGTTAATTATATGTGCTTAAGGGTGTAAATTGATGAAAATGTTTTCCTTTTCTTGGTTCGGAAAAGGTAACTTTCTTCATCATAAGCCATGTTATGGTGATTCATATCCTTTAGTTTTGCAGCAAACTTATTACAACCAAGAATAACTCGTAAGTAATGGACATTTAAGATTATATCAACCTGTAAAACCTTATCCATAATTTACCATCATCATTACCATATAGTGGTTTGTAAAAATAACCTTGAAGGTTTCCATAGAACATTCTTACTATAAAAGGGTAAATTTTAACCAAATTCTCCTTGGCATCAATTAGTGATAGAAATCCATATTTTCGGGCCAAAGCTTCAATGTTAGATTGGGGGAAATCAGACATCTCGTAGAAAGTTTCTTGACATATATGCTAATCATTCAATTCATCGAAGTATTGAAGAGATTTGTTTTACCTCCATTCAACCATTATAGTTGTTCATATGAAGCAAATTCTGAATGAGATGGACTAGCCGATTCTTTGCCTTTGTGTGCTCTCTTCTTTGAAATGGGTATCTCTAGATATGGAGCATTGGTTTTGAGTATTAAGGAAATAGGGTTTTTGATTTAGGAAATAAATTTGGAGAAAATGGTAAAAGAGAAGTGGCAGTTGGGTGTTTAAAAAGCAGGTTGCCCCAATTTAATGAACCAAGGACAATTTTCGGTCGACTAAAATAGAGTAATTTCGATCAAGAGAAAGCTTACCACTTTCAGTCAACTGACCAACGATTTCAGTCGACTAAAATGGGACAAATTTGATATAGAGATTCCGGAAAGAATTCATTAGGCTAAAATTAAAAATTACAAGGCTAAGGTGTTGAGTTCATTCGATCGAGTTTTATATTCAGTCGATTGAGTTTTATATTCGGTCGACTAACCTGTAACCAGTTTGTTCTTTTTAATTTCTAACTGTGTTGTGAGTATTATTTGTTTGTATTTTAAACTTTGTTCTGTGGCCCGTATATTTTTGGAATTGGCTTGTTTTGAATATTTGAATGTGAAATGTTTAAAACTTATCAAATGATTCTTATATACAACAATATATTTAAAAGGAAAATAATATTATTTCATCAAATAAATATTTAGACATAACACTATCATAATTTTAGTTTTCATCAAAGGAGTCGACCTTTCTAATTTCTTGTAAGTCCCACGAATTCGGCTCAGCTTTTGTCTTTTCAAGAACTGCCTCAGTGGAGACCAATATGAGTCTTTAGAGTTTGAGGTGATTTAGTTTAGTTAGGCGGTCCTGCTACGCATATATTATAAGGAGTAAGATTGTCTAGTCTAACCGGTGTCTCAATTATACTGGGTGGTTTTTTATGGAGACGGTGTTTCGTTGGAGAATGTCCACATATAGTCAAGATGCATTTCTCCAAGAAATTGAGGTGTCGCCTTGTCGTCGCTGCTCGTAATGAATTTCACGTTGAACTCCTATTACCTCCTACTAGTAATGGAAGATTTCATCTACTTTTGGCTCGAGATTTATTGCATGTTTTTTCTTTTTCCCTTTAGGGAATAACTAGTGAGGTATGTTAGAGAGTTTATAATATTTAGAGAGGTTATTCTATTCGAGGGTGGAGTTGTTGTCTTTGGAGAGGTAGTAGCATTATTTGAGGATGGAGAACTGAAGTCAATTATGGAGTACTAGAATTGTGGTAAGACGACATTTTGAATAAAAGTTGTTTAAGGTTTTTAAACAGAGTTTGGTAAAAAGGACATATTAATTTAGTTTACTAAAGAATTCCTTTATATAAGGTTTGTTTACTATTATTGGAAGTTTATTTGTTAGGTTAGTAAAATTCTAACCATACAAATTAGAACAGAAGTTAGCTAGATTTTGTATAAAAACATTCGTAAATATTTTTACAAAAATATTTTGTGCATTTTATCCGAGTTATTAAGTTATATACCTTAGTTTACTAATTCATTATAAGAACAAATTTCTAGGTCTTGTCTTAGTTTATAAAAGATGATTCGTCTAATGGTGACGAATATCAATATGTTTTGTTCAAGAATGATTAATAGGATTTTTGGAAAGGTTTATGGCACTGATATTGTCAAAATAAATTGGAAATTTAGTAATTAATTTACCAAAATCTTGAAGTGTTTGTTGCATATAAATTACTTGTGCACATGCTAAAGATGCAAAGAGGTATTCGGTTTCACATGTCGAGAGAGAAACATGGTTTTGGTTTTACTAAACCGTGAAACTAAAACTTAACCAATAAAATGGCATCGCCATTTGTTCCTTTTCTATCCGTTTTACAACCATCGATATCAGCATCACTATATGACATGAGTTTGAATGAGCTACCTCTTGGGTAGAAAAGACCGTAACCTTTGGTATCGGTTAAGTATCATAAAATTCATTTTACCGCTCGATGATGTGTGTCAAGACCCGCCCTTCACGATCATCAAAAATCGATACAAAATACACCACAGTATGATAGCCCACGATCGAGTGCTAGAAAAGACAGATTGTTGAGAAGAAAAGGAAAGAAGATAGGAGGAAGAAGGAACTAAACAATAACAGAATCACACAATCACAGCGGAACAAAATATAATAGATAATAACAGATCTTTATACAAATGAAAACATATCTGTTTTATAGATTACATCATAAGAGTATATCACAAACAAACAACAATTACCAGCCTGGCAGTTATATCAGCTTGCCTCACAGCTTGCTGGCAATTTCAAACAGCCACAGCAGTGGAAATAAACAAGTACAGACAATACGTCTCGGACTCCAGCTCCTCTCCTGTGCTCCCAAGCATCCTATCCTGTATTTTATAATACTCGGTCTGATCCGAGCATTATAATAAAATAGCACCCGAGTCAGTCTGGAATACCAACGTGAGAAAATACGCTCAAATTGATTATTAAATTTAAAAAATCCTTTGAAAATCAAAAGCATCTCGTAAGACCACGCCAAAAATAAACAAGTCGGGTTTTTACATTACGATAGCCAAAACATTTCTTATCAAAATCCTCTAATATTATAATAGTGTCTATATACAAATCCTTATTCAAATAGCTGAAATTATTACATGATTAAATTCCAGCATACTAGCCACAAAGTGGGTTACACAACAAAATCCTAAAAGGCACGTAGGGAAAATGGATTTCCAACGAATAACTAGGCATTGGGGTGCCACCTACCACAGTACCTGGTCTAGATCAGCGTACCGAGGATCCATCCTAAATCACCTGCAACACAAGACTGAGACTACCCCTTATTGGATAATCTCGAGTAAGATCATCCGGTGGTTGGGATCAGCAACTGCCCACTAAGCCAAATAATAAGGAACATCTAGAAAGGGATGAGCTTACCCTAGTATGTGCGACCTACTTAGCCTTACTACATGTCCCCTGATTTTCAGTCATTCCTGGTTGATGAGGCTCAAGGCTAAGCGTTACCTTTTTAGAACATTTCACTTAGAATGCTCATCGTCCCCCTAATGATGTTCTGAAAGCATTATCCATACAAGTCCGTTCCGGGTTCGAACGGAACCGAAGGCACTACTCCTACTACATCCATTTTGGAATCACCCTCAGGATTAGTAGCGAGTAACCGTTACACTTCACTGCTCCATCTTCGAATCCAAGCTCTTGTCTTCATCATGAAAACGTACTCGTTGGATCGAAGTGGTTTTGGGATCCCAGCATAAAAGTATTTTCCCAAAGAAGTAATCCTAGAATCCCGTCTGTTTTCTGGATTTGGAGAAGTGCCGATTTTCAAGAACAGTTGGTGGTAACTAAACACGAGGGTTGCGCTCGTTGCGAGGCTTAACCCATCACCTTACGGCACAAGCTGATGACAGCTAATTCCGATCTAGGTCCCTTCGAAACAACGTTCCCTATTTCCCGGTTAACTCAACCCCGGTTCTTTCGGAAATACACAGATGAAGATAAGATTGGAGTTCACCTCCTAACTGTTAGTGGAAGAATTTCCTTGCCAACGTTCTAGAAAAACGAATGAGTTTATACGTACAGTATAGCACATCGAACAGTAACTGTACCATATAATTCTCATACCTCTTCTACATATTTCCAAGGTTATATTTGGGTCCAGATTTGATAGTCGGTTATTCAACTATTAAATAGAACAAACAATTCAACCAATTATTTTATTTCAACTAAAAACACCAAGTTTCTTAAAGCTTAGATTTTTATAGTTTAAATCACTTTTCTCAAAAATATATACTTAAAACATTTAAAAGTAAAACTGCTTAAGTCACTTTACTCAAAATAATAGTTATGAAATTTTATAACAAATTTCCAAGTAAATTTAAGCCACAAAACTATTTTAAAATAAAAGTTTTATACAAAGTATAAATATTAGAAAATTTCTTTAAAAACGTAATGCCAGTTTAACCTCTAAAATAATTATTACTAAAATTAATTTGAATAGATTTACTTTAAAATTTTAAAACAATTAAAAATAATAAATTTCTCTAAAACATTCTTTTAAAACAAATTTTAAAACTTTAGGCTGATACATAAAAATTCCTTTGAAAATATACTTGGTTTTTCAAGTAAACACACATCCATTTTGGAATAACCCATATAACCCTTTATAAATCCTGTTCGATTTATCTCAATCCAAATTTACATCTTAATCCCGCAAAATTTATTTCAACACTTTAAAAATAAAACACCCTTTTATTTTTAAACGCATATCCAATTTCTTGGAAATCACTTTCAAAATATATACTTAAATTATTTTAAATAAGTTACTAAATTCTTTATTCAAAATAATACTTTTGAAAATCTATAAAAGTTTCCCGAGTAACTTAGATCAAAAATTTCCTTTAAATATAAATTTATTATATCAAATATTTATGTTAAAATTTACTTTAGAAAACATAATACTAGTTTACCTTCAAAATAATTAAATACCATAATTACTTAAATAAATATTTACTTTTCACTTAAACATAATTAAAAATAAAAAAATTCTAAAACATTTCAAAACACATTTTTAAACCTCTAGTTTATACTTTGAAAGCTTTTCTTTGAAAACATACTTAGTTTTCCAGGAAAAATACACTTTCCATCTTTTAAAAATAATCTCACTGTTACATTTAAAACAATTTGCACCTTCTTATAGAAATTTCCACCAGAAATTTATACTTTCAAATTTATCCGCTGATAAATATTCCACTTCATTTATAAACCCAGATTACAAATTTCCATTCCTCTTTTCCTTTTTAAATCACAGTTTCAAAGCAATTTCTAAACCAATTTCCTGAATTTAATTTCCTTAAATTCGTTACTTAAAAATTCCTTTTCATTTCCTTATAAACCCAATTCATTTTATTTTTAAATATCAGAATATATTCATCTAACCATAACACCGCATAACAAAATTCCCAAATTAATCTATCACACGATATCAATAAAATGCAACACAGATTATGACGATAATTTCTATATTGTGAGGAATCCAGTTGGATCCCTCCAACCTGTTTTCCTACATCCACATATGTTAGCACACAAATAAATATCAATCCAATCTGATAATAATTTCCATGTTCATCCAATCAATCAATAATTTAAATATTAACTATTAAAATTAAATGGCATCCAGATGCGAGTGAGACTAACTCACCTTGAGTTTCGAAGAGCGTTTAAATTTTAAATTGAATCGAACTCGTTCAGTTTAATTCAAAATTATCGCTTGCTCCAAACACCTCCGGATCTGCTGCAGTGCATAGATCGCGTCGCTGCGATTCCGGTGCTTCTTGTTTGGTTGAATTCTGAGCGTGCACGCAAAAGATATGGGCTTATAAACATTTGAATATAATTTATATGAATTAATTACAAATTCTTTTTATTTTATATAATATTTTACCAACAAATCATGACCGCACATTAGGCACTGCAAATCCAGGCCGATGCCTGCTTTCTCCTACATCACATTTACCAGGGTTTTAAAAACCCAAAACTGCCGCACTTTAACCAAAAATTGCGACCATCCCTCATCATCGTACCACTATCCATCACTACTACGAGAACGACCATCGGGAGCTCCACCAATTCCTTTAACCCTGATGAACTCAAGCTTCCCATAGTCACTTACTTCGCACACGAATGGCCGGCCTTCGAGCCGAGATTTCGCCTCCTCGTTGAATGAAATCGATTCCCTTCGTTGGATGTCTAGAGCTTGGAGTGCTCTACTTGATGGATTATGAGATAAATGAGGAAGAAGACGATGGTTTTTCGGCCATTGAAAAAGTGAACGGCGGCTGCGTGCCTTCTCGCTAGGGTTTTGCCGTATGCGGCCTTATATAAATGATTTTATATATTATTTTATTCATATTTTCCACAAATTTCTTAACTTTTGAGACGAATTCCAATTGAAACACGCCGACACGCATTTATAAGGTTTTACCCATATTCCAAACACAATGGAATGTGTTTCTGGGCCCAATTCAATCATATGTGAAAGATAGCTTTTCGAATCGATTTAAAATATTAAATTATTAATTTTAATTTCAACGCTTTTCTCACCCGTACAGACAAACAGTAACTCCAAAGGCTACGAAATTTGAAATCCGATAATAATACACTATTATAGATTTAATGGAACTGATTTCGTCGAATTCCGAGACTGTGCCCCGGAAGGCAATTTTAACTCGTCGATTAAATCGAGCGATTTTCAAAATCGTCGAAATCATTTAAAATTTTACTTTAGAAACTTTACTATCTTAATTATAAGTAATATAGAATTTATATCCACATTAGAAATCATTCTGATTCATTTTAAATCAAAATCTGATTTTTAACATTATTATTATATTAAATTTCATTATTAAATTACTATAAAACTTCCATATTTAACTCATCGACTTTTGGTTCCATCCAAAAGTCTAATTCTAAAATTTAAATCCATCTAGAATTAAATACATTTTAGAAACCATTTTCATATCCATATACACCTAGATTCACAAATTATCCAATTTCAAATATTAAATTATTATTTGTCCAAATCCAATTAAATTGCCATATTAGAAATTATAACAGATTTCATTGATTTAGTCAAAATCTTCGTATTTGAAATCAATTTACAATCCACATTCAACATTTAAACTAAATTAAATGTTCAAAATCTAACGACCAAAATTCCGGGTCGTTACATTCCTCCCCTTATAAAAGTTTCATCCCCGAAATTTGTTAAGGTAGGAAAAGCTTCCAAACTCATTTACTTACCCAAACTTACTTAGCTAAAAACTCACATTCATTTCACCAAAATCTTTGTCTCAATTCCAAAATCATTCGCTTTATTTTATCTCAAAAGCTTTGTTTACAACATCATTCCAAAAACCAACTTTTCTAGTTAACTCAAAATTCTCAAAATCCCCAAAATTTTCTACTCCCAAAATTTTTGAAATTTTTTGACAGTGTTTCCTTTGTGCAGAGATCGTTTCACAATATCACAATAGACATAAATATATATACATCGACCCACCATTCATTAATATTAGTCAAACACATTAATTGCATAGCCCAAACAACATTTTTCATAATTCAACATGTTAACCATCTTTATAAGCCACCACAAGGTTCAACACTATTTTAATTTCCTTTAAAAATCCAAACCTCATTTTATTCCACTCGAATGATTTACATTAAAGTTTACTATTCTCAATTCATATGTGCCATAACCAATTCAAAATTACTTCAATATGATCAACATGTGCCTACTTATATAAACTTACTTCTATGCAATTCCAAATTGATCCACAATCAATTTTATCTCCAATTTGATTTATTTGCATCATATTCATAATTCACTTTCATTTATACGCAAATCCACTAAATTAAACTTTTATCTATTCCAATTGATTCAAAAACCAATTTTATTTACTTCCCTTAATTTATTAACTTTGTTTACAACTAAAACGACTAATCTAAATGCAAATTTGATGTTATTCAAGCAAATAACCATTAGTTAAATTTTATACCCATTTTAAATTAATTCCAACACAATTTATATTAATTTCAATCCATACCGAATTATTCACAACCTTTACATTCTTGTTTCATCACAATTATTAAATCAAATCCCTATTCTTACACTTCAAGTTCACTATCCATACAGGATCATTCAAGACCATTTCTTAAGCTCGACAATAACCCTTTCACAATTTTCTTAAGTTATCTCAACTCTATACATCCATTTTCCTGCATCAATTTTATTTTCATTTTAATTTGATTCTTATCCAATCAAATTCCAATCCATTACAAATTTTAATTCAATTAGTTTACTTGCAATCCATTTTAATTTTTATTCACCTTCTCAATTCATTTCTGAATTTATTAATAACATGACCATTCCAATTATTCTAAATAAGAACTAGGTTTTATTTTGCTTTTCAAATTTTTAACAAGCTACCAAAATTTTATTCATCCCATTACTCTTTTTATTTAATTTAGCTTACGCTAAATTCATCTTCAAACAATTCTTTTGAATTTAGTCGAGTGAGAATTTATTTCATTTAATATCATTTCAACTAAATTAAATTTTCTTTCAATTCAATTATTTTTCCAAATTTAATTCAAGTTCAACTAAATTTTGTTTACGTACTTAAATTCATTCCATTTCCTTTACTAATTTAAATAAGAATTAATTCCATTCAATATTATTTATAACACAACCAAATTTTGATTTTTTACTTCAACCCAAATTTAACTCAATTTATTTAATTTAAGTTAAATCCAATTCGATCCAATTTTTATTTCTCCATTCAATTTAAAATTTTATTTTCCAACATATAAGTCCAAAATTTATTGACTAACCTATTTCCATTCACCTTTTATATTTCACTTTGCCTTACCTCACTTTACATTTCATTTAGGATTTAAAATTTGAATTTCCCATAAAATGCCAACCATTTTATTTAGGTTTACAATTTCATTTCCTATCCATAAGTTCACCAACTTATTTATTTAAAATCTTATATTATTCATTTGTGTCCATTTGCATCTTATAATCACAATCCTAGAATATATATATAACACTTAATGGCTCAAGGGTATAAATTTTTGTTCCTACTTATAACCCACCATTATAAAATCACTTTACATTCCAACTTTATCCCATTGAATTCAATTCCAATTTATTTAACTTATCTTAAGTTAAATTCAAATATATCTTATTCACTTCCATTTACTCAAGTTGAATTTTAATTCCGGGATTAAAATTTTCATTTTCCTTCTTAATTAGATTAACTTCACTTTAAGTTCAATAGTTGATTCATCTTAACTTTTCACATTATTAAAATAGAATTCCCAGAATTAAATTGCTCGGTTTTTGAATAAAAACCTTTTTGAAATCATAAATACCATATACCCACTGGGTGTGTCAAATCAAATCTCCGGATTTCAAGACAACCTGTTTTTAGCAATGCAAATTCCCTTTACAAATTTCTAGCACCACTTGTAAATCAAACAAGTCCAAACAATATATCATAACCAATCACCACGGTAGCAATCCATCACTTAGAAACTCGAAAATGAATTCTGATGATGTGATCACCATCATTAGGATTATTTTCCAGCGACTGAAGTGAGTTCAGTGCTTCCTTACTACCATAAATTCCTTCCAAAACATTTTCCACCCAAAAATATTTTCGAAAATAATACTCTTATTATTTCATTTAACATTCTGGAAAACATTTCAAACATTCCCAAGATTTTAAATTCCCAAAACCTTTGTTTAAATTTATTTAAGATACCTTTCAAAAATTTTGAAATTTGTTGGGCGAATTCTCACCCAGAGGATCTCAAGACTGAGAAGCGTCAATTTCACCCGGACTGGCATCCCCCATTCCACCCAGTAAGGAGTACATTCAACACTCGTGCCCAAAGCTCCATTCGGCATCCCCATGCGAGGTTCATTCGGCATCTCCATGTACTCAAGTGCTAAAGCCCATCCGGCATCCCCTTGGCAGCAGTTCCATTCGGCATCTCCTTGGAAACTTGTCCATCCGGCATACCAAATGGACCACAGACACCACCGGACCGCACCTCCTACCGGACCAAAGTCCTACCGGACCAGCCCCTCTCTCATTCTCCCACCGGACCAAGTTGATACCGAACCACCTCACCACCGGCCCAAACTCCAACAACTCACTACCGAACGAGGCTACCACCGGTCCAATCTCACCACCGAATGAGCCTCGCCGAACCAACACAGTTGCCAGTCCAGACCGCTTCAGCCCGGGCCCACCAGCAGTTATATACTTCCAAGACCCCTGCCCCCTACCTCATTCTATAAATAGAGGGGCAGGGGTACAACAATGGCAGACAAGTTTGAGAGCTCAAGCGAGGAAGGAACTTTCAAACTACTTTCATATACTTGTATACGAAGCACTGTACTTGTAATCCGAAAGAAAGAAGATAATAACATATAAAGTGGACGTAGGCATATTCCGGCCGAACCACTATAAATCTGCGTGTCTTTTACATTTTAGCCCCTACTTCTTTTATATTTACAAACTCATCTAAAATCATTGAAAATCACATATAATCAACTAAATAATACGACTCGGAGGTGTTTGTCCATTTTTTGTGCAAACATTTTTGGTGCTTTCACTGAGAGTAGAACTCAGGCTTCATCTTCTCCCACTCAACCTTCTTCCTAACAACATCGCTCGTTGCTTAGAAATCATGCCTTCCAAACAGAGAAGGGATGTTAACAAAGGAAAGAACATCGCAACTAGCAGCCTTCCAGATCCAGCAATCGCAGATCAGCCCACTTCAACAGCAGTACCAGATGAAAATCAGGAAAATCCAACTGGTCCCGCAACGGAACAACCAATCACTAGGGCAGATCTGGACAGGGTTGTGACTGAAGTAACTAACCGCTTCACATCCCAACAAGAAGCTTTGGAGGACCAACTCATGTCACGCTTAAGGGATGCCGAAGAGTCCAACCACAACACTGAATCATGGGGTGAGTCCCAATCCGGAGGATCTCGGAGGCAACAAAGGTCTTCCCTCTTCGAAGAAGCTATCAACAGGAACAACAATGATAGGGGCCGCGCCCGGACTCAGCCCGAATTCCGACTCGAGGAAGCCCTTAGAACCGAACCCAGCGGGGGAGGCACCAGGCGAGGGTCGGATGTAGCTGAACCAGTCATGCCACCTAATCATAGAAACCCCGCTGAACGGAGCCGAGCTAGAACCCAGCCCGAAGTTGACCCCATGGATGTGCTCGAAACAGAACCCCACAGGGGAAGATCAAGGCAGGGGGCAACTGTAGCTGGTCCTAGCGTGCATCCGAGCAGCCAAAGACAACCACTGGATAATGCTAGAAGTGATAGACTGTACCATCCCTACAGGTCATCTGGACGAGATAGATCCCGCAGGGAAGAACCGAGCTCATTTTTGTCCGCTCCAAGTTCTGACGAACGAATGGCAGCAAAGGGACCGGGGAATAGGCGCTAGGGTCACCAGCCCCTTTACCCGAAATATCGAAACTGCCATTACTCCCCGGGAATGGAAAATGCCAACCATGGAACCTTACAAAGGAACTTCCGACCCCATCGTACATTTACAGAGATACACCCAGCATATGCTCATGAGTGGAGCAACAGAAGGAGTATTATGCAAGTGCTTTCCGCTGTTCCTAGCAGATCTAGCTACCTCCTGGTTCTGCCATCTACCCCAGGGATCCATCAGCTCATGGGTGATGTTGAAAGAAAGGTTTATTAGCCAGTTCCGCATCCATGTGGAACAACCCAAGGATGCTTATTCTCTATCCAATGTCAAACAGAAATCCGGAGAGACGCTGCAACAATATCTAACGCGGTTCAACGCCGCAGCGGCAGCAGTTCAAGATGCCGATGAAAAACTCACTCTAATGGCCCTCTGTAGTGGTGTACATCCAGACACCAAGTTTGCCAGAAGGTTAACTAAGGAAAAACCAGCTACCTTGCCTGATTTCTTCCATGAAGCTGGAAAGTGTATAAGACTTGAAGACGCTGCTACAGAAAGGCAATCAGGACAACAAGGTAAGACAGTTCAGGACAAGGTTCTCGCTGCAGCTAAGGACGCTCGAAGAAATGAATCTAGAGACAATGCTGGGGGCAGAAAGGTTGAAAAGCGCCAATATCGACCAGGGCCAAGATTTGACTCCTACACTCCTTTAAATGAAACAATCGAAAACATCTACCTAGCCACTCAGGGCGAACTCGGATACAAGCGCCCCTCGCACAAGAAAGAATCAGATAACGCACTCAAGTCCGGAAAGTTCTGTCGCTTCCACGAATCCCACGGACATGACACCAATGAATGCTACCATCTTCGGGACTTGATCGAAGAACACATTAGAAGAAGAAGACTGGAACGTTATGTGAAAGGTCAGAACAGGACTCCAACTCCTGCCAATGAGAACTCAAAGCAACCCCTCCCAGAAGTAGGCGGAGGGAATGGCAACAATCACAACACCAGTGGCTCTAGTCAAGAGAAGATAGTGGTCCTTACCATCTCAGGAGGACCACACATCGCCGACAGAAGTTGGGCAGAGATGGAAAGGTACGGCGAGTCGCTTAGAAATGCCGAAGGATATGTTAACTCCATTACGGAGGAACGCCACCCGAAACGAAAAGAAAACGATGACATTGTATTTCGTAGGCGAGATTTGGAAGGAAGACAGTACCCACATATGGATCCCATGGTCATCTCTGCCTGGTTCGGTCCAGCTAAAGTTTTTCGGATTCTAATAGACACGGGAAGCTCCGTAAATATCCTGTTCAAACATGCTTTCGACAAAATGAAGTTATCAATGAAGGATGTATCCCCCTGTGACAAACCACTACACGGTTTCACTGGAGATGCAAAAATGCCCCTCGGGCAACTTGACCTCTTCGTCGAAATAGGAAGTCATCCCCGCTCCGTTGTGCGAAAACAAACGTTCGTACTAATAGAAAACCACTCGGCTTACAACGCTTTCTTGGGAAGACCAGCCTTGTCTGACTTTCAGATTGTATTAGCCCCCTGGTGCCTGAAAATGAAATTTCCAACAGACAACGGAGTAGGAGAAGTAGAAGGAGATCAAGATGCTGCCCGGGACTGCTACGTAACTGAACTTCGCAATAACCGCAGAAAGAATAAAGGAAAAGGTGCAGAGACCACTCTCTGCATGAAAAGCTTGGAGGCATAGCAACTAAAGAAAGCCCCTCCTCTTCGATACACAAGCGATCCCTTCAATGAACTAGACCCCAGGGATAAAGAGGAGGAGGCTACCGCCGAGCCTGCAGAGGCTATGGAATTCGTATCGGTAGATAAGCATGATTCAAGTAGACTATTAAAAATCGGATCTCAGCTGAAAACGGAATTGAAGGATCAACTCATTGACTTTCTCCGCCACAACTTAGATGTATTTGCGTGGACCCATGCCGATATGACAGGAATCTCCCCAGACATAACATGCCACATGTTGAACATCGATCCCACCAAGGTACCAGTAAAGCAGAAAAAGAGGAGCATGGGGGCAGAGCGATCAGCAGCCCTTGATGAGGAAGTAAAAAATCTACTTGCTAATGGCTTCATACGGGAAGCCATCTATCCAGAATGGATCGCTAACCCAGTGCTAGTAAAAAAGGCCAATGGAAAGTGGCGAACATGTATTGACTTCTCCAATCTGAATGACGCTTGCCCGAAAGACTGCTTCCCACTTCCTCGAATTGACCAACTCGTAGACAGCACAGCTGGGCACGAACTCCTATCTTTTATGGATGCATACTCCGGATATAACCAGATCCCCATGCACGCTCCCGATCAGGACCACACTAGCTTCATCACCGACCGCGGATTATATTGTTACAAAGTCATGCCTTTTGGACTCAAAAATGCTGGAGCTACCTATCAACGCCTCGTCAACAAAATGTTCGCAGAACTGATAGGACGAACTATGGAAGTATATGTGGATGACATGTTGGTGAAGTCCAGGAAAGCCAACGACCATGTAAGCCATCTGGACGATATGTTTCGGGTACTTCGCCGATATGGAATGAAGCTGAATCCTCTAAAGTGCTCCTTCGGAGTATCATCGGGAAAATTCTTAGGATTCATCGTCCACGCCAGAGGAATCGAAGCAAACCCTGAACAAATCCGGGCTTTAAAAGAAATAAGGATACCTTCCACTCGAAAAGAAATGCAGAGCCTAAACGGAAAGGTGGCCGCCCTAAGCAGATTCATTTCCAAGGCAACTGACAAGTGTGTCCCTTTCTTCGAAGCACTCAAGAAAGACAAAGGGAGGTTCGAGTGGACCGACGAATGCTTAAAAGCCTTCCTCAACCTAATCGAACACCTTCAGAGACCACCAGTACTCTCAACTCCAAATGAAGGTGAAGTGTTATACCTATACCTCGCTGTATCATCTCATGCTCTAAGCGCCGCCTTGGTAAGAGAAGAAGACCGCACACAACGCCCGGTTTACTTTGTAAGTAAGAGATTTACAGGGGCAGAGGCCAGATATCCTAAACTTGAGAAATTAGCATATTGTTTATTGATCGCGTCACGAAGACTACGCCACTACTTCCAGTCTCACTCCATCAGGGTTCTAACCGATCAACCACTAAGACAAGTGCTCCATCGTCCTGACACTTCTGGGCGACTCCTCAAATGGTGCATCGAACTAAGTCAGTATGACATCACCTACCATCCTCGCGCCGCTATCAAAGGACAAGCCATGGCTGATTTCATTGCCGAATTCACTATCAACGAAGGCAAGGAACAATCCGAAGTAGCAAAAAACATCAAGTGGAACCTCTTTGTAGACGGAGCATCGAACGAACAAGGCTCGGGGGCAGGTATTGTGATCATCACCCCCAGGGGAAGAAAGTTGTACTATGCATTAAGATTGGAGTTCACGGCCACTAACAACGATGCTGAATATGAAGCAGTAATAGCGGGATTGGAACTGGCCCTAGAAATTGGAATCAATTCCTTATGTATTCATAGCGATTCTCAGCTTATCGTAAACCAGGTACTAGGAGAATTCCAGACTCGAGGAGAACGACTCACAGCATACCTAAAGAAAACCAAACTGCTGCTCGATCAATTGGACCATTATCTAATCAAACACATTCCTCGAGAAGAAAACCAAGAGGCAGATGAACTTGCAAAGCAAGCTAGTATGAAGAACAGCACCATTTCCGGAGCACTAGCAATCTCAAGGCAGCTAGCCCCAAGTTTCGAACAAGTGAATCTGATAACTGCAATCGAAGAAGGAACCTGGATGACTCCTATCCGGAAATATTTGCAAGATGGCATACTACCCGACAGGCGTGACGAAGCCAAGAAGATCTTGAGGAGAGTTCCCCACTACACAATACAAGAAGGCATCCTCTACCGGCGTGACTTCTCTAGCCCCTTATTAAGATGCGTCGCCGGAAGGGAAGCCAAGGAGATATTAACAAACATCCATCAGGGAGGATGCGGAGATCACACTGGAGGACAGACTTTGGCAAGAAAGATACTCCGATATGGATATTACTGGCCCACACTAAACAAAGATGCCCTAGACTTCGTTAAGAAATGCGACAGATGTCAGAAGTTCGCCAAGATTCCTCGACTGCCCACAAACGAAATTACTCAAATGACTAGCCCTTGGCCCTTTGCTGTATGGGGAATTGACTTAATTGGCGAACTGCCAACGGGCCGAGGCGGAGCCAAATATGCTATAGTGGCAGTCGATTATTTCACCAAATGGGTGGAAGCGGAACCTTTAAATAAAATATCTTCAGCAAAAGTTATCAACTTCTTGATCAAAAACATTCTGTGCAGGTATGGAGTCCCACTCAAGATCGTATCCGACAACGGACTCCAGTTTGACAGCGAAGAATTTGCCGACTGGTGCCAAGAACATGGAATTCATAAAAGCTTCTCATCAGTAGCTTACCCTCAGGCAAACGGACAAGTTGAAGCTGTCAACAAAATTCTCAAAACCCTAATCAAGAAGAAACTTGAAAAGTCAAAAGGCGCTTGGGTGGACGAACTTCCTACGGCACTATGGGCATACCGCACATCTTTCAGAACATCAACGGGACATACTCCTTTCTCTTTGGCATATGGATCGGAGGCAATGCTCCCAGTTGAGACTATTGTGCCTTCCCACCGTAGGATCCACTACAACCCAGAAGAAAACGAAGAACTCCTCCTCATGTCTTTGGATCTGATCGAGGAAAGGAGAAACGATGCAGCACTCAAAGCAGCAGCTCACAAACAAAAAGTGGCAGCACAATACAATTCCAAAGTCAAGCATCGCAGCTTACAAGAAGGAGATCTTGTCCTCAGGCGAATCTTTCCGCGCCCCGGGGCACTGGACCCCATCTGGGACGGACCATATGTAATTCATAAAGATCTCCACAACGGAGCTTACATTTTGTCAACAGTGGACGGAGAGGTGTTCCAGAGGGCATGGAACATCCGACACCTCCGTCGATACTTTTCTTAACTTGTACTGCCCATATGAAGTGAATTAACAAAGAGAATCAGTGGACGTAGGCATTTCCATGCCGAACCACTTTAAAAAATCTTGTCTCTTTTTAACTTGTTCCTTTATGTCTTGGCTGCTCGTTAAGTTTTATCCCTTTCTGTTGAACAAAATCCTATGGCATCTCCACTCAAGACGCACCACGGCCTCATCTGGACTAGGCCTAACAGGTACGCTACGATTCTATGCACTCGCCAATGAGACACTTTTGCTCCAGCATCCCTCTGCTGCGGGTTAACTCATTGCGCGCCTGCCCTCAAAGCCAACTGTAATGAGCCGATTATAAGTCATCATAAAGGCCGACTATAGCCGATGGCAGCTCATTACGGCGTTCGGCTCGCCGGCAACTGTGAACCTACTTTAAGCCCCAACATAAGGTGTGGCCAGCCAGGGGTAGTTCACGGCCAACGGCACCCACGCTAGCCGGCCACGGTAAATCGAATAATACCCACGATTACGGACCATAATGGTTCGGGTAGTTACCGTGCGCGATCTCGGCTCCGATGTGTCTTAAGTGCGGCTGTGGTAAAAAAGAAAACTCCCCGCAGAGGCGTAAGATGGGTGACAAATGTCTCCAAGACCCACAGCTAGGGAAAGTGACTACAAAACCCGTTTGCCACGAACTTAAGCACATCGACGGCCTTCCGTGACTGGAAGTTTTACTTTTACTATATTTCCATTCCATTTAAATATTTTTCCCCTATCCTGTATAACAAACTCTAAAGTACAGGAAACCGAATAGGAAGCATTCACTCATGAGGCTCTAAGCCTGCGTACTGGGTGGCAGGGCGCTCAGCTATACCCGTGAACAGTTACACAAGACACTCAAAGCTACCGCCTGCGAATAAAACATAAAGGGCGGTACTCTCTTCTCTTGTACATAAATGCGTAACTATAGCTTATTCATACACTGACATTGCAAAACGTGAAATTATATTTCAAGCAAAAACTTAACATCAAACACAACTAGAATCACAGGCATATACATAATCATACTTCTCACACGGCACATAAAGATAGCAACAACATTTAAACATGACAAAATCAGCTTATATTATAAGATCACACGAAGTTATTCTTTGCAAATAATTTTATTACAGTTGCATATCAAAGACTAACATAAACAGTGATAAAAAAAGAAACAAAAAGATGGCAGATGCATCCACACTCCATCACCAACTCCCCCAGTCTACTTAGCCGCAGGATCAGAGCCCCCAGCATGCGGATCAGAAGTCCCGCCTGTCCAATTCGGAAGAGGAATTCATTAAACGAACAACCAAGTTATGGAAACATGGGAAGAAAAGAAAGGGAAGAAGAATAACTCACCAGCATCCGCCGCTTGATCCTCATCATCCAACTGCATGCCCGCTTCCTCTGCAGCAAGCAGCCGCATCCCCTCTTTCACCGCCGCTTGCTCCTCCTTTGAGAACTGAGCAGTAACCGCATTCAAGTTGAAAGCCTCTCCGCCTTCCTTACCCGCGTTCACCCTGGCCTCCTCTAAAGCCTGGAGATACACCTTGGCCATGACCCGAGGGTAATCGTCCATCCAAGACAAGCCGCCCTCCTTCCAAGTGTGGAAATACATATCCTGCAACATCTCATCCATCATCCCCTCGTTTTCCTCAAACTCCCTCACCCGGGCCTCGGAGGCTTGCAACTTGGCGACGGCGACGTCCCTCTCTGATTGGTATCTCAAGCAGTCAGCCTGGAGTGACCTCCTCATTTCCTCCTCCTTCAACTTGAGGGACCTCCTCATCTCCTCCATCTCCTCCTTCAACTCGGCCTGAGCCATCTCCGCAGCCTCGAGCCTCCCTGACAACTCCTCTACCCGCTCGAGATCCGCATTTCGAACCTCATCCACCGTTGCGATAGCTATGTTAATCCGTTCCCTGCAAGCGACCTCCATCTTCCGTAATTCCGCCCTACTGGCCTTCTCCATGGTCTCTTTCAGCCGCTTGGAGGCTTCCTCATGCTGGGAAATCTGGGTGGCTTGGTCGGCGAGCTGCTTGGCCTGATCGGCAACCTTTAACCTCAACCGAATGTTAGCACTCCCGATCTCTTCCCCGGCCTTGACCAACTTAGCATGATGCTCCATTAACTTCTTGGTCTCTACGGCCACCCGGTCGATATTAGCCTTGGCCTCATCCCCCATGGTGACTACCCGTGTAGTAAGTAAATCAAGATCTAAAGATTTGGCCTCGTCCAGCACTCTTACCATGGGGTTGCGGGGAAGGAGGTGCTCGCCCGTGGTCTCATCGAATGAAATGTCCCGAAAGCTTGGGTCTAAATCAGGATGACCGGCAAAAGGGTCACGAGGCACGGGGCGAGGCACATCGGGACGCCTTATATGAATGACAGTAGGACTCTTGGAAGGAGGAGGAGGGGGGCCGGGCTCCGTGCTCTCCTCCGTAGTATCACGAGGAGGCTGAGTAGGAGGCTGCGAACCAGGGGACGACTCAAATAAGGAACGGCTCCGCTTCCTTTTCTGAATGCCCTCTTCGATGACCCCAAGAAGAGGGCGGTAACTGACTACGTCCCCAGTGCGATCAGTAGAAGGTTTCGCGGAAGCTCTCCTCGACTTAAATTGTTCAAGGCGGTGTCGAACATCCGACGTTTTAACTGCCTGGCCTGCCCCTGGAATAAAGAACAAGTGTTATGAACATACAATAATCCACAGTTCAAAAAATGTGCTAAGTTAAAAAGAAAGAAAAGTGGGAAGACACATCTATTATACAAACCCGGCGGAGGAGTGGGATACTGCAATAAGTCCTGGATCTCACCCCAGGACGGAAGTGAACCGTAAAAAATTTCTAAGTCCCTATCGAAAATAGAATCGGCAGAAGACAAAAGTTCACCTTGCATCGCCGGAATCACCCTAGCTGAGGAACCCTTAGAGGATGGGTCAGTGCCAGCCACAGCTTTGCCGGTTTCCTTTGCCTTCTCCGTTCCCTTCTCCGTTTCCGACTCTCCCTCCGACTCCCCGAAGGCCCGACGGAGAGCCTCATCCAGTTCGAGGTCTTGTTCAGAGGTTAGAGCAGCAACACCACTACCACCTTGACCGTCGCCATCTCCTCCACCCTCCGACCCTTCTCCAACTTCGCCTCCTTCCTCCTCTTCTACACCTTCCTCCTCCGGGACAGTCGGGCAAGTACTTGGAGAAGGGCCATCAGACTTCTTCAGTTTCTTCCCCCCGACCACGGGACGCTCTGCGAAAGGCTCCCTCTTACCGCTCTTTACCATAGCCCCCTCCTTAGCTTTAGCAGCCTTCTCCTCAGCCATGTCTCTTTGCTTAACCACGGACTGGTGCGGTAAGATCAAATTATACTCCAAGAGGGTTGCGTTCCTGATCAAGAAGGAGGCCGACCGGTCCCGTGCCGGAATAGCCTTTAGTTCAGCAGCCATTCGCACCAAGGAATCATCCTCCACAACTGCAATACCACCTGTCGCTAGCCAGAAATAGAAGCATGTCAGAAAAAACACTACAGTCAAAACATGGAAAATATAAATGAAATCCATCTTACAGCCGGAAGTGAAAAGGCGGAAAGAAACAGCATCGTCCTTGATGAAGAACCACTCTTTCTTGAACATGGTAAACTTGGAATATAAGTCCAGGACTGGTTTGAAGGGCACGGCCGCTTCCAGACTAATATACGGAGACCCCTTCTTATAGCCTCTCAGGTTGTACAAGTATCGAATTTCCCGGTTAGAAGGAGGACGCCCGTACATCCTCTGGAAGATAACAAAGAGGCTCACCAGGATGGCATAAGAGTTAGGCTGAAGCTGGAAGGGAGCCACCTTCAAATATGTGGTGAAGCTAATTATCCAAGCGTTGATAGGGGGGATAGCACCGCACATACAATGGTATCTGCTATAAGCGAAGTAGCCTTCGGGAGGATTATATGGCATCACTCCATCTCCCGACAGCAGCATCAGAGCCCTATCTATCCCGAAGGAACGGGATATGACGTCAAGTTGCTCCTCCTTTAGGGAGCTAGGAAAGCAATCCGGGGGAGAGATCAAAAGTTCCTGTGGACCATATCCGTCCACTAGAGACCTCGGAATAGGTCGGTGTTGCCCGGATCCTGGTTGGACTGGGGGCAAGGAAGAAGAAGGCTCTCCTGTGCCTCTAGACTTCTTTCTGTCTGATCGTGTTTCCGCTTTGCGAGACATTTAACTGCAACGCAAGGAAAGCATGGCATTAGAACAAGGAATATAGAAAAGTAAACAAACAAGTGCGTGCAAGTGTGGGATTTCATTCGCAAACTAAAGTTTTCAAGTTCACAAGTTCATTCGGTTTCCAAGTTCATTCGGTTTCCATCTCATTCGGTCGTCATGTCCATTCGGTGGTACTATATCGAGTGCATTCGGTACACCAGACATTCGGCCCCAAGGCCGTAGTCCCATTCGGTGAAACGAGGACATACGTGTGTATTCGGCAATGAGTATATACCTGGTTCGGTATAAGGTTGGTTCGGCAAACACTTGGTTCGGCAATAAATTGATTCGGCGCTTGTTGGTTCGGTAAAGAAAACTAAGGGGGTGTAGCCCCTATATATAGACGATGGCAATACCACCGGACCAAACGATTCGGCCTACCGGACCAATTTCCAGCCGAATGAAACCTTTAACCTCTCCATACCGGACCAACCCTTAACCGAATGAAAACTACACCAACCTCGCAGGAACCAAAGACAGGGGACATGCAGGGCGCCTCACTCAGATAAGTCCCGTACTCCAGATCTTACTAATAAAATAAAGAATATGATAACAATGGATAAGTCGTGAATCTCTCACTAACATGGGTTAATCATTTACACGTGTACGCGACCGCGGATGGTCCATAGGCACGCTCTGAATGGCTTTTAACCCCGTCGCCATGAGAATTCACACTTTGACACCCCTGTTTTAAGCTCATCGGTTAGACGAATATTTGACTCTGATAATTAGAGAATGGCTAAGCTACTTACACATGTACGGGATCGCGAACAATCCCTAGGCATGCTCTGAGCTGGCAATAAACCACCTTGAAAACAATCCAAGGACCCACTCTAACGTGAACCCGGCATCGTTAATGCTAAGCCCTCTCGGGGCACGCTAACCCGCCTCGAACGGCGCACTTCACTTCATTTCAAATGTCTTGACCCCGAACGGTCGTTATTTGAATTCACACTAAAACTGTAATTTCCTTTGCAGGACATCCAAAGGATATGGACACCCAGCTTATGTCGTTTTACGTATCACGCCCACTACAGGGAAACAAAGCGCGACACATGCAAGCACGTGCCCCACTTTGGGGGGCAAATGTTGGGTGAATTCTCACCCAGAGGATCTCAAGACTGAGAAGCGTCAATTTCACCCGGACTGGCATCCCCCATTCCACCCAGTAAGGAGTACATTCAACACTCGTGCCCAAAGCTCCATTCGGCATCCCCATGCGAGGTTCATTCGGCATCTCCATGTACTCAAGTGCTAAAGCCCATCCGGCATCCCCTTGGCAGCAGTTCCATTCGGCATCTCCTTGGAAACTTGTCCATCCGGCATACCAAATGGACCACAGACACCACCGGACCGCACCTCCTACCGGACCAAAGTCCTACCGGACCAGCCCCTCTCTCATTCTCCCACCGGACCAAGTTGATACCGAACCACCTCACCACCGGCCCAAACTCCAACAACTCACTACCGAACGAGGCTACCACCGGTCCAATCTCACCACCGAATGAGCCTCGCCGAACCAACACAGTTGCCAGTCCAGACCGCTTCAGCCCGGGCCCACCAGCAGTTATATACTTCCAAGACCCCTGCCCCCTACCTCATTCTATAAATAGAGGGGCAGGGGTACAACAATGGCAGACAAGTTTGAGAGCTCAAGCGAGGAAGGAACTTTCAAACTACTTTCATATACTTGTATACGAAGCACTGTACTTGTAATCCGAAAGAAAGAAGATAATAACATATAAAGTGGACGTAGGCATATTCCGGCCGAACCACTATAAATCTACGTGTCTTTTACATTTTAGCCCCTACTTCTTTTATATTTACAAACTCATCTAAAATCATTGAAAATCACATATAATCAACTAAATAATACGACTCGGAGGTGTTTGTCCATTTTTTGTGCAAACAAAATTTATATTCTGATTTAAATCAAATTTTAGTTATACTTATAGAATTCTATTTGGTTATAAACCATTTCGAATTTTAGATCCTTATTTGATTAAGATATCCGCAACTAAACATCCAAATATATATAATAGTTTAGAAAATCATTTCTTTCATATCAAAATATAATTTTAAGTAAAATTATTTCATTTACCCACTTTTAATAAACAATACTATGTCGGTTTGTCTTGTTTAAGAGTTTAGAAATCCCTATCGATATGGTTGTACTTCCCATACCGACCAGAATTCATAAACACCCAACCGATAAGTCAACATAGTATAAAAACAACTTCTATACTCACTAATAAGTATGCGCTCATATCTATTATTACACTCAACTCATTATAGATTACTTTTGACTCTATTTCTAATGAGTAATTTTCCCCACCAAAGCCTAGGTTATCGCTAACCTAAGCTCTGGTACCAACTGTCAAGACCTGCCCTTCTCGATCCTTGAAAATCAACATAAAATACACCATAGTATAATATGCCGATGATTGAGTGCCGTAAAAGACAGATTGTGGAGAAAAAAAAGAAAGAAGATAGGAGGAAGAAGGAACTAAACAATAACAGAATCTCACAATTGCAGCGGAACAAAATATAATAGATAATAACAGATCTTTATACAAAATGAAAACATATATGTTTTATAGATTACATCATCAGAGTATATCACAAACAAACAATAATTATTAGCCCGGTAGTTATATCAGCCTGCCTTACAGCTTGCTGGCAATTTCAAACAACCACAGCAGTGGAAATAAATAAGGATGGTTAATACGTCTCGGACTCCAGCTTCTCTCCTGAGCTCCCAAGCATCCTATCCCATATTTTATAATACTCGGTCTGACCCGAGCATTATAATAAAATAACACCCGAGTTAGTCTGGAATACCAGCAGGAGAAAATACACTCAAACTTATTATTAAAGTTCAAAAATCCTTTGAAAATCAAAAGCATCTCGTAAGACCATGCCACAAACAAACATGTTGGGTTTTTACATTACGATAGCCAAAACATTTCTTATCAAAATCCTCTGATATTATAATAGCGTCTATATACAATTACTTATTCAAATAGCTAAAAAATTTACATGATTAAATTCCAGCATACTAGCCAAAGTGGGTTATACAATCAAAACCGTAAAAGGCACGTAGGGAAAATGGATTTCCAACGAATGACTAGGCACTGGGGTACCACCTATCACAGTACCTGATCTAGATCAGCGTACCGAGGATCCACCCTAAATCCCCTGCAACACAAGACCGGGACTACCCCTTACTGGATAATCCCGAGTAGGATCACCCCATGGTTGGGATCAACAACTGCCCACTAAGCCAAATAAAAAGAAGCATCTAGATAGGGATGACCTTACCCTAATGGGCGCGACCCACTTAGCCTTGCTGCATATCCCCTGATTTTCAGTCATTCCTGGTTGATGAGGCTCGAGGCCAAGAATTACCTTTTTAGAACATTTCATTTCAAATGCTCATCATCCTCTTGATGATGTTCTGAAAGCATTCATCCATATAAGTCCGTTCCGGGTTCGAACAAAACCGCATGCACTACTCCTACTACATTCATTTTGGAATCACCCACATGATTAGTAGCGAGTAACCCTTGCATTTCACTGCTCCATCTTCGACTCCAAGCTCTTGTCTTCATCACGAAAATGTACTCATTGGATCGAAGTGGTTTTTGGATCACAAATCCGATCCCGGTCTCTTTGAAACAATGTTTGCTATTTCCCCGTTAACTCAAACCCGGTTCTTTAGGAAATAGATAGACGAAGGTAAGATCGGAGTTCACCTCCTAACTGTTAGTGGACGGATTTCCTTACCAACGTCCTAGAAAAACGAACGAGTTTATATGTATAGTATAGCACCTCAAACGGTAACTGTACCATATAATTCTCATACCTCTTTTAGATATATCCAAAGTTATATTTGGGTCTAGATTTGATAGTCAGTTATTTAACTATCAAATAAAACAAACAATCCAACCAATTATTTTATTTCAACTGAAAATGCCAAGTTTCTTAAAACTTAGATTTTTATAATGTAAATCACTTTTCTCAAAAATATATACTTAAAACATTAAAAAGTAAAACTGCTTAAGTCACTTTACTCAAAAAATAGTTATGAAATTTTATAATAAATTTCCAAGTAAAATTTAAGCCATAAAACTATTTTAAATAAAAGTTTTATATAACGTATAAATATTAGAAAATTTCTTTAATAACATATTACCAGTTTAACCTTTAAAATAATTATTACTAAAAGTAATCTGAATATATTTACTTTAAAATTTTAAAGCAATTAAAAATAATAAATTTGTCTAAAACTTTCTTTTTAAAACAAATTTTAAAACTTTGGGCTTATACATAAAAATTCCTTTGAAATGTATTTGGTTTTTCAAGTGAACACACTTCCATTTTGGAATAACCTATATAACCTTTTATAAATCCTACCCAATTTATCTCAATCCAAATTTACGTCTCAATCCCGTAAATTTCTTTCAATACTTTAAAAATAAAACACCCTTTTATTTTTAAACACATTTCCCATTTCTTAGAAATCACCTTCAAAATATATACTTAAATTATTTTAAATAAGTTACCAAATTCTTTATTCAAAATAATACTTTTGAAAATCTATAAAAGTTTCCTGAGTAACTTAAATCGAAAATTTCCTTTAAATATAAAGTTATTATATCAAATATTTATGTTAAAATTTCTTTTAGAAAACATAATACTAATTTACCTTTAAAATAATTAAATACCACAATCACTTAAATAAATATTTACTTTTCTCTTAAAAATAATTAAAAATAAAAAATTTCTAAAACATTCTAAAACACATTTTTAAACTTATAGTTTATACTTTGAAAGTTTTTCTTTGAAAACATACTTAGTTTTCCAGGAAAAATACACTTTCCATCTTTTAAAAATAAGCTCACTATTACTTTTAAAACAATTTGCACCTTCTTATAGAATACTTTCAAATTAATCCATTGATAAATATTCCACTTCATTTGTAAACCCAGATTACAAATTTCGATTCCTTATTTCCTTTTTAAATCACAGTTTCAAAGCACTTAAGAAATTCCAAACCAATTTCCCGAATTTAATTTCCTTAAATTCATTACTTAAATATTCGTTGTCATTTCCTTATAAACCCAATTCATTTTATTTTTAAATATCAGATTATATTCATCCAACCATAACACTGCACAACAAAATTCCCAAATTAATCTATCATAGGATATCAATAAAATACAACACATAATATCTATATTGTGAGGAATCCAGTTGGATCCCTCCAAACTGTTTCCCTGCATCCACAGATGTTAGCATTCAAATAAATATTGATCCAATCTGATAATAATTTTCACATTCAACCAACCAACCAATCAATCAATCATTTAAATATTAACTATTTAAATTAAATAGCATCCAGATGTGAGTGAGATTAACTCACCTTGAGTTTGAACGAGCGTTTAAATTTTAAATTAAATCAATCTCGTTCGATTTAATCCAAAATCCTCGCTTGCTTCAAACACCTCCAGACCTGCTGCAGCGCATAGATCGCATCGCTGCGATTACGACGCTTTCTGTTTCATTGAATTCTGAAGATGCATGCAAAAGATATGGGCTTATAAACATTTGAATATAATTTATAGAAATTGATTACAAATTCTTTTTATTTTATATAATATTTTACCAACAAATCGTGATCGCACATTAGGCATTGCAAATCCAGGTCGATGCCTGCTTTCTCCTACATCATGTTTACCAGAGTTTTAAAAAGCCAAAACTACCACACTTTGACCAAAAATCACGACCATCCCTCATCACCATACCACGATCCATCACCACCGCATGAACAGCCATTGAGAGCTCCACTAATGCCTTTGACCTTGATGAACTTGAGCTTCCCACAGTCATGTACTTTGCACACGAACGACCGGCCTTCATGCCGAGATTTCTGCCTCCTCGTTGAATGATAATCGATTCTCTCCGTTGGATGTCTGGAGCTTGGAGTGCTCTACAACATTGCTTTAGGAAGATTCCAATAAAGGCTGATGGATTACAAGATAAACGAGGAAGAAGACGATGGTTTTTCGGCCAATGAAAAAGTGAACGGCGGCTGCATGCCTTCTCGCTAGGGTTTTGCCATATGCGGCATTATATAAACGATTTATATTATTTTATTAATATTTTCCACAAATTTCTTAACTTTTGAGACGAATTCCAGTTGAAACGTGCCGACAGGCATTTATAAGGTTTTGCCCGTATTCCGAACACAATGGAACGTGTTTCGGGCCCAATTCAATCATATGTGAAAGATAGCTTTTCGAATCGATTCAAAATATTAAATTATCGATTTTAATTTCAACGCATTTCACACCCGTACGAACAAACGGTAACTCCAAATGCTACGAAATTTGAAATCCGATAATAATAAACTATTACGTATTCAGTGGAAATGGTTTCATCGAATTCCGAGACTGTGCCCCGGAAGGCTATTTTAACTCGTCGATTAAATCGAGCGATTTTCAAAATTGTCGAAATCATTTAAAATTTTACTTTTAAAACTTTACTATCTTAATTATAAATCATATCGAATTTATATTCACGATAGAAATCATTCTGATTCATGTTAAATCAAAATCTGATTATTAACATTATTATTATATTAAATCTCATTATTAAATTAATATAAAAATTCCAAATTTAACTCATCGACTTTTGGTTCATCCAGAAGTCCAATGCTAAAATTTAAATCTATCTAGACTTAAATACATTTTAGAAATCATTTTCATATCCATATATACTCATATTCACAAATTATCCAATTTCAAATATTAAATTATTATTTATCCAAATCTAATTAAATTGCCATATTAGAAATTATAACTAATTTTATTGATTCAGTCAAAATCTTCATATTTAAAATCAATTTACAATCCACATTCAACATTTAAAATAAATTAAATGTTCTAAATCTAACGTCCAAAATTCCGGGTCCTTAAAATGTAATTCCTTCTATTGTGCTTGAAATCATGCACATAAACATATACTCATCATAATGTCTGCTCTACTAGCCGTTAAGTATAATAAGGATCCTATCATACTTCGAAATGATTTTTATAATCTTTTTCGTTTTCATCTTTATCTAAATGTAGAGTAGTACTCATCAGCGTCGATTTACTTGAAGTGTTTTCCATTCCAAAGCGTTTTAATAAATCTCAACCGTTTTTTCTTGATTTACAAAAATTCAATTTTCTAGTTGTCTTATTTACAAACCTAAAAAGTAGCTTAATTCACCTATATGTGACATTTCCAATTCATTTTTCATAATGTCAAAAATTTCTTTACACAATTTTCATTAGTTGATCCAAATATAATGTCATCAAAATATATTTGTACAGCTAATATATTATTATTTTACCATTTTATAAATATAGTAGAGTCAATTTTACCTATTTGAAAACCAGAATTTTATAAATGAGTTTCTAATCTTTCATACCAAGCACGAGGTTCTTATTTTTCCGAAGGTTGTTCAGCATAAACCTATTCTTTTATATACCCATTTAAAAATGCACTTTTTATGTCCACTTGATTTTTTTTAAAATTATGATGACATGCAAAAGCAAGTAATGTTCGTATTGCTTCGAGATGTGCTACCGAAGCAAATGTCTCTTCATAATCATTTCCTTCTTCTCGATTATATCCTTGAGCGGCAATCTTGCTTTATTTCGAACAATATTTCCATTTTCATCCGCTTTATCTTTAAAAACCCATTTTGTTTCAGTTATAGATTGATCATTTGGTATTGGTATAAGTTCCCATACGTCATTTCTTTCAAATTGATTAAGTTCCTCTTGCATTGCAGTAATCCAAAAATCTTCTTTTGATGCTTCTTTATAATTTCTAGGTTCAAAATTTGATATAAATGCAACATTAATTATTTGATTTAACCATTTTTTGGTTAATACTTTTGTATTTAAATTACCGATAATACTATCAATTGGATGGTCTTTTAATATTCTAAGTTGTGATGTTATCACTTTATCATTATTGCTATTAATATTATCATCATCATTATTTTAATGTATTGGTACATTAGTTTATTATTATTTATAACTACTTTATCATCATCAATTTTATTATTTTTAAAATTTTCATCGAATAAAACATGAAGACATTCTTCTATAATGTTTGTTCATTTATTAGAAATTCTATATGCTTTGTTTCGAACCGAATAGCTAACAAAATTCCTTCATCAGCTTTAGAATCGAATTTTTAGAGTCTTTTGTGTTTAAAATAAAACATTTTGATCCAAATACTCGAAAATACAATGTTTAGGTTTCTTTTTGGTAAATATTTCATAGCATGCCTTTTTTAGTCATTGGTCTAAGTGTTACACGACTCAATACATAACATGCGGTAGCAATAGGTTCGACCAAAAGACTTTTTGGTAGGTTACTACTATTTAGTAAAGTTCATGCACATTCTTATAAAGTTCAATTTTTCTTTCTACTACACCATTTTTTTTGTATGTATGTGGAAAAGAAAAATTATGACTAATTCTCTCTTTATTGCAAAAATATGTAAGTAGTTCATTTACAAATTCATCTCCGCGATCGCTTCGTATACTTTTAATTTTTAAATTCATCAAATTTTTAATTGGTTTAGCAAAATTTTTGAACATTTCAAAATTATCACTACTATGATTTAAAAATAGCATCCAAGTATATCTTGAAAAATCATCAATAATTACTAAAACATATTTATTATGATTTATTGAACGTACTTGAGTCGATTCGAGTAAATCTAGATGGAGTAGGTAAAGAGGTTGCTTTATGGAAATTTCCTTTTCAGATTTTACAGAACTTTTCTTTAATTTAACAAATTGACAAGCATCACACTAGTTTTTAACCTTATGGTTGATTTTTGGTAATCTTACATAAATTCATTTTTAGCTAGTTTGTTGATATTCTTAAAATTTATGTGACAAACTGTTTATGCCATAACCATGGATCATCATGATTTATGGCTAAACATAAATTAGTGTTGTCTTTGACATTCATGTTTACAACATATACGTCTCGATTTCTAAATCCTTCAAAAATTAGATTTTTATTTTGGTCAAAGATATTGCATTTGTTTTTTTTCGAAATTAATTTTAAATCCTTTATCACATAATTGACTTATACATAATAAGTTATTTTTCAAATTTTCTATCAATAAAACATTAGTAATAATAGGAGAATTAGAAATACAAATATTGATGACTTTTCCAATGCCTATGAAAAGTCCTTTTGAGTTATCTTCGAATATCACAGTGTCATCATGAATATATGTTATATTTGATAACATATGAGTATTTCCAGTCATGTGCTTGGAGAAACCACTATTGAATATCCAATTCTCTTTATGTTTTAATTTAATTTTAGGTACCTCATCAGTTGTTTGTTTCTTACTGAGAAAACACATATTTGCTTGTTTCGAGTCACTTTCACTGTCATTGTCAGATGAAGAAGATGAATCCAAATCGTTATATGTTACTTGAAATGCACTTTTCTTTTTCTTGAATTTCTTAAGCTTACTTTTCTTTTTATTATTATTAAGCCATGGACAATCCATTTTCATGTGGCCAAATTTGTTACGCTCACAACATTTAATTGATGTTTGATTTGAGGAGTTTGGTTAGCCTTCATTTTGGTATCTGGTAATCTTTTTGCACTTCTTAAACTTGTTGTAGTTCTTGGCAATAAAAACAATCTCATCTTCGCCTAAGTCCGAAGCTTTGTTACTTACTTAGAATGCTATGGTTTCCTTTTCATGATTTTGTTCCTTGCTAACCTACAAGCTAGTTTCATATGACATCAGATTTCCTATTAGCTCTTCGACTTTGAGTTGAGAAAGACCATTAGCTTCTTCGGTGGCTATAACTTTTCTATACCATTCATTTGTCAAAGAGTATAATTCGTGTGACAAAAATCAAATTCTATGAATTTGACTCCAAGTGCCATGAGATCATGTTGAACGGTTTAAAATCTAGCATGCATATCAATAATTGATTCATTTGCTTTCATTTTGAAAGTTGAAAATTGGTTTTGTAAAATCAAGATTTTAGTTTGCTTGAATTTAATTGTGCCTTCATGTGTGACTTGTAAAGTGCATCATATATCATGTAGTAGTCCAAAGCATGGCATATGAAAACTCATTTTTGTCAAGCGAGCAAAACAATACATTCATAGCTTTGGCATTGTTAGATGTCGTTGCTTTTTGTGCATCATTTCTAGTGCTAATGTCGTTGTCAGGAGCATCTTATTTGTTTTGAGTTGCTAGACATATTTCTAACACATTTGCTTCCATAAAAATTCTCATACGAGTTGAATAGTAAGCATAGTTAGAACTAGTAAATAGTAGAGGACGAGCAGTTGATTGACCTTCTTAAAAAGTGCTTGCCATATTAATGATTTTTTCAACTACTTTTTACTGCAGATTGAAATGAACGTGCTATGATGCCAAATGAAAAATCTATAGGATCTTTATATAATGCAACTTAGATATAAGTGTGAGAAAACTAATTACACTAAGTAGAGAATAATAACTAAATATAAGGAAGGTAAATAATAATGGTGAGCACACTAGATATTTTATACTAGTTTGGACCTCCAATTCTATGTCCAGTACCGCAGCTCCCATTTGGTATTTCCTTTAACGAAGTATCCCTCACTTTGCCTAGAGGAATAGGTTAATACAAAAAGCTTCTTTGACAAACTTTGTGTTCCAAATAACATAAATATTGACAGCTGGTACAATTCTTCCTATAATCTCCTTGGTAATGTGGAAGGGTAGTTTGTTATTATGGAAGTAGTTTGAGTGAATATTGAGAATTGAATTGCAATGAGTAATAAGAGATCAGAGAATATAGAAATAGAAAGTAAGAATTTTTTTTGGAATTTTGATCTTGCAGTATATTTATAGAAATCAAAAAGGCACAGCGAAAGGTTGTAATCATTCGCAGATGATTATTACTTTTAGAAAGGTTGCAACTTTTTAAAGCGACTCTTTAGAAATAGCCGTTATACAAAATTCTATCAGCTAAGTATAAAATTTAGTCTGATGAATAAGAATAAAAGAGTTCGTACCAAATATTCCAAAGTTCTAAAGTATGGTAAAATAATAAGGTTCAGTCGACTGAGATGTTTACTCAGTCAATACCCCTAGTCGATTGAGAAAATACCTCAATCGAATGAACTGGGTAAATTCAGAAAACCTATGAGTTTTTGCTTTTTGAAACATAGATATAAACAATCTCTTTATAAACAGTTATATATGTAGGTGCATATATGTGTGTATATGAGATACTAAGGAGATTTGGCATATAACTCTATGACCATATACATAATCTAGTTTGACGATCTTTGAATTTCTTGAATGTGATCGATCCTTCTTGGTGTAATCATATTGTCTTTGTTGTAGCTCTTTCTCCTGTAATATAGTTATATATTAAAAATATACGATGATACAGTTGTCATCATCAAAGCACTAGAAATAGAGATTTAACAGCACGACAGGTCTATTAGCACCGACTTCTTGTTCCACCACATTTCTTGGTCGTGTAGCGCTTCTTGGAAGCCCAACGCTGTGACCTTATTCTAGCAGCCCATATAGAGATAACCATTATTAGTTACCAGGGATCTGATTCCCAATCTTTAACATGGGTGGCACGAATTGCAGAAACCGCCCTTGAGAAACTATCACCTTCAAAACATGGGTGGACACCTATGAATTTTTAAAGTATAAGTTCATTCATGATACGAACCAACTAAAGAATTTGAGAATAAAATGAAGACGACACTTACGTCCTCCTAACCATCGCATTGCAAAACCAGGCGGACAATGAACAAAAAACCATTCGTGTTGGAAGATGCTAAGATCATTCTAAGCGCCAGTTAGAAGTCGACAATTGGGTGAAGGCTTGTGGAAAATGTAAGAAAGGCTCCTGTTTGTAGTTTGAAATTGTAAATGAACCTGATGTCCTCAGAAGATAGCGGGTAGAATAGAACATCCATAAATAGCAAGAAGGTGCTATGAAGGAAAACATTGTTGTTCGGATGTAGCTGAGCGTAGATGAAACAATTGAAAGGTGGCATACATCTGGCCCAAACACATGAATTTATTGCATGCCATGTATCCCTCCAGGGGTAAATGAGCCCTATAATTCACTGAAGGAAACAAAACATCTCCAAATGGAATCCCATATTTAGAGCATAGTCTGCGAAGAGCGGCCTCGCTAGTTCTAGAGGCTAGGGAATCCATCGGATTATCTAGAAATGTGTCACCTTCTACAGCATTGAGGGCAGGACTTACATTTTCCATCGAAAAGATGGGAACATCAGTAAAAATGTCGGCTAATGGGCTGAAAACCTTCTGTTTCTCCTTTTGACAGTTTGGAGAAAGTCTGCTGGAAACAGTTGCAGAACTCGATTTAGCTTCGGAATTGCGAAGTTGTGAAGGTTTTCGAGAAGGCATTGCAGCTAAAAGCTATAAACGTCTAGAGCCTATATCAACCAAACTCAGTAGATAATCGAGATTAGAAAATTTACCTATCCCCTCATGCTAAGTGTAAACTACTATGGTGCAGTGCAGAGATAAACAGTTCAAAATTAAGTGCAAAAGCAAATGACGAGATTTTGGATTTCAACCACAGTGACTGCAATTGCCGACCATCTTAACTGACATTTAGATTAATCGGTTATGCACGCTTTGAGATCAACCATTGGCATGTCAAAGTGTAAAGTCCATTATTAAAGTCTATATATTAAGTTTTAGTTCATGTTTTAAGTCCCAGGAGTTTGGTCAATTAATTTCAAGTTCGAGATAGGATATGCAAGTCATATTGTTCATTATCGTCATATGTTCAAGTTCATTGGGATGCGATTGGTTCTAACTATTTAAACAAGTGAATATGGATTGGTTTTCAAGTTCAATTCAAATCTCAAAATCGGCGAAGTACGAATGGATGATCCCTATTTATGCTGATCCATATTTAGGCAAAACAACCGATCCCTATTACAAGGCCTACAGCTGATCCCTATTACAAAAGCAGAAAAACCGACCCCTCTGTCAAAACTATTTATGCCGATCCCTTTGCCTGATAACAACCGATCCCTCCATACACAACACGCCATTGTCGATCCCTCTACTTATTAAAGAAACCAACTCCTATGCCTAACCAAACATAACTAACCCCTCTTCGAACTTCAAATACCGATCCCTCTGCTTCAACATTTTCACCATTACCTCCAATATTCACTCTGAACCCTCTCCATTCACTTATGTTCCATCCGATCCCTCGCCTACTACATACGACTCATCTCCCTCAAACAACTTTGACCATCACCTTTCCATTGCGTCGCACTCTAACCCATCCACCATTGTGATAGTTCCATCATCTCATCATAAGTTAAAGGCTAAAAGCAAGAAAACCAACCTAATTTTAAAGAGCGCAAGTTGCTCAAGAGAAGATTTTCGACTTCGTTTCAAGTTGAAGATGGAGTGATGGCTTGGAGAAAGAGAAGATGGAAAATCAAGGAAGGGAGGCAATGGTTGATTCGAAGGAATGAGATCAGATTGATGATATGATGAAGGGTTCGACTCTATAGAAATGGGAAAGTGGGTTTGGTCATGAACAAAAAGAAAACGAAATGGAATGAAGTAAGGGATGGAAAGGAGAATGTTGGCTTATATATGAAGGTAGAGGGCTCAGCTTGACTTTTAATCTTCCACGAGGCCAAGTGAGTTAAGTTCCCAATAAAATAAAGAGGGATCAGGTAAGACCCCTTGACTTGGGGATCCATCCGATCCCTATCAACATAAAAAAAAGAAAAAAAATGAAAGAAAATAAAGAAGGAGTGGGGATCGACTATGAGAACGCCGGTCCCTATATATAAAAGAGAAAAGGGAGGATCGGTTAAAAGAATGTCGATCCCGGCATATATAAAAAAATTTAATTATAATTATATAAATAAATAAAAAATGCAATGGAATTGCATATAATTCAACAAAAATTGGTGAAAAACTCATGAGCGTACAAACGCGGTCTGAAACCAACAATAAGAACGTGTACCTGTAGGTGCATCTGTATAGTCTAAAAGTTTAGTTTTTGAAATCGAAAGAAATTGAATTGAAAACTGAAGCTTTCAAGGTCGAGACATAGATATCAGCTTACGGAGTATAATCCTGAATTTATACGATTGGAAATAGACCAAGCGTCACGACGATCAAGAAAATATACAACACATTGAGAAAATAATTTGAGGGAGGATAGCGACTATTCCAAAAACTGGATGGATTTATTTTCGACGACTCTAACTTTCTTCGATTCAAAGCATGTCATGTTGATCACAAGACATACTTTAGGGGGCAAGTATTATCCGACATATTGACCCCGCTATATTTGAACTAATTGGACAAGTTAGATTCGACCATCGTCAAGGGCAGTAAGTCTAGAGCGATGATTGTGGGGTCTAGAAGTCAAGTAGAGATGGTAATATGAAGCCATGATTGAATGAAATTGAGAGATTTACAATGTAGAATGTTTGAAGTATGGAATGTAATTCAGTAGAGAGGAAGGATCAACTATAACCATTCTCCAACAAAAGGGTCAGCGTGTTTCAGGAAGCAAGTGCAATTTAATATAAAACAATCAATATCTCAAGGTCTATAAGTTCAATGCATATGAAATATTATGTGCAAGATGTGGGGACCCAAGGAATCCCACCCTAGGGATCACACCATAAAAAGATGAAATAAGAGAGATTGACTCTCTTCCCTCAATAGGGATCGACTGAAATCAGAAGACAACTCGCACTGAAGCAAAAATCAAGCAATAACTCAAGTTCTACTAATTCAATTGACATGAAACTTTGAGGCTAAGCACATTACAACATGAGAAAGCTACCTAAGGGATCGCACCCCCAAATTCATTACCAATAGGGATCGATACCGACACGTATTTTTTGAGATTTGGGTCATGCGATCTCTCTGATGGGTCTATATGGTTTTGAGGATCCTTTTGTCGAATTTTTAGGGAGATATTTTGCCATCTTCATATACAAATATAGGCTTGGTTGTTCATATTCGAGACCTTTACGCTGTTAGTTTCTTTGTACTCCATTCTAACCAAGGATTTTCATCTGATCCCTATTGCACTCAGTTTACAAAGTGATTAATAAATCATTTTGTTCAAAGTGGTCGTACGAAAACAACGTTGAATCACTATAAATCATTACGTTTGTGTTATTGCTTTGATTTACTCCTATTTCATTACTATTTTCGTTCAGTTTCATTTTATATTCTACATTTATTTCTCTTCAAAACTTATATTGGGTGTTTGTACCAACTTTTGGTGCAAACACACACATATATAATTCGTTTACCATTAGTTATTATTTACCTCAAAATTACAAATAAGAATCATCATTAAGTATATTTCATACTTTAAATTAGACGACCATAATCCTATAATAGCTATCACATTCGATTATATGATTTTATCAGTTTAACGGTTTAATATATGTATCCAACCAACCATTATAGTGACAAATAGGAAAACTATAGAATATAGTCAATATTATAACAAAAAGCATCACAATACACAAACAATCATCCAAGGTACATAATCACATATCACATATCAATGGTGTTTGTGTATGAGTTGATATCTGTTTAACTTTTTGAAATGTAAATACTTAGGACCTTTAAATCCAACCCAAATTATTTCATAAATAATCCTAAAAACTATCAAACCATATTTTAGAATTACTAGAATCTCACCACAAACCCAACACATCAAACCGTGCATGAATCCGGGTTCATATGCAGAAGTTATACTATTCAAAAGATATAGGATCTTATTTGTAAATATTTAACAACTAAGGTTTCAATCATATAATTACCTCACCTTCTCAAATCATGACATCGCCTCCAATCCAGAAGTTCATCATGCCGAAGCCGTCGATCAGAGCTACCAACATTCATCCGACCTCGCCACCGCAACCATCGCCCTAAGCTACACCACCTTTGACCGGTCCATCTCCCCTTGTCATAGCCACCTATGGTTTCGTCGACCTTTTAGATTTTTTTCTATCCAATCCAACCGCCATCAAAGGGTTCAACCTCTATGGTTGAGGTTCCCCCATTCTTCTCTACGCAGTGGTATCCACTGGTCGCCACTTAGTCGTTGTTTCACCGTTGAATCACCACGGACGACTGAGAACGTCTCGCCAATTTATGATCAACCGATGCATCTTATGAAAAAACTATACTTGTCTCTTTGTTTCATAGAGAGCTTCAATTGTATATATTATTTTCTTGATTCTTACTTTATTCAAAGTTTTTACGTATATATTATCACGAGTTAATCATCATCACAGATGAGATCAAATTTGGGATCAATTACGATTTTCTAAACTAGGGGTTACATTTACGTTTCGATAATTTCCTTTAAATAGACTATCAAGTAGATTTATACGTTTAAATATATTTGGTCCAATAGATTTACGTAGATCATTTTAAACTTGTAAAGCCATTATCTTTTAAATCGTAAGTCCAAATTCATCAATCTTGTACTTTACGTTGATTAGTTTGAAAAGATCTAGGCAATGGCTATAATATAACGTATAAATAAATTTTGTTCTTAAAATTAAATTTAATCATCGATCTAAATAAATTTACCTTTAATAATTGATTTAAAATAAATAGGTAAATAGGCACAAGGAAGAAGTTGCAAAAAAATTTGGTCTCAGGGACAACAAGTTTGCCTTTTAGTTTGAATGAAACTTTTTAGTGTAAACTGAAAATAATAATTACAACTATCATTCTTGCATTTACACTAAAATGTGTCCTTCAGCCTAAAAAACAAACCTTTTGTCCCTGAAACTAAATTTTTCTCTAACTTTTTCCTTGAACCTAAAAACCCTTAAAAAATGTGTCAAATTTGCTGGTTGTTTTATAGATTCATCAGTTTATGGATCGCATGAACCAATCTTTACTAGATTTCATTCCCATCACTATTGAACGTATGTGATGTGATCTTTACCTTCCAATAAACCCATTGCTGATGGAATGGAATTTTGTATTCAATATTCCCCCATTTAACTCCTCTATGAAGCATATTCTTACTTGATTGGCACATACATTGTGACGACCCGAAATTTTCAAGCATTTAGAATCGGAACATTTAATTGATTTTAAATATTAAATAGAGCAATTCTAATTTGAATCAAGGATATCACAGTTTATTTGATAATTAAATTAATAAATTAAATTATTTGAAGTTGGTAAAATATTGAATCTTCAGTTTTAAGCCTATTAAAAATAATTTGAAGGCTTATAAAATTTATATTGATAGTACTGAAGATAATAGAAGTTGTAAAATTGAAATTAACAGTGGTTTGTTCAATTTTGAAATTTTATATTGTTTAAATCGAATTTAAAATAGCCTTTCGAGGCACAGCCTCGAAATTTGACGAAACCAGTTCCATTGGGTCCGTAATATTGAATTATTACCGGATTTCGAATTTCGTGTTGATCGGAGTTAGTGTGTGAGTATTCGATATATAAGCGCGCTGAGAATTTATTGAACAAAATCCAGTGATATTTAATTTAAATGGTCAAGCTTCTCTAATACGCTTCTTCATTTGATTATTAAAAAGGGGTAGATAGTTTTTCTTCGTTCTGGAAACAAATCTTCCTATGTACGCCTATTTCAAGCCGAGCCTTCTAAATATCTCACACCCTTCTCCCCTATATTCACTTCGAAATTCAGATCTAAAAAAAGAAAAAAAGGAATTGCGACCGAACCCTTTACATTCGATTCGATCAGTTTAAAAAATAAATAAATAATGAAAATCAAAATAAAATGGCCGATCAACATCAGGTGAAGGGCGAACTCGTATTGAACTCGAGTGCATGCTCGGTTCCATCGCATCTGGGAGGGGAGGAAGATTTGCATTTTGGGTTTGGTTTCAGTTGTGTTCGGCGAGTTCGTGTGGCAGTCGCGATTGGTGGAGGCGAATTAAGGTTTGGGTCGTGATTCTCTGGGGGTCGCGATAGGACAAAGTTCGAGCAGGAAGGCCCGAGGCTCGCGAGTGGGGTCCTTTGGCTTTAGGGGTTTTTGTATTCACGGTGTCGTTCTCGAGCTCGAGGAGGTGGTGGTGTTGTTCGGGTCTACGGGGACTGCCGGGAGGTTGCATTGCTTTGGAAGTTTATTTCTTAGGTAATTTATATTATACAGTAGTTAATTTTTGTTTTTTTAAGAACTAAAAAGAATATCTTGTCAGGGAAGGAAAATAATAATATATACACGGTATATGCATTAAACTGAATTATTTTAGTTGGTGAGAATGTTTTATAAAATAATAATAATAATAATTTCAAAGTAAAATGCTGTTCTTGTTATATATATTAATATATGGATTTATACAGTAAAGCAAGAAATTGTGTATATATAAGATTTTGGAGATAGGAATTTTAAAAATGTTTAAGGTTTATATAAAAATTAGATTTTTAATTTGAAATATAGATTATAAACCTACTAGATTAGTTCAAATAAATTTATTAGTTTAAGTTCAATTGTTAGTTTAAATTTAAATCACTAGTTAAGTTAAAATTTTAAATTGTTGTAACTAATTGTTCGATTGATTCGGAATTAATAAAAATCATCTAATATTATTTAAGGTCAGAATCTGATAGAAGCAAGCCGGATTGGGACGGATTGCAAAACAAATTAAAGGTGAGATAATCTCACTCAGTTCAAATTTTAATTTAATGATTTAATTTAAATAATTGATTGTATGGATGGATTGATTGACGTGATAGAGTATAGTATAATTCGAATTTGGCATATTATGTAATGCTAACGTCTGTGGATGCAGGGAAAACAGGTTGGAGGGATCCAACTGGATCCCTCAACATTTATTTAAATTATTTAAATTACCCTGTTATGATGATTTGATATTTATGATGGATTATGTTGAAATATTGAATGCTATGGTTTGATTGGATAATTGGGTATAATGAATTTCTAGAAAAATATATAACTTGGATGTTGGAAAGAAAAGAAAGGAAGTGAATTTGTAAGTAAAATAATTATGGAAATTTGAATAAATTTAAGAATGAAATAAATAAAATAAAGTGACATAAGAATGCTAATTAATAAATCTTGAATATAGAAAGAAGATTTTTGAATTAATAGAAAGTTAATGAATTGTAAACTCCAATGCCAATATCTAAAGGAACAGAACATTTATTGTAAATTTAAGATTTTAAATTTTGAAAGGAATAAAGAAGAAAATGGGAAAAGCCTGAAATTTGTATATTTCAGTTAAAAGATTTAAAATCAAACAGCAAATAATAATAATAAAATAAAGTCCATAATTAATGAATTTTGAAATGAACAGAGCAAGTAAAGAAATTTATTTCAAATAGAATGCATTGGAAATCAATTCGGGAAATTGATTTAAGTGCTTGAAGTTGGAATACTCTCTGGATGACCAAGTACACGTTTTTAAAAGTAAATTTGTAAATATAAATTCATTGTTTTAAAGCTGTTTTTCTTTTTAGAAAGCAAGTTTTGTAAAATTTATTATTTCTAATATTTAGTTTCTAAAGCAAGTATTTCCTTTTAATATATCATAGCATTAATTATTTAAAAGTGACTTAGTATTTGTTTTAAATATGAAAACCTGATTTTATATTTTATAAAGTAACCTTATTTTCTCAAATTCATATAGTATGTATTTTAACCAATTATTAAAGTAGTTTTATTTTAAATGTTTTAAAAGTATATATATTTCAAAGTAAAATGTTTAATTTTTTTTTAAAATCTAGTTTTGTGCTTGGTGATTCCAGAGGAGATAGAAAATATTTGGAAAAGTTGATTCTGAAAAGAAATATGGTTTTGAAACTTTTTCCAAAAGAAGTGAAAATAGAAATATATCTTGTGAAGATATTTTTGAGAATAATAAACAATGTGGAAAATTGTTTATTGGTTGATGGATGTTGTGAATATTAATTGATAGTTAAATCACCGACTATCAATATTGGACAAATATGTTGAGCATTTCAAAGAGACCGAGATCGAGATTTATTTCTTGAAAACCACTTCGATTCGGTTTGTACGTTTTGTAAAAACGATTTTGGATTCGAAGATGGAGCAGTGAAGTGCAAGGGCTAGTCGCTACTAATCCTGAGGATATTTCCAAAATGGATGTAGTAGGAGTAGTGCTTTCAGTTCCGTTCGAACCCTGGACGGACTTGTATGGATGAATGCTTATGAAACATCGTCAGGTGGACGATGGGCATTCTAAGAGATACGTTCTATAAAAGGTAACGCTTAGCCTCAAGCCTCACCAAATGGGAATGACTGAAAATTAGGGGATATGCAGCAAGGTTAGGTGGGTAGCACCAAAGCAGGGTGAGGTCATTCCAGTCTAGATGTCCCTTTTTATTTCGTCTTAGTGGTGCGGTTGCTGATCCCAACCGCGGGGTGATCTCACTCGGGACTATCCAGTAAGGGATGGTTCCGGCCTTGTGTTGCAGGGGAGCGGGCGTACTCCTCGGTACGGTGATCTAGGCCCCGTACTGTGACAGGTGGTACCCCAGTGCCTAGTCATTAGTTGGAAATCCATACTCCCTACGAGCCTTGTACGAGTTTTGTTTGTATTACCCACTCTGTGGCTAGTAGCTGGAATTTAATGAATGTAACAATTTCGGCTATTTTATAAGTATTTGTATATAGACCCTATTATAATATCAAAGGATTTCTATGAAAATTGTTTTAGCTATCGTAAGGTAAAAACCCGACATGTTTATTTGTGGCGTGGTCTTACGAGACGCTTTTGTTTTCAAAGGATTTTTGAAACTTTAATAATCAATTGGGTGTGATTTTCTCACGCTGGTATGCCAGACAGACTCAGGTGTTATTTAACTGTAATGTTCGGGTCAGACCGAGTATTATAAGATACAAGATGTGATGCTGTGGAGCTCAGGAGACGAGCTGGATGACGATACGTACTCACGTATTTGTATATATATATTTCCGCTGTGTTGAGCTGTTGTATATCCATTTGTATGACATTGATGTTGAGCTGTGATTGAATGTACTCTGATGATGTAATATATAAACAAATATATTTGATGTTTGAGTAAAGAATATTTATTATCTATTATATTTTATTCCGCTGCGAGGTTAGATTATGTTGTTGTTTTCTATTTTCTTCTTCTACCTCTTCTTCTTTAACCCAAATGGTTCGTATTTCTGTACAACTTGAGTTGATTTTGGTAGAATAGTATTAACTCGAGGGGTACGGATTTGCGGGTCATTTCATACATCTTGCTTATTAAGAAGCCGGACTTTGATAACATCCCCCATTTTCATGTTAGAAAATAAACATTAACGATGCTGCATTCATCCTTAGTATTATTTTCCAGCGACAAAATGAGATTATTTATTGCAACATTAACATCAAGAGCATAAGAATTTTACATATTTTCACAATCCATTTTCAGTCATTTAGAATTATTATATGCCAATTATATAACCCCATGATTACATCGTTCAAATAAAATAAAATAAATATAAGTCCAAGAGTGACATGTGATGATGCTCCCTTGGAAAATCAGAGTCATAACTTTTGACGGTTATAAAACTCATCGTTAAATAGAACAACCAAAGAATTTATCCTGCATAGTAGAATAAAAAAATTGATTTTATCTTCTCACCTACTTATCTTTGGAAGCTTGATTCATGTTAAACTTAAAAAATCCTACCACCAACCTACTAAATGAGTACCCAAGAATTTAGAAGGAAATCAAAAACATCAGCTTGGACAAAAAGCCCAGATGGAATCAAATTAGTCCATTATAATCAAAATAGATACATAGTGAGACCATGTTCCTGGGCGAAACAGGCATCCCCTCATTAGTATCTTACAAATAAATGCCAAACATAACATCATTGGATCGGAGCAGACATGCCTAATGCCATATGCTCTCCTTATCTAAATACAACTGCCATGGTTAGAACAAAACATAATAACATGCAAAATGGGTCAAAATAAATAGTTTGATATTCAATATGATCAAAGGGTTACACATTCATAAATCTACCCATCACATTAGCTATACACAAATAAGTACAGTTATCTCAGGGTCATTGTGAACTGTTTTCACTGGTCTAGAAACATGTTGGGCCAACTCTAGGAAAAAATATAACCATATTATCCAATGGTCTTTCATTCCTATAAAGTACCTAGGTACTCCTGTGATGGAAGAAAATAATAATAACGTTATTCCATTCCCCTAAGGATACCAGGATATCCCTATGATAAAAGAATAAAATAATGGTGAGCATCACCGCTACAATTCTCAGATGCGTAACTATAAAATTTTAGCCTCAATACTAGCAAAGCCCTGCGGACTAAAATCGAGGACCTGAATAGCCAGAGGTTTAACCCCTAAAGCGCAGGCACTACCCTAACACTAGTACACACATAAAAATATTGTTTTATAAACATTGAATGAGTCATTTCTTTTGATCAATTCTACGCATCCTAACACACTTTGATCTTCTTGAAGCATTGGATGCAATTCTACTCGTATACGAGTTTAATCCGACCATACCCACCAATGGAATAATCCTATTTGGTCATCAGTTCACAAACCCCAAGGTTATAATTATTTGGTGATATCATACACATCAATAGTTTACATAAACAATAACATAACTGATCAATGAACGTAACTAATCATATAAAGATGTCAATTATCATATTAATATGTTTTTATGATAGTCATTTACATATAAGTCTCATATACACATACTTTCAGTACATTACATATAAACTTAGAAAATTTGAGCTAAATTTTCCTTTTCCCTTCTTTAAAAATAATATTATCCAAATATATTGTTTAAAAAACTCCATGTTTCTCAATCATTATAGTACTATCACACTTTTAAAATACTTAGGCTATTGTAAGTATAAAATTTTGTACTATCACAAGTTTAAAACACTAGTGTACCACACTTTTAAATAGCTAATGTAAGTATACAATACATAACTATTGTATATATAAGCCCCCATGCTATCACATCTTTAAATAGTTATTACAAAACAAGGGCAATCATAAAACATAAATGCATATGCTATCGCACCTTTAAATCACTATTGTAAAAGAATGGCTATCATAAAGCATGTGATATTGCACCTTTAAATAACTTTAGCAGAATGATGGCTATCATAAAACATAAAATCATGTGCTATTGCACATATAAATAGAAACCCTAAAACAATGGCTATGGTAAAACAAAAATCCATGTGTTACCGCACCTTTAAATAGCTTATGTAAAACATGACCATCTAAAACATAAATGGCATTTATGGAATTATCATAAAAACTGATTTATTTCCATTAAAAGTAATTACTTTTCACAAAATCATACTATATATCAAATTTCCATTGGCCAATCAAAATCTTTATAGAAATCTTTTTAGAAAATTCAAAGATAATTTTTCTTTCACCTAAAAATATTAATTAATACTGTAACTAATTAAAATTACCATTTGTAATTAAATTTTTCCTTCACAAAATAATTCATATCAATTCGATAATGCAAGAGAAAAATCATTAAAAGTTCGATATTCAATCTTTTAACTTAAAAAAATTTCAAGATAAAATAATTATTTTTCCAATTCAAATAGTTAAACCCTATATTTAGCATTTTCTCAACTTAGAAAATTAGAAGAAAATCAAAATAAATTCGAAATATTATGAAATCATAAAATCATCTCCAAATTAATGTTTAAACCACACATCAAAATTTTAAAGTATTTGAAGATAATCGTTATAGGTTTACAGTCTGAGAACTCATTTTAATAATTCCATGATTTCACAAATGATATCCATAAATCCATATGAATGATTAATTCAACCGAAAACATGTTTTAAAAAAATAAATAATTCATATCTCATTTGCATCTGAAGTTGAACAAACCTAAAGTTAGCGATATTAATATTATTCACCTTGATTATGTGTGTAGAGAGGTTTGCCTTAACTTCCTCTTTTCCGAGCTTTATTTTTTCTTTGATGTCGATGGATTTTAATGGAGTTGGCTTTCTTTTCTTATCCACTGTTTAGTACGAGGGTATGAAAGAGTAAGGAGAAGGAGGGAAATGTTTGAAGATATAGTTCCTTCTTGACCCTTTCCTAATTAATTGAATTAAGTTTTCAAATATCTTTTTGTACACAAAACACTGCTCCATTTCAAGTTTAAAAAAAATTAGTAATTATGGAAAATCTTTATACATACTCCATTTTCCTATACTATCTACTAACTACTTTTCAATAAAATAACATGAATAACATGTCATAAAAATAGGGGTGTTACAGCTCCCTTCCTCAAAGATATTTCGTCCTTGAAATTCTGATAAGGCCTAACGATCACGAATACCAATCAAGCATGCATGTGACACAAGCACATACAAAAATAAAATATTGTTAGCATAACTAATAGTCAGAAGTCTATATAACCATATAGATTAGACATTAGAACAACTTAAGGAAAGCCACTCTAATCCTATCATTGGTCTCCCAAATATAGTCTCGCTCATCGTCTCTCTACTAGACTTTCAGTAACTCGACTGTCTTATTCTAAGTTCCTTCATATCTCGATCCAAGATACAAATGTCTTGCCAAATAGTTTTCATATCAGACTTCATAACAAAATTCTTCAAAACTGTTGGTCAAAAGTATTCACTGGATCACGTGCGTACTCACTCAAATAAGTGACATGGAAAATATTATGGACTCCCACCAAAGTATTTGGCAACTCAACATGGTAAGCGAGTTTCTCGATCCTCTATATAATAGGAAATTGTCCAACGTATTTGGTGCCAATTTTCCTAGCTTTCCAAATCTTATGACACCATTCATAGGTGACACTTTCACAAAAAAATGATATTCAGTGGAGAACTCTAAATCCTCACACCTCCAATCAGCGTAGCTTTTCTGCCTCGATTAATCTTTCTTCATATTTTCATTAATCAACTCAATCTTTTATACCGCTTCCATCACCAAGTTCAAACAAGCATTGGTCTATCACATGTCTCCATCCAACATGCTGGTGATTTAAGTAAGTCAATTTCAAAATAATCGAGGTTGGAATATGAGGGATTCGGCTTAAAAAATGAAGTTCACTTGGATACGCCGCTCGGTCGAGAGGTGGGGAAGTTGCATGGCTCGGTCTAGAAGTTGTGGGTCGTTCGGCATAAGGCAGTGGTTCGGAAAATGCCGCTCGGCATAAGGAAGTGGCTCGGCAAATGCCGCTCGGCATGAGGAAGTGGCTCAGCATATGCCGCTCGGCCTAAGGCTGTGGCTTAGCAAATGCCGCTCGGCATAAGGTGATGGTTCAATAGATGACGCTCGGCATAAAGGAAGTGGCTTGGAAAATTACGGAATAAGCCAGTAGTTTGACAAATGCCGCTTGACATAAGGTGGTGATTCGGCAAATGCCGCTCGGCATTAGGTGAGGGTTCGGTAGTTGCCGCTCGGCATAAAGGAAGTGGCTTGGCAAATGCCACTCGGCATAAGGTAGTGGCTCGGCAAATGCCGCTCCGCATAAGGTGGTGGTTCGAAAGATGCCGTTCGGCATAAAGGAAGTGGCTCGGCAGATGCCACTCGGCATACGGCAGTGGTTCGGCAGATGCCGCTTGGCATAAGGTGGTGGTTCGGTAGGTGCCACTCGACATAAGGTGGCAGATCGGCATTATGAATCGACATGGAGGCTCGAAAAGGTAGCTCGGCATTGTGGCTCGGCATAGGCCGTTCGGCATGGTGCGGTCATAGTGAAAAGTGTGGCTCGGTTTTGGCCTTGATGGGCCTAGACTACTCAGGAAGCCCAGTAGCCCAAAATTTGCCTATAAATACTGCTTGAGGGGGTTCAGAAAAGAGATCTTCTTTCCGCTCTCTTATTTTCTCTTCTCTAAGGCTGAGGCACTCAGCCATTGTTAAACTTTGGATTGTAACTGTAATCGATTATTACAGCAATAAAAAGGATATTTTTGGAGTGGACGTAGGTCGGAGTTAGCCGAACCACTATAAAATCTGTTGTTCTTTAATGCTTTCATTTTAATTTTGACTGTTCTTCACGTTATTATTCTCTACATATATTCTATCTATGAGCCATGACTGGTACTTGGTGCTTTCATCTGGATTTGGGTGTTAGTGAATAATTTTAGCGCTAACATTTTGGTGCTTTCACTAAGAGAGCTAGCGCTCGGGGATTTTGGATTGAAAAGCTTAGGAACTCAGATTTTAGAGAGCAATGGCTAGGCCAGCGACAAGGAAGCAAGCAGTGGAAAGGAGCAATCAGGAAGGAAGTCTAGCAGCCTCTTTTGGAGCTGGAGAGGATCATGCATCCATCTTCATTACTCGGGATGAGATGTAGGTTACGATGAATTCTATGCAGGAGCAGATGATGAAACGGCAATAGGAGATGATGTAGGCTCTTCTTAGGCAATTTGGACAACCAGGAACTGCAGGTGCTCAAGTTCTTAGAGTTGGGCCAGAGGAACTTAACCAGCAGGTGAATGGAGTGATTCTACAGCGGCCAGCTCTAATTGACAAACAACAAACAATCTAGATGGACCTAGACTCGGAGGCACACCACCAGGTAATGCTGGACCAGTTCATGGAGGGATTCTGGATGACGCTACGCAACCCAACGTTGATAGGAATACATGAGTAAGTGATGAGGAATATAAGTGATGAGGAATATGTGTCAAAATTTCCTCAGGGACTTGAGGGGCAGTTTGGAAACATGGATAGGGGCAACCCTTGGTTGAAAACGCTGGATTGGCTGACATTAGCAGGCGGACTATTCGGGGAGGTCTGACAAACAGGGATTCGGAGGAAGTTAACAAAAGTCCGTTTACTTGGAATATCAGGACAACTTAAAATCCGCCCGAATTCAAACTGCCAACTCTTGAAGTATACAACGGGAAGATGGATACCATTGACCACTTGATGAGGTACACTTGCAATATGAAAGTGCTGAGGGCAACAAAGGAGGTTATGACCCGATGTTTCTCCCTGTACTTGGCTGATATGGTTGCCATGTGGTTCAGGCAACTGGAGGATGGATCCACTGGAACATGGACGGAACTAGTGGACAAGTTCTTAATTCAGTTCCGTGTACACACAAAAAGGCCAAAGAACATGATGACGCTGACGTCAGTTAAACAGGGGGCGGATGAATCGCTTGGGACATTCTTTACCAGATTTAATGCAGTAATTGCTTCGGTGGGTCGGCCGGATTCGTCAATGGTTCTGATGGTTGCGGTTTCAGGAGTCAGAGATAATTCGGATTTCAAAGTATCATTGATACGGGACCCAACGTTAGACCTTGGGGAATTCTTTCATGAATTGAGAGATTTCTTCGACAAGAGGATGCATGTTTGGACATGAGGTCAAAGGAAGTAAACATGATTAAGGATGGAGGACTACCCGACCAAAGCTCGCATAAGGACAAGGATAAAGGAAAAAAGAAGCGCTGGGAAGAACCAAAGTTCTCAACTTACATAGGATTGAACGCAACATTGGAGCCGATATTCTTGGATACTCGAGATCGCCTTCCGTATCGAAGGCCGGCAAGGAAGGAGCCCTTAGAATGAGAAAGGCCATCAGGAAGGCACTGTCCTTTTCATGACCTGGACGGGCATGATACTAACAAATGCCAGCATTTGAAGGACATATCGAGGAGCATATAAGGAATGGTCAGTTGCGACAATATGTTGGAACTCGGAATGCGGCAGTGGAACAGGGGCAACCACTGCCAACCATGAATGACGAGGGCATGAGGCCCGAGAATGGTGGCCGGTTGGTTATCAACTAATCTTGATAGTTTGGAATAAGTAACAAACTCTGGGTAAACGGTTAAATCACTTACTCATGTACAAGGTCGGAGAAAACCTTCAGGCATGCTCTAAGATGATGGCTTACAGACACCCTGGTTTGTGAAATCTGTCTTTTACCTTTGACTTGGACATTTGCTTTTTCTAGTTTTGTTTTGGAATTTGGTTTGAACTCCTTGTTTTTCTCATTTTTTGGTTTGGATTCGGGTTTGGATGTTTGTTTTTTTGGTTTGGACTTCTGACATGGATTTTTGGTTTCCTGGTTGGATTTGGATTCCGGATTGGATTTTCTCTAGATTTTGGCTAAATGGTCATCGAGTATGGACTATGCTCGACAAGGGTCCGGAGAGACTACGATTCGTCCTAGGACGTAGGCCCTATGTTATGAGTTGTTATTTTAGGTCGTCGAGTATTGACTATGCCCGACAAGGGTCCGGAGCGACAAGATTCGGCTTAGGACTTAAGCTAAGGCATTATTCGACAGTCATGGACACTGAACCATGAACACCATGGGATAAATTAACACAGGTCGTCAAGTGTGGGTTGCGCTTGGTAAGAACCTGGAGAGGTTATGGATTTGGATATTGGCTGTGAACAACTAATGATTTGGGCATGGACCCGGAACGGTCCCAGATTTGAACATCGACCCGGAGAGGTTGGTTATTGGTTATTGGATATGGATGGATTAATATTCGGTTGTCGAGTTCAGAAGGATATGGATTTGGCTAAGGATTTGGTCACTGGATTCGAAATTGGATATCGACTCAGAGTAGTCATAGATTCGGATAAGGATACAGTGATGGCACTTGGATAAAATGGATCGGATTACGAATCAGAAAGTATGGATATGGATACCCATATTTGATCTTGGTTACTGTTATAATCTATAAATTCAGTAAATATTTTAAATGAAATTTTATTTGAAACACTGACTTTAAATTATTTTAAACCGACAAATTTGGAATTTTAACGTATATTTTTGGTATTTGATGTGAAATATTTTCCAAATCAAATAAAATTAAAAAAATTCTAGAAATTCAAATTTTGGTCAATCTTGGTCAAAGTTTGACCTCCTGTCCAAAATTTTCAATTCTGAATTTTCAATTATTTTTTCTTTTTTTATGAAGCAAGATTTGATTCTAACATTCTCTTTGCTTTTCGTTTCATTAAATTCTGATTTCTACTTCTCAAAATTTGCGGTTTTCAACGTATTACAGGCAATTATTTTAATATTTTATTTTTCCTATTTATTCTTGGTTTTTTGGGCTAGATTAGGTTGAGACTTTAGTTAGTTGTTTTGTTGTTGGGCTTAGGCTAATGGGCTAGGATGTCAATAGTCACGTGAATAGTCAGTTAATTTGAGAAGTCACCTGTTGAGAAACTTTTACGTATAAATTTGCTTTTTGACTTCTTCTTTCTCACTTTCTTTGCTCAGAAAAATACAGTAAGTTCTTCTTCTTCTTTTTCAAATTTTTTTCCTTTAAATTTCCTTCCTTCTTCCTTCTATTTTCAGCCATCACCTCCTCCTCCTTCTCTCCTCTCCTTAGGCCGACCTCCCTACCAAAGTCGACCCCTTCTAGCCAAACTCCTACCATAGCCGTGAATTTTCCCTTCATCCAAACCTTGGCCGTGACCTTTGATCTAGCCAAGACCGAACTCCACCACTTCCCAAACCCTAGGCCAAACCGATTCATGACCATCCACTTCCAATTGCCTTGGCCATGACCATCATTCTCCTTTCCAAAACCTTTTTCCTTCCCTTCAAATTACCTTGCCGTGCCATAGCCTAACCATGGCCGAACCAAACCCTTTGACCTAGCCTAGCCAAGCCTTGTCCTGACCAAAACTCCATCATGGTCGAACCAAAACCAAATCCTTATGGCCGAACTCTTACCTATGTTAGGTCGAGCCCAAACCTAGTTTAGGCGAGCTAAACCATCATATAGGCCGATCCTATTAGCCTTTAGGCTAGCCCATTCATGTGTTTTTCATAAAATAGAAATATAAACTTTTTTCCATGTAAATTTATTTATTTACGTATATATTTATTTATTTTTAAGCTTTGGATTTGGATTCTCCTCCTACTCAAGCTTGTTCATGATTGTCATGCCTATTCGAAGTAGTTGTGTTTTGTTTGGAATCCGTTTCTCTAGCTAAGAAAGGTGAGTAATCACTCTTGTCTACATACTTATATTTCAGTGAATGGATGTCATTTGAATTGTATTGGAATGTGGATGCATGTTAGTAATTTCATATGTGCTTATATTATGTTATCTCACATGATGTTGTACCTGTTATGATCATATTTTATGATATGTTATATATTGTTTAGTTTATTTCATATCTGTTCTCACATTGCAAGTTCCTACACTATGGGTTGAAATGATACATACCCAAACGATCTTTAGATTAATAAAAAATCGTTATGGCCTAAAATGATAGGCTCGAGCGATTTTTATTTGACTTGGGTTACATGTTGAAATGATATAAACCCGAGAATTTGATAATTTCGGATTGAAATGATATACATCCATATTCACTGGACCCTAGGTTAGAAAATTTTATATAGACTCCGTGGTTGGTTTTAAGATAATTTTCTAAAAACATTATTAAGTATTTTGGATATTTAAATATATAAATTTTAACTTTAATTTAATTTAATGATTTTTTAAAATTTATATATTTATTTTTTGTGAGTTAATTTTTTTTTAAGTCAACAAATGGTTTAAGATATAATTTAAGATTTGGTTTATAATATAAAAATTTAATTTAATTTGACTTAATAATAATATTTTTATCTAACCTAGTAGTATAATTTTAAGTTAATAATGTGCTTTTAACTAATATAAGAAATTTCAGCTTTAATTGGATATTAGTAATAAATTTTATTCAACTAAAATCATAGTTCATTTTATACCCAAATAAATAAATTTGTAAAAAAAATAAATTTTATATAATAACTATGTTAAATTATACGTATATATATATAATATTTTGATTGTATAACCTATTATAGTGGAAAGTATTATGTTTCCAAAATGCTATGATTTCTTAAGTATTATGTTTCCAAAATGCTATTATTTCAAAAAAGTTAGGTTTCGAAATGCTATGATTTGTAAAGGTTGCGTTTCCAAGTTCTATGGTTTCTAAATTATTATGATTTCAAAGTGTTATAATTAAGTAAGTGTTACAACTTTGAATAATGAATATTATTTTAAAGAATAATGATATTGGATTTATATGATTTTGAAATGAACAGGTTTTGATATGAAATATAAACTATTTGAAAATGAAATAACCATGGGTTATAATAACATTTGGTTGTTAAAGAGACCAGGATCGATAATTGTCATACTCTCTACCAATGCCAAAAACCACTGTAACAACTGTGTACGCGGTGGAAATTCCAGAATGAAATAGGTGGTTGGCAATGTTCTATTTGAGGTATATACATAAACCTGACTCCCGTTAGTTAGCTTAAGGTGGCTAAAACAAGTGCAATTGACGGGCCAAGTGAAGTAGCTCCTCCGAACAGACACACTTCTTCTATTTTTATTCTATTACATTGTGATTGATTTTTTGCGCATCTTTGATTTGGGAGTGTGGATCGAGGTGGGCGGTAGCTGCGGCCATGCGTTACACTAGCCCGAAAGTGTAATTGGTATATCTACCCTGCCATTTCCTAGTTGTGCCATGTCACCTACCTTATCGAGACCACTACGAGTTTTTTGTACCATACCTATGGAGTGCCCTCTGACGATGCCCCGTATGGGGGAGATTACTGTATAGACTATGGGAATATATAAAATTGTTTCTAAAGGGGATATAGGTAACGCCTTTACGTTATTTTAATAGTTTATCTTACTATAGACATTATTATATAACGTATATTACTACATAGTAGATAGTTTAATGGATCCTTAAAGGATGGACGATCCTACGCATCCTTTAAGCTGCTGCTGCATTTTTATACAGTTCACTTGAGTTGATTTACATTTTATAAGTATGTATGTCCTGACTTGAGTTTTTTGTGTTTTGCTTTAAGCTCGAGTAAGCCTAAGTATCACAACTTTGGATTCATCTTTTGGAGCTAGAGATCTACTGGAGATTTAGCTATCTATCTATTATTTCTATTTCTGTTATTTCCATTCAGCCTTTGATTGTGTATTAGTGGACTTATGTATTTGGATTTCCAGTTGTATTTGCTTTCAGACTCTAGTATTATGTATTTATTTTGAGACTATGTATTTAGTAGCTTCATGAACTACTATGTTTATTTTGTTCCACTGTAAGCTATTCTAATGTTATGTGTCTGCGATTCTATGATTTATTTTATTTGCCCCAAAATTTATTAACAATCTGTTGTTTTGAATTATTCAAGTTCGACGTGTGTGGTTTTATTGTCGATTTGAATGTGTCCAAAATCTTGGGATGTTATATTTGGTATCAGAACTCTGGTTTTAGGCAAACCTTAGTGTATGGGGTGAAAACTCATTAGAGATAGGGTAGAAATACCCTAGAATGAGTAAAATTAGTCTTAGAATCATTCATTGAGAGAAAACGTATTTTTAAGTATATAATGATTTTAAAAATTATTTTTAAAGATTATTTTGGATATAAAAAAATTTCTTGTTTTAAATAAATCTAATTCTTTCTTGTAATTTTCTTCCTTTTCGAATCCAACTTGTTTAATAGAATTCTTTGATTAGGATTTCCATCCTAGTTTGAATCTTTCTTTTATCTTTTCCTTTATGTTTGTCCTTAAATTCATTTTTAAATTTCTAGGATGAGTTGTAGGAAAGCCAGAGGTCAGGGTCGTGGTGTTGCCCCAGCTCCAACACCAGTTGCACCCATTAGGTTCACCACTCTTTGCAAGAAGTTCACCCAGCCTAATGGTACCAAATTTACTGGAGCAGAGAGCATCATTGAGGCTCAGCAGCGGCTGAGGAGGTTAGAGAGGATTTTCTCTAGTTTGGAATCATCGATGCTTCGAAGCGTCAGCTAGCAGCTTGGCAGTTGCAGGAGGCAGCCCAGGATTGGTGGGAGTCTGTTACAGCCCACATTATTGAGGCAAATATCTCTTTGGAGCACATTAGGTATTATCTTGAGTTGTTTTTGAGTTTGGTTTGGTTATCTCTTTGGAATTTTTCTTATGTTAGGATATCATATTTCAGGGATGCTTTTGTGGCTAAGTGGATGCCCGAAGCCGGGAAGTCTCAGCTATACGAGTTTATGAATATTAAGCAGGGGAATATGTCATTTTCTTAGTATGAGCGAAAGTTCAAGAACTTTCCAAGTTTGATCCTGGCTTGATTGATACCCCTTTTAAGAAGGATGAGAAGTTTATAGCAGGAGCTCTCCTAGAGTTTTATGATCGTCTAATTTCTCATGCGCATAGCCCTTTTACTAGATTGATGGATATGGATACTAGATTTGAGAACCCCACTCTAAGGAGTCATCTGTTGCTCGTGCACCTTCATCTCAGCCTCTTTTTGGCAGTTCTAAGAAGAGGAAGCTTGATTTCCATTAGCAAAGGAAGAATTGGATTAAGACTCCAGGTTTGGGATCTTCTTCTTAAAGGCAGCCTATTGATCTTTCTTCCTTCACTTGCTTCAAGTTTAACCAGAAGGGATACTATTCCAATATTTGCCCTAAGAGCTTCCGTTCCTCTAGTTCAGATGACTAGGCGTGATCTTTTCCATATTGTTTTGCAGCCTAGCCACTTCCAAGAAGGATTGTTCTACTCAGAGGAAGCGCAAGCCATCTGGTATCTTTGCAGTTACCTCTTCCACTCCACCTACTCATAGTGATACCCAAGGTACTTTCCTGCGCACCTTTACTTTGTTTGATTTTCCTGTTCGTGTTTTATTTGACACTGGAGCTTCTCATAGTTTCATTTCTGTGGATCTTTGTGATAAGTTTGAGCATATCCTTTTACCTGAGTATGGAAATGAACCTTTGTGTGTTACTAATCCTATTGGTGGTCCTGCGAACCTTAATAGGATTTGCAACAAAGTGAAACTCTTCTATTCCGACCATCGTTTTTATGGTGATTTCTATGTTCTAGATTTCAGTGCTTTTGATATGCTGCTTGAAGGAGATTGTTTAAAGAATCATGAAGCCGTTATCTCTTGTATAACCCGAGTTTCTCTTGTTGATGATCGGGGGTAATCCTTTGGTGATTCGGTGTCGTATGCCTTAGGATTATGTTGGTAGTTTTATCGTTTCTCTTGATTCTTCTCCTGGTGATCTTGATTCAACTCCTGTTGTGAAAGTCTATCCCGATGTGTTAGATGAAGTCACTTCTTTACCTCCTAAGCATGAAATCAAATTTCATATTGATCTTATACCTGGAGCTTGAACCCGTAGTTCTTCCTTCCAAAAGAATGGCACCCCATGAGAAGGTTGAGTTAAGGAAGCAAATTGAGGACTTGTTCTCCAAGGTTCTAGTCAGACCTAGTCATTCCAAATGAGGAGCAGTTGTGGTTTTCATCACTAAATCTGATGGATCGTTGAGGATATTTGTTGATTATAGGGAGTTGAACAAGCTCATTATGAAAAACAGATATCCTATTCCTCATGTCAATGATATGTTCGATCAGCTCTATGGAGCTAAATTGCTCTCTACGCTTGATCTTGCCATAGGTTTCCACCAGCTCATAGTTACCAACGATAGTATTACCAAAGCTGCTTTTCATACTGAGAATGGTTTCTATGAATGGTTAGTTATGCCTTTTGTTTGACTAATTCCCTAGCTTTCTTTTTTGACCTTATGAATATTGTTTGCCATGATGTTCTTAACAAGTTTGTTATAGTCTTCGTTGATGATATTCTTGTCTTCTCTAAGTTAGAGGAGGAGCATGAATCGCATTTGAGCTTTGTTCTTGGAACTCTTAGGAGTCATCAGTTGAAAACTAAATTCTTGTAATGCCATTTCTAGAAAGATGAAGTTTGATTTATCGGGCATATTGTTTCTGGTAATGGAGTTTTCGTTGATCAAGTTAAGATCGCTGCGATTAATTTAAGTCTATTCTCTCTTTCTTCTTTTGTAAATTAATTATTCTATCTTTCTCTGTAGTTTGTATTTTTCCCTATTCTATTTTAGGATTGGGAAATTCCTAGGACTCCATCTGACATCCATAGCTTTTTGGGCCTTGCTGGTTATTATCGGAGATTTATTGAGAATTTTGCTCAGATTGCTGCACCTCTCACTACTTTAACTTGTAAGAATGCTAAGTTTATATGGAATGATAAGTGTGAAGCTGCATTCAATGAATTAAAGCGCAAGCTTACTTCCACAAGAGTTCTTACTGTTCCAAATGGAAATGAGAGATTTACGGTGTATATTGATGCTAGTCGTGATGGTTTGGGAGTTGTTCTAATGCAGGATGGGAAGGTTATTGCTTATGCTAGTCGTCAGTTGAAGACCCATGAAGCCATTTATGCAGCCTATGATTTGGAATTGCTTGCCGTCGTTTTTGCTTTGAAGTTATGGAGACATCATCTTTAGGAACTAAGTTTGAGCTCTTTACGAATCATCAGTCTTTGAAGAATATTTTCACCTAGAAGGATTTGAATCAGAGAAGAGTTAGATGGCTTGAGTTTCACGCTTCTTATGACCTCGACATCAACTATACCCCCAGGAAAGCTAATGTTATAGCCAATGCATTGAGTCGGAAGAAGGCGATGTTGTGTCAGCTTGTTGTTTCTTCTCCTCTTATGGATCGTATTGTTGCTAAGCAGGATGAGGATGAGATACTGAGGCTTATTAAGGAGAATGTTCGTTGCAGAGGTAGTAGTAGCCAAGATGGAAGTGGAGCTCAGATCGATGATAAAGGGATTTTGAGAATTAATAATCGGATTTGTATCCCGAATGTCGATGGATTGAGGATAGAGTTACTTCGGAAAATCATCGGTCTAGACTTTCTATTCATCCAGGTGTGATAAAGATGTATCAGGATATGAAGAAGCTATATTGGTGGAGTGGTATGAAGTGTGATATCTCCCTTTATGTTAGTAGGTGTGCAACTTGTCAGCAAGTCAAGGCCGATCATCAGAAGACCCCCGGATTATTGCAACCCTTTGAGATTCCCAATTGTAAATGGGAACAGGTTTCTATGGATTTTATTGATGGACTACCGAGATCTAGGAGAGGTAATGAGAGTATTTTGGTAGTTATGGATAGATTGGCCAAGTCAGCTCATTTCATTCCAGTTAGGTCCAACCATTCTGCTTTGAGTTTAGTTGAGATTTGTACGAGAGAGACTGTTCGACTTCATGGTGTTTCAGTCAGTATTGTTTATGATAGAGACCCCGTCTTTACCAGTTAGTTTTGAAGAGCTTTTCAAGAAGCTTTAGATACTCACCTGAATCTGAGCATTGCTTACCATCCACAGACCGACGGTCAAAACGGAAAGAGTGAATCAGATTTTGCATGATCTTCTTCGTGTCTGTGTTCTTGATTATGGAGGATCTTGGAAAGATCATTCCATCTCGTTGAATTCACCTATAACAACAATTATCAGGTACAATCTCAAATTTTCTATTTAAGGTTGTCTTAAACATTTATCTATCATATTCCATCTTTTGAATTCAGGCTAATATCGCAATGGAACCGTTTGCTGTTCTTTACGGACGACCTTGCGAATCCCCATCTTGGCTGGAATAATTTGGTAATTGTTTGGATCTTGGTCCTGATATGATCCTAAAAGCTTCTGAGAGGGTTGAGGAAATTAGTAGGAAGATGATGATTTCTCAGGATAGGCAGAAGAAGTACGTTGATAGACGTAGGAGGAGTGTGGAGTTTTTTGTTGGTGATCAGGTTTTCCTAAAGGTCTCTCCATTGAAGAATGTGATTTGGTTTGGTCGGAGAGAGAAGCTTTCTCCTTGGTTCATTAGTCCTTTTCGCATCTTATAGAGAGTTGGTCCTTTATCTTATCGTCTGGATTTGCCTAAGAAGCTTTCTGGAGTGCATAATGTGCTCCATATTTCGCATCTTCGTTAGTATCTTCATGATCAATCTTTGATTGTTTAGCCTTCTGCTCTCGAGAATTTGGATGTTGAGCCAAACCTTACTGTCGAGAAAAAGCCACTTCGTATTACCGATAGAGGTACGAGTCAGCGGAGAAGGAAATCTGTCAACCTAGTCAAAGTGCAGTGGAGTACTGATGATCGAGATTGTACTTGGGAGACGAAGGAGAGCATGTATTTGTTATTCTATCTTATCTTTCTTTTCTTTTCCCGTGTCTCGTTCCTTTTCGAGGATGAAAATTTTCAAGCAAAGGAGAGTGCAACAACCCTAAATCCAGTAAATATTTTAAATGGAATTTTATTTGAAACTTTAATTTTAAATTATTTTAAATTGACTAATTTTGGAATTTTTATGTATGTTTTTAGGATTTGATGTGAAATATTTTTCCAAATCTAATAAAATTAAAAAAATTCTAAAAATTCAAATGTTGGTCAACCTTGGTCAAAGTTTGACTTCCTGTTGAAAATTTTTAAATTGAAATTGAAATTTTTATTCTTTTTTTATGAAGCAAGATTTGATTCTAACATTCTCTCTGCTTTCCATTTCATTAAATTATGATTTCCACTTCTCAAAATTTGCAAGTTTCAGCATATTACATGCAATTATTTTCATATTTTATTTGTCCTATTTGTTCTTGGGTTTTTGGGCTAGATTAGGTTGAGATTTTAATTAGTTGTTTTTGTCACACGAATAGTCAGTTAATTTGAGAATTCACCTGTTGAGAAACATTTACGTACAAATTTTCTTTCTGACTTCCTCTTTCTCACTTTCTTCCACCTGCTCATAAAAATGCGGTAAGTTCTTCTTCTTTTTCAAGTTTTTTTCTCTAATTTTTCTTCCTTCTTCCTCATATTTTCGACCATCACCTCCACCTCCTTCTCTCCTCTCCTTAGGCCGACCTCCTCCCTACCAAAGCCGACCCCTTCTAGCCAAACTCCTACCATAGCCGTGACTTTTCCCTTTATCCAAACCATGACCATGACCTTTGATCTAGCCTAGGCCGAACTCCACCACTTTCCAAACCCTAGACTGAACCACTTCATGACCATCCCCTTCCAATTGCCATGGCCATGACCATCATTCTCATTCCCAAAACCTTTTGCCTTCCCTTCAAATTGCCTTGCCGTGACTTTTGCCTTGCCATAGCCTAATCATGGACGAACCAAACCCTTTGTTCTAGCCTAACCGAGCCTTGTCTTGACCAAAACTCCATCAATTCCAAACCAAAACCAAATCCTTATAGCCGAACCCCTAGCTATGTTAGGCCGAGCCTAAACCTAGTTTAGGCCAAGCCAAACCATCATCTTTGCCGAGTCTATTAGTCTTTAGGCTAGCCCATTCATGTGTTTTTCATAAAATAGAAATATATAGTTTTATTTATCAATGTAAATTTATTTATTTACATATATATTTATTTATTTTCTAAGCTTCGGATTTGGATTCTCCTCCCACTCAAGCTTGTTCGTTATTGTCGTGCCTATTCGAAGTTGTTATGTTTTGTTTGGAATCATTTTATCTAGCTAAGAATGGTGAGTAATCACTCTTGACTACATACTTATATTTTAGCGAATCAATGTCATTTGAATTGTATTGGAATGTAGATGCATGTTAGTAATTTCATATATGCTTATATTATGTTATCCAACATGATCTTATACATGCTATGATCATATCCTATGATATGTTATATATTGTTCAGTTTATTTCATATTCTGTTCTCACATTGCAAGTTCCTTCACTATGGGTTGAAATGATATATAACCGAACGATCTTTAGATTAAGGAAAAATCATTGTGGGCTGGAATGATAGGCTTGAACGATTTTTATTTGAATTGGGATTGCAGGTTGAAATAATATAAACCCGGGAATTTGATAATTTCGGATTGAAATGAAAACATCCATAATCACTTGACCCGAGGTTAGAAAATTTTATATAGACTCCCTGGCTGGTTTTAAAATATTTTTCTAAAAAAATTATTAAGTATTTTGGATTTTTAAATATATAAATTTTAACTTAAATTTAATTTAATGATTTTATAAAAATTTATATATTTATTTTCTATGAGTTAATTTTTTTATAATTCAATAAATGGTTTAAGGTGTAATTTAAGATTTGGTTTATAATATAAAAATTTAATTTAATTGGACTTAGTAATAATATTTTTGCCTAATTTAATAGTATAAATTTTAAGTTAATAATGTACTTTTAACTTAATATAAGAAATTTCATCCTTAATTGGATATCAGTAATAATTTTATTTAACTAAAATCATAGTTCATTTAATATCCAAATAAATAATTTTGTAAAAAAAATAGATTTTATAATAACTGCGTTAAACGGTAAGTATATGTAATATTTTGATTATATAAATTGTTATAGTGGAAAGTATCATGTTTCCAAAATGCTATGATTTCTTAAGTATTATGTTTCCAAAATGCAATTATTTCTATTTTTTTTTCTTTTCGAAATGCTATGATTTCTAATGGTTACATTTCAATGTGTTATGGTTTCTAAATTATTATGATTTCAAAGTGTTATAATTAAGTAAGTGTTACAACTTTAAAAAATGAATGTTATTTTAAAGAATAATGATATTGGATTTATATGATTTTGAAATGAACATGTTTTGATATGAAATATGAACTATTTGAGAATGAAATAACCATGGTTTATAATAGTGTTTGGTTGTTAAAGAGACCGGGATCGGTAATTGTCATACTCTCTGCCAATACCCAAAACCACTTTAACAACTGTGTACGCGGTGGAGATTCGAGAATGAAGTAGGTGGTTGGAGACGTTGTATTTGTGGTATATGCATGGACTTGACTCCCATGAATTAGCTTACGGTGGCTAAAACAGAAGAAATTGAAGGGCCAAGTGAGGTAGCTCCTCCGATCCGATGCACTTCTTCGATTGTCATTCTATTACTTTGTGATTTATTTGGTGCGCATCTTTGATTTGGGAGTGTGGATTGAGGTAGGCGGTAGCTGCGGCTATGCATTACCATTAGCCCGGAAGTGTAATTAGTATATCTACCCTGTCATTGCCTAGTTGTTCCATGTCACCTACCTTATCGAGACCACTACGAGTTTGTTTTGTACCATACCTATGGAGTGCCCTCTGACGACACTTAGTACAGGGGAGATTATAGTACTGTATAGACTATGGGAATATATAAAAATGTGTTAAGTAGGATATGGGTAACGCCTTAACGCTATTGTAATAGTTTATCTTACTTAGACGTTATTATAATAACGTATATTACTACATAGTAGATAGTTTAACGGATCGTTAAAGGATGGGCGATCCCAAGCATCCTTTAAGTTTCTAACGCATTTTTATACAGTTCACTTGAGTTGATTTACATTTTATAAGTATGTATATCCTGACTTGAGTGTTTTGTGTTTTGCTTTACGCTCGGGTCAGCCTGAGTATTACAGCTTTGGATTCATTTTTGGAGTTAGAGATCTGCTGGAGATTTAGCTATCTATCAATGTTTCCGTTTAGCCTTTGCTTATGTCTTAGTGGACTTATGTATTTGGATTTCCAATTATATTTACTTTCAAACTCTGGTATTATGTATTTATTTTAAGACTGTATCTAGTAGCTTCATGAACTACTATGTTTATCTTATTCCGTTGCGAGTTATTATGATATTCTGTGTTTGTGATTCTGTGATTGATTTTATTTGCTCCAAAATTTATTAACAATCTATTCTTTTGAATTATTCAAGTCCAGCATGTGTGGTTTTATTGTCGATTTGAATTGTCCAAAATAATGGGATGTTACAGTAACCATCCATAAACTTCATCGATATAGAATTCTATTTTCGTGCTAGCACTTCTAAAGGTCAGCGTAATCTAATTAGATTTTTATGTTCGACTTTTACTTGCTAGAAATTCAAACATTTTTCAACCCATAAGCTGACATGCCTCTTCATTACTTCCTATAAGAAATTCCTCTTCTTATCTTGATACATCTTTATCAGTGCCATTCTCTAAGAACTTCGTTCCTTAAATTATCCATTCCGAATACATAATCATCCCTTATTTCTTAACTATCCTCTTTGGTCAAGTACAAAGTCTTTTAAATCATTAATTGCATTTTCCATATCTAGTGTCTCAATCTGTTCGGCTAGTAATGGATCATATTTTAGCCTTGTAGAAACCCTTTCGATCAATGCTAGATGAACTTCTAAATAAGAGATCACTATAGTACATTGGCTAGAACTTGCTTTCTATCTTATATGAATACCATAAGAAAGCCAATACTCCTAAATCATTCCATTCAGCTAACATGAACAATAACATATTTTGACGATTTCTACTAAATGCATCGACCACCTTGTTTCCTTTATCTAGTTTGTACCGAATTCCAAAGTCATATGCTGCCAACGACTCTAAATATCTTAGTAGTCTCATATTTAACTCCTTTCGAGAGAATAAATACTTCAAAAACTATCACTAAAAAAAGTCGCTATTACAAATATAATTTTATAACCGTCACAAAACACACATTGTAATAAAGGTCTTTTACAATATTTTTCCGAAAGTTGTAATAAGCTTATTTTTAACAACTCTTTTATTTTTCCAATTGCAATAAATACCTATTACAACCTTTCTTTTTTGCCAGTCGTAATAGATCATATTTTTAACTACTCTTCTTTTTTGTCAGTTGTAATAAATGCCTATTACAACAATTTTTTTTGTCAATTGTAATAGGTGCCAATTTCTAACGACTCTTCTTTTTTTGTCAGTTGCACTAGATGCCATTATAACCTTTTATGTTTGTCCATTGTAAAATTTAATTAATGATTATAATTAAATAATAATACATAATAATTAATAACTAAATAGCTAATAAAAATTAATAATAAATAATAATAACTATTAATTAATAATAAATAATAAATAATTTGAAATATGAAATATTTACTATTTAGTTATTATAATAATTAATAATTCATATACAATAATTATTATTAAATAATTAATAATTAATGAATATATTAAAAATTAGTATCGAATATTTATTAATTAATATTGAATATTGAATAATTAATATTAAATAATTTTATAATTAAATTTTAGTAATTAATACTTTATAATTCACGTTTAATATTTAATATTTAACTAATTTACAATGTTAATTATTTATTATTGTTAATATTTATTAACTGCATTTAATACTTAATAAATATAATTAATAATTAATAACTAATATTAACTAATTATAGTTTAATAATGAATAAAAATATATTCAATTATAATTAAAAGTAATAAGTAATAATTAACAATTTATAACTAATAAATAAGAAGTAATAAGTAATAAACAATAATACTATTAAATTATTAGTGACAACTATTAAATAAGTAGTAATTAAAAGTAAACTTTAATGATTAATTTTTTTATCTATTATTTAATATTTAACGGTTAATAAGTGCATTAATAATTAATATTCAAGTATAGTTAAGAAAGTAATAAGTAATAATTGATAAGTAGTAAATAAGAAGCATTATTAAACATTTAGGATTTATTTTTCAATGATTAATAATTACTATTGAATATATGAGATAATTAATAATTAAATTATATTAATTCTTTTAATAAATACTAAATATATAATAAATAATAATTATAGTTAGCACTAAAAATTAATAATTAATATTAAATACATTATAATTAACATTTAATAATTTATATTATAATTTAAAAGTAATAATTAATAAATAAGGATTAATATTTAGCAATTATTAATTATTAAAACCTAATAATTACAATTAAATAAAATTAATAATCGAGACGAATATTTAATAAATTAATATTTAATAATTATAAAATATTTATTATTTAGTATTTAATATTTAATTTGATAGACAACAATATCTGTTCTCAACATATTGTCGGCCGTACCATAAGTTGTTTTGAAATCGAACTTCAGTAAAAAACCAACAAAAAAAATCCTTAACTTCATCGGCTCTCACATCAAATACCAACACAGGCAAATCATACGATTCTCACATCAATTTTAGCATTGAATGTTCAATCTAAGATTACTTAGACAATTAAATTTTCTTAGACATCGAATTGATATGTCAATTGTTGTTTCAAAGCTACAGCATTTAAAGAATAGCTTGCATGATATCAGATTGATATGTTTATCAATTGTTGTAAATGTTGTTTGTTTGAAGTAGCATTACATCGAAGTGGCATAAACACATAATTCTAACAAAGGCCAGAATTGCATGAGAATGTGCTAGCATGTCCGGGTAGCTGAAGCAATAGAGGTATAGCATGATGTGATAAGAATGTATTCTAGTTGAATATGACCCAACAACCAAACTTGCAATCATCTTTAACAATGAAGAATGCATATATATTATTGTGATGGTGTATGATTTATAGTTTTTATTTTGAATATAAAGTTGTAATGTCTTCTCCAAATATGATTTTTGATGCATTTGAATTTATATCAATTTTTCCTTTTGCTTATCTGTTTCTTGCTGCATTTGCAAAATGTGTTTAGAATTTTATTTTATTTTGCATTCTTTTTACCATAACCACTAATCGCAGTTGCAAAAGATTTTTTACAACTACCTATCACAGTTGTTAAAACTCTTTTACAACTACCAAAAACAGCTATAAAGGCATTTATAAACTGTGATAGGCAGTTATAAAAACTATTTTACAACTTTCAAAGAAAGTTGTAAAAAATATATAGACTTATTACACCTCCGGGTACAACTTTCGGTGATTGTTCGTTGCAATACACCTATTACAACTGTTTTTGACAGTTGTGAAATTGTGTTTCTGTTGTATGTATGATCCATGAACTACTCGAATCTTTCTCCGAAAAGATAGTTCCTCCACACATCCAATGCAAAGATTACCGCAGCCAACTCCAGATCATGAGTAAGACAATGAACTCTATGCGATTGAAGCTATCGAGAAGAAAGGACAATGACACTACCAATCTACATCAATACAGCTCCCAACCCTATTCCATAAGCATTGGTATACACTACCCAATCCTATATTCCATCTATCATAAATAATATGGGTGCATAGATCAATAAATGTTTTAGCTTCAAAAATGCCTCCTCACATTTACTGATCAAATAATGTTCATGTCCTTGTTAGTTTAGCCATCGGTGGTGCTATACATGAAAAATCATTAATAAAGTATTTAGATAATCCCAAGAAACTTCTAATGTCATTCATGGAGGTCTCTTTCAAATGTTAATGGCTTTGATCTTCGATGGATCCGTAGATAATCCACTCTTAGAAACCACATAACCAAGAAACTTCACTTCTCTTTTCCAAAAGTGACATTTTGGAAAGTTCATTGTTAGTTAATGTTTCGTTAACGTATCTATCACTATTCAAAGATGAACATCATTATCATGTTTATGATGGAACTGGGTCAATAGGAAGTGGGTTATATAGGTGAATTTCAAAAAAAATATTATTTTGGATTTTTGTTAGGTTTATAAGGTGTAGTTGATTTTAGATTCAATCAAAGATCTATTTCAAACAAAATTTAGTTAATTTAATTTTTTAAAAGGGAGTTTTAATTAATTGATTTAATTTTAGAAATTTGATATTTATATAAATAACGTATTTAATATACTTTTGTGTGTTTATGTGCGTAACAATTACTTGTTTTGGTATTATTATTTTGGTAGGTGAAGAGTCAAATTGTTATTTATGGGAGACCATTTAATATCTCATAAATATTATGAATATGGAATTAATTAGGAATTACACCTGCTACTTTCAGTTTAATAAACTTGTATTTAGTATGTTTATGACTATATTTTAAAATACTCATGTGAGTGTAGTTGATGCAGTACGCAATACGGAATCGATATGTTTAAATTGTTCAAGGCCTTTAAGTCGTTTGGAGTTGGCTTCGTTCATGATTCGTTTGGAGGTTATAAGTCGCTCACGACTTAACAAAGGGAAGGATGACGAGTTACGACTTAAAGAGAAGGAGCTACGACCTAAGAAAGAAGATGAAAGGAAGTTACGACTTAACAGGGGCTTAAGTCGTTTGGGATGGATGAGTCGTACACGACTCAACGACTCATCTATAAGTCGTCCACGACTTATCTTGAAGCAGGGAAATGTTCCAGATATTAAAGGCTTGAGTCGGAGGAAGGCGCGACCTAGTTAAGTCGTTGAGAAGATATACTGCAAGAAGTTCATGTTGCTTGAGTCGAATGAGTCTTAGGTCGTAAACCAGGTCATGCGAAGTCGTTATATGTAAGTCGGCCTGTATGTATGTGAAGTGTTAGGTCGGCAACGACCTAGTGTATGCTCTTAAGTAAGTATGCAGTTGAGTCGGTTGAGTCGCGTTGTGATGTAATTTCGTTGAGTCGTGTTGTATGTATGTAAGTGAGTCGTCTTGTGTTGAGTTGTTTGTACTTTTTTCCTTGAGTCTTGAGTCGCGTGCTGTTGAGTCGCTGCCGGTTGTGAATGACTCGTGATGTTGAGTCGCGTTGTGTCATTAAGTCGTGCGTCGTGGAGGATGAGTCGTATACGACTTAAGTGTCGGGGTCAAAAACTCTATAAATAGTGAGTGAGTTGTACATTTTTGGGAGTTGATTTTTGAATAAAATTTCTTGTTGATTGCTGTGTGCTTTCTTCTAAAATTGGTAGTAGAGTGTAATCTCCTATCTCCACTTTCGGTTATTCGAGTGCGCTCGAATCAACGATTGTTGAAGCCGATTCGCAGAATCAAGTGCGCTTGATCAACGCTTGAAGAATTGAAGATCTTCTTTCACGGTATCGTGCGCGATCAACGTGTTAGAGATAGCTAGAATTCGGTGTTTTCGGATCAACGAATTTGGGCATTTTGGTATTCATCAATCCACCGATTGCTACTTTCACCGATTGAAGTTTATTTTGAATTTATCCGCTGCGTCAGTTTTGGTATCAGAGCTAGACTTAGCCAATCATAGCTAAGCCGAGACTTGGAGCCAATTTTTGAAGTTGAAGTTTGAAGTTGTTGTTCATCGTGTTCATCTTGAAGTTGCAACGAGTTTGAAGATTTTGATCCATTTCATTTTGGATCTAGAGTTGAAAAGGTGTTTGAAGTGTTTGTAGGCCGAGCATCAGTTTTTGGTATCATTGTTTGAAGTCGTGTAGTGGTATAGCCGAGCCAAGGAGTTTTGTGCGAACTAGTGGTGTTAAGCCGTGCATTGTTTGGTTTGTGTTGGAGAGTTTTGAAGTCTTTTTGAAGAGTAAAAATTGTGAAGTGTTTGAGTTTGAAGTTGTCTGGAAACCTTGAGCCGAGCCAAGTTAAGCCGTGAATTGTTGAGGCCGAAGTCACTTGTTGCCGAGTTAAGGGGTTTGAGCCGTGTAGAGCTATTGCCGAGACAAGAGTTGAGCCGTGACTTGTTGCTTGAGAAGTTTTGAAGTGTTGTGAAAAGTTTTCAACCATGCCACCAAGGAGAGCTAACTGCCATCAAAATATTGAAGCACTATATCGAAGAGAAGAGGCCGATCAAATGGAACAATGTATGCATGAGAAAATTGATGAAGGCATTGGTAGGTTGGAAAAGTTGATGATTGATATGAGTCAGAATAGAAGGAGAGTTTCACCTGAATCAAACCGCGGGAATAGTAGAGTTTCATCACATTCAGAACGGGAGAGGACAGAAAGTCAAGAGCATAGAAGTGTTGACAATCGAAGTCGGAGGAATGTTGATGAACATGATAGAAGGGATGTTGGTAGTAGAAGTGGGGTTAGAGATGTTGGAGGACGAGAACGACAACGCTATACATCAGACTTTGATGAGGAGTTTGACGGTGAGATAGGAAGTGTTCATTTCAGAGATAGAGATCAGGGACAACGTCAGTATCGGGTTATTGATGATGATCGACGTTGGGAATCGGGAATGAAGACAGAAATAGAAGGGTGGAATGGTAGCTGAAGAATTCTTAGATTGGTTGTCAAATGTTGAAGAGATCTTTGATTTCAAGGAAGTTCCTGAGCATAGAAGAGTGAAGTTAGTTGCTACTAGGTTGAGGGGGAGAGCTTTGGCATGGTGGCAGCAAACTAAACTTACAAGGGAGAGAATGGGAAAGTCGAAGATTGAATCATGGGAGAAGATGAAGAAGTTGATGCGAGCTACATTTTTGCCTTACAACTACCAATCACTTATGTACCAGAGGTTGCAGAATCTGAGGCAAGGGACGAAGTCTGTTAGTGATTATGCTGATGAATTTTACCAACTCATTGCCAGGAATGATATTATGGAAACGGAAGAACAGCTAACTGCTAGATTCATTGGGGGATTGAGAATGCAGATCCAGGATATGGTTAATATGTTCGATCCGAGATCTGTTGCAGAGGCACATCAGAAAGCGTTGGCTTGGGAGAAGCAAGGAAGGCGTGGAGGTGGTGTGTTTACTAATTCCAATAATCAAGCGAAGGGTGTTAGTGCAAGTTCTAATGTTCCTAAACCTGTCAGTAAGCCAGTGGTGAAGGAGGCTGAGAAGGCGAAGGTTAAAAGTGGTTTCAAATGTTATAATTGTCAGGAGTTGGGTCACAAAAGCAATGAATGTCCGAAGCCGAAGAAGAGGGCAATGGTTGCTGAGATCGAGGATGATGGTGAGGAGGCAGAGTGTTCAAATGCACCTTATGTTGAGGAGGAAGAATAATTATCTGGGGATGAAGGTTGTAATCTTATGATGAGGAGGTCATGTCTTACACCAAAGCGAGAAGAGGATTCTAGTTGGTTGAGAAGCAATATTTTTCAGTCGACATGCACTATTCTAGGGAAAATTTGCAAGTTCGTTATTGATGCTGGAAGCTGTGACAATATTATCTCTACGGAAGCAGTAAGGAAGTTGAACTTGAAAACTGAGAAGCATCCTAAACCGTACAAGTTAGCATGGTTGAGGAAAGGTGGTGAAGTGAAGGTGTGTCGAAGGGCTTGTGTTAATTTTTCTATTGGAAAGAAGTATAAAGATGAAATTTGGTGTGACGTTGTAGACGTGGATGTGTGTCATCTGTTGTTGGGCAGACCATGGCAGTTTGATAGAGCAGTACAACATGATGGTCGTGCTAATAGTTACAGTTTTATGTTTGAAGGTACTAAAATATCTTTAGTTCCTAAGAAGCAACAACAAAAAGAAGACAAGCTGGAAGAGATTGAAGAGCTGAAAACCTTATTATCTTTGAAGGAGTTTGTTAAAGAAGTTGAAGAGGAGCCTGAAGTATATTTGTTGATTGGGCGAGAGCGCAGTGAAGAGGTTGAAATTCCAGAAGAAGCAAAGCCAGTTTTGAAGGAGTTTGAAAATGTATTTCCAGAGGAGTTGCCTAAGGAGTTACCGCCACTGAGAGACATTCAACATCAAATTGATCTTGTTCTGGGAGCAGTGTTACCACATCGACCACATTACCGTATGAGTCCGAAGGAACATGAGGAGTTGCGAAGGCAGGTGGAAGAATTACTTGAGCAGGGACGTGTTCAGGAAAGCTTGAGTCCTTATGCAGTACCAGTTTTGTTGGTGCCGAAGAAGGATGGAACATGGAGGATGTGCACAGATAGTAGAGCTTTGAACAAGATAACTGTACGTTACAGATTTCCTATGCCAAGGTTGGATGACTTGCTGGATCAGTTAAGTGGGGCAACTATCTTTTCGAAGATTGACTTGAAGAGTGGTTATCATCAGATTCGGATTAGACCAGGAGACGAATGGAAGACAGCTTTCAAGACAAGAGAGGGGTTATACGAATGGTTGGTTATGCCATTTGGTTTATTAAATGCACCGAGTACATTCATGAGGGTGATGAATCAAATTTTCAGACCGTACATTGGGAAGTTTGTTGTTGTTTATTTCGATGATATTCTGATATACAGCAAGAGTACGGAGGAGCATGTTCAACATTTGAGGGAAGTATTGATTATTCTTCGTGAGGAACAATTTTATGCTGCTACGAAGAAATGCGTGTTTATGACGCACAGTGTTTTATTTCTGGGTTATGTTGTTTCAGGAGAAGGTATTCAAGTTGACCAGAATAAAGTAGAAGCAGTCAGAAATTTGGCACAGCCAAAGACAATTACAGAAGTTAGAAGTTTTCATGGGCTAGCGTCATTCTACCGGAGATTCATTCCACACTTCAGTAGCGTGATGGCTCCAGTTACTGATTGCATGAAAGGGAAACAGTTTGTATGGTCAGAGGAAGCGGGAGTTGCTTTTGAGAAGATCAAGGAACTATTGACGACATCACCGATTCTTGTTTTACCTGATTTTCAGTTATTGTTTGAACTACATACTGATGCATCAAAGGTTGGGATTGGAGGAGTATTGAGTCAGTGTGGAAGACCTATTGCATATTTCAGTGAGAAGCTATCAGGGGCAAAGATGAGATACAGTACATACGATGTTGAGTTTTATGCTGTTGTGCAAGCTGTTAAACATTGGAGGCATTATCTATTTCAGAAAGAATTTGTTCCTTACACTGATCATGAGGCGTTGAAGCATTTGCAAGGACAGGATAAGATTTCTGCGAGACATGCATCATGGATTGCTTATCTGCAGCAGTTTACTTTTGTTGTGAAACATAAGTCAGGAGTGACGAATCGTGTTGCTGATGCTTTGAGTAGGAGGAGTCATTTGTTGACAACGTTAAAGGTTGAAGTAACGGGGTTTGAAGTATTGCCAGAATTGTTTGAGGAGGATCCTTACTTTGCAAAGTTAGTTGAGAAAGTTAAGGATGAGGATACTGATGAATTTGTGTTGGTTGATGGATTCTTGTTTAAAGGAAATCGATTATGTATTCCTGAGAGCAGTTTGAGATTGAAGATTATCAAAGAGTTGCACGAGGAAGGACATGTGGGCCGTGATCGTACATTGTATTTGATTTCTCAATCTTACTTTTGGCCGTCAATGAGAAAAGAGGTTGAAAGGTTTGTGGAGAGATGTCATATATGTCAGGTTTCGAAGGGAACAACGACAAATGCAGGATTGTATATGCCGTTACCTGTACCGACTAAACCGTGGGTTGATATCAGCATGGATTTCGTTTTGGGTTTGCCTAGAACTCAAAGGGGAAATGATTCTATATTCGTTGTGGTGGACAGATTTTCGAAAATGGCACATTTTATTGCTTGTAAGAAAACGGCGGATGCTGTTCATGTTGCTCAGTTATTCTTTAAAGAAATTTACCGTTTACATGGGTTGCCAGAGTCTATTGTTTCAGACAGGGATACCAGATTTTTGAGTCACTTTTGGCTAAGCTTGTGGAAAATGGTGGGAACGAGGCTGAAATTTAGTAGTGCTTATCATCCGTAGACGGACGGACAAACCGAAGTAGTTAACAGATCGCTGGGAAATTTGTTACGATGTTTGGTGAAAGATAATCTGAAGAGTTGGGACATGAAGTTATGCCAAGCAGAGTTTGCACATTATCATGCAGTTAATAGAAGCACAGGTTACAGTCCATTTCAGATTGTATATTCAAGTTTGCCAAGGGGATCGTTGGATTTAGCAGTAGTGCCACAACCAAAGGGGACGGTTAATGTAACGACCCGCTATTTTGGACTATTCGCATCCACACATGTCGGACTTGAATAATTCAAAATACCGAATTGTTAATTTAAATTTGGCAAAACACAGATATACAGTAAATAAATAATCACAGAATCACAGACACAGAGTAATAATATGCAGCGGAAGTAAAAGAGATAGTAGTTCATGAAGCTACTATATAAATATATAAGATACATCAGAGTTTACAATAGAAGAGAAAAATGATACATCAAATACAAATCAAAATACATCACTGGAATCATCGAATACTGAAGGCAGAATAGATGGCTGGATCTTCAATCAAAGCTCCAACTCCAAAGGTGAGTCTCGAAAGCTGAACCTCTCAGTCTAACCCGAGCGTAAAGCAAAACACAAAACACTCGAGTCAGGATTAATATTCTCATATCAATAAATCCAACTCCAGTGAATTAGCAATCGAAATACAAGTAACTCAAAGGACGTTGGAATCACCATCCTCTAAGGATCCGTTAAACTATCTACTATGTAGTAGTGTACGCTAAATAGATAATGTCTATCAGTAATATAAAATATCAAAATAGTGTTAAGGCGTTACCATTATCCCCCTTAACACATTTTATATAAATGTCATAGTCTATACAGCACTGTAAACTCCACCGTAAACTAGTGGGATATCAGGGAGTACTCCATAGGTATAACACAAAACAAATTCGTAGTGGTCGCGTATATAGGGATACAAGTATGACAAGGCACATGAGGCAATACCCAAGGTAGTGAAACTACCGTTCGCCTGATCCGGACTGGTGAGAACGCATCGCCGCAGCGATCGCAACACCGCGAAACAACACTCCTGAAAAGTACAAGGGTGCACCAATCGATAACAAGTAATGAGTAGTAGTTACGAAGAAGTGTGTCCGCTCGAGGTGGCTAACCTCATTTGGCCCGGCACGGCTCCTGATTTTAGTCATTTCCAATTTGACACAAGTGTCAAGGATATCCATTATCGTTCTCTTTCTTCAGTCATCACGTACATCATTCCAACCACTTCATTCTGGATCATCACTCCGCGTATAGTTATTAAAGTGGTTTTCGGTTTAGATAGAGAGTATATCCATAACCGATTCCGGTCTCTTTAATAACTTCCGTAATTATTACACTGATTGGTCGTTTAATATATTTCAAACCAAATCAAATTCAATTTCAATTTCAATTCGTAAACCAACATTTCATTTGTCTTTCTAAATCAATTTCCATAATTTACGTTCAACTTCCAAATTACTATTTCAAAATCCTATAATTCAATTTCAAATTTTTATTTAAAACAATCCAAATATTGATTCAAGTTCGTATATAGGTTTCATTCCGGAATCATTAAATGATTAAATTTAACATTCAAACCAATTTAAATTCATTTATCAATTTCATTCAATATCGTTAAGTTAATTTATCACTCAAACAATTTTCATTTAAATTCCAATTCATTTAAATCGATCACTTAAGTTCAATTTTTATTATAACAAACTTACAAATTTACTTAAATTCGATTCGTCAAATCAAATTCTTAAACTTACCAGTCTTACATTAATTTCAAGTTCAATTTAAATCGATCACTTAAGTTCAATTTTATTATAACAAACTTACAAATTTACTTAAATTCGATTCGTCAAATCAAATTCTTAAACTTACCAGTCTTACATTAATTCCAATAAAACGCATTTTTATTTCCTGTTAAAGAAATTCAATTTCACTTATTTCTTTACTTAGTTACAAATTTCCAAAACTCAATTAATAAAGAAACTAAATTTCATATATTCGAGAGGTTTAATTTCACTTATTATCTTACTTAAATTTTCCAAAGCTTAATTAATAAATAAAGAAACTCAATTTCATTTATTAACAAAGTTCAAATACACTTATTCAAAAGTTCAATTTCTCTTATCAAAGAATTCAAAATTTTTTTTTCAATTATCAAATAACTAAATCTCCTTCAATTATTAAATAATTTCAATCTTAATTATTAATAATTTCAAACTTAATAGTTACACACTTGATTATAAATCCAAACTTAATTATTAAATCATTTCCACTTAATTATGAATTCAAACTTAATCATCAAATCATTTCAACTTAATTATAAATTCAACTTAATAATTTCAAACTTAATTATAATTTCAAACTTAATTATAATTTCAAATTCAATTATTAAATGATTTCAAACTTAATAATTTCAAAACTCAATTATTACTAATTCCAATTTTTTTATTAATAATTCTCAATTTAATTATTGAATAATTAAATTTCAACAACGTTCTTTCATCAATTACTACGTTAGTATTTATTTCAGAATTCAATCTTTACATTTTCCTTTCATAAAATTCAAATTCCAACTTCATTTCAAAACTTATTCTTTGCTCGAAAAATCACTATTTTATTTTAAAATCAAATTATTGACCAATCGGATTTTATTTAATTCTCTATCCTAGGTCAAATTCATTTGGGTATTTATCATTTCAACCCGATTCCAATTCAATTCAAAAATCAACATAACAAAGGGAACTTGCAGTGTGATAACTGGGATGGTGTCAAAGTAAATAAACAAGCAATAACAACAATCAATAACAATCCAATAATCAATTCAAATAATCCCGAAATAATCGTATTAATTCGCATTGTTGTTTGTGCGAATTAATATAATTATCTCTAGAATCTACACTATCATTTCATGTAGATTAAAGATTATTACATTACGGTTTTCCCCACTTGTCGTTCAATTTCAATTTCAAATTTAATACTACGCCAATTAATCCAATATACGTTCAAGGGTTCAAAGTAAAATTTACCAAATTCTACGTGTCAATTAACTTAACAATTAAATGGGGTCATATTATTCAAATTAACTAATCAAATTCAATACATACGTCATTCACAATTTTAAACCATCCTACGTCAAATTCAATTACATAATATTCATCACTTTATACATTACAATTTAACATCCAATATAAACAATAAACAACAATCAATTATCAACCAAACTGGATTATTATTGCATACATAACAGATAATGGTGTCAGATGTCAAAGGTGAACTGATACATAAATAACAGTGCAATAAATAACAGCAGTATATTTCAATTGTCGTTTCAGTTGAAATCAAATTTAATAAATAAAAGAATATCAATCGTGAGTGATTACTCACCTTTCGAGGCTAGAGATGATAGACTACAGAACAAGCTGCGAATTGAATCTTGACTAGACAATTGAACAATCCAAACGTCAAATCGCAAAGCAATGCAAGATTGACACGAATTTGATGAAGGGAGGAGGCACGACAAACTAAAATCGATGAAACAAAATACAAATTAAGATTTCTATACAAATATTTAAGCCAATATTAAGTGAATCCTTATATCTATATATCAATATTTATGAAGTTCACTTCGACAAATGTTGGATCACTTTTATGTTCGTCGTTATTCTAAAAAAAAATCAATGTCCATTTAAAGCACATATATATAAAATAAAAATAAATCTATTATAACTTGAAACCTCATATACACAGACTCAAGGTATATATATATATAATCAATAATAGAATTTTAAAAGTACATAATGTATAAGTATTTAAACACACGATGATATAAATTACGATATATATATATATATATATATATATATATATTCAAACAAAACATGTATAAAACTAAGGTATACATGAAAACTTCCGCATTTATATGTATATACTGGAATATATATCATATACATTATTATCAAACTGTAAACATACTATATATGCATGTGACTGAACAGCACCCTATATAAAATAACAATAATAAATCTTTTATTAAAACATAACGACTAGTATGTATATTAAGACTCATATAACTTATATATACAGTAAAATAAACCAAAGTGCACAGTATATTAAGACACATATACTCAGTAAAATCAATAATATATACATATACGGTCTGCTTACCAACATATTATACATATGTAAACAGGAGTTCAATTCTTGAAGGCGGCAAAGAAAAAGAAGTAAAATAAAAGAAAATAATATAATTCCTTACAAAACTATATATAGCTAATGTAGCCTGTATAAATATACTATTATACGAACTACAAACCAATGCACTCACAAAAACAATAAATTAGCATTTAGGCAATATATAGACTGGGTATTTGAGCATGACAGAATCATATCTATATAATATAAAATAACACTTTTATAACCTTATATATATAAACAAGATACATAAAGTACATAAGGATGGCTACCAGTTCAATGCTCGACATATATGTGCATATATGCGGCGATGGCAACAAAGATGGAAGGGGTTGATTGAGTCGCGGCTGTTCGGAACAAAGGAGGCTTGGAGGCTGACTTTAGCAACTGGAAGGGAATGGTTGTTGCGTGGGTCGGTAAGGCGCGGAGGAGAAGGAAGATGCCGCAATGGTGATGGAGTCGGCTTGGGAAGGAAGTGGACGGCTGTGGTGAAGTTATAGATTTAGGTGCGTTGCCGACGCCGATGTGGGCTGGAGGGTGATAGGCGGAGGTGAAGGGGCGGTTGCAGGGGTTCGCGGCTCGGCGTTGGTTAGTGACACGTCGGTGGCGGGTAGGTAGCATGGAAGGTCGGTTGGTTGCTGGCGGACGCACGTGTGATTGTATGCGTTTGATGGTTAGTGGTTCAATGGTGGAGGAGGGAAGAATAAGTGGGAAGAGGCTATGGTGAAGGATGAAGGCCATATGCATTGGGAAGAAGAAGTGGGAAGAGGGTATGAAGAAATATGCAGATGATGGCCACGTTCCAGATTCTTTTTTTCTTCTTATCATCATTTTGAAGAGGCAGAACAAATGAAAGAGAAGTAATAGCGTACACACCCAAAAAAAAAACAACCGGCGTAATATTCAATTAAATGGAATAGTGAAAGACAATGTATTGAATTCTGAACAAGAATAAAGGGTAGTGACCGTAGGTTTCTCACGGGGACAAACGAATGGACACGGGCAACCAAAAGGTCATGAACGGGTACCGATACGGTTCGACGTTTTACAGATTCCACCGCGTACCCGACTTCAAAATACGGAATGGAATATACCGTAGAGATCAGCACGACAAGACGATCAAAATGGTATACTAATATTGGTGGTAAGATTGAATTACAAAAATTCGAATTTTCTACTAGCGGAAAATGCGCAAAAATCGTAGAAAATTAAGATCGACGGAGCCAAAAATGTCCGAATTTGAAAAAACGACAAACTGACAACTTATTCAAAAGATGGTTTAGAATTTTTTAATGTAAAAATATTTTGGTTTTGAAAATGTTTTATTTTCATCGCTTTTTAACTGATTAAATTGAAGCAATTTTACGCACGAAATAAACTTTCGTATTTTTGGACGAAAATTTACCAGTTGCTATGTTTAACAAGACGCATTCCAAATATCAAATTTATATTTCAAAATTTTATCGTTTAAAATCCCGCAAAATTTCAATTAATAACGTTATTAAAACCGGTTAAATTTACGGGTCGTTACATTCTCCCCCACTCAAAACTTTTCGTCCTCGAAAAGGAAGGAATTAGGAGAATAGAAACAACCAAAAGAAAATAGACTGAATTACATAATAAACAATTATTTTAAACCATATAAATTTCAATTTGAATTAATTTATATTCATCAATTTGTTTTTAAATTCACGGTTTCCATTAAATTGATTTGATTTCTCATATATTAATGTTAAGTACAAAAGATTTCTTTCAAATGAAATTCAATTTAAATTCAATTAATTCGAGATATCTCATTAAGTTGATTTAGTTCAATTTTATTAACTTTCAAAACAAAATTTTATTTTCTTACTCACATCTATTATCCAATTAACTTATTGTTCTATTAATCTACATAAACATTTTATAGTTAAAATTTAAGTGAATAACATTTATTATACGCACTCACATTTTATTTATAAAGACAATTTATATTATATACAATCCAATTTCTTAAATTTACAATTTCAAAGATCATAAATTTGAATAGTTATTTATTATAATCATATTTTATTTAACAAATTTAATTCTTCTTTATTTGAAGTTATTATTAAATTTATCCTACTTAATATATCTTATCACATATATATTAAGTATATCTACACTTATTATAACTACTTAAATTTATTTAAAAATTCCTTTGATATCATTTTCTACTGTATAATATTCAATTACATAGTTAACCTTTTTAAGCAATTTAGGTAAGTTATTTTGAATGCAATTTAGTATTATACAAGTAAATTTCTAATTCGATTCTCTCGAGTTTAACTATTAACTCAAAATTTTGGTTTCATTTATAATTGAAATCATCTTTTTACCCAAATTTTTAAGAATTAAATTTCCGATTAAATTTAAACAATTTGGAGATAATTATGTATATACTATATATATCAAATAAAATTAAGTTTAAAATAATATACCTATATACATATAAATCAAATCATACTTAAGAAATTTAAATCGATTAAATTTCCAAATCAAAACAGTAGCAAAGCTACGAATTGGTCTCTCCACTTCGAAACTCGAAAATAAATGTCGATGATGCGGCCGTCATCACCGAGATTATTTTCCAGCGACAAAAGAGAAGAGCACTAATTCAACATTTAAAATTCTTTGAAAATGATTTCTATTTGAAAATATTTTAAAATTATACACCTAAAAACTTTCAAATCAAAGTTTGAAATCACCGGAAATTAAATTCTCAAGTTTTAGTTTAAATCCATTTAAATTTCAAATCAATTTAACACAGTTTATAAATTCATTTATTTACATTATGAAATAGTCGATGATTTATAAAACAATAATTGAAGATTTAAATATTATCATTTCGGACAACAAATTCATTAACAATTTAATTTCAGAAAAATTTATACTTATATATAATATAATCATACACAATTTATTTTATTTACTAAATTTGAAAACAGTATTGTGTCAGTTTGCTCTGCTCAAGCGTTTTGGAAATCCTATCGATAGCGTTGATCAAACGAATCGATCGAAAATAGAAATCAACCTCAACAACTCAAACAATACGATATATAAAACATTTTGAACATTATTTTACAAATACACCTTCTCGCTCGACGATACAAGAATGGATTACAAAATAAGTATAGAGATTCAATTTTGATGGAAATCAAATCAAAGAGAATTTTGATTCGATAATAAGTTCGAAACAGAATATAAGATAATTCAATTAACAGAATCAATAAATGGATAAGATTATTTAATTTACGGGCAACCTTAACCGGGTCGACCGTGACTTAAAGAATAAGATCGATGCAGAATTCCGAAGTAAATCAACATCAAATCTCAAGAAATAGAATTCAGGCGTAGCGGAAGATAGATAGCATCGTAAACCGATAATACAGAAATCTCCGGTAAATCGATGCCTATTGTAAAGGAGTTTCACCCATTTACAAATTATGTGAAGATTGGCGAGACCGCCGATCTATTATAGATATCATTCGAAGTGGAGTTATGGGATGCTGCAGAATTGAAAGAAGACGAATATTGAGTGACAAGAATGAATTTCGGAACCGAAGTAACGTTCCAAAAAAATTCAAAGGAAATGAGTCAAAAGGAAGAGATTGAAACTCGAGTGGGAGTGATTCTGTAAAAAACATTTACCATATATGCTAAGTTCTGCCTAGAGCTACCAAAAGTTCTGATACCAACTGTAACGACCCGCTATTTTGGACTATTCGCATCCACACATGTCGGACTTGAATAATTCAAAATACCGAATTGTTAATTTAAATTTGGCAAAACACAGATATACAGTAAATAAATAATCACAGAATCACAGACACAGAGTAATAATATGCAGCGGAAGTAAAAGAGATAGTAGTTCATGAAGCTACTATATAAATATATAAGATACATTAGAGTTTACAATAGAAGAGAAAAATGATACATCAAATACAAATCAAAATACATCACTGGAATCATCGAATACTGAAGGCAGAATAGATGGCTGGATCTTCAATCAAAGCTCCAACTCCAAAGGTGAGTCTCGAAAGCTGAACCTCTCAGTCTGACCCGAGCGTAAAGCAAAACACAAAACACTCGAGTCAGGATTAATATTCTCATATCAATATATCCAACTCCAGTGAATTAGCAATCGAAATACAAGTAACTCAAAGGACGTTGGAATCACCATCCTCTAAGGATCCGTTAAACTATCTACTATGTAGTAGTGTACGCTAAATAGATAATGTCTATCAGTAATATAAAATATCAAAATAGTGTTAAGGCGTTACCATTATCCCCCTTAACACATTTTATATAAATGTCATAGTCTATACAGCACTGTAAACTCCACCGTAAACTAGTGGGATATCAGGGAGTACTCCATAGGTATAACACAAAACAAATTCGTAGTGGTCGCGTATATAGGGATACAAGTATGACAAGGCACATGAGGCAATACCCAAGGTAGTGAAACTACCGTTCGCCTGATCCGGACTGGTGAGAACGCATCGCCGCAGCGATCGCAACACCGCGAAACAACACTCCTGAAAAGTACAAAGGTGCACCAATCGATAACAAGTAATGAGTAGTAGTTACGAAGAAGTGTGTCCGCTCGAGGTGGCTAACCTCATTTGGCCCGGCACGGCTCCTGATTTTAGTCATTTCCAATTTGACACAAGTGTCAAGGATATCCATTATCGTTCTCTTTCTTCAGTCATCACGTACATCATTCCAACCACTTCATTCTAGATCATCACTCCGCGTATAGTTATTAAAGTGGTTTTCGGTTTAGATAGAGAGTATATCCATAACCGATTCCGGTCTCTTTAATAACTTCCGTAATTATTACACTGATTAGTCGTTTAATATATTTCAAACCAAATCAAATTCAATTTCAATTTCAATTCGTAAACCAACATTTCATTTGTCTTTCTAAATCAATTTCCATAATTTACGTTCAACTTCCAAATTACTATTTCAAAATCCTATAATTCAATTTCAAATTTTTATTTAAAACAATCCAAATATTGATTCAAGTTCGTATATAGGTTTCATTCCGGAATCATTAAATGATTAAATTTAACATTCGAACCAATTTAAATTCATTTATCAATTTCATTCAATATCGTTAAGTTAATTTATCACTCAAACAATTTTCATTTAAATTCCAATTCATTTAAATCGATCACTTAAGTTCAATTTTTATTATAACAAACTTACAAATTTACTTAAATTCGATTCGTCAAATCAAATTCTTAAACTTACCAGTCTTACATTAATTTCAAGTTCAATTTAAATCGATCACTTAAGTTCAATTTTATTATAACAAACTTACAAATTTACTTAAATTCGATTCGTCAAATCAAATTCTTAAACTTACCAGTCTTACATTAATTCCAATAAAACACATTTTTATTTCCTGTTAAAGAAATTCAATTTCACTTATTTCTTTACTTAGTTACAAATTTCCAAAACTCAATTAATAAAGAAACTAAATTTCATATATTCGAGAGGTTTAATTTCACTTATTATCTTACTTAAATTTTCCAAAGCTTAATTAATAAATAAAGAAACTCAATTTCATTTATTAACAAAGTTCAAATACACTTATTCAAAAGTTCAATTTCTCTTATCAAAGAATTCAAATTTTTTTTTTCAATTATCAAATAACTAAATCTCCTTCAATTATTAAATAATTTCAATCTTAATTATTAATAATTTCAAACTTAATAGTTACACACTTGATTATAAATCCAAACTTAATTATTAAATCATTTCCACTTAATTATGAATTCAAACTTAATCATCAAATCATTTCAACTTAATTATAAATTCAACTTAATAATTTCAAACTTAATTATAATTTCAAACTTAATTATAATTTCAAATTCAATTATTAAATGATTTCAAACTTAATAATTTCAAAACTCAATTATTACTAATTCCAATTTTTTTATTAATAATTCTCAATTTAATTATTGAATAATTAAATTTCAACAACGTTCTTTCATCAATTACTACGTTAGTATTTATTTCAGAATTCAATCTTTACATTTTCCTTTCATAAAATTCAAATTCCAACTTCATTTCAAAACTTATTCTTTGCTCGAAAAATCACTATTTTATTTTAAAATCAAATTATTGACCAATCGGATTTTATTTAATTCTCTATCCTAGGTCAAATTCATTTGGGTATTTATCATTTCAACCCGATTCCAATTCAATTCAAAAATCAACATAACAAAGGGAACTTGCAGTGTGATAACTGGGATGGTGTCAAAGTAAATAAACAAGCAATAACAACAATCAATAACAATCCAATAATCAATTCAAATAATCCCGAAATAATCGTATTAATTCGCATTGTTGTTTGTGCGAATTAATATAATTATCTCTAGAATCTACACTATCATTTCATGTAGATTAAAGATTATTACATTACGGTTTTCCCCACTTGTCGTTCAATTTCAATTTCAAATTTAATACTACGCCAATTAATCCAATATACATTCAAGGGTTCAAAGTAAAATTTACCAAATTCTACGTGTCAATTAACTTAACAATTAAATGGGGTCATATTATTCAAATTAACTAATCAAATTCAATACATACGTCATTCACAATTTTAAACCATCCTACGTCAAATTCAATTACATAATATTCATCACTTTATACATTACAATTTAACATCCAATATAAACAACAAACAACAATCAATTATCAACCAAACTGGATTATTATTGCATACATAACAGATAACGGTGTCAGATGTCAAAGGTGAACTGATACATAAATAACAGTGCAATAAATAACAGCAGTATATTTCAATTGTCGTTTCAGTTGAAATCAAATTTAATAAATAAAAGAATATCAATCGTGAGTGATTACTCACCTTTCGAGGCTAGGGATGATAGACTACAGAACAAGATGCGAATTGAATCTTGACTAGACAATTGAACAATCCAAACGTCAAATCGCAAAGCAATGCAAGATTGGCACGAATTTGATGAAGGGAGGAGGCACGACAAACTAAAATCGATGAAACAAAATACAAATTAAGATTTCTATACAAATATTTAAGCCAATATTAAGTGAATCCTTATATCTATATATCAATATTTATGAAGTTCACTTCGACAAATGTTGGATCACTTTTATGTTCGTCGTTATTCTAAAAAAAAATCAATGTCCATTTAAAGCACGTATATATAAAATAAAAATAAATCTATTATAACTTGAAACCTCATATACACAGACTCAAGGTATATATATATATATAATCAATAATAGAATTTTAAAAGTACATAATGTATAAGTATTTAAACACACGATGATATAAATTACGATATATATATATATATATATATATATATATATATATATTCAAACAAAACATGTATAAAACTAAGGTATACATGAAAACTTCCGCATTTATATGTATATACTGGAACATATATCATATACATTATTATCAAACTGTAAACATACTATATATGCATGTGACTGAACAGCACCCTATATAAAATAACAATAATAAATCTTTTATTAAAACATAACGACTAGTATGTATATTAAGACTCATATAACTTATATATACAGTAAAATAAACCAAAGTGCACAGTATATTAAGACACATATACTCAGTAAAATCAATAATATATACATATACGGTCTGCTTACCAACATATTATACATATGTAAACAGGAGTTCAATTCTTGAAGGCGGCAAAGAAAAAGAAGTAAAATAAAAGAAAATAATATAATTCCTTACAAAACTATATATAGCTAATGTAGCCTGTATAAATATACTATTATACGAACTACAAACCAATGCACTCACAAAAACAATAAATTAGCATTTAGGCAATATATAGACTGGGTATTTGAGCATGACAGAATCATATCTATATAATATAAAATAACACTTTTATAACCTTATATATATAAACAAGATACATAAAGTACATAAGGATGGCTACCAGTTCAATGCTCGACATATATGTGCATATATGCGGCGATGGCAACAAAGATGGAAGGGGTTGATTGAGTCGCGGCTGTTCGGAACAAAGGAGGCTTGGAGGCTGACTTTAGCAACTGGAAGGGAATGGTTGTTGCGTGGGTCGGTAAGGCGCGGAGGAGAAGGAAGATGCCGCAACGGTGATGGAGTCGGCTTGGGAAGGAAGTGGACGGCTGTGGTGAAGTTATAGATTTAGGTGCGTTGCCGACGCCGATGTGGGCTGGAGGGTGATAGGCGGAGGTGGAGGGGCGGTTGCAGGGGTTTGCGGCTCGGCGTTGGTTAGTGACACGTCGGTGGCGGGTAGGTAGCATGGAAGGTCGGTTGGTTGCTGGCGGAGGCACGTGTGGTTGTATGCGTTTGATGGTTAGTGGTTCAATGGTGGAGGAGGGAAGAATAAGTGGGAAGAGGCTATGGTGAAGGATGAAGGCCATATGCATTGGGAAGAAGAAGTGGGAAGAGGGTATGAAGAAATATGCAGATGATGGCCACGTTCCAGATTCTTTTTTTCTTCTTATCATCATTTTGAAGAGGCAGAACAAATGAAAGAGAAGTAATAGCGTACACACCCAAAAAAAAACAAACGGCATAATATTCAATTAAATGGAATAGTGAAAGACAATGTATTGAATTCTGAACAAGAATAAAGGGTAGTGACCGTAGGTTTCTCACGGGGACAAACGAATGGACACGGGCAACCAAAAGGTCATGAACGGGTACCGATACGGTTCGACGTTTTACAGATTCCACCGCGTACCCGACTTCAAAATACGGAATGGAATATACCGTAGAGATCAGCACGACAAGACGATCAAAATGGTATACTAATATTGGTGGTAAGATTGAATTACAAAAATTCGAATTTTCTACTAGCGGAAAATGCGCAAAAATCGCAGAAAATTAAGATCGACGGAGCCAAAGATGTCCGAATTTGGAAAAACGACAAACTGACAACTTGTTCAAAAGATGGTTTAGAATTTTTTTATGTAAAAATATTTTGGTTTTGAAAATGTTTTATTTTCATCGCTTTTTAACTGATTAAATTGAAGTAATTTTACGCACGAAATAAACTTTCGTATTTTTGGACGAAAATTTACCAGTTGCTATGTTTAACAAGACGCATTCCAAATATCAAATTTATATTTCAAAATTTTATCGTTTAAAATCCCGCAAAATTTCAATTAATAACGTTATTAAAACCGGTTAAATTTACGGGTCGTTACAGTTAAACGAGCTGTAGACTTTGTTGATGGGTTGACTGAATGTCATAAAATCGTTCGGGAATGGTTGGAGAAAGCTAATGAGAAGTATAAGCAGACGGTAGATTTAAAGCGACGAAGTGTTGAATTTAACGAAGGTGATTTGGTTTATGCTGTGTTAACCAAGGATCGTTTTCCAGTAGGCGCTTAAACAAGTTGAAAGCCAGAAAAATTGGTCCTGTAGAAGTTGTGAAACGGATCAATGAAAACGCTTATAAGTTGAAGCTACCGGAAGACGTATACACTTCTGACGTGTTCAATGTTAAAATTTGATTCCATATCATGGAAATGAAATTATTGTGGAAAGAGAAAGTGAAAATTCGAGGACGAATTTCTGTCAACCGGGGGAGGATGATGCAGTATGCAATACGGAATCGATATGTTTAAATTGTTCAAGGCCTTTAAGTCGTTTGGAGTTGGCTTCGTTCATGAGTCGTTTGGAGGTTATAAGTCGCTCACGACTTAACAAAGGGAAGGATGACGAGTTACGACTTAAAGAGAAGGAGCTACGACCTAAGAAAGTAGATGAAAGGAAGTTATGACTTAACAGGGGCTTAAGTCGTTTGGGATGGATGAGTCGTACACGACTCAACGACTCATCTATAAGTCGTCCACGACTTATCTTGAAGCAGGGAAATGTTCCAGATATTAAAGGCTTGAGTCGGAGGAAGGCGCGACCTAGTTAAGTCGTTGAGAAGATATACTGCAAGAAGTTCATGTTGCTTGAGTCGAATGAGTCTTAGGTCGTAAACCAGGTCATGCGAAGTCGTTATATGTAAGTCGGCCTGTATGTATGTGAAGTGTTAGGTCGGCAACGACCTAGTGTATGCTCTTAGGTAAGTATGCAGTTGAGTCGGTTGAGTCGCATTGTGATGTAATTGCGTTGAGTCGTGTTGTATGTATGTAAGTGAGTCGTCTTGTGTTGAGTTGTTTGTACTTTTTTCCTTGAGTCTTGAGTCGCGTGGTGTTGAGTCGCTGCCGGTTGTGAATGAGTCGTGATGTTGAGTCGCGTTATGTCATTAAGTCGTGAGTCGTGGAGGATGAGTCGTATACGACTTAAGTTTCGGGGTCAAAAACTCTATAAATAGTGAGTGAGTTGTACATTTTTGGGAGTTGATTTTTGAATAAAATTTCTTGTTGATTGCTGTGTGCTTTCTTCTAAAATTGGTAGTTGAGTGTAATCTCCTATCTCCACTTTCGGTTATTCGAGTGCGCTCGAATCAACGATTGTTGAAGCCGATTCGCGGAATCAAGTGCGCTTGATCAACGCTTGAAGAATTGAAGATCTTCTTTCACGGTATCGTGCGCGATCAACGTGTTAGAGATAGCTAGAATTCGGTATCTTCGGATCAACGAATTTGGGCATTTTGGTATTCATCAATCCACCGATTGCTACTTTCACCGATTGAAGTTTATTTTGATTTTATCCGCTGCGTCAGTAGTGTAGGTGCATTATATAAATGATTTATATGGTTATTGTACTTTTTTAGAAGTTGGGATTTATAACGCAACGAGCATATTCTCCCTTTACATATGCCTTTATTGTCCATAGTTTTATTTTGAAACTATGGAAAAAAAATAACAATTATATATACGTATGCACAACACAAAATTAATCTTAACTAATTCTGTATGTTTTAAGTTTTAAAATTAACATTTAGAAATCTAGCTTTGACTTAGGAGGAATTCAAAATTTGATCTATGATTTTAAATAAAAATACTGCTAAGTTTTGAATTAAAATAATACATGCTTATAAATAATAATAAAATGTATTTTATATTCAAAAATAACACACACACACACATAAATAACTTGTATTCAATTTATAAAACAATTTTAAATAAATGATATAGGTATTTTACATATATACATATATAATATGTTATAAAATCATTTTAACTAAAAAAAAGTAGTTTTAGATTCGAAGTTCTTTTATAAAATTACGGTTGGAAACAATTCCACTATTATGATGTTAATTTTTTATATTATTAAACGTTAATTTATAAAATAATTGTATGTAATAGATAGCACAACATAAGCATATTTAAAACATTGTATAAGAAATATGATCCAAACTATACTGACATGATGTAATATATAATTAAAATAAGATTGGATAGTTACCTTATAGACTAGTTTAACATTCACAACTTGAACGATTGAATAATTTCGAGATAGAATCGAAGTAGCGTTCGGATTTTGCTACGATAGAGAGGCGAACACCACCTTGTATTATTTTCATTTTGTTTTGATTTGCTTTTGGGAATTTAATGGTTACTAACCCATGTTATTTTTAGCTAGAATTAACAAGAGGTGAGGGTAAATAATGATAATTAAAGTGTTTAAGTAGGCATTTAGAAGTGGAAAAGTTGGAGGACTTTTCTCCTTCCCTTACTCATTTTTTTAATGCCATTTCAAGACTATTTTGAATGATCAAGCTATTCCTTTCCTTACACCCTTATGGCTGACCATATAAGTGATGACCCGGAAATTTTGAAAATTTGAAAATTTAAAATATTTAATTGATTTTAAATATTTGAAAGTCAATTTAACTTGGATTTCAGATATAACTAAGGATTTGGTAATTAAATTATTGAATTTGATTTATTAAAGTTGGATAAAAATTTGAATCTTCAATTCTAAGCTGATTAACAATATTTCAAGGGCTTAGGAAATTCATATTGATAATACTGAAGATAGTGGAAGCTTCAGAATTGAATTTGAAACTTTTTTGTTTAGTATTGAAATTATATCATTTAAACTGATATTTAAAAATACCCTTCCAAGGCACAGTCTCAAATTTCGACGAAACCTATTTTGTTGGATCCGTAATATTGTATTATCATCGGATTTCAATTCCCGCAGCATTCAGAGTTGCTCTGTGGCCGTACGATAAGAAAATGGCTCAAATATAATCGAAAATTTAGTATAATAACTGGGTTCAAAAAGCTATCTTCTCCATACGATCAAATAAGAATTTGAAACCTTTTCCATCATGTTCGTAATAGGGGTTTAACTTTATAAACGCCCAGCGGCACGCCTCGATAAGGGTTCGGGATTTTTGAGTCTGAAATCGAGATGATTTGAATTTGAATTAAATATATATATATATATATTAACATACAACACACAAATTTAACATGTATCTTGCCTCTTCGAGCACGTGTTCTCCCTGAAGAATGTGTCTTCTTTAAAAATAATTATGACACTTCAGCTCATATCAAATTCATTTGCAAAAATAGGGGAAATACAATTTCGTTCCGAAGGAAATCAAGTATAGCCAAATCGAAATTACACTGCCTAGTTCAAATCAATCCAGTTGTCCCCTCTCTATATCAATACTCCTGCCTTTGTCCCCTACCTCTCCATCTAACAAAATCATTCGTTCGATAACGAGTTCGATTCAAATGAGTAGGATACCGTGCATGATAAGACCAGCGACGCGACTGCAACGGTGGAGCGCGTGTGAGGCGCATCGCTAGCAGTTTGGATGGAGACTTCTGGATCGAGCAAGCTCACGTGAGAGATTCGTTTTGGCTGGTGATCGCGATGGAAGAGGTGGAGATCGAGACTGGGAGGCTTGCGTTTGGGGATTTAGCTGCATTGTGTTCATGGGAATCATTTCTATCGGAGGCTGAGCTAGGGTTTGGGCATCTCGGGTTTAGGATTAAGCAGCAAGGTATTCGATTTACTTGATTTTGCATACAAACTGAAATTTATATATGAAAAAATATAATCTGTTTATGGGTAATTTTCTCAGTAAGAAGAAAATTTTATTTTAAGCAGTTTTAAAATTTTCAAGTTAATTATTGTTTTTATTTTTACAGATAAGAATAATAATATTATGTAGTTAGAAATATATATAAACAATTGTGTTTTAATTTAATATATTCAGGTTTGATGGATTTTTATTTTATTAAATGTAATTAGAGGTAAGATTTTGAAAATGGAAAATTTTAAAATGCTAGAGTTTATATAAAAATAGATTTTTAAATTCTATATAGACTATTATATATATATACACACATTTAAATTTACCCGTTTATTTTAAATTTACAAATCTGGTGATTTAAAATGATCAGTTAACTTATTGAATTTATTGTAGTCACTAAAAGATTTTAAAAGGGAAATCGATTTAATTAAATGAATTGGTAAGGGATTTTTTTTTAAAATTTAATTTTTTGTTTAAAATTAAAATCATTAATTTAGACTAAATTACTAGTTGAATTAGAATTTTAAAATGGCAAATTGAATTGTTCGATTTATTCGAAAATTAATAAATTGTATAAATTATTTATACAAGGTCTAAAACTATGAAGAAACAAGTCGGAATTGGATTGGATTGCAAATAAAAGGGCAAATGTGAGATCTTCTCACTCAATCGGAGTTTCAATTTAATTTTAAATGGTTAAATTTGAAATTGGTTGATTGCGTGCTTGGACGATAAATTATCAGTTGTATTGAATTAGATCCTATGCACCGCATAATAGCGGATGATATTATATTAAACCCATATACCGTGATATTCCACCTCGAAGTGGAATTGGTATTATATATGTATTTGGAGTGACTGATTTCTCGCATTATATAGCGAATGAGACCCTACATGCCGCATAATAGCGGATGATATTATATTAAACCTATATACCATGATATTCCACCTCGAAGTGGAATTGGTATTATATATGTATTTGGAGTGATTGATTTCCCACATTATATAGCGAACGAGAAACCTATGCGCCACACAGTAGCGGATGATATTTTATAAATCCCATATACCGCGATATTCCACCTCGAAGTGGAATTGGTATTTAATTGTTGTGCTAACGTTTGTGGATGTAAGGGAAACAGGTTGGAGGGATCCAACTGGATTCCTCAAATGTTTGAATTTGTTTAAATGTTATGTGTTGTTTTATTTATAATCTCTATGTGATTATATTTGTGACTGAAACCGTCGAAGGCTATAGTTTAGCCGAACATATTTTTTGTTATCGTAGGATACCAAAAATATTAAATTTATTTTGGGGAATTGAATAAATTTAAAAGAAGGAATTTTAAAAGGATAAAGTTTTGTTTTTGTAATCCTATTGAATTAATTCCAAAATATGGGAAAAGATTTTAATAAATGGGTTTTAGGTAACATTGTTTAATAGCTGAAGAAGTTATTTTAAAATACAGATTTTAAATAGTTTGGAAGAGATAAAGGAATTTATTTTAAAAGAAAATAAATTTACAAATCAATTTGGAATTGATTTGGTGTTAAAAATAAAATTTGTAATCAACTTGGAAATTGATTTGGTGTTTGGAAATGATATTTGAAATCAATTTGAAAATCGTATCTCGGCAGATATTTGAAAATTTTAAATTCACAATGGGAATTTAAAAAGGAAAGGAATTTACGGATTTGGAACGTAAATTTAAAATAAATCTAGAAAGATTTATAAATTGATTTGAATGAACCATTTTAGAATGGAAGGTGTACTTCTCCTGGAAAGCCGAATATGTTTTCAATATAGTTTATTAATATAAATTAAAGTTGTAAACAAGGTTTTGAGGAAAGAATATTTTGGAGAAATTATTTACTTAGGTTATTTTCAAAATATTTAAAGTAAAGATATATTTTAATTTATTATAGAAGTGATTATTTAAAGTTTTAGTTGATATTTGTTTTAGAAAATAGGTATTTAGATATTTATATCCTATCTACAAATTTTATTTTATAAATTAGTTTGGACTTGAATTTTTATATGAGATATTAGTATAATATTTTCATAACTAATATTTAAGCAAGCGTTTTAAAATGATTTAATTTTAAATGTTTCCATGTATATTTTGGATAAGTATTTTAAAATTATTTTTAAAGTATTTGAACTCGGCAAATTTTCAGTGGAATTAAATAAACATTGGAAATTTATTCCACATGAGGAAGGTGATTTGAAATTTGTTTTCAAAGGATTAAGGTGTGAAAAGCGATTTGGAATTTGTTTTCAAAAGATTAAAAGGTGAAAAGTGATTTGAAATTTGTTTTCAAATGGTTGAAGTGTTAAAATTTTATCTTGCGAAGATATTTTGAAAATAATATTTAGGGGAAAATTATTTGAAATCCAGTGATTGTTGTGAATGTTGATTGATAGTTAAATAGCCGATTACCAATATGATCTTTAAACGACATTTGAATTTCGATGCGACTGGGGGTCGAATTCCAAATGGATATTCGAAAACCACATCGAACCTTTGTGATTGTGATGGATCTTTTGTTTAAAAGATCAAAGTGGAAATTTTTGTGATTTGTTTGAAATTTGAATGTAACACTTATCTTTAAAAATAAGCGCTCATCATTTAGATGAGCTAGAAGAGGACTTTGTGTCATAAAACCCATTCCGAATAATAATACGACGAAATGGGATTGCATTTGAAGATGGTGTTGAAGAATGGGTATTTTCGAAAGCGAAAGGATTACCTGTCGAATGTCTCTACACCGGGTTGCTCCAGTATAGAGATTTTATCACCTTTTGTGATGGAGATTCCAGACGTAATTTAGTGAATATCCGGATTTGCAATGGCTTCTTTGAAGTGCCCTTGGTTCCGTTCAATCCCCAAACAGACTTGTATGGATGTGTGTCCGACGTTACACTTTGGTGTAAAGATGGTTTCTATCAAATACATTTCTGTTGGTGGCAGAGAATTTATTCTCTTAGCTTACACCCTTCTCTGAGACGTACGAGTTAAGAGGTTATGTAGTTGATGGTTACTAGTGATACATTCCCAATTTGGTAATGTGGCAGACGAAGTGCTGCTGATCATTTGTTGATCGAAGCATGACTTTGTGAAAAGTGTAGCTTTGTGGATGAGCCTTCATCGGACCTCACACCCCAGAAATGGTCGAAACAGAAAGGACGCGACAAGGTTATTTGAGGGTAGCGCCCCTTGAGCGTACGTCATTTCCTTCTGGAAAAGGGTGGTATCATGGTATGGAGTCCAGATACTTTACTTATGTGGTTGTTGCAAATTTATTACTTTATGGTTGAGGAACCTTGGAAAAAGGTCGCAAACGACCAGGGGATGACATACTCGTGCAGTAGTTACCTAGCTACGTAGGTAATCCGGCCTTGTGTTGGCAGAGAGCCGGTTAATTTCTCGAGGCATCCCTCCAGAGGCGTACCCATGTGGCATAGGAAGTTCCTTAGCCTAATCATTTGTTGAAATCCAATCTCCATTACGCGCCTTGTACGTTTTTTGTTGTAGAACCTGCCATCTAACATGGTAGTTATAGTAGGCATACTATAATGGTACGTATACTAGCTAAGATTAATATTATATTGGAAAATATTTTCCACTATGCACTAATAATAATATAAAAGATATTTTGCGTATCAAGCATGCTTGACTATCATAAGGAGAAATCTCCTCCAATTGTGTGATTGCATTGCGTGTGTGCAGGGAAGCCTTATGGTAGTTTAATTTTTCAAAAGCATATCAGATTTCTTTTCCTTTTTTTGTGAAAATAACTATTTTTAAGATCTCACACCAGTCCCATGACTGACCTGGAGTTTATTGTTCCCTTTCTAAACTCTGGGTGCCCATAATTTTCCACACGAGCAGCCTAGAGTCAGGTTGTCATTATTCTAGAGAAAATTCAAGAAGTATGCTGTAGAGATCTGGAGTTCAAGCTAGATGGTGAGTCGTACCACTTATACTACGCAGTGTCCGTTGCGTTTGGGTTGGTGCAAGTTAAAATTTTCCATGCGAGTCAAGTTATACCAACTGCCAGTGTTTGTATTGTGTCGTTGAAACTCTGTTAATGTGATATATGTAAAACTGATATTGTTCTTTGTTTTAAAGATATTCATTTATCTATTATATGTTGTTCCGCTACGAAATGTGAGAATCTGATTATTGTTTCTGTTCTTCTTCTATCTTCTTCTTCTTTAACCCTAACAGTTTGGTTTTTTGGCATTAGACTGTGTGGCATTTGATATAGTGGACATGTTGATGTCGACTTTCGAAAGTCGAAAAATTGGGTCATTACATTTTTGGTATCAAAGCATTTGGTTAAGCGACATCCTTGGCTCTGGTTGGGATTACTCATTAGAGATAGGCTTAGTAGTACTCCAGAATGAGTTTTGAGTGTAATTATAGATATGAGCGCGTATTGGTTATGTTAGTGAATATAAAAATTATTTTATGTTGTGTAGACTAATCGGTTGATTGTTTATAGATCCTGATCAGTGCAGTTTAGCCAACTATATCGATAGGGGTTTCTAAACTCTTAAACAAGATAAACCTACATGATATCATTTTAAAATGGGGTAACTGAAATAATTTTACCTAAACTATTTTTGTATGGAAAGAAATCATTTTCTATAAAATATTATAGTATATGGTTGCTTATTTGTTAGGAAGTGATAATATTAAATTATTTCATTGAAATTGACTAAGAAATTGAAATAATAAAAAAAGAGCTAAGAAAATAAAATTCATATACAAATGGGAATTGTAAATATAAATTGTAAATATAAATTGTAAATTTGATTTATAATTTAAAATAGAATTCCTGAGAAATATTTGGAAATAAAGTTGAAGGATTTGAAATTTGGGAAGCTTGAAAATTAAATCCCTTTTTGAGTTGAAAATGATTTTCAAAGGTTTTAGAAAAATGTTTTTGAATGGATAAAAGCGCTAAACTCTTTTCGGTCGTTGGAAAATAACTTTGGTGATGACTTCAGCATCATCGATGTTCATTTTCGAGTTTCCACGAGGGGAATTGCTGCCATATTATTTTAAAAAGGAAGTTGTTTGGAAAACTGGGTTGGTTTTGAAAATTCAAAAGATAGTTTGAATTGATTTCAAAATTGGTTTTAAAAAGATGGAAAGACTCTGGAATCTGATTAAATAGTTATGGAATAAAATTTATTAAGGTGGAAAATAAAATTGTGAATGAATAAATGAATTTATAATTCCAAGTAAATGAAAGTGAAAGTGAAATTGAATGTTGAAATTCATTTTGAATTGTAAGTAAATAAAACTAGAATTGGAATTAGATTTGATTTGTGATAAACAAATCAAAATATTGAAATAAATTAGTAAGTGAAATAATTGAAGATAAAAGAATTGAATTCAATAATTATAAATGAAAGATATATTGAATTTATATGGAATTGGCAATCCAGTTTAAGTATTAGTAGATATAAACCAAAATGGTGAACTGAAAATAAATATAAGAAGTATATAGAATATCTATATTGAACTTAGAATATCTATGTGAATTGTTAAGTAAAATTTTGAATTCTGAAAATATTCTAAGTTAATAAATGAGTGAAGATTAAACAAGAATTTGTAAAATGGATAATTGTGAACAAGTGAATGAAAATCAAAAGCAACGTGAATAAAAGAAAAGAAATTGATAAAGCCAGTGATCAATTTAGAATGAATACGTAGGATGTACGTATATTATTTTATTCGCACAGTGATTTGATTCAGAATTCGAACAAACAATTCGAGATAATTATATCGGTCCGAGTTGCGATTTTTCACTCGATTTTTGATGGCGAACCTGGATATGGATTTTTGGTTGATTCTGGAAATTTTCTATCACGGTTTAATGGCTACGCAAGGAGAATGACGGTTTCTGATCAAGAAACCAGATCTCAGTCTGCACTAGAAAGTCGGGTGAACGATACTAGTTCGGAAGTGAAATTGGATGATCGAGTAAGCGATCAAATTTGATAATTGCGTTCGAACGATACAAGTATATCGTATAGACTTGAATAAAATAAATATTCAAACTTTTTAAAAAAAAGTATAAAATGATTTTTGAAAGCTATGATTGGATATTATTGTTAGTAGGATATACAAGTGATTTAAATACAAAAGGAATCAGATTTTGATTTTGAAGATAAATTTGAATTGCTCGAAAAAGGTATGTATTTAAATTTCTATATGAAATTTGATGATTTTCTTGTCTAGCCGCTTGGCTTTCTGATTTCTTTTTGAATCTGAGGGCTCGTGGTGCCATTTTGTAGTCGTATCGTGCTAACCGCGCAAAGGAAACGCTGGCGAAATTTTTCGAAAAATTAGCGAGTTAGAAAAATTTTGAGAAAAAATAGGAAGTTTAACATTTGAATTTAAATTTGAATAGTTAAGCAAACAATATTGTTCAGAAATTATGGAAGATGTTGAAAAGTTAGTTGAAGTGAATGGGACTTTAATAAAAGGTTTTGTTTTGACAAGTAGATAAAAACTGTATGGTTTTGAGAAAATGATTAAGGGGTTAAGGATCATTGTTCTTAACTAGTAATTTCGGGACAAAATTCTTTTAAGGGGGGAGCATGTGACGACCCAAAAATTTTGAACAGTCGAAATTTGAAAATATTTAATTGATTTTAAATATTTTGAAGTCAGTTTAACTTGGATTTCATATGTAACTATGGATTTGGCAATTAAATTATTGAATTTAATTTATTGAAGTTGGATAAAAATTTGAATCTTCAGTATAAGATGATTAACAATATTTTAAAGGCTTACAAAATTCATATTGATAATACTGAAGATATTTGAAGCTTCAGAATTGAATTTGAAACTATTTTGTTCAGTATTGAAATTATATTGTTTAAACAGATATTTAAAAATAGCCTTCTGAGGCACAGTCTTAGATTTCAACGAAACTAGTTCCGTTGGATCCATAATACTATATTATTATCATATTTCAATTTCCGTAGCATTAGGAGTTGTTGTGTGGCCGTACGATAAGCAAACGCGCTGAAATAAAATCGAAAATTTAGTATAATAACTGGGTTTAAAAAGCTAGCTTCTCCATACGATCAAATTAGGATTCAAACCTTTTCCATCATGTTCGTAATAGGGGTTTAACTTTATAAACGCCTAGCGGCATGCTTCGATAGGGCTCGGGATTTTTGAGTGTGTAAATTGAGACGATTTGAATTTGAATTAAATGTGTGTGTATATATATTAACATACAACACTAAATTTAACACGTATCTTGCCTCTTCGAGCACGTGTTCTCCCTGAAGACACGCATCTTGGTTAAAAATAATTATGATACTTCATATCGTATAAAATTCATTTGCAAAAATAGGGGAATACAATTTCGTTCAGAAGAAAATCAAGTATGGCTGAATCGAAATTACGCTATCTCGTTCAAATCAATCCAGCTGTCCCCTCTCCATATCAATACTCCTGTCTTTGTCCCTTACTTCTCCTCCTAACAAAATCATTCGTTCGATAACAAATGAGTAGGATGCTGCGCACGATCGTGCGCACATGATATGACTGGTGACGCGGCTGCAAAGGTGGAGTGCATATGAGAGCGTTGCTAGCAGTTTGGATGGAGGCTTCTGGATCGAAAAAGCTCACGTGAGCGATTGGTTTTGGCTGGCAATCGCGATGGAAGACGAGGAGATCGAGACTGGGAAGCTCGCGTTTGGGGATTTGGTGGCACTGGTTCGTGGGAGTCGTTTCTATAGGAGGCTGAGCTAGGGTTTGGGCATCTTGGGTTTAGGAATAAGCAGCAAGGTATTCGATTCACTTGATCTTGCATACATATTGAAATTTATATATAAAAAACTATAATCTTTTTATGGGTAATTTTCTCAGCAAGAAGAAAATTTTATTTTAAGGAGTTTTAAAATTTTCAAGTTAATTACTGTTTTTATTTTTATAGATAAGAATAATAATACTGTGCATTTAGAAATATATATATAAAATAATCGTGTTTTAATTTAATATATTAAGGTTTGATGGATTTTTATTTTATTAAATGTATTTTGAGGTAAGATTTTGAAAATGAAAAATTATAAAATGCTAGAGTTTATATAAAAATAGATTTTTAAATTCTATATAGACTATTATATATATACACATTTAAATTTACCCGTTTATTTTAAATTTATGAATTTGGTGATTTAAAATGATCAATTAACTTATTGAATTTATTGTAGTCACTAAAAGATTTTAAAGGGAAATCGATTTAATTAAATGAATTGGTAAGAGAATTTTTTTTAAAATTTAATTTTTCATTTAAAATTAAAATGATTAATTTAAACTAAATTATTAGTTGAACTAGAATTTTAAAATGACAAATTGAATTATTTGATTTATTCGAATATTAATAAATTGTATAAATTATTTATACAAGGTCTAAAACTGTGAAGAAACAAGTCGGAATTGGATTATTTGTAAATAAAAGGGCAAAGGTGAGATCTTCTCGCTCAGTCGAATTTCCGATTTAATTTTAAATGGTTAAATTTAAATTTTTTGATTGTGTGCTTGGATGATAAATTATTATCAGTTGTATTGAATTAGACCCTATGCGCCGCATAATAGCGGATGATATTATATTAAACCCATGAACCGCGATATTCCACCTCCAAATGGAATTGTTATTATATATGTATTTGGAGTGATTGATTTCCCGCATTATATAGCGGATGAGACCCTATGCGCCACTTAATAATGGGTGATATTATATTAAACCCATATACTGTAATATTCCACCTCGAAGCGGAATTGGTATTTTGGAGTGATTGATTTCCCGCATTATATAACGGATGAGACACTATGCGCCGCATAATAGCGGATGGTATTTTATAAATCCATATACCACGATATTCCACCTCAGGTGGAATTGGTATTTAATTGTTGTGCTAACGTCTGTGGATGCAGGGAAACAAGTTGGAGGGATCCAACTGGATTCCCCAAATGTTTGAATTTGTTTAAATGTTGTGTGTTGTTTTATTTATAATCTCTATGTGATTATATTTGTGATTGAAACCATCAAAGGCTATAGTTTAGCATAATATATTTTTGTTATAGTAGGATACCAGAAATATTAAATTTATTTTAGCGAATTGAATAAATTTAAAAGAAGGAATTTTAAAAGGATAAAGTTTTATTTTTGTAATCCTATTGAATTAATTCCAAAGTATGAGACAAGATTTTAATAAATGGGTTTTGAGTAACATTGTTTAGTAGCTAAAGAATTTATTTTAAAATACGGATTTTAAATAATTTGGAAGAGATAAAGGAATTTATTTTAAAAGAAAATAAATTTAGAAATAAATTTGGAATTGATTTGGTGTTTAAAATAAAATTCAAAATCAATTTGGAAATTTATTTGTTGTTTGGAAATGATTTTTGAAATCAATTTGAAAATCGTATCTCGGTAGATATTTGAAAATTTAAATTCACAATGGGAATTCAAAAAGGAAAGGAATTTATGGATTTGGAACGTAAATTTAAAATAAATCCAGAAAGGTTGATAAATTGATTTGAATGAACCATTTTAGAATGGAAGGTGTACTTTCCCTGGAAAGCCGATTATGTTTTCAATATAGTTTATAAATATAAATTAAAGTTGTAAAGATGGTTTTGAGGAAAGAATATTTTGGAGAAATTATTTACTTAGGGTATTTTGAAAATCTTTAAAGTAAAGATATATTTTAATTTATTATAGAAGTGATTATTCAAAGTTTTAGTTGATATTTGTTTTAGAAAATAGATATTTAGATAGTTGTATCCCATCTACTAATTTTATTTTAAAATTAGTTTGGTCTTGAATTTTTGTATGAGATATTAGTATAATAATTTCATAACTAATATTTAAGCAAGTGTTTTAAAATGATTTTATTTTAAATGTTTCCAAGTATATTTTGGATAAGTATTTTAAAATTATTTTTAAAGTATTTGAACTCGGCAAATTTTCAGTGGAATTAAAAAAATATTTGTAAATTTATTCCACGTGAGGAAGGTGATTTGAAATTTGTTTTCAATGGATTGAGGTGTGAAAAGATATTTGAAATTTGTTTTCAAAATATTGAAAGGTGAAAAGTGATTTGAATTTGTTTTCAAATGGTTGAAGTGTTAAAATTTTATCTTGCGAAGATATTTTGAAAATAATAATGGGGGGAAAATTATTTGAAATCTAGTGATTGTTGTGAATGTTGATTGATAGTTAAATAAACGACTATCAATATTGACCTTTAAATGACATTTGAATTTCGATGCTACCGGGGGTCGAATTCCTAGTGGATATTCGAAAACCACATCGAACCTTTGTGATTGTGATGGATCTTTTGTTTAAAAGATCAAAGTGGAAATTGTTGTGATATGTTTGAAATCTGAACGTAACATTTATTTTTAAAAATAAGCACTCACTATTCGGATTAGCCGGGAGAGGACTTTGTGTCATAAAACCCATTCCGAATAATGATACAACGAAATAGGATTGCATTTGAAGATGGTGTTGAAGAACGGGTATTTTCGAAAGCAAAAGGATTAAGTGTCGAATGTCTCTACACGGGTCGCTTTGGTATAGAGATTTTATCACCCTTTGTGATGGGGATTCCGGACGTCATTAGTGAATATTCGGATTTCCAAGGGCTTCTTTCAAGTTCCTTCGGTTTCGTTCGATCCTGAAATGGACTTGTATGGATGTGTATCTGACGTTACACTTTGAGATGTAATGCTGGTTTCTATCAGATACATTTCTGTTGGTGGCGGAGAATCTATTCTCTTAGCTTAATCCCCTTCTCTGAGACGTACGAGCTCAGAGATTATGTAGTTGATTGTTACTAGTGATACATTCCCAATTTGGTAACGTGGCATATGAAGTGAGGTTGATCATTTGTTGACCAAAGCATGACTTTGTGAAAAGTGTAGCTTTGTGGACGAGACTTCGTCGGACCTCACCCTCCGAAAATGTTCAAAATAAGAAGGATGCAACAAGGTTATTTGAAGGTAGTGCCCCCTGAGGGTATGTCATTTCCTTCTAGAAAAGGATGGTATCATGATATGGAGCCCAGATTCTTAACTTATGTGGTTGCTGCAAATTTATTACTTTATGATCGTTGCTTTGTGGTTGAGGATCCTCGGATAAAGGTCGCAAACGACTGGGTGATGGAATACTCGTGTAGTAGTTACCTAGTTATAGAGTTAACTCGACCTTGTGTTTATAGAGACCTGGTTAAGTTCTCGAGGCGTCCCTCAAGAGGTGTATCCATGTGTCATAGAAAGTTCCTTAGCCTGACCATTTGTTGGAAATCATATCTCCAATACGCGCCTTGTGCGGTTTTAGTTGTAGAACCTGTCATCTAATATGGTAGCTATAGCAGGCATACTATAATGGTACGTATGCTGGCTAAGATAAATATTATACTTGCAAATGTTTTCCACTATGCACTAATAATAATATTAAAAGAGATTTTGCGTATCAAGCATGTTTGACTATTATAAGGAGAAATCTCCTCCCATTGTGCGATTGCATTGTGTGTGTGCGGGGGGGCCTTATAGTAGTTTCGTTTTCCAAAAGCGTTGCGGATTTATTTTCCTTTCTTTGTGAAAATAACTATTTTTAAGATCTCTTACCAGTCTCATGACCGAGCTATAGTTTATTGTCCCTTTCTAAACTCTGGGTGCCCATAATTTTCCATACGGGTAGCCTAGAATCAGGTTATCATTACTCTGGAGCGAAGTCAAGAAGTATGCTGTAGAGATCTGGAGTTCAAGCTGGATGGCGAGACATACCACTTATACTATGTAATGTACATTGTGTTTGGGTTGGTGCAAGTCAAAATTTTCCATGTGAGTCAAGTTATACCAACTGCTAGTGTTTGTATTGTGTCATTGTAAACTCTGTTAATGTGATGTATGTAAAACTGATATAGTTCTTTATTTTAAAGATATTCATTTATCTATTATATGTTGTTCCGCTACGAAATGTGAGAATCTGATTATTGGTTCTGTTCTTCTTCTATCTTCTTCTTCTTTAGCCCTAACGGTTTGGTTTCTCGGCATTCGATTGTGCGGCATTTGATACAGTGGATGTATTGATGTCGACTTTCGAAAGTCAAAAAATTGGGTCGCTACGATATATGTGCCTTATAATTGCCTTTAAAAATCCCAAAACCCATTTAGTAGTTAGTCCCCACTAAAGCAAATTAAATGTTTATCGATATGGTATATAGGTGCATACATATATAACTTTTATAAACACACTTAACTAAATACTATTAGAACTCAAAAAAAAAATAAAATTTTAATAATTAATATTTCATAAATATTTATTAAATTAATTAATTTACATCAGTTATAATTCAATTAAATTATGTGGCATTTCAGAGTGTTCATCACTACAATTGTACGACTCAAAGGCGTAAATTTAATCAACAATTGATTATCAGCAATCCAAATATTACAGTTCATATGTCACCTTAGTTAATGATGTGAAGTTTAACTGAATTTATCAATTATACATCTTCTGGGTGAAATTCAGTTTTACCTTTTAGTGGTACCTTATAGTGACGATTGTTTATGCAACGACCTAGAATTTAATCACTTTAAATATAATCATTTAATATATTTTTAGATAATTAACTTACAGAGTATGTAACTCAATTAAAACCTTTTTAAATAATAACTAGTGTTGGTGAAATTTTTTTAAAATTTGTTTGTAGTAATAATTAATTCGAAGAAAATTCGAAAATGTGACCAGAAATCTTTTTTTGGATTTTCGACTTTTCATCGTCTAAAAGTTGTCGAAACATTTTGTGTAACAAAATAGATACACACACATTTTTGTACATAATATAAGTCATGATTAAATTTAAAATGTTTACCTAAGTAAAAGTTAAAATGCTTTGACTTTTCTTTTAATTTGAATTTTTGGAAAAAAAATGTAATCACATCATGGTACTAAGAAGGGAGTGAAGTGATGGACAAGGGAAAGAAGAGGGTGGGTATTGCATGTTTAATTATATGAGGGAGGTGATGCGTCACAAGATTATGGAGGGTAAGAGTCCAAGGGGTGAAAGGGTGATTCCTTTCGTTGCATATAAAAGTTATTTCTCTTTTTCAAATTTTCATTTTACTTTCACTTATTCATTTCAAAACTTTTATTTCCTCTTTCAAAAGCTACTTTCTCACTTTAAAGGCTTCCAAAACTTTCTAAGCTAAAAACAAAATCCACTTTTCCCTTCTTAAATCCTTTATAAAAATATATTTTCAACCCTTTTTCTTCCTTCTACACCTCCTTCCCTTCTAAAACAAGCCTAAACCCCACTCCTCCAACCAAGGCCGAACCTAAGAGCCCACTTCCCAAAGCAAAAGGCAAGTTTTCCCAAAGAAAACCAATGCTCGAGTGTTAGTGAAGAGTTTACAGTAACTCTAGTTTAATTCAGGTGATTTTTTGTGAGTAAAAGTCACACTTTTAAGAAGGTTTGAAACTTTGTTTAGTGGCTTAAATTGGTTGAATATTTGTTGATTGCTTGGTGAAAAATGATGTTGATTGTATGAATATATTTGTGTTTAAATGTAATGCTGGTACAGACTTGGAAATTGAAGTCAAAAGTTAAGTTTTAATTTGCAAGTTATGATTTTTACTTGTGTATATTAACTATGGCATTTGTTTATATGTACTAGCTTATGTATGGATTTAGTGAGCTAGAGGACAGTTAGCACTTGATTTGGGTTTGGGGTGACAAGGAAATCCCTTGGATTTAACTTGTTTTACTTATTTTAATTTCTAGAAAAATTTCACCGGTTTACAAACTTTACATTTAGTTTCTAAAAGTACTATACTATGTTATAAAGTAAGTTAAGGTAAAGTTAAAGGCTTTAAGAACACTTTGTATATAAACTAGTTTAAAGTTATGGTATTCGTAGTAATAGTTGCTATGGACGCAGCTTCGACAAAACGAACATTTTTGTTAACTAAAAGTGTTTTCACATTAAGTATTTTTTTTGAAAAAGTATTTGAACATACTTTAAGTATTAAAAGTTAATTGTTACTTAATAATTAAATAAGGGTTTTATGATTATTTAATTAATTAAGTAAAGATAATTAGTACTTAATTACTAGTTAAGGAATGGCAATAAGCACTTAATTATTATTTAAGTAAGATAATTATAGTTAGTTAATTAAGTAAGGGCTAATTAATTATTATTTAAGTAAAAGATAATTAATTATTTAATTATTATTTTAATAAGCTTTGATTATTTAATTGATTATTAATTAAGGGAGGTTTAATTTGGTAACTAATTTATTAATCAGGTAGGGCTTAATTATTACTCAATTATGCTGAGATTTAATTAAGATTTAGATAAAGGGTTTAAGTTTATTTTTTTAATTATTTAAATGAAGGTTTTTAATTTTTAGTTACTTTATTCCCAAGAATCGGTTTGTCTAGAAAGCAGCTTAATGGTTTAAACACAAGGGTTTCTCTTTGTCTATGCCATTAAGTAGCCAAACAAATATGAATAAGTTATACTAAAACATTGACACATTTTATTGAAAGCAAGTCGTCTATTATTTAGCATTAAAAGGCGATGAGTAGATTTTCCTATATTTGTGAGATCTAGAACTTGGTTTTCTAGACGAGGGATAGAGAAGTCGAATTGCCGAAACATGATAAATACAAGTGAGTTAATTTTGATAAATTGGTCATGATAAATTAAGCATATGGAAGATATCCTATCGTATACTTAACACCAAATTCCACAGTAAGGAAACTCGTCTCTATCCTGAGAAGTAAGAATGAACGTCAAGTCAAGGTTAGTTTTCTAACTTGTCCGACTTTATCGTTAATCAAGGGATGGTACTATTTGAAATCATGAAGTGGGGACAAATATATGATATCTTATTTTTCATATGCAAATCTATATACAACTCTGGTAGTGGAGTTATCCACTGTCGATAACTAAACCCTTTTAAAATTATCGAATATTGGCTCGAAGAGGCCGGGATCAGATAGCAGAGTTATCCGAAAACCACTTCGAACCTACATAAGCGTTCGAGTAACATCTGAAAGATCAAGGAATCGAAAACGAAGATCTTTGAAGTGTAAGGGCTACATGTTACTAATCTAGGGGGTGATTTTGAAATGAATATAGTAGAAGTAGTGTCTTTGGTTTCTTTATATCCTAAACAACTTGAATGGATGATTGCTAGCATGACATTGTCGCCTAGAAGGTGGTGTTAGCATTCCAAGTGGGATTGCTAAAAAAGGTATAGCGTAGACTCAAGCCTCACAACCAGGAATGAATAAAACATAGGATATGTAGTAGGGTTATATGGGTCGCACCTATTAGGGTATGGTCATCCTTGATCTAGATCGATATTTTTCTTTGTTATATGCTTTGGGGCCCAGTGCGGTTGTTTGCTACAACTGAAGGATGATCATATTTCAGTACTATCCAGTAAGGGATAGGTCAGTCATGTGTAGCAAGGGTGCAAGATGTTCTTGTTGACCTTGATACATTTTTCTAGAGGTGTACCGTGACAGACGGTACCCCAGTAGTCTTGTCATTGATGGAGTCCAATTTCCAAAAAGTGCATTTACAGACTTAGTTATGCTCAAATATGTTGTAATGTGAGATGCAAGCATTCCAAATATGTTATCTACTTACTTTGATCCCTAGACATTATCATAATATCACTGGATTCTCTATAGAAAGGATCTGGTTATTGCAAGGTAAAAGCCATCTGTGTTTATACGCGGTGTTGTCTTATAAGATACCTTTATTTTTAAAAGGATTTTACAAGTATAGTAATTTGATTTTCGGAGTTTAGTCACATCATACCTATGTCTTATCCAGAGCTTTATTTTCTTTCCTAAAAACTTGTGCACTCAATTTGTACAAGTAGCCAAGTAGTTCAGGTTTCTCACGATTGCATTTTGGAGGAGCATGGAGTAGGTGGCTTCGATAATAGCTAGCTACTTATTTTATTTTTCCACTGTGTATGTATATGTTTTGTATCAGCATTGTGTGGATATGCAGTTATAACTGTCCCTGACTGAAGTTGGTATTGGTGTTACTCTGATATTCATTTGGGAATAATGCTATGCATTATCTTATGTTGACTGTTATATGTGATTGCCTTGCATTATGATATTTTGTGTTTTCTTTTCTTCTTTTCTTTTCTTTTTCATCTTACCCCAACGGCTTGTCTTTTGGACACTTAAATGATCGACACATAAATATACAGATGCATTAAGTGTCATCTTTAGGTGTAAGATAGACGGATCATCAAAAATGGTTCATAGGTTAGGTTAAACGAACAGTAGACTTTGATAGGGGTCTACTCATCAGAGATAGAGTTAGTAATAGCCTAGAATAAGCTTAGTCTATGAGAGCGCACATTTGTAATTTTTATTCATATACATTCTTAAATTTTAGATCAGCTTTGATATGTTTGATTAGTACCCTTTCATTTAGATTATCTCATCTAAATACTCTAAAGGGTTATCTTACTATGTCTAGGTAGTAAGAATAAGCAATAGGACAAGACGAGGTAAAGGATCTAACGGCACCATGCCCATCAATGGTCATCCCCAAATGCTAGAAGAGTTGGAATAGTTGAAGAGGGACAGTGCCAGCATAGCCTCGTGTGAACTTTGCAGCTCTTTGCAAGGATTATACAAATCTGCGAGGAAGACGTTAAAGAGAACGAAATCCATCATCAAAGTATGGGTTTGGCAGTGTTCTTGTGAAAAGACATTTGAACGATTAGATATTTCGGATGAGCAAAAGCATTTCTCGGCTTCTTCGTAATTGCAAGAGGTAGTGGCAACATGGTGGACTCTGTTACAGCAAATGTACCAATAGATGATTTCTCTTGACATACAATGAAGGAAATATTTGAGGACCAGTTCATATTTGCTACTAGAAATACTCAGATGTATAGGAGTTTCTTGGATCTTAAGCAAGGAGACTTGTTAGTAGTTAAGTATGAGGCAAAGTTTAACGAGCTATCGTGATTTGGGCAAGAGTTGATCGAAACCCCTTCGAAGAAAAATAAGATGTTTGTGATGGGTATGAGGGAAGGCTTCCAAAAGATGATGACTTCGCATCTGAAGGGTTCTTTTATTGGTTTGGTAGATATGGCTCTGAGATATGAGGTTCTTGAGAAAAAGAAACCAGTAGCAGCACATATGTAAATACCAATAACCGAAATAAGAGGAAGTTTAGCAATTCAGGAAAGAAAAATGGAAAAGAAAGCCGGATGGAGGGGTGCATGAGGACCATTTCAAGGATTATGTTTGTAATAAGTGTAATCAGAAGGGCTACAACGCTAAGTTCTGCAAGAATTTGGATTTCAATGGCAGTAGGTGGGACCTGTCTCTCTAATGATTCAGAAGACGCTTTGCTACAACTATCAGCAACCAAAACATATGGTGAAGGATTGTCTATTGATGAAAAAGGACAACATGCCATGGTTTATGCTATTAAGGATGAACCGTCAACCTCGGCGGATGTGAAATGCAAAGGAGTTCTTGAAGGTACCTTGATGATTAACGACATTTTTGTTCAAGTATTATTTGATACCAGGGCTTCCCGTTGTTTCATTTCCTTCGAATTAGTAGATAAAATACAATTTTCCCTAAAATTTATAGAAATCCCTTTTATGTCTCTAACCCAATAGGAGTTACAACTAATCTATGTATGATCTATGAGGATGTGCTAATTACCTACCTTACCCACCATTTTTCTTATGACCTATTTGTCTTGGATTTAAAGGGTTTTGATGTTATATTGGGTAGGGATTGGCTTTTTGATTGTGTTGTAAGAATAATGTTTTTAAGAACTAAAATCGAGGAATTTGTTGAAGTATCATGTAAGGATACCAGCATGCTAATAAGTAGTTTTCTTTATGCATTGCAGTCAGCCAAAGAAAAGTTATGGTCTATATTAGTTTTAAAGATTTCCTTGATATTTTTGAGTCAGTTGACAATCTACCAATACATTAGGAGATTGAGTTTTGTATTGATTTAGTTCTCGGTGCAAGGCTTGTTATTCAACCTATGCGTATGATGGCCCCATGGGAGTGGATGGAGCTAATAAATTAACCCGATGATTTGTTAGGGAGGGGAATGATTAGACCAAGCCTTTCGAGTTAGGGACTGATGGTAGTCTTTGTAGAAAAGTTAGATGGTTCTTTAAGACTCTGTGTGGATTATAGGGAGTTAAATAAGCATACCATTTGGAATAAGTATCCTTTTCTCCTCAAAGATGACCTTGTTTTTACCAACTTCACGGCGCTCAAGTACTCTCCTAGATAGACCTAGCTACTGGATTTCACCAGCTAAGGGTAGTAGAGGATAACATAGACTAATTGCAGTTAGCGGACCGTACAATTTATTTGAGTGTTTGGTTATGCATTTTGGGCTAACCAATGCACCCGCGTATTTTATATATATATCTTATGAATCATATTTTTAGGGATTTTTCAATAAGTTTATGTTAGTCTGTATGACAATATCATTATCTACTCCAGATTGAGGAAGAGCATAAGTACCATCTGGAAGTGGTGTTAGAAACATTAAGGAAACACATTCTTAAGGAAATTTTTTCTATGTGTCACTTTTGGTAGTCAGAAGTAAGGTTTCTAAGGCATGTAATATCATGAGATAAAATTTCGATGGATCCAGCGAAGGTGGCTGCTGTTTAAGAACGGAAGACACAATAGACCCCCTACAAAAGTCCAAAGTTTCTTAGGCCTGGCCGTATTCTATAAGTGATTCATACAGAACTACTCCAAGATCGCCTTGCACTTGACTAAGTTGACAATGAACGATGAAAAGTTTGTTTGGACTCCAAAGTGCGAGGAAGCGTTTGTGGAAGTGAAGAAAAGGTTGACTAGTGCTCTCGTCTTGTTTATCCTAGATGGAGGAGAATTTTTGACTATTTATACTATGCTTGTGGAGTAGGTTTAGGGACATTTCTGATGCCGCACGGGAAGGTGATTTCTTATAAAAACAGGCAGTTGAAGCCTCATGAGAAGAATTATGCAACGTATGATTTGGAATTGTTAGTTTTCCTATTCGCTTTAAAGATGTGGAGACATTACTTGCTAGGTGAAAAGTTCGAGCTCTTCACGGATCACAAGTCCTTGAAGTATATTTTCACACAGAAGGATCTGATCTTGAGGTAGCAAGGGTGGTTAAAATTTCTGGTGGCCCACGATTTGGATATTTCTATATGTTAGGAAAAGCAAATGCGGTGGCAGACACTCTAAGTAGAAATGCAGCTTGAGATCTCTTGGAAGTTGCTCCGACCCTTCAGGAAAGGTTTGCAAATAAAAAAAGGGAAGATAGTCTTCTGGAGGAATTAATGCAAGGAATCGAAGAGGGTCAAAATTTGGGTTTTGAGATTGATAGCCGAGGTATTCTAAGGATAAATGTAAGGTTATGCATTCCAGATGTTGATGGACTTAAACACAACATTCTAACGGAATGCCTCAAATCAAAGTTGAGTATCCACCCTAGGCCTAATAAGATGTACAAGAATATGAAGAGAGTATTTTGGTGCCCTAGAATGAAGAGGGAAATCCCTATCTTTGTGAGCAGATGTTCGACCTGCCAGCAAATCATGGTTGACCACCAAAGAATTGCTGGGCAACGCCAACCCCTGGAGATCTCAAACTCGAAATGGGAACATGTATCAATTGATTTTATAGATGGTTTTCCAGATCTAGGAATGGGAATGAAGGTGTTTGGGTTATTGTGGATCGGTTGACAAAGAGTGCTTATTTTATCAAAGTAAACCCGATAAGGACTACATCATCATTAGCGGAGATTTATATAAAGGAGAACATCTGATTAAATGGAGTTCCAGTGAGCATATTAAGTGATCCAGATCCTATATTTACCAGCCATGTTTGGGAAGCATTACAACTAGCTTTGGATACAAAGTTAAGTCTAAGCACTGTCTACCACTCTCATATCAATGGTAAGACCGAGAGGTTAACTAAATCTAGGAGGATATGTTAAGATCATGCATCTTGGACTTAAGAGGATCTTAAGAAGATCATTTCACTTGGGTGGAAGTCTCCTATAACAAAAGTTAAAAGCTAGCATTGGCATGACGCCTTATGAAGCTCTTTATGAACGGCCATGTAAGTCGCCAACATGTTGGGTGGAGACCAAGATTCACAAGTGCTTGGACCGAATATGATCTGGGAGGCTAAGAAAAAGGTTTTTGTGATCAAGAGAAGGATGAAAGAAGCTCAAGATCGATCGAAGAGTGATGCATATCGGAGGAGAAGGGATTTGGAATTTATAGTTGTAGACTTTTCATTTGTAAAGATTTCACCAATTAGAGTTGCTTGATTTAGGAGAGCTAGGAAGTTGAGGCCAAGGTATGTTGGACCTTTTCGAACTCTTGAAAGGATTGTGTCACTCGCTTATAAAGTTGAGTTGCCAGAGAGGTTATAAAGGGTCCATAGTGTTTTCCATATGTCCATTCTGAGGAAGTATATGCACGACCCATCGCTGATCGTGGAGTCATCTGTGCGAAAGGATTTGGAGGTAGAATCGAACTTAACTATGATCAGACACTCAGTTCATATTGTGGATCGGGATGAGAAGAGACTGCATAATAAGATATTGAGATTGGTGTAGATTTTATGGAGTGAAGATCCCAAAGATTGTACTTAGGAGAAAGAGGGTAGTATGGGGAAAGCTTACTTTGAATTGATGCTAGAATAGTTGTTTGTATGGATTGTGTATGCACTGTGTGTGATGTAGTATGCTTAGTATATATCTTTTGTAAGGGTTTTATGATATAATATGTGCCCTTTTGAGTTATTTTGAGTTATCTTGTTATGTGCTAATTTCAAGACGAAATTCTTTTAAAGGGGAGAATGTAACGACCTCAAATTTAATCACTTTAAATATGAACATTTAATATATTTTTAAATAATTAATTAGTGGAATATATTACTCAAATAAAATCTTTTAAATAATAACTAGTGTGGCAAAATATTTTTCAAAATTTGTTTATAAAAATAATCAGATCGAAGAAAAATTGAACATGCGATCAAAAAATCGTTTTTTGTATTTTTAACTTTTCATCGTCTAAAAGTTGTCGAAAACATTGTGTACACAGGACTAGATTTATGCACACACTTATGTGTATAATATATGTTATGGTTAAAGTTAAAATGTATTAAAATGTCTACTTAAGTAAAAAGTTAAAATGGTTTGACTTTTCTTTTAATTTGAATATGAAAAGAAAGAGAAAATATGTTATTATCACAACGGAATACTAAGAAGAGGGCGAAATGATGGAAAAGAGAAAGAAGGGGGTAGGTATTGCATGTTCAAGGAGTAAAGGAAGGAAGTGATGATGTGTCACAAGATTATGGAGTGTAAGGGTCCAAGGGGTTAACAGGTAATTCCCTTACTTTATTTTTTATATAAAAGTTATTTCTCCGTTTTCAAATCTTTATTCTACTTTCACTTATTCATTTCAAAACTTTTATTTCCTCTTTCAAAAGCTACATGCTCACTTTATTGGCTTTTGACAAAATTTTAAATTAAAAAATTCCTCTTTTACCCTTTTAAATCCTTAAAAAAAAACTTATTTTAAATCCTCTCTCATCCTTCCATGCCTCTTTCACTTCTAGAACAAGCCAAAAACCCACTCCTCCAACTAAGGCCGAACCTAAGAGCTCACTTCCTAGAGCAAACGGAAGTTCTCCAATGAAAACCTAAGTTCAAGTGTTGGTGCAGAGTTTGTAGAAGTCCTAAATTGATTCGGGGGATTTTTGGTGAGTAACGCTAACACCTCTAAGAAAGTTTTAAATTTTATTTAGTGGATTAACTTGGTTGAAAATTTGTTAGTTATTTGGTGAAAAATGATGTTGATTTTATGAACATATTTATGTTTATATGTAATGGTTGAATGGACTTTGAAATTGAAGTCAAAAGTTAAATTTCAGTTTGTAAGTTATGATTTTTACTTGTGTATGTTGACTATGGCATTTTTTATATGTATGAGCTTATGTATGGATGTAAAATGCTAAAGGAAAGTTAGCACTTGATTTGTGTTTGAGATGAAATGGAAATCCCTTGGATTTAACTTGTTTTATTATTTTGATTTCTTGAAAATTTCCACAAGTTTACTAACGTAACTTTTAGTTTCTATAAATATTATACTATGTTATAAAGTAAGTTAAGAAAAAGGTAAAGGCTTGAGAAATATTTTACATATACAACTAATTTTATGTTATAGCATCGATAACTATAGTCGCTATGGATGTAACTTTGACAAAACAAATATTTTTGTAAGCTAAAAGTGTTTTCACTTTAAGAATTTTTTTTGAAAAAGTATTTCATCATACTACAAGTATTAAATGGTAATTATAACTTATTAATTAAGTAAGGGTTTTATGATTATTTAATTAATTAAATAATGATGATTATTGCTTAATTACTAGTTAAGTAATGCCAATTAGCATATAATTATTAATTAGTAAGATAATTATAATTACTTAGTTAAATAAGGGTTAACTAATTATTAGTTAAGAAAACGTTAATTATTTAATTAATTAATTTTTACTTATTTAGCTAATTACTAATTAAGGGAGGTTAATTTGGTAATTAGATTATTGATCAGGTAAGGCTTAATTACTAATTAATTATGTTAAGATTTAATTATTATGAACTAAAGGGTTTAAACTTATTTTTTTAATTATTCAAATATATGTTTTGAATTTTAATTACTTTATTTCCATGGATCGGTTTGTATAAAAATAGCTTTCTTTTTCAAAGAATGGTTTTAATACAAAGGATTCTCTTTGTCTATGCCATTAAGTAGCCAAACAAATATGAATAAGTTATACTGAAACGTTGACACGTCTTATTGAAAGTAAGTCGTCTTGTATTTAGCATTCAAAGCCGATAAGTAAGTTTTGCTCTATCAATGAGATCTAGAACTTGGTTTTCTAGAAGAGGGATAGAGAAGTCGAATTTTAGAAACATGATAAGTACAAGTGTGTTAATGTCGATAAATTGGTCATGATAAATTAAGCATATGAAAGGTATCCCATCGTATACTTAACACCAAATTCCAAAGTATGGAAAGTCATCTCTATCCGGAGAAGTAAGAATGTACCTCGTGTCAAGATTAGTTTTCTAACTTGTCTGACTTCATTGTCAATCAAGGGATAATAGTGTTTGAAATTGAAAAGTGGAGATAAGTATAAGATTTTTTTTATTTTTCATATGCAAATCTATACACATCCTTGATAGTGGAGTTGTCCACTATCGATAACTTGACCTTTTAAAATTATAGAATAATGGTTCAAAGTGACCAGGATCGAGTAATATAAGATATCCGAAAACCACTTCGACCCAATGAAAGCACTTGAATTGGTAAAATCTAAAAGGTTATAGAATCGAAGATGAAGATCTTTGAAGTGCAAGGGATATATGCTACTAACCTTGAGAGTAATTCTAAAATGGATGTAACAAAAGCAGTGCCTTTGGTTGTTCATATCCTGAACAACTTATGTAGACGAATGCTAACATTGCATTGTCAATTGGAAGGTGGTGTTGGCATTCCAAGTTGGATTGCTAAAGAAAGGTAAAGCATAGTCCCAAGCTCACAACCAAGAAAGACTAAAACAAGGGATGTACAATAGGGCTACGTGGGTCACACCCATTAAGGTAGGATCATCTTTGATCTAGATTGATATTATTTCCTTGTTGTATGTTCTGAGGCCCAGTGTGGTTGTTAGCTACAACACGACATGATCATATTCGATACTAAGCAGTAAGGGGTAGGCCGATCTTGTGTAGTAGGGGTGAAAGATGTTCTTGTTGACTTCGGTACATTTTTCAAGAGGTGTGTTGTGACAGGCGATACCATCGTAACCTTGTCATTGACAGAACCCAACTTCCAGTAAGTGCCTTTATGGACATAGTTATGCCCAAATATATTGGATTGTGAGATGCAAGCATTCCATCTTTGTTATCTATTACTTTAATCCCTAAACATTATAATAATATCACTGTATTTTCTACAGAAATGTTTTGGTTATTGTAAGGTAAAAACCCGTCTGTGTTTATGTGCGGTGTGTTCTTATGAGATACCATTATTTTTAAAAGGATTTTACAAGTTTAATAATTTAGTTGTTTGGAGTTTACTAGCACTAAACCCATGTCTGACTCGGAGTTTTACTTTGTTTTTCTAAAACTCTTGGGTATTCAAATTTGTTTGAGTAGCGAAGTAGTCCAGGTTTCTTACGAATGCTTTTTGAAGGAGCATGAGGCAAGTGGCTTCGACGTTAGCTATCGACTTATTTTATTTTGCCACTGTGTATGTATATATTTTCTATTAGCATTGTGGGTACCATTATTTATAGCCATGCTAAGCTGAAGTTGGTATTTGTGTAACTCTGATATTCATTTAGGAATGATGCTATATATTATCTTATGTTGACTATTATATATGACTGCCTTGCATTGCAGGAATCTTTGTCTTTATTTCTTCTTCTCTTTTCTTTTACTTCTTACATGCTACTTGTTTTTTGGAAACTTAAATAATCGGCACATGAATACATGGAAGTATTAAGTGTCATCTGTGGATGCAAAAAAGATGGATTGTTACAGTTCACCCCAATTCTCTTCATCAAAACTATGTCACGTTATGACTTATGAAATTTGGCTTAGGGAAAAATTCCAATATCATCCAAATACAACTCAGTTTGTCCAAACAAAAAGAAATACTTGGTTCAATAATAATGTTTATTATTATCAGTACCGCTTTGTCCAGAAACTTTGACTTTCAGTTGACTATAGTTGACCGTGATACCTGTGCAGTTAAAACCCCACTAATGTCCCACAAAGTCTCCACTATAACGCATAGCCCTCTTCGAACTCTATGCATTAGCGCTATTTAACGACAGATCCACTTTAAGCCCCACTATATCCCGTTATACCCTATAAATTAAGACTTTCTAATATCCACTTTAGCAATATTAATATACAAATGTTGATTTGACTAAATCTCTTTAAACCAAATCAATAAAGTATGGGTAAAGACCGAATTTCAAGGCATAAGTGCTTAGTATAAGTTAAAAATCCATTATAGTGAAGTCTACATAAACCATGACATTATTTGTTTTTGTTATATAAGATTAAACAATATTTCATTTTTCTACAAAAATTATGTGAGAATGTGAATAAATTAACTTTAAATTTTTGGTCTTATATCTAATGAACCTTTTTGCACCTCTACTATTTTCTGCTATATCCCATATTATATCCATTATAACTATTTGCACCTCCATGCTAAGTGCTTTAGCTACACAACGTGATACTAACATCTTATAATCAAGGAGATGAATTCTATATTAAATAGAGTTTCAATTTCAATGCTTCAACTCAAACCCAATTATAGTCGCTTGATAGATCGTCGTGCCATGATTTAACTATAACCAAAGTGAAGTATCGAAGTTGAAATTAAACGGTATTCTCAAGTCAAGAGAAATGCGTAATACCATCGCTTAAGGATTTCCTGTTTGGCATAGTTATTATTAATTAATAGGAAACTATATAGCGCGTTATTCCATAGTTATCCTATAACACCCCATAAAAATTAATAAGAAATAAATGAATTAATTAAATAAGGTATGGCTAAAAATGAAAGTTTTGTAAAAATTAGAATTCGACCATGAAATTTATGCTGTTGCGCTTGTGGTGCTTTTCTGATCAGTTTCCATATATAATGTTTTGAAAACGGAGCTCAAATGAAAAGGTTAAAGACATTTGATGTTTTCGAAGTCAAAATAATCTAAATAATATTCAAATTCAAATAAATAATTAATTATAAAATTTGAAATTTGAAATGTAACAATTGTTAGACTTAGGGTTAAGTAAACATTAAAATTAACATTAATATTTAAATATAATTCAGGAAATAAATAAATAAACAACTTCAACAAATTAAATGTTCTTTGAATAGGTTAATCAGTCGACCTCTCCCCAGGACTAGTTGACCGCTAGTGATCGACCACCTAAGGTAGAGCAGTCGATTGACGAATGATGGCGGCGGCTAGGATTTTATGTATTTGAACTGACCGGATTTTATTATTGTAAACTGACATAAATTCGACGGTTCTAGTGCTTTCTAAGCACTATAAATAAGAGCACAATCCACTCACTTTTGTTCACAAATTAATTTGGAAACCAAGCGAATCTCTACCTGTCTCTTTCCTCAGAGACTTAGAAAATACTCCAGGGTTTTAGGTAAGAGATTTTAGACGTTAATTATTTAGTTTATAATCCTTTTCTCCTCCAATCCTTAAATTTCCAAATCTAATTCATATACAATTCTCTTGTATATTTTATTAAGGAGAGATCTATAAGACATCAAAGTAGGTGTATCAAACCAAAAAAGGGTAGAGCTCAGGACTGGTTATGAGTGGAAATCTTAGTCTTCTTTGTTTTAGTAATTATATACTACAACTTGGATTTTATATATTGTGCAATTTTGTTTATGAAAACATCAGACTAAAACCCTAAAATTCCCCTAAAGCAAAATGTCAATATTTAAGTTAAAATCTAAATTATTCTATACTAAAATAATGGAATTTTGTAAAAATAGCAATTTTATTGTTTGCATTCTATTCCACTCTTTATCTTTTTCTTTGGATATGATTAAGGGTTTTGAAAAGAATAAATTAGAAAGTAAAGTGTAAGGTACCAATTTTTTCATTCGTAGTTTGCACCGCCTATTTCGCAATTTAAATGGAAATTACCTCTTTGTAAGAAGTTGAATAGAGCGTAAAAACATTTGAATTGTAATTTTTTTAATTACTTTTTATTCTGCTATTTTAGTTTAAAATAAGCCTGGTATGGATATTATTTTATCTAAGTTTGTTGATTGAATTGTGGATATTAGATATATGGTATATTTGTTGATAATGAATTGAACCTGTATAAATCTGAACTTTTAACATTTAAATGTTAGTTTAGAGCGAAATCTCCGCATACTTAGAAATATTTTAGGCACGTGTATGTGTGTATTATCATAAGTAACGTATAATTACAATATAATAATTATGTAGTTAATAGGTTATCAATTGTCATTAAATCCCCTTAAATTGTAATGGAAAAATAAGAATTTTCTAATAAGGCCTTGATATGGACTGCAGTGAGATATGTGATAATATGTTAAGAGATTGATATAGATTATGACTAATTTATAGGGATGCGAGGTCAATCAAAAGCATACAGAAGTCTACCCAGCTGATATGGCTACCAGCAGTGCGACTTTAGGGCTGATTTGAGAAATCGCTTATAATAAGTACCCATGGAGGACGTGATGATCATGTAGGGTAAACCTATCCAATTAATCTGGCTACTAGTACCTACGAATAGTCAGACCAATGTGAGACGTCACGTTTCAGTTACGTGTCATAATACGAAGGACCTACTTTAGGGTTGAAGGTATTGAGTAGCTGGTTAAGGGGCTGTCTCTTCCTATGAAAGAAGTATTAAGTTGTCAGAGTCAGTGGTTAGGCATAATAGAGGATATCTCAAGAAGGGTCCGCTTTAGATTTGAATTATTATGTGGCTTGAAGAGAATCCATGCACTATTAAGTAGATGGTACCGAAGAGGAGTCCACCATGAGATATGTATTAAATGGTGGGGGCCTATCTTGAATGAGTATCAAATGGTCAGAGTCTGCCTAGTTCTTGTTAAAAAGGTATTAAGTGGCTTGGGTGCTGTCTCTTACATTGTTAGGACATTATTGATGATAGATATGGGTTATTGGATTGAAAGAGTAATGGTTATGGAATTGGACTGGGTAAGCCTTAGGGATTACTGGTGGACTTATAATATGGTTAAGATACGCAAGACATGTTCTTATTTAAATTACACTATCCAAGTACTGTTATAGAAAGGTTCGAGATTTTATTCCACAAACATTGTCATTCTGACTCCCTTCTCATTACAACATATGTTACAGATGATGATGTAGATTTTCAGAGATGGTGGCAGTTATTTAGCTATTTGTGTTATTCTTTATTTCTGATGAAACATGATGTATTAAGATATTGTACCACGAATATTTGGTGTTGTTATGAGGAATTATGTTGTTGTTGTTTTTTACATTTGAGTTTTTAATGAATGGGTACTGCTTTGTTATTATATTTTATCCTTCCACTATAAGATTCAAAACATGTAGATAGATAGTTCTATGTATTGTTTTTTAGATCAATTTTACCAACCAATAGCCAGTTTTGGAATGGATTTGAGGTTTGATAAGCCTTTTATGGATCAAAAATTAGGCTTGTTTCGAGGTGGGTTTTTACATTTGGTATCGGGGCCTAGGTGACCCAATCAACGTGGATAGGCATAGTATGAGTGGCGTACTTGTTGTTTTCGAAATTATTTTCAAAAACCCTACTCTACACACACACACACACATTCTCTCTTGGAACATACGCAAACACTAAGTAAACCTTATTTCATCTTATAATACTATCTTAGGAAATTATAACTAAAAGTTTAACCTACATATATAGACTATGGCTAAAAATCATTCTTCCATGACTAGGAACCATTCCCAAAAGATAACCAATATCCGAGGGATGCTTCGATGATTCCGACAATACCTCAAGCATGTAGGACAAGTTCTTATCCCTCAACCTGCTGCACCAAGGGCACCCTCTGCTCTGCTTGCTAAAGCAGCACCATACCCCATAGATTTCCCAAAGATGTGCAAGGATTTCCAAAACATAGATCAAAGGGTGTATTTAGGAGCAAAAGGTTTCATGGAGATAAAAGCATGGATAAATGATTGTGAGAGGATATTTCGGGAGCTTAGTTGGGAGGACCATATTAAGCAAAGTATGACGGCTTGACACCTTAAAGGAGAGGCCTTAGATTGGTAGATGATTATAGCTGTGGATAATGAGGGTAGAATTATTACTTGGGATGGAGTTCAGAAACAATTTGCGTTGTGATTTATGTTCGGCCTAAGGTAAGCTTGCAGTTAGAGAGATTTCTATAGCTTAGGAAGGAAGACTCGCTCTGAAGGAATATATTAGTAAATTTACATAAATAGCCATTTTTGGAGTTTAGTACCTACATGAGGAAGGCCATGAATTTTTTCAAGGGCCTGAACTCCTCACATAGAAAGTTGTTATTGACTCATGTACCCATTGGTACTATATATGATACTTTGGTTGAGATGGCTTTGCCCCAAACATCTAGTTTAAAGGAGAAGGAGAAGGAGAAAGCAAGACCTACTCAAAGTTAAGGAGGATCCAAGAAGGGAGGCTTTTGGGCGAATGAGAAGACGAAAGGGAAGTTCAAAAAGGAAGGGCAAAGTGCGCAAGTCTAAACCATTAGGTTGTTCCCATCTCGAGTAGACCACCATCTAAAGACAAATAGATGGCTGCAATGGAAGGTATAACTTTTATTTTTGGGAATACAATTTATAATCTATTCAACTGTGGGGCATCGCATTCATCCATAGCTAGGAATGTAGTTAACTCCTTGAGTCTTTAAACCCAATTATCACCCACCTAATAATAGTCTCAAATCCTATTGAGGGGTCGACACATCTTTCTTCAATTTGCAAAGACCTCGTTGTGGACATAAGTAACGTTGATTTCATAAGTAATGCATATATTCTTAATTTTGATAGGTATATACTTATCTTAGGAATGGATTAGTTACCGTTCTATGGAGTTGTCTTAGATTGCGATAGGATTGTTGCATGGTTAAAAAGTCGGAAAGGGTGAGAAGTATATGTTCATTGTACACCCTAAAACCTTGTTGAGTTAAGCAATGAACCTATCATAAGATGAGCTCTTATCCATACCAGTAGTTCCAGACTTCCCTGATGTCTTTGAAGAAATATCAAGTCTCCCACCCCTTAGGGAGATCGAGTTTAGGATTGATTTAGATAAGGACACTAGATCGATCGCTCTGCCATTAGAGCACATGGCCTCCAATGAAATGGCAAGAGTTCAATAATTAGATCTTGGAGTTTTTGCCGAAAGAATCCATCCCAAAGCATACTTCGGAATAGGAAGCCCCTATTGTCTTTGCTACTAAGGCAAACAACACATTAAGGTTATGCACCAATTATAGAGAAATCAACAAGTTAACGAAGAAGAATAGGTATCCCTTACCTAGGATAGACGATTTATTCGATCAGCTTATGGAAGCTAAAATCTTATCCCAATTGGACTTGGTGACTAGATTTCATCAATTGAGGATAGTGGATGACAGCAAACCAAAGGCCACATTTCACACCTCGGATGGGAGTTATAAATGGGAAGTGATGCCTTTTGAATTGACGAATGACCCTCGCATACTTTATTGATTTGATAAGTAGGATATTTAAGGGTAACAAAATAACTTTTTTTGTAGTGTTTTTTGATGACATTTTAGTGTTCTACAAGAGTGAAAGAGAGCATGAAAATCACTTAAGGGAGATACTAGAGACTTTGAGAAGGCTCCAATTAAAATCCAAATTCTCAAATGTCACTTTTGAAAGAAGGATGAGATTTTTTAGACATCTAGTTTCTTAGTATGGGTTAGTAGTGGACTCCGCAAAGGTCGAAAATATTCAAGGGTAGAAGGTTTCAAAGTGCGGCACATAGGAAAGGGGTTTTGTCGGGTTTGTAGGTTACTAGGGAATTCATAAAAGACTTTTCAAAGATAATAGTCCCTTTACTTAACTAAAAAGAATCTACTCTTTGCATGGGATTAAAAATGCATAGAAGCATTAGAGAAGCTAAAGGAACTATTAACAAGTGCATTGGCACATACTATTCTCGATGGGACAAAACCTTTTGTAGTATACACGGACGCTTGCGGCATATGATTAGGAACACTTCTTATATTGGAAGGAAGAGTGATAGCTTATGCTAGTAGGCAATTAAAGGTACAATGAGAAGAGATACCCAACTCATGATATAGAGTTAGTGGCTATTGTTTTTTCCTTGAAAATGTGGAGGCATTATTTTTTTGAGGGAAAGGTTTGAGTTGTTCATCGACCACAAACCACTCAAATATCTATTTTTCCAAAAAGATTTAAATCTTAGGTAGTAAAGATGGATGAAGTTTATAGCATCTTATGAATTTGAAATAATGTATACCCTCGGAAAAGGGAATGTTGTCGCCGAAGCCCTTAGCAGAAGGCATGCTACTTTAGGTGCTATATTTGAGTGGAGGCAGTTAGAGTTTCTCTTGAATTTCAACTTCCAACCGCCAACAAAACCCACTCCAGGTTATTTTGAAACAATGGAGGTTAGGCCAGCATCAATGGACCGCACTAGACTTGAGCCAAAGAAGTTAGTGAGATAGTAGAAATTTTAGGTACGCCAAGTAGATTAGAACGTTTCCCCCACATCAATATATATATGCAGTTGACGAGAATGGATGTTTGAGGAGAGATGGATGCCTTTGTGTTCCAATGATTGATAATGTTACGGAGCAAGTGTTTATGGAGTGTCACCATTAAAGGATGAACATTCAACCCGAAGGAGATAAGATGTATAGGAAATGAAGCGAATTTTCTATAGATCCAGAATGAAGAGAGAGTAGCGAAATTTGTTTCTAGATGTTTGACATGCCAAAGGGTAATGGATAAACAAGGGAAGCCCAAAGGATTTTTATTGCCATTAGAGATCCCGACTAGGAAATGGGATCATATATGGACTTCATAGATTGGTTACCTAGGAGCCAAAGAGACAATGTAGCAATTTGGGTCATAATGGATAGACTCACTAAAAGTGTCCATTTTATTCATGTTAGAGCAATAGGACCACAACATCGCTAGCACATATATACATCAAGGAAGTGGTCGACTTCATACAATTTTGGTTAGCATCATTAGTGATAGAAACCCTTTATTTACTAGCGATTTTTGAAGAAGTTTGCAAGTAGCTTTGGAAACTTTTTTGAATCTTAGCACTACTTACCACATGTAAACCAATGATTAAACCAAAAGGGTGAATAAGATCTTAGAGGATTTTTTGAGATCTTGCATCATGGACTTTGGAGGACATCAGGGGTAGCATCTACCTTTAATCGAATTTTCTTGTAATAATATTCACCAGGCAATGATTGGTATGGCACCATATGAAGCGATTTATGAGAGGCTATGCAAATCACCAAATTGTTGGTGGGAAATCGCTGAAAAAATCCTACTCGGGCCAGATTTAATTTGCAAGACTTTGGAAAAGGCCGAGTTGATTGAGCAGCGTATTAAGACGTGCAAGACCGCTAGAAATCCTAAGCGGACAAGAGAAGAAAGGAGGTGGGGTTTGAGGTTGGATACATTGTGTTTATCAAAGTTTCCTCTCTTTGGAAATTCATGAGATTTGGAAAAAAAATAGGAAAACTTGTTTACGCATGGAGATAATAGATAAATTGGTAGGAGTCGGTGCTGTTCTTAACATTTCACAGTTGAGGCAATGCCTTCATAGCAAAACCATCGTGATAAGCCAAATCAATTGGGGGAAACTGAGATGGAGCTAATAGCATCCCATGCCACACATGCATTGTGGAGCATAGAACTAGGAAGCTTTGGTACAAAGAAATTAGGATGGTTCGAGTACAATGAGGAGAGAACCCGGCGGAAAGCACATAAGAAACTGAAAGAAGAAAGATTTCTTTCTTAAGCTTTTCACTAGCAAACTTCACTCTCTAAAATTTGGTTTTGGTTGAACTGTGGTTGCTAGATTAGATGATAGGAGATGGTTTCACACTTTTCATTATCAATTTGCACTAATATATATTTTTTATGCATGTTTAAGATGCTTGCATACATGTCTATTTGTCATGATCATACACTCACGCTAGGATTAAGCTCATCTATAGTATGTCTGCATACATAATCACATTACACTTTTGGTTGAGTAGATGAATATGTAGACAACTTGGTTGCATAACATGGATGTTTATTCCGCAATATGTTGCCCGTTCTTTGTGGAGATTCCACGGGCAAAATCATAGGGGGACCCCACAAAAATTAATAAGAAATGAATGAATTAATTAAATAAGATAAGGCTAAAAACTTGAGATTTTGTAAATTTCAATTTGAACATGAAATTTATAGTGTTGCGTTTATGATGATTTTTTGATCAATTTACATATAAAGTGTTTTGAAAATAGAGCTCAAATGAAAAAGTTATGGATGTTTGAAGCTTTTAGATTCAAAATAATTTGAATAGAATTAAAATTCAAAATAAGTAATTAATTCAACTGTTTGAAATTTGAAAAGTAATGGTAGTTAGACTTAGGGGTTAAGTAAATGAAAAATTAACGTCAACATTAAAATTTAATTCAGGAAATAAATAAATAAATCACAACAACAAATTAAACGGTCCTAGAATAGGTGAACCGGTCAACCGATCCTTAGGACCACTTGATTGCCAGTGGTCGACGGCCTAAGGCAGACCGATCGACCAATGAACAATGCTAGCAGCTAGGGTTTTGTGCATTTGAATGGTCTGGATTTTATTGTTGTAAACCGACTTAAACCCAACATTTCTAGTGCTTGCTAACCACTATAACTAAGAGACCCCTCAATTATACTCCTAGTGTTATTTTGGGAACAAAGCGAAGCTGTAACGACCCGGAAATTTTAACGATTTTTATAATGTAATTAACTAAATTTTTCTTGAATATATATGTTAAAATTTAGCAATAAAATTTTGATATTTGGTATGCGTCTATTGAAGGATAGCGGATGATAGATTTTCATTGGAATGTATATAAGTTTGTTCTGTTGTGTAATTTTAAATTTTAAATCAGTTAAATTTGATGAAAATAGAATATTTTGAAAACCTGAATATTTTTATATAAGAAAAATATTTATCATTTTGTGAGCGAGACATCATATTGCATTCTGTGAAATTTGGACAGCTCTAGTCTCGTTCATCTTATGTTTAGCAAATTAGCAGCAGTTTGGCAGCAAAATATCAAGTTTTGGCAGGATGTTTATATCTCCCATATTTGTGTACCATTCTGTTCGTCTCATCGTGACGATCTCCGCAGTATATTCATTTGTGCATTCTGGCGTACGGTACATGGCGAAACCTATGGAACGGTTAACCGTATCGATACCCATTTTGGTTTTCTGTGTCCTTTCATTTGTTTCTCAGGAGAAACCAATGGTCAGTAACCTTAAATATTCACTGAATTCAACTTCTGACTTTTCATTTCCTATTATTTCAATATATATATTTCCGGTTCTTTAATTTCATCCCTTCGTTCAATTCTATACATAGCTTCAAATAAATTAATAAATATGTTGCTTTATAGCCCGAAGCCTGCTTACCTCCATGATATTGTTACGTCTCCTTCCCTTCCTTTTTCCAAAGCCGACCATCTTCTCTTCCTTTTTATTTATATAAAAAAAATATAAACATAAAGCATTCATATAATTATATAGGAGAAGTGTGTGCATCATCTTTTTGCAAACCTAGCCTGCTCGTCTTCGTGTTTTTCCAGTTGCTCATTCCCTGAACACACCTTCACCTTGCCGAACCATCAAAAGCCCATCACCAATGAGCTATTCGAACACCTGCTATCCCTCCACCCTCCACAATACAAGAAACCGCCTGCGCCACATCTTCACTTGCAGCCCAAGGCCGCCAATGTAATCCTTCTCCCCATCTCAGCCGCTTAGCCTGATCGCCCCACTTCCATCCTCTGCAAACTCCACCTGAGCACGCAACTCCAACTGCCTTGCTCGATTCGATCATCACCAACCTATCCACGCATCAACAACTTCCCTAGCAACCCGAACACCGCTTCCCTTGGCCGCAAGCAAGCCTTTCCCTTAGCCTTCACTTCCCTGCACTACACAACAACCACCGAACGCCTTCCTGAACCACCATAGCCACACTCCAATACCTCCATGCTCGAAGCGGCCTCAACCTCGACAGCCACTAATGTGAACACCCCACGCATTAGCAGTACCTCCTTTCCCCTATCACTGAACCCTGTCCACCACTGATCGCAGCAGTTTCCTACTTCGGCATCGCCTCTCAACCAAGCAGCTACACCACTCGACCATGCCCCACCTTGCTTCCTGATTCGCTACCCCACACCCGCCTGTACATCACCCTATAGCCTGTTCCAAAGTTAGCCTCCTCTTGTATATTATATAAGAATTTTTTTTGAAAATTTTATATGTGTTTTAATAAATATTGATATAAATATGGATATTTTAATTTTAATAAATGTTTTAAGTATTGATTTTTAAACTATAAAATATTTTGAAAAGTATATATATAATATGCTTATTTTAATATTTTGAAATAAACTTTAATGATTTTAAACATATATAGATATTATGTTTAGATTTGTATTTAACGAATTATGAAAATATGGGCTTTTATTAAATATTGACTTTAAAATTATAAGATGAAGATTTTCATTTTTAAATATGTGTTTTAATTTAATATTGACTTTAAGAAAAAAAATTCCATTTATATCAAGCTAATTTTGTTGTGTTTTATCCATTCTTAGTTTTCATCTTTGCTTCATTCGTCGAATTCGTGTTCTTCGTGCTGTGTTGTGGAATTTGTGCTTAGAATCATAGCTTCTTATGTTGACTTTTCCCTGACCTCGAAAGGCGAGCAACCACTCACAATTATCATTCTTATATTTAGTAGATTTAGTTCATATGAAATGACGATTGAAATATGTTGTTAAATTTGAATTATTGGTTATTTAAATTGTTAAATATGATATGCCATTATCTGCAATTGTTTGTCTATGACATATGACACCATAACTTGTTGTCTATATTATATTTAATTTGTTAATGATGATATATGTCTTCTATTGATATGCATGTTATTTTATAATATAATTTTATTGTTCTCACCCTGCAAATTCCCCAATTGTTTAAGAAATTCCTATGGGTTGAATTGATACATGCCCGGCCGATAATATAGATTAGGGAAAATCGTTATGGGTTGAAATGATTCATATTCGAATGATAATATAGATTAGAGAAAATCAATATGGGTTGAAATGATAAACCAAATATATTTCATTAATTTTTGAAATTTTGGGGTCGCGCGTTGAAATGATATATACCCATAAATATTAAATTATTGCGGATTGAAATGATAAATATATGTATCACATGACCATAGGATAGAAAATTATATACAGACATCGTTGTTATATTTTATAAAAACGATTTCCAAAGTTTTGAAATAAAAAATATGAATTTTAAATAAATAGTGATTTTTAAATATAATGCAATTTTTTTTTAAATATATGTGCAAAATTTTGATTTTTGAATTCTATGTTTGGAAATTTTAAATTTATAAGTTAAGTTTTGAAAGATATAAATTTCTAGATTTTACATATAATTTTATTATTTTTAATAAATATATAAATAAGATTGTATACAATATATTTAGTAAAATAAGATTTAATTTAATAATAATTAATATAATAAAATTTAATAAGAATTTAATTTAACTAATATATATAATATGTTTTAATTAGTGGAAATTAGCCATAAGGGCTTCTTTAGCAACTGCAATTAGTTTTTAGGACACACAACTGAAATAATTATTTTTAAGGACAAAATGCAAAATAATTAGTTTCTAAGGTCCAAAAACCTATGAAATTATGTCCTTGAAAGTAATTGGACTGCTAACTTTGTCCTTAAAAGTAATTATTCTGTTGACTTTGGCCTTGACATTAATTTTTGCGGATGTGTGTCCTAGAAACTAATTGGACTTCAAAGTTTGTCCTTATAATGAAATGCCTCTTTTAATTATTTATTTACAATTTATAGTAGTATTTTAAAAAAGATTTGGCAATAACTTTTAGATACATATAATATGTTTAAATATTTATTTGAATTTATGTTATTATTTAAATAGATTTTGTAATAACTTTAATAAAATTTAGGTCGAAAAGATAAATTTAGTTGACGTGTAGATTGATTGATTTATGAATTGAATTTCATCGGTATTAGTTTGAAACTTATTGATTTTGAGATTTTTAAAAATATGATTTTATAACTTGATAATTGGATTTTTGATAAATGGTGAATAAACGAATATTTTCAAATTTAAATTGAATTAAAATTGAGTATCTAGTATTGTTTTAAATTTGTAATTTTAGATTTAAATTAAATGTTATTAAAAATGATTAAGTGAACATTTTTAAATTTAAACAAAATTTAAAGTTTAATTTATGGAAATGTAAATAAAATTTATCAAATTGAGTTATTGTAAAATTGTTTGAATATGCAAACCTTGAAACCTATTGAATTGGAAGTTGTTAAAATTTATAGTCCAAACCTAGATTTGAAGTTGATATAAATTGAAAATGGTTTTAATGAGAATTGGAATTGAACCCTTAACCTTTTTAGTTGAAATTGTTGAGCTGAGATTGATTTAAACTGTATTTTTGGAATTAAAGTTGATTTGAATTTATTTGTGAAATTGGAAGAAACTTATAGCTTGAAACTATTTTCGATATATATATATATATATATATATATATATATATAAAATCTATAACCTATTTTAAATATATAAACTATTTTTAATTTAACTATTTCAATAATTATAAACTATTTTAAATAATTAAACTATTAGGTTGGAACAACTATGATTTGGATTTGATAGATTTAAATGCGAACATTTTGATATGATGATTTAAACCATTTGTAGTTATGATTTTGAAGGTGATATGATTTCGAATGTGAATATGATTTTGAAAGTGAAATGATTTTGAAATGAATATGGTATTTTGGTATGGTGTATGAACTATTTAAAATATAAAATGACCACAGTGTGAAATAAGTATTTGGTTGTTAAAGAGATCGGGATCAGATATTGGTTTACTCTCTGCCAATACCAAAAACCACTTCAACAACTATATATGTGGTGGAGAATCCAGAACGAAGTAGGATGGTTTGGCGACGACTCTATATGAGTATTACCGCAACCTTGACTCTTGCAAGTCAGCTTGTTATGACTAGAACATGAGTTATACCTGGGCCAAGTGAGGTCGCACCTCTGATCAAGCATGCTTCTTTGATACCATTCTATTAATTTGTGATTTGATTGGGTGCACCTGTGGTTAAGGGAGTGTGTCTCGAGGTGGGCGGTAGTAGCTGCTATGCGTTACCACTAGCCTGGTTCTGCAAAATGGTAGAATCCTACCCTAGGCATTACCTCGCATGCCTTGCCACATGCCTTATCACGCCTTCTACGAGTTTTTTTCGTGTTGTACCTATGCAGTGCTCCCCGATAGCCCACCGGTTTAGTGGAGTTTACAGTACTGTATAGACTACGACTTTTATATAGAATGTGTTAAGGGGAATATGGGTAACGCCTGAACGCTATTTTAATATTTTACTTTACTATAGACATTATATATATAGCATATTGTATTATGTATATAGATAGTTTAACGGATCCTTAAAGGATGGGAATCCCAAACATCCTTTAAGTTATTAGCATTTCACTTGGATATTTCATTTGAGTTGATTTACTTGCATAAGGATGTTAATCCTGACTTGAGTGCCACAGCATATGAGACTCACCTTTGGAGCTTAGAGATTTGCTTTATGATCTGTCTTATATCTAGTCAGCTTTCGGTTATTCCAGATATTTCCATTGTTCCTGTTCGGAATTGTCAGTTGCTTTTGTATTATTGACTTCTATGTATTGGGGATTCCAGTTGTACTCTGTTTTTAAACTCTGATTTTCTATAGTAACTTCGTGAACTACTATTTATCTATTCTGCTGCTTATTATTATATTACTCTGTGTTTGTAATTCTATGATTGATTTGTCTACTGTACATGTTAAGTTTTCCAAATATAAATTAATAGTCTGTTGTTTTGTACAATTCAAGTCTGACATGTGTTGATGATTGTCGATTTGAATAGTTCGAAGTAGCAGGTCGTTACAAGTGGTATCAGAGCTCTGATTCAGGAAAAGATTAGCATATGGAATAAAAAATCATTAGAGATAGGGTAATAATACCCTAGAATGAGTAAAATTAATTACAGAATCATCTTCGTTCGAGCTTGAAATTCTTTGTTAGGATCCTCTTTGATTTGGATTTCTTTTGAATTTCCAAACTTTCCCTTTGTTCTGAAATCCATTCTTGTCTTTCCCTATTCATGTTCTTCTTGATATTGGCGTTAACCCGCCTTTTGAAAAGTTAACATGTAGGTGGATTTAACCCACTTGACTGCATAATGATCGAAGTTGGATTGTCATAGATAATAAACATAATGATGAGGCCAGGATATAGCATTGTCGACGAACGAACAGTACAAGATGTTTAAAATATGATTTCGACAAAAATCTAGTAGCTTTAAGTTGCTTGGAGTTTGCTTTTAGTCACCACCATGTTTACTTCGGGTTTTCAGGCAGGCTACTTGGGACCCAAGAAGGGTTTGCTTCGGGTCATTGATGGATTGGCATACTTACAAGCTATTTCAAGTCATCGAATACCACATTTCGAGTCAGAGACATGTTTATTTCGAATCAAGCGGGCAGCTACTTCGAGTGGATCGATCAACAACCTGGGATTCACATCATTTCATATCCATCGCTTTACCCTTTCTTCGTATCGATACGGCTTCGCATCCATCAAGTTTACACCCTCTTCTTTTGTATCCATCGAGTGTTGGCATCGTTCTGGGTTCATCCGATCAACTACCACTCACTTCGTATCGATCACCTTTCCACACATTTCGTATCGATCAACAAATAATAAATACAAAACCTACCACTAAACAACTGATATGAAGAACATGTGCCAACATCAATCAATACAGGGCATATAAGCATGGACAGAAGACGCCTCCAAATATCGATACGAAAAGCAATCTATAGAATGGATACGAAAATCATGGTCTAAGGATAGAAGCAGTCCATCAGCATAAAATATGGATCTCACCTGAATAATCGCTCCACGTCATCACCACTCACTTGATCGATATGTCTATGATCAATACGAAGACAGATCGATACGCAACCATGGATATGAATATGATAGCCAACTTGCAAATTCAACTTTGGATGGATCATAACTCAAAATCTACAAATCCAAACGTCTTCAAATTTTCACTATAGCTTGCATACCACCAGAAGAACGTTCATGATATATCCCATCACCATTGGACCAGTTTTGGATTGATATGAAATGAATAGGGATCGATTAGGTATCGATCCTGAACCAGCCCGGATCGATCATGTGGGCCCACTAACTTGGAAGAAGAGGGATTCCGAAATCAAAGCCAGATATTTTCAGACTACACCTATAAATAGCAGCCCTATGTCTTTAGAAACCAAACTTTTTTTGGTTCTTCTACATTGTTACTCTGCTTGAACTCCATTGTAACTTGAGTATTATCAATTGTACTGTTATAAACAAATTGAGAATCATCAATAAATAGAAAACTCTTCAAAGTGGATATTGGCTAAATGCCGAGCCACTATAAACCCTGCCTTTTTACTGCTTTCCTTTTAAACATTTTGAATGCTCCTTATATTTTTATCCTCTGCATTTTGTATAATTGTGATATGAGAATGTGAATTGGTGCTTTCATCCACAGTTGAGTGTTTGTGACCAATTTTGGCGTAAACATTTTGGTGCTTTCACTGAGAAGGCTAGCACTCGGGGATTCTAAAGCTTGGATCTTGAATTTGAAGGCCTAGGAACTTGGATCTGGAAAGATATGACAAAGCAATCAACAAGGAGACAAAGAGTGGAAAGGAGTCAGCAAGAAGGAAGTTAGGAGGCTTCTTCAGGAGCTAACCAGACTTCACTTTTCATCGCCAAAGACGAAATGGAGATGATGGAGGCTATGCAGGAAGGGATGCTAAAGAGGCAAGAGAAAATGTAATGATCCGAAATTTTCGACTCCGAAAATCCCAGATTGTTAAAGAAAAGAAGAAGAAAGAGGTAGAAGAAGAACAAAAAAAAAAAACTCAGAATCTCACATTTCGCAGCGGATCAAAATATAATATCACATAATAATATTCTTACAAGAAAGAGCTGTATCTGTTAATATACATCAATACATCAGAATTACAACCAATATCATATAAACATGACAGTTATATCAACCTGCCTCAGACTAATATCAATACAACTCTGAAATACACTGCGGTAAACTCCATACGTTCCTGCCATCCAGCTCGCCTCCTGAGCTCCGGAACGTCCTAACTTGAAAATCTGTAATACTCGGTCTGACCCGAGCATTACATCAAAGTAACACCCAGATCAGGTTGGAAACCAACGTGAGTAAACTCATCTGACATGAAATACTAATGCATAAAACTTATTTAAACCCAAGGTAACTCTTACCTTACTTCAAGTTCGTAACTTTCCATAGTCAAATACACACCTTACACTCATATCTAACCATTATTACTCAGATTAAGTGACCAAGTTTATTTCGTTTATTCCATTCCAGCCTATTTATTCCAAAGTCAAATCCATAAAGAATTATTATAGATTACAAATCAAAGTGGTTTCGGGTATTTACTGATACCCGACCGTGGTCTCTTCGAATCCAATGTTATCTTAACCCAAGTCATTCAAGTGAATACAGTTCAATTTTAAATATAAGATGTCGCTTTTACACAGCAATTCATCATAGATTACCACATTATCACTGTTCAACCCCACATATCATATTACAAAACATTTCATATCACATAGCATCATAATCACATACTAGGGATTACAATATAGTCCAAAGCATTCAATATTATTCAACCATTCGTAAGCAAGATTAATCTATCACACCATTGCTAATTAATTTAAATAAATTAAATTAATTACTTCAATAATCTTTTAAATCCTGCTTACTCAACATAATTAATTACAAGCCAATTAACTAATCAACCCTTAATTCTCATCTTTAATTACATTAAGTAATTAGCCTTTAATTAATTACACAAACTAATTAATCTTCACCCATTCATATTAATTACATTGATCCTTAATTAATTACTCAAATTAATTATAATAATCACTTACATTGATTAATTATCCTTTAATTAATCACACTCATTAACTGACTATTCCTATATTAATTTCCTTAATTAATCAATCCTTTAATTAATTACATTAAGTAATTTTTCCTTAATTACTTCCATTAAATAATCACATTTAGTAATTACCCATTAATTACCCTCCTTAATTAATGACATTAAGTAATTAATCTTTAATTACTTCATTAAGTAATTATCATTAACTAATTTCATTAAGTGTTTAACCCTTAATAAATTAATCATTTTTTAATAAATAACTTAATTAATTAATCACATTTAGAAATAAATCCTTTAACTTGATTACACAAACTAATTACTAATTAACTTAATAATTTAATTAATTATTTCCTTAGTTGATTACATTAATCAATTAACCATTCTTAATACATTAAATAAATTATACTTTATTTAATAACATCATTTAAATTACCTTTAAAAACATATAGGAATTAACCTTCTATAAAATTACTCTAAAGAAATGATTTTAAAACATTTTAACTTTGGAAAAAAAACTTGTTTAAGACTTATCAATACTTTGTTTAGAACTTTGTTTGTATTTCTTTTGAAAACTTTTTTCTTTTGATAATTTTTTTTAAACTTGATTTACTTATCACCTAATCCTAATACTTGTTACATACTCGAGCCTAAACTATCATTGCTCGAGACCAACCCTGCTTCTTCCCAAGCCAACTAATCTCAAACACTACCCGATCAAAACTCGAGTTCAACCCTAAGTAAATCACCATTCTCCCCCACGCCATCATCACATTAACAACAATAGACACAGGATATACCATGGGCATGTGCACACCATTTCGCCAACGCTCTGATCAACGCCGTCATTACCTATAAGTCGTTGACGACCCTTGCTGACGATCCGACCAATCAGTTCCAATGATTCGACTGAAAATTTAAAACTAGAAAATTCGAAACCCATCAGACATACCAGATCACCAAACCCCATGCAATGTCTAACTCCGACCATCGGAGATCTCTCCCATATGTCAGACAATCGCCTCGCTTTAACACTTCCTTTCCCCCACCCCTCGTCCATTCCGATGTCGTCACAAACTCGAAATCCCCGAACAAAAATTCATGACCAAACCAAAGCCTAAAACCCTAAATCTCTACCGTCACACCTCCACGACGTTAGAGAATTTGAGCCACCATTTTTGTCGACATCGCCTACCTTTAGGCTTCCTGAACTCAAGAATTCGCTTGGATGATTGTTTTCTATTTTGGATGTTGGTTTGGATTTTTGATTTTCTGGTTTGATTTGGATTTTGGATATGATTTTGATTGGATTTTTATCTGGTTTTTGGTAAATGGTCATCAAGTATGGATTATACCTGGCAAGGGGTAAGTCTCTTCGTCCGCATGTGGCGAATTGACTTATTCAGGTCGCTGAGTATGGACTATGCTCAACAAGGGTCCGGAGTGACAAGGATTCGGCGTAGGACTTAGGCCCCATATTATCGATTATAAAATAAACTAAATGCTAACTAAATTTTATAAATAATAATAATATAACTAATTTAACAAAGTTTTATAAACAATGATGATGATGAATTAACTAAGTTTATAAAAATAAACCAAGTTTATAATAATGATAATGATAATAATAATAATATAATTAAGTTAACCAAGTTTGAATAATAATAACAACTATAGTAACAATAATATAATTAAGTTAACCGTGTTTTAATAATAATAATAAGAACAACTACAACAACTTAACTAAGTTAACTAAGTTAATAAAAATTAACTAAGTTTTGTTAAAATTAAAAAAATTTTATAAAATTAACCGAGTTTAAACTAACTAAATTTTATAAATAATAATAATATAACTAATTTAACAAATTTTTATATATAACTAAAAATTGGACTTTATTTATTTCTTTTCGTTTATAACTTTGATTGTTTATATGGCATTATTTATAGCATGATATACTTATATAATGTTGTAGATGTTTGATATCAGATTTGAAGTCCTATGAATTAACATAATTGTTTGACTATATGTTGTGCTTTCACTTATACGGGTATTGGACTTTCAAAGAGAGCAAGATTGGACTTTTATGGTGCTAGCTTTCGCTTGTACATGCACCAAAGATTTTTGGTTAATCAAACGTTCTGTTAGAACTAGTTAGGTATAACATTTTAGTAGCACTTGGTGTGTAAATTTGTATACGAATGGGAATTGTACGCCAGTTTGGTCATTTCGTCGAAAAACTAGTGTATTGAAATGATTATGGATATCTTTTTGAATATATGATTAATATGTTTTTTTAATTGTTTGAATATGATGATTGTGTGAGTGAATGTTGATTGATATAGTAGAAACAAAATAGATCACTAACGGGGAATAATAGCCTGAAAAAATACTGCAAAATAATCAACCACTTTTAGTAGCATTTAAAAAATGCTACAAAAATACATATAGTGGGGTTGAGTAAACGCAAACATAAAGCAAGGGTAAAGTTGGAAACTCTATTAGTAGTGCCAACAAGCCTTTTGGTGGCATTTTTAGAACACTATAAAAAGGTTTATGGTTGCATTTGAAAGCCGCATTAATAGGATTTATAGTGGCGTTAAAATAAATGCAACTAAAAATCGCTGATTTTTATTTGCGGGTTCTATCGTAGAGTTCATTAAAACGCTATCTGAAGCTTTGGTAGCATTTTTTGTGTGCCACCAAAAATACTTTTTCTTATAGTGAATTGTGTAAATATTTCAATTTTAATGTTTTACATTCTATTTTACTTCTTATCTTTTTCTTTGGATCTGATTAAGGATGTTGAAAAGAATAAATTAGGAAATAGTGCATAAGATACAAAATCTTTTTTTTGTAGTTTGCACTGCCTATTTCCGCAATTTATACGGAAATTCCCTTTTTTAATTTTATATAAAGAAGTTGAATAGAGCATAAAAGTATTGTAAGTTTTTATTAATATTTACTCCACTATTTTAGTTTGACGTAAGTTTGGCATGGATTCTATTTTATACAATTCTGTTAACTGAATTATGGGTATTGAATATATGGTCTAGTTTTCGTTATGGAATTGGATTTGTATAAATTTGAAGTTTTGAGCTTTAAACATTAGTTTAGGGTGAAATCTTCATACGCTTAGAAGTATTTTAGGCTCCCGCGCATGTGTGTGTCAATACACACACACACATACATGTCCATATATATAAGCGTAAATGGCGTATTATTATAATGCATTAATTGCATAGTTAATAGATTACTAATTCTCATTAAATCCTGTTTAGGAAAGAAGTTAAATTGTAAACACGAAATAAGATTTTTCTTATAAGGGCATGATATTGAATGCGGTGAGATGTGTGATAATAAGTTAAGAGAGTGTTATAGATTATGACGACTAAGTAAAAGGATGCGCGGTCAATCAAAAGCACACAGAAGTCTGCCCTGCTAATCTACCTGCAGTGTGACTTTGGGGTTGATGTAGGACATTACCTATAATAATTAACTACGTAGGATGCGAGGTTAGTCTAAAATTCTATATTGGTAAACATGCCCGGTTAATTTGGCTATCAATACCTACGAATAGTCGAAATAATGCGAAACGTAACGGTTGTGTTACAGGTCATAATACAAGGACCTGCTTTAGGGTTGAATTTATTAAGTGGCTGGTTGAGGGCATGCCTCTTTCCTATAAAAGAAGTACTAAATGGTCAGGGTTGGCGGTAATGCATGCTAGAGGATATCTCGAAAAGGATCCGCTTCAAATTCGAAGTATTAAGTGGCCTAAAGAGATTTCATGCAATGTCAGCTAGATAGTATCGGAGAGGTGTCTGCCTTGGGATAGGTATTAAATGACAAGGACCTGCCTTGAATAAGGTATTAAATGAACAGAGTCTGCTTAGTTCCTGTTAAAAAGGTATTAAGTGGTTTGGTTGCTATTTCTTACACTATTAGGACATTATTGACAATAAATATAGGTTATTGGATTGAAAGAGTAATAGTTATGGAATTGGACTTGGAAAGCCTACAAGCTTATTATCGAAAAACTTAAAATATACTTAAGATATGTAAGACATATTTTTATTTAAATTATGCCACCTAGGTACTATTATAGAAAGGCTCGATTTCTTATTCGCTAGACATTGTTGTTCTAACTTCCTCTTAATTACAACATAATTTGAAGATGATAATGTGGATTTTCGAAGATGTTGGCGGAAACAAGGCATGTGATAGTTATTTAACTATCTATGTTATTTTTCTATTCCCAATGTACCATTGAAACATGATGTATTTTAAGCTATTGTAGCGTGAATATTTGGTATTGTTATGAGGGATATAATGTTGTTGTTTTTCACATTTGAATTTTTAATGAATGGGTAGTGTTTTGGTATTATATTTTATCCTTTCGCAGTGAGATTCTGAATATGTAGATAGATAATTCTGTGTATTGTCCTTTTAATCAATTTTACTTAGCAAACTAAGGTTTGATGAGCTTATTACAGGTCAAAAATAAGGTCCATTTCGAGGCTGGTTGTTACATATCTGATATCTGTTAGTCTGTAACCCCTTTGTGCCCCCAACAACCATAAGTAATACAATGCCTAACATTTGGAGAGCGTTACATACTCTGGTGTCGACGGATATATCGATGTCCTTTCTCTAAACATCTTGACCACCAATAGTTAAAATAAAGTGTTATTTTATATTCTAATCAATCACCTACAATTGCAACTATTTGCAACTAAAATCATATAACATTTCATTTAAGTATTTTCTCATTTATATATTAAATTAACTGCTTAATTAATTATATCACTATATAACAAGTATATAATAGTAATCAAAAACCTCTATTATGGATAATTGGACATAGAGTTAGATGTATGTAACAATTTACATAATTGCGCATAGGAAATATCCCTACCTCTATCAATCCCCCACTTGAACTTGTGGTCAATTATGGAATCTTATTATCATTCCTCCAATCAATTTTCTCAAAATTGATCGCGGTAGTTCCTTAGCAAATGAATATGCTATATTGTTTCAGTTATCTACTTTGTCAATCAACTCTCTCCAATGTTGATAAATTTTTTTTATCATATGGAACTTTATGGAGTATGTTTCTCGACTTATAGCGAGATCTGATTTCTATTGCAATATATCGTAACACTATTATAATATTACAATGTCATAGGGTTCTGAACTTGTTGAATCACTCTTAGCTTAGTTATAAGTTGTGCATACACACACTTTCTTTTATAGGTGCATTTATTCAAGGCAATGTACATGACCTATTGGTTAAATTAGCCATAACTACTTGTTTAGAACGTTTCTAGTTTTAAGTTTCTTAACCAAGATTGGTAATGAATTTAGGATTGACATACTTGATATCACTCATGAACTTCCAATCTGAACAATCCTTTATTAGGGGTCCATTATTTCTACAAACAGTTCTCTTTTATTTCATAAATACCTAAAAATTCCATTAGCTACCATTTATTAATCTTAGTTTAGATTTAATACATGCTTTATTTGTCGAATATATAAGAAAAATCCGATATTGTAAACAATATAGCCTATATGATAATACATTATTGCCAATGGATAAGGATTCCATCTTACATGCTAGATATTTAGCATTTTGATATGGTGCCTTTATATCATTTAGGAAATTCCCAACATCCTCCTTACAGATCTTTTCAAATGATATATTGAGAAATAAATAGCGAAACTAAAATGATTTTAACATGAGAACATCATTAATAATCAAAGTTTTTCATTTACTTATAGTTTTAAAAATATTTTAGTACCTTAAATATTCTTTCTTATAGACACATGCTTTATTTGCATCTTAATTTAAAATCAAACTCTTGATTTCTTTATCAACAAATTACTTAATTCTGATGCTCATCGAAAGATACTTTTGTATCTTTTCCTGGATCATATCCAAACCACGCAAACTCAGTATCGCTTCCACTGGCTTTGAGAACTTTCGTTGTTATGTGCAAACAGTCTATACTATACTATTTAGAATTTTATTTCAAGAAAAATAACCAAAAGGAAAAATCATATTGACAATAATTTTATGAATGAAATCTTAATTAACCTTGAATGGTAAATCTATTACGTTCATTTCAACAACTGAAATTTTCTATGTTATTCTTATAAACTTTGCTCACTATACCACGATTGCATTGGTCTTACTCTCAACGAAATATTAGCGGTCGATGGATCATACCCCTTCGGGTAAAACTATCAAAATGATATTTTGATCATGTATATGGAATCCATTTCGGATTTTCGCATCGTGCCACATGGTAGAGCAAATATTTTTAATGGCTATTGACAATTAAGAAAATTATTTTCTAGACATCGTTAAACTCATTAAAATTCTCCACCTCTACACCCATACTATCCAAGAGTTTTACTAAGTAATACTGTCAGATAATATAGAGAATGAGGCTATATGGGGTACTTACGTGAATATTTCTTTGGACTAACACTAGTATGCATTAAAAATATTCAATGATTATCCCACTTATACGTACACAATATCGTACAAAGTAATAAAAATATGTGCTTTCATGATAGAATAATACACAATATGCAGTAAATAAGAGGGAATACAAAGTCGAAAATGCAACAATAATATATATAATACAAAATATATCATATTACAAAAGTCAAAACATCTCAAATGATGTCTCTCACGGTAAAGTAATGAAAATCAATATACAATTCAGTATCATATATATATAATTTAAATCAGTGTCATATTAATATCATACAATAATTCAAACATATGTCTCCTCTAAGCCCAATAAACATATGTTGGTCGTGTCATCCCAGTACTTGAAATGTCTCGGACTAACCCGAGTATTAAATAAATAAATAAATAAATATATATATATAATTTAAGTCAATGTCATATTAAGATCATACAATAATTCAACATATGTCTCCTCTAAGCCCAATAAACATATGTTGGTCGTATCATCCCAGTACTTGAAATGTCTCGGACTAACCCGAGTATTAAATACATAATACATGGGTCAGACTTTATCTAATCAAGAACCTATAATATGTACCATAGTATAAACAAAGGGTAACAATATGATAACACTAACTACGATACTCAAATCATCGGATGATTTGTCAATATGTGATGTCTCGGAAATTTAGGCAATAATTATTTAATAATTTCATTGACAATTATTTTAAAATGTGAAAATATTGATTTAATAAATTAATTCAAACTGGAATTATCTTTTGAAAATTTATAATAGTGATAGTTCAATTTGAAATCTTATTGTTTTCAATGTTAAAAAAATATTTTATTTATAATGCATAAATGTTTATACATTGTAAATAAAGGATTTGGTTTTAATTTTAATTTATGTTAAATAAAGGATATTTCCTAATTATTATATATAAATGTATAAATTGTAAATTGATTTAAATTGATTTAAATTAGTATTGTAAACTTTTCAAAGGTTTGTTTTAATAATCTTTCTTATATTTTTATAGAAAGGTAAGTAAGAATTTGTTTGTTTAAATTTTATTTTATAATAAAAGTTTGTTTTGTTTTATTTTAAAATTGCTTTTCTTTGAAATAAGATTTAAATCATTTTTGTTAAAGTATAACAGTTAGTTTGAAACCTTTTGAAATAAAATGAATTCAACACTTCTTTTCTTCTTAAAATCTTTTCTTTTGAAATTTAGTTTTAAAAGAATATTATTTTGAAAAATAATTAAACAAACATTAAAATGTAAGTATACAGTTTTATAAAGAAACTTATATATTTTTATTTAAAGGCTAATGTTAATAAATCATTTGTAACTTGCTAAAAACAAATTAGAAATGGTTTAGGTAAATTTAAATACATTTATAATTTGGAATTCTCTTTTAAATTTTGAAATATACATGTGTTAGTCATTTAACTAATAAAATAGACACTTGTAAAATTATCTACACCTAAACATAACAAGTGGGATTTGTTTTCAAAGCTTTTTATTTTATTTTGATAAGAGAATATAACAAATATTTTTCTTTGTTGAACCCATTTTTCTCATTTGAAATCTGAGAATCAAATTTCAGTAAATCAAAAACCAATCTTCAAACCAGCAAATAAATTTCTCAAAACAAATGCATGTTTTAGAATCTTCAAACAACAACTTCATATCTATAATTTAAAATCTGCATGCCATTTTTCAACTTCAAATCTAAAACCTATCTGCAAATTATTCTTCAAACAAATCATATCCAGAAAACCCAATTTCAAATCAAATCTGCAAATTGTAGAACAACTGCAATTCTGTGCATTTAAAAATGGAGTTGCATGCAATCTTCATCTACCAGAGGAGTAACTTCTGTAATCAAATGCAAGTCAGGATCATCATGCACTTCAATAGGCAGGGTCCTGAAATCTGCATCAAATTGTTTCTGCATCTTCAATTTTTTTTAAAGGTGAGTGAAGTTCTTGTTATCTATTTATTTATTTACTGCAAGAAGTTGAATCTATATGATGCATGTGAATATATAAGATTGGGAATGCTTGTATGGTTTTATGGCGATCAATATGATGTGTGAATATACATATATATATATATATATGTTTGGAATTACAGTAATACTAATCTATAGTTTTCTGTTTTAAAATAAGTATTAATAGAAACTTTATTCACTTGATTAATTTCTGTTAAAAAAATAATATGTGTAAACAAAATATGTTGTTAGTATAAGTGTAGGTTCTGGAAAATCATGAATTAGTTAAAATAAATTAAGATCTAAATCTGCCACCTCTGAAATAATTATAGCAGTAAGTATTTACAATAAAAATTAGGAAAACAACATTATTAATTATTTTAAACAGGATTATATCATGTATGCATGTTAGAAATCAGGAAGTATAAAACAAATTTCACCTTTTAGAAAAAAAATGAACTATGTAAATTAACATTCTGTTTTGAACAGAAAATTTTAGAAGCATCTGTAGGCTAGTGAATTTGGGGGTTAAGATGCCCACTGTAGTGGAGTTTTGTTGTGAAAATGGGGTAAGTTGGTGATAGATGATCAGAGGGAGAGAGAGGAGTTGGAAATTGTTTTTTTTTCAGGTTTCAAAACCACTGTTTTAAGTGTTGCAGTGTTGAAGTTTTGAGGGTATGCACATACCCTTTGTTGCATTGAGTGGGTTAGGAATTTGAGAGGTTGTATAGGGAGTGTAGAGGTAGCTATGTTCTCTCTGATGTATATGAATTGTAATTGCTAGACAGATGTTTATAACTGTCTAGTTTGTGTTGTATTAGCTGTTTAACTCTGATGTTTATGATACTATGTAAAGTTTTATGTGATATATTATAATTTATTCGATTTCGCTGTGAGATTCTGATGTTGTCGTTCTTTCTTTTCTTTCTTTTCTCTTTTCTATCCCTTTTCTTTCTTCTTAGCGATGCGACTTCCTGGAGACTGGAAGTTGGGTCGTTACATTGTGGTATCAGAGCTCTAGGTTGAGCGAATACCTAGACTCTGGAGTGGTGTCCATCTTGAGAGAGCGTCTTTGTAATTTTGAATATATATATATATATATTATTTATTTCTACCTATTTGTTGGGTTACCTGTTCAGGTTATCCAATATAAGTAATAAAGGTAGATAGGGTAGTGGTGTGTGTAACATAACTACCAATGGTTGGAGTTTGAGTGTTTGGGTTTGGAAGTGATCTGCTAGGGCAGTTTGGGCATCTTGAATAGTTCTGCTGTTGGTAAAGGATTTCTCCAATCTCTGAAGGAAATCTTTTCAAGATTCGGAGTTTATCTTTGGATTGTAAGCTTGGTTGCACTCGTGTGAGTGGTTCTTCTTGAGTTTGGATTAGTTGGGAATTCTGAAGCCAGAAAGGATATTTTGGTATTTTGGTAACTTCAGGAAGGAGTTCTGTCTGTATTTGAGTTTGAGACTCAGTTTGCAGAGTGTTTTGAGCTTGGTTTGGAAGCGAGTTTCCTGGGAGATATTTGCCTTTTGGAAGACTCTGTTGTGAAGAGGCTAGTGTAGCTTTGAGGTTCGATGAGTTTTTGGTTAAGGAAGTTTTGGCAGCAGTAGCAGCAGTGAGTGGCCTGTTCTTCGATGGTTTAGAAATCTCTGTGATTCTTCTGTCAGTAGTCCAGGCAGATGGTGGAGCTTGTCCATTTCTTCTAGAAGCTCAGTTGGGTGTGATTTTGTGGGTAGAGGTAGACCACTAATTCTTCTTTGTTTTGAAGGCTTTAGCTGTTCTGATTGTTGAAGAGAGAACGATTTCTTAGGATCTGAACTGAGAGGAATCGCAAAAGTGACTTGCGATGGTTCGGAAGTTCTCTGAGTGATCTTTGTTTGGATTAAAGCATCTTTCGAGGATGTTTGAGTTATCGAAGTGGTTTGGTATTTTCTGGATATCTTCGAAGGAATCAAGATTTGCACCCGCATCAGAAGATTGAGTTCTGTTCCGACTTGGTTCTTGGAGCTTTACCGGTGGTTCAGCATTGTAGGAGATTCTTTGAGAGTGAGATCTGTTTAAGTTGTGAGGATTTATCGGATCTGGTTTCTGGTCGAATTTTTGTTGTGGTGTTTGTGACCGAATCGGATAGGTCACTGAGATTTTTGGAATTTGATGAACAATATTCCGGGATAAGTTGATCAAGTTTATACTTGTGCTCATCAACAACATTCTCGAATCAGAGTTGCGCAGTGGAAGCATGGTGGCAGCTATTCCAGAATAGGAGCATCCGATTCATTGGGAATTTGAATTTTGTCTTGGATCAAAGGATTTCTACAGGATATTCATTTTGGTTTTGGAGACTTGATTGTTTTGCATCTGTTTGTTTTCTGGATAGGGTTATATGTTTGGAATCTTCTGATGATTCTGCAAAAGAGTTTGTGTGGTGGATTCTGTTTGCTCTAGAAGTTGAGGGCAGCCCAGGATCGTCATGAGAGATTTGTGGATGTGAGTATTGGATCTTTCTATTACTCTTAAGGATTAAGTTTTTGGTCTACAGGATTGAATTTCCAGTTCGGATGGCTGGAATTTGTTTTGTTTTCACGTATCTCTGAGGGAGTACGTGTATGGTTTATCTTTGGTTTTAGAATCAATAGTTCTTTGAGATTTAGGGTTGATCAGGACTTATCTGTAGTCGTATATTCTGTTTAGATTTGTAGATCTAGATATATAGGTGCTCTAGATCTGAGTGGTGTGGCTAGTTTAGATTCTGTAGAGCGAGTGTCCCTGTGTTTGTACCTGGGAAACTCTAGGGAATTCTATCCAGAATTTTTTTCTGGGTAATTAGAGTTGTTTGTTTGAATTTGTTGCTATGGTTGCTAGTATTTGATTGATAGTATATGGTTGCTCTTTTTAAATTTAAAATCTGTATGGGATTATTAACTTACCTTTGCTTTTAAATTTCGGGACGAAATTCTTTTAAGGGGGGAGGAATGTGATGTCCCGAAAATTTAGGCAATAATTATTTAATAATTTCATTGATAATTATTTTAAAATTTGAAAATATTGATTTAATAAATTATATCAAACTGGAATTATCTTTTGAAAATTTATAATAGTGATAGTTTAATTTGAAATCTTATTGTTTTCAATGTTAAAAAAATATTTTATTTATAATGTATAAATGTTTATACATTGTAAATAAAGGATTTGGTTTTAATTTTAATTTATGTTAAGTAAAGGATATTTCCTAATTATTATATATAAATGTATAAATTGTAAATTGATTTAAATTGATTTAAATTAGTAATGTAATCTTTTCAAAGGTTTGTTTTAAAAATCTTTCTTATATTTTTATAGAAAGGTAAGTAAGAATTTGTTTTGTTTAAATTTTATTTTATAATAAAAGTTTGTTTTGTTTTATTTTAAAATTGCTTTTCTTTGAAATAAGATTTAAATCATTTTTTTTAAAGTATAACAGTTAGTTTGAAACCTTTTGAAATAAAATGAATTCAACACTTCTTTTCTTCTTAAAATCTTTTCATTTGAAATTTAGTTTTAAAAGAATATTATTTTGAAAAATAATTAAATAAACATTAAAATGTAAGTATATAATTTTATAAAGAAACTTATATATATATATTTATTTAAAGGCTAATGTTAATAAATCATTTGTAACTTGCTAAAAACAAATTAGAAATGGTTTAGATAAATTTAAATACATTTATAATTTGGAAATCTCTTTTAAATTTTGAAATATACATGTGTTAGTCATTTAACTAATAAAATAGACAATTGTAAAATTATCTACACCTAAACATAACAAGTGGCATTTGTTTTCAAAGCTTTTTATTTTATTTTGATAAGAGAATATAACAAATATTTTTCTTTGTTCAACCCATTTTTCTCATTTGATATCTGAGAATCAAATTTCAGTAAATCTAAAACCAATCTTCAAACCTGCAAAAAAAATTCTCAAAACAAACGCATGTTTTAGAATCTGCAAACAACAACTTCATATCTATAATTTAAAATCTGCATGCCATTTTTCAACTTCAAATCTGAAACCTATCTGCAAATCAATCTTCAAACAAATAAAATCCAGAAAACCCAATTTCAAATCAAATCTGCAAATTGTAGAACAACTGCAATTCTGTGCATTTGAAAATGGAATGCAATCTTCATCAACTAGAGGAGTAACTTCTGTAATCAAATGCAAGCCAGGATCATCATGCACTTCAATAGGCAGGGTCCTGAAATCTGCATCAAATTGTTTCTGCATCTTCAATTTTTTTTAAGGGCGAGTGAACTTCTTGTTTTAAAAACAGTTTCTTTTAAATTAAAATTTTATAAATTTCCTGAATGAAAATATTAGTTCATTAATTAAAAATCAGGGTGATTAAAACTGCCTTGTTATTTATTTATTTATTTACTGCAAGAAGTTGAATCTATATGTTGCATGTGAATATATAAGATTGGGAATGCTTGTATGGTTTTATGGTGATCAATATGATGTGTGAATATATATATATATATATATATATATATATATAGATATATAGATATATATGTTTGGAATTACAGTAATACTAATCTACAGTTTTCTGTCTTAAAATAAGTATTAATAGAAACTTTATTCACTTGATTAATTTCTGTTAAAAAATAATATGTGTAAACAAAATATGTTGTTAGTATAAGTGTAGGTTCTGGAAAATCATGAATTAGTTAAAATAAATTAAGATATAAATCTGCCACCTCTGAAATAATTATAGCAGTAAGTATTTGCAATAAAAATCAGGAAACCAACATCATTAATTATTTTAAACAGGATTATATCATGTATGCATGTTAGAAATCAGGAAGTATAAAACAAATTTCACTTTTTTTTTAAAAATGAACCGTGTAAATTAACATTCTATTTTGAACATAAAATTTTAGAAGCATCTGTAGTCTAGTGAATTTGGGGGTTATGATGCCCACTGTAGTGGAGTTTTGTTGTGAAAATGGGGTAAGTTGGTGATAGATGATCAGAGGGAGAGAGAGGAGTTGGAAATTGTTTTTTTTAAGGTTTCAAAACCACTATTTTAAGTGTTGCAGTGTTGAAGTTTTGAGGGTATGCACATACCCTCTGTTGCATTGAGTGGGTTAGGAATTTGAGAGGTTGTATAGGGAGTGTAGAGGTAGCTATGGCCAAGGTCGTGTCGGTGATGGTGGCTGGAGGTTGTATTTCTGGGTGTTGACAGGTTGGTCTTGGTTGCAGTATTGAAGTTCTGGTGAACTTCTGAGATGCAGGATTTTTGACTCGAAGCTATCCTAGGGTTTTTGTGCTTCTGACTCGAAGCAGAAGGTAGGTAAACTCGAAGTAAATTTATAGGTTCTCGGGTTAGTTTGATTACAGGGTTATAAACCTGTAGTTTGCAGTTGTTATGAATTTGAATAAAATTTATAATTTAAAGATGTTAATTTGATTTAAATATAAGTTAGGTCTAAATTCAAATGGAGTTTTGAGTTCAAGGTTTTAAAAAATGAAAATTTTAAATTTAAACAAGGTTTAAATTCTGTTTAAAATCAAGTTTTAAAAACAAAATAGTTTCAGGTTTTAAAAACCTGTGATTTTGCAGTTTGTAGTTTAAATAAAATTCATATTTTAAATTTCAACTTGATTCAAGTATAAGTTAAAAACTGAATTCAAATGTAGTGTGAAATTCAAAGTTTTAAAAAAAAGAAAACCTTAAATTTAAACCAGATTTAATTTTGGTTTTAAATCAAGATTATAAAAACTATTTCAGGTTTTTAAAACCAGAGAGTATTTTGCAGTTTTTAGTTTAAATGAATTCATATTTTTTTTTAGATAGAATCTGATTTAAATGGAAGTTGAATCTAAATTCAAATGTAGTTTTGAATTCAAAAGTTTCAAAAATGAAAATCTTAAATTTAAACAAGATTTAATTTGGTTTTAAATCAAGTATAAAACAGTTTCAGGTTTGGTTTAAAACCAGATTTTTGTTCAAAATAGTTTTTGTAAGTTTTAAATTTTGAATAAATTTAAATGGTTTAAGCAAAATTTAAGTGTGTTTTGAAATCAAGTTAAAAACTGTTTTTTTAGGTTTCTTTGGAAACCAGTTTGATTTCAAACAGGTCGTAAAATTTAAAGAAGAATGAATAAACATATTCAAATGTTTAAAAATAGATGAAATTTGATTTCAAATAAGTTTAAACTTGAAAGAATATTAGTTTGCATTAGTGTTGAATTAAAATATGAAGTGTTTAATGTAAATTGGAAAGTTGAAAATAATTAATTTATTTTCAAAGCTTGATTTATTTTAATCAAGTAATTTATTTTAAACCTTTTCTTCTATATTTAAGTAACGAATGTTGTTTAAACATTCATTTTTATTTTAAGGTTTATAATTATTTTAATTGAGATTAATGTTTAAATGATTAAACATTTTGAATCTTTAAATTTTTTTTTTAAAAATGAATTGGAATTTGTATTTAAATTTAGAAATGTATTGTTTAATACATTTTGAATATAATTGAGTCATTTGATAAATTATTTTGAAAATATGAAGATAATTGAGGATTTACATAACTATTTGATTTTAAATAATGATTTAGATTAATTTATTAATTAGAAATGATTTATTAATAATTAATCTAATTCAAATTTTCTTAAGTATGTAATTTTGGAAATGTTGTTAATTAATAAATGGTGATAATTATCTAAGGATAATTTAGTAATTAATTAATGTAATTGATTTTGATAATTAACTAGATTAATTAATTGAATCTAATTAATTAAAATTTGTTAAGTATAATTAATTGTTAAATTAATTAAGGAATTAATTACTTATTGTAATTAATTTGGATATGTGATTTATTTAAGTTAATTAATTTAGTTTAATTAATTTTAATAAATCATCTAATGATGTTATGAGAGTAATTACTTAATGTAATTAGTGTAGCAGGATTACATAGAAAATTAATAATTATAATTACTGGAATGTAATTAGTAATTTGGATAATTACTTTTGTAATTAATTAAGGAATTAATAAATGATTAATTATTGGTTAATTAATTTATAAATAAGTAATTAAAGATAGTTAATTACTTAATTTAATATTAATCAATGTGGTTAATAATTAGATTAATTACTAAATGTAATTAATTTTAATTAAGTAATTTATTTAAATATTAAAGATCATTAATTAATATTAATGATGTAATTAAGGATTGTTTAATTAAGTAATAATTAATTAAGAGATTAATTAATTGTAATTAATTAAGGGCAAAAATAATTAGTTATAATTAATTAATAAATGAGCAATTAAATGTTAATTACTTATGATTAAGGTTAATTAATTAAAGACTAATTACTTATTGTAATTAGTGAATGATTAATCAAGGATGTTTAATCAAGTTAAATACTTAGTGGGTAATTAATTAACTGGGTTAATTAATGGATGTTAAGCAGGATTTAAAAGTGTAATTAATTTATTTTATTTTAAATTAATTAGATATGGTTGTAATTGATTTAATTCATTTTAAATTAATTATAATTGTTGATTAGTAAATCATTGCTTATGGATGTTATTGATTGAATGGTTGTGATTTCAGTAATGAGATGTGTTGTATTTGTATGATATGAATGCTTGGTTTAAGTATGATGGTTTGTGATGGATTATTTGGTTGTGATGATTATCTGTTTATGGATGATACAGATTATCTGTTTATGATATGAATGTGATTATCTATTGTGAGATATAGTTTATCTATCTATGTGTATTAGATAATATTGAAATAAGTTACTTGTTTAAAACCCTTAAGTACAACTTGGACATTAAGATGGCATTTGGTTTCGATGAGACCGGGATCGGGTTTCCATATTGGATATCCGAAAACCACATCGATTCCAAATAAACGTTAGGTCGTTAATCCAAGTGGAGAAAGTGAAGACTCGAGGTATAAGGGCTATACGTCAGTATAACTCTATGGGCGATTCCGTAATGAGTTTGACGGAATAGTACTTATAGATTCGAGATGGTGATTTAGAGTGCAAGGGTTGTCGTCATTAACTCTGTGGGTGATTCCGTAATGAGTGTAACAAGATAATGCCTTCGGTTTCGTTCGAACCCGGAACGAACTTGTATGGATTGAATGCTCCCAGAACATCGTCAGGTGGACGATGAGCATTCTAAGATTGATATGTCCTATAAAGGTAATCGTAGCCTCAAGCCTTATCAACCGGGAATGGCTAAAACAGGGGAGGTGCAGCAAGGCTTCGTGGGTAGCTCCCACTGGAGAGCAAGATTGATCCCTGTCTAGAGGTCCCTTTTTATTCGGCTTAGTGGGCAGTTGTCAGTGTACACCAACTGCGGGGTTGTCTTGTTCGGAACTATTCAGTAAGGAATGGGTCCGACTTTGTGTTGCAGGGGATTGGGAGTAATTCTCGGTACGTTGATCTAGGCCACATACTGTGACGGGCGGTACCCCAGTAGCCCTTCCATTGATAGAATCCATAATCCAATAAGTTCCTGTACGGTTTTGATTGTGCCCAACTATGTTGGAACGTGAGATGTAAGCATTCCAGCTATTTCTGTATTTTATTTTGAAAACCCTAGACACTATTATAATATCACTGTATTTCCTATCAAATGTTTTGGTTAGCGTAAGGTAAAAACTTTTCCATGTTTGTGTGTGGGAAGTCTTACGTGATACCTTTTGTTTTCAAAGGATTTTCTAAAGTTAAGCAAATTTTATCCCCGTTTACTCACACCAGACTCCTGTTTGACCTGAGTGTTTATTTTATGTTTTATTAAACTCTTGGGTACTCATATTACGTATGAGTAGTCAAGTGTTTCAGGATTGCTTTGATCGAGTTCTGGAGGAGATAATGGAGCAGGAGGCTTCAGCGTGTAGATATATGTAGTGGTTCCGCTGTGTTTGAGTTGAGTCTGTTCTCTCTAATGTATATGAATTGTAATTACTAGACAGATGTTTATAACTGTCTAGTTTGTGTTGTATTAGCTGTTTAACTCTGATGTATATGATACTATGTAAAGTTTTATGTGATATATTATAATTTATTTGATTCCGCTGTGAGATTCTGATGTTGTCGTTCTTTCTTTTCTTTCTTTTCTCTTTTCTATCCCCTTTCTTTCTTCTTAGTGATGCGACTTCCTGGAGACTGGAAGTTGGGTCGTTACATTGTGGTATCAGAGCTCTAGGTTGAGAGAATACCTAGACTCTGGAGTGGTGTCCATCTTGAGAGAGCGTCTTTGTAATTTTGAATATATATATATATATATATATATTATTTATTTCTGCCTATTTGTTGGGTTACCTGTTCAGGTTTTCCAATATAAGTAATAAAGGTAGATAGGGTAGTGGTGTGTGTAACATAACTACAAATGGTTGGAGTTTGAGTGTTTGGGGTTGGAAGTGATCTCCTAGGGCAGTTTGGGGATCTTGAATAGTTCTGCTGTTGGTAAAGGATTTCTCCAATCTCTGAAGGAAATCTTTTCAAGATTCGGAGTTTATCTTTGGATTGTAAGCTTGGTTGCACTCGTGTGAGTGGTTCTTCTTGAGTTTGGATTAGTTGGGAGTTCTGAAGCCAGCAAGGATATTTTGGTAACTTCAGGAAGGAGTTCTGTCTGTATTTGAGTTTGAGACTCAGTTTGCAAAGTGTTTTGAGCTTGGTTTGGAAGCGAGTTTCCTGGGAGATATCTGCCTTTTGGAAGACTCTGTTGTGAAGAGGCTGGTGTAGCTTTGAGGTTCGATGAGTTTTTGGTTAAGGAAGTTTTGGCAGCAGTAGCAGCAGTGAGTGGCCTGTTCTTCGATGGTTTAGAAATCTCTGTGATTCTTCTGTCAGTAGTCCGGGCAGATGGTGGAGCTTGTCCATTTCTTCTGGAAGCTCAGTTGGGTGTGATGTTTGTGGTTAGAGGTAGACCACTAGTTCTTCTTTGTTTTGAAGGCTTTAGCTGTTCTGATTGTTGAAGAGAGAACGATTTCTTAGAATCTGAACTGAGAGGAATCGCAAAAGTGACTTGCGATGGTTCGGAAGTTCTCTGAGTGATCTTTGTTTGGATTAAAGCATCTTTCGAGGATGTTTGAGTTATCGAAGTGGTTTGGTATTTTCTGGATATCTTCGAAGGAATCAAGATTTGCACCCGCATCAGAAGATTGAGTTCTGTTCCGACTTGGTTCTTGGAGCTTTACCGATGGTTCAACATTGTAGGAGATTCTTTGAGAGTGAGATCTGTTTAAGTTGGCAGGATTTATCGGATCTGGTTTCTGGTCGAATTTTTGCTGTGGTGTTTGTGACCGAATCGGATAGGTCACTGAGATTTTTGGAATTTGATGAACAATATTCCGGCATAAGTTGATCAAGTTTATACTTGTGCTCATCAACAACATTCTCGAATCAGAGTTGCGCAGTGGAAGCATGGTGGCAGCTATTCCAGAATAGGAGCATCCGATTCATTGGGAATTTGAATTTTGTCTTGGATCAAAGGATTTCTACAGGATATTCATTTTGGATTTGGAGACTTGATTGTTTAGTATCTGTTTGTTTTCCGGATAGGGTTATATGTTTGGAATCTTCTGATGATTCTGCAATAGAGTTTGTGTGGTGGATTCTGTTTGGTCTAGAAGTTGAGGGCTGCCCAGGATCGTCATGGGAGTTTTGTGGATGTGAGTATTGGATCTTTCTATTTCTCTTAAGGATTAAGTGTTTGGTCTACAGGATTGAATTTCCAGTTCGGATGGCTGTAATTTGTTTTGTTTTCACGTATCTCTGAGGGAGTACGTGTATGGTTTATCTCTGGTTTTAGAATCAGTAGTTCTGTGAGATTTAGGGTTGATCAGGACTTATCTGTTGTCCCGTTTTCTGTTTAGATTTGTAGATCTAGATATATAGGAGCTCTAGATCTGAGTGGTGTGGCTAGTTTAGATTCTGTAGAGCGAGTGTCCCTGTGTTTGTACCTGGGAAACTCTAGGGAATTCTATCCAGAATTTTTTTCTGGGTAATTAGAGTTGTTTGTTTGAATTTGTTGCTATGGTTGCTAGTATTTGATTGATAGTATATGGTTGCTCTTTTTAAATTTAAAATCTGTATGGGATTATTAACTTACCTTTGCTTTTAAATTTTGGGGACGAAATTCTTTTAAGGGGGGAGGAATGTGATGTCCCAAAAATTTAGGCAATAATTATTTAATAATTTCATTGATAATTATTTTAAAATGTGAAAATATTGATTTAATAAATTAATTCAAACTGGAATTATCTTTTGAAAATTTATAATAGTGATAGTTTAATTTGAAATCTTATTGTTTTCAATGTTAAAAAAATATTTTATTTATAATGTATAAATGTTTATACATTGTAAATAAAGGATTTGGTTTTAATTTTAATTTATGTTAAATAAAGGATATTTCCTAATTATTATATATAAATGTATAAATTGTAAATTGATTTAAATTGGTATTGTAATCTTTTCAAAGGTTTGTTTTAAAAATCTTTCTTATATTTTTATAGAAAGGTAAGTAAGAATTTGTTTTTTTTAAATTTTATTTTATAATAAAAGTTTGTTTTGTTTTATTTTAAAATTGCTTTTCTTTGAAATAAGATTTAAATCATTTTTGTTAAAGTATAACAGTTAGTTTGAAACCATTTGAAATAAAATGAATTCAACACTTCTTTTCTTCTTAAAATCTTTTCTTTTGAAATTTGGTTTTAAAAGAATATTATTTTGAAAAATAATTAAATAAACATTAAAATGTAAGTATATAGTTTTATGAAGAAACTTATATATATATATATATATTTATTTATTTAAAGGCTAATGTTAATAAATCATTTGTAACTTGCTAAAAACAAATTAGAAATGGTTTAGATAAATTTAAATACATTTATAATTTGGAATTCTCTTTTAAATTTTGAAATATACATGTGTTAGTCATTTAACTAATAAAATAGACAATTTTAAAATTATCTACACCTAAACATAACAAGTGGCATTTGTTTTCAAAGCTTTTTATTTTATTTTGATAAGAGAATGTAACAAATATTTTTCTTTGTTCTACCCATTTTTCTCATTTGATATCTGAGAATCAAATTTCAGTAAATCCAAAACCAATCTTCAAACCTGCAAATAAATTTCTCAAAACAAATGCATGTTTTAGAATCTGCAAACAACAACTTCATATCTATAATTTAAAATCTGCATGCCATTTTTCAACTTCAAATCTGAAACCTATCTGCAAATCAATCTTCAAACAAATCAAATCCAGAAAACCCAATTTCAAATCAAATCTGCAAATTGTAGAACAACTGCAATTCTGTGCATCTGAAAATGGAGTTGCATGCAATCTTCATCAACCAGAGGAGTAACTTCTGTAATCAAATGCAAGCCAGGATCATCATGCACTTCAATAGGCAGGGTCCTGAAATCTGCATCTTCAATTTTTTTTAAAGGTGAGTGAACTTCTTGTTTTAAAAACAGTTTCTTTTAAATTAAAATTTTATAAATTTCCTGAATGAAAATATTAGTTCATTAATTAAAAATCAGGGTGATTAAAACTGCCTTGTTATTTATTTATTTATTTACTGCAAGAAGTTGAATCTATATGTTGCATGTGAATATATAAGATTGGGAATGCTTGTATGGTTTTATGGTGATCAATACGATGTGTGAATATATATATATATATATATATATATATATATATAGATATATATATGTTTGGAATTACAGTAATACTAATCTACAGTTTTCTGTCTTAAAATAAGTATTAATAGAAACTTTATTCACTTGATTAATTTCTGTTAAAAAAATAATATGTGTAAACAAAATATGTTGTTAGTATAAGTGTAGGTTCTGGAAAATCATGAATTAGTTAAAATAAATTAAGATCTAAATCTGCCACCTCTGAAATAATTATAGCAGTAAGTATTTGCAATAAAAATCAGGAAACCAACATCATTAATTATTTTAAACAGGATTATATCATGTATGCATGTTAGAAATCAGGAAGTATAAAACAAATTTCACTTTTTTTTTAAAAATGAACCGTGTAAATTAACATTCTATTTTGAACATAAAATTTTAGAAGCATCTGTAGTCTAGTGAATTTGGGGGTTATGATGCCCACTGTAGTGGAGTTTTGTTGTGAAAATGGGGTAAGTTGGTGATAGATGATCAGAGGGAGAGAGAGGAGTTGGAAATTGTTTTTTTTAAGGTTTCAAAACCACTATTTTAAGTGTTGCAGTGTTGAAGTTTTGAGGGTATGCACATACCCTCTGTTGCATTGAGTGGGTTAGGAATTTGAGAGGTTGTATAGGGAGTGTAGAGGTAGCTATGGCCAAGGTCGTGTCGGTGATGGTGGCTGGAGGTTGTATTTCTGGGTGTTGACAGGTTGGTCTTGGTTGCAGTATTGAAGTTCTGGTGAACTTCTGAGATGCAGGATTTTTGACTCGAAGCTATCCTAGGGTTTTTGTGCTTCTGACTCGAAGCAGAAGGTAGGTAAACTCGAAGTAAATTTATAGGTTCTCGGGTTAGTTTGATTACAGGGTTATAAACCTGTAGTTTGCAGTTTTTATGAATTTGAATAAAATTTATAATTTAAAGATCTTAATTTAATTTAAATATAAGTTAAGTCTGAATTCAAATGGAGTTATGAGTTCAAGGTTTTAAAAATGAAAATTTTAAATTTAAACAAGGTTTAAATTCTGTTTAAAATCAAGATATAAAACAAAACAGTTTCAGTTTTAAAAACCTGTGATTTTGCAGTTTGTAGTTTAAATAAAATTCATATTTTAAATTTCAACTTGATTCAAGTATAAGTTAAAAACTGAATTCAAATGTAGTGTGAAATTCAAAGTTTTAAAAAAATGAAAACCTTAAATTTAAACCAGATTTAATTTTGGTTTTAAATCCAGAATATAAAAACTGTTTCAGGTTTTTAAAACCAGAGAGTATTTTGCAGTTTTTAGTTTAAATGAATTCATATTTTTTTTAAATAGAATCTGATTTAAATGGAAGTTGAATCTAAATTCAAATGTAGTTTTGAATTCAAAAGTTTTAAAAATGAAAATCTTAAATTTAAGCAAGATTTAATTTGGTTTTAAATCAAGTATAAAACAGTTTCAGGTTTGGTTTAAAACCATATTTTTGTTCAAAACAGTTTTTGTAAGTTTTAAATTTTGAATAAATTTAAATCGTTTAAGCAAAATATAAGTGTGTTTTGAAATCAAGTTAAAAACTGTTTTTTTAGGTTTCTTTGGAAACCAGTTTGATTTCAAACAGGTTGTAAAATTTAAAGAAGAATGAATAAACATATTCAAATGTTTAAAAATAGATGAAATTTGATTTCAAATAAGTTTAAACTTGAAAGAATATTAGTTTCCATTAGTGTTGAATTAAAATATGAAGTGTTTAATGTAAATTGGAAAGTTGAAAATAATTAATTTATTTTCAAAGCTTGATTTATTTTAATCAAGTAATTTATTTTAAACCTTTTCTTTTATATTTAAGTAATGAATGTTGTTTAAACATTTATTTTTATTTTAAGGTTTATAATTATTTTAATTGGGATTAATGTTTAAATGATTAAACATTTTGAATCTTTATTTTTTTTAAAAATGAATTGGAATTTGAATTTAAATTTAGAAATGTATTGTTAATACATTTTGAATATAATTGAGTCTTTTGATAAATTATTTTGAAAATATTAAGATAATTAAGGATTTACACAATTATTTGATTTTAAATAATGGTTTAGATTAATTTATTAATTAGAAATAATTTATTAATAATTAATCTAATTCAAATTTTCTTAAGTATGTAATTTTGGAAATGTTGTTAATTAATAAATGGTGATAACTATCTAAGGATAATTTAGTAATTAATTAATGTAATTGATTTTGATAATCAACTAGATTAATTAATTGAATCTAATTAATTGAAATTTGTTAAGTATAATTAATTGTTAAAGTAATTAAGGAATTAATTACTTATTGTAATTAATTTGGATATGTGATTTATTTAAGTTAATTAATTTAGTTTAATTAATTTTAATAAATCATCCAATGATGTTATGAGAGTAATTACTTAATGTAATTAGTGTAGCAGGATTACTTAGAAAAATAATAATGATAATTACTGGAATGTAATTAGTAATTTGGATAACTACTTTTGTGATTAATTAAGGAATTAATAAATGATTAATTATTGGTTAATTAATTTATAAATAAGTAATTAAAGATAGTTAATTACTTAATTTAATATTAATCAAGGTGATTAATAATTAGATTAATTATTAAATGTAATTAATTTTAATTAAGTAATTTATTTAAATATTAAAGATCATTAATTAATATTAATGATGTAATTAAGGATTTTTTAATTAAGTAATAATTAATTAAGAGATTAATTAATTTTAATTAATTAAGGTTAAATATAATTAGTTATAATTAATTAATAAATGAGTAATTAAATGTTAATTACTTATGATTAAGGTTAATTAATTAAAGACTAATTACTTATTGTAATTAGTGAATGATTAATCAAGGATGTTCAATCAAGTTAGTGGGTAATTAATTAACTGGTTTAATTAATGGATGTTAAGAAGGATTTAAAAGAGTAATTAATTTAATTTATTTTAAATTAATTAGAGATGGTTGTAATTAATTTAATTCATTTTAAATTAATTATAATTGTTGATTAGTAAATCATTGCTTATGGATGTTATTGATTGAATGGTTGTGATCTCAGTAATGAGATGAGTTGTATTTGTATGATATGAATGCTTGGTTTAAGTATGATGGTTTGTGATGGATTATTTGGTTGTGATGATTATCTGTTTATGGATGATACAGATTATCTGTTTATGATATGAATGTGATTATCTATTGTGAGATATAGTTTATCTATCTATGTGAATTAGATAATATTGAAATAAGTTAATTGTTTAAAACCCTTAAGTACAACTTGGTCATTAAGATGGCGTTTGGTTTCAATGAGACCGGGATCGGGTTTCCATATTGGATATCCGAAAACCACATCGATTCCAAATAAACGTTAGGTCGTTAATCCAAGTGGAGCAAGTGAAGACTCGAGGTATAAGGGCTATACGTCAGTATAACTCTGTGGGTGATTCCGTAATGAGTTTGACGGAATAGTACTTATAGATTCGAGATGGTGATTTAGAGTGCAAGGGTTGTCGTCATTAACTTTGTGGGTGATTCCGTAATGAGTGTAACTAGATAATGCCTTCGGTTTCGTTCGAACCCGGAACGAACTTGTATGGATTGAATGCTCCCAGAACATCGTCAGGTGGACGATGAGCATTCTAAGATTGATATGTCCTATAAAGGTAATCATAGCCTCAAGCCTTATCAACCGGGAATGGCTAAAACAGGGGAGGTGCAGCAAGGCTTCGTGGGTAGCTCCCACTTGAGAGCAAGATTGATCCATGTCTAGAGGTCCCTTTTTATTCGGCTTTGTGGGCAGTTGTCAGTGTACACCAACTGCGGGGTTGTCTTGTTCGAAACTATTCAGTAAGGAATGGGTCTGGCTTTGTGTTGTAGGGGATTGGGAGTAATCCTTGGTACGTTGATCTAGGCCATGTACTGTGACGGGCGGTGCCCCAGTAGCCCTGCCATTGATGGAATCCATAATCCAATAAGTGCCTATACGGTTTTGATTGTGCCCAACTATGTTGGAACGTGAGATGTAAGCATTCCAGCTATTTCTGTATTTTATTTTGAAAACCCTAGACACTATTATAATATCACTGTATTTCCTGTCAAATGTTTTGGTTAGCTTAAGGTAAAAACTTTTCCATGTTTATGTGTGGGAAGTCTTACGTGATACCTTTTGTTTTCAAAGGATTTTCTAAAGTTAAGCAACTTTTATCCCCGTTTACTCACACCAGACCCCTGTCTGGCCCGAGTGTTTATTTTCTGTTTTATTAAACTCTTGGGTACTCATATTACGTATGAGTAGTCAAGTGTTTCAGGATTGCTTTGATCGAGTTCTGGAGGAGATAATGGAGCAGGAGGCTTCAGCGTGTAGATATATGTAGTGGTTCCGCTGTGTTTGAGTTGAGTCTCTCTGATGTATTTGAATTGTAATTGCTAGACAGATGTTTATAACTGTCTAGTTTGTGTTGTATTAGCTGTTTAACTCTGATGTATATGATACTATGTAAAGTTTTATGTGATATATTATAATTTATTCGATTCCGTTGTGAGATTCTGATGTTGTCTGTTCTTTCTTTTCTTTCTTTTCTCTTTCTATCCCTTTTCTTTCTTCTTAGCGATGCGACTTCCTGGAGACTGGAAGTTGGGTCGTTATACAATAGATATATAACTACAGAAATATGTGCACAAAATACAATTATAATATCATAAATAACCATCAAAGCATCATATCACATGAATAAATCAATATCGTACAAAGCAACCGTATCAAAAGATGTCATCACATATATAAAAACACATCGAATCATAAATCATAGAATCAATAAAAACAGGTGAATCATACATATAAAGAAATCATCATATAAATCCAGAAAACATAGATAAGTGAGATATCACTAAGTATATCAGGCTAGCATGAAGCATTTCCCAAATATATCTCTCAATCTCGTTAAATAGAACATCATCATCAATATATGAAAGATAGGATGGGTTGCCTATTAATATGAATAGTAATATGAGAATCCTTTATACTCAAGATGTCTATCTCTGGTATAGTTTCATCTTCTCATAGATATAACTATCTGAATACATTGTGATATGATAGACTATATGATAGACAAAAAGTCCTAAGTAGATCCATATAAATAAAACAATATATGGGTCACTTAGCCCTTCTTTATACTAAAATAAGGTGTATCAATAGTTTATGCCAAACTACTACTCCGTTGGTACCAGAAGGGAGACTGATAGTACAAAGCAAGCTCTAGAGACACCAAGTCTCAATAGCCTTAGTTACCATCATGGAATCATGAAACATATCCACCGGTGTGCTCGTCACACGAGGACTCGATAGTCACGTCTGACTCTAGCCCTTATAGGTAACAAACTACTAGCCTATGTAACACATGAAAAAATGCAGGAAGTAAGAATACAAAGCAACGTAAATAGAGATGTCATAGATCTAGAGCATGATCCCACAATCAGGCAGTTAGGATGGATTCTATCCATCTCGTCCACTTTAATGGAAATAAAAGGAGTACATCATTATAGTGGTGTTAACGGTAAAAATGGCTTTAACGCTAACACCCGGTGTATGCCGTGATGAAATGAAAGCACCACCCGTTTGCACGGGAATTAAAGTAAAAAGAAAATAGCAGAAAAAGTAAAAGAGACAGAGATTTTTATAGTGGTTCGGCTTCTAATAAGCCTACATCCACTTTACATCCTCCATTATATTTTTCGAGCTCACTTTACAAGATTACAACACTTTTACAACACGATCTCTTGCTCACAACACTTTTACAACACGATCTTACAATTACAACACGATCAGAGAAAGAAGTTTGAACTTTGTTATGAATTGCTCTTTGGATTCATGGTTAATGAGGTTGATCTCTAGATGAAGATTCTTCAGTGTTTGAAGTGTTTGGTGAGTCGAGAAATCAGCAGAGTATAGGCGCCTTGAAATCCAAAAAAGTCCCCCTCAAATGTGGAGTTGGTGGAGTATTTATAGGCGACTTCGGAGTTAGGTCGGCTGGAGCGACCTAAGATAGGTCGTAGGCTGGTTGGAGCGACCTAAGGTGGGTCGTTGGCGACCTAGAGGAGCGGCAGAAGAAGTAGGGCGACCTAAGGGATAACGACATTAGAATGTATGGCCTGGAGCGACCTAAGGGAAAAGGCGGGGTATGCTTTAGGTCGTGTGCGACCTATGGGTGTTAGGTCGCGAGCGACCTGATTTTGATGAGGTGAGACTGGTTAGGTCGCGAGCGACCTAGGTGATGGCGGGTTAGGTCGCGAGCGAGCTATGGGTTTAGGAGAAGAGTTAGGTCGCGAGTGACCTAACTTTGTTGAGGAGAAGCATAAGTCGCTTAGCAGGTAGGTCGCTTGAGCCATTGAGTAGTTAAGTCGCTGACTGCTGAGTTGCTCTAGGTCGTAGGTCGCTTGGATTTATAGGTCGTTAGGTCGTGAACTTTCCTGTGAGCTGTTAATTCGTGAAGTCTTAGGTTACTAAGTCGTGAGGTCTATTAAGTCGTGAACTCTGTTAAGTCGTTAGCCCGCTTCATCAGTTAGGTCGCTAACTTGCTTCATTGGTTAGGTCTCTAGGTCGAACACCGTAGCGGTGGCGTTGCCCCCGCACCCCCACCTTGGGGGGTTGGCACCCCCTGGAGCCCCCCTCCGTAGGGGATCTTAGATGAAAAATCATTCAATAGAACTTGCTTTTGTTGAGATGTTGAGTTGACCAATCTTTAAGACGAGCTATCTCGCTTTTCTTGGTCGATCTTTTGATATCACAGCCTTGCTGAAGAAGGCGGGATAACAAGTGGTATATATAACTAAAACAAAAGGACATGAAGTTTTGTCATCATTAGGCACATAGACATACTCGTTGAATTTAGGGACAATTTCGTGCTCATATCTACTTGTATCACCTCACATGCATAACAATATTCCAATCACATGATTATCATTTACTTACAATGCAGTGCTAAAAGCATCCCAAACCACTGCACGATACTCAAACATTTACTCACTGCTTATAAATTTCACTCAATCTCCAAAATATTCTATATAACTTTTCTGAAGAATAACCGAAGAAATATTACTGAAAGCCCCATACTAGAGAGTATTATAACTCCATTTATTTAGATTTCTCATCGTAAAGAATGAAATATCACAAAATCATATAAAGGATGTCATCACTGTATCATATTAAAATCACAAATCAAATCAATCTCAGCGCTGAATCAATCATCTCATCTAAAACCAATTTTTGAAAGAATATAATAAATCTAAAGTGAAACATTTAATGAATTAATTAATTACACCATGTATATGTAAATAACTCTAATTCTATATACTTTGAACTTTATAAAGGTTATATAATTAAAATTACTAATTCTTTTAAAAAATTAAAGCTTTAATATTTATAAATTATTACCAAAATTGTCATTTCCATATTTTATATCTTCAGAAATAATTTGTAAATCGAAATATTAATCATAACACTTACTTCATAATTTTGTATAATAAAATACTATTTCTAAATAATTATAAAACATACAAATCAATTTTATATATTTATAATCAATTAATTATCTTTTCAAGACATGAACCATATATAATAAAGATGTATATAATATATTTTGAAAACTATATAAAATCAATTAAGGCCCATTTCATATTTTTTCATTTAAATGATAATTCTATTCAATTTACTTTATTAATTTATTAAACTTCAAATTATATTACATTCTTGTGTGTATGTGTAATCCAGAAATATAGATAAGAGTTTAGGTATATTTATTTAGTTTAAATTAAATGTAAATACACACACACACACACACACACATTAATTATAATAACTAATTTTTACGCCTACTCATGATCGCGCACACACTACATGATTGCGCACATATATACATGACTGCAGGTGCGCACACACAATAGCACGTATACGCGCATAAATACACATACCTTAGAACATCTCTATTTGAGGCTATCCATTGATATACTGGTCCCTATGGACCGCTCCATGGCCTGGAACGGAGATGTTCCAGGTTGTGTAGACCATTTTGAATGGTTTTGCCACTCGTTTCCACTCCATCGACTCCCGAGCAAGCATTACACACCATAAGTAAAGTATAAGAGGATTTAGATGTAGATTGGCAAACACATAACTCACCCGAAGCTTGCTTCATTCTTCTTCCCTTGCTCTATGTACACGGTCGACCATCCCAATCCATGATCGATCACTCATTCCTCCATAGCTTAAGGCATTGTGTAATATCCAATTGCATATTCTTGATTTTTATAATATATTATAATTTATTGAATTTTTTTAATCTTAATTTTTTTAAGAATATAAGGAAGTATGAAAAGTGATGAAGAGGAGTACATGCGAATGGAATGTGTGAAGGCAGATGAATTTTCTGGACGTAGAAATGTTTGGATAAAGAAATAATAGGTTTTGGGCTTTGATTATTTTGGGTCTGGGTTATACACACACACACACACATATATACATACATACGCACACACACACATATATATATATACACACACACACACACACACATATATTACTAAATATTAATTTACTCTTCTTTTTATTTATAAAGTTACTTTCCACTCAACACAAAGCACTAATAAAATTTAAAAAAATCACATTTACATTTCTTAATTATGTATCCAATATTATAAAATTTTCAAAAATTTGTTTCCCATGTTTTTATTCATTTAAACTTAAATGTTCCACATTCTTGTTTAAGACCAATATTAAGTAATCTCCAAAATAATTTATTTCACAATTCTTAAAGCAAATATTTATTCTAAGAACTATTAAATTTGATCGCTAGTTATCTCATCATAAAATTTTGATATTTAATAAAATTCAAATTATTCACTATTAATTTTAAAAATCCATTTTAAAATTTTATTATTAGTCACCTCTAACACTGAGTTTGCTACACCCATAATTTATCTTTCATGCATGAGAATTCTTATTAGACATTCTAAGGAGTGGTGTATATTTTAGTTGGCTAATTTAATTTCATCTTACGTAATCAGTTTTATCTTTGAATCATATCCAAATCCATTTTACTACCAATAATTTCCAAAATAAATTCCTTCCTCATGAAGTTAGCATTTCTTGTAACAATAGTGTTTTTTAGTACAACGGAGCAAGCATTCATAAACATTGTATAGACTGGCTTGTATATATATATATAACTGATTTAATTTCGAGATTACAATAATTATAATTTATGTTCATAACATAAAATAGTCAACCAATGTTGATTATCCCAAACTCCTTTGGGATAATCCACAAAACATCCTTCACTAGCAAGTATAACGTGCAAACACTCGACTCACACAACTTATCAACTCCTTGACATAGAATATATAGGGATTTGTTATCAACTCTTTACTTGTATAATCCGGTAAACTACACTTTAGCTGAAATTAAATTTAACCTATATACTTACTTGTTACACGTCCATAAAGGTAGAAATTAACTCAACTTCACTCATCACCAATTGTACATTATGCAATAAAGTCAGATTACTTCTCATCGATACATCATTATGTATCACAAGGAGAAGTGACTTTTGGGAGTGAATATTGTTCATTTTTAGGTACAAATGGAACTCTTTCCCAATGCACTAACTTATTTGATCAAATTAAATTTTTTTCCTTTGCATTTTTTCTACTTCTGTTTTATATTCAATGAAATTATCATAAATATACTACTTGTGTATCAAATTCACATGTTTTATTTATATGATAATTCGTCCATGAATTTAACAAAGTAAGTAGATCCATTTTGCTATTATTTGTAACGACCCATATTTTTAGACATTGTAAAATTTTAAATTTAATGAAATTATTAAATAAAACTAGTTCAAAATAAAAAATTAAATGACTTTGATTGTAAGTTATCGAATATGAACTTGGATAAGATTTTGAAATAAACAATTTTTAGAGATTCAAGTAATAATGAGTATTGAAAATAAATGTTGCGCATTAAATGAGTTTACTATTACTAGTTGGATTAGATAATAATGTTAAATTTTTAAGATGCAAATAAAGTAATTGATTTATAATTAAAATTCAATTAAAATTCAATATTGAAATTTGTTGAATATTGAACAATTAAATTGTTTAAATTTAATATTGCAATTATTTGAATAATTGAATTCTGAATTTAATATGATTGAAAATGATGTTGGAAGTTGATTTATATTTTATTTAAGTGGTAATGATGATTGTTAACATTTAAAATTGGATATGAAAGTGAATAATTAGAAATTGAAAATTTTATAATATAGTTGAGATGTTAAAATAGCAATCCGACGCACAATGTCGGAATTCGACGAAACCAATTCCATTAGTTCCATGATAGAATATTATTATTGGATTTCAAATTTCATAGCATTTGGATTTATCATTTGGTTGTATGGGATGTAAACACGTTGAAGTTAATATCAAAAATTTAATATTTTAATTGGGTTCAAAAAGCTATCTTCCACCTACGATCAAATTAGGCATCAAAATATGTACCATTGTGTTCGAAATAGGGGAAAATAATTATAAATACCAGGCGGCATGCTTTGTTTGGAGTTCGTTCGCGAAAAGTTGAAAATAATAATATAATAATGTGTGTATGCGTATAAATACGTGAATCCTCAACCAAACCCTGGCAAAACAGTATAGTCGCCATTCATAAAAATAATGGCCATTATTGCTCGATTCTTCCTCCCATATTATCTTCTCATCCATCGACTTCTAGGCCACCACTCCTAAATGAAAATTGTCGAGCTAAGAGAGATCTTCCCATCCGCACGGCCAAGATCTGAATCGGAGCTTCGTAGTGGCCAAAGTCTACATGCCTTGGGACAGCATTCATGCAGGAGGTACGAGATGATGGCGAAGCTAAGGAGGTGCGGTTTTTGCCGTAGGTGAGGTGGAGCTTGGGATTACAAGTGGTATTGTCTGGTCGTTGCAAGGATGATCAAAGAAGGGCGTTCGAAGGATTGTAGCGTGAGTTTTAGGTTGTTGCATGTGTGGCCTACTGGAACGAACGAAGAGGGAAGGTATTCAGATGCGGCCCAGATCTTTGGAAGCAACGGTTGGGATAGGTTAGGATATTTATTAAATTAATTTATAAATTAAAAATACCATAATTCATGTAAACTTTAAAAATGAATATCTTGGTCATACAAGGTCAAAATTGGACGAAACAAGTGGCAATAGGACTATGGCGACGAGCACTACATTTCAGAACTGATTTGGAGACACATGGAACTAGCTAAAATTTTTAGGCAAATCTAATATCTTTTGATTTGACTTAAAATTGAAAAATCGAGGTGAGTGTTTTATAATGCTCACAACGTACTATAATATTTTATACTAGTTAAATTTTATATTATGAAGTGATATAAATTTCATTAGTCATTATTTGATGAATTTAATGATCATCTAGATTGTCATAGGATTAACTGTTAAAAAATAAAATTGACAGTGAAATTAAAATTGGAATTTAATAGCCAGTAAATTACCCAATATTAATGACTATGAGATTACTGTGAATTATATTGTCTCTTTGTATGATTTGTTTCAATGGATGCTAATTGATTGATATTTGGACGATTGGATGTTATTTGTTTATATATATATATATATATATATATATATATATATATATATATATCTTGTAACGACCCGCATTTTTCGATGTTGATTTGGAATATTTAAATGATTTTAAATATTGGATTTGAATTATAGATTGATTTTCAATACAAAATATGGGTTTTATTTATAAAATAAATTTAGAATGTAAATATAGCGAATTATTGTATAATTTAATTATTGGATTTAATAATTAAATATTGGTTAAATTGTCTTTCGTTTTAAGCCCGATAAAAATAATTTAAATGCTTTTAAAATTTATATTAATAATAATGAAGATGATAAATGTTTTAATTGAATTTAAAAGCGATCTGCTCAATTTTAAAATAGCTTGTTTTAATTGGCATTTAAAAGTAGCCTTTCGAGGCACTATCTTGGAATTTGACGAAACCAGTTCCATTGAATCCATAATAGTATATTATTATCGGATTTTAAAATTCGTATTTTTTGGAGTTATCATTTGATCGTATGGAATGTAAAGCGTTGGATTGATATCGAAATTCAATATAATAATTAGGTCCAAAAAGCTATCTTCTCCATACGATCGAATTAGGACTAGAAACCTTTTCCATTGTGTTCGGAATATGGGTATAACACAATAAATGCCTAGCGGCATGCCTTGATAGGGGTTCAAGAGTTTTAGTTATGCAATCGAGATAATTGAAATTTTTAATAATATATATTATCTAGTCATCTCTTCTTTTCAGTTGCAATTCCATCCTTTCAATCAGCAACCATAATATATCCCATCTGTAGTGAACTTACCGCACTCTCCTTCTTCACACTATTCCTTGAATTTAAACAATCATATCCCTTCTTTCTTTCAACAGAGTGAAATCGAATTTCGTTTGAACCTATAAAAAAATAGCATCCCCTCTCCTCATCTATATGATTCACGAAAATAAAGAGAATCGAAATTTTTTTTTTGAATGAAAGGTGAGGAAAGAGGACAGTGAATGAAATCTTTTTTTCGAAGAGAGGCTCATGATCAACCATGATTTTTGGGGAATGGCGATGAGACCGAGGCGAGTTTGGAAGAGGTGGCGAATCACATTCGCACGTGAGGAGAAGGCTGTGATTAGGGGAGATTCAGATCAAAGTCTAGTTCCAGAATAGAAGATGCCGTGAGAAGCAAAGGAAAGAATCTTCACGCCTTCAAGCGGTCAATGGGAAGTTAATTGAGATGAACAAGCTTCTTTGGCAACAATTACAAATGCTTCTTTGGCAATGCTGCTGGAATTCTCTCCATTGCTGAAGAGACCTTGGCGGTGTTCCTCTTAAAGGCTGCAGGGAGTTGTTGTTGGATCCCAATACCTGGTATGAAGCTTGGTCGGGATTCAATTGTAAATGTTGCTATATCGGAATCATGTTTGATGTGTGGGCAGCGGGATGTCTGGGATGGGGTTGCGAGGGGTTGAACATAGTGGTGTCAGTTCCTCGTTCGAACGATGATGGAGGTATAATTTGTAATCTAATTTAAGTATATAATTAGTTACTTAATTAAGCATTTAAATATTTAGACAGCTAATAAATATTTTTGCCTATTTATTTCGAGGTCATAAATTGAACAAAGAAGAGATATAGGGTTCGTAGTGATACGGACTACAACCTAGAATTTATTCAAAGTCAATTAGAGATAGCTGGAAATTTTAGGTCAAATCAGACGTCAAGAAAAGTTCGATTTAATCTAAAATAAGCATTTAGTGACTTTAAAATCAAGATGAGAAAATTATCACTCATTTGGATTATCAGATTAATTTTAAAAATAGTTAAAAAATTAATTATTGGATGCCTGGATGATTTAATAATTATTATCTGATGAATGATGTATATATATTCACTTGGAGTGATATTCCTACACATTATAGCGGACGAGACCTTATGCACAATGCATAATAGCGGATGACCCTATATCCTACGGTATCCCCCTCGAAGTGGGATTAGTGTTTTTATGTTGTATTAACATGTATGGATGAAGGGGAACAGGTTGGAGGGATCCAACTTGATTCCTCAAATATATTGTTTATTTTTTTTCAAATATAGTGATATATGATGTGAATAGATAATTTGTATAGATTATTGTTGTAATTTGAATTATTGGATGCTAGTGTGGCACTGGCCTGAATTTCTATATTTTAAAATACCATAAATATATTTTTTAAAATCTAAGGAATTAAAGGGAAATTTTGATATAAAAATATTTATATTGGAAATTGAATTATTTTTAAGAAAATTGAATTGGAGTAATATATATAAATCTTGGATTGTACATAACTATTCATGAATAGGTTTTAAATAGAGGCTTTAAAAAATTAATTAAATAAAGGAGTTTGTAAATGGTATTCTAAAATATGAAAAGGAGCTAACATCAATATTAAAACTAGATTGGAAGTATAAATGGAATCTGCAAGAAAAGAATTTATATAATGGGATATTACAAATAAGGTTTGTTATATAAAAAGTTAAAACCAAATAGGTTATGAATTTACAAATGATGTTATAAGTAACAGAACTTGATACTAGATGATAGATTGGAAATATAAATTTATAAGAAGAATTTATATTAGAATATGAGAATAGAGCGTGGAAAATGGAACTATTTTTGAAAGTGAAGATGGATAAGGGGATCCAAATGGAAGTGATATATTATGATTCGAGAGGGATTTATAAATTTAATTTTTTTAGGTTTTAAAAGTATATTTTCAATTCTAAGAAGTTAATTTTGCTTTTAAAAGGATTTTTTTATTAATAAACTATGGAATTTAAAACTAGTTAGGATCGAAACATTTGGTAAATAGATTTTTAAATATTAAGTATTTTTTTAGTAAGTTCTAGCCTAAGAAAATCAGTTTAAAATTTTATTTATTTAAAATTGAGTTACTAATGTTTACAAAAGCCTTTGATATTTTAAATAATTACTTGAACATGTTTTGAAAATAAAAAATTATTCTTTAAAATACTTATTTTATTTATATATAGAGTTTTAAAGTGATTGGAAATTTTACTTTAAAATTCTCTTGAGATTTGAAAACGGGGCCCATAAAAGGATATGATTTTGAGGAGGGGAAATTCATTAGTGGTATTGGAGACGTTGGGATAAGTTACGAAATATTCTCTAAAGAGTTAATTTGAGATGTTTTGGAGAATAAGACTTGTAATATATTCCTAAGCATATAAAATAGAAATTTGGAAATAATTTTAAGTGCTCAGATATTGGAAGTATCCTGTTACAGATTTAAGCGTTTGAAAAAAATTGTTTTTCAAATGTAGAAAGAAATTGATATATCTTTTAAAGATATTTTGAAAGTAAATATTTTGGAAAAATTATAAAAAGGCCTGATGATTACATATGGATGTTTAATTGATGGTTAAATAACCGACTATCAATAATTGACCAATTTCTTTAATCGCTTGGAAGAGACCAGGATTGGATTTAATTATCCATAAAGCACTTTGATTCGGTTTGAACGTTACAAATGAATACCGTGAAGATGATGAAACTGGTGATTCGGTTTGTCCAGACCTAGGAAAACTTATATGGATGAATGCTATAAGAACATCATCATTGGAGGACGATGAGCATTCTAAGTAAAATTTGTTCTTCAAAGGTGACACTTAGCCTCAAGCCTCATCAATCAGGAATGACTAAAATATGGGAGATGTCGCAAGGCTAAGTGGGTCGCACCCAAGTAGGGTATGCTATCACCTTTCTAGATGTCCTCGGAAAACCTATCATTTATGGATATGGTTGTGCATGGAAGGAGCGCTTGGTGGTAAGGGCGGGAATACCCACGATGATAACAAATTCGATCTACGCTTGGTGGTAAAGGCGGGAATACCCACGATGATAATAAATTCGATCTATCCAAGTCATAGGTAGGCTGGTCTTGTGACGACCCGCAAATCTGTACCATTTGAATCGAAATAATCCACACATGTCCGACACAAAAAGCACAGATTGACGGAAAGTCAAGAGAAAGAAAAAAAGTGAGAAGAGGAGAAGATAAGAAAGAGAGAAGATGGAACAAATCGGAACAAAACAGAATCTCACATCACAGCGAAAACATATAATATCATATCAATGATCTTTACAAAACAGAAACTGTATATATATACATATCAATCAGAGTACAACAATCAACCAACAGTTATCAGCCTGAATAGTTATAATAACCTATCCTCACAATTGCTGATAATATACAACAACAAACAAAGCACAGCGGATAATCAAAACAAGTACGTGTATACGAAAATGAAGATCTCTAGCTCTTCTGCTGAAGCTCCAAAAACATCAAATCCGAACCTGTAAATATACTCGGTCTGACTCGAGCATTGAAAGGGAAGAATGCTCGGATTACTCTGGTAAACTAGCGTGAGAAACACACTCAACTGAATTTATTAAATTACCAAATCTTTTCCTTTATCAAAACAAAAGTATCTCGTAAGACAAGTCCACACATAAACATGGACATGTTTTTACCTTACGATAACTAAAACATATCATATCAAATCTCATGTTATATTATAGTAGTGTCCACTATAGACAAATAATATTAATCATAATCGAAATTGTTACATTGACTAGATTCCAACATATAGCCCAATTGGGTAATACATTCAAAATGGCAAGGACGTAGTGGAGTTTGGATTTCCATACATATGACCAGGTGAAGGGACTACCTTCCGGCAGTACATCTCTAGAAGAATGTACCGAGGACCATCACAAAGGATCCACTACCAACACAAGACCGGCCCACCTCTATAACTAGATGGTACCGAATATATCATCCTTCGGTTGTAACCGACCTTTACCGAGGGCCACTAAGCATACAAACCACAATAATCAAATACATGACGTCATAGCATGCAAAGATATATCAAGAAGAGGATGATCATATCCTAATGGGAGCGACGCACTTAGCCTTGCCGCATCTAACCATGTTTTGGTCATTCCCGGTTGATGAGTGTAGAGGTAATGATTACCTTTCACAAAGCACAATCACATCACTTAGAATGCCACACATCCATTTCCGTTGACTGCTAATTGCCTTCCACAAAAATACAACCCTTAAGCTCATACGTCTCAAGGAGGGTGTTAAGCTAAGAGAAGTTGCCTTCTCCGCCACCACTGATGTACGTTTGTACAAACCAACGTACATAATCTATAGAAATGCAATGTCAAACAAACATCCATACAAGTTGTCTAGGAACAGGACAAACTGAAGGTACTTTCCTACCACATCCTATCGGGAAATCCCTAGAATTAGAGCGAATAGTCCTTGCATTGGATATTTCATAATGAAGAGACCACTGCTAATGGATGTATATTGGGATTTTAACCCCAAACGATCAACAAGCAGTCCCCCACTATGAAAATCCGGAGTATCAATATCATCACAAAGCAACCTGCACAATCGTCGCATATAGGTTGGTCCGAAGTGGTTTTCGGATAAATCTGATCCCAGTCTCTTTGCACCAACAACGCAAAAGCGCTTCTCAACCTCACACAGAAACTAAGTCTCATAGACTTATCACGTCTCCAGCTTTCAAGTTGCTATCCTTCGGGCCAAGAAGGAAGCTCGATAGATGGGAGTAATACACCGCACTATACGAATCAACATACTAAACACAAACGATAATCAAGCCTACATAGAAGGCTACGTACTAAGTGTACGACTAAATAGTTCCCACATCAAGTCGAGGAATTAAATTTGGCAAAGTTTGATAGTCGGTTATTTAACTATCAAAACAAACAAACAAACAAATATTCAGCATTATGGCAATCACTAGGCCCTTTTAATTAATCTTTTATTAATTAAACCATTTGCCAAATATTCACTTCAAATTATCTTCAAAAAGACATAATCTCAAGCAATTTCAATATTTCAACATTGGAAAACATTTTCATATACTTATTTATAATAAGTAATTCACAAATCTATTTATTTTTAACACTTGGAAAATATTATATATACTTAAATTAGAAATAAGCATATATTTATTTCTTTAAGGAAAACATTCTCTTTAAACACATTTATTTGGATCAAAACGAATGTTGCATAAAACATCGTTACGACAACCCAAAATCAATAGTATAGGGATTCGAAAATAAGATAGATATATAAATCCCAATACTATACAAAACATTTCTTTCGAAAATCATTTACTATAACAACGGTGTTATAGTCTATCATTTCCTTACTTCTCGAAAACGTCTATTTCAACAATGAATGTTGAAATCTATGGTTTTGATACTTAGCACATTTGGAAACATATTCAAAACATTTAACTTCATTAACATATCACTTTCCAAAACATTTATTCAACTTCAAAAGATTATTCACTGTCCAAAATCGTGAATATAATCCATTTACCAAATTCAATGTTTCTACACATTTACTTTAAAGATTTATCCTGTAAAGAAGCGGATTTTTCGCGTTCGAAAATCGACATCCATACTTTACATCGTACTCGAATGCCGCAGATCCGACCGTTCAAAATCCGAGCCGTCGGAGCTTATAACACAATTAAGTAAACAACACAGCGGAAGAAAAAGAATAATACATTGATATACGGCATTGCTACAATATCTGATACAACAGATAATACAATAGATATCAATATACATCAGAGATATGATACAATAAAATAGCAGCGGAACAAATAGATAACACCGGCAACGGAACAATAACTTTAAGGTAGTCTTCAAGAGAGAACTCCAAAACTACTACTCCATCTCCAAGAACCAATCTAGAAATAGCTCGAACTCCCGATAACGATGCACAAAGACAAGCAAGATCAGTCATGTCCAAAGACTGGACTAGCTCCAGACAATCCACTGAACCTAATTATCTGAAAAACCCAACTCTAGATTGCTCGTGTGGAAAATAGTGAGCACCCAGAGTTTAGGAAAGGAACAATATACTCCGGATCAGTCATGGGACTGCTGTGAGCAACCAAAATAGTTTATCTTTTAAACACAAACAGCAAGAGAATTTTAAAGTAAATTTGCAATGCTTTTTAAAATGAAACTACCATAAGACCTTCCGCCGCACACAAAATGCAAACGCAGAATTGGAGGAGATTTCTTCTTATGATAGTCAAACATGCTAGATACACGAATTCCTTTGATATTATTATTATAAGTGTATAGTGCAGAAAACATTTCGAAAGTAGAATATAAATTTTAGCCAGCATAGACATTCCGAACTATGCCTACTATAGCTACCATGTTCAATAGCAGGTTACCGCCACATTCCATGGCAGGTTATACAACTAAAACCATACAAGGCTCGTATTGTTTCTTTGGATTTTCCAACAAATGATCAGGCAAAGGAACTTCCTACTGCCACATAGAATCACCTCTGGCGGGACGTCCCGAGAACCTATCCGGATCTCTGCCAACACAAGGCCGGGTTACCTCTGTAACTAGGTAACTACTACTCGAGCATGCCACTCCCCGGTCCTTTGGGACCTTTACCTAAGGAGCCTCTAAGCAACAACCACACAGTAAATGAGATTGGAGAAACCACATAGGTTAAATTTTAGGGCTCCATACCTAATACCACCCTTTACCAGAACGAAATGACGCACCCTAAAGGGCGCGACCCTCATAACTTTGCCGCATCTTTCCTGTTTCGACCATTTCCGGGGTGTGTGGTCCTGATGCAGTCTCGTCCACAAAGCTACGCTTCATACAAAAGCCATGCTTTGATCACAAACAATCATCAACACAAAGCAGCACTCGGCATGCCACACTACCAAATTGAGAGTATATCGCTGACAACCTTCAACTACATAACCTCTGAGCTCGTACGTCTCAGAGAAGAGTGTTAAGCTAAGAGAATAAATTCTCCGCCACCAACAGAAATGTATTTGAAAGAAATCTGCTTTATATCTCAAAGTGTAGTGTCAGACATATAACCATACAAGTCTATTCCGGGTTCGAACAGAACCGAAGGCACTTCCAAAAAAGCCCTTGCAATCCGGGTATTCACAATCCCGATCGGACTTCCCATCACTTAGGGAATCTCTATACCGTAGCTACTCGGTGTAGAGACAATCGATAGGTTATCCTATCGTTTTCACAAATACCCGGTCTTCACCACCGGTTTCAAATCTATCCATATACGTCGAATCACATATTCAGAATGGGTTATACGACACAAAGGTCCTCTTCCGGCTAAACCGAATAGTAAGCGCAACATTTAAAACATATGGATATGGGATTTCAATTAAGTCACAACTTAATAATTCAAAACTTTCTTTCAAATGGTTTAAACCAATTATCATTTTTGAATCTTTAAAAAAAAGATTCATTTCACTAAGTTCACCCATTTTCACAAAGATCCATTTAAGGATTTTAAAACAATTTCCATTTCAATTGGATTAACTCGTTAAATCTTTAAATTAAAGATTTAACTTATAGCTTTCAAATCGTTTCCATAACTTAGGAAATCATTATCATTTTTAACTTGAAATCCTTTTAACATAATTTGGAAGTTCACTTCCTATATGGAAGCTTTTATTATTTGAAAACAAATAGATTCTGTGTCAGAAAGATCCAATTTTATTTACACGAGTTAAAGCCCTTTGAATTTAAATTCAAGTTTCCCAATCTATACCCTTAACATAGTTTAACCAATATAAGCACACTTATAAGTTGAATAGCCTTTTTAAATGCTAATTTCCAAATTATAGAATTCGATTTCAAATATTGAATTTGAATTTAAATCAAAATATTTCAATTTCAAAACTCAATCAAGTTATTCAAATATATTTCATCTTTGAAATTCCATTTCAAAAGCTTTTCGCTTTAAACCCAATCCATTTCCAAAACCTTTGAATTCAAATATTCAACTTTAAAAATCATTTCAAAATCTGTGACTTAATCGATTTCCTCGTGAAATCCATATTGGTGTGTGTATAAGTGTGGTCCAGGGGTTTAACACAATAGTGCAACATCATTCAATCATCACAGATAAAACACAGAACTATAATTGATAAGCGATATAAACTATAACGCTTATCGTCTATTCACAGATTCATAGATAATATAAAAATGTAAATAAATGAATAAATCATACACGACACAAACCACGGAACAAAATATCACAGATCAGACAGGACAATCAATTCAAGGTATCTCATAAAATACAATCATTCATAAGTAAGGTTAAGTATTAATAATCATTTATAAGTAGGATTAATTTAATCATTTAATCCTAATCAATTCAATTTATTTCCAAGTAAATTAATTACTTATGAAATAATTATCTAATCTTGTTTTATTAATTACAAATCATTTGTTATAAATTTATTTATCAAACACTTTAATTAATTTATTTATTCTTAATTAATCATATTGATTAAATTAACCTCTGAACCAATTACATAATTAATTAACCCCTTGATTAATTATCTTAAGAAATTAAACTTTTAATTACTTATCATAATGTAATTATCTCATAAACAGAAATCATTAATTTCCAATTTAATCTAATAATTTTCTTAAACTAAATTAATTAACTTTAATAAATTAAAGTATCCAAAATTAAAATAAGTAATTAATTCCTTAATTACTTTAATTAAGTAATTAACAATTTACAATTGATTTTCTTAATTAATTAATTGTTTAATAATTCTTAGTTAATAACTTTTATTAATTATTCTTTAAATTACTTTCTAAGGTAATTAACTTAGATCAATCAACATTAATTATTAATTAACCATTTATATCTCATTGATTAATCCTGATTTCATTCTTAATTATGTGATTAATTAATTCCAAATCATAATCTAATTGAATTAATCAATTATCCACCTTAATCACCTTAATAATTTTAATGAATTATAAGTCATTAAATCTTCATTACTTAAAGTAAAACTTATTTACATTTATGATTAAATTATTACTTACAATATGTCTAGAAATATTGATTTCAAATTTCAAATTAAATTTAAAACTTTTAAAATAAATACAAATTTACTGAATAAAGTTTAAACAATTCCACCACCTTTTAAATCTCATGTTAAAGAAATACTTTTGTTATAAAGAAATTTAGAAGAGTAAAAAAAATCAAATTTTCTTCTAACTTCACATATTTAAATGTACAATTTCTTTCATTTAAACTTTTGAATTTGTCAACTTTATTTTTTTCTTCTTCAAAATCTTGAATTTAAGTTTAGATTTAAATTCAAATTTTTAAACTTTGATTTAGTCTCTGTTTGAATCATTCCTTCATGATTTTAAATCCCATTTTTTTTTTCAAATTCAATTTGTTAAAATATACTTTTAATTGCTTCACCATTTTTTCTAGTTATTGAAACAATTTTAAATTTAAAACTTTTGTTTTTCCAATCTAAGATCTAACCTAACTTAAATTTATACTTAAACTTTAAATAAAAATTCAGTTTAAATTTGAAAGGAAACAGAACAGGGTTTTGTTTAAACCTGGAAATCAGGTTATACCCGAGCTACCCCATATCTCCTTCGAGTCCAACCCCCCCAAGACTTCGAGCAAAACACTAGAGCCACTCGAGAAACTCGAGTATACCTCTCTGCCCAAACCATTCCTCACCAGGAAAACAACCCATGGTACCGTGCACATGCACGACACCGCCATCACCTCCGGCCCTTCGCAGATCGTCGAGACAAGTCGACGATCCTCCCCTCATCAGTTCCTGATCATCGAAACGATGATGAAATCATCGAAGCAAAATCGACCGTTCGAGCTCGATACAGGAACCAGAACGCAATCTGGAAATGACCTCGTTCTCCCCACCACAACCACCGAAACACGCGAAACTCCGGCCGCGATGTTGTCGTCCTCCCCTCAACCACTTCACAAAGCCGTGTGCAACTCGGTGCACTGAGGAACGAGAACGAACCCCAAAACTTCGACGTTAGTTTCACAGACCTTAAACCCTACTCCTCCTTCCAGCCAATGCCACGATGAACTAGGTCACGAGCTACCATTTTTCCCAACCTCGCCATACTCCCTTCCACCTCCACGCGAAGCCCCGGCCTCTCCCATCAACGCGATCACCCACGACGACCTAAAATGCTCAAATCAGTCGAACACGAACTACACCTCACTTCCTCCTCTAAAAATCACGAATCTTGTTTTAAAAATCATATTTTTCGAAGATGATTCGAGGCATATACTTGAATCAATATAATATGACATTTTATTTTTCCCATTATTTAAGTTTCAATTGTATTTTCTTACTTACAGGAAATTTTCAAACTTAAAATACTTAAACTTGTTTTCAAAATCTAGGTGGTGTTTAACAAACATATCATGTTTAAAGTTTTAAAACCTAACAATGATCTGTTAAGAAATTTTGAATTTTCTTTTATTTCTAAATCTCTGTAGTTTGAATACAGAGAAGAGAAATCAATATACACAAGCACCGTCACAAACAACCCTATACTCAAATATAAACAAAGAAAATATCTCAAAACAAACTAAATTCCAGAGAAGGAAAATAACAGGCAACAGAACAATATATTTAACCATTTAATTGTGATGTTACTCACTTGGTTTTCAAATGAACAGAGCTTCTATGTTGTAACAGACTTAAGAAACTGCTAGCTGAAATCCTCATCCCTTGATCTCTGGTTTGAGTAGATTGTTTAAATTGAGTTGTTGAATTTGTTTAAGTTTTAGAGAATGGTTTACTTCAGATTTCTCTTAGCGTTGAAGATGAATGAAATGAAAATGATATTTCTATATAGAGGAAACGGGTTACAGGGTGATAATTATTTTGTTTTATACAAATATAATCAGAGATATAATTTCCTTCTGGTGGCTGACAATCTATATTTCGGCTGATATAAATCTTGTTCTGGTGGCCGATAGTATACATTGTGTGCTAGCATTAATTATATTTGACTTTTTTTATTTTATCTTGTTTTCTTCTTTTATAAGCCATTCATATGTATTTAGTTTTTTTTTCTTTTTTCTTCTTTACATTGTTTGACTCAGCTGATATGATATAAATGGTAGCTGATAATCTGCATTTTGTGTGCTTAAGATTCATGTATTCATTGCTTTGTCTTTATTTTCCTTGTGTTATAGATATTTTATTTTTACTTTGTTTCTTGCCTTGCATTACGGCTGAGATGATATTGAGAAGATTTTGTGGGGTGTTAGAGATATTTGCATTTATTTGTTTGTACTGATACTTTTAAATCATACTTGAATGCATTTGCTTTGCCTTATTACATAATTTATGTTTTACTTTGGTTTTGTTTTATAACTAATACATGTCTTTGTATATATTTTGTTTGTTTTAGTCTTTTTATTGAAGTGATGCTGCATTTATTAAACTTGGTGGCTGCAGCTTTGATTTGGTGGAGAAGATATTAGTAAGTACTTTTGTTTTCTTATTTTATTTACAACTTATGTCATTTGTTTTATGGATATTTTCTTTTGTTTCTTTATCTTCTTTAGTAAGCTTCATAGATATATATTTGTTTTGAATTTCAACTATTAAACATTAATTTATATTAACATGTTTTACAATTAGATTTTATACTTGTATTTTGTATTGATAAAATTTATTCCATTTTATTTAAAAGAAAACTGTTATTAAAACTAACCATCAATTTACTAATTTACATAAGTAATAATTCTTAAATCCAAATTATTTTTTCTAAGTCATTAGTTTGAATTTTAAATACAAATTCAATATTCAAAACAAATTCTAAAGTCAAATTCAGATTTTACTCATATATACATATACGTATATATTTCAAATTCAAATTTATTCCAAAAATTTTTCAAATTTTATATTAACTATTAATTTAAATTCAGTTCAAAATTGGGATCGTCGCAGACTTCCCCCCTTAAAAGGAATTTCGTCCTCGAAATTCGCCAGAGAGAGATAACGAAGATAGATGAAAGAGAAATATCTTTCGAGATCAACTGGATATAAATTCTGCATTTGGCTTACCAAATTAGAATATCGACAATATGAGAACAAACTCATACAGTATTACACAGGATACTCGGGTCATAAATTCGACGAAAAATGCAAGGCATTAGTTAGTTCAAGGGATAACTAATCGTCCGTATAGCATATCGAGACCCACATAATAGATAAATTGATTTTTTTTCTTCACAACTTCCAAACATCAGATATGGATTCCAAACTCAAGTCAGAATACCCCAAAGTATATACCAATTTGTCCCTCTTCGGACTTCGATATACACAATAAATTACAATTGAATTTCAAATTTGGTTTTAAAGAAATCGTTTTATCAATTCAATTCAAATTATCCTCCATGTTCTATTAATCAAGTTAACTCAATCTAAAATTTCCAATTTATTTAAATTTTCAATTTCAAATTTCCAATTCATTTTCATTAAGGTTTAAATCAAAAACTGATAAGAAACCGATGAAGATACGAAGTAAGGATTTCCTACATCGATTCGTAGGGCCATCATCACACTGAAACTTCTTTCTGGCATTGTCACGTAGCAATCAAAAGAATTTGGGAACGAATCAAATAAAATTGATAGAGAAAGATTATTTCCACTGTTGCAGGGTATTGACCGTTTATAGTCGTATTTCCTTTTCCCCTATCTTGTTCTCTTCTTGAACTCATACTCACTATCAGCGGATAGTAAGAGAATTTACTGAGACTTTCAAACGGATATCTTAGGGATTACTCATTTTAGGGATACTTCAACCTATCTCTAATGAGCTACTTAATGTGTTATACTCCTGATCTAAAGTTCAACCTTAGCTCTGATACCAAATGTAACGTAGCGGATTTTTCGCGTTCGAAAATCGATATCCATACTTTACATCGTATTCGAATGCCGCAGATCCGGCCGTTCAAAATCCAAGCCGCCGGAGCTTATAACACAACTAAGTAAACAACGCAGCGGAAGAAAAAGAATAATACATTGATATACAACATTGCTACAATATCTGATACAACAGATGATACAATAGATATCAATATACATCAGAGATATGATACAATAAAATAGCAGCGGAACAAACAGATAACACCGGCAACGGAACAATAACTCAAAGGTAGTCTTCAAGAGAGAACTCCAAAACTACAACTCCATCTCCAAGAACCAATCCAGAAATATGTAACAACCCGGTATTTCGTACCGATTAATTATTGCCTTTGCACGATTTCTTTTCCTAGCTAATTGTTGTTCGGGATTTTTAATTCAAGTTGAAATTCCTTAGATAAAATAAATTGGTTAAAGGTTAGTGGGCTTTAAAATCGTATTGGCCTATGTTTTCTCTGTTGATGCCGTGACTATAAACAAAGGCATGTGACCGTTCCCTTCTTATTTGAATTCGACCCGTTCCTTTATCATTTTCAATCGTTTGTAAACCTAAAATAAAAAATCGAACGAAGAAAAATAAATGGAGGCCTCGTCCCCTTTGCTAAATCTTGGGTTGCTCGTTCGTCGCTCGTCCCCCTGTGCTCTGACGTTAGGGCTTTTGATTTTCGTAGGCGTCGTCTTCAAATTCTCGACCGAGTGAAGGTGAGTTATTCATATTACTCACATCTAATTCAATCGTGTTTCATTGTTGATGATTTCATGGGTTTTGTCGATCTCGTATAACCTGGTACCTTGATTTATTTGCGACTTGACTTTGTTATGCTCTGTACCTCGATTCATTTGGTATGCCGTACTTGCATTTATGTGATGCCCCACCTCTATACCCACACTAGCCAAGAACACTACGGTGTAGTGCTGTCAACTAGCATGGAGAATAAGGCTGTTAAGGAGCGACCATCCATGTAATTGCTTATCACACGGTGGCTATAAATAATCATCGAAAACAAACATAGAAATAATCATAACACAAATCAGTCACAGATATCCATATCACAAAGGCGGAAGAAGATATGAATATATAACTAACACATGAAAGTGTACATCAGAGTAGTGGTCAGTAAGATCCATGATAATACAAAAGAATAGCAACACGTGCTATACAAAGGAATACAACTATGAGTCTATATCTCAAGTGTATACAACAAAAACTGCTAATCAAAACAGTTAGCCAAAAGTCAGAGTGATGAATCCCTGGGAAGAAGTCAAGCAGAAGCACCTGTAACATCTCGGTCTGACCCGAGTATTATTTAGGAAAATAATAAACGGGTCAGTCTAGCTATAAATATCAGATGACATGATATAACATAAAAGATATGGCATAAACATAAAATATCCATAATGACATACCACTACAATTATGTAAATAATGATCAACAGAAGATCAATCAATAAGAGATAATCAATATCACAAGAATCTTCTCAAAGATTCGGAAAGGGCATCATACCCCAAACTTGTACTCATAACAAGTCAATGACATAAATTCTAGAAATCAATGCAAGAAGTCCAGAAATCATAGAAAAGAGAAAGAGGCCTATCACATGACGGTCCGAAGACCAAGGGGAGCTACCTCACATGTGTGAATGGAATCACACAGATTAAGGTCCAGACTAACCAAAAAGAAAAAAGGTATGTGTGAGTGGAATCACACAAGTGGTGTCTAGTCTAACCTCGCAACAAGAGACATCGCACAGTTGCTAGTCTAAATCATCAGAATGATCGTCATGATCAACGAGAAGTGTCAATTACACTAAGCTAGTAAATATAGAAGTTTAGCTTCATGTCCCATAACCACTTGCTTAACTTAAATATTTACGAACAAACTGTAAATCTTCACTAATAAAATTATCACAAGAGGTTCAATCGAACAAGTCCAAGAATTAACCGACGAAGTGAACGCAAGCGTTTCATACCACTTGTTTTACTAAGTCGTTTAATTAGATTTCTCATCCGAGTGAGGTAAAGATTTGTATATACTAATAGATTGGAAAACGGTTTAAGAAAAGAGCTTTGTTATTAAAAATAGAGTTGAAATTGTTTGTTAAAAGAGTTTTGAAATTTACTACTAGTATTGAAACCTTTATATTATAAAGTGACAAAACACAGAAGCAATTGTAGAAACAACCAGTCACAAAAATCGCATTTGGAGATGTGAATAAAATTCAAGGAAATCAGCTCAATGTTTTTCAGATAAGATCCCCTACGGAGGGGGTGGCAACCCCCCAAGGTGGAGGTGCGGGGGCAACGCCACCACTTACGGGGTTCGACCTGCCCGGTCAGGTCACGGCGGTCCAGGGGGCAGCGCCCCGTCCAAAACGGTACGACCTAGTGAAGACAAAATGAGGTCTAACGACCTAAGAGGAATAGGGTCGAGCGACCTAATGGTTGCGACCTAGGGGTCTAAGGGGTCAAACGACCTAGTGGTGCTCGCGAGTTAGCAGAAGCGAGCGACCTAAGAGAGACGAGCGACTTAAGGAACTCGCGACCTAACATTTGAATAGGTCAAGCGACCTAAGTGGTCAGGCGACCTAAGGTCTTACGACCTAACGACCTATGTTCTAAACAAGGTCACACGACCTAAGGCCAGCAACGACCTAATGTGGGACGACCTAAGGTCCATCGACCTATCGGTATGAGGACTAGCGACCTAATGGAAAAAGGCTTAGGGTCTTACGACCTAACGACCTAAGTCAAGTACAAGGTCACGCGACCTAAAATGGTTAAGAGCCGTACGTGTTAACGAGTTAATGACTTAAGGGGGTCAACGACCTACGAGATATAGGTCACGTGACCTAACGGTTTACAAGGTCTTGCGACCTAAGGAGACAGGGTCTAGCGACCTACGACCTAGGTCAATACGACCTACGACCTAAGGTCTATACGACCTACGACCTAAGGTCCATACGACCTAACTCCGAAGACGTTAGAAATGGCCAGAACGACCTACGACCTAGGGTCCATACGACCTACGACCTAAGCCCGAACGACCTAACACCGAACAAGCATTTAGATGGCCCAGCGACCTATGGTGCTAACTCGCGAGCGACCCAAGGGTTAGGTCACGAGCGACCTAACTCCGAGCACCAAAAATGGCCAGAACGACCTAAGTGCAGAAAATTCACCAAAACGCTAAAAATTGGAGTTTTTCGCCAATCCAATCCAAATCAAATGCTAATATGCATGTAAAAGTGATAGGGGATGATTCCTAACAGTCCAATATAGTTATAGGCTAGAATTGTGAGATAAAAATCTCACCTTTGCACTAAAATTTATGAAGATGAAGCTTGAAAGCAAGGGGAAGCAATCCAAAGCTTGAATCCAATATCTTCTACTTGAATTTGGAGTTGAATGTTGGATTTGCAATTGAATTTGTGCTTGGAGTTTTAATTTCCCATTCTCTTCACCATTAATGCCAAAGCTTGAGTTAGTTAGGAAATTTATGAAGAGTGAGGAGAAGGGGGTTGGAACTTGGGCTTAATAGGCTAAACTAACCCAAAGTCCAAAACGGGAAAAGTTAGTGAAATTCCACTAACTCCAAACCTATCAATGTTTATACTTAAAAAGGCTGTAAACGGCATTTCGAACTCAATGGAAGTGGTCTCGAGTCCTAATTTGACAGTTTGCAAAAAGTAGCTTTTCGGACCAATATCCGACTAACGACAAAATATTTAAATATAAAATCGATAAATATGCGGGTTGTTACAGACTCCCCTCCTTAAAGAAATTGCGTCCTCGCAATATATAAGATGGAAATAACAAGTAACAACCATAAAAGCATATTAACACAAAAGAAATTTGAAACAGGAAGTTCACCTCAAAGAGCAGGAGTAAGCAAGTCCGGATGTGTTTGCTCGATGAATTCTCTGGATTCCCAAGAGCAATCCTTAGGATTTGAGGACCATTGAACCTTCACAAGCGGAACATTTTTATTTCGAAGTCGTTTAACCTCCGAAGCTATAATTCGAATAGGATGCTGCTCATAAGTTAAATTCGGCGAAACTTCAATTTCTTCCACAACAGCAGGCTCAAGAATAGAATCGGAATCCCGAAGGCGTTTCCGTAATTGAGAAACGTGAAATACGTCATGCTTAGTAGAAAACTGAGCCGGCAATGCAAGGCGATAAGCCATGGAACCAATACGTTCAGTGATAGGAAATGGCCCAATATATCGAGGCGCTAACTTCCCCGATCGACTGAAACGTACAACACCCTTCATAGGTGAAACATGAATAAAAACAGGATCCCCAACAGAAAATTCTAATTTCCTTCTTCGATTATCGGCATAGGATTTTTGTCTACTCTGGGCTTCTTTCATCCTATGTCGAATAAGTTCAATCTTTTTCGTGGAATCTCGAATAAAGCCTGGACCTAAAACCAGCTTCTCACCGGCCTCAAGCCAACAAGAAGGAGATCGGCATGGCCTTCCGTAGAGTGCCTCGAAAGGTGCCATACCAATACTAGATTGGAAGCTATTATTATAGGAAAATTCAACAAGTGAAATATGATCTTCCCAACTTCCACCAAAATCAAGCACACAAGCACGAAGAAGATCTTCAAGAGTTTGATTCACACGCTCGGTTTGTCCATCGGACTGGGGGTGATACGCGGTGCTAAAATTAAGCTTCGTTCCTAAAGCTTTTTGAAGACTCTTCCAAAATCCACAAGTAAACAATGGATCACGATCGCTAACAATAGAAGTAGGAACTCCATGCAATTTTACAATTTCCTTGACAAATAGTTTGGCCAAAAGAGGAACGGTTCGGTTAGACCGAACCCGGAATAAAATGGGCGGATTTAGTAAGTCAATCAACAATCACCCATAAGCTATCATGACCCGAACGAGAACGGGGAAGGCTATCTATAAAGTCCATGGAAATTTGATCCCACTTCCAAATTGGAATTTCTAAAGGTTGCAATAACCCACCAGGCCTTTGATGTTCGGCCTTGACAAGTTGGCAAGTCATGCAACACTTAACAAAGTTAGCAATATCAGATTTCATTCCCTCCCAATAATAAAGTCGCTTCTTATCAGCGTACATTTTACTACTACCGGGATGAATGGTGAATTTAGAACGATGGGAATCTTCTAAAATATCTTTACGAAGATCTCCAATATTTGGTACGATAAGTCTACCAAATTTTCGAATGCCGCCACGAGAATCAATATCAAAGTCTTTCAAACCTTCAATATCAATTTTATCCTTAACATTTTTGCCAAGAAGAGCCAATTCAGAATCTAGCCCTTGAGCTTCAAGAATGTGGTCTAAAAGAGAAGGATGAGCCTCAAGGCTACATAAAACAAGCGATGAGCATAAATCGGATACGCGCTCTCGAATCTCACAAGTGGATAAAATCTCGAGATCGTTCCATTCGGATATCATCATAGAAACAACTGCTTGTTGTTTACGGCTAAGAGCATCGGCGACACGATTACCCTTACCGGGGGTATAAAGAATATCAAGATCATAAGGTGCAAGAAACTCGATCCAACGCTGTTGACGTAAATTAAGTTCTTTTTGAAAAAATAAATATTTCAGAGACTTATGATCCGTATAAAGAATAAATTTCTCTCCCAATAGATAATGATGCCAAATCCGAAGGGCGAAAACAATAGCCGCGAGTTCTAAATCATGTGTGGCATATCTAGTCTCGGCCGGCTTTAATTGCCTAGAAGCATAAGCAATAACACGTTCTTTTTGCATAAGAATGACACCCAAACCAACATGACTAGCATCAGTATAAACAACAAAATCTTGATTCCCCACGGGAATAACAAGAATAGGAGCATCAGAAAGGAGTTCTTTCAATTTCTGAAAAGAGGCTTCACATTTGTCCGACCAAATGTATTTAACTCCCTTCTTAGTCAAGCCAGTAAGAGGCACGGTAATCTTAGAAAAGTATTTAATAAAACGACGGTAATAGCCCGCCAATCCGAGAAAGCTACGGATTTCAGTCACACTCTCAGGTCTTTTCCAATCTTGAATCGCTTCAATCTTTGAAGGATCCATGGAAATTCCGGATTCGGAAATAATATGACCGAGAAACTTCACACGAGATTGCCAAAAGTGGCATTTAGAAAATTTCTCCTTTAATTGATTACTCCTAAGAGTTTCCAATACAATCCGAAGATGTTTTTCATGTTCCTCCTCAGTTTTTGAATACACAAGAATATCATCAATGAATATGAGAACAAACCGATCGAAGAAATCTTTGAAAACTCGATTCATGAGGTCAACGAAATAAGCGGGAGCATTCGTTAACCCAAATGGCATAACAAGCTATTCATAAGATCCATATCGAGTACGGAATGATGTCAAAGGAATGCTATCCTCTGCGATGCGAAGCTGATGGAAACCGGTAGGCAAGTCCAATTGTGAAAAGACCTTAGCACCACTAAGCTAATCGAATAGATCATCAATCCAAGGTAAAGGATATTTATTTTTTAATAGTCAGATCGTTAAGCTTGCGATAGTCAACACAAAGCCTAAGCATACCGTCGGATTTCTTCACGAAAATAGCCGAAGCTCCCCAAGGTGAGGAACTAGAGCGAATAAATTGCTTCGTCTCCAATTCGGATAATTGTTTACGCATCTCCTCATTTTCCTTATTGTACATGCGATAAGGAGGACGAGTAATAGGTTGAGCTCCAGAAACAAGATTAATTCTAAACTCAATTGCTCGTTTAGGTGGTAAACCTAAAATGGGCTCGAATATGTCGGAAAATTCACGAACAACGTGAATACGAGAAATAATATCATCTTCATCATCATCGTCGTCATCACGAGGATTTAAAGAATATAAAGATGCCACCAAACAGGATTCTGAATCTTTAAGATTAACATAAATCTGTTTAACAGATAGTGGATGTCGGAGATGAATAGTCCGCTCAGGAAATAGGATATGGGCTTGATAACGGTTAAGCCAATCCATTCCTAAAATTATTCCAAAGCCTAAGTAACGCATGACATGCAAATCGGCTAGGAAAGAAAAATCACATAAAATAATCTCCACATCTTTACAAAGCAAACTAAGAGTTGCGGATCCACCAACAGGATTCGCAATTTTTAAAGAAGTCATCAATGCAGTAACACTTAAGGAAAAAGTGTCTACCAGTTCCTTTGATATAAAAGAATGGGATGCACCCGTATCAAAGAGAACTCTAATAGGTTGATCATGAAATAAAATAATACCATCAAGGATGGAATGAGAAATACCTTGGCCACAAGATGTGTTGCCAGGGGATTGAGCCACATTCAACTTTCCTTCCTTCTTGCCTTTACGCTTGAGGCATTGATGTATGTAATGATCCGGGCTCTTACAATAGCGACAAGATTTGGGCTTAGAGCAATTATTCGCATAATGATCCCCAGACCCACAGTTGAAGCAACTCGCACCATTAGGAGAAGGAGACTTTGCCGCAGGGGTTGCCTGCTTACCCTTTTTGTTGGGATAAGGACCCTTGAATTTGTTTGACCTCTTCTTGTTGTTGAAGTTTGGTTTAGCGCCTTCCACTTCAACATCACTCTCTCTATCAGTCTCTTCAAGACGAAGAGCGATATCGACGAGTTGATCAAATGCGACTTCTAGTTTCAAGAGTAGTGGCTTCTTAAGATTCTTATTTAAGCCATAAATGAACCTCTGGTTCTTCTTCAATGGGGTGTTGATGTATTCAACCCCATATTTGGAAAGCGACTCGAAGGCTGCGACGTAATCAGTCACAGAGGATTGACCTTGAACAAGGTCTATAAAACGTCGAGCCAAGGTTACTTTCCCAGCTTCTAGTACAAACTTTAACTCGAAGTGTCCCTGAAATTGCTCCCAGGTGAGATCCGCTTCATTAATTTCTGAAATAAGGAGTTCGTACCAGTCCAATGCTCTCTCCTGGAGCATGCTGGAAGCCACCTGAATGCGGTGGAGATCGATAAGGTTCATGCGAGAAAAGATTCGATCGCATGATTTTAACCAAGCCTGGACCTCGATGATATTTTCCGAACCTTTGAAGGGCTTCCCACCCAAGTTGGTGTAATTGCTGCACAAGCGTGCAAATCCCGACTTTGGGTGAGTAGGTTCCGGGTTAGCTCCAGCTGCTTGAGCATTAGTTACTAAATCAAGAAGCTGTTGAGCAGTCATAAAAACTCCATCCGGGGGAGCAGCACCAGATGATCCAGTTCTGGGACGGCCTGGTCTAGACATTCTCTTCCTTTAAGAAAGAAAAAAGAGAAGGAAGAAGGTTATTCACCAATGAACATCAAGCAATCTTGATAGATAAAACATGGAATCATAAAGGAAATAGGATGAATCGGTACGAAGACTCGAATTAATCCTATGGTATGACTCCTAAGATAGACCTAGGACGATGATCCTTGTTAAGTTATTCTACATTGTTTCGAAGTTTGGCTCTGGTACCAAGCTGTGACGCCCCACCTCTATACCCACACTAGCCAAGAACACTACGCTGTAGTGCTGTCAACTAGCATGGAGAATAAGGCTGTTGAGGAGCGACCATCCATGTAATTGCTTATCACACGGTGGCTATAAATAATCTTCAAAAACAAACATAGAAATAATCATAACACAAATCAGTCACAGATATCCATATCACAAAGGCTGAAGAAGATATGAATATATAACTAACACATGAAAGTGTACATCAGAGTAGTGGTCAGTAAGATCCACGATAATACAAAAGAATAGCAACACGTGCTATACAAAGGAATACAACTATGAGTCTATATCTCAAGTGTATACAAAAAAACTGCTAATCTAAACAGTTAGCCAAAAGTCAGAGTGATGAATCCCTGGGAAGAAGTCAAGCAGAAGCACCTGTAACATCTCGGTCTGACCCGAGTATTATTTAAGAAAATAATAAACGGGTCAGTCTAGCTATAAATATTAGATGACATGATATAACATAAAAGATATGGCATAAACATAAAATATCCATAATGACATACCACTATAAGTATTTAAACATTGATCAGCAGAAGATCAATCAATAAGAGATAATCAATATCACAAGAATCTTCTCAAAGATTCGGAAAGGGCATCATACCCCAAACTTGTACTCATAACAAGTCAATGACATAAATTCTAGAAATCAATGCAAGAAGTCCAGAAATCATAGAAAAGAGAAAGAGGCCTATCACATGACGGTCCGAAGACCAAGGGGAGCTACCCCACATGTGTGAATGGAATCACACAGATTAAGGTCCAGACTAACCAAAAAGCAAAAAGGTATGTGTGAGTGGAATCACACAAGTGGTGTCCAGTCTAACCTCGCAACAAGAGACATCGCACAGTTGCTAGTCTAAATCATCAGAATGATCGTCAAGATCAACGAGAAGTGTCAATTACACTAAGCTAGTAAATATAGAAGTTTAGCTTCATGTCCCATAACCACTTGCTTAACTTAAATATTTACGAACAAACTGTAAATCTTCACTAATAAAATTGTCACAAGAGGTTCAATCGAACAAGTCTAAGAATTAACCGACGAAGTGAACGCAAGCGTTTCATACCACTTGTTTTACTAAGTCGTTTAATTAGATTTCTCATCCGAGTGAGGTAAAGGTTTGTATATACTAATAGATTGGAAAACGGTTTAAGAAAAGAGCTTTGTTATTAAAAATAAAGTTGAAATTGTTTATTAAAAGAGTTTTGATATTTACTACTAGTATTGAAACCTTTATATTATAAAGTGACAAAACACAGAAGCAATTGTAGAAACAATCAGTCACAAAAATCGCATACAGAGATGTGAATAAAATCCAAGGAAATTAGCTCAATGTTTTTCAGATAAGATACCCTACGGAGGGGGGGTCCGGGGGGGTGGCAACCCCCCAAGGTGGAGGTGCGGGGGCAACGCCACCGCTTACGGGGTTCGACCTGCCCGGTCAGGTCGCGGGGGTCCAGGGGGCAGCGCCCCGTCCAAAACGGTACGACCTAGTGAAGACAAAATGAGGTCTAACGACCTAAGAGGAATAAGGTTGAGCGACCTAATGGTTGCGACCTAGGGGTCTAGGGGGTCAAACGACCTAGTGGTGTTCGCGAGTTAGCAGAAGCGAGCGACCTAAGAGAGACGAGTGACTTAAGGAACTCGCGACCTAACATTTGAATAGGTCAAGCGACCTAAGTGGTCAGACGACCTAAGGTATTATGACCTAACGACCTACGGTCTAAACAAGGTCACGCAACCTAAGGCCAGCAATGACCTAATGTGGGACGACCTAAGGTCCAGCGACCTATCGGTATGAGGACTAGCGACCTAATGGAAAACGGCTTAGGGTCTTACGACCTAACGACCTAAGTCAAGTACAAGGTCACGCGACCTAAAATGGTTAAGAGCCGTACGTGTTAACGAGTTAACGACTTAAGGGGGTCAACGACCTACGGGATATAGGTCACGCGACCTAACGGTTTACAAGGTCTTGCGACCTAAGGAGACATGGTCTAGCGACCTACGACCTAGGTCAATACGACCGACGACCTAAGGTCTATACGACCTACGACCTAAGGTCCATACGACCTAACTCCGAAGACGTTAGAAATGGCCAGAACGACATACGACCTAGGGTCCATACGACCTACGACCTAAGCCCGAACGACCTAACACCGAACAAGTATTTAGATGGCCAAGCAATCTATGTTGCTAACTCGCGAGCGACCCAAGGGTTAGGTCACGAGCGACCTAACTCCGAGCACCGAAAATGGCCAGAACGACCTAAGTGTAGAAAATTCACCAAAACGCTAAAAATTGGAGTTTTTCGCCAATCCAATCCAAATCAAATGCTAATATGCATGCAAAAGTGATAGGGAATCATTCCCAACAGTCCAATATAGTTATAGGCTAGAATTATGAGATAAAAATCTCACCTTTGCACTAAAATTTATGAAGATGAAGCTTGAAAGCAAGGAGAAGCAATCCAAAGCTTGAATCCAATATCTTCTACTTGAATTTGTAGTTGAATGTTGGATTTGCAATTGAAATTGTGCTTGGAGTTTTAATTTCCCATTCTCTTCACCATTAATGCCAAAGCTTGAGTTAGTTAGGAAATTTATGAAGAGTGAGGAGAAGGGGGTTGGAACTTGGGCTTAATAGGCTAAAGTAACCCAAAGTCCAAAGCGGGAAAAGTTAGTGAAATTCCACTAACTCCAAACCTATCAATGTTTATACTTAAAAAGGTTGTAAATGGCATTTAGAACTCAATGGAAGTGGTCTCGAGTCCTAATTTGACCGTTTGCAAAAAGTAGCTTTTCGGACCAATATCCGATTAACGACAAAATATTTAAATAAAATATTTAAATATAAAATCGATAAATATGCGGGTTGTTACAATTTACACCTTTGCTGTTCCATAGCCTCGTCTTTAACTTGATTTTGTTCGATTTTACTTACTGTTTTAGCTCGTGACCACCACGTCTTTGAATCATAGTTGGTATCTGTAGCTTTGGCGTCGAGTTTGTTTTCGTTGCTTACGGCTTCGACTTGTTTTTGAGATGGAGTGGATAAGTATTGATTTTGTTTTGTGTATTGTTGACTTGTTTGAGTTTTACTTGATGTTCCTTTGTGACTTCGACTCGGTACTGTTCGACCTTTCTTTTGAATACTCTTTCCACTGGCATGTTTTATTTGTGGTCAGTGATCCTGTAGTTGGTAAGTTGTATCTCTGGTGCACTTGTGTTGTTTGGATCTGGAATACCAATGCACTTCACTTGTTCATTCCACTAGTATACCTGGTGCATTACTTGGCTTGTTGTATTGTGCTCGACCTGATGCTGAGTATCATTTTTGGTTTAAACTCGGCTTGCCTTGGCTTCCTTGTGCATTTTTTCATAAGTTTGTCCATCCACTGTCCACACCCGTACATGCGTCACTGTCTTGTTGAAGAGGTTGAGACTGGTTTCATTTCTTTGGTTGAGTCTGCACATTCACCTGTTGTTGGCTTCGGTTTCATTTCTTTTGTTGGTTGAGACTGGTTTATGGCCATTGGTTCATTGGTGGTTTTTGGTACTGGTTGACACTTGATGGCATTTGCTTCACTGATTTATGCCTTACTTGAGCTTTCATATTGATTTTGGAATTACACCTGTGTTGAATTCGGTATTTCGGGTTTGGCTTTGTGCCCGTTTGTGTACATCATCACTGTTGTGGCAAGGGAGTGCACGCAAGCGTGAACTGCAGCAACACTGTATTGTTTTTACTGATATCCTATTTTGTTTTGATTTATGGATCTTTTGCGTATTCCATATGCCGTAGTGGCGAGGCAGTGCACGCGTGCGTTTACTGCAGCCCTACCCTTATTGTTATTTTAATTGATATTTCAATGGTTTGAACTGTTTTATTCAATTCAATATTCTGAATTGTATTCTGATTTGGTTTAATTTGCTGATTTGTTGTTTAACACTGTTACGTGTTATATTTATCGTTATCCGATTTCTTTATTTAAGGATCGGATAGACGAGATTTATTGTGACTATCGTCTATTTATTATTTAATTATTATTGCTTCTGTGCACTAATAACTGAGTTTGAATTAGACTGACCCGCGTATTATTTTCTTTTGAATTTAATACTCGGGTCAGACCGAGTTATTTCAGGTCGTAGATATCTTGCTTTGGGTATCTGTTTGAGCTATGAAGACTGTTCATACCTTTTGGGAGTTGTCGTGTCATAGCATAGGTTGATATGTATTAATGTATGTTAGTCGATAATGTACTTGTATATGTAACTTCCTGGGTCGACAGTTGTAGTTGTATCATATGTTCTATGTCAAATGTATTGTAACTGACATCAGTTATATATATGAGACTTTTCTGTTTTATCTGTGTTCCGCATTTATTGATATTATCTGTGTTATTATTATATCTACTATCCTAAACTATTATGAACCATCGTAGTTCGTTTTATACTGGAATTGGGGTATATCGATGGGAGTAAATAAATCAGAGATGAAAAATGAAAGAATATATATATATATATACACCACTCCTATCGAGATAACCAATACTAGTGTAAGGCTAACTACTGATGGCCGCTCCTCAACAGCCTTATTCTCCGTGCTAGTTGACAGCATTACACCGTAGTGTTCTTGGCTAGCGTGGGTATAGAGGTGGGGCGTCACAACTTGGTATCAGAGCCTGGGGTTTAGGACAAATATAAAACATAACTCAGATTGAACATGTGTTACAACTATTTTTCGATGTTTTCTCTCTCACCTTTGCCTATGATTTTCTTTGCTTATTAAGTATGAATTCCTAACGCTTATTTATGCGCATTTGATTTTGATTTCGTGAAAGTATTTTGGCTTCGGCTTCCGTTTGCTTTGCGAACTCAAGTTGAGTTTTTGATGATGAGGATTTTGTTCTTGTGTTTTCGGCTTTGAATTGATTTAGCCGATATTGGTTTTGTTCGAATCTCAGCGATTTTGAACTTGATATTTTGTGTTTTCCTTGGCTTGATTTCCATTCGACTTCGGTCACTTTGTTTTCGTGAAATTGCTAGTTTCTTGATTTCCAAGACTCTGACTTTGTTTTCCGTTGAATTCTTTGATGAGGATGTTGATTCGTTTTGTACTCGACTGTGGCCAATAATTGTTGACTTCGGCATTGACTTGATTTTTATTCTTGTTGAAGTCATTTATGCGTTTATGCTCGTTTTTCTCTGTTTTTCCAATTATTAATCGATTCTTCTTTTCCGATTAGTTGTTATCACCTTTGTCGACTTTGATAACTTCTATTTCTGGAATTTTTGAGTATTTCTACTTTGACGGATTTGGAATTGAATTCTTTGGAATTTATTCACGTCTTCGTATGTGAATTTTAGTGAATTGATTTGGTTTCCAAATTTAATTGATTCTTGTTAATTCCCCGATTTGTTGCTATCATTTATTAGCAAATTTGATGACATTTTGTTCGGGATTTTTGTGAACATACTTTTTGAAGGATACAGTATCGATGTCTTTGGATTCTATTCACATCTTCATATGTGAATTCTTGTGATTGATTGTTTCTACAATAATTTTTGTGATTTTTCACTTTAAAAATATAAAGGTTTTCTATACTGGTAGTAAGTATCAAAACCCTTTTCTCCAAACGATTTCAAAACTATTTTACTACAAAGCTCTTTTCCTAAACCATTTTCCAATCTATTAGTATATACAAACCTGTACCTCACTCGTATGAGAAATTGAATCAAACGGCTTAGTAAAACAAGTGGTATGAAACGCTTGCGTTCACTTCGTCGGTTAATTCTTGGACTTGTTCGATTGAACCTCTTGTGACAATTTTCTAGTGAAGATTTATAATTTGTTCGTAAATATTTAAGTTAAGAAAGTGGTTATGGGACATGAAGCTAAACTTTTATATTTACTAACTTAGTGTAATTGACACTTCTCGTTGATCATGATGATCATTTTTATGATTTAGACTAGCAATTGTGCGATGTCTCTTTGTTTGCAAGGTTAGACTAGACCTCATTGGTGTGATTCCGACTCACACATATCTTTTTTTTCCGTGAGGTTAGTCTAGACACCATTTGTGTGATTCCACTCACAAATACTTTCTTCTTGTTTGCGAGGTTAGGCTAGACATCATTTGTGTGATTCCACTCACACATACCTTATTGCTTTTTGTTAGCCTAGACACCATTTGTGTAATTCCGCTCACACATACCTTTTTGTTTGCGAGGTTAGGCTAGACACCATTTGTGTGATTCCACTCACACATACCTTTTTGCTTTTTGGTTAGCATAGACACCATTTGTGTGATTCCGCTCACACATACCTTTTTGTTTGCGAGGTTAGTCAAGACACCATTTGTGTGATTCCACTCACACATACTTTTTTGCTTTTTGGTTAGCCTAGACACCATTTGTGTGATTCCGCTCACACATACCTTCTTGTTTGCGAGGTTAGGCTAGACACCATTTGAGTGACTCCACTCACACATACCTTTTTTCTTTTTGGTTAGCCTAGAAACCATTTGTGTGATTCCTCTCACACATACCTTTTTGTTTGCGAGGTTAGGCTAGACATCATTTGTGTGATTTCACTCACGCATACCTTTTTGCTTTTTGGTTAGCCTAGACCTCATCTGGGTGATTCCGACTCACCCATATGGGGTAGCTCCCCATGGTCTTCAGACCGTCATGTGATAGGCCTCTTTCCCTCTTTGGGTTTTCTGGATTTCTTGTGTAGATTTCTAGAATTTGTGTTTTCTGGTTTTCTTGTGTAGATTTCTAGAATTTGTGTTTTTTGGATTTCTTGTGTAGATTTCTAGAATTTGTGTTTTCTGGATTTCTTGTGATGATATCTAGAACTTGTGATTCACCAATTTTCGTGATTTCTATTGATAAGTTTTATCAATTTTTGTGCATTGGTGAATTCGTGTGTCATTGACTTATTATGAATACAAGTTTAGGGTATGATATCCCTTTCTATCTTTGAGAAGATTCTTGTGACATTTTTGATGAATGAAAAGTCATTGGCATTATATTTTGATGCCAATTATCTTGATGAGATTTTAACGTATTAACTTCAATAACCGTCAGTCTTAAAAATGGATTTTCAAGCGGTTATCCCGCAATCCTGATTTTGTTGTCCGTTTTCACGGTATTTTGAGAAGTGAAATTTCCTTGTCGAAGTTGCTACTGATGTTGATTTTTTAATCACGTGTTTTAAAAAAGTTTTTTATTTTTAAAAATTGTTTCAAAATATAAATCAAAATTGTTTTCAAAATTTTTACAATTTACGCTTTCAAAAGAATGAGGAAGCGATTTAAACGTTTCAGAAAAATCGAGGACTATGACCCCTTTCTTTTGCTGATTCGCTTAATTCCTGACTTGTCCGTTTGAGAATGTGAAATGTTATTTTTAGAATACATAATTTTGCACTTTCAAGGAAACGATGAAGTGAATTAAACGATTTAGTAAAACTCGTGGTTATGGGACATGTGTGTTTGCTATTTCGGTTAATTACGGACTCGTTAATTGAAATATTTGTGATTTCTGATTATCGTTTTTGATAATAGGATATTTGTGATTTCTGATTATCGTTTTTGATAATCGGATATTTGTGGTTTCTGATTTATCATTTTTGATAATCGGATATTTGTGATTTCTGATTTATCGTTTTTGATAATCAGATATTTGTTGTTTCTGATTATTGCTTGTGATAATTAGATATTTGAGATTTAATTATCATTTTTGATAATTGAAATATTTGTGATTTCTGATTTTCGTTTTTGATAATCGGATATTTGTGATTTCTGATTATCGTTTTTGATAATCGTATATTTGTGGTTTCTGATTTATCGTTTTTGATAATCGAATATTTGTGATTTCTGATTTATCATTTTTGATAATCAGATATTTGTTGTTTCTGATTATCGCTTATGATAATTAGATATTTAAGATTTGATTATCGTTTTGATAATTAAATATTTGTGATTTGAGATTTGATTATCAATTGTGATAATTAAATATTTGATTATTTAAGATTTGATTATCGTTTTGATAATTGTATATTTGTTGATTTGAAATTTGATTACCGTTGTGGTAATTCCTGATTATCGTTTTTGATAGTTAGATATTTGTGACTTGTGTTTTCTAATTATCTTTGTTGATAATTAGATTTGCTGATTTTGCTGTTTTCTAATTATCGTATCGAAAATTAGATATTGCTGTTTTGTGATTTCTGTATTCTGATCATCTATTTGATAATTAAATTTTGTAGAGAATTTGTGAATTTCTTTTATGAAATTAAAAGATTTCTTTGGTGTTTATATTGTACTACGCCGGTGTACCGGCTCAATTTTATGCTATTCATGACGTTTTCCACGTCTTCTAATTACGGAAATGCCTTATTGATTTCCGATTTTTATTCTTGAGCCCTGTGTTATTGAAGAAATTGAAGTTTCACCAGATTTGACGTTAAGCAACATTCTATTCACATCATTGCTTCAGAGGTTGAGCACCTTCGAAATAAAGATGTTTCTCTTGTGGAGGTTCTCAATGGTTCTCAAATTCTAAGGATTTCTCTTAGGAATCCAGAGAGTTCTTTGAGCACACACATTCAGGCTTTCTCTTTCATGCTCTATATGGTGAACTTCCTATTTCAAATTTCTTCATTTTGTGATGATATGCTTTTATGGTTGTTACCTTTTCTCCATTTATTCCTTATGATTGCGAGGACGCAATTTCTTTAAGGAGGGAAGTCTGTAACAACCCGTATTTTGTACCGATTAATTATTGCCTTTGCATGATTTCTTTTCCTAGATAATTGCTGTTTGGGATTATTTTTAATTAAAGTTGAAATTCCTTTGATAAAATAAATTGGTTAAAGGTTAGTGGGCTTTAAAATCGTATTAGCCCATGTTTTCTCTGTTGATGCCATGACTATTAACAAAGGCATGTGACCATTCCCTTCTTATTTGAATTCGACCCGTTCCTTTACCATTTTCAATCGTTTGTAAACCTAAAATAAAAAATCGAACGAAGAAAAATAAATGGCGGCCTCGTCCCCTTTGCTAAATCTTGGGTTGCTCGTTCATCACTCGTCCCCCTGTGCTCTGACATTTGGGCTTTCGATTTTCGTAGGCGTCGTCTTCAAATTCTCGACCGAGTGAAGGTGAGTAATTCATATTACTCACATCTAATTCAAGCGTGTTTCATGGTTGATTATTTCGTGGGTTTTGTCGATCTCGTATAACCTGGTACCTTGATTTATTTGCGACTTGACTTTGTTATGCTCTGTACTTCGATTCATTTGGTATGTCGTACTTTCATTTACACCTTTGCTGTTCCATAGCCTCGGCTTTAACTTGATTTTGTTCGATTTTACTTACTGTTTTACTCGTGACCACCACGGCTTTGAATCATAGTTGGTATCTGTAGCTTTGGCGTCGAATTTGTTTTCGTTGCTTACGGCTTCGACTTGTTTTTGAGATGGAGTGGATAAGTGTTGATTTTGTATTGTGTACCGTTGACTTGTTTGAGTTTTACTTGATGTTCCTTTGTGACTTAGGTTCGGTATTGTTCGACCTTTCTTTTGAATACTCTTTCCACTGGCATGTTTTATTTATGGTCAGTGATCCTGTAGTTGGTAAGTTGCATCTCTAGTGCACTTGTGTTGTTTGGATCTGGAATACCTATGCACTTCACTTGTTCATTCCATTGGTATACCTGGTGCATTACTTGGCTTGTTGTATTGTGCTCGACCTGATGCTGAGTATCATTTTTGGTTTAAACTCGGTTGCCTTGGCTTCCTTGTGCATTTTTCCATAAGTTTGTCCATTCACTGTCCACACCCGTACATGCGTCACTGTCTTGTTGAATAGGTTGAGACTGTTTTCATTTCTTTGGTTGAATCTGCACATTCACCTGTTGTTGGCTTCGGTTTCATTTCTTTTGTTGGTTGAGACTGGTTTATGGCCATTGGTTCATTGATTGTTTTTGGTACTAGTTGACACTTGATGGCATTTGCTTCACTGATTTATGCTTTACTTGAGCTTTCATATTGATTTTGGAATTACACCTGTGTTGAATCCGGTATTTCGGGTTTGATTTTTATGCCCGTTTGCGTACATCATCGCTGTTGTGGCAAGGCAGTGCACGCAAGCGTGAACTGCAGCCACACGGTACTGTTTTTATTGATATCCTTTTTTGTTTTGATTTATGGATCTTTTGCGTATTCCATATGCCGTAGTGGCGAGGCAGTGCACGCGTGCGTGTACTGCAGCCCTACCCTTATTGTTATTTTAATTGATATTTCAATGGTTTGAACTGTTTTGTTTATTCAATTCAATATTCTGAATTGTATTCTGATTTGTTTTAATTAGCTGATTTGTTGTTTAACACTGTTACGTGTTATATTTATCGTTATCCGATTTTTTTATTTAAGGACCGGATAGACGAGATTTATTGTGACTGTCGTCTATTCATTATTTAATTATTATTGCTTCTGTGCACTAATAAATGAGTTTGAATTAGACTGACCCGCGTATTATTTTCTTTTGAATTTAATACTCGGGTCAGACCGAGTTATCTCAGGTCGTAGATATCTTTCTTTGGGTAGCTTTTTGAGCTATGAAGACTGTTCATATCTTTTGGGAGTTGTCGTGTCATAGCATAGGTTGATATGTATTCATGTATGTTAGTCGATAATGTACTTGTACATGTAACTTCCTGGGTCGACAGCTGTAGTTGTATCATATGTTCTATGTCAAATGTATTGCAACTAACATCAGTTATATATATGAGACTTTTCTGTTTTATCTATGTTCCGCATTTATTGATATTATCTGTGTTATTATTATATCTACTGTCCTAAACTATTATGAACCATCGTAGTTCGTTTTTGGGGTATGTCGATGGGAGTAAATAAATCAGAGATGAAAAATGAAAGAATATATATTTATACCACTCCTATCGAGATAACCAATACTAGTGTAAGGCCCAACTACTAATGGCCGCTCCTCAACAGTCTTATTCTCCGCGCTAGTTGACAGCATTACACCGTAGTGTACTTGGCTAGCGTGGGTATAGAGGTGGGGCGTTACAAAATAGCTCGAACTCCCAATAACGATGCACAAAGACAAGCAAGATCAGTCATGTCCAAAGACTGAACTAGCTCCAGATAATCCACTGAACCTAATTATCTGAAAAACCCAACTCTAGACTGCTCGTGTGGAAAATAGTGAGCACCCAGAGTTTAGGAAATGAACAATAAATTCCGGATCAGTCATGGGACTAGTGTGAGCAACAAAAATAATTTAACTTTTAAACACAAACAGCAAGAGAATTTTAAAGTAAATTCGCAATGCTTTTTGAAAATGAAACAACCATAAGACCTACCGTCACACACAAAATGAAAACGCAGAATCGGAGGAGATTTCTTCTTATGATAGTCAAACATGCTTGATACGCGAATTCCTTTGATGCACAGTGCAGAAAATGTTTTGAAAGTAGAATATAAATCTTAGCTAGCATAGACATTCTGAACTATGCCTACTATAGCTACCATGTTCAATAGCAGGTTACCGCCACATTCCATGGCAGGTTATACAACTAAAACCGTACAAGGCTCGTATTTTTTCTTTGGATTTTCCAACAAATGGTCAGGCTAAGGACTTCCTATTGCCACATGGGATCGCCTCTGGAGGGACGTCCCGAGAACCTATCCGGATCTCTGCCAACACAAAGCTGGGTTACCTCTGTAACTAGGTAACTACTACTCGGGCATGCCACTCCCCGGTCCTTTAGGACCTTTATCCGAGGCGCCTCTAAGCAACAACCACACAGTAAATGAGATTGGAGCAACCACATAGGTTAAATATCAGGGCTCCATACCTAATACCACCCTTTACAAGAAGGAAATGACACACCCTAAAGGGCGCGACCCTCATAACCTTGCTGCATCTTTCCTGTTTCGACCATTTCTGGGGTGTGAGGTCCTGAAGCAGTCTCATCCACAAAGCTACGCTTGATACAAAAGCCAAGCTCTGATCACAAATGATCAACAAATGATCATCAACACAAAGCAGGACTCAGCATGCCACTCTACCAAATTGGGAGTATATCGCTGATATCCTTCAACTACATAACCTCTGATCTCGTACGTCTCAGAGAAGGGTGTTAAGCTAAGAGAATAAATTCTCCGCCACCAACATAAATTTATTTGAAAGAAATCTGCTTTATATCTCAAAGTGTAGTGCCAGACATACAACCATACAAGTCTGTTCCGGGTTCGAACAGAACCGAAGGCACTTCCAAAAAAGCCCTTGCAATACGGGTATTCACAATCCCGATCGGACTTCCCATCACTTAGTTAATTTCTATACCGTTGCTAATCGGTGCAGAGATAATCGATAGGTTATCCTATCGTTTTCACAAATACCCGGTCTTCACCACCGGTCTTCAAATGCTATCCATATACGTCGAATCACATATTCGGAATGGGTTATACGACACAAAGGTCCTCTCTCGGCTAAACCGAATAGTGAGCGCAACATTTAAAACATATGGATATGGGATTTCAATTAAGTCACAACTTAATAATTCAAAACTTTCTTTCAAATGGTTTAAACCAATTACCATTTTCGAATCTTTAAACAAAAAGATTCATTTCACTAAGTCCACCCACTTTCACAAAGATCCATATACGGATTTTAAAACAATTTCCATTTCAATTGGATTAACTTGTTAAATCTTTAAATTAAAGATTTAACTTATAGCTTTCAAATCGTTTCCATAACTTAGGAAATCATTTTCATTTTTAACTTGAAATCCTTTTAACACAATTTGGAAGTTCACTTCCTATATGGAAGCTTTTATTATTTGAAAAAAAATAGTTTCTATTTCAGAAAGATCCAATTTTATTTGCACGAATTAAAGACCTTTGAATTTAAATTCAAGTTTCCCAATCAATACCCTTAAAATAGTTTAACCCATATAAGCTCACTTATAAGTTGAATAGCCTTTTTAAACGCTAGTTTCCAAATTATAGAATTCAATTTCAAATATTGAATTAGAATTTAAATCAAAATATTTAAATTTCAAAACTCAATCAAGTTATTCAAATATATTTCATCTTTGAAATTCCATTTCAAAAGCTTTTCGCTTTAAACCCAATCCATTTCCAAAACCTTTGAATTCAAATATTCAACTTTAAAAATCATTTCAAAATCTGTGACTTAATTGATTTCCTCGTGAAATCCATATTGGTGTGTGCATAAGTGTGGTCCAGGGGTTTAACACAATAGTGCAACATCATTAAATCATCACAGATCAAACATAGAACTATAATTGATAAGCAATATAAACTATAACGCTTATCGTCCATTCACAGATTCATAGATAATATACAAATGTAAACAAATGAATAAATCATACACGGCACAAACCACAGAACAAAATATCACAGATCAGACAGGACAATCAATTCAAGGTATCTTATACAATACAATCATTCATAAGTAAGGTTAAGTATTAATAATCATTTATAAGTAGGATTAATTTAATCGTTTAATCCTAATCAATTCAATTTATTTCCAAGTAAATTAATTGCTTATGAATTAATTATCTAATCTTGTTTTATTAATTACAAATCATTTGATGTAAATTTATTCATCAATCATTTTAATTAATTAATTTATTCTTAATTAACCATATTGATTAAATTAACCTCTGAACCAATTGCATAATTAATTAACCCCTTGATTAATTATCTTAAGAAATTAAACTTTTAATTACTTATCATAAAGTAATTATCTCATAACCAGAAATCATTAATTTTGTAACGACCCGTTAAATTCAATAATATTAAATGAGTCAATTTGATATGTTTTCTAATCTAATTTAAATTGAAATAGAAGTCTTAGGATTTTTAATGGAGTAAATGTAGGGGTTAGCTAGTAACTGTAATTAAAGGTAAATAATTTAAAATGTTTATATGACATAGATTGAAATAACGAAAATTTGTGTTTGTGGTTATAAGTCATAATTAGTTGATTAAAATGGTATTAATGAAATAATAACTGAATTTAATTGCAATATATAAACATCAGAAAAATTTAATTTGTGGATTAAATTTGTTAAAGTTCATAAGTTTTGTAATTTAGTTTAGTAGAACTTTAAATTATAAATGAAGATTGAAATAAACGATAAATTTAATTATGTCAATGGTGACTCAAGACCTAGGTTATAGGAATTGGAACATAATCCAATTTGAATTAAGTAGAAGAAGGATTTGGTTAATATGTAAGTTATTGTTCAAGGTATTGAATAAAAACTTGGAATCCAATCATAATTTAATGATAATAATGTTAGTATTAGAGAATAAATATATTTCAATGCAGTACCCGAATGAACGGAATAAAATGAATATATATTGAATGGAAATGAAATGTAATTTGGCACATTTGGTTGAAAGTTAATTTTAAGAAACATATAAATGTTGAATTTGTGAATATTAATATAAATATTAACTTGAATGGGATTCATTAATACAAAGATGTAATAAGTGTAGATAGTAAAAATTTAATGGCTGTAGTGGATAAAAAAATCTAGTAGTAACATAAAATTTATTTATATGGAAAAAGAGTATAAATTTGAACAAATTTATGAAAATTTGATAAGAACAGTGGTTGTAATCAGTTTGGTTATTTAATGTTTGGAAGATAGAGATTTGTAAATCCGTTAATGAATTTATAATGGGAAGGAATGGTAAGAATGTAAAAATTATAAGCATTTGATTCAATTAAGGGAATTAAATTTTAAATAAATGGTCATTTAATAAATTCAACGTTCTGTGAGAAACCATAATAGTTGTGTAAAATGTGTACAAACTTCAAATTTGGAAATTTATTGGATTTATAACGGTTTTGGTATTACATTTATGAGTTTAAAAGTTATTCCATTTTGTAAAGTAATAAAAGCTTATTTAGGTGACTAGAATTTAGCGTAACGACTATTGTGTGTTACCTATTCTTGTTGCTTGTTAATTTAAATTTTGGGAATCAAATTCAATTTATCCGCCAATTTACCGCAGTTAAAGTGAAATAAATTGGTGAATGAGTAATGTTAAATACAAATAAGATGTAACCAAGAAAATCCCATTTATAATAATTTATGTAGAATAAAGTAAAGAAACCAGGAAATGAAAATGTGAAAATGTGGATGCAATGAGATCTTAAGTAATAATAACTTTGTTAGGTAAGTGATAACGGATTTTTTTTGTATAACCAAATAAAGATCCAAATTTATTTGGAAATTTATTGCAATCAATTGAATTTATTGCAATTAAATGGATTTAATATTTAATAGTTATGTAATTATTATTTGGAAGAAATTGGAGTTATTTGTAATAAGTATGAACCTAATGTTAATTTTTCTTATAGGATTGACAATTGATATGGAATGAAAAGAAGAAAATTTGGGTCAGTAAAATTTGTAATTTATGCATAATAAAATGGATTCTAACGTTAAATACTACGTTATTGAGATTTAAATTAGACTTAAAGAATAATGATGTGAATCAGGAACTAATGTTTATGGCATCTTTATTTTAAGTGAAAGTTGAGAATATAAAGATTAAAAATCTGAAGTATGGGTTTTGAGAGTATAATTTATAAAATTCTTAAATATAAGAAAGTGTAGAAATTAACATTGCAATTAATATACTGTCAACTTTTAATTCACAGCTAAGCCTGTTAAATCTTTTCAATTGATTACGAATCATATAAGAAATAAAATTTGGCCAACTTTAGAATTTAATATAAAATTTGGATTTTTTATAATTTATTTAATTTATTTAATGAATATTAAAAATAGCCATTTTGGCCACGGACTCGGATTTCGACGAAACTAGTTTCATCGGATCTGTATCGGTGAATTATTATAGGATTTCAAGTTTCGTATCGATCGGACTTGTCGTTTGATCGTACGGGCGTGAAACGCCTTGAAATCAATTTTAATAAAATCAATTTGAAATCAATTTGGAAATTTTGTTTTCAGCATAACTTCTTCATACGATCAAATTTGGACGTGAAACTTTTTCCATCGCGTTCAGAATATTTTAAATTACCTATTTGGATATATAGATTTACGAAATTTCGTTCCGGAGACATAGTGGGCTTTTTGGGCCATAGTTTGTTCCGCACGTTCATTCTACGGTCTATCTACACTACCTCTAACCCTCTATATAAAACCAGCTATTCAGCCCTAGCCTCCGCCTAATTTCATTTATCTGCGCGTATTTTCTTCAAGCTTCTCTTCTTCTTCAATGGGGGCTAACCCTAGATCCAGTCAGTTCAAAAACAAAATGAAAATTCAAAATCTCCAGAAAAATTCCCCAAAAATATATGTTAATCTTCTCGAAACACGTAACCCCATGGTCAAATTCGTTTTTCAGTTGGAGTTACCGTTTACCCAGAATAAATTCAAAACTGTCCCGACCGTTCAATCACGTCGTCGCAAACTTTATCGGATCGAGAAAATATTTCTGGGTATTGGAGAGGGGACTGAGGGGGTCGGATCTGTGTTGTTCGTTGTTGGAATCGATGTTTGGATTGGCGGCAAAACTCGACTAAGGTTTCAAAAGACAAGTGGCGGCTGGCTCGGTTTTCACTCGATCGGAGATGATTGGCTCTCGCGTGGGGGAGAGACCACGTGGCCGAGATGAGGGCAGCCCTAGGTGGTCGCGGCGGAAGCCAATGGACGTGGATGAAGGGGCGGCCGTGGCTGGCAGTAGCGAGCGAGTGGGTTTCGCGTTACTTTGCTGAGTGCGTGACCTGGAAGATGAAAATTTAGTAATGGTGACGTGGCAAGCAATTGTTAGGTGAAATGTGTGTCATTTGTTTATTTCCAATTTTTGAATTCAATCACCATTTTTTGCCTTAACTTTCTCATACGAAGTCGGATTCACACGAAATTTCTTTTGTTAGGATCGTAATTTAATTCCGGACTTGATGACGCTGGTTTGGACGAATTACGAGACGGGCGAATTTTTGGGTTTAAATCGAATTTAAATTCGATTTAAATTCAAAAGGTGAGTGTTTAAACCCACTCACAACTACTAGAAGTTTTTATGTTTGGTAAATTAATTTTAGAAATGAATAGAAATTTATTTATGAGTATTTGGCATGTTTATTTCACTCATATTTGTTGAAATGCATTTATTAAATTTAACTGTTAATTTAATTCATTTATTGCGTATAAATTTACAGTTAAAATTTATTTGTTTGTATATGAACTGCTAGTTAACAGTTATATAATTTATTTTTGAATATAGACTGTAGATTAATAGCTGTTAAATTTAATTTGAATAAAATTGCCAGTATTACCTGTTATGTAGTACCAAAAATAATGTTGTTATTGATTGATATTGATTGATGATTGCGATTTGGATAATGGATGATGTTGATGAATGGATGTTTATTGGATATCATTAAATTGCAAATTATCATGCATATTTCATTTCATTCGGGATTGTGGTTTGAAATGATATATAACCGCAAATTTTTTTTATATCTTTTAAATTGCGGATTGAAATGATAAATATCCGTATCACTTGACCATAGGATAGAAAATTTTATACATGCACCGTGGTATATATATATAACTATTTAAATGTGATTTCTATGGTTTGGATGGAATACGGTTTATAATAATCTTAAATTTTATATTGTATAAATATTTTTCTTCCATATATATATACATATGAAGTTGAAAATTTTGAAATTAAAAAGTGTATAAAAATCTTTATTAAAATTGGAAGAAAATTAAGAAAATGGAGTTTAATAATTTATATCATATGTTTAAATGTTAAGTTTGGAAATTTTAAGATATGATATTTATAATTGGATTTTTCCCAAAATAAATGAAATGAATATTCTAGTATAATTTGAATTGGGAAAAATATATATATTTTATTACTAGAAATTGAAGCCTTATTATTTATGGATTTTATATGAATATTCAAGACTAATTAATAGAACAATTGATTTGTTGAAAGCATAAAATCCGACTTTAGTTTGAATATTGATACTCAAAAATGGATATACGTATATATAAATAAATTGAAGTGGTTTTGGAACTTGAGAGAGATAATATAAATTTTGGTTTAGACTTTAATAAAGAAATGTATTTGTAAAGCCATGAGAACTATTTTCTTTACAAAGTAACATTTAAGTTGAACCATTTAATTCATATACCGTTGAATGTCCAAACCATTCAAGTTTTAGAAGTTATGGTTTTAAATTATGATTTTCAAAATACTATGCTTTGAAAATATTTGATTTTCAGACGTTATGAAGTTAAAGCATTTTGATTTTGGAAAAGAATTATATTTGGGATAAGTGATAAAATATGGTTTTGGGTTTTGAAATGATATCGTATTCATGGTTGTGAAATGGAATGTTTATTCTGATTTTTAAAGTATAACCTATTTTTAAATGACCGCGGTGTTATAATAACGATGGGTTGGCAAAGAGACCGGGATCGGATATCTGACATACTCTCTGTCGATACCGAAAACCACTTTGACTAACCGTGTACGCGGTGGAGATTCCAGAATGAAGTAGGTGGTGGCGACGTTTCCTGTAAGGTAAATACGTGGACCCGACTCCCGTAAGTTGGCATAAGGTGGCTAAAACAGGAGCGATTCTCAGGCCAATGAGGTCATTCCTCTGATCGGACCCTCCTCTTCGATATTATACTTTGATTTTGGATTGATTCAGTGGCCACTTCTATATTTTGATTTTGGGGAGTTAGTCCGAGGTGGGCGGTAACTGCGGCTACGCGTTTCCACCAGCCTGGATAGCAATTGGTATATCTACCCTGGCATTGCCTAGTTGTGCCGTGTCACCTACCATACCGAGCCTTTACTACGAGTTTCTATTTGTGTCGTACCTATGGAGTATCCTCTGGTAGCTTCCCGATCAGGAGGTATTACGGTACTGTATAGACTATTGGCATTATTTGTGTTAAGGGCTATATGGGTAACCCCTTAACGCTATTAAAAAGTAAGTTTATTTTATAAATAGACACTATTATAATAGCGCAATATACTACATAGTAAATAGTTTAACGGATCCTTAGGAGATGTAAATCCCGAACATCTCTTGAGTTACTGTACTCATATTTATTTCTGTTAATTTAACTCACATAAGATCTTTTAGTCTGACTCGAGTGTTTTTGTCTTTTCAAATTCGCTCGGGTCAGTCCGAGCGTTTCAGGATCGAAGATTTTAGCTTTGAAGGACGAAGACCAAGAATCCGTATTATTATTATAGTATTGCACCACACACTAAATTTCCGCTGCATTGATTGTATTGGTATGTGTAACTCTGATATTCATTGTATAAGTAAAATAAATATTTTGTAAACAGTTATCATGAACTGTATATTGATTATTATATCTTATCCTTCCGCTGTGAGATTCTATTTTGCTTTATTTCTTCCCTGTTTTTTTCTTATTTACCCCATAACAATCCGCCCTTGCGTATGCTTTGAATTGGCACGTGTGTCGGTTTAAAGTGTGCGAAAAGGCGGGATGTTACAGTTGGTATCAGAGCTTTGGTTTAGCGATAAACCTTGGCTTTGTGGGGTTTGACTCTTTGTTAATAGGGTAGTAATACCCTATGGGAGTTACTGAGCGTATATATATGAGAGAGCATACTTGTTAGTGTTATAAATTTTTTTTGATATTGTGTTAATCTGTTCCGCTTTGTATTTATAAATTCTGGTTGATGCATGGGACGCTATGTCATCAATAGGGATTTCTAAACACTTAATAGGACAGACCGACATAATATTTGTTTTTAATATAGGTGAATGAAATAATTTTGCCTATTATACTTTCTATATATAAAAAAATATATTATATATATATATATATATATATATATATATTTGGTTGCTATAGATTGGGTGTTAGGAAATAAAAATATTTATAACAATTGAAGCTAAGTTGAAATTATAATAAATCAAATTGGAGATTTTAGAACTTAAGTCTGGGATTTTGAAAATCTGTTTTCAATGGATTTATGGGATATAGGGATTTGGTTTATAAGTATTTTCTTATATAAATATTTAGTATAATTCGGAAAAATTATTTTAAAGAGGATTTTGAAGAAAATAATTTTGTACTTTCTTCTCTGTCGCTGGAAAATAATTTCGGTGATGACGGCCGCATCATCGACTTTCATTTTCGAGTTTCGAAGGGGAAAGGCCACTGTAGAAAATTCTACTGCAGATTTGTTTTGAAATTTTCTAAAATTTTAATTGTTTTAAAATATAATTGAGATATAGAAGTTGTAAGAAATTAATTATCTATTATTTTAAAGAAATTTTGGAATTTGACCGGGTATTAATTCTTGAATTTCCATTAATTAGTGTAAAAATTTTTAGGTTAGTGAAATAAAAGAAGTAATCAATGAATTAAAAGAGTTGAGATTAAACTTGCATAAGTTCTTTTGCTTTTTCTTTAACATAAATAACTTACCAAGTATAAAAAGTTGAAATGTAAATTAAGAGTGGAATAGAATATTATGCAAGTAGAATTTTTGGAAAAATGAAGTATTCAATAAATTACTGTTATAAATAAGAATTTATTGGTATTAACTTAAGTGATGATTGGAATTTTACTAAAATTAAAGGTTGTATTATTAATAGGTGATTTTAACCTTAAGAAAGTAAAAATGAAATTCCTTAATTTATAAAGTTTGATTGTAGGGTTATTAACTTAAGTATGCTTTAATTCCCCCTATTCTAATATAATAGAAAGTAAGTAATATATAAATGACTGTAAAACCTAAGCAATTAATTAATAAAATTCCTTATTTTTAAGAATGAAGGTTAAAAGGTTAATAATTTAAGTGTAATTAAAAAGGGTTACTGTAATTAAATATTATAGAAAGTGGGTAATTAAACTGTTACTACTATTAAATATAATGGAAACTTCAACATTAAATAAATGAATGAGATTAAAGGTAAGTCGAAATTGTAATTTATAAAACAAATATATATTAATTAAAGGAATGGAGAAGAAACTTGTAAATTTTCACTTACATTCTTAAAGCATACATAACTTACCATATAATAAAAAGTTGCAAATGTTAGTAGGAAAATGTAAGGGGAAACCTTACTAGTGAAGAGTAAGATAATAAAGATTTTCTATTAATTTGCTATTATTAATGAGAATTAATTGTATAGACTTAAGTTAAATTGAAAATTTTACTATAGGTAAAGGTAAGTAGTATAAATAGATGATAGAAACTTTAGTAAATAAATTGGAATACGAATATAATGAATTTTGTGATAAATGGAAAATGAAAATTTGTAAGAAATAAAGAAATCACTCCATAAATGAAAGAAAGAAAATCAAACCATTGAAGCATGAGATAAATGTATAATAAATAAATTTGGGTGTTGGTTTGAATTGTGTTGTTTGATTTATGTTGTTGGGCAAGAAATTTGAAGTGGTTAAATGAATAAGTATCTATCTTTGTTCCATCTAAGACTGTTGAGTAAAGGATGCACTTGATAGTTAATTTCATTTCATACAAATTTCAAGTTTGAACCCAAACAACTATTTGGTTGATGGATTAAATGGTTGCTTTGTTGTGTATGTATGTTGTTTGTAAGGTTGATGGTTGTTGAATTGTTTGGTTGATTAATGATTGAATCCACTTGAATAGTTCACTTTAAAATAAATATTTAACCTTTTAGATTATATAAGTGAATACAGGTGATGGAAGCAACTGCTATTGCTTTTGGTTCCAAAATAATAAGCGTATATTGCCCGACAAATAGGTACGTTTTCGGATTACGTTTAAAGCGCTATTTTTCCGTGTTGGGATATAATATTTTGATAATATATGTAATATATTTGTATATTTTGATATTATATTTTCTCCCGAGCCTCACCGTACAAAGGAGACTCTGCCAAAAATTTTCGTAAATTTTGGACTTAGAATTTTGTTGAATATTTTCCAAACTTTAATGATTTAAGTATAAAAGGTTGTAATGATTATAAACGGGCATATTTCATTAAAGGAAATTAATCCAGTAAATTATTGTTTATAAGTTAATATTTGAAATAAGATGTACTGTTTATTCTTCCTTCTCCCTTCTTTTTCCTTTTCGGGGACGAAAAGTTTTGAGTGGGGGAGATTGTAACGACCCGTTAAATTCAATAATATTAAATGAGTCAATTTGATATGTTTTCTAATCTAATTTAAATTGAAATAGAAGTCTTAGGATTTTTAATGGAGTAAATGTAGGGGTTAGCTAGTAACTGTAATTAAAGGTAAATAATTTAAAATGTTTATATGACATAGATTGAAATAACGAAAATTTGTGTTTGTGGTTATAAGTCATAATTAGTTGATTAAAATGGTATTAATGAAATAATAACTGAATTTAATTGCAATATATAAACATCAGAAAAATTTAATTTGTGGATTAAATTTGTTAAAGTTCATAAGTTTTGTAATTTAGTTTAGTAGAACTTTAAATTATAAATGAAGATTGAAATAAACGATAAATTTAATTATGTCAATGGTGACTCAAGACCTAGGTTATAGGAATTGGAACATAATCCAATTTGAATTAAGTAGAAGAAGGATTTGGTTAATATGTAAGTTATTGTTCAAGGTATTGAATAAAAACTTGGAATCCAATCATAATTTAATGATAATAATGTTAGTATTAGAGAATAAATATATTTCAATGCAGTACCCGAATGAACGGAATAAAATGAATATATATTGAATGGAAATGAAATGTAAATTGGCACATTTGGTTGAAAGTTAATTTTAAGAAACATATAAATGTTGAATTTGTGAATATTAATATAAATATTAACTTGAATGGGATTCATTAATACAAAGATGTAATAAGTGTAGATAGTAAAAATTTAATGGCTGTAGTGGATAAAAAAATCTAGTAGTAACATAAAATTTATTTATATGGAAAAAGAGTATAGATTTGAACAAATTTATGAAAATTTGATAAGAACAGTGGTTGTAATCAGTTTGGTTATTTAATGTTTGGAAGATAGAGATTTGTAAATCCGTTAATGAATTTATAATGGGAAGGAATGGTAAGAATGTAAAAATTATAAGCATTTGATTCAATTAAGGGAATTAAATTTTAAATAAATGGTCATTTAATAAATTCAACGTTCTGTGAGAAATCATAATTGTTGTGTAAAATGTGTACAAACTTCGATTTGGAAATTTATTGGATTTATAACGGTTTTGGTATTACATTTATGAGTTTAAAAGTTATTCCATTTTGTAAAGTAATAAAAGCTTATTTAGGTGACTAGAATTTAGCGTAACGACTATTGTGTGTTACCTATTCTTGTTGCTTGTTAATTTAAATTTTGGGAATCAAATTCAATATATCCGCCAATTTACCGCAGTTAAAGTGAAATAAATTGGTGAATGAGTAATGTTAAATACAAATAAGATGTAACCAAGAAAATCCCATTTATAATAATTTATGTAGAATAAAGTAAAGAAACCAGGAAATGAAAATGTGAAAATGTGGATGCAATGAGATCTTAAGTAATAATAACTTTGTTAGGTAAGTGATAACGGATTTTTTTTGTATAACCAAATAAAGATCCAAATTTATTTGGAAATTTATTGCAATCAATTGAATTTATTGCAATTAAATGGATTTAATATTTAATAGTTATGTAATTATTATTTGGAAGAAATTGGAGTTATTTGTAATAAGTATGAACCTAATGTTAATTTTTCTTATAGGATTGACAATTGATATGGAATGAAAAGAAGAAAATTTGGGTCAGTAAAATTTGTAATTTATGCATAATAAAATGGATTCTAACGTTAAATACTACGTTATTGAGATTTAAATTAGACTTAAAGAATAATGATGTGAATCAGGAACTAATGTTTATGGCATCTTTATTTTAAGTGAAAGTTGAGAATATAAAGATTAAAAATCTAAAGTATGGGTTTTGAGAATATAATTTATAAAATTCTTAAATATAAGAAAGTGTAGAAATTAACATTGCAATTAATATACTGTCAACTTTTAATTCACAGCTAAGCCTGTTAAATCTTTTCAATTGATTACGAATCATATAAGAAATAAAATTTGGCCAACTTTAGAATTTAATATAAAATTTGGATTTTTTATAATTTATTTAATTTATTTAATGAATATTAAAAATAGTCATTTTGGCCACGGACTCGGATTTCGACGAAACTAGTTTCATCGGATCTGTATCGGTGAATTATTATAGGGTTTCAAGTTTCGTATCGATCGGACTTGTCGTTTGATCGTACGGGCGTGAAACGCCTTGAAATCAATTTTAATAAAATCAATTTGAAATCAATTTGGAAATTTTGTTTTCAGCATAACTTCTTCATACGATCAAATTTGGACGTGAAACTTTTTCCATCGCGTTCAGAATATTTTAAATTACCTATTTGGATATATAGATTTACGAAATTTCGTTCCGGAGACATAGCGGGCTTTTTGGGCCATAATTTGTTCCGCACGTTCATTCTACGGTCTATCTACACTACCTCTAACCCTCTATATAAACCCAGCTATTTAGCCTTAGCCTCCGCCTAATTTCATTTATCTGCGCGTATTTTCTTCAAGCTTCTCTTCTTCTTCAATGGGGGCTAACCCTAGATCCAGTCAGTTCAAAAACAAAATGAAAATTCAAAATCTCCAGAAAAATTCCCCAAAAATATATGTTAATCTTCTCGAAACACGTAACCCCATGGTGAAATTCGTTTTTCAGTTGGAGTTACCGTTTACCCAGAATAAATTCAAAACTGTCCCGACCGTTCAATCACGTCGTCGCAAACTTTATCGGATCGAGAAAATATTTCTGGGTATTGGAGAGGGGACTGAGGGGGTCGGATCTGTGTTGTTCGTTGTTGGAATCGACGGTTGGATTGGCGGCAAAACTCGACTAAGGTTTCAAAAGACAAGTGGCGGCTGGCTCGGTTTTCACTCGATCGGAGATGATTGGCTCTCGCGTGGGGGAGAGACCACGTGGCCGAGATGAGGGCAGCCCTAGGTGGTCGCGGCGGAAGCCAATGGACGTGGATGAAGGGGCGGCCGTGGCTGGCAGTAGCGAGCGAGTGGGTTTCGCGTTTCTTTGCTGAGTGCGTGACCTAAAAGGTGAAAATTTGGTAATGGTGACGTGGCAAGCAATTGTTAGGTGAAATGTGTGTCATTTGTTTATTTCCAATTTTTGAATTCAATCACCATTTTTTGCCATAACTTTCTCATACGAAGTCGGATTCACACGAAATTTCTTTTGTTAGGATCGTAATTTAATTCCGGACTTGATGACGCTGGTTTGGACGAATTCCGAGAAGGGCGAATTTTTGGGTTTAAATCGAATTTAAATTCGATTTAAATTTAAAAGGTGAGTGTTTAAACCCACTCACAACTACTAGAAGTTTTTATGTTTGTTAAATTAATTTTAGAAATGAATAGAAATTTATTTATGAGTATTTGGCATGTTTATTTCACTCATATTTGTTGAAATGCATTTATTAAATTTAACTGTTAATTTAATTCATTTATTGCGTATAAATTTACAGTTAAAATTTATTTGTTTGTATATGAACTGCTAGTTAATAGTTATATAATTTATTTCTGAATATAGACTGTAGATTAATAGCTGTTAAATTTAATTTGAATAAAATTGCCAGTATTACCTGTTATGTAGTACCAAAAATAATATTGTTATTGATTGATATTGATTGATGATTGCGATTTGGATAATAGATGATGTTGATGAATGGATGTTTATTGGATATCATTAAATTGCAAATTATCATGCATATTTCATTTCATTCGGGATTGTGGTTTGAAATGATATATAACCGCAATTTTTTTTATATCTTTTAAATTGCGGATTGAAATGATAAATATCCGTATCACTTGACCATAGGATAGAAAATTTTATACAGGAACCGTGGTATATATATAACTATTTAAATGTGATTTCTATGGTTTGGATGGAATACGGTTTATAATAATCTTAAATTTTATATTGTATAAATATTTTTCTTCCATATATATATACATATGAAGTTGAAAATTTTGAAATTAAAAGGTGTATAAAAATCTTTATTAAAAATGGAAGAAAATTAAGAAAATGGAGTTTAATAATTTATATCATATGTTTAAATGTTAAGTTTGGAAATTTTAAGATATGATATTTATAATTGGATTTTTCCCAAAATAAATGAAATGAATATTCTAGTATAATTTGAATTGGGAAAAATATATATATTTTATTACTAGAAATTGAAGTCTTATTATTTATGGATTTTATATGAATATTCAAGACTAATTAATAGAACAATTGATTTGTTGAAAGCATAAAATCCGACTTTAGTTTGAATATTGATACTCAAAAATGGATATACGTATATATAAATAAATTGAAGTGGTTTTGGAACTTGAGAGAGATAATATAAATTTTGGTTTAGACTTTAATAAAGAAATGTATTTGTAAAGCCATGAGAACTATTTTCTTTACAAAGTAACATTTAAGTTAAACCATTTAATTCATATACCGTTGAATGTCCAAACCATTAAAGTTTTAGAAGTTATGGTTTTAAATTATGATTTTCAAAATACTATGCTTTGAAAATATTTGATTTTCAGACGTTATGAAGTTAAAGCATTTTGATTTTGGAAAAGAATTATATTTGGGATAAGTGATAAAATATGGTTTTGGGTTTTGAAATGATATCGTATTCATGGTTATGAAATGGAATGTTTATTCTGATTTTTAAAGTATAACCTATTTTTAAATGACCGCGGTGTTATAATAACGATGGGTTGGCAAAGAGACCGGGATCGGATATCTGACATACTCTCTGTCGATACCGAAAACCACTTTGACTAACCGTGTACGCGGTGAAGATTTCAGAATGAAGTAGGTGGTGGCGACGTTTCCTGTAAGGTAAATACGTGGACCCGACTCCCGTGAGTTGGCATAAGGTGGATAAAACAGGAGCGATTCTCAGGCCAATGAGGTCATTCCTCTGATCGGAACCTCCTCTTCGATATTATACTTTGATTTTGGATTGATTCAGTGGCCACTTCTATATATTGATTTTGGGGAGTTAGTCCGAGGTGGGCGGTAACTGCGGCTACGCGTTTCCACCAGCCTGGATAGCAATTGGTATATCTACCCTGGCATTGCCTAGTTGTGCCGTGTCACCTACCATACCGAGCCTTTACTACGAGTTTCTATTTGTGACGTACCTGTGGAGTATCCTCTGGTAGCTTCCCGATCAGGAGGTATTACGGTACTGTATAGACTATTGGCATTATTTGTGTTAAGGGCTATATGGGTAACCCCTTAACGCTATTAAAAAGTAAGTTTATTTTATAAATAGATACTATTATAATAGCGCAATATACTACATAGTAAATAGTTTAACGGATCCTTAGGAGATGTAAATCCCGAACATCTCTTGAGTTACTGTACTCATATTTATTTCTGTTAATTTAACTCACATAAGATCTTTTAGTCTGACTCGAGTGTTTTTGTCTTTTCAAATTCGCTCGGGTCAGTCCGAGCGTTTCAGGATCGAAGATTTTAGCTTTGAAGGACGAAGACGAAGAATCCGTATTATTATTATAGTATTGCACCACACACTAAATTTCCGCTGCATTGATTGTATTGGTATGTGTAACTCTGATATTCATTGTATAAGTAAAATAAATATTTTGTAAACAGTTATCATGAACTGTATATTGATTATTATATCTTATCCTTCCGCTGTGAGATTCTATTTTGCTTTATTTCTTCCCTGTTTTTTTCTTATTTACCCCATAACAATCCGCCCTTGCGTATGCTTTGAATTGGCACGTGTGTCGGTTTAAAGTGTGCGAAAAGGCGGGATGTTACAAATTTCCAATTTAATCTAATAATTTTCTTAAACTAAATTAATTAAATTTTATAAATTAAAGTATCCAAAATTAAAATAAGTAATTAATTCCTTAATTACTTTAATTAAGTAATTAACAATTTACAATTGATTTTCTTAATTAATTAATTGTTTAATAATTCTTAGTTAATAACTTTTATTAACTATTCTTTAAATTACTTTCTAAGGTAATTAACTTAGATCAATCAACATTAATTATTAATTAACTGTTTATATCTCATTGATTAATCCTGATTTCATTCTTAATTATGTGATTAATTAATTCCAAATCATAATCTAATTGAATTAATCAATTATCCACCTTAATCACCTTAATAATTTTAATGAATTATAAGTCATTAAATCTTCATTACTTAAAGTAAAACTTATTTACATTTATGATTAAATTATTACTTACAATATGTCTACAAATATTGATTTCAAATTTCAAACTTTCAGAATAAATACAAATTTATTAACAATAAAGTTTAAACAATTCCAACACCTTTTAAATCTCATGTTAAATAAATACTTTTTTTATAAAGAAATTTAGAAGAGTAAAAAAAATCAAAATTTCTTCTAACTTCACATATTTAAATGTATAATTTCTTTCATTTAAACTTTTGAATTTGTCAACTTTATTTTTTTTCTTCAAAATCTTGAATTTAAATTTAGATTTAAATTCAGATTTTTAAACTTCGACTTAGTCTCTGTTTGAATCATTCCTTCATGATTTTAAATCCCATTTTTTTTCAAATTCAATTTGTTAAAATATACTTTTAATTGCTTCACCATTTTTTCTAGTTATTGAAACAATTTTAAATTTAAAACTTTTGTTTTTCCAATCTAAGATCTAACCTAACTTAAATTTATACTTAAACTTTAAATAAAAATTCAGTTTAAATTTGAAAGGAAATAGAACAGTGTTTTGTTTAAACCTGGAAATCAGGTTATACCCGAGCTACCCCATATCTCCTTCGAGTCCAACCCCCCCAAGACTTCGAGCAAAACACTGGAGCCACTCGAGAAACTCGAGTATACCTCTCTGCCCAAACCAACCTTCACCAAGAAAACAACCCATGCACCGTGCACGTGCACGGCGCCGCCATCACCTTCAGCCCTTCGCAGATCGTCGAGACAAGTCGACGATCCTCCCCTCATCAGTTCCCGATCATCGAAACGATGATGAAATCATCGAAGAAAAATCGAGCGTTCGAGCTCGATACAGGAACCAGAATGCAATCTGGAAATGACCTCGTTCTCCCCACCACAACCATCGGAACACGCGAAACTCCCGCCGCGATCTTGTCATCCTCCCCTCAACCACTTCATAAAGCCGTGCGCAACTTGATGCAATGAGGAACGAGAACGTACCCCAAAACTTCGACGTTAATTTCACAGACCTTAAACCCTACTCCTCCTTCCAGCCAACGCCACGATGAACTAGGTCATGAGCTACCATTTTTCCCAACCTCTCCATACTCCCTTCCACCTCCACGCGAAGTCCCGGCCTCTCTCATCAACGCGATCACCCACGGCGACCTAAAATGCTCAAATCAGTCGAACACGAACTGCACCTCACACCCTCCTCCAAAAATCACGAATCTTGTTTTAAAAATCATATTTTTCAAAGATGATTCGAGGCATATAGTTGAATCAATATAATATGACATTTGATTTTTCCCATTATTTAAGTTTCAACTGTATTTTCTTACTTACAGGAAATTTTCAAACTTAAAATACTTAAACTTGTTTTCAAAATCTAGGTGGTGTTTAACAAACATATCATGTTTAAAGTTTTAAAACCTAACAATGATTTGTTAAGAAAATTTGAATTTTCTTTTATTTCTGAATCTCTGTAGTTTGAATACAGAGAAGAGAAATCAATATACACAAGCACCGTCATAAACAACCCTATACTCAGATATAAACAAAGAAAATATCTCAAAACAAACTAAATTCCAGAGAAGGAAAATAACAAGCAACGGAACAATATATTTAACCATTTAATTGTGATGTTACTCACTTGGTTTTCAAATGAACAGAGCTACTATGTTGTAACAGACTTAAGAAACTTCTAGCTGAAATCCTCATCCCTTGATCTCTGGTTTGAGTAGATTGTTTAAATTGAGTTGTTGAATTTGTTTAAGTTTTAGAGAATGGTTTACTTCAGATTTCTCTTAGCGTTGAAGATGAATGAAATGAAAATGATATTGCTATATAGAGGAAACGAGTTACAGGGTGATAATTATTTTGTTTTGTACAAATATAATCAGAGATATAATTTCCTTCTGGTGGTTGACAATCTATATTTCGGCTGATATAAATCTTGTTCTGGTGGCCGATAGTATACATTGTGTGCTAGCATTAATTATATTTGAATTTTTTTTATTTTATCTTGTTTTCTTCTTTTGTAAGCCATTAATATGTATTTAGTTTTTTTTTCTTTTTTCTTCTTTACATTGTTTGACTCAGTCGATATGATATACATGGTGGCTGATAATCTGCATTTTGTGTGCTTAAGATTCATGAATTTATTGCTTTGTCTTTACTTTCGTTGTGTTATAGATATTTTATTTTTACTTTGTTTCTTGCCTTGCATTACGGCTGAGATGATATTGAGAAGATTTTGTGGGGTGATAGAGATATTTGCATTTATTTGTTTGTACTGATACTTTTAAATCATACTTGAATGCATTTGCTTTGCCTTATTACATAATTTATGTTTTACTTTGGTTTTGTTTTATAACTAATACATATCTTTGCATATATTTTGTTTGTTTTAGTCTTTTATTGAAGTGATGCTGCATTTATTAAACTTGGTGCCTGCAGCTTTGTTTTGTGGAGAAAATATTAGTAAGTACTTTTGTTTTCTTATTTTATTTACAACTTATGTCATTTGTTTTATGGATATTTTATTTTGTTTCATTATCTTCTTTAGTAAGCTTCATAGATATATATTTGTTTTGAAGTTCAACTATTAAACATTAATTTATATTAACATGTTTTACAATTAGATTTTATACTTGTATTTTGTATTGATAAAATTTATTCCATTTTATTTAAAATAAAACTGTTATTAAAACTAACCATCAATTTACTAATTTACATGAGTAATAATTCTTAAATCCAAATTATTTTTTCTATGTCATTAATTCGAATTTTAAATACAAATTCAATATTTCAAAAACAAATTCTAAAGTCAAATTCAGATTTTACTCATATATACATATACGTATATATTTCAAATTCAAATTTATTCCAAAATTTATTCAAATTTTATATTAACTATTAATTTAAATTCAATTCAAAATTGGGATCGTTACATATCCACTGTCCAAAATCGTGGATATTCTTCCCAACCCAAATTCATTATTATTTCAACATTTAATTTAAAGGATTATCCATTGTCCAAAATCGTGGATATATCTCCTTTAATAAACTATAATAATTAACTTATCAGTTTCAATTGATTTCGAATTTATAAAACAATGTTTATAAATTCCATTTATATTTTATAAAAACTTCAAGTCATAAATTCCTTTTATTTACCAATTCCATTTACATCTCATTTATATGCCAAATCCAAATTTATAACTTAATTTACTTATAAATCTCTTATTTACAAAATTCATTCTTTTATAACTTCACAAATCATAAATCCTATTCACTTATAAAATCCATTTATAACCTCGTTTTAACATTTATAAAACTCCTTTATAATTCCATTATTTTGATTTATAAAATATCAATTTTATAAATCTTATACATAAACCATTTATAATTATTCAGAAATCTTAATTTAAACTATATTTATAAAATAGTTCATTTCATATTCCAAAAATCACATTTCAATTATATTTCCCAAACATCATAACTTTTATAACATAAAAATTATAACATTTATTTATTCAAAATTAATCAATTCTTAACGATTCAAAAATTCAATAAAGATTTATTTTCAAAATCGTGTTAATATTTTTTTAAATTCGAAATCGTTACCTTAACATTTTTAAATTTTCAAATTATAGCCAAATGCTGCAACAGCACCAAATACATCAATCATGGCAACCAAAACATCATATATCATATGATAACATAATATATCACAATATCTATAAACAAATAAATACTGGTGAGGAATCCACTTGGATCCCTCCGACCTTTCACCTGCAACAAATATACATATTAAAATTGTAACGACCGATATTTTCAACCATTCACATCCGCACATGTCGGACTTGAATTGTTCGAAATACCGCGTTGTAAATAAAATTCGGCAAATCTTAGAATATACAGTAAATAAGTAATCATAGAATCACAGACACAGAATCAGAATACTCGTAGCGGAATAAAAATAACTTAGTGGTTCATGAAGCCACTATCACATAGGCTCAAAATAAGTATAAATTACATAGTTTTTAAAAGAAAATATAGTTTGAATCAACCACAAAAAATCCAAATTTATTTGTCTCCAAAACTAAGATAAAGAACTGAAAGGAACTTTGACAGCTGCTTGAAAAGATGATCTGTAGAAGCCCTAGCTCCGGGGATAAAGTCCGAACTAAAACTCAGGCTGACCCGAGCGTAAGAAATAAACACAAACACTCGAGTGAGGACATACATACTTATACCGTGTAAGCTAATTCAAGTGAACTGTAATATAAAGGCAAGTGACTTAAAGGATGCTTGGGACCGCCCATCCTCTAAGGATTCGTTAAACTATTCACTATGTAGTAATATTTCACTATTATAATAGTGTCTATTAGTAAAATAAACTTACTTTTAAATAGCGTTAAGGGGTTACCCATATAGCCCTTAACACATAATATATTCCCATAGTTTATACAGTACCGTAATCTCCCCCGTACTAGGCGTCGTCAGAGGGCCCTCTATAGGTATGGTACAAAACCAAAATCGTATAAGGCGTGCTAGGGTAGGTGACACGACACAACTAGGCAATGCCAAGGTAGAGATACCAATTACGCCTCCGGGTCGGTGGTAACGTGTAGCTGCTACTACCGCCCACCTCGAACAACATCCCCAAATCAAAGAAATCAAAGTGGCCACCGAATATACCAAAGTCAGAGTAGAATATCAAAGGGATGTGTCCGATCAAAGGTGCTGCCTCAATTAACCCGTCGATCGCTCCTGTTTTAGCCACCTTATGCCAACTCATGGGAGTTGGGTCCACGTATTTACCTTATAGGAAATTCCGCCACCAACCTACTTCACTCTGGAATCTCCACCGTGTACACGGTTGTCAAAGTGATTTTCGGTATCGACAGAGAGTATGCCCATATCCGATCTCGGTCTCTTTGCCAACCAATCGTTATTATTACCCGTGGTTATAAATTTCAAAAATAGGTTATATTTAAATCAAAATACTTCATTTTAACTTTTAAAAGTGAAATTATTATATTTTCAAATAAAATATTCAAAAATCTCATTTCAGCCAACGACAACACTTAACAAGTGTTACTGCAGCCCTTTTTTTATTCGGATTTAGTTCTAAATTTCGCAACAACAACACTTACCAAGTACTGCAGTAGCCTTTAATTAATTTTAGCCTTTAGTTCATTTTCATCAACTACGGCACTTACAAAGTGCGGTAATATCCCTTACAACAGTATTTAAGTAAATTAAATTTTTGACTTTAATATAAATTTATCAATAATTAAACTTAAATTTAACCAATTTAACTCATAAAATCATATTTCCACTTTTAAAATAGTCATTTAAATTTCTCAAAATTTATGATTTATATAAGGTAAATTTCACAAATAAATATCAACTTCTTAAGGCTTCACTTATTAAAGTCAAATCAAATTGTCTATTCTTCGCATTCAAAATTTACTTAATAATTAAATTTGATTTATAATTCCAAAATATAGCTATTTTTCAATTTGTTCCTTAACTCACCCATTTTCTTAAACTAAACTCCACTTCTCCTAAGTTTAGTTATATTCAAAATTTTATTTTATTTATTTATTTTATTAGCCATTTAATTTATTAAAAATTTAAATAACACCTTATTTATCCATTTAAATTCAATTACATCAAATTTATTATACTTTATTTACTTAACTTGAATTTCATTCCTTTACAAAATCTATTTCCAAAACAAATTTATATTCCACATTCCAACTTACCCACTTATTTATTTATATATATATAACTTGTATAAATCACTAAAAATCAGTTTAATTCAATTTAAATCAAAATAATACTATACCACTTTAAATTACTTAAATTTTTCTAGAAATATATACATATATAACCACAGGTCTGTATAATGTTTTCTACCTAGGTCAAGTGGTACGGATAATATATCATTTCAATCCGTAATTTACAAAGAAAAATCCGGGTTCTATCATTTCAAACCCGCAATCCCAAGTTAAATAAATAACTAAATAAATAAATAAATATCATTCAGGCCTATCATTTCAGTCCGTAACGATTTAATTCTACAAGGGACTTGCAATGATAAACAGTAAATAGATAAATAGTATAACAGCTTAAATATAACAGTATATATGACTAATGATGTGTCAAATTAATAACAAGGTTTTTAACATCATAAATTTATATTGCAGGCAAGAAAAATAAAATATAAATATTCTACAATTACACTTGTTATTAATTTACTGATCTATAAGTATGTTTGTCTAGTGAGAATACTCACCTCTATGCTACTGAAGATTAGATTCAAAACTACGATAACCACACCGAAACAGCGTAGAAAGAACGATCAAATATTGGAAAATGAGACAAACAGATTTCGATCTTGAAACAAGATAAATAAATAAAACTGAGTACGCGAATTCCAATTATGGACAAAGAAAAATGTTTAAATAAAACAAAATTGGAACGAGCTAAAATAAAATGAAAATTTACTCAAATTGCTCGACTACTCCACCGCACGACTGGACCCATGTAAAACAAAAGCTCAGCCTGCCCATTTATTTTTTCCAAATCAAAATTTACAAAATAAATTTATACTCTATTTTTTTACCCTTTTTACAAAATATTATGACGTGTTAACAAAAAGGTGGCAAATCTTATGTGGGCAACGTGCAATTCACGGCAATGATACATAAAGATGGCACATTCAATATTTATTTATTATATTTTTTTCTTCTTTTTCTTTTTTTCTTCTTTTTTCTTTTCTTTTTTTTCCTTTTCTTTTTTCTCTGTTAGGAAACAAGTAAAATATCAAAATCTCCAAATCAAAACAACTTTGTACTGTTCTTACATATATCATATATCCTCATATGTAATGTTTCTAAATTTTAAAACACATGTGACCAACAAAAAAAACGCGTACGGTTTGGAAATACTTCTTCCCTGAACACTCGCGTAAACAAAGCAGTGGAATTATCTGAAATTTTTTAGGCTGGGCTAACCTTAGGTGGCGTATGCCTTTTATATTATATTTTTTTCTTCAAACTGAAGTGTGCCTATACTCAAACAAGTATGTAGTTAATCCTTAATTACATGATTAATTAACCTTGATTTTAACTTATTGCTTAATTAATAAATCATTAACTAATAATCTTTAATTATATAATTAATGATCTTAAATTTCAAATTGATTAACCCTAAATCAATTATTTATTAATCCCTAATCATTAATTAATTAAATTAACTAATTATTCCTTAATTATCTCATTAATTTAATTAATTTCAAATCATTAAATCTTAATTTAACTTTAAGATAAAAACATTTCTTAATTATGACTAAATTGTTATTAACAAAATATTTGAAAACAATTTACTTTTGAATTTACTTTAAAATTTTAATTTCAAAAATGAGATGTAAAATGAATACAATTTAACTTGAACAAAGTTTAAAAAATTTAAAAATCCTTTTAAATTACATGGTAAAGAAATGTTTATCTTATAAAAGGATAACAATATACAGGTGGCGATAAAATAAATATTCAAGTGCTAGGCTAAAACTGCATAAGAGATGCTCGACAATGCATGACCAGATCGAAGAGGAGGGGAAGGAAGTTGGACGTTTGTCATGCGGTGGAGCAGTTTGAAGAGGGAAATAAAAGAAGAAGAAATCAAAAAAGGAGGAAGGAGAGAAGATATTCAGCCATACCTGATATGTCAAGCTCACGCAAAGAAGAAGAAGCTGAAGCTAAAATGAGATGGATCCAATTGAGGTGATGAGAAAATTTGGACGTTATAGTGTATTAATATAAAGGGTTGCGTAAATGGGAACGTGAATCATGGCATGCTGATTTTTTCTTTAGGCAAGGATAAAGGAATTTGGTATTAAATCGGTGATGTAACGTAAATCAAGGGAAAAAAGAATTGCGTGATTAATATTCTGACCAGAAGAAATGCGATGATTTGTAAGTTTAAACATAGGAAATAAATGAAAAATGGGTAGGACAAAAATAAAGGAGGCAAGCAGGAATTGATTGCATTGGTTGATAAAAAGAAACGGCAAGAATAAAATTGATTTTGGAAGACTTTTGAAAAAAAATTAGGACGTGGGTTTTGTAATTAAATCAGCAAAATTGCGCAATTAGAGGGGAGAAAGATTTGGAAGCAATTAATTTGCACGCGTTTATATCAGTAAGGAAGTAAATGGATTTTTATAAATGCAAGGAATAAGGATATTGGAACGACTATAGAGAGAGGTACGTGAGGTTTTTAAATTCTACTTAAAAGTATGCGTTGATTAAGATGAGGGATTATAGGCAAGAATTTTACAATTTATACTCGGTTGAGAATTATCAGGAAGAGATTGTGTTGATAAATAAAAGAACAGCAATAAATCAAATTTGAACACGTGCTAATAAATAAAATCTTGCGCTGATTTAAGGTGAAAATATGCAAGCATTTATTTTGCACTGATCAGGAAAGCATTTATTCCTACTATAAACCAGAGGTAAATGGAAATTTTTTGAACGTGATTTATTGGTTGATAAACAGTTAAGGCCTGAATTTTAGAAATGTGCAAAACCGACGCACTAATATACACCCGAATTTATACAAAAGTAACGCTTATACGTTATTTATTCCACCAAATAACGTGCCTTTTAAACGCATAATTAAACAGTATATTAATACACTGTAAATTTTGAAATTTATTAGTTAACAAAAAAAAATTGTTTACGATCTTCTGAATCTTTTACCACTTAGAATTTTACGTCTCCTGTTTAATTTATCCATTTATAGCTAAGGTATGCGTACTATAGACGCGACATTTTATGCCCAAATTTAAAACGAAAATAACGTTTTTTGGACATTTATACATTTAAAGAGTATCCATTAAATACATACTATTTATACCACCAAATTAATCAAAACAGGTATAAATGTGCAAACTAAAGCGCGTCTTTTTATAAAGCTTATTTATACACTATATTTTTTTTCCAACTTTTATTGCTCAAATAAAACATGATTTTGCTTAAAATTTAGTTATTTACCATTCAACAAAAATAAACCAAATTTCCAATTAAAGTAAATCCTTAACCATAGTCAAAATTTCAGAAATATTATCCTTTAATTAAAAATTTAGTCAATGTTTTAATCAATTTTAAAAATTTAGATTTTTATATAATAAACCCCAAAGTTTTATAATTAAAAGAATGAAATATTTGTTAAAATTTTGGGCTGTTACACTCTCCCCCACTCAGAACTTTTCATCCTCGAAAAGGAAGAAGGTAGGGGAATAGAAACAACTTGAAAGAAAACTAAATTGAAACTCAAAATAGAATCATTAATCTAAACCATACAAATTGAATTTTAAATAAATAATTGATTTCATCTATTTAATTTCACTTATGTTAAATTTTACTATTTCAAATTTCATTACTTCATCTTCCAATTATCTTAAAATAAAAATTTCTAAAATCATAAGTTTGAAAATCATTTGTTATACTAAAAAATGTGTTCAATAACTTAATATCTTTTTTACAACTAAATTTATTTCTCTCAATATATTTTATCATCTATGTTAAATATGTTTACACTTATTACAACTGCTTAAATTTATTCTTAGTTCCTTTAACATCATTTTATATTGTAAATTATTCCATTACCTTTGTTAATCTTTTATAACTAGAATTTAAGTGTATAACATTTATTATAACCACTCAAATTTTATTTATAAAATCTTTTTATATTGTATATTATCCCATTACATTGTTAACTTTTGAAAATCAAGGTAAGTTATATTGAAATGCAATTGAGTATTATACAAATAAAACTTTCAAATTCAATTTCTTAAGCTGGAACCATTTATTCAAAAAATTGTTTTTTTTATAATTGAAATTATTCCTCAAGATAAAATTTAAGAATTAAATTTCTGATTCCCTTCAAACCATTTAGAGATAAATAAATATATGTACATAATATGTCAAATCAAATTTAAATCATATATCTATATATTATAAATCAAGTCATATTTTAGAGATTCAAATAAATTAAATTCTCAAGATAACACTGTAGCCAGACTATAGAATGGTCTCTTCACTTCGAAACTCGAAAATGAATGTCGATGATGTTGCAGTCATCACCGAAATTATTTCCCAGTGACAAAGAGAAGAGCACTGATTTTTAAAGCTTTAAAATTCTTTAGAAACAAATTTCTATTTGAAAATAATTTAAATAATATATCCTTTTAAAGCTTTAAACACCAGGTTTGAAACCATCGGGAATTCAAGTTCTATTTTTAAATTCATTTCTGTTTCCAAATTAATTTATAACCATTGTTTATAGTTCAATTATTTATACGAGACAAAACCCATGGTTTTCAAAACCATAAATAAAATCAAAGACTATTATCTCTTGACAAGTAGTTAAATTAATTATAAAAATTCTAAAAAATTATACTTATATATATAATATTAGATTTTTTCCAAATATAGGAATAAAGTTTTCAAAACAAGGAAAGAGATTCAAATTTGATGGACTAAAATCAAAGAGAATTTTGATTTAAAGATAAGTTGGAATTAGAAGATCCGATGATTAAATAACAGAATAAGGAACTGGATAAGTTTATATAAATCGAGGGCAACCTTAACCTGGTCAACCGTGACTTAAAGAATAAGTTCGATGTGGATTTTTTAGGGTAGATCTACATTCTATTTGAAGAGATAGAGTTCGAAATAACCAAAGATACTAGCATTTAAACCGAGGATAAATATAAATCTCTGGTGAATCAATTCTAATTGTAAAGGAGATTCACCCCTTTATTAGAATATTGGCGAGACCGCCAATTCACTATAAAGATCATCCGAAGTGGAGTATGGAATACTCTAGAATCGAAAGAAGATGAATAGTGAGGGACACGAATGAACTTTTGAACCGTAGGGAACATTGCCAAAATTCAAAGGAAATCGAATCAAAAGGAAGAGATTGAATGAAAGTGATTTTGTAAATCAAATTTATCATACATTCTAAGTTTTTCCTAGAGCCAAAGCTCTGATACCAAATGTAACGACCCGATATTTTCAACCATTCATATCCGCACATGTCGGACTTGAATTGTTCGAAATACCGCGTTGTAAACAAAATTTGGCAACTCTCAGAATATACAATAAATAAGTAATCACAGAATCACAGACACAGGATCAGAATACTCGCAGCGGAATAAAAATAACTTAATGTTTCATGAAGCCACTATCACATAGTCTCAAAATAAGTATAGATTACATAGTTTTTAAAACCAAATATAGTTTGAATCAACCATAGAAAAATCCAAATTTATTTGTCTCCAAAACTAAGATAAAGAACTGAAAGGAACTTTGACAGCAGCTTGAAAAGATGATCTGCAGAAGCCCTAGCTCCGGGTTTAAAGTCCGAACTGAAACTCAGGCTGACCCAAGCGTAAGAAATAAACACAAACACTCGACTCAGGACATACATACTTATATAGTGTAAACGAATTCAAGTGAACTGTAATATAAAGGCAAGTAACTTAAAGGATGCTTAGGACCGCCCATCCTCTAAGGATCCGTTAAACTATTTACTATGTAGTAAAATTTTGCTATTTGATAGTGTCTATTAGTAAAATAAACTTACTTTTAAATAGCGTTAAGGGGTTACCCATATAGTCCTTAACACATAATATATTCTCATAGTCTATGCAGTATCGTAATCTCCCCCGTACTGGGCGTCGTCAGAGGGCACTCCATAGGTATGGTACAAAACCAAAACCGTATAAGGCGCGCTAGGGTAGGTGACACAGCACAACTAGGCAATGCCAAGGTAATATACCAATTACGCTTTCGGGTCGGTAGTAACGTGCAGCTGCTACTACCGCCCATCTCGAACAACACCTCCAAATCAAAGAAATCAAAGTGGCCACCGAATAAACCAAAGTCAGAGTAGAATATCGAAGGGATTTGTCTGATCAAAGGTGCTACCTCAATTAACCCGTCGATCGCTCCTGTTTTAGCCACCTTATGCCAACTCACGGGAGTTGGGTCCATGTATTTACCTTATAAGAAACGCCGCCACCAACCTACTTCGTTCTGGAATCTCCACCGCGTACACGATTGTCAAAGTGGTTTTCGGTATCGACAGAGAGTATGCCCATATCCGATCCCGGTCTCTTTGTCAACCAATCGTTATTATTACCCGTGGTTATAAATTTCAAAAATAGTTTATATTTAAATCAAAATACTTCATTTTAACTTTCAAAAGTGAAATTATTATATTTTCAAATCAAATATTCAAAAATCTCATTTCAGCCAACAGCAACACTTAACAAGTGCTACTGCAACCCTTTTTTTATTCGGGTTTAGCTTTAAATTTCACAACCACGGCACTTACCAAGTACTGCAGTAGCCTTTAATTAATTTTAGCCTTTAGTTCATTTTCATCAACTACGGTACTTACAAAGTGCGGTAATATCCCTTACAACAGTATTTAAGTAAATTAAATTTTTGACTTTAACATAAATTTATCAATAATTAAACTTAAATTTAATCAATTTAACTTATAAAATCATATTTCCACTTTTAAAATAGTCATTTAAATTTATGAAAACTTATGATTTATATAAGGTAAATTTCACAAATAAATATCAACTTCTTAAGGCTTCACTTATTAAAGTCAAATCAAATTGTCTATTCTTCGCATTCAAAATTTAATTAATAATTAAATTTGATTTATAATTCCAAAATATAACTATTTTTCAGTTTCTTCATTAACTTACCCATTTTCTTAAACTAAACTCCACTTCTCCTAAGTTTAGTTATATTCAAAATTTTATTTTATGTATTTATTTTATTGGCCATTTAATTTATAAAAAATTTAAATAACACCTTATTTATCCATTTAAATTCAATTACATCAAATTTATTATACTTTATTTACTTAACTTGAATTTCATTCCTTTACAAAATCAATTTCCAAAACAAATTTATATTCCACATTCCAACTTACCCACTTAGTTATTTATATATATAACTTGTATAAATCACTAAAAATCATTTTAATTCAATTTAAATCAAAATAATACTATACCAATTTAAATTACTTAAATTTTTCCAGAAATATATATATAACCACGGGTCTGTATAATGTTTTCTACCTAGGTCAAGTGGTAGGGATAATATATCATTTCAAGCCGTAATTTACAAAGGAAAATCCGGATTCTACCATTTCAAACCCGCAATCCCAAGTTAAATAAATAAATAAATATCATTCAGGCCTACCATTTCAGCCCGTAACGATTTAATTCTACAGGGAACTTGCAATGATAAATAGTAAATAAATAAATAGTATAACAGCTTAAATATAACAGTATAAAATATGACTGATGATGTGTCAAATTAATAACAGGGTTTTTAACATCATAAATTTATATTGCAGGCAAGAAAAATAAAATATAAATATTCTACAATTACACTTGTTATTAATTTACCGATCTATAAGTACGTTTGTCTGGTGAGAATACTCACCTCTATGCTCTTGAAGATTAGATTCAAAACTACGATAACCACATCGAAACAGCGTAGAAAGCACGATCAAATATTGGAAGATGAGATAAATATATTTCGATCTTGAAACAAGATAAATAAATAAAACTGAGTACGTGAATTCCAGTTATGGACAAAGCAATTTTTTTAAATAAAACAAAATTGGAACGAGCTAAAATAAAATGAAAATTGACTCAAATTGCTCGACCACTCCACCGCACGACTTGACACATTTAAAACAAAAGCTCAGCTTTCCCATTTATTTTTTCCAAATCAAAATTTACAAAATAAATTTATACTCTATTTTTTTCCTTTTTTACTAAATATTATGATGTGTTAATAAAAAGGTGGCAAATCTTATGTGGTCCACATGCAATTTACGGCAATGATACATAAAGGTGGCACTTCAATATTTATTTATTATATTTTTTTTCTTCTTTTTCTTTTCTTCTTCTTTTTTTCCTTTTCTTTTTTCTCTGTTAGGAAAAAAGTAAAATATCAAAATCTCCAAATCAAAACAACTTTATACTGTTCTTACATATATCATACATCATCATACGCAATGTTCCTAAATTTTAAAACACACGTGACCAAAAAAGAAACGCGTACGGTCTGGAAATACTTCTTCCCTGAACACTCGCGTAAACAAAGCAGTGGAATTATCTGAAAATTTTTAGGCTGGGCTAACCTTAGGTGGCGTATGCCTTTTATATTATATTTTTTTTCTTCAAACTGAAGTGTGCCTATACTCAAACAAGTATGCAGTTAATCCTTAATTACATGATTAATTAACCTTTATTATAACTTATTTCTTAATTAATAAATCATTAATTAATAATCTTTAATTATCTAATTAATGATCTTAAATTTCAAATTGATTAACCCTTAATCAATTATTTATTAATCCCTAATCATTAATTAATTAAACTAGCTAATTATTCCTTAATTACCTCATTAATTTAATTAATTTCAAATCATTAAATCTTAATTTAACTTTAAGATAAAAACATTTCTTAATTATGACTAAATTGTTATTAATAAAATATTTGAAAACAAATTACTTTTTAATTTACTTTAAAATTTTAATTTCAAAAATGAGATGTAAAATGAATACAATTTAACTTAAACAAAGTTTAAAAAAATTAAAAACCCTTTTAAATTACATGGCAAATAAATGTTTGTCTTATAAAAGGATAATAATATACAGGTGGCGATAAAATAAATATTCAAGTGCTAGGCTAAAACTGCATCAGAGATGCTCGGCAATGCATGACCAGATCGAAGAGGAGGGGAAGGAAGTTTGGCATTTGTCATGCGGTGGAGCAGTTTGAAGAGGGAAATAAAAGAAGAAGAAAGCAAAAAGGAGGAAGGAGAAAAGATATTCAGCCATACCTGATATGTGAAGCTCATGCGAAGAAGAAGAAGCTGAAGCTAAAATGAGATGGATCCAATTGAGGTGATGAGAAAATTTGGACATGATAGTGTATTAATATAAAGGGTTGCGTAAATGGGAACGTGAATCATGACATGCTGATTTTTTCTTTAGGCAAGGATAAATGAATTTGGTATTAAATCGGTGATGTAATGTAAATCAAGGGAAAAAAGAATTGCGTGATTGATCTTCTGACCCGAAGAAATGCGATGATTTGTAAGTTTAAACATAGGAAATAAATGAAAAATGGGTAGGTGAAAAATAATGGAGGCAAGCAGGAATTGATTGCGTTGGTTGATAAAAAGAAACGACAAGAATAAAATTGATTTTGGTAGGCTTTTGAAAAAAATTTGGGACGTGGGTTTTGTAATTAAATCAGCAAAATTGCGCAATTAGAGGGGAGAAAGATTTGGAAGCAATTAATTTGTATGCGTTTATATTAGTAAGGAAGTAAACTAAATGGATTTTTATAAATGCAAGAAATAAGGATATTAGAACGGCTATAGAGAGAGGTACGTGAGGTTTTTAAATTCTACTTAAAAGTATGTGTTGATTAAGATGGGGGATTATAGGCAAGAATTTTACAATTTATACTCGGTTGAGAATTATCAGAAAGTGATTGCGTTGATAAATAAAAAAACGGCAAGAAATCAAATTTGAACGTGTGCTAATAAATAAAATCTTGCGCTGATTTAAGGTGAAAATAGGCAAGCATTTATTTTGCACTGATCAGGAAAGCATTTATTCCTACTATAAACCAGAGGTAAATGGAAAAAAATTTAACGTGATTTATTGATTAAAAGAATGAAATATTTGTTAAAATTTTGGGCTGTTACAAAAATATGCATACAATGTCCGCTACAAGGCAAACATGCTTATAAAAGGGTCCACCGCTCATACACGGAAACATACAGGGTCATCTGCTCCACTAGGAAGGTATATATCCAAGTACCAATCAATATATTATATATCATCAAAAAAATTATCAATCATCATAAATAATATTTATTCTCACTTATATAAAAATATCAGTGAGTCAGAAAAAGTGAGTTGTACTCACATTGCGTCCAATAGCAGTTTCAGTGTTTTATTCCAAATAAAATTAAACGCGCGTATTTTCCTAAAATTCACACTAGCTCCAACCAACCGCAAACCAGCTCCATCATATACTGCTCGTCAATACGGACCCAACGCAATTCGTTTCGTACAAAACGGACCTCGTCTGAAAAAGTTACAGCATTTTAAACATCACACGAATTATTAATATAATAATTTACATTTTCTTTTCATTTTTTTAAACCTCACCCAGATCTGGGCCATTCAATTTTCTTGCATAGATCGCGACCGCATGTTTCCTTTCTTCCCCATCGTTCAAAAACACAGGCAACAAAACCATGGCCATCCAAAATCCTAGCTGGCCACACCACCCTCGTTGACTTCTACCACGATCAAGCTCCGCCAGTCGAAGCGCCATAGCCCACTCCACACTCGGCCAAAACATCAAGGAACTCGGTCACCCCCAATGCATTGAAAAACTTGCGCAACATCTTGGCATTTTATGCAATTTCCCCTCGATTTATTTGAATGTAAACGATCATAGCCGTATAGATTTAAAGCTCTCCTCTGGATCTACAACATTGTAGTTGAAAGTCTTCTCTAATTATTCCCGGATTGGAAAAAATCGAGGAGGGAAGAGGATGCATTACTGGCCATTGGAGTTTGAGGTGGCGGCTAGACCTAGATGATTTAGAGTTTTGCAAAAATGAAGAATTCGCGTCCTTTTATAGAAAATTGCAAAATGCTGTTCACCTCGAAAATTTTCAAACTCGAAACGAAGCGTTTTGCCTAGCATTTATAATGTTTTACCCCTATTCCGAACGTAATGTAATATATATCGAGAGCCAATTCGATCGTATTTGAAAGATAGGCTTTGGAATCGACTTATTTAAATTTAAAATTCACTTAAACAGATTTCTATGCGTTTTAGCTTGCCCCGGACAAACCGTAAATCCGATTGACATGAAATTTGAAATCTTACAATAATGTAACATTACAGATCCAATGAGACTACTTTCGTCGAAATCCAAGTCTGTATGAAAAATGGCTATTTTTACTCGTCAATTAAATATTAAAATATTCAATTTTAACAAATTAACTTTTAATTCGATTTTAAAAGATTACTAACATCGTTCTAATTCAAATAGAATTTAATTCAACTTTATAAATCATTTTAATTCATTTTAATCCAATTTCTAATTATTTATACAATTTCAAATATTAAATTATCAATTTAATTATCCAATTAAATCCTTATATTCGAAATAAAATCTATTCAACTTATAAATTTAACTTTTTCATATTTAAAATCAATTAAATTCACGAATTTCAAATAATTGAAATTTTGGGTCGTTATAGGTCTTATATAGCGGAGGATCTCGACATAGTCCTCGGTACAGTGTTCTAGAGGTGTATAGTGGTGGGCGGTACCCTAGTAGCCTACTCATTAGATGGAATTCTTTCTCCAATAAGCACGATACGGTTTTGATTGTGTCCAACTATGATGGAATGTGAGATGCATGCATTTCAGCTATTTTCTATTTAATTTCTAAGGACACTATTGTAGTACCAGAAGATTTTGATATAAACTTTTTTGGTTATCGTAAGATAAAAACCTTTCGTGTTTATTTGTGACGTGGTCTTACGAGATACCTTTGTTTTCAAATGGTTTGGAAAAAGTTAATAATTCAAATTGAGTATGGTTTCTCATGATGGTTTTCCAGATCGACTTGGGTGTTAGTTTATTATAATGCTCGGGTCAGACTAGATATTACAGATTCAGGATAAAATGCTACGGAACTAGGAAGATGAGCTAGAGGAGTTCAGACAAATTTCCGTACTTGACTGATATTTCCACTGTATGGGGACATGTTATTATAATTGTCCAGATTGATGTATTGATTATTGTACTTTGATGATTGTAAGTATAAACAATACAGATTCTTTTGTATAAAATTTTGTAATTATATATTATATTTCGTTCTGCTGCGATTGTGAGATTTTGTAGTTGTTGTTCTATTTCTTCTCTACCTTTTCATTTTCTCTAAAGATTTTATTTCCGCCCAATTTGAGTTGAACTGATGTGGAATATTATTGATTCAAAGAGGTACGAATTTGTAGGCTTTTACACTTAGTATCAGAGCTAAAGGTTAAGCGAGAACCTTGGTTTTGGTCGGGATTACTTATTAGAGATAAAGTCAATAGTACTCTAGAATGAGTTTGAGCGTATTAATGGATATGAGCGCATATTTATTAGTGAATATAAAACGGTTTCATATTGTGTTAACTTATTGGTTGAGTGATATATAAAAATTTTGTCGAATAGTGGGACGCCACTAAAACCATAGGGGTTCCTAAACAATTGGACCAGGTAAACTGACACAATATTGTTTTGAAGTGGGTAAATGAAATAATTTACCCAAGTTATATCTTGATATAAGAGAGAATAATTTTCTTAACATTATTATAGCCGTGTGTTTGGTTATTATTATATAATCAAAATAGGATTATAAAATTGTAAATGGTTTATTAAAAACAAATTAGATTGCATAAGAATGAATTATACAAGTGAATAAAGCTAAGAAGAAAAAACAAATTCAAACCAAAATTTGGAAAATTAAATCTCGGAGATTTTTGAAAATGATTTTAGAAGTGTTATGGGGTGGTAGTATTTTTGGGAATAAAAAATAGTAATGTTACTGAAATATTTTTAGAGGGAAAATATTACGAAAATGGATTTTTGAAAGGATGTTGCATTGAAATTGCTTCGGACCCTGGAAAATAATTCGGATGATGATTGCGACATCATCGGTGTTCATATTCGAGTTTCTAAGTGATCGATTGTTGCTGTGGTCATTGTTTTTTGATTATTTTGAGGAAAAACGAGTTTATTGTGAAAATTTCGAAGGAGAATTGTTTTGGAATGGAACCAAGTGAATTTTAAAAATTCAATGGAATAGTTTTTGAAACAAAAGGTTATATATATGTATAAAATTGATTTCAAAGTGATTTAAAATAAAATACCAGGTGTTTGAATTCTGGAATCCTTATTAAAATAATTTAGAAATCATCAGAAATAAGTTGTAAACTTATAAATTGAGAATGGTTCTAAATAAGGAAAGTAAAAATATGGAAATTGAAATTGGGAATAGATTTTAACTTAAGTAAGTTAAAATGAATTAAAACTTAACTTAAGCTAAGTCAAATATATGGAGTTGAATTTGAACTGAATAGGGAATAAAAATTGAAATAAATTACGGATAATATTAAATGAAATTGAATTCTTACTTAAATAAATTAATAATATGGTGATTTAACTAGGAAAAGTTAAATGGAATAAATAAATGAAGTGATGGCAATAATAAAAGGAATTTAAATTTAAATAAGAAGTTAATTGGATTTGAATCATATGGAATTTAATTAAATATGTAAATATGAATTTTTAAAGTGAATATATAACTATAAGTTATAAACTTTGGATTATATTATAAATAATGCCGAATTAAAGTAAATATAAGTTTTGATTTGTGAAATATTATATAGCCATAAGTATAAAATTTTGAATGAAACAAAATTCAAGTGAAAATTTATAATTGTGACAGATAGGCCAAAATAAAAAGAATTTGATATTTTGGAAACGAAATAAAAACCCAAACTTGAATTATAAAATCAACTTGAACTCAAGTAAATTGGTTGAAGTGATTTTTGGAATAAAAATTAGATATTGAATTATAAATGGGAAGTGAACTAATTAGATAATTAATTAGTTAATTGAATATATACTGGATATTAATCTAGTTAAATAAAATTGGATTTTGGATTAAAACGTAAATATTAGAATTGGAACTTGAGTATAAATTAAAGTTCGATAAAGTGTAAGCGAATTTAATATAATTAGAATTATTGTCAAATAAAATAGAATGGGATCGAGATAGCAATGGCTTGGCTGCCTTGGATACGAATTAAATAAATTCAAGAATGAATTTGAGTATGAATTAGAAATTTTAAGAGTGGATGAATGAACTAATTGAATTAATTAGTAAATCAAATCAGTAATTTGAATTGGAAATTGTTTACTAGAAAATAAACTTAAGTTATGGAGTTGAAATATTTTGAAAGTAATTAAATTAGCACTAGAACCCTGTAATTGCTTATAAATAGACGTTTAGAATGCATTACCTAAGTTTAGGTGTTTTAACCATTTAAATAAGTAAAATGTAGTGAATTTCACATTTTGGTACTTATGTGTTTAAATTGAGTAAGTACAGGTACCCGGAAGCTGTCGGGCTAGATTTGGGTTGCGTAATTGCATATGAAGTGAACTTGCTTACTTAATAATACTTAAAAACTCTAAATAAGGAACTTTTTGGATTGACTACTACAAAAACTATTGATATATATATATATATATATATATATATATATATATTGTTTTCCGAGCATGTAGGTTGATGCATATATATTTATCTCTCTTGTCATATTGCAAAAGGCTCTCCGTACAAGGGACACTCTGCCAAAAAAATTCGAAAATTAAGGGTGTTAGAAAATTATGGAAATTTTTTGTCAATGGTAATGGATTTCGAATATATAATCGAAGTAAACGATTTTGGAATTAGAATTGAAACTATTTGTTTGGTTGGACTAAAAGATTGAAAGGTGAAGCATCGGGTTTTCACAAAGTGGGGTTTGGAAAAGTTAATGGATTTGGAGCGATTTTCCCGCCTTAACAATTTCGAGAACGAAATTCTTTTAAAGTGGAAGGAATGTAATGACCCTGATTTTTCGACGTTGATTTGGAATATTTAAATGGTTTTGAATAGTAGATTTTAATTATAGATTGATTTTGAATAAGGAAATTTGGGTTTTATTTATAATATAAATTCAGAAAGAAAATATAACAATTTATTGGATAATTTAATTATTGGATATAATAATTGAAAATGAGTTAAATTAATGTATCTTGAGTTTTACGCTCGATAAAAATAATTTAAAGTCTTGTAAAATTTATATTAATAATAATGAAGATAATAAAAGTTTTAAAATTGAATTTAAAAGTGATCCGTTCAATTTTAAAAGTAGCATATTTAAATTGACATTTAAAATAGCCTCCGACGCACAGTCCCGGAATTCGACGAAACTTGTTCCATTGAATTCATAATAGTGTATTATTATCGAATTTTAAAATTCATAGCTTTTGGAGTTATCATTTGATCGTAGGAATATAAACACGTTGGATTGATATCGAAAATTGGATATAATAATTAGATCTAAAAAGCTATCTTCTCCATACGATCGAATTAGGATCCGAAACCTATTTCATTGTGTTCGAAATTGGAGTATAACATTATAAACACCTAGCACCATGTCTTGATCGAGGATCGAGATTTTTAGTTGTGTAATCGAGATAATTGAAATTTTTAATAAAATATATTGTCTAGTCAGCGCTTCTTTTCAGCTGAAATTCCAACCTTTCGGTCAGTAGCCCGTAATTTGTCCCATTTGAAATGATCTTACCGTGCTCTCCTTCTTCACGCCACCCCTTGAATTTATACACTCGTACTTTCTTCCAACGGAACGAAATCAAAATTCGTTTGAACGTATAAAAAATAAATAAATCGCATCCCCTCTCCTCTTCTATACGATTCACAAAATTAAAAGAATCAAATTTTGAATGAAAGGTGAGGAAGGAGGACAGCGAACGAAATCTTTTTTTCCGAAGGGAGGCACGGGATCAACCACGATGTTGGGGGAATGGCGATGAGACTACAGGCGAGTCTGGAGGAGGTGGTGAATCACGTTCACACATGAGGAGGAGGTTGCGATTAGGTGAGGTTCCAATCAATGTCTTGTTCCAGGATAGAAGATGCCGTGAGAAGCAAAGCAAATAATCTTGATGTCTTTAAGTGGTCAATGGGAAGTTAATTGAGATGAACAGGCTTCTTTGGCAATAATTGCAAATGCTTCTTTGACAATAATGCTGCTAGACTTCTCTCTATTGTTGAAGAGACCTTGGCAGAGTTCCTCTTAAAGGTTACAGAGAGTGTTGTTGTTGGGTCCAAATACCTGGGATGAAGCCTGGTCAGGATTCAATTGGAATTGTTGCTATATCAGAATCATGTCGCGAAGTGTGGGCAGTGGGTTGTCGAGGATGTGGTCACGAGGGGTTGAACGTGGTGGAGGTATAATCTGTAATATAATTTAGTGGAAATTAGGGAGGCATCCTTATCATACTTTCATATTGTAAAGCGGGTCCTTATCAAAGTTTCATTGTAAATCGGGTCCTTGTTTTCTGAAAAAGTAGAAAATTATTGCTGAAATATCAGCAACTTTTATAAATAAGTGCTGATATTTGGGCAACTTTTCCTATCAAAGTTTCATTGAAAATTGGGTCACTGTTTTCTGAAAACGAATAAAATTATTGCTGAAATGTCAGCAACTTTTATAAATAAGTGCTGATATTTCAGCAACTTTCATAAACTGTGTTCACAGTGTACATAAACGTTGCTGAAATGTCAGCAACTTTTATAAATAAGTGCCGATATTTCAGCAACTTTCACACACTATGTTCACAGTGTACAGAAAAGTTGCGGAAATGTCAACAACTTTCATAAAAAGTTGCATCATACTTTGCAATAATCGTGAATAAAAAAACAGGGAGCTAATTTACACTGAAATTTAGTGAAGGATTTTTCGTGAATTTTGAAACTTAACGAGGACCTGTGTCAAAAGTACCCTATAATTTAAGTATATTACTAGTTATTTAATTAAGCATTTAAAAATTTAGACAGCTGATAAATAGTTTTACCTATTTATTTCGAGATTATAAATTGAACAAAGCAGAGATATAGTGTTGGTAGTGATACGGATTACAATCTGGAATTTATTCGAAGTCAATTAGAGATAGCTGGAAATTTTAGGTTAAATCGAACGTCAAGCGAAGATTGATTTAATCTAAAATAAGCTTTTGGAGAATTTAAAATCAAGGTGATAAAATTCTCACTCATTTGAATTATCGGATTAATTTGAAAAATAGTTAAAAAAATTAATTATTTGATGCCTGGTTGATTTAATAATTATTTTTTGATGAATGATATATTACATATACAAACAGTATACATATACGTACTTGGAGTGATATTTGCGCATATTATAGCAGATGAGACCCTACGCGCCTCGCATAATAGCGAATGACCCTATATACCTCGATATCCCCCTCAAAGTGGGATTGGTATTTTTATGTTGTATTAAGTTCTACAGATGTAGGAAAACAGTATGGAGGGATCCAACTGGATTCCTCAAATATTTTTTTATTTTTTTCACATATAGTGATATATGACATGAATAGATAAACTGCATAGATTATTGTTGTAATTTGAATTAGTGGATGCTAGTGTAGCACTAACATGAATTTGAATATTTTGAAATACCATAAATATTCTAAAAATCTGAGGAATTAAAGGAAAATTTTGATTTAAAAATATGTATATTGGAAATTGAATTATTTTTAATAAATTTGAATTGGAATAATATATAAATCTTGGATTGTACATAATTATTTGTGAATGGGTTTTAAATAGAGACTTAAAAAATTAATAAATAAAGGAGTTTGTAAATGGTATTATAAATTATAAAAAGGAGCTAAAATCAATATTAGAAATAGATTGGAGGTATAAATGGAATCTATAAGAAAAGAATTTAAATAATGGTATTTTATAAATAAGGTTTGTTTTATAAAGAGATAAAACCAAATGGGCTATAAATTTATAAATGATGTTATAAATAAGGAAGGGAAATTTATTAGTGATTTCGGAGACTTTGGGATAAGTTACGTAATATTATCTGAAGAGTTAATACTGAGATGTTTTGGAAAATAAGACTTGTAATATCTTCCTAAGTATAGAAAATAGAAATTTGGAAATGTTTTTTAGTGTTGAGATGTTGGAAGTATCCTGTTACGGATTTAAATATTTGAAAAGAAATTGTTTTTCAAATGTTGGAAGAAATTGATATATCTTTTGAAGATATTTTGAACGTAAATATTTTGGGAAAAACTATAATAAGGCCAGGCGATTGCTTATGGATGTTTAATTGATGGTTAAATTACCGACTATCAATAATTGGCCAATTTTCTTAATCGCTTCGAAGTGACCGGGATCAGATTTAATTATCCGAAAACCACTTCCATCGGGTTTGAACATTATGAATGAATACCGTGAGGATGATGAAGACGGTGATTAGGTTTATCTAGACCTAGGACAACTTGTATGGATGAATGTTATCAGAACATTGTCATAACAGGACGATGAGCGTTCTATGTAAATTTTTGTTCTTGAAAGGTAATGCTTACCCTTGAGCCTCATCAACCGGGATTGGCTAAAATAGTGGAGATGCTGCAAGGCTAAGTGGGTCGCACCCAAGTAGGGCTTGTTATCACCTTTCCAGGCATCTTCGAAAAACCTATCATTTGTGGATATGCTTCTGCATGGAAGAAGCGCTCGGTGGTAAGGGTGGGAACACCCGGAGTGATAACCTATTTGGTCTATCCAAGTCAAGGTAGGCCGGTCTTGTGTAGTAGGAGATGATCCCGACATAGTCCTCGGTACATTGTTCTAGTGGTGTACTGTTCTTAGCAGTACCCCAGTGACCCAGTCATTCGATGAAATCCTTTTCCAATAAGCGTCATATAGTTTTGATTGTTCCCTACTATGCTCGAATGTGAGATGCAAGGATTTCATCTATTTTCTATTTACTTTCTACAGACACTATTGTAATACCAGATGATTTTGATATAAACTATTTTGGTTATCGTAAGGTAAAAACCCGTTGTGTTTATTTGTGACGTGGTCTTACGAGATACCTTTGTTTTCAAAGGGTTTTTGAAAAATTTAATGTAACGACCTAGAATTTCTGTCATTTGAAATTCGTATATTTAATTGATTTTAAATATTAACAAGTAAAATTTGTAAGTCGAATAAAATTTTATTTTAAATATCTAGATTTAATTGGATAATTAAATCGATAATTTAATATTTGAAATTATAGAAATAATTGGAAATTGGGTTTAACGTAATTTAAATTGATTTTTAAAGTTGTATTAAATCATATTGGAGTTAGAATGACGTTACAGAACTTTTAAAATCGAATTAAAAGTTAATTTGTGGAAATTAAATATTTTAATATTTAATTAATGATGTAAAAATAGTCATTTTTCAAACAATCTCGGATTTCGACGAAACCAGTTTCATTGGATCCGTAATGTTAAATTATTGTAAGATTTCAAATTTCGTGTCAATCGGATTTTGTCCGGGGCAAGCTAAAACGCACTAAAATCGGTTTAAGTGAATTTTGAATTTAAATGGTCGATTTGAAAACCTATCTTCCAAATGCGATCGAATTGGATCTCGATATATATTCCATTGCATTCGGAATGGGGGTAAAACATTATAAACGCCAGGCGGCACGCTTCGTTTGGAGTTCGGAAAAATTTCGGGTGAATAGTGCGCGAATATTTTCTATACAAGGACCTCAACATTCATCCTTTTCACTCAAACCCTAACCCTATTCTTCAGCCGCCACTCTATCTTCAATGGCCGAAATCATGTCTTCGTCTTCTTCATTTTTGTTCAAATCCATCGACTTTTACGCGAAGTGTTCAACTGCAAACTTGTAGAGCTCGGCACGACGAGCAAATCCAACGGTGGAGAATGGAAATGGAGGCTCGACGTGGAGCCTAGGGGATCGCGTTCGTCTAGGCTATGGGTTCGGTTTTCTCGACCTATGTGAAACCGAGTGTCACGCTGTTCAGGGTGTAGGTCGAGCTCGAGACGAACTTTCGTTTGGCATAGGTTGATCGTGTTCTCGATCAACGGAGGAGGTGCGAAAATTCGAAGATGGGGGCGGCCTATTTTGGTTTTCACGACCGTGTTAACCTGGGGAAGAAAGGCACTAGCGGCCCAGATTTTCATATGCAAATCTAATGTCCTGTATTGGAGCAAGGTTTAAAAATAAATAATTTGTGAAATTGGTTATGTTAAAATTCGTGTAATCTTTGTAACATCATAACTTTTTCATACGAGGTCCGTTTCGTACGAAACGAGGTTCGTCGGGTTCGTATTGACGAGCACTACGCAATGGAGCTGGATTGGTGTTGATTGGAGCTAGAGGAATTTTAGGTAAAATTAAACGGTCGTTTAATTTTATTCGGAATGAAACACTGCAACTGGTATTGGAAGCAAGGTGAGAACTTCTCACTCAATCGAATTTGTTTCGATTTAAATTTTAAATAGTTAGATTTAAAATTGCTTGATTGTGTTGATTGTATGCTTGGATGATAAATTTCTATCTGTTGTATTGAAATAGACCCTATATGCCGCATATTAAGTGGAGGTTATTATATTAAACACACATACCGCGATATTCCACCTTGAAGTGGAATTGGTATTATATATGTACTTGGAGTTGATTTTCCCGCATTTTATATAGCGGATGAGACCCTATTGCGCCGCATAATAGCGAATGATATTTTATATAAACCTATGTACCACGATATCCCGTCTTGAAACGGGATTGGTATTGTGCTAACATCTGTGGATGCAGGGAAACAGGTTGGAGGGATCCAACTGAATTCCTCAAATAATTGAATTTGTTTCAATGTTGTGTGTTGTTTATTTATAATCTCTGTGTGATTATTTTTGTGATTGAAATCGTTGGAGGCTAAAATTTAGCCGAATAAAATTTTGGTATCGTTGGATACAGGAAATCAAATTTGATTTTTGAAAATTCAAGTTTAAAGTTTATATTAAATTTTATTTTTGAGAATGGATAAATTTAAAAGAAGGAATTCTAAAATAATAAAGTTTTATTTTTAATCTTATTGAATAAAATTTCAAAATATGGTAAAAGCTTTAATAAATGGATTTCGGGTAATATTATTCAAAGGTTGAAGAATTTATTCAAAATACGGATTTTAAAGAGTTTGGAAAATAAAAGAATTTGTTTCTTTAAAAGGAATTGATTTTTAAAAGGAAATAAATTTGAAACCCATTTGGGAATTGATTTTTGGCGATTGAATTTAAAGTGTTTTGAAAATCCATTTGGTAATTTATTTGGTGTTTTGAAAAGAATTTAGAATCAATCTGAAAATTGATTTGGGGTTTAGTAGAAATTGATTTCAATTTAAGATTTGAATGAAATTCACTTGGTGTCTAATTTCTTGGGAAATCAATATGGAATTTGATTTGGTTGTTTTTGAAATCAATTGAAAAAAAATTGAATTGTTGTTGAAAGTGAATATTTGAAATCAATTTGAGAATCGTATATCAATAGATATTTGGGAAATGTGAATTCATATGGAAATTATAAAGGAAAGGGAAATTTGTTTAAAAATAAAAATTGATTTATTTTTTGAAGCGTGGAAATAAATTTACGGATTTGGAACCTAAAATTAAAGTAAATCGGTAAGGATTTATTTAATTGGTTTAAATGAACCATTTTGAAATGAAAGTGTATTCTCCTTGGAAAACGGAATAAAAATTTTCAATAGCTTGGAAAGATATATACATATATATAAACTTCTAGAATTGGTTTTAAAAAAGGATATTTTGGAGAAATTAACTTCTTAAATTGTTTTGAATCCTTTAAGTAAAGATTTATTAAGTTGATATAGAAATGATTATTTCTAAGATTTAATCGATAATTACTTTAGAAAATAGTTATTTGAATAGTTATACTCTATCTACTAACTTTTATTTTGAAAATTAGTTTGGACTTAAGTTATATGTAATATTGGTATAATATTTTTATAATTAATATTTTAAGTAAAGTGTTTAAAGAAAAATAGTTTTATTTCAAAGTGTTTTTCCCGATATATTTTGGATAAGTGTTATGAATTATTTTGAAGTATTTGATCTTGGCAGATATCCAGTGAAAATGAATAAATATTTGGAACTGTTTCCGCGTAAAGAAAATGATTTGAAATTTGTTTCCAAAAGTGGTAAAGGTGAAAAGTGATTTGAAATTTGTTTTCAAATGGTTGAAGTGTCGAAAAATATATCTTGTAAAGATATTTTTGGAAAATAAATAATTTGGGAAATTATTTGGAATCTGGTGATGTTGTGCATATGTATTGATAGTTAAATAATCGACTATCAATATTTACCTTTAAATGGGTATTTGTTGTGATTTGCTTGAATTTGAGTCTACACTTATTTTAAAAGTAAGCGCTCGTTATTCGGTTTAGCCGGGAGAGGACCTTTGGGTCATGAATCCCATTCCGAATAGTGATACGTCATAATGGATAGCATTTGAAGACCAGTGTTGAAGACCGGATATTTTCGAAAATGGAAGGATTGCCATCGAATGTCTCTGCATCGGCTGATCTTCGATATAGAGATTTTATCACTTGATTAGTGAATATCCGGATTACAAAGGCTTCTTTTTGAAGTGCCTTCCGTTCCGTTCGATCCTGAAACGGACTTGTATGGATGTGTATCTGACGTTACAATTTGAGATGTAAAGCTGATTTCTATCGAATACATTTCTGTTGGCGGCGGAGAATTTATACTCTTAGCTTAACACCCTTCTCTGAGACGTACGAGCATAGAGGTTATGTAGTTGATGGTTACTAGTGATACATTCCCAATTTGGTAATGTGGCATACGAAGTGCTGCTGATCATTTGTTGATCAAAGCATAGCTTTTGTGAAAAGCGTGGCTTTGTGGACGAGACTTCGTCGAACCTCACCACCCGGTAATGGTGAAAACAGGAAAGATGCAGCAAGTTTATAGGGAGTAGCGCCCCTTAGGTTATGTGCATTTCCTTCTGGATAGAAGTGGTATCATGGTATGGAGCCCAGATACTTAACTTATGTGGATATCGCAAACATATATGACTTTGTGATTGTTGTTGGTTGAGGATCCTCGGATAAAGGCTGTTTACAACTGTGGGATGGCATACTCGTGTCAGTAGTTACCTATTTTTGCAGAGGAAACCCGGTCTTGTGTTGGCAGAGATCCGGTCAGGTTCTCGGGGCGTCCTTCCAGAGGAGTACCCATGTGGCAATAGGAAGTTCCTTGGCCTGACCATTAGTTGGAAATCCAAAGAAACAATACGAACCCTTTACGATTGCAAATTGTATAACCTGCCTCCTCGGGAGGTAGCTATAGCAGGCATAATATAATGGTACCTATGCTGGCTAAGATTTATATTATACTTTCGAAATGGTTTTCCACACTTTGCACTTATAGTAATAATATCAAGAAATTCTCTCGTATCAAGCATGTTTGACTATCATAAGGAGAAATCTCCTCCAAGTCTGTGATTGCATTGTGTGTGTGGCGGGAGGCCTTATGGTAGTTACATTTTCTAAAAGCATTGTGGATCTATTTTAAAATATTTCTTTATTTGTTTTAAGGATAAACGGTTTTAAGTTCTCACACCAGTCTCATGACTGACCTGGAGTTTATTGTTCCCTTCCTAAACTCTGGGTGCCCTTCATTTTCCACATGGGCAGCCTAGAGTCAGGTTATCAGGATATTCTAGAATTCAGGAGGTTCTGTGGAGCTCAAGAGGCGAGCTGGATGGCAAACGTATCATTAGTATATGATATTATCTTTTCCGCTGTGTATCCACTTGTGTGGACAGGTTTATATAACCGTCCATTCTTGTGTTGTGTTGTATATTGACTCTGATGATGTAATGTATAAAATGTACAGTTCTTTTGATTTAAAGATTATTCATTTATCTATTATATGTTGTTCCGCTGGGACTGTGAGATTCTGATATTATTTCTGTTGTTTCTTTCTTTCTTAGTTCTTCTATATTTTTCTTCTTCTTAAACCCTAAGGGTTTGGTTTTCCGGCATTCGATTGTTCGGCAATTGATACAGTGGACGTATTAATGCCAATTTTTGGGAGTCGAAATTCTCGTTCCTGACATTTAATAATTCAAATTGAATGTGTCTTCTTATGCTGGTTTTCCAGACTGACTTGGGTATTATTTCATTATAATGCTCAGGTCAGACTGGGTATTACAAATTCAGGATAAAATGCTATGAACTCAGGAGACGAGCTGGAGGAGTTCAGACGTATTTCTGTACTTGACCGATATTTCCGCTGTATGGGGACATGTTATTATAATTTTCCAGATTTATGTATTGATTATTGTACTCTGATGACTACACGTATAAAACAGTACAAATTCTTTTATGTAAAAATCAGCTATTGTATATTATATTTTGTTCAACTGCGATTATGAGATTCTATTGTTGTTCTAGTCTTCTTCTATCTTTTGTCTTTTCCCTAAAGATTCGTATTTTCATCCAATTTGAGTTGAGCTGATGCGGAATATTATCGACTTAAAGAGGTGCGGATTGGTGGGCTTTTACATATCTTGTTGTCACCCTGTAATTTATTTGCAGTATATAAAACTGTAAGTTGAATCATTTCAAATAAATTAACAAAATAAGTTGAAATGGTATATCCCTATGACATTTATTTTGAACTGAAATAACCGATCGCTTGGCCATAGGATAGAAAATTATATACGGACACCGAATTGGTTAAATTCAATGATTTTAAAATGTTTGGTTTGAAATTATTTAAATGGTTTTGATTTAAAAGAAATAAAAATCAAATTTATAGAAATAAAATTATATTCGAAATTGAGCCCTGAAGGTTAAAATTTAAATATGGTAATCAAAATTGATTAAATAATCGAAGTTGGGATATTAAAATTATAATTGAAATATACTTTGAATTTTTGGAAATCGATTTGTTTAGATGACTGAAGTTTTATTCGAATTTTGAATATTACTAATTAAAAGTGATATAAAAACGATATTTCGAAGTTGAGCTCAGAATTGAATTATATTTGAAGATTGGGATTTTAAACTGAATATTGAAGGATAATTTGATTTAAATGTTTTGAATCGATATTTCAAAAATCGAGCTCGAAATCGATATAAATTGAATTTTAAATTGAATTAATTGGATTTGAAAGTAGAATTGAATTAATTTGAAATCGAAGTTGAAATTGATTTGAATTGAAATCAAAATTGAATTGATTGAAAGGAATTTGGAATTGATTTGAATTGGGAAGTTGGAATTGAATGGGTTTGACTTTGAAATTATTTTCATATAAATTATTTAATATAAAACTATTTAAACGATATTTTTAAATATTCAAATTATTTTGAATTTCCAAACAATTTTTCTATATAAATTATTTTAATACGCAAACTATTTTTATAAAACTATTTTAACCTTTTAAAACTGTTTTAACTATTTTAATTATTTCAACTATTTTAAAACTATTTAAACTATTTATTTCTAAATTTCTAACTGGTCAAGGGTGGAATGCTTATTTTAAAATCATGGATTTAAATACGGATTAGGTTAAATGAAATTATAACCCAAATTGGATTTCGAAATGATTTTTAGAAGCGAAATCGAGATATTAAGGCGAAAATGATTTTGAACTAAAATATTATATTTTAAATAAATATGATGATTTAGAAATGGATTTGATTTTGATGCAAATATGATATTTTGGTATCAAGTATAATTTTTTTTCCAAAATGTAAAAGTACTAACCAATGTGTAAAACGACATTTGGTTGTTAAAGTGACCGATGTCGGATATGCGCATACTCTCTGTCGATACCGGAACCACTTTAACCACTGTGTATGTGGAGTGATGATCCAGAACGAAGCGGTTGGATTTGGCATCATTTGCTGGATTTGAGGAAAGAGAATGATGACGGATTAGCCTGGCACTTGCTCCTATTTGAAATGACTAAAACAGGAGCCATACCGGCCAATTGGGCTAGCTACCCTAAGCGGACGCACTGCTTCGAATTACCATCATTTAAATTTGGATTGATTAGTGCATACCCTTCGGATTATGTGAGTGTTGGACATGGTGGGCGATCATGGCTATGGTGCGTTACCATAAGCCGGGAAGGGTAAACTGGTAGTATTCTACCTTAGGCATCACCTCACATGCCTTGTCATACTTTTATCCCTAAACGAGACCCCTACTATTTTGGTTTAGTATTGTCGTATCATGGCACATCCCTATCCATCGACCATTAAACTGGTTTTTTCTATGCAAACTGTACGACAATGCTTAAAACGCATTAAAGTAGATCAATGTAAATCCTTAAGGCTAAGAAAAATATTTATTTTATTGATTATACATTATATATGTAGCGTATTCTACTATGTATAAATATTTTGATGGATCCTTTAGAGATGGAAAATCTCATAACATCTCTTGAGTTATTGCACTCATGTTATACACTGGATAGGAGATATGAAAACCTGTAAGCATCTCTGACACCGTGACACTCATTTTATATGCAATATCGATTTAACTTACATAAGGATATTCTAGTCCTGACTCGAGTGTTTTGTTGTTTTCATTACGCTCGGGTCAGTCCTGATTTTTTCAACTTATCGAAGATTATTCTCTGGAGGACAAAGACGAAGATTTGGTATATTACTACTATTATTCTTAATCATGTTGTCCGCTGCATTTTTATGTATCTCTGATGTATATATAACTCTGATAAATTTTGTATTGAATATAATCAAATGTATTATAGAAATAGCTTCATGAACTATTTATTTGATTATTATATTCTATCATTACGCTGCGAGATTCTGTGTTTTTTTTCTTCTTCTTTTCTCTTATTTTCTTATTTACCCCATAAACAATCCTACCTTTTGAATGGTTTAAGTTGACATGTGTGGATTATTGTCGATTTAAACTATCCAAAAAAGTGGGTCGTTATAGTTGGTATTAGAGCTTTGGTTTAGCGATAACCTTAGTTTTGTGGGGTAACTCATTAGAGATAGGATCAGTAGCATCTTATGTTTAGCGATAACCTTAGCTTTATGTATTAATAGACATGAGCGTGTATTTGTTAGTGAATATAAAAAAATAAAAATTGTTTTATATTGTGTTGGTTGATTTGTTGAGTGGCTTATGAATTCAGGTCAATACGAATAATAAGCGTTGTTGATAGGGGTCTCTAAACATTTGAACAGAACAATTCGACATAGTATTACTTTGAAATTGGGTGAACGAAATAATTTTGCCCTGATTATATTTTATATATAAAAGAATATTTTTTCAAAAATTGTTATGGTATATATAGTGTGAATTGGTTGTTAGAAATAATAATATTAATCATTATCGTTTATTGTTTGAATAGTCAATATTACTAAACTATTAGATATTATATGATTATAAGAAATTGAAATTTTATAAGTGTGATTTATGAAAAATAAATTGGTAGTAAAATGAATATAAAGTTGAGAATTTGAGAAATTTGAATTCCGATGTTTCTGAAAAAGGCTTGCAAGGTTTGGAAAATAATATTAATATTGTTTAAAAGCATATACAGCTGAAAAACGTTTTCAAATAAATTTTAAAAGGAATGAATTCAGTACTCTCTTTTTCTATCGTTGGAAAATAATTTCGGTGATGACTACGCATCATTATCGACGTTCATTTACGAGTCTCAAAGTGGGGGAGACTACCAAGATGCTTTACTATGAAATCTTTTTGATAAATAGATTTTGGTTTAAACTCCAAAAGTATGATTTGAAATATGAAAGATATAAGTGTACAAATTTATTTCAAATGATTTGAAATGTTCTCGGTGTTTAAATTTTTAGGTGTTGGTAATTAATAATTTTCAAATTATTTGAAGGAAATGAAATATTTGAATAACCAGAGATTATAAAATAAGAGAATTAAGAAATCTAAGCTTAATTTTTGAGAAAACTTTAGAGTTGAAGTTTGCAACTCTTAAATTGAAAGTAGAGAAAAATGTAACAAGTTAAAATAGTGAATATTCTAATTAAGTAAAATGAATCAGATAAATTTGTGTAATACCAAATTGCATCCTAATAACATATAATAAGACTTACCAAATGTTAAAAGTTAAAAATAATGATTTGGATATGTAATGGGATATTATACACGTAAACAAACTTAGAAGTATTTTAAATAAATGTGAATGGAAATTTGGTTGTAATAACAAATGTTATACTTAATTAGCATATTATGAAATGATTAATGGCCAAATGGAATACGTAAGTGAAATTTAAGAAAGAAGACAAATGAATCAAATAATAAATTTGTAAATTGGCCATACAATTATATATAACTTACAAAGTAATTGCGAAATTGAATTTGTAGCTTTTGACATAATTATAAACTTAGATAAAGTCCAACTTCTTATATATGACTTTTATAGAAAGATTATAAACTAAAGTGACGATTAATAAAATGTTTCACAAATAGACCTATTATTAAATGAAATTATGAAATGAATGTGAATGAAAATAATTTTGTGTAACTGAGAACCAATTGGAATATATATGTAAGATGTACGTACATTATTTTATTCGCATAATGATTTATCCTGACTTAAGCATAGAATTTCGAGATAATTTATATCGATCCAAATTGAAAATTTTCACTTGATTCTTGATGGCGAACATTGGATATGGATTTTTGATTTGATTCTGGAATTCTCTATTATAGTATATGACTATACAAGAAGAATAACGGTTTATGATCAAGGAACTAGATCCGAGTCCACACTAGAAAGTCGTGTGAACGATACAAGTTCGGAAGTGAAATCGTGTGATCGAGCCGGCGATCAGATTTGATATTGCACATGGATGATATATCTACATCGCACAGGCTTAAGCAAAGCTAATATTAGAAATTGAAAATGCAAAATATAAAATGATTTTAAAATGTACGATTAGATATCATTGCTAAATAAGATGCAGGTATTTAAAATCAAGAAAATTTGGATTTCTTGACAAAAAGGTATGTGTTTATTTTGTCAATTGATTTGATGGCTTTGTGATTGAGCTACTTGGCTTTTGTTTTCTTTGGTTGTTTCGGGGTCCGTAGTGGCGTTTTGTAGTTGTGCCGATCGAGCCACGTGAAGAAGACTCTGCCGAAATTTTGCATAAATCCGGGTGTTATAGTAAAAGTTTTCTAATGAAATTTTATTGTTTTATAAGTGATAATCCAAAATAAAATATATCGAATGTTGAATTCCTTACTTAGTGTAACATCCCTGTATTTTGTGATTATTTTAATTATAAATTTTAATTATTTTAAATTGAATTTCCTGATTTTAAAACTTTATTTTATTTATCAAAATGAATAATTTTTGTTATTTTAAATATAATTTTTTTTGTGTGAACAATAAAATCCAATCATAAATAAAAAGAATATTTTCCAGAAAAGTGGATTTTTGGTCAAAATGGTCAAACTTTGACTTTTAAATTTTGAATTTAAATATTTTAATATTTTAATTTTTATCTTTTATTATGAAAATAGATTAAATTTTAAGTATACTTCTTTTCGTTTCGTTGAAATCTGATTAATATTGTGAAAGTTATGCTTTTTACAATATTGCGTGTAAATTTATTTATTTAACAATATTGTTTATTTTAATTTATATAAATAATATTTTTTTTGTTTGTCATATCTTGTTCTAATTGGTGTACATATGTGTAATATGTCATGCTATGTATATATTCTATTTTTAAAATATTTTTTAAGTGTTGTAGTTATTTTTCCAAAACTAGTTATATTTTGTTTTCAATTTTCAGTACTAGTTTACATATAATTAACTATATTCTTATATTTTCCTATATTTTTTTAAAATTTATTTATTTAATTCATTTTCACATTATTTTGTATTCATTTTTATTTTATTTACATGGTTTTTTATATTTTTTTATTTGAATAAAGAAAACAGGAAAATGGTAAATTGAAGAGGCAAAAACTCTTCATTGCTTTTGACTTTTCACCTACGCATCTCTTCATATTTTGGGCTGTCTTTTCCCAAGCCTTTAGCTGTGTGTTTCTTCCTGTTATTCACGTAAAACACTTCTCATTCCATCAAAAATATTTTTTCCATTTCAGATCTGAAGAAAGCTTGGTAGTGTCTTCTTTTTCTTTCCATTTTTCCTTCCATTTTTATTGATTTTTCTAGTGGATTTTGCTTTGCCTCTTCCATGCATTTGCTCAGCCATACTCCTCCATCACCTCCACTATCCGGCACCACCACATCCACGGCCACACTACCATCCTCTCCACTTGTCTTGATCTGGCCGTGAGCACCCTTGAAGCAATCATCTCCAAATGTTGAAAAATCACCACAATATATCATAGCCGAACCCCTTAATGCAAATACCCTTCATTTTTCCACCTTGGCACCTCCTTAGCCGCCGCCTGATCCTCCACCACCTCTGGCCACCACCCTAGACACCACCTAACCTTCACCTTACTGGGACGAGCCAAATCCATGTCAGGCCGAGCCTATGTGGTGCACAAAAACCCACTTATTTGCCTTAAACTTTTGATCTTCCTTTATATTGCAACTTACACCACTCTACTCCTTTTAGCCATGCATGCATGAATATCCTACCCAAATCACCACTATGGCCGAGCATACATAAGCCTTAGGCTGAGTATGTGAAGGTTGAGGCAATGGTCAAAATCAATTTGTTCATTTTACTTTTATTTTTAAATGTTTCAATATGTATTCTATGTTGAAATCATAAGTATATTTGGTTTGAAATAATATTTATATTATCTTGTTTATGTAATGTTCATAAGATAAAAACTTGGCTCTCCACTCCACTCAAGTCTAAAGTTGTGTTATCGTGCCTTTTGGAATTCATTTATGTGCTTTGTCTTGTGCCTTTTGGAATTCATTTGTGTGCTTTGTCTTGCTATCTCCCGCATGAAACAAGTGAGTAATCACGCTCGACATTTATACTTATATAATAGTGAATTGATCGCAAGTGAATATGTAGAACATTTTTGTATCATGTTGTACCTACCTGTGATATTATTTATACGATGTTCACGCTGTTAATAAATCTTTTATATCATCTGTTACTGCCATATGTTAGTACCATTATATCATTTATATCTGATTATCACACTGCAAGTTCCCTGTAGAATAGAATCACTATAGGTCGAAATGATACATACCCGAACGGACTTTAGAATAGGGAAAAATCGTTATGGGCTAAAATGATAGGCCTGAGCGATTTTTATTTATTTTAATTGACTTGGGATTGCGGGTTTGAAGTGATAGAACCCGGATTTTCTTTGTAAATTATGGATTGAAATGATATATTATCTGTATCACTTGACCTAGGCTAGAAAATTATATAGAGACCCGTGGTTAATATATATATATATATATATGTATGTATGTATATATATATATATATATATATTTCTAGAATTTTAAAGTATTTTATAAATGTAAATGTTATGATATTTTGATTTAAATTTAATTAAAAATGATAAAATATTAGTGATTTTCTACAAGCCAAATAAGTGAAATAAATAAATGGTAAAGTAGAATTTGAAATATAAGTTAATTTTGGAATTTATGATTTTTTTTATAAATGGGATTTAAGTTAAGTAAGAAAATATGATAATTTGATTTAATTTGAATTTAAAATGACTTTTATAAAGTGTTATCGATTTTTCTATGAATTTAAAATGGTTAAATAAATGAATACTTTAAAGTGAAATTTGAAATATAATTTAAATTTGAAAATGTGAAATTTGTTTTTAAAAATGAAATTCGAGTTATATAAATAAAATGGAAATTAATTTTAAATTATGAAATCGTAAATTTAATTTAAAATTGTAAAATAAATGCAAGAATATGAAATTTTACACTTGAATTTATTAAGTGAATTATTGAAATTTGATTTTATTTATAGGAAATTGCTTTATAAAAATCATAAGTTAAAGGTATTTTGATAAACATTTTTGAATGTTAAAATATGATTTTTATAAGGATTAAAAGGTTAAAATCAATTTTTATTTGTTGTTGGAATTACATTGAAAATCTGGAAATTAAATAACACCACTTCAGAAATGCTATCATTTCTGAAATTAACTTAAAATCTGAAGTAAATGATATTACAGCACTTTGTAAGTGTTGTGGTTGATACAAATGAATTATGGCTAAATTTTAACTAAGTGATATTACAGCACTTGGTAAGTGCTGTGGTAGCAGAAAGATAACTAAAATCTGAAACTAAATAAAGCGCTATAGTAGCACTTGATAAGTGTTGCGGTAGGCTGAAATAACCTGTTTCAAATGAACTAAACTATTACTGCAGTTTTGTTAAATGTTGTCTTTGCTGAATTTAACCGTTTTCAATTATAACTTATAGCAGTTTTTCTAAATGCTGTGAAAGCCTGAATTTTCAGTGTTTATGGATTTTAAATAAATAAATGAGCTCAGAATTGTCTTAAATTTTGGGAATTGAATACTTGATTTGTAAATATAATAACTTCACTTTTAAATGGTTTAAATGAATTGTTTTGATTAAATATAAACTATTTGAAAGCTGATTTGAAATGATAATAACTGAATGATATCTTTGAATTAAAAGGTTATGTAAATTTGAATATTTGGATTTGAATTCAATAATGATTTGAAAATGATGTTTTGAAAAGATATGATATTTTGAAATATTGAAATGGTTTGGAAATGATTTGATCTTTATTTTGATAAAGATTTTTAATTTGAAAATAATACTTTATTTTAAGTATAAACTATGATTTTAAAATTATAACCACGGGTTATAATAACGATTGGTTATTAAAGAGACCGGGATCAGATATGGACATACTCTCTGTCGATATCGAAAACCACTTTAACAACTGTGCACTCAGTGGAGATTCCAGAATGAAGTAGGATGGTGGGACGATCCTCTTGAGGTATATTGCGTAGAACCAACTCCCGTGAGTTGGCATAAGGTGGCTAAAACAGGGGCGATCGACGGGCTAATTGAGGTAGCTCCTCCAATCAAACACATTCCTTCGATGCTATACTCTTACATGTGATTGATTTGATGTACATCCTCCGATTTTGATTGGGAGTGTGTTCCGAGATGGGCGGTAGTGGCTGCTATGCGTTACCACCAGCCCGGAAGCGTAATTGGTATATCTACCCTGGCATTGCCTCGTGTGACGTGTCACCTACCATATCGAGCCTTACTACGAGTTTGTTTTTCTCCCGTAGCCCATGGAGTATTTAGGGTAGTCTCCCGATCTGAAGATATGCTGATACTGGATGGACTACTGGGATTATTATGTGTTAAGGGGAATATTGGGTCATTCGTTAATGCTATTTTAAAGTAAGTTTATTTTACTGTAGACGTTATTATAATAGCGCAATATTACTACATAATAAATAGTTCAACGGATCCTTAGAGGATGGACGGTCCCAAGCATACTTTAAGTTACTTGTACTTTATTACAGTTCACTTAAGTGGGTTTACATTATATAAGTATGTATATCCTGACTCAAATGTTTTGTATTTTGTTTTATGCTCGGGTTAGCCAGAGTATTCACAGCTTAGCTTTGGATTTTCTTTCTGAAGCTAGGAATCACTGGAGATTTGCCTATCAAGTTATTTGTCTATTTCAATTTCAGTTGTTCTATTTTATCTCTTATACTAGTGAACTTCTGTGTATTTTGGATTTCTGTTGTATTTGTTTTCAGACTGATATTATGTATTTTTTTGAGAGTTTTTATAGTAGCTTCATGAACTACTATGGTATTTTATTTCCACTGCGAGTTATTCAGTTATTTCTTTATCTGTGATTCTGTGATGATTTTATTTGCTCCAAATTTTATTACAATCTGCTATTTTGAATTATTCAAGTCTGACATGTGTGGATTATTGTCGATGTGAATGGTTCAAAATAGTGGGTCGTTACATTTGGTATCAGAGCTTTGGTTTTAGGAAAACTATAGCCTACGGAGCAAAAACTAATTACAGATAGGATAGAAATTCCCTAGAATGAGTGAAATCAACCTTAGAATCACTTTCTTTGCGAGAGAGCGTATTTTCAAAGTATAAAATGGTTTTCAAAATGATTTTTCAAAGGATTTTTCAAAGATTATTTTGATATAAATTTTCTTGTTTTAAAGGAAATTTTCTAAACTTCCTTCCTTTCGTATCTACCTTGTTAGTATTTTCTTCTTTAAGATATGCATTCAAGTGAATTTTAACTTATCTTATCTTCGTCTTCTATATATCTTGTCCTAAATTTTTTCTTGATTTTTTAGGATGAATCGAGGAATTGCCAGAGGTAAGGGTCGTGGTATTGCCCCAGCTCCTTAACCCGTTGCACCTTTTAAGTTCACTGTTCTCTACAAGGAATTCTCACAACTTGGTGGTACCAAGTTTTTCGGTTCAGAGAGCATTATTGAAGCTCAACAGTGGTTGCAGAGTTTAGAGAGGATATTTACTGGTCTTGAGATTACTGATGCCCAGAAGCGTCAGTTAGCAGCTTGGTAGTTACAGGAGTCTGCCCCAGATTGATGGGAGGCTGTTACGGCTAACACCGTCAAGGTTGAACTTTCTTGGGAGCAATTTAGGTATCTTCTTGTGTTTCTTTTAATTCTATTTCTCTGTCTCTCTCATTCCTTTCTAAGATTATCCATCACCTTTCTCAGGGATGCTTTCATTGCTAAGTGGATGCCCGAAGCCGGGAAATCCCAGCTTTACAGGGAGTTCATGGATCTCAAGCATGGAAGCATGTCTTTTTCTAAGTTTGAGAGGAATTTCAACGAACTTTATAAGTTCTGTCCTAGCTTGATAGACACTCCTCTCAAGAAGAATGAGAAGTTGATTTCTGTTGCTCGTCCCGGGTATTATGGTCATCTCATTTCTCATGTTCATGGTTTTTTTACCCAGCTTATGGATATGGCTATTCATTATGAGAACCCTACTTCTAAGAACCTGCTGTTGTTGGTACTCTTTTATCTCAGTCTTCCTCTGCTAACTCTAAGAAGAGAAAGACTAATTTCCAACTGCAGAAGCAGAATTGGCTCAAGAATGCGGGTTTGGGATCTTCATCATCTTCTCCTTCTCAGAGGCAACCTGTTGACCTTTCAACCATCATCTGCTCCAGATGTGATCAAAAGGGACACTATGCCAATAATTGCCCAACTTTAGCTGGTACTGCTGTTCCTACTCCTGCTCAGTTGGATAAGCCTTTTGGTATATTTCCTATCACATTTGCATCTTCTTCAGCTCCTGTTCCTAGTTCTTCTAGGGATGACTAAGGTACTCTTCAGTATAACTTTTTCTTTATTTATACATCATGTTCATGTTTTATTTGATACCACACTTTTCCATAGTTTATATCTGTTGATTTGTTTGATAAGTTTGAGTATCTCCTTTCTCTTGAGTTTGCTTCTGTAACTTTATGTGTTTCCAATCTAATTGGGGCTCTGAAAACCTTACTAGGATTTGTAAGTATGTGCAACTTCTCTATTCTGGTCATTGCTTTAGTGATGATCTTCATTCGACTCCTGTAGTCAGATTATATCTCGATGTATTTGGTGAAGTCACTGCTTTACCTACTAAGCAGTAAATTGATTTCCGTACTGATCTTATTCCTGGAGTTCTGAGGATGAGTTCTATTAATGCTTATTCATACTTTTTGGTTTGACTAATGCTCCTTCTTTCTCTATTGAATTGACGAATCTTGTTTTTCGTGCTGCGCTTAATAAATTCTCTAAATGCCATTTTTGGAAAAATGAAGTCTGATTCCTTGGACATATTGTTTCTAGTAATGGAATTTCTGTTGATCCAGTCATGATTGTTGCGATCAATGAAAATCTTTCTTTCTCTTTTTTCTTAGACATTCAATTATTCTATCTTTTCTGTTATTCTTATTTATTCATATTCTATTGCAGAATTGGGAAACTTCTAAGACTCCTTTTGAGATTTCGTAGTTTTCTGAGCCTTGCCGGTTATTACAGGAGATTCATTAAGAATTTTCTCGGATTGCTGCACTTCTCACTACTTAGTTTATCTGGGTTATTGTGGATAGAATGACCAAGTCCTCTCATTTCATTTCGGTCAAGTTTACTCGTTCTGCTTCAAGCTTGTCTGAGATCTATACGAGGGAGATTGTTCGTCTCCATGGCATTCCTCTCAGTATTGTTGGTGATCGTGATCCTATCTTTTCCAGTCAATTTGGAAAGCTTTTCAGGTATCTTTGGGTACTCATCTAAATCTGAGTACTGCTTACCATCCATAGACCGACGGTTAAACAGGAAGAGTGAATCAAATTTCTCTAGGATTTTCTTCGTGCTGGAGTTGTTGATTCAAGAGGGAGGATCTTGGGAAGATTATCTCCATCTTGTTAAACTTACCTATAACAACAGTTATCAGGTATAATCTCAATCTTCTTGTCATCCTGTCTTAATCCTATTTCATTCTATTTTTTTCTGTGTTTTCCCGTACTTCATTCCTTTTCGGGGATGAAAAGTTTTGAGTGGGGAAGAGTGTAACAACCCTGTATTTTGTGATTATTTTAATTTTGTATTTTAATTATTTTAAATTGAATTTCTTGATTTTAAAACTTTATTTTATTTATCAAAATGAATAATTTTTGTTATTTTAAATATAAATTTTGATTTTTATGTGAATTATAAAATCCAAACATAAATAAATAGAATATTTTCCAGAAAAGTGGATTTTCGGTCAACATGGTCAAACTTTGGCTTTTAAGTTTAAAATTTAAATATTTAAATTTTTGAATTTTGTCTATTATTATGAAAATAGATTAAATTTTAAGTATACTGCCTTTTGTTTCGTTGAAATCTGATTAATATTGTGAAAGTTATGCTTTTTTACAATATTGTGTGTAATTTTATTTATTTAACAATATTCTTTATTTTAATTTATATAAATAATATTTTTTGTTTGTAATATCTTGCTCTAATCTATGTACATATGTGTAATATGTCATGCTATGTATATATTTTATTTTTAAAACATTTTTTAAGTGCTGTAGTTATTTTTCCAAAACTAGTTATATTTTGTTTTCAATTTTCAATACTACTTTACACATAATTAAATATATTCTGATATTTTTCTATATTTTTCTAAAATTTATTATTTATTTCATTTTCACGTTATTTTGTATTCATTTTTATTTTATTTACTTGGTTTTTTATTTTTTTATTTGAATAAAGAAAATAGGAAAAGGGTAAATTGAAGAGGCAAAAACTCTACATTTCTTTTGACTTTTCACCTACACATCTCTTCATATTTTGGGCTGTCTTTTTCCAAGCCTTTAGTCGTGTGTTTCTCCCTATTATTCACATAAAACACTTCTCAATCCATCAAAAATATTTCGGCCATTTCAGATCTGAAGAAAGCTTGGTAATGTCTTCTTTTTCTCTCCATTTTTCTTTCCATTTTTATTGATTTTTCTACTGGATTTTGCTTTGCCTCTTCCATGCATTTGCTCAGCCATACTCCTCACCACCTCCACCGTCCAACACCACCACATCCACGGCCACACTACCATCCTCTCCACTCTTCTTGACCTAGCCATGAGCACCCTTGAAGCAATCATCACCAAATGTTGCAAAATCACCACAATATGCCATAGCCGAACCCCATAATGCAAATACCCTTCATTTTTCCACCTTGGCACCTCCTTAGCCACTGCTACCCGATCCTCCACCACCTCTTGCTACCACCCCAGACACCACCTGACCTTCACCTTGCTGGGCCGAGCCAAATCGATGTCAGGCCGAGCCTATATGGTGCACAAAAACCAACTTATTTGCCTTAAACTTTCGATCTTCCTTTATGTTGCAACTTACACCACTCCAACTCCTTCTAGCCATGCATGCATGCATATCCTAGACCAAATCAACACTATGGCCGAGCACACATAAGACCGAGGTCGAATGTGTGAAGGTTGAAGCAATGGTCAAAATCAATTTGTTCATTTTACTTTAATTTTTAAATGTTTCAATATGTATTTTATTTTGAAATCATAAGTATATTTGGTTTCAAATAATATTTATATTGTCTTGTTAATGTATTGTTCACAAGATAAAAATTTGGCTCTCCACTCAACTCAAGTCTAAAGTTGTAACGACCCAGAATTTCTGTCAATTAAAATTTGTATGTTTAATTGATTTTAAATATTAATGAGTGAAATTAAACAGTCGAATAAATTTTATTTCGAATAATTAGATTTAATTGGATAATTAAATCAATAATTTAATAGTTAAAATTACAGAAATAATTGGAAATTGGGTTAAATATGATTAAAATTGATTTGTAAAATTTTATTTAATCATGTTGAAGTTATAATGATGTTATAGAACTTTTAAAATTGAATTTAGAGTTAATCTGTGAAAATTAAATATTTTAATATTTAATCGACTAGTGAAATTAGCCATTTTTCAAACAGTCTCAGAATTTGACAAAACTAGTCCATTGGATTCGTAATAGTTTGTTATTATCAGATTTCAATTTTCGTAGCAATCGTAGTTTTCGTTTGACCGTGGCAGCTCGAAATGCGTCGAAATTGTTTTAATATTAATTTGGCGAGTTAAAATAGTCATTTTTCAAATAGTCTCGGATTTCGACGAAACCAATTTCATCGGATCCGTAATGTTATATTATTCAAAGGTTTCAAATTTCGTGTCAATCGGATTTTCCGTTTGTCCGGGGCAAGCCAAAACGCATAGAAATTAGTTTAAATCGATTTAATTTAAATTGATCGTTTATTGCCGTAACTCGCACAAATGATCGAATTAGCCTTTGAAACATATTCCATTATGTTCGAAACACGGGGTAAACCTTAGGAACGCCAACCGGCACGCTTCGTTTGGAGTTCGGAAAAATCCAGGATGAATAGTGTCACGTATTTTTCTATAAAAGGCCACCCATTTTCACAAATTGCAACCATACCCTAATTTCTTGCTTCAGCCACCTCTATATTTTCTATGGCCGATATTTTGTTTCTTTCCCCCTTGATTTCTTCAAATCCACAAATCGATTCGAAAAGGCTTCAACTACAAAAATGGAGATCGTATCGAGATCCTTGTTTTCAACGGTGATGATCGAAAGATATGAAGCGAATCAACGGCAAACTGCTCGGGAGAGTTGCGCGTTTGGCCTCGTTTTTCGTGCCAGGGATGCAGCGGAGTGGGGTTGGCCTCTGGGTGTTGGTGGTGTTGTGTGTGAACTACGTAGTGGTATTCTCTGATCGAGCTAGAGGGGAGTGTGGTGGCCGCAATTTGGAACCCTAGGCGTTGGAGTTGGGTTCAATGCACGCGTATGTCACTGGAACGAACGTGGGAGATGGGAGAAAAGGGGAGCGGCCGAGATTCTACACTTGGATTTTTGCACGGCCAGGATCTCTTTAGGTTTAAAATTTAAAAACAAAGTGTAAATTAATTTTATTTTAATTTGTACAATGTTTAAAATGATGTAACTTATTCATACAAGGTCGAAATCGCACGAAACAAGTTGCTTTGGGTTCGTATGGACGAGCACTACGCTATGAAGCTGGATTGGAGTCGTTTGGTGTTAGTGAGAATTTCGGGTAAAATTAAACGCGTGTTTAATTTTATTCGAAATAAAAGCTGGAAACGAAATTGAAAGCGAGGTGAGAACTTCTCACTCAATCGAATTGTTTCGATTTAAATTTTAAATAGTTAGATTTAAAATTTCTTGAATGTATGTTTGAATGATGATTGTTATCTATTGATTGCTAAAATAGACATTATGCGCTGTTAGTAAGCGGAAGTTATTTATTAAAAACATATACCGCGAATATTTCACAGTACAGTGAAATTGGTATTATATACGTACTTGGAGTTGATTTCCCTCGTTATATAGAGGATGAGACCCTACTGCGCCGTCTATTAAGCGGATAATATTTTTATAAATCCCACATACCGCGGTAATTCCATACTGGAACGGAATTGGTATTGTGCTAACATCTTTGGATGCAGGGAAACATGTTGGAGGGATCCAACTGGATTCCTCAACTATATTGATTTATTTACAGATATTGTGATATTTGTTGGTTATCATATCGATACATGATATTTGGATGTCGTGATTGACTATTTGGTGCTGTTGCATCATCGGATTCATTTTTGAAGTTTTAAAATAATGATTTTGATTTTAAAAGGATTTTTTAAAAATGATTTTTCAAAGTATACATTTTATTAAATTTTGGAATTGATTCATTTTAAATAATTAAAATGTTATAAATTTTTATGTTATAAAAAATTAAGATTTTTGTGAAATATAACCAAAAGGTGATTTTTAAAATAAATAGATTTATAGAATATTTTAAATTTGGATTTTTGAATTATTATAAAGGATGTATATAAAAGATTTTTAACATTGATATTTATAATATATATATATATATGTATAATATTGGAATTATAAAACGAGCTTATTAAGTGATAAAATGAAGTATAAAATGGATTTCATTAAAAAATTATAGATTTATAAATTGTGAAATTTTAAAATGAATAGATTTTCGTAAAATAAAAGATTATAATTAATTAACTTATAAATTAGATTTTTGGTATAAAATTGAGTTATAAATTGAACTGGTTTGTAAAAAGGGATTTTCATAAATCGAAGTTTATAAATAGAAATGGAATTTATAGACATTGTTTATAAATTCGAAATCAATGGAATTTGATAAATTGAATATAGAAATTTATTAAAGGAAGTATATTCGCGACTTTGGATAGCGAATTATTCTTTATATAAAATGCGTAGAAATGTTGAAATTTGGTTAGTGAAGTATATTCACGATTTTGGACAGTGAATATATTATTAAATAAAATGGTTATTTTTTGGGAAAGCTATATTATAAAATGAAGTTAATTATTTTAAAAAGATGTTTTAAAATGTAATATGAATCAGATACATAGATTTCAACATTCATTGTTGAAATAGACGTTTTCGAGAAATAAGGAAATGGTGGACTATAACATTGTTGTTATAGTAAATGATTTTCGAAAGGAAATGTTTTATATAGTATTGGGATTTGTATATCTATTTTAATTTTGAATCCCTATACTAGTGATTTTGGGTTGCCGTAACGATATTTTACGCAACATTTGTTTTGGCCCAAATAAATATGTTTAAGAGAATGATTTCCTTAAAGAATGAAATATATATTTAATTTCGATTTAACTATATTGAATATTTTCCAAGTGTTGAAAATAAATGAATTTGTGAATTACTTATTATTGAATAAGTATGGAAATGTTTTCCAATATGAAGTGAATATTTTGAGATTTTATCTTTCAAAGATAAATTGAAAATGAATATTAGAAATCGATTTAAAAATCATATATTCATAGATATTTTGGAATTGTAAATTCACTATATAATTTATAAAAGAAAGGGAAATTTGTTTAAAAATAAACGTTGATTTATTTTTGAAGTGTGGGAATAAATTTATGGGTTTGGAACGTAAATATAAAGTAAATCGGTAAGGATTTATTCAATTAGTTTAAATGAACCATGTTGAAATGAAAGTATTTCGCATAAGGAAAATGATTGAAATTTGTTCTCAAAAGTGGTAAAGGTGAAAAGTGATTTGAAAATTAGTTTTCAAATGTTGAAGTGTGGAAAATATATATCTTGTAAAGATATTTTGGAAAATAAATAATTTGGAAAATTATTTGGAATCTAGTGATGTTGAGCATGCCTATTGATAGTTAAATAATCCGACTATCAATATTTACCTTTAAATAGGTGTTTGTTGTGATTGCTTGAATTTGAATGCCATACTTATTTTTGAATAAGCGCTCACTCTTCGGGTTAGCCGGGAAAGGACCTTGGGGTCGTATAACCCATTCTGAATATGTGATACGTCGTTATGGATTGCATTTGATGACCAGTGTTGAAGACCGGATATTTGTGAAAACGGAAGAATTACCGTCGAATGTTTCTACATCGGCTGATCTCCGATATAGAAATTTATTACCCTTTGTGATGGGAAGTCCGGTCATGATTAGTGAATATCCGGATTGCAAGGACTTCTTTGGAAGTGCCTTCGGTTCCATTCGATCCCGGAACGGACTTGTATGGATGTGTGTCTGACGTTACAATTTGAGATTTAAAGCTGGTTTCTATCAAATATATTACCGTTGGTGGTGGAGAATTTATTCTATTAGCTTAACACCCTTAGAGGTTATGTAGTTGATGGTTACTAGTGATACATTCCCAAATTGTTAACGTGGCATACGAAGTGCTGTTGAGCATTTGATGATCAAAGCACAGCTTTTATATAAAGCGTAGCTTTATGGATGAGACTTCGTCGGACCTCACACCCCGGAAATGGTCAAAACAGGAAGGATGCGGCAAGGTTATTAAGGGGTAGTGCCCCTTTAGTGTATGTCATTCCTTCTAGATAGAGGTGGTATCATGGTATGGAGTCCAGATACTTAACCTATGTTGTTGCTGCAAATTTATTGCTTTGTGGTTGTTGGAAATCGAGGATCCTTGGATATAGATCGGTCACGATCGAGGAATGACATATTCGTGTCAGTAGTTACCCAGTTAGGGGTAACCCGACCTTGTGTTGGCAGAGATTTGTTTAGGTTCTCGGGTCGTCTTTCCAGAGGCGTACCCATGTGGCAATGGGAAGTTCCTTGGCCTGACCATTTGTTGGAAATCCAAAGAAACAATACGATCTTGTATGATTTTAGTTGTAGAACCTATAATTCACTTGTGGTGGTCACCACTGTTTGGATGGTAACTATAGTAGCCATAAGTGCGGAATGCCTATGCTGGCTAAGATTTATATCTTTATTTTCGAAATGATTTTTCCTACACTATGCACTAGTAATAATATCAAATGTTTCTTTTTAATGCGTATCAAGCATCTTTGACAATTATAAGGAGAAATCTCCTCCGATTCTGCGTTTGCATTGTGTGTGTGTGCGGGAGGCCTTATGGTAGTCTCATTTTCTAAAAAGCATTGCGAATCTATTTTAAAAATTATCCTGTTGTTTTTTTTAAAGATAAACTGTTTTAAGTTCTCACACCAGTCCCATGACTGACTCGGAGTTTATTGTTATCCTTCCTAAACTCTGGGTGCCCACCAATTTCCACACGGGCAGTCTAGAGTTAGGTTATCATGTTATTCTAGAATTTAGGAGTTGTTGGAGGCAAGCTGGATGGCATGGCATATTCACTAGTATATAGTATTTCTTTTCCGCTGTTTGTTGTTGTTTGTTGTTGTACACTCTGATAATGTAATGTAATGTGATATAGTGTAATAACTGATACAGTTCTTTATTTTAAATGATTATTCATTTATCTATTATATGTTGTTCCGCTGCGAATTGTGAGATTCTGATATTGTTCTGTTCTATCTTTTTCTTTCTTCTTCTAGCTATTTCTTTTTCTTAAAACCCTAAGTGTTCGGTTTTCCGGCATTCGATTGCTCGACAGTTGATACAGTGAACGTATTGATGTCGGTTTTTCGGAAGTCAAAGAATCGGGTCCTTACAAAGTGGTATCAGAGCATATGGTTAAGCGACAACCATGGCTCTGTTGGGAATTACTCATTAGAGATGGAGTCAGTAGTACTCTAGAACGAGTTTGAGTGTAATAATAGATACGAGCGCGTATTTGTTAGTGAATATAAATTGTTTTACATTATGATGATTGGTTTGTTGAGTGGTATATGGATTCTGGTCAACACGGGTATTTAACGTTGTTGATAGGGATCTCTAAATAGTTGTACAAAACAAATTGACACGATATCGTTTTAATAGTGTAAATGAAATAATTTTACCTCGATTATATTTTTTATATAAAGGAATAATTTTCCAGAATTATTAAAGTATATATGAATTGATTGTTTGGTTGTTGAATAAGTTAAATAAAAACAACAGCTGTAAAAGAATAATTGTATAAGCAAATGAATTATAAGTATGGAACTATAATTAAAATGATTTACAATTGTGAAATGATCTTATATAAGTAAAGAGAAAATAATGAAATTATATAAGCAAAAGATTTATAAATATGATTTATAATAAAATTCCAGAGAAGTGCTTTGAAAGGATTTGATATTTTGGAAAATTGTTTTGGAGAATTAAAGCTCTAAACTCTTTTCGGTCGTTGGAAAATGATTTCGATGATGATTGCAAATTGTTAAAAGTGGTTAAACAATCCTGTTAAGTAAGATAAATCTGGATTTGATAATGATATGAAATTTGACTTCGGTAAAAAGTTAAATGGAATTTACTTTAGAATTTGAATCTGAATTGAATTTATAAGTGGAAATTAAAGTTAAGATTAAACAAAAGATGTTTAATTGGAATATAACTTAAGTGAAGAAGTTGAAAATGTTATAAATAAGTGAAGTGATGAATATAAACTTGAGTTATATAAATGAAATTCAACTTTAAGTTGTTAAACGAATTAGCAATTGAATTGATAAATGGATTGAATGTTAATCAATTAAATGTAAAATAATTTGATATGGAATAATGAATGTAAGTGTTAATTCATTAAAAACTAATGTTATTGGAAGTTGAATAAATTGAATGGAAATCAATTTAATATGAACCAATTGGAATTAAAAGTGTTGGACCAAATAGAATGTAAATTAAATAATTTGGTTATGTTGAATGTACATTGGTTGGTATATGGTTATTAATTGGTTGTATATAATTCATTAAGTGTTAATGAAAATGAATTTGCGAAATTAAAAGCTATGTGATTGAATTCAAATTGGAAGTAAATAAATTTGAATACAATTGGATTTGGTTTGGATTGAAGGCGAATCAATGTGAATAAATTAGTAAATGTATACTAATTGGAAAATGAACAAATGAATGTTAGTAAAATTCCAATGTTAATGAATCAAATGTGATTAAAATGAAAACCAATTCATTTAATAATAATAAGAAGTGAATGTATATTGATTTGATATGGATTTGTTGGATGATAGTTGTTTGGTAGTTGCATTTATTGCTTTTGTTGCATTTGCTATGTTAGCATATGTAGATATATGTTGTATATTGATATTCTTTCTACATACATGTTTCTCATGTTGTTGTCGAGTGTTTAGTAGGTGCGGATGGTGTTGCTTCGCATTTGGAGCTCGCTTTCGTGCTTTATTAGCCGTTATACGCTCGCTAATAATAAATAAGGTACATATCTCGGATCACATACCGTACTTTTACACTTTTTTTCCCTGCGGGATGCCTTATCACTTGATGAGATGTATATTTGTGATATGTATACTGTCATTTTTTTTCGGTTCGAGCCGCGCAAAGGAGACAATGGAGAATTTTTCCGAAAATTTAAGGCGTTAGAATATTTTTGGGAAAATTGGGAAATTTTTGAAAACTAAATTTGGATTTGGAAACTTAGTAAAGATTTTGTTAGAAGTTTAACTATGAATTTTGGAAAAGTTAAACACTTAAGAGATTTGAAAAATCTAAATTGAATGGTTTGTTTTGAAAAGTTAATGGATTCTGTAACTTTTTCTTACTTGGTAATTTCGAGGACGAAATTCTTTTAATGGGGGAAGTATGTAACGACCCAGAATTTCTGTCAGTTAAAATTTGTATATTTAATTGATTTTAAATATTAATGAGTGAAATTAAACAGTCGAATAAATTTTATTTCGAATAATTAGATTTAATTTGTAACGTCCCAGAATTTCTATTAATTAAAATTTGAATATTTAATTGACTTTAAATATCAACAAGTAAAATTTATAAGTCGAATAATTTTATTTCGAATATCTGGATTTAATTTGATAATTAAATCGATAATTTAATATGTTAAATTGCTGAAATAATTGGAAATTAGGTTAAATATGATTAAAAATAATTTGCAAAATTTTATTATATCATATTGGAGTTAGAATGATGTTATAGAACTTTCAAAATCGAATTAAAAGTTAATTTGTGAAAATTGAATATTTTAATATTTAATTGACGAGTTAAAATAGCTATTTTTCAATCAGTCTCGGATTTCGACGAAACTAGTTTCATCGGATTCGTAATGTGAAATTATTGAAAGGTTTCAAATTTCAAGTCAATTGGATTTATTGTTTGTCCGAGGCAAGCTAAAACGCATAGAAATTTGGTTAACCGATTTAATTTAAATTTGATCGTTTATTTCCGTAACTCGCACATACGATCGAATTAGCTTCCGAAACCTATTCCATTGTGTCCAAAACGCGGGGTAAACCTTAGAAACGCCGGTCACCGCGCGAGATTTGGAGTTTGAAAAATTGAAAATGAATAGTGTTTTGGGTAAATTTTTTATAAAAGGAGCCTTAGCCTTTCATTAGCTCAAACCCTAAACCCTAATTGGTAACCGCCAGCTGCAAATTCAATGGCCGAAATCGCTTGATTTTCTTCCTCCAATTTCATCCAATCTCTCGACTTTTACCAAAAATGCTCAACTACAACGTTGAAGAGGGCAGCGAGATCTAGCTATTCAACGGCTATGATCGTAAATGAAGCTGCCGACCGACGGCAAAATGGAGATGAAGGCCACGACTTTGTGCACGTTTTTCTAGGACATGGGGGGCCGAGCTCTACACGGTTCTAGCAGAAGGTAGCTTGTGTGACGAACCTTGGAATGGCATTAGCTGATCGTGGTGGAAGTCAATGGGTAGGATGCGTCAATTAGGGCTTGAGGCGGCCTAAATGGGTTTCCTGCGTTCGATATTCACGTAGGGGAGAAGGAAGACACGTGCGGCCCTGATTGCGTGCTTGAGATCTACGGTGATGATGTGAGCTGAGGTTTAAAATTAAAAAGGAATTGTATAATTATTTATATAAAAAATTGTATTAACTTATAAATGTCATAACTTGTTCGTACGAGGTCGGAATCTGACGAAACGACTTGAGTTGCGTTCGTATGGTCGGATACTACGCTATGGAACTGGATTGGAATCTTTTGGAGCTAGTGAAAATTTCGGGTAAAATTAAACGTCCGTTTAATTTTATTCGAAATAAAAAGCTGGAACTATATTGAAATCAAGGTGAGAACTTCTCACTCAATCGAATTGTTTCGATTTAAATTTTAAATAGTTAAATTTAAAATTGTTGATTGTATGCCTGAATGATAAATTATTATCTATTGACTGTTAAAATAGACATTATATGCCGTTAGTAAGCGCAGGTTATTTATTAAAAACATATACTGCGATAATTCCATCCTGATTGGAATTGGTATTATTTATGTACTTGGAGTTGATTTCCCACATTATATAGCGGATGAGACCCTATTGCGCCGTATAATAGCGGATAATAATTTATAAATCCCATATACCGCGATAATTCCGTACTGGAATAGAATTGGTATTGTGCTAACATCTTTGGATGCAGGGAAACAGGTTGGAGGGATCCAATTGGATTCCTCACCAGTATTTATTTGATTACAGATATTGTGATGTTTGTTGATTATAATATCGATATATGATATTTTGATGTCGTGATTGACTATTTGGTGTTATTGCATCATCGGATCCATTTTTGAAGTTTTAAAATAATGATTTTGATTTTTAAAAAGAATTTTAAAGTGATTTTTGAAAGTATAAGTTTTATTAAATTTTGAATTGTTAAAATAAATAAACATTATAATTTTATTGTTATAAAAGTTATATTTTTCGGAAATTAGTACTTAAGTATGATTTTGGATTTATATAAGTTTTAAGTAACGTTTTGTAAATTATTTAAAAGGATTGGTTTATTTAAATTGAGATTTTTGAATTATTGTAAACGGTTTAATGATAAGATTTATAAACTATATATTTTATAAATCGAAATAATGGAATTATAAAAGAAGTTCTGTTAATGCTGAAAATGAGGTTAAATTTTATAAGTAGTAAGATTTTTAAATCTTGTAAATTGAAATCCTTGTAAAAATATAAATGGGGATTTATAAACGTTGTTTTATAAATCCGAAACCGACTTATTTTGATAAGTAAATTATTTTAGATTTTTGAAGGAGATATATTCACGATTTTGGACAGTGGATAATCCTTTAAACAAATTGTGTAGAAAAATGTTGAATTTGGTTAACGAAGAATATTCACGATTTTGGGACAACGAACAATATATTAAAGTGCTTTGGGGAATTGATATTTTAAATAGAATTAAAACGATTTGAAGTTGTTTTAAAATGCATTAAGTGTCGAAACCATAGATTTCAACATTCATTGTTCAAATAGACGTTTTCGAGAAATATAAGGAAATGGTGGACTATAACACTGTTGTTATCGTAAATGATTTTCGAAAGGAAATGTTTTAGATGGTATTATGATTTATATATTTATTTTAAGTTCGAATCCCCATACTAGTGATTTTGGGTCGTCGTAACGATGTTTTACGCAACATTCGTTTTGGCCCAAATAAATGTGTTTAAGTGAATGTTTTCCTTAAAGAATGAAATATATACTTAATTTCGATTTAAGTATATTGAATATTTTCCAAGTGTTGAAAATAAACGGATTTGCGAATTACTTATTATTAAATAAGTATGGAAGTGTTTTCCAATATGAAGTGAATATTTTGAGATTTTATCTTTTAAAGATAAATTGAAAATGAATATAAAAATCGATTTGAAAATCGTATATTCATAAATATTTTGGAATTGTAAATTCACTATGGAATTTATAAAAGAAAGGGAAATTTGTTTAAAAATAAACGTTGATTTATTTTTGAAGTGTGGGAATAAATTTACGGATTTGGAACGTAAATATAAAGTAAATCGGTAAGGATTTATTTAATTGGTTTATATGAACCATGTTGAAATGAAAGTATTTCCGCGTAAGGAAAATGTTTGAAATTTGTTTTCAAAAGTGGTAAAGGTGAAAAGTGATTTGAAAATTGTTTTCAAATGGTTGAAGTGTGGAAATTATATATCTAGTAAAGATATTTTGGAAAATAAATAATTTGAAAAATTATTTGGAATCTGGTGAGGTTGAGCCTACCTATTGATAGTTAAATAACCGACTATCAATATTACCTTTAAATAGGTATTTTTGTGATTTGCTTGAATTTGAATGCCACACTTATTTTTGAATAAGCGCTCACTATTCGGGTTAGCCGGGAAAGGACCTTGGGGTCGTATAACCCATTCCGAATATGTGATACGTCGTTATGGATTGCATTTGATGACCGGTGTTGAAGACCGGATATTTGTGAAAACGAAAGGATTACCGTCGAATATTTCTGCATCGGCTGATCTCCGATATAGAAATTTATTACCCTTTGTGATGTGAAGTCCGGTCGTGATTAGTGAATATCCGGATTGCAAGGACTTCTTTGGAAGTGCCTTCGATTCTGTTCGAGCCTTGAACAGACTTGTATGGATTGTGTGTCTGACATTACAATTTGAGATGTAAAGTTGGTTTCTATCAAATATGTTCCCGTTGGTGACGGAGAATTTATTCTCTTAGCTTAACACCCTAAGAGGTTATGTAGTTGATGGTTACTAGTGATACATTCCCAAATTGGTAATGTGGCATACGAAGTGCTGTTGAGCATTTATTGATCGAAGCATGGCTTTGGATAAAGCGTGGCTTTGTGGAAGAGACTTCGTTGGACCTCACACCTCGAAAATGGTCAAAACAGGAAGGATGCAGCAAGGTTATTAAGGGGTAGTGCCCCTTTAGTGTATGTCATTCCTTCTGGATAGAGGTGGTATCATGGTATGGAGCCCAGATAATTAAATATGTTGTTGCTGCAAATTTATTGCTTTATGGTTGTTGGAAATCGAGGATCCTCGGATATAGATCAGTTACGATCGGGGAATGACATATTCATGTTAGTAGTTACCCAGTTAGGCGTAACCTAGCCTTGTGTTGGCAGAGACCCGGTAAGGTTCTCGGGTCGTCTTTCCAAAGGCGTACCCATGTGGCAATGGGAAGTTCCTTGGCCTGACCATTTGTTGGAAATCCAAAGAAACAATACGAACCCTGTACGGTTTTAGTTGTATAATCTGCCATGGAATGTGGCGGTAACCTGCTATTGAACATGGTAGCTATAGTAGGCATAAGTGCAAAATGCCTATGCTGGGTAAGATTTATATCTTTACTTTCGAAATGATTTTTCCTACACTATGCACTAGTAATAATATCAAATGTTTCTTTTTAATGCGTATCAAGCAACTTTGACTATCATAAGGAGAAATCTCCTCCGATTCTACGTTTGCATTGTGTGTGTGTGCGGGTCTCATTTTCTAAAAAAGCATTGCGAATCTATTTTAAAAATTATCCTATTCTTTGTTTTAAAGATAAACTGTTTTAGTTCTCACACCAGTCACATGGCTGACTCGGAGTTTATTGTTTTCCTTCCTAAACTCTAGGTGCCCACCAATTTCCACACGGGCAGTCTAGAGTTAGGTCATCAGGATATTCTGGAATTCAGGAGTTGATAGAGGCAAGCTGGATGGCATGGCGTATTCACTAGTATATAGTATTTCTTTTCCGCTGTTTTGTTGTTGTACACTCTGATGATGTAATGTAATGTAATATGATGTATGTAATAATTGATATAGTTCTTTGTTTAAAAATTATTCATTTATCTATTATATGTTGTTCCGCTGCGATTGTGAGATTATGATATTGTTCTGTTGTTTCTTTCTGTTCTGTCCTATCTTTTTCTCTCTTCTTCTATCTTTTTCTTCTTCTTTAACCATAACGGTACAGTTTTCCGGCATTCGATTGCTCGGCAGTTGATACAGTGGACGTATTGATATCGGTTTTCGAGCGTCGAAAAGTCGCGTCGTCACATTTGGTATCGGAGCATATGGTTAAGCGACAACCATGGCTCTGTTGGGAATTACTCATTAGAGATGGAGTCAGTAGTACTCTAGAATGAGTTTGAGTGTAATAATAGATATGAGCGCGTATTTGTTAGTGAATATGAAATTGTTTTACATTGTGTTTGCTTATCCATTGGGCTGTTTATGAATTCTGGACGGTGCGGGGTGTACAACCGTAATTGATAGGGGTTTCTAAACTCTTAAACTAGGCAAGTCGACATAGTATCATTTTAAATTAGGTAAATGAAATAATTTTACCATGATTATATTTTATATATAAAGGAATAATTTTTTAGAATTATTAAAGTGTATATTAAATTGATTGTTTGGTTGTTGAAATGTAAGAATATATATAAGTTAATTCAAATTTGTTTGAACAAGTTAAATGAAACATATTGTAAAAGAATAATTGTATAAGCGAAGAATTATAAGTATGAAGTTATAATTAAAATGATTTACAATTGTGAAATAATCTTATATATAAGAAGTGAAACTATATAAGTAAAAGGTTTATAAATGTGATTTATAATCTAAAAAAAAAATTCCAGAGAAGTGTTTTGAAAGGATTTGATATTTTGGAAAATTGTTTTGGAGAAATTAAAGCTCTAAACTCTTTTCGGTCGTTGGAAAATAATACCGATGATGATCGCGACATCATTGGTGTTCATTTTCGGGTTTCCAAAAGAGGAATTGCTGCCAGATTATTTTAAATGAAAGTTGTTTGGAAAATTTGGATTTGATTTTGGAAATTCCATAGATAATTTGAATTGATTTCAAAAATAGTTTTGAAAGGTTGAAAAGACTCTGGAATCCTATTTAAAAAATTATGGGAATGATAAATGAGTTGATAACTTATACAACTTGAATTTTGATAGAATAAATTTAACTTAAAGGATGGAGTTAAATTAAAGAAAGTATAAGTGAATCAATAAAAATCCAAGTGGTAATTGTTGAATATAAGTTGTATAACTTATGAAATGAGAAAATGTAAGTGAAACAAATTGTTAAAAGTGGTTAAACAATCCTCTTAAGTAAGATAAATCTGGATTTGATAATGATATGAAATTTGAAATTGGTAAAAGTTAAATAGAATTTACTTTAGAATTGGAATCTGAATTGGATTTATAAGTGGAAAATTTAAGTTAAGTAAAATAAATTGAAATGGAATATAATTTAAGTGATGTTGAATGAAGTTGATTTTTGGTGTCAAAGTAAATTAATAAGTGAATTAATGAAGTGAAGTCATTAAGAATTTGAACTTGAGTTATATGAAAGAAATTCAACTTTATATTGTTAAAGGAATTAGCAATTGAATTGAACTAATGAATTGAATGTAAATCAATTGAATGTACATAAAATTGATATGGGATAATGGATGAAAGTGTTAATTCATTAGAAGCTAATGTTATTGGAAGTTGAAAAAATTGAATGGGAATCTATTTAATATCAACCAATTGGAATTAAAAGTGTTAAACCAAATTGAATGTAAAGAAATGTAAATTGAATAAATTTGGTCATATTGAATATACAATGGTTGCCATATGAATGTTAGTTGATTGTATATAAATTCATTAAGTGTTAATGAAATTGAATTAAGGAAAATTGAAAGCTATAAATCAAATTGGAAGTTAAGTGAATCTTAAATAGAATTGAATTTGATTTGTAAGTGAACCAACTTGAATATGAATTAGTGAATGTAAACTAATTGAATATGAATAAGTGAATGTTAGTAAATCCAATGTTAATGAATCAAATGTGATTTAAATTGGAAAACCAATTCATTGAATATTAATGGGAATATGAATGAATATTGATTTAGTTATGGATTTGTTGGATGTTTATTGGATGATAGTTGTTTGATGGTTGCATGTGTTGATTGAATGCATTGCTATGTTGGCACATGTAGTTGTTATGTTACTATATGATGTATATTAATATTATTTTCATATATATATATATATATGTTTCTCATTTGTTTGTTGAGTGTTTAGTTGGTGCAGATTGCGCTTGCTTCGCATTTGGAGCTTGCTTTCGCGCTATATTAGCCATATATGCTCGCTAATAAAATATAAGTACATATCTCGGATTAAATATCGTACTTTTACACTTTTTTCCCTGCGGGATGCCTCATCACTTGATGAGATGTATATTTGTGACATATATACTATCAATTTTTTTCCGGATCGAGCCGCGCAAAGGAGACTATGGCGAATTTTTCCAAAAATTTAAGGTGTTAGAATATTTTTGAGAAAATTAAATTTTTTTGTGAAAACTAAAAATTTGATTTGGAATTGGAAGTTAAACAATTGATTTTGGTTTGAAAAGATAACTAAGTATGATTTGAAAACTTAGTAAAGTATTGTAAGAAGTTTAACTATGAATTTTGGGAAAGTTAAACACTTAAGAGATTTGAAAAAAATTCAACTTGAATGGTTTGTTTTGGAAAGTTAATGGATTCTGCAATTTTTCTTACTTGGTAATTTCGAGGAAGAAATTCTTTTAGGGGGGAAGTATGTAATGGCCTAGAATTTTTGTTAATTAAAATTTGAATATTTAATTGACTTTAAATATCAACAAGTAAAATTTATAAGTCGAATAATTTTATTTCGAATATCTGGATTTAATTTGATAATTAAATCGATAATTTAATATGTTAAATTGCTGAAATAATTGGAAATTAGGTTAAATATGATTAAAAATGATTTGTAAAATTTTATTATATCATATTGGAGTTAGAATGATGTTATAGAACTTTCAAAATCGAATTAAAAGTTAGTTTGTGAAAATTGAATATTTTAATATTTAATTAACGAGTTAAAATAGCCATTTTTCAAACAGTCTCGGATTTCGACGAAACCAGTTTCATCGGATCTGTAATGTGATATTATTTTAAGGTTTCAAATTTCAAGTCAATCGGATTTAACGTTTGTCCGGGGCGAGCTAAAACGCATAGAAATTTGGTTAACCGATTTAACTTAAATTTGATCGTTTATTTCTGTAACTCGCACATACGATCGAATTAGCTTTCGAAACCTATTCCATTGTGTCCGCAACACGGGTTAAACCGTAGAAACTCCGGTCACCACGTAAGATTTGGAGTTTGGAAAATTGGAAATGAATAGTGTTTTTGGTAAAATTTCTATAAAAGGAGCCAACATACCTTTCATTAGCTCAAACCCTAAACCCTAATTGGTAGCCGCCGGCTGCAAATTCAATGGCCAAAATCGTTTGATTTTCTTCCTCCAATTTCATCCAATCTCTCGACTATTACCAAAAATACTCAACTACAACGTTGAAGAGGGCAGCGAGATCTAGCTATTCAACGGCTATGATCGTAAATGAAGCTGCCGACCGACGGCAAAATGGAGATGAAGGCCGCGACTTTGTGCATGTTTTTCTAGGCCATGGGGGTGGGGGGGGGGGGCGAGCTCTACACGGTTCTAGCCGAAGGTAGCTTGTGTTACGAACTTTGGAATGGCATCAGCTGATCGTGGTGGAAGTCAATGGATAGGATGCGTGAATTAGGGCTTGAGGCGGCCTAAATAGGTTTCCTGCGTTCGATATTCACGTAGGGGAGAAGGAAGACGCGTGCGGCCCTGATTACTTGCTTGAGATCTACGGCGATGATGTGAGCTAAGGTTTAAAATTAAAAAGGAATTGTATAATTATTTATATAAAAATTTGTATTAACTTATAAATGTCATAACTTATTCGTACAAGGTCGGAATCTGACGAAACGACTTGCGTTGCGTTCGTATGGTCGGATACTACGCTATGGAACTGGATTGGAATCGTTTGGATATAGTGAAAATTTCGAGTAAAATTAAACGTCCGCTTAATTTTATTCGAAATAAAACGCAGAACTATATTGAAATCAAGGTGAGAACTTCTCACTCGATCGAATTGTTTTAATTTAAATTTTAAATAGTTAGATTTAAAATTGTTGATTGTATGCCTGAATGATAAATTATTATCTATTGACTGTTAAAATAGACATTATACGCCGTTAGTAAGCGGAGGTTATTTATTAAAAACATATACTGCGATAATTCCATCTTGATTGGCATTGGTATTATTTATGTACTTGGAGTTGATTTCCGCATTATATAGCAGATGAGACCCTATTGCGCCGTATAATAACGGATAATAATTTATAAATCCCATATACCGCGATAATTCCGTACTGGAACGGAATTGGTATTGTGCTAACATCTTTGGATGCAGGGAAACAGGTTGGAGGGATCCAATTGGATTCCTAACCAGTATTTATTTGATTACAGATATTGTGATGTTTGTTGAATATCATATCGATATATGATATTCGGATGTCGTGATTGACTATTTGGTGTTGTTGCATCATCGGATCCATTTTTGAAGGTTTAAAATAATGATTTGATTTTTAAAAAGAATTTTAAAGTGATTTTTGAAAGTATAAGTTTTATTAAATTTTGAATTGTTAAAATGAATAAACATTATAATTTTATTTGTTATAAAAGTTATATTTTTTGGGAAATAGTACTTAAGTATGATTTTGGAGTTATATAAGTTTTAAATAACGTTTGTAAATTATTTAAAAGGAATGGTTTATTTAAATTGAGATTTTTGAATCATTATAAACGGTTTATAGATGAGATTTATAAAATATATTTTATAAATCGAAATAATGGAATTATAAAAGAAGTTCTGTTAATGTTGAAAATGAGGTTAAATTTTATAAGCAGTAAGATTTTTAAATCTTGTAAATTGAAGTCGTTGTAAAAATATAAATGGGGATTTATAAACATTGTTTTATAAATCCAAAACCGACTTATTTTGATAAGTCAATTATTTTAGATTTTTAAAGGAGATATATTCACGATTTTGGACGGTGGATAATCCTTTAAACAAATTGTGTAGAAAAATGTTGAATTTATTTAACGAAGAATATTCACGATTTTAGGATTGTGAACAATATATTAAAATGTTTTGGGGAAGTGATATTTTAAATAGAAATAAAACGATTTGAAGTTGTTTTAAAATGCATTAAGTGTCGAAACCATAGATTTCAACATTCATTGTTGAAATAGACGTTTTCGAGAAATATAAGGAAATGGTGGACTATAACACTATTGTAATAGTAAATGATTTTCGAAAGGAAATGTTTTATATAGTATTGGGATTTATATATTTATTTTAAGTTCGAATCCCTATACTAGTGATTTTGGGTCGTCGTAACGATGTTTTACGCAACATTCGTTTTGGCCCAAATAAATGTGTTTAAGTGAATGTTTTCCTTAAAGAATGAAATATATACTTAATTTCGATTTAAGTATATTTAATATTTTCCAAGTGTTGAAAATAAACAGATTTGCGAATTACTTATTATTAAATAAGTATGGAAGTGTTTTCCAATATGAGGTGAATATTTTGAGATTTAATCTTTTAAAGATAAATTGAAAATGAATATTAAAAATCGATTTGAAAATCGTATATTCATAAATAATTTGGAATTGTAAATTCACTATGGAATTTATAAAAGAAAGGGAAATTTGTTTAAAAATAATCGTTGATTTATTTTTGAAGTGTGGGAATAAATTTACGGATTTGGAACGTAAATATAAGTAAATCGGTAAGGATTTATTTAATTGGTTTAAATGAACCATGTTGAAATGAAAGTATTTCCGCGTAAGGAAAATGTTTGAAATTTGTTTTCAAAAGTGGTAAAGGTGAAAAGTGATTTGAAAATTGTTTTCAAATGGTTGAAGTGTGGAAATTATATATCTAGTAAAGATATTTTGGAAAATAAATATTTTGGAAAATTATTTTGAATCTGGTGATGTTGAGCATACCTATTGATAGTTAAATAACCGACTATCAATATTTACCTTTAAATAGGTATTTATTGTGATTTGCTTGAATTTGAATGCCACACTTATTTTTGAATAAGCGCTCACTATTCGGGTTAGCCGGGAAAGGACCTTGAGGTCGTATAACCCATTCCGAATATGTGATACTTCGTTAAGGATTGCATTTGATGACCGGTGTTGAAGACTGGATATTTGAGAAAACGGAAGGATTACCTTCGAATATTTTTACATCGGCTGATCTCCGATATAGAAATTTATTACCCTTTGTGATGGGAAGTCTGGTCGTGATTAGTGAATATCCGGATTGCAAGGACTTCTTTGGAAGTGCCTTCGATTCTGTTCGAGCCCGGAACAGACTTGTATGGATTGTGTTTCTGACATTACAATTTGAGATGTAAAGCTGGTTTCTATCAAATATGTTCCCGTTGGTGGCGGAGAATTTATTCTCTTAGTTTAACACCCTTAGAGGTTATGTAGTTGATGGTTACTAGTGATACATTTTCAAATTGGTAATGTGGCATACGAAGTGCTATTGACCATTTATTGATCGAAGCATGGCTTTGTATAAAGCGTGGCTTTGTGGACGAGATATCGTCGGACCTCACACCTCGGAAATGGTCAAAACAGGAAGGATGCAGCAAGGTTATTAGGGGGTAGCGCCCCTTTAGTGTATGTCATTCCTTCTGGATAGAGGTGGTATCATGGTATGGAGCCCAGATACTTAACCTATGTTGTTGCTGCAAATTTATTGCTTTGTGGTTGTTGGAAATCGAGGATCCTCGGATATAGATCGGTTACGATCGGGGAATGACATATTCGTGTCAGTAGTTACCCAGTTAGGGGTAACCCGGCCTTGTGTTGGCAGAGATCCGGTTAGGTTCTCGGGTCGTCTTTCCAGAGGCGTACCCATGTGGCAATGGGAAGTTCCTTGGCCTGACCATTTGTTGGAAATCCAAAGAAACAATACGAACCCTGTACGGTTTTAGTTGTATAACTTGCCATGGAATGTGGCGGTAACCTGCTATTGAACATGGTAGCTATAGTAGGCATAAGTGCGAAATGCCTATGCTGGCTAAGATTTATATCTTTACTTTTGAAATGATTTTTCCTACACTATGCACTAGTAATAATATCAAATAGTTCTTTTTAATGCGTATCAAGCAACTTTGACTATCATAAGGAGAAATCTCCTCCGATTCTACGTTTGCATTGTGTGTGTGTGCGGGTCTCATTTTCTAAAAAAGCATTGCGAATCTATTTTAAAAATTATCCTATTCTTTGTTTTAAAGATAAAATGTTTTAGTTCTCACACCAGTCACATGGCTGACTCGGAGTTTATTGTTTTCCTTCCTAAACTCTTGGTGCCCACCAATTTCCACACGGGCAGTCTAGAGTTAGGTTATCAGGATATTCTGGAATTCAGTAGTTGCTGAAGGCAAGCTGGATGGCATGGCGTATTCACTAGTATATAGTATTTCTTTTCCGTTGTTTTTTTGTTGTACACTCTGACGATGTAATGTAATGTAATATGATGTAATGTAATAACTGATATAGTTCTTTGTTTAAAAATTATTCATTTATCTACTATACGTTGTTCCGCTGCGATTGTGAGATTCTGATATCGTTCTGTTGTTTCTTTCTGTTCTATTCTATCTTTTTCTCTCTTCTTCTATCTTTTTCTTCTTCTTTAACCATAACGGTACGGTCTTCCGGCATTCGATTGCTCGGTAGTTGATACAGTGGACGTATTGATGTCGGTTTTCAAGCGTCGAAAAGTCGCGTCGTCACATAATTGGATAATTAAATCAATAATTTAATAGTTAAAATTACAGAAATAATTGGAAATTGGGTTAAATATGATTAAAATTGATTTGTAAAATTTTATTTAATCATATTGTAGTTATAATGATGTTATAGAACTTTTAAAATTGAATCTAGAGTTAATCTGTGAAAATTGAATATTTTAATATTTAATCGACTAGTGAAATTAGCCATTTTTCAAACAGTCTCCGAACTGGATGAAACTAGTTCCATTGGATCCGTAATAGTTTGTTATTATCGGATTTCAATTTTCGTAGCAATCGGAGTTTTCGTTTGACCGTGGCAGCTCGAAACACATCGAAATTGTTTTAATATTAATTTGGCGAGTTAAAATAGTCTTTTTTTCAAACAGTCCCGGATTTCGACGAAACCAGTTTCATCGGATCCGTAATGTTATACTATTGTAAGGTTTCAAATTTCGTTTCAATCGGATTTCCGTTTGTCCGGGGCAAGCCAAAACACATAGAAATTAGTTTAAATCGATTTAATTTAAATTGATCGTTTATTGCCGTAACTCGCACAGATGATCGAATTAGCCTCCGAAACATGTTCCATTATGTTCGAAATGCAGGGTAAACCTTAGGAACGGCAACCGGCATGCTTCGTTTGGAGTTCGGAAAAATCCGGGATGAATAGTGTCGCGTATTTTTCTATAAAAGGCCACCCATTTTCACAAATTGCAACCAAACCCTAGTTTCTTGGTTCAGCTGCCTCTATATTTTCTAAGGCTGATATTTCGTTTCTTTCCCCCCTTGATTTTTTCAAATCCGCACATCGATTCGAAAAGGCTTCAACTACAAAAATGGAGATCGTATCGAGATCCTTGTTTTCAACGGTGATGATCGAAAGATATGCAGCGAATCAATGGCAAACTGCTCGGGAGCGTTGCACGTTCGGCTTCGTTTTTCGCGCAGGGGATGCAGCCGAGTGGGGTCGGCCTCTGGGCGTTGGTGGTGTTGTGTGTGGGCTACGTAGTGGTATTCTCTGATCGAGCTAGAGGGGAGTGTGGGGCCGCGATTTGGAACCCTAGGCATTGGAGTTGGGTCCAATGCACGCGTATGTCACTGGAACGAACATGGGAGATGGAAGAAAAGGGGAGCGGCCGAGATTCTGCACTTGGATTTTTGCACGGCCAGGATCTCTTTAGGTTTAAAATTTAAAAACAAAGTGTAAATTAATTTTATTTTAATTTGTACAATGTTTAAAATGATGTAACTTATTCATACGAGGTTGAAATCGCACGAAACAAGTTGCGTTGGGTTCGTATGGACGAGCACTACGCTATGAAGCTGGATTGGAGTCGTTTGGTGTTAGTGAGAATTTCGGGTAAAATTAAACGCGTGTTTAATTTTATTCGAAATAAAAGCTGAAAATGAAATTAAAAGCGAGGTGAGAACTTCTCACTCAATCGAATTGTTTCGATTTAAAATTTAAATAGTTAGATTTAAAATTTCTTGAATGTATGTTTGAATGATGATTGTTATCTATTGATTGTTAAAATAGACATTATGCGCCGTTAGTAAGCGGAGGTTATTTATTAAAAACATATACCGCGAATTTTTCACAGTAAAGTGAAATTGGCATTATATATGTACTTGGAGTTGATTTCCCGCATTATATAGCGGATGAGACCCTATTGCGCCGTCTATTAAGCGGATAATATTTTTATAAATCCCATATACCGCGATAATTCTGTACTGGAACGGAATTGGTATTGTGCTAACATCTTTGGTGCAGGGAAACGGTTGGAGGGATCCAACTGGATTCCTCAACTATATTGATTTATTTACAGATATTGTGATATTTGTTGGTTATCATATCGATATATGATATTTGGATGTCGTGATTGACTATTTGGTGTTGTTGCATCATCGGATTCATTTTTGATGTTTTAAAATAATGATTTAGATTTTACAAGGATTTTTTAAAAATGATATTTCAAAGTATACGTTTTATTAAATTTTGGAATTGATTCATTTTAAATAATCAAAACATTATAAATTTTTATGTTATAAAAAATTAAGTTTTTTGTGAGATATAACCAAAAGGTGATTTTTAAAATAAATAGATTTATAGCATAGTTTAAATTTGGATTTTTGAATTATTATAAAGGATGTATATAAAAGATTTTTAACATTGATATTTATAATAAATATATATATATATAATATTGGAATTATAAAACGAGTTTATTAAGTCATAAATTGAAGTATAAAATGGATTTCATTAAAAAATTATAGATTTATAAAGTGTGAAATTTTAAAATGAATAGATTTTCGTAAAATAAAAGATTATAAGTAATTAACTTATAAATTATATTTTTGGTATAAAATTGAGTTATAAATTGAATTGGTTTATAAAAAGGGATTTTTATAAATCGAAGTTTATAAATAGAAATGGAATTTATAGACATTGTTTATAAATTCGAAATCAATGGAATTTGATAAATTGAATATAGAAATTTATTAATGGAAGTATATTCACGACTTTGGATAGCCAATTATTCTTTATGTAAAATGCGTAGAAATGTTGAAATTTGGTTAGTGAAGTATATTCACGATTTTGGACAGTGAATATATTATTAAATAAAATGGTTATTTTTGGAAAAGCTATATTATAAAATGAAGTTAATTATTTTAAAAATATGTTTTAAAATGTATTATGAATCGGATACATAGATTTCAACATTCATTCTTGAAATAGACGTTTTCGAAAAATAAGGAAATGGTGGACTATGACACTGTTGTTATAGTAAATTATTTCCAAAAGGAAATATTTTATATAGTATTGGGATTTATATATCTATTTTAATTTTAAATCCCTATACTAGTGATTTTGGGTTGTCGTAACGATGTTTTACGCAACATTTGTTTTGGCCCAAAAAAATATGTTTAAGAGATTGATTTCCTTAAAGAATGAAATATACACTTAATTTCGATTTAAGTATATTGAATATTTTCCAAGTGTTGAAATAAATGAATTTGTGAATTACTTATTATTAAATAACTATAGAAATGTTTTCCAATATGAATTGAATATTTTGAAATTTTATGTTTTAAAGATAAATTGAAAATGAATATTAGAAATCGATTTAAAAATCGTATATTCATAGATATTTTGGAATTGTAAATTCACTATGGAATTTATAAAAGAAAGGGAAATTTGTTTAAAAATAAACGTTGATTTATTTTTGAAGTGTGGGAATAAATTTATGGGTTTGGAACTTAAATATAAAGTAAATCGGTAATGATTTATTTAATTGGTTTAAATGCACCATGTTGAAATGAAAGTATTTCGCATAAGGAAAATGATTGAAATTTGTTTGCAAAAGTGGTAAAGGTGAAAAGTGATTTGAAAATTAGTTTCCAAATGTTGAAGTGTGGAAAATATATATCTTGTAAAGATATTTTGGAAAATAAATAATTTGGAAAATTATTTGGAATCTGGTGATGTTGAGCATGCCTATTGATAGTTAAATAATCCGACTATCAATATTTACCTTTAAATAGGTGTTTGTTGTGATTGCTTAAATTTGAATGCCACATTTATTTTTGAATAAGCGCTCACTATTCGGCTTAGCCAGGAAAGGACCTTGGGGTCGTATAACCCATTCCGAATATGTGATACGTCGTTATGGATTGTATTTGATGACCGGTGTTGAAGATCGGATATTTGTGAAAGCGGAAGGATTACCGTCGAATGTTTCTGCATCGGCTGATCTCCGATATAGAAATTTATCACCCTTTGTGATGGGAAGTCCGGTCATGATTAGTGAATATCCGGATTGCAAGGACTTCTTTGGAAGTGCCTTCGGTTCCGTTCGATCCCATAACGGACTTGTATGGATGTGTGTCTGACGTTACAATTTGAGATGTAAAGCTGGTTTCTATCAAATATATTACCGTTGGTGGCGGAGAACTTATTCTCTTAGCTTAACACCCTTAGAGGTTATGTAGTTGATGGTTAGTAGTGATACATTCTCAAATTGGTAACGTGGCATATGAAGTGCTGTTGAGCATTTGATGATCAAATCACCGGCTTTGTGGACGAGACTTCGTCGGACCTCACACCCCGGAAATGGTCAAAATAGGAGGTATGCGGTAAGGTTATTGGGGGTAGCACCCCTTTAGTATATGCCATTCCTTCTGGATAGAGGTGGTATCATGGTATGGAGCCCAGATACTTAACCTATGTTGCTGCTGCAAATTTATTGCTTTATGGTTGTTGGAAATCGAGGATCCTCGTATATAGATCGGTTACGATCGGGGAATGACATATTCGTGTCAGTAGTTACCCAGTTAGGGGTAACCCGGCCTTGTGTTGGCAGAGATCCGGTTAGGTTCTCGGGTCGTCTTTCCAAAGGCGTACGCATGTGGCAATGGGAAGTTCCTTGGCCCGACCATTTGTTGGAAATCCAAAGAAACAATACGATCTTGTACGGTTTTAGTTGTAGAACCTATCATTCACTTATGGTGGTCACCACTGTTTGAATGGTAGCTATAGTAGGCATAAGTGCGGAATGCCTATGCTGGCTAAGATTTATATCTTTATTTTTGAAATGATTTTTCCTACACTATGCACTAGTAATAATATCAAATGTTTCTTTTTAATGCGTATCAAGCATCTTTGACTATCATAAGGAGAAATCTCCTCCGATTCTGTGTTTGCATTGTGTGTATGTACGGGAGGCCTTATGGTAGTCTCATTTTCTAAAAGGCATTGCGAATCTATTTTAAAAATTATCCTGTTGTTTTTTTTAAAGATAAACTGTTTTAAGTTCTCACACCAGTCTCATGACTGTCTCGGAGTTTATTGTTTTCCTTTCTAAACTCTGGGTGCCCACCAATTTCCACACGGGAAGTCTAGAGTTAGGTTATCATATTATTCTGGAATTCAGGAGTTGCTAGAGGCAAGCTGGATGGCATGGCGTATTCACTAGTATATAGTATTTCTTTTCTGCTGTTTGTTGTTGTTTGTTGTTGTACACTCTGATAATGTAATGTAATGTGATGTAATGTAATAACTGATATAGTTCTTTATTTTAAATGATTATTTATTTATCTATTATATGTTGTTCCGCTGTGAATTGTGAGATTCTGATATTGTTCTGTTCTACCTTTTTCTTTCTTCTTCTACCTCTTTCTTTTTCTTAAAACCCTAAGTGTTCGGTTTTTGGCATTCGATTGCTCGGCAGTTGATACAGTGAACGCATTGATGTCGGTTTTTCGAAAGTCGAAGAATCGGGTCCTTACAAAAGTTGTGTTATCGTGCCTTCTGGAATTCGTTTGGGTGCTTTGTCTTGCTATCTCCAGATTGAAACAATTGAGTAATAACGCTTGAAATTTATATTTATATGATAGTTAATTGATCGCAAGTGAATATGTAGAAATTTTTTATATCATGTTAAACCTGCCTTTGATATTATTTATATGATGTTCACCCTGATTATAAACCTGTCATATCATCTGTTACTCCCATATGTTACTATCATTTATATCTGATTATCACACTCCAAGTTCCCTGTAGAATAGAATCACTATGGGTTGAAATGATACATATCCGAACGGAATTAAGAAAAGGGAAAAATCGTTATGGGTTGAAATGATAGGCCTGAGCGATTTTTATTTATTTTAATTGACTAGGGATTGCGGGTTTGAAATGATAGAACCTGGATTTTCTTTGTAAATTACATATTGAAATGATATATTATCCGTATCACTTGACCTAGGCTAGAAAATTATATACAGACCCATGGTTAATATATATATATATATATATATATATATATATATATATATGTATATATTTCTAGAATTTTAAAGTATTTGAAAAATATAAATGTTAAGATATTTGTTTAAATTTAATTAAAAAAGATTTTTATAAAATATTAGTGAATTTCTACAAGTCAAATAAGTGAAATAAATAAATGGTAAAGTAGAATTTGAAATATAAGTTAATTTCAGAATTTATGATTTTGTTTATAAATGGAATTTCAGTTAAGTAAGGAAATATGATGATTTGATTTAATTTGAATTTAAAATGATTTTTATAAAGTGCTATCGATTTTTCTATGAATTTAAAATGGTTAAATAAATGAATACTTTAAAGTGTAATTTGAAATATAATTTAAATTTGAAATGTGAAATTTGGTTTTAAAAATGAAATTTAAATTGTATAAATAAAATGGAAATTAAGTTTAAATTATGAAACAGTAAATTTAATTTAAAAATGTAAAGTAAATGCAAGAATAGGAAATATTACACTTGAATTTATTAAATGAATTATTGAAATTTAATTTTATTTATAGGAAATCGCTTTATAAAAATCATAAGTTAAACGTATCTTAATGAATACTTTTGAATGTTAAAATATGATTTTTATAAGGATTAAAAGGTTAAAATCAAAGTTTATTTGTTGCTGGAATTACATTGAAAATCTGGAAATTAAATAACAGCACTTCAGAAGTGCTATCATTTCTGAAGTTAACTTAAAATCTGAAGTAAATGATATTATAGCACTTTGTATGTGCTGTGGTGGATACAAATGAACTATGGCTAAATTTTAACTAAGTGATATTATAGCACTTTGTAAGTGCTGTGGTAGCAGAAAGATATCTAAAATCTGAAACTAAATAAAGGGCTATAGTAGCACTTGATAAGTGCTACGGTAGGTTGAATTAAACTGTTTCAAAGAACTAAACTATTACTGCAGTTTTGTTTAAATGCTGCCTTTGCTGAATTTAACTGTTTTCAATTATAACTTACAACAGTTTTTCTACATGCTGTGAGAGGCTGAATTTTCAATGTTTATGGTCTTTAACTAAATAAATGAGCTCAGAATTGTCTTAAATTTTGGGAATTGAATACTTGATTTGTAAATATAATAACTTCACTTTTAAATGGTTTAAATGAATTGTTTCGATTAAATATAAACTATTTGAAAAGTGATTTGAAATGATAATAAATGAATGATATCTTTGAATTAAAAGGGTATGTAAATTTGAATATTTGGAATTGAATTCAAATAATGATTTGAAATGAAGTTTTGAAAAGATATGATATTTTGATATATTAAAATGGTTTGAAAATGATTTGATCTTTATTTTGTCAAAGATTTTTAATCTGAAAATGATACTTTATTTTAAGTATAAACTATGATTTTTAAATTATAACCATGGGTTATAATAACGATGGGTTGTTAAAGAGACCAAGATCAGATGTGGACATACTCTCTGTCGATACCAAAATCACTTTAACAACTGTGTACGCGGTGAAGATTCCAGAACGAAGTAAGATGGTGGCGACGATCCTCTTGAGGTATATTACGTGGACCTATCTCCCATGAGTTGGCATAAGGTGGCTAAAACAGGTGCGATCGACGGGCCAAGTGAGGTAGCTCCTCCGATCGGACACATTCCTTTGATACTATACTCTTACTTGTGAATTGATTTGATGTACATCCTCCGATTTTGATTGGGAGTGTGTTCCGAGGTGGGCGGTAATGGCTGCTATGCGTTACCACCAACTCGAAAGCGTAATTGGTATATCTACCCTGGCATTGCCTCGTGTGCCGTGTCACCTGCCATATCGAGCCTTACTACAAGTTTGTTTTTCTCCCATATCCCATGGAGTATTTAGGGTTGTCTCCTGATCTGGCGATATGCTGATACTGGATGGAGTACTGGGACTATTACGTGTTAAGGGGAATATTGGGTCACTTCTTAACGTTATCTTAAAGTAAGTTTATTTTACTGTAGACGTTATTATAATAGCGCAATATTACTACATAGTAAATAGTTTAACGGATCCTTAGAGGATGGGCGGTCCCAAGCATCCTTTAAGTTACTTGTACTTTATTACAGTTCACTTTAGTCGGTTTACATTATATAAGTATGTATGTCCTGACTCGAGTGTTTTGTATTTTTCTTTACGCTCAGGTCAGCCTGAGTATTCACAACTTAGCTTTGGATTTTCTTTCTGGAGCTAGGAATCACTGGAGATTTGCCTATCTAGTTATTTGTCTATTTCAATTTCAGTTGTTCTGCTTCAGTTCTTATACTACTGAACTTCTGTGTATTTCGGATTTCTATTGTATTTAATTTCAAACTGATATTATGTATTTTGTTTTGAGAGTTTGTTATAGTAGCTTTATGAACTACTATGGTATTTTATTTCCGCCGCGAGTTATTATGATATTTCTGTATCCATGATTCTATGATGTTTTTATTTGCTCCAAATTTTATTACAATCTGTTATTTTGAATTATATGGTGGATTGTTGTCGATTCGAATGGTTCAAAATAGTGGGTCGTTACGCTTAGCATCTTTTCGTGGACGAAAAGTTTTAAGTGAAGGAGATTGTAACCACCCTTGTTTTTACCTATTTTGAATTTTTAAATTTAATGAAATTATTAAACAAACAATGGTTAAAAATAAAAAATTCAATGACTTTGATTTTAAGTTATCGAATATGAACTTGGATAAGATTTTGAAATAAACAATTTCTAGAGATTTAAGTCATAACGAGCATTGAGAATAAATCCTAAGTTTTAAATGACTTTATGATCAATAGTTGGATTAGATGATAATGTTAAATTTATTTGATGCAAATAAAGTAATTGATTGATAATGAAAATTCATTTAAAATCCAATATTGAAATTTATTGAGTATTGAACAAATAAATTGTCTAAATTTGATATTGCAATTATTTGAATAATTGAATTCTGAATTTAGTATGATTGAAAATGATGTTGGAAGTTGATTTAAATTTTATTTAAACAACAATGATGATTATTAACATTTAAAATTGGATTTGAAAGTGAATAATTAGAAATTGGAAATTTTATATTATAATCAAGATGTTAAAATAGCGATCCAACATGCAGTCTCGGAATTCGATGAAACTAGTTCCATTAAATCCGTGATAGTGTATTATTATAGAATTTCAAATTTCATAGCGTTTGGAGTTACCGTTTGGTCGTACGGAATGCAAACATTGAAGTTAATATTGAAAATCTAATATTTTAGTTGGGTTCAAAAAGCTATCTTCCGCTTATGGTCAATTTAGGTGTAACATCCCAAATTTTATTAATTTAAATTAGTAATTTATTTGAATTTTTGGAATTTAATTTGAAATTAATTTGAAAAGAATTTCAAATCAAATAAAATAAGTGTTAATTTGTATGGATAAGATTTCAATTTCATTTGAGTTTAAAATTTGAAATAATAAATGTTTTTAAAGTCATTTGAATTTAAATTATATATATGTGTGTATATATGAGTAGATTTGAATTTGACTTTGAATTTGAATTTAAATTTTTAATAAATGTTTTGGTAAAATATTTTGGATTTAAAACAATATATATGGGTAATTTATTTAATGTATAATTAGTTTAAAATATTTTCTTTTAAATTTTATATTTTTAAATGAAAGGGAAATGCATTTATAAAGTAAGAAAACTAATTTTAAAATATATATATCATTTTTCGCATGCAAAGGACACATGGAGGATTAGTAACATATTAATTAACAAGTGTTTAAATTTTAATAAATGAATTAACAAGTGTAATTCATGAAGGAAGAAATTTACAAGTGTCATCATATTGTTTTTGTAACATCCCGTATTTTTAAGCCATTGAATTTGAACATTTAATTCATTTTAAATGTTGGATATGGATTATAAATTGAATCTTGAAATAAAATAAGCTCTAATTTTTAGTTATAGTAATTCTATTCAATTTCAAATAATTGAGAACAATAATTAAATATTGAATCGGAAATTTAATTGGTAACTGAATAATACTAATTCGAAATTAGAATTGGGACAATTGGTAATCTCGAGTGTAAATGGAGATAAAATTAGATTCTAAAATTTAATCTAGGTCAAAATGGGTTTGATTTTCAATATTGGACCATTGGAAGAAATTAAAAGTTAAAAGATTGAATTTGGGATTTTATGTTAATTTAATAATAGAATTTAATATTATAAAAATGCAAATAATCAATTTTTGATTCGAAATGAGTCAAAATGATTGTAAATGTGCTTATAAATTTCATATGATTTATTATTAAGTTAATAAAATTTTAAAAGTGGAGTTTCAAGTGATTTCGTCAATTTTGGAAATTTGCTCGATTTAATAGACGAGTTTAAATAGCCTTCTGGGGCACAGTCTCGGAATTCGACGAAACCAGTTCCATTGGAACCGTAATAGTTAGTTACTATCGGATTTCAATTTTCGTAGCAAACGGAGTTGTCGTTTTCATTTTAATCAGTTTAATTTGAAATTGATCGTTTAATCTCGTAACTCGCGCATACGATCAAATTAGCTTACGAAACCTGTTCCATTGTGTTCGGAACGCTGAAAAACCTTAGAATCGCCTGTCGAAACGCGTGGATTTGAGTTCATTTGCATAAGTTGTTAAATTGAGATATTTATTAATAAAATAATATTAAAACTATTATATATATACTTAATCTCTTTCCTAAACCCTAAACAACATCAGGCCGCCGCTGTTTATTTATTAATGGCCGAAATTCATTCACATTCAACCTCAGATCGATCAAAATCCATCAAGTTTTAGATGATTCTTCCAACTAGAAAGTCGTGGAGAGCGTTGAGATCCACGATGTGGACGGTCGAGATCGTTTTTCGTGCTCGTACGAGCGGCAGTTCATCAAGGAAGGGCCGGCATTTGAGTTCGTCGTGTTCGAGCTAAAGATGACCGAGCTTGGTCGCATCTTGACCGAGGGTAGAGGGAGCAATGGTCTTCGATGCAGTGGTGGCCGATCGTTGAATAATCGAGGGATGGAGGTGCGATTTCTAGCCCTAGCCGAAGTTTTGGGTTCGGCAATTGCTTGATGCTCGCGTTTGAGAGGGAGACAGAACGTGTGGCTTTGATGTGGGCTGTAGATCTTGCGGCCAGAAATTGTTTTGGGTATAATAAGATTATAATTAAAAGATATTGTTTTAAATTTCAATTCAAACTTCAGAATTTAATAACTCTTCCATACGATATCAGATTCGAACGAAACTGGAAACACCGAAATCGCAGAAGCGCGTACTACGTGATGGCGCAGATCCGGATCCATTCTGGGCAAGTAGAAATTTGGGTTAAATCGGACACCATTCGGTTTAATTTAAATTTCGAACGCTCGCCAAAACTCAAGGTGAGTTATCTCACTCACATCTGGAATGTTTGCTGATTTAAGTAGTTCATATTTAAATAAGTGTGTGATTGGTTGAAATGTTATTTATATCAGCCTGGATTGATATTTATATATGTGATGTGCTAATATTTGTGGATGCAGGGAAAACAGGTTGGAGGGATCCAACTGGATTCCTCACCATGTAGTAATATTTTTATATAGTTGATGATGATACCTGTTTATATTTTGTGATCGATAAATTTTGGAATTAAATTCTATTGTGATATTGTGGTATAAACTTTAAACCCAGAATGTTAATTATAAAGAAAATTGGAGTTTTGATTATCAGAAATTAAATTGGGATTTCAAAAGAAATTAAGAAATTTATAAATAAAGAATTTAAAGGAATATAAAAATTAGAATCTGTTTGGGTGGAAAACTGAAATAAAATTTGTATTGGAATATTGCTGAGTAAATTATGAATCCATAATTAATTATAAATGGAGGAATTGAATTCTAGAGAAATAAAAGATATTGTTAAATAATGAATTTTAAAGAATTAAAATTTGAAATCTATTTAGAATGGAAATTGTAAATTTGTAAAATCTGGAATGATAAACAAAGAGAAATGTTATCAATTGAAAAATGTGTAAGTAAATAATGTTATTAAACCATAAAACTACATTGAAATAATTGACAGAAATTTATAAGAAGGATTTTTGGGATATTTAAGTGGAAATGAGATTCCTTGGGATAACCAAGTTTGAGTTTAAACTGATTTTATAAAAAGAAAGTTTTAAAAATTCAAACTTGTTTGAAGGTGTGTTTGGAAATTATTGTTTTAAATAATTATTAATAATTAGCAATAGTAAATTTTATAAATACCTAAATAATTATTTTTACGAATGGATTTGTTTAAAAGACTAGTTTTGGACTTAAGTCATTTGAAATTAATATTTATCTTATTAAAACACTACTTTTAAATTTAGTTAAATCAAAGTTGATATCTTAATAAATGGGTTTTACTGTACATATTTTTAATCTTATTTTGAGTAAGTAACTAGAAGTGAATTTACGTATTCTAAACTATATTTCAATATAAAATGTTTTTAACTGTTTTCAAACTAAGTTGTTTTGAACTTGGTTATTTCCAATGGGAATATATGGTAAAGGATTTACCTTGTAAAGGAAGAATTTTGGGGAATTGTTTTCAAATGAGTTTTGGAAATTTGGAAAATATATCGTTTAAAGATATTTGAGGCAAATAAATAATATGGAATAGTATTTATTGTGTGATGGATGCTTATGGATGTTTATGAATATAAATTGATAGTTAAATCACCGACTATCAATATTGGACAAATGCGTTGATCGTTTCGAAGAGACCGGGATCGAGATTTATTTCTCGAAAACCACTTCGATCCGATTTGTACGTTTCGTGCGGAAAACGTGTTTCGGAGTCGAAGATGGAGCAGTGAAGTGCAAGGGCTAGTCGCTACTAATCCTGAGGATATTTCCAAAATGGATGTAGTAGGAATAGTGCCTACGGTTCCGTTCGAACCCGGGACGGACTTGTATGGACGTATGCTTGCGAAACATCGTCAGGTGGGCGATGGGCATTCTAAGTGAAACGTTCTAAAGGTAACGCTTAGCCTCAAGCCTCATCAACCGGGAATGACTGAAAATCAGGGGATATGCAACAAGGTTAGGTGGGTCATGCCCAAGCAGGACAAGATATTTCCCCTGTCTAGATGTCCCTTACATCTTTCGGCTTAGTGGGTGGTTGGTCGCGCCAACCACGGGGTGTATCTTGTTCGGGACTGTTCAGTAAGGAATGGTTCCGGCCTTGTGTTGTAGGGCATGAAGGGAGTAGTCCTCGGTACGGTGATCTAGGCCCCGTACTGTGACAGGTGGTACCCCAGTGCCTAGTCATTGTTGGAAATCCATTTTCCCTACGAGCCTTGTACGAGTTTTGTTTGTATTACCCACTTTTGTGGCTAGTAGCTGGAATTTAATAGATGTAACAATTTCGGCTATTTTATAAGTATTTGTAAATAGACCCTATTATAATATCAGAGGATTTCTATAGAAAGTGTTTTAGCTATCGTAAGGTAAAAACCCGACATGTTTATTTGTGGCGTGGTCTTACGAGATGCTTTTATTTTTCAAAGGATTTTTGAAACGTTAATAATCAATTTGGATGCATTATTATCAGCAGGTATTCCAGTCTGACTCGGGTGTTATTTTCATTATAATGCTCGGGTCAGACCGAGTATTATATGTTCAGGACAGGATGCTATGGAGCAGGAGAGGAGTTGGAGTCCGAGATGTATTATATGTACCTATATATATCCGCTGCTGTGATTGTATGATACGTCTGATTTATGATTGTTGATGTATGAGATACTCTGATGATATGATGTATAAGACAGTAATAGATTTCATTTAGTGTAAAGTTCTATATTTACTATTATATTTTATTCCGCTGCGACTGTGAGATTCTGATATCGTTTTAGTTTCTTCTTCTTCTATCTCTTCTTCTTTAACCCTAATGGTTCGTATTTCTGTGCCACTTGAGTTAATAGAGGAGGAATAGTGTTGATTCAAGGGGTACGGATTTGCGGGCCGTCACACTTGGTATCAGAGCGTAGGTTGGCGACCACCTAGGCTTTGGTGGGGAAGTTACTCATTAGATAGAGTCAATAGTACTCTATAATGAGTTGGGTGTAATAATAGCTATGAGAGCGTACTTGTTAGTGCATATAAAATTGTTTTTCTATTGTGTTGACTTATCGGTTGAGTGTTTATGAATTCTGGTCGGTGCGGGAAGTACAACCGTATCGATAGGGGTTTCTAAACTCTTAAACAAGATAAACCGACATAGTATTGTTTTTTTAAAAAGTGGGTAAATGAAGTAATTTTACCCAAAATTATATTTTGACATAAGAGAAAAAAAATTCTGAAATATTATATATGTTTGTTTGTTTAGATGTGGATATCTATAATTAAATAGGAATCTAAAATCTAATCTAAATTTTGAAATGGTTATAACCAAATAAATTCTATAAGTATGAATTATGCAAAAGAAGAATAATTAAATTTGAATTAAATCAGAATTTAATCCCAGAAGTTCTGAAATAATACTTTTAATAGATTGAAAATAAAGGTTTGGAAATTTAAAATCTTGGGAAAGTTTGGGAATGTTTTCCAAAGTTTTGAAGGTAATGATGGAATATTGTTTTGGGAAGTATTTTAAATGGAAAACTGTTTTGAAACAAATTTGGGAGAGTAAGAAGCGTTGAACTCACTTTAGTCGCTGGAAAATAATCCTGATGATGCTGGCCACATCATTAGAATTTATTTCGAGTTTCTAAAGTGACGGATTGCTTCCCTAATACTTGGTTATGGTATTGTTTGGATTGGTTTGGTATAACAGTGTTTTGGACATTTCAAAAATGGGAAATTTGTTTTGGTATAAACAAATTGTTTTGGAAAAAATCCAAAAATTTGATTTGATTGATATACCAAATAAGTATATATTTAATATGTTTCAACATGGTTTTGGAATAAAACCGGGTAAAATGAATTCTGGGAAATTCTAATTAAATAATGCGTAAAGTTGAAATGAACTAACTATTGAACTTATTAAGTGAAATTAATAATAATAAGAAGGAAGAAATGAAAATTTTAGTCTTGGAATTAAAATTTAATTTGAGTAATTGAAAGTGAATAAAATATGTTGAAGTGAGTAGAAAATTTGAATTTAACTTGGATAAGTAAAATAAATTGGACTTAAAATAAAGTTGATTTGAATTAAATTAGGATGTAGTGGACTTTGAGATTTTGGGTTATTGTGAAATGCAGTATACCCTCAAGCTAGTAAGTGTTATGCTTTAGCTGGGGATTATGAATTTAAAATTTTGCAAAGGATTAAGGTGAAGGAAGATTTGTATCATTAAGAATCCAGTGATACATATATAAAATTTGAAGTTGTGATTATAAGATGCAGATGGATTAAGATGAGCTATATAAGCTTTTAAATAAATAAGTTGGAGAACTTATAAAAGAGAAATGGAGTTATAATCACAAATGGGAAATAGTGGGATGGTATGGTGGATTCAAACTTAATCTTAAATGAACTTGAGTTACTAAATAAGTTTTGGATTTGTATATGGAAAATTACAATTGCGAATTTGAAACTGAATTAAATCTAAATGAATTAAAATTAAATTGAATTGGATATGAAGGTGAAATGTAAATTGTTTATAATTGCATAAAGAAATTCATATTCTTAAGTTATTAAGTGTTATAATTTGAACTTGTGATCATAAAATAGAAATGGACTTAACTAAGCAATCTAAACTCTTGAATAGAAGTGAAATTGTAATTCATTGATGGAAAGAGTTGAATAGTGTGGAAAATTCTAAAGTTAACCATTAATGAAATATAAAGTCTAATGAAGCAAAGTGAGAACAAAAATGTCGGTGTTCTTAAGTTAGCCAATAAGTCTTGGACTTAGGTATGGGAAAAATGGAAAATTGTTTGAAAATGAAATTAAAATTAAATTCCAGTTGTGTAATAAATAATATTGAATGGAGTTCAATCCGTATATGAGGGGTAAAAGAAGTAGGATGAATTTAATTTGGCTAAACAAAATTTAAGGAAACTTGAATTAAATTTGGACAAGGATCCAATGGGAAGGAAATTTAATTTAGTTGGAATGATGTTGACTGAAATAAATGCATACTTAACTATATCCAAAATAATTGTTGCAAATGAATTTTGTATAAGCTAAATTATATGGAATGTGTATGGTAATGAAAAGAATTTTGATAGTTTGGTCCAAAATTTGGAAAGTAAATAAAAATCTAGTTGTGGCATGGGATTTAAATTTTTGGTAACAAATAATGAAGTGTGAATGAAAAATGGAATTAAATTATAATAGTAATGATTTGAATTGTAAATAAATTCAAATGAGTGAACTAATTTAAAGTGGTTTCTTTGCTTATAAAATAAGTCTAAAATGGATTTAATAAATAGGCAAAGTGCATTAAAGTTTGTTAATGAATTGGAATTTGATTTGGATGAGAATCAAATGAAATAAAAACATTTGATTTATAAGAAGATAATGGAAATATTGTAAAGAAAGCTTAAGCAAATTAAATAATTGTGATTAAGCTGAATAATGTGGTCTTGGATAAATTTGTTTAGATGCAGAAATTGAAATGCAAATGAAGAGAATTTTAATTAATTATTGTAATGGAGTAAGCAAGTATGAATTAAAGTTGGATGAGTTGTAAATAATATGGAATGTGATGTTATTAATTTAAACTTAAGCTGAATGTTTAAGCTAGTGGGATTAAAATTTGTAAACGGTTTGATTTGGTAAGAATCAGTTAAGATGGAAATAAATTGAGATGTTAAGGAATTGTAATCATTTAAGAGAATGATGAGATGGTTATTTTAAGCTTATGAAAATAGCTTTAAATGAAATTTGTTTGCAAAACAAAATTTGGATGCAAGCAAATGACTTTTAAAATTGTAATTGTGAGAAAGACAGGATACATGAGTTGTAAATAAGATGGAATGATAAAAGTAAACTTAAGTTGAATAATGGATTTGAAATATGGAAATCAAGACTTGGTTTTAATAATAATAATAATAATAAGAACAATAATAAAATAATAAAAATAAACTTAAGATGAATAATAAATTTGAAAGGTGAGAATAAGGATTGATTTAATAGTTGAAACGGAATAAGCATGTTTGGATTATGAACCATGCAGAATGGAATAAAATTAATATAAATTAAACTAGAATTAGTTGTAAATGGTTATAAACTTAAGTGGCAATTGTTTTGCTTGAATGGCATGAAAATTTACATGTATTCGGAATTGAGTTGTTTAAAAAGCAATTGAAATTGATTTTGTATGAATTTATGTGGATTAGAATCTAATTCAAAGAGTTTTATATGAATGCAAGTAAATTGGTTTAAAAGAGCAAATGGAATTGATGTTAAATCAATTGGAATAAATTGACATTGTAATAAGTAATGTTTACATATGAATAGTAATGGGTCATAACAGAAATTTGTTATAAAGGTGGTTAGCATGCATAATTATGAAATTGCTTGGTTTGGTTACGGAATAGATATGTTTGGCTTGCATTTATATAGGAAATGTTATTAAAATGCTCATATCTTTGAAAACTAACGTGTTTGTTGAGTATAGTACAGGTGCGGGAGGCGTTCGAGAGAGTTGGAGCGCATATATGCTAAATATTAGCCGCTCGCTATTAAATTTGCTAAAAAGGTACGCCTACGCAAATAAAATTGGGAAATGATATATATTTTGTGATATATTTTGGTTTCCGACCGTGTGGGTCGATGTATATATATTTATTTGTATCGCGATATCGCGAAAGCTCCTCCGTACAGGGGAGACTCTGCCAAAATTTTCCGGAAATTTTGGGAGTTAGAAAATTTTTGGGATTTGGGAAAAAGTTAAGTAACTTGGGAAGTTATAAGTTAAAATTTAAGCTTTAGAGTTAATAAAGCGAATGGGTTTGAAATTGAGCTAAAGGTTTTGGAAAGTGTATATAAGTTGTAACTAAAGAAGTTTGGATTAAGTTAAGAGTGTAGGAACATTCTTCTACCTTAGCAGATTTCGGGGACGAAATTTTATAAGGGGGGAGGAATGTAACATCCCGTATTTTTAAGCCATTGAATTTGAACATTTAATTCATTTTAAATGTTGGATATGGATTATAAATTGAATCTTGAAATAAAATAAGCTCTAATTTTTAGTTGTAGTAATTCTATTCAATTTCAAATAATTGATAACAATAATTAAATATTGAATCGGAAATTTAATTGGTAACTGAATAATACTAATTCGAAATTAGAATTGGGACAATTGGTAATCTCGAGTGTAAATGGAGATAAAATTAGATTCTAAAATTTAATCTAGGTCTAATTGGGTTTGATTTTTAATATTGGACCATTGGAAGAAATTAAAAGTTAAAAGATTGAATTTGGGATTTTATGTTAATTTAATAATAGAATTTAATATTATAAAAATGCAAATAATCAAATTTTGATTCAAAATGAGTCAAAATGATTGTAAATGTGCTTATAAATTTCATATGATTTATTATTAAGTTAATAAAATTTTAAAAGTGGAGTTTCAAGTGATTTCGTCAATTTAGGAAATTTGCTCGATTTAATAGACGAGTTTAAATAGCCTTCTGGGGCACAGTCTCAGAATTCGACGAAACCAGTTCCATTGGATCCGTAATAGTTAGTTACTATCGGATTTCAATTTTCGTAGCAAACGGAGTTGTCGTTTGACCCTGGCAGCTCGAAACGCATCGAAATCATTTTAATTGGTTTAATTTGAAATTGATCGTTTAATCTCGTAACTCGCACATACGATCAAATTAGCTTACGAAACCTGTTCCATTGTGTTCGGAACGCTGAAAAACCTTAGAATCGCCTGTCGGAACGCGTAGATTTGAGTTCATTTGCATAAGTTGTTAAATTGAGATATTTATTAATAAAATAATATTAAAACTATTATATATATACTTAATCTCTTTCCTAAACCCTAAACAACATCTGGCCGCCGCTGTTTATTTATTAATGGCCGAAATTCATTCACATTCAACCTCAGATCGATCAAAATCCATCAAGTTTTAGATGATTCTTCCAACTAGAAAGTCGTGGAGAGCGTTGAGATCCACGATGTGGACGGTCGAGATCGTTTTTCGTGCTTCGTACGAGCGGCAGTTCATCAAGGAAGGGCCGGCGTTTGAGTTCGTCGTGTTCGAGCTAAAGATGACCGAGCTTGGTCGCATCTTGACCGAGGGTAGAGGGAGCAATGGTCTTCGATGCAGTGGTGGCCGATCGTTGAATAATCGAGGGATGGAGGTGCGATTTCTAGCCCTAGCCGAAGTTTTGGGTTTGGCAATTGCCTGATGCTCGCGTTTGAGAGGGAGATAGAACGTGTGGCTTTGATGTGGGCTGTAGATCTTGTGGCCAGAAATTGTTTTGGGTATAATAAGATTATAATTAAAAGATATTGTTTTAAATTTCAATTCAAACTTCAGAATTTAATAACTCTTCCATACGATATCAGATTCGAACGAAACTGGAAACACCGAAATCGTAGAAGCGCGTACTACGTGGTGGCGCAGATCCGGATCCATTCCAGGCAAGTAGAAATTTGGGTTAAATCGGACACCATTCGGTTTAATTTAAATTTCGAACGCTCGCCAAAACTCAAGGTGAGTTATCTCACTCACATCTGGAATGTTAGCTGATTTAAGTAGTTCATATTTAAATAAGTGTGTGATTGGTTGAAATGTTATTTATATCAGCCTGGATTGATATTTATATATGTGATGTGCTAATATTTGTGGATGCAGGGAAAACAGGTTGGCGGGATCCAACTGGATTGCTCACCATGTAGTAATATTTTTATATAGTTGATGAGATACCTGTTTATATTTTGCGATTGATAAATTTTGGAATTAAATTGTATTGTGATATTGTGGTATAAACTTTAAACCCAGAATGTTAATTATAAAGAAAATTGGAGTTTTGATTATCAGAAATTAAATTGGGATTTCAAAAGAAATTAAGAAATTTATAAATAAAGAATTTAAAGGAATATAAAAATTAGAATCTGTTTGGGTGGAAAACTGAAATAAAATTTGTATTGGAATATTGCTGAGTAAATTATGAATCCATAATTAATTATAAATGGAGGAATTGAATTCTAGAGAAATAAAAGATATTGTTAAATAATGAATTTTAAAGAATTAAAATTTGAAATCTATTTAGAATGGAAATTGTAAATTTGTAAAATCTGGAATGATAAACAAAGAGAAATGTTATCAATTGAAAAATGTGTAAGTAAATTATGTTATTAAACCATAAAACTACATCGAAATAATTGACAGAAATTTATAAGAAGGATTTTTGGGATATTTAAGTGGAAATGAGATTCCTTGGGATAACCAAGTTCGAGTTTAAACTGATTTTATAAAAAGAAAGTTTTAAAAATTCAAACTTGTTTAAAGGTGTGTTTGGAAATTATTGTTTTAAATAATTATTAATAATTAGCAATAGTAAATTTTATAAATACCTAAATAATTATTTTTACGAATGGATTTGTTTAAAAGACTAGTTTTGGACTTAAGTCATTTGAAATTAATATTTATCTTATTAAAACACTACTTTTAAATTTAGTTAAATCAAAGTTGATATCTTAATAAATGGGTTTTATTGTACATATTTTTAATCTTATTTTGAGTAAGTAACTAGAAGTGAATTTACGTATTTTAAAGTATATTTCAATATAAAATGTTTTTAACTGTTTTCAAACTAAGTTGTTTTGAACTTGGTTATTTCCAATGGGAATATATGGTAAAGGATTTACCTTGTAAAGGAAGAATTTTGGGGAATTGTTTTCAAATGAGTTTTGGAAATTTGGAAAATATATCTTTTAAAGATATTTGAGGAAAATAAATAATATGGAATAGTATTTATTGTGTGATGGATGCTTATGGATGTTTATGAATATAAATTGATAGTTAAATCACCGACTATCAATATTGGACAAATGCGTTGATCGTTTCGAAGAGACCGGGATCGAGATTTATTTCTCGAAAACCACTTCGATCCGGTTTGTACGTTTCGTGCGGAAAACATGTTTCGGAGTCGAAGATGGAGCAGTGAAGTGCAAGGGCTAGTCGCTACTAATCCTGAGGATATTTCCAAAATGGATGTAGTAGGAATAGTGCCTTCGGTTCCGTTCGAACCCGGGACGGACTTGTGTGGACGAATGCTTGCGAAACATCGTCAAGTGGGCGATGGGCATTCTAAGTGAAATGTTCTAAAGGTAACGCTTAGCCTCAAGCCTCATCAACCGGGAATGACTGAAAATCAGGGGATATGCAGCAAGGTTAGGTGGGTCATGCCCAAGCAGGACAAGATATTTCCCCTGTCTAGATGTCCCTTATATCTTTTGGCTTAGTGGGTGGTTGGTCGCGCCAACCACGGGGTGTATCTTGTTCGGGACTGTTCAGTAAGGAATGGTTCCGGCCTTGTGTTGCAGGGGATGAAGGGAGTAGTCCTCGGTACGGTGATCTAGGCCCCGTACTGTGACAGGTGGTACCCCAGTGCCTAGTCATTGTTGGAAATCAATTTTCCCTACGAGCCTTGTACGAGTTTTATTTGTATTACCCACTTTTGTGGCTAGTAGCTGGAATTTAATAGATGTAACAATTTCGGCTATTTTATAAGTATTTGTAAATAGACCCTATTATAATATCAGAGGATTTCTATAGAAAGTGTTTTAGCTATCGTAAGGTAAAAACCCGGCATGTTTATTTGTGGCGTGGTCTTACGGGATGCTTTTATTTTTCAAAGGATTTTTGAAACGTTAATAATCAATTTGGATGCATTATTATCAGCTGGTATTCCAGACTGACTCGGGTGTTATTTTCATTATAATGCTCGGGTGAGACCGAGTATTATATGTTCAGGACAGGATGCTATGGAGCAGGAGAGGAGCTGGAGTCCGGGATGTATTATATGTACCTATATATATCCGCTGCTGTGATTGGATGATACGTCTGATTTATGATTGTTGATGTATGAGATACTCTGATGATATGATGTATAAGACAGTAATAGATTTCATTTAGTGTAAAGTTCTATATTTACTATTATATTTTATTCCGCTGCGACTGTGAGATTCTGATATTGTTTTAGTTTCTTCTTCTTCTGTCTCTTCTTCTTTAACCCTAATGGTTCGTATTTCTGTGCCACTTGAGTTAATAGAGGAGGAATAGTGTTGATTCAAGGGGTACGGATTTGCGGGCCGTCACAGTTTTCATTTTTTAATAAAATTTATAAAAAGAAAATAGAAACTATATAACATCTTAAAAAATTTAGAAAAAGAAAATAGAAACTATATAACATCTTAAACCCCATCTTTTTCATTTCTTTTATTCACCTTCAAGACTTAAGCAAATCTGAGAAAACAGATCAGAAAATTTATCAAAACAAACTCAACTTTTTTCAAATTTTAAACAAGCAAGGATTTCAACTTCAACCTCAAGAAAAATTTAAAGCCTGGAGTTATATCAAGAAGTAAAACAAAAATCTGAAGAAAACAGAGATTCAAGCTCAAGGTCTATAAACAAATAGCAAGCAAATTATCAATTCAATAATCAACATCAAAATATCCAGTTCATGATCGAAAGACTCGGTACAATCAATCGAGAAATAGAAGATCACAACCAGGCTAAACTTAGAAAAAAAAAAAGAAATCAATCTATCAAGCTACTGTCTCAAAGCTAAAGGTGAGTAAACTTTGAAATTCTGGAATTCAAATCTGTGTTTGAGATCATGCTTGAAGTTAAGTTGGTTGCATGTACATAAAATTTATGTAGATGTGTTTATATCCCTTGTGCACATTGATATACGTGGATATTTAACCCTGTTTTCTGGTTCCAGGTTTTCAGAAAACCTATCAAAATTCCCAAAATCTCTATTTCAGTTATTGTTAGGATGAAATGTTAAAACAAAAAGTGTACAAATTTATCAAAACTTTATTTTACAAATATTTTTAAGTATTAAAATAAATGGTTTTGCTGGAAAAAATAAAAACACAGTAGAACATAAAATTTATTAAAATTCATTTGATTAAAATTTAGGATTTGATTTCATAATCCTATTCATCTTCAAGAACTATGATTTTTTTTTAAAAATTATGGATTTTTAACTTGTGAAATTTCGAGCAAATTCTAGTTGAACGCAAAACAAACTCGGGGCAACCCATGTCGATTGAAGAAGAATTAGACTTCGGGGTTGTGGCCGGGGATAGCTGGATGATGGTTGAACTCGAGAAAAATGCGAGGTGAATTTATAGATCATCGTGGTGATTTATTTCTGACGATCTAGGGTTTAAACCCATATCTGCTCATGGTAGGAAATGGGTAGTACTACGTCGTCGTTTGTCGACCGGAGTCGATCGCACCAATGCGAATGGAAGAATTAGACGTCGATGAGGTTCGGGTTGCGATCGTGTGGCCTCTAGTGGCCTGAGATGGCAAGGCGAGAGGGTTTTCCGATGATTAAGTCTAATTTCAGTTGGGGGTAAATTGCTCGATCGCGATTTAGTCAATGTTTTGGACATCTGGGTGTTTGTAGGGTTCGTAGAGATCATCGTCGATACGTCGATGATAGTAGCTTCGATCGAAATTGGTTGGAAGGGCCGTGCATGTGCACCGTGTTGATGGGTATCAGGAAATTGGGTTGGGGGAAGAAGCATCAGTGACTTGAAGTTGCCTTCGGGAAGCTCGCATACTGGCTTGAGTCCTAGCTCGAGTAAATTAGTGTATGCGTCGGGGGTTTAATACTTAAACAAATTCTAAGTTGGAAAAAAAATTGCACACGGGTAAGTTTTGAGGGAAACTCGAAGCAAATGGAGATTGGCCCGGGGTGACACTCGAGTGAGCCTCGGGTGCTAAGATTTCCAGTTTAAAAAAAAATGATGATTGTTTACTAAGTCGAAATGTGTACTTTGAAGGTTTTGAAATAATTTTTTTTTAAATTAATTAAGTTTAACATTTTTTTAAACTTATATTTAAAAAAAAGTTTATTTTAAAATAAAACTTAACAAAGTAATTAAGGAATTTATAAAATGTTTTAAATTGTTAACTTAAAAGTAAGTTAATTATATTGTTAATGATCGTTAAATAATTAATGATTTAAAATTACTTAATAATTAATGAATAATTAATTAAAGAATAATTAATTATTAATTAGGGTTAATTGATTTGTAACTAGTAATTAATTAATTAAGAATTAATTAATGAATAATTAATTTAAAAAAATTAATTAATAAAAACAAATAAGGTTTGATTAATTAATAATTAAGGATTAAATTAACTAATTTAATTAATTAAGGAATGATTAATTAATAAAAATAATTAGGATTTAATTAATTATCAATTAGCATTAATTGATTAAGATAATTAATTAAGGAATAATTAATTAAAAATAATAATTAAGGTTTAATTAATTAGGAATTAAGGATTAAATTAATTAAGGTAATTAATTAATGAATAATTAATTTAAAAAAATTAATTAATAAAAACAAATAAGGTTTGATTAATTAATAATTAAGGATTAAATTAACTAATGTAATTAATTAAGGAATGATTAATTAATAAAAATAATTAGGATTTAATTAATTATCAATTAGCATTAATTGATTAAGATAATTAATTAAGGAATAATTAATTAACAAAAATAATTAAGGTTTAATTAATTAAGAATTAAGGATTAAATTAATTAAGGTAATTAATTAATGAATAATTAATTAATAAAAATAAATAAGATTTAATTAATTAACAATTAAGCATTAATTGATTAAGATAATTAATTAAGGAATAATTAATTAATACAAATAATTAAGGTTTAATTAATTAATAATTAAGGATTAAATTAATTAAGGTAATTAATTAACTAATAATTAATTAATAAAATAATTATGATTTAATTAATTAACAATTAAGTTAATATAATTAATTGAGGAATAATTAATTAATGAAGGAAATTAAGATTAGTTAATTTATAATTGAGGATAATTAATCATTGATTAAAGATTCTTAACGAAAGTAATTATGTGGTTAATTAATTTTAATCACTCGATTAATTCATCTTAATTGAAGATGATTGATTATTATTGAATATTGTGTATTGGATTGATATCTCTGATATGTGATTGTGATGTTATGTAATAATGAATTGCTTTGTGTGGAGATGTGATATCTGCGATGAACATTTTTCTATGTGAATGTGAAAACCCAATGGCCCGTAAACGACATTTGAACTTCGATGCGACAAGGAGTCGGATTCCGGTTGGTTATCGAAACCCACATCGAACCTTGAAAGTGAATCTTTGTGAATGATATATCCACGTGTTTAAAATTAAAAGCTCACTATTCGGTTTAGCCGGGAGAGGACTTTGTGTCATGTAATCCATTCCAAATAGTGATACGATGAAATGGATAGCATTTGAAGACGGTGGTGAAGACTGGGTGTCTTCGAGAATGATAGGATAACCTATGAATGACTCTATACTGAATTGCTCCGGTGTAGAGATCTCCATATGTGATGGGGAGTCTGATTAGGATTGTGGATACCCGGATTGCAAGGGCTTCTTCCTTTATTGAACGAAATGCCTTCGGTTCTATTCAAACCCGAAACAGACTTGTATGGTTGTATGTTAGACATTACACTTTGAGATATAAAGTAGATTTCTTTCAAATACATTTTTGTTGGTGGCGGAGAATTTATTCTCTTAGCTTAACACCATTCTCTGAGACGTACAAACTCAGAGGTTATGTAGTTGAAGATTATCAGCGATATACTCCCAATTTGGTAGTGTGGCATGCTGAGTGCTGATGTGTGTTGCCGATCATTTGTTGATCATTTGTTGATCAACGCAAGGCTTTTGTGTAAAGCATAGCTTTATGGACGAGACCTCATCGGACCTCACACCCCGAAAATGGTCGAAACAGGAAAGATGCGGCAAGGTTATGAGGGTCGCGCCCTTTAAGGTATGTCTATTTCCTTCTAGAAAAGGGTGCTATCATCGTATGGAGCCCTGATACTTAACCTATGTGGTTGCTGCAATTCACTACTGTGTGGTTGTTGCTTTGTGGTTGAGGGCCCTCAGATAAAGGTCGCAAACGACCGAGGGATAGCATACTCTTGTAGCAGCTACCTAGTTACAGGGGTAACCCAGCCTTTTGTTGGTAGAGAGCTGGTTAAGTTCTCAGGACGTCCCTCCAGAGACGTACCCATGTGGCATATATAGGAAGTTCCTTAGCCTGACCATTTGTTGAAAATCCAATCACCAATACGCGCCTTGTACGGTTTTAGTTGCATAACCTGCCATTTACTTATGGTGGCGCCCTACTGTTTAGATGGTGGCATAGTAAGCATAGTACGAAATGTCTATACTAGCTAAGATTAATATTATACTTTTAAAATGATTTCTACACTATGAACTAGTAATAGTACCAAAGAATTTTCTCGTATCAAGCATGTTTGACCATCATAAGAAGAAAGCTCCTCCAATTGTGCGATTGCATTGTGTGTGTGGCGGAAGATCTTATGGTAGTTTCATTTTCCAAAGGCATATCGATTTTCTTTTATAAATTGTTTTTGTAAAAACAACTATTTTGTTTATTCATACCAGTCCCACGACTGACGCGGAGTTCATTGTTCCCTTCCTAAACTCTGGATGCCTATAATTTTCACACGAGCAGCCTAGAAATAGGATATTCGTGTTTTGGAGCTGGCTTGGAATCTTTTGAAGTCTTTTGGTTTGGAAGCTATCAGATTTTGGAAGCTTTTCTTTGGACACCTTTTTTGAAGTGTTTGGAGTTTTGATGACCTTATCGAAGTAGGGGTATGTTGGAACCTTTTGAACACTCTATTGTGGTTCCGCTGTGAAGATATTAATATTCTGTTGTTATATCAAGTGTAGCACTCTGAAGTTAGTGATAATTGTTGTAATCAAATATTGTGACGTTGTATCTGCATGTTGACCAATGATATTCATTTTGTTTCCGCTGTTTATATTCATCTAATGTTGTTATAAGCTCCATTCGAACTGGAGTTCGACGTTTGGATCTCCAGCAGTCGAATACAAGTGAGGTATTTGATGTCGATTTTCGAACGCTGGATTTCGAGCCGTGACATTAGGCCACAAAACATGTTCCATTGTGTTCAGAATAGGGGTAAAACATTATAAACGCCAAGTGGCACACTTCGTATGGAGTTCGTCCGGGAAAAGTTTAAAATAGTAATAAAATAATGTGTATATCCGTATATATACATGTATCCTTAGCCAAACCCTAGCAAAACAGCGCAGCGCCGTTCATAAAAACAATGGCCATTATTGCTCGATTCTTCCTCCCTTGTTATATCCTCATCCATCGACTTCTAGGCCACAACTCCTAAATGAATATTCTCGAGCTATGTGAGATCTTTCTATCCATACGGCTAAGACCTGAATTGGAGCTTCATAGTGGCCAGATTCTGCTTGCCTTGGGCCGACGTTCGTGCACGAGATATGAGACGATGGCGAAGCTAGGGGGTGCGGTTTGTAGCCATAGGTGAGGTGGAGCTGTGGCCTTTGAGCGGCATTGTCTGATCGTTGCAAAGACGATCAAAGGAGGGCAGCGTTCGAAGGATTGTAGCATGAGTTTTGGGTCGTTGCATGCATAGCCTACTGGAACAAACTAAGAGGGAAGGTATCAAGATGCGGCCCAGGTCTCTGGAAGCAATGGCTGGGATTTGTTAGGATATTTATTAAACTAATTTATAAATTAAACAATAGGTTAATTCATGTGAACTTTAAAAATGAATATGGAAACATTTTCCATACATCCTTAATAACTTTCATAATTCACCGAAAATCTTATAGATACAAAACATATAAATTTCATCCTTATTTTTAAACGTGGCCTATTTTTTTCCCAAACTACCCTTAAATGTCATCCTAAAACCCTAAACCCACGCTTTTTTTATCGTTCGACCTTTATTCCACTTGAAATCACATTTTCTTCTACAAAATCCGAGAAACCTACAAAATCAAACAGCAAAACAACCAAAATCAAGTAGAAATCTGACGTTTTCAAAATCAAACAAGGCAAAATGGGAAGATCTAAGGTGATATATCTCAATTTCAAGAGTATTTGATTTATATTACACCTTTTTCAATCGATGCATCTTAGGGTTTTTTGCAAGTGATTTAGAGATTTTCGAGTTAGCCGTGCTTGTAATGGATCTTGTTTGATCATAACACAGAGAAAATTGAGAATGCGGGCGATAAACTAGAAAACTTCCTCTAATTACTGCAAATCTTGTTAAAAATTGTTCAAAAAACTGTTTGCTCTCTGCAAATTTCAAAGCGGATGTTATTAATGTGTTTATGCACATTTTTAAGCAATATATTCGATCAATTTCATTATTTTCCTGCATTCACAATAATTACAAATCTAACAACAAATATCATACTAATGTCAATTAGTCACAATTATTGCAGACAAATATGCAACTATGTTGAAATTTTTTGAATAGCTCTGCAACATTTATGTATAAACGAAATTTAGTAAAAATTACTGACAATATCACATATTGATGCAATAATTCACTTTTATTGCTTACTTTTCAGTAATAAAGCGGTTAAACAGATTAAACTTACTTTTATGTGTTATTTTTTGAATAGTTTAATGTCAATTATTCATAATTATTGTAGACAGATATACAGCTATACTAAACACTGTTGAATATCTTTGCAATATTTATGTATGAATAAAAATAAGAATTACTGACAATATCAATATGGTTGCAACAATTCAATTTAATTTCTTATTTTCTGGTAAGAATTCAGTTAAATAGAGTAATCTCATTTTTTATATGCTATTTTTTGAATAATTTCATTGAAGTTTCAATCTATTTTGAAAAAAGTAAAGAAAAATCTGATAATATTTATAATTACAAATGCCATATTTTAAAGTTTACAATTATTCAAATTGTTGCTGAAAAATAAGCAATTAGTTTTTAAAACTGCTGAAATATATGCAACTACAACATATACAAGAAAAGTTTTGTATAAGTTAACAATTTTTTCAATAGTTTCATTCGATTGCCAATCTATTTGGCAAAAGTGAAGAAAATTTCCATATCACACTTATTTAAATAATTGATGAAAAATAAGCAATTATTTTTTAAAACTACTGAAATATATGCAATAATTCCACATACATGAAAATTTGCATATACCATAAAATTTGCTGAACAAACGACAATTATTTAAGACAAGTGCATACATTTCTATTTTTCGACATATCTATTATAACTGCAAGTATTTAACATCACCTATAATATTATTGGATTGTATATATTTATTTAATAATTTTAATGTACTTTTATAGAAAAACACAAAAAAAGAAATAAAAGAAGGAAAAAAAGTAATTCTGGAAACATCACTCGTTCCCATTGAACAACAATCTGGATCAAATATTTTACTGAAAAAAGAAAAACAATCAGTGAAGAGAAAATCACTTCAAGGGAAGACAACTATAGAAATAATTTGAGGCCTTTCATCGATGTCTTTAGCAGGATTAAGAACGAAGAATTGCCGAAAGTATCACATACAAAATATCTTCAAAATTTACCTTTCTACAAATTCATTCATATGATCTATGTTGGAATTATACCAACAAAAGGAAAACATAAAAAAATATACAACTATAGACATAATTATCGAAGCCTATAGAAAGAACTTGAACTGCTTTCAATTTGGAGATATGTTGCTAACATTCATGGAGAATGATATAAGCCAGTTACTAGCAATTTCTATAGATGGCCAGCTAATCAAAACTTCTGGCCACATGAAAAAAGAGGGCACAAGCAATGTTCAGTTTACATCATTCATCAACAGACACTTTGAAGGGGAGACAAGTGTCAACAAAAAAACAAAGAAAGGGAGTTGTTTACAACAATAAAAGGAATGTCAAAAGAAGAAAAAGAAGATATGGCAAAGCTTTTGCAACTACATTTGGTTGCAACATTCTTAATATCAAATCCAAACTCAACTATATCTTGGAATATGATTCCATATTGTGTTTTGTGAAAATAAAATGCGGCAGATATCTTGGCCAAAAACGATTCGCGAACATTTGATGAATCAAATTGAAAAATATAGTGACACACAAGGAAAATAAATGCTTGCGTTACATTTTTATTGGTATTAAATTTTCGTTTAATTAGATAAATATCCTATTAATTAATAATATATTCTAATACTAATTGTCTTTTTTGCAATGGTGGATCTATGAGAAAACACAAATTTTGAAATCTGCTAAAGTGCAATCAAACAACTCATATCCCTTGGCTGGAAAATAGGATATATCAAAACTAATGCCGATAATGTTAATGACCATAGAGTACAACATAGTAAGTATAACTACAATTTAATTTGCAGAATTGTTAAGTTACATTACAAAAATAGCCAGTGCTCTAATTTTTTGCAAACTTATCCGAAATAATTAACAGTAGTTGTAGATATATCTGTAGTTATTAGTAGTAGCTGAGCCTTTAGGTGCCAATTATACAGTACAAATGATGACTTATCTGCAGTTATTATAAACAATTGCATATTTATCTGCAGTTGTAAATAGGAAAACTGAACACGGGGCAACGAATATTTACAATAATTGAAGTTATATCTACAATGTTGCATATTACTTGCAGATTTTTCTGCCGTTATTAAAATATTTATGGACATACATGCTAATCATAATTAAAATTATACACATTTTTGCAGTTATTAACAATTATTACATAATTATATTCAAATATTCTAAAGCTTCAATTTTGACTCAATTCTTTATTTCACGATTTCAAGGAAAAGAACTAAAATTGCTGAAAGATGCAGTCGAAAAAGATAAAGAATATGAAGCATTATACAAGAAAAGAGAAGAAAAAATACAAAGAAATAAAAAAGAAAACTTGAATTGGACAACCGAAAACTTCAAGCCGAAAATACGCTGCTAAGAAAGCAATTGAGACAATATGTGGAAATATCATCATCCACACAATCTGAGAACGTAGAGCTACCAATAAAAGAAATAAATTGTAGCAAACTGAACTCCATAGATGAAAATGAAACATAAGAAAATAAAGAAATTGAAGAAAATAAAGAAAGTGAAGAAAATGAAGAAAGCGAAGATAATGAAACAGAAGAGAATTCTTCATTTGGTAATACTTTGAATAATATATTGTTTTTCAACAAGAATGCAAAAATTTAAAATATTTGACGATATGTGACGACCCGGAATTTTAGGAATATTAATTTAATAATCTATATTAATAATTAATTTGATTTGATAATTTTTCTTTATAATTTTAATTTAAAATGATAAATTTAATCTTTTAATGGTTAATAAAAATCTAATCTGGCAATATTGATCAATATCTTTCTATCAATTTAAAATGGATAAGATTTATCTTTCAAAGCTAATAAAATTTTATTCTATTTATAATATATATATATACTTTTTATATATTGTGAATAGAAGATCTTTTGTTTAAATAAAAGATTGTATTTTCAAATTGTATTATATATATAACTATATGTTATAATTTGGAATTGTTTTGAAATTTAATTTAATCTATTGATAATTTATATATGTATGAATTGTAATTTAAAGTTTTGTTTTAAAATTTATATTTTTCAAAAGTTAATTTAAGATTAATTCAATTGTTTTCTAAATATAAGATAATAGTTTATTTTTAATATGATAGTTTAAAAAAGGGTTTAATCAAAGTTTTATTTTTGTTTTCTTTAAAAATACTTAAATTAAAATGGTTATAAATGTATATATATAAATATTTTAGATTTTTAAATTACATATATAAGAATTTATTTGTATTATAACTAGTTTTATAATATTTTCTTTAAAGATTAAACTTATATATTCATACATAAGTATTTATTAATAAAGTAAATTAAATAAGTAAGCTTAGATTATCTTTTAAAGTAAATGAAAATTTAATTAAAAATACTTAAAAAAATACATGTGTTGTTATCTTAAGTTATCTAAATAACATTTGTAAAGCAATTAAGTTATATTTGTGACAAGTGTTAGTTAAAGTTTTACAAGTGTCTTAAATTAAAAATTTAGTTTCTTTAATTTTTATTAAATCATAACTAAGTTATAAAACATATCTTTCTTCTTTTTCAACCTATTTTCTATTTTCAACTGAACAAAAAAATTAATGGCAAACCTGAAACCATTTTTCAAAAACATGAAAATTTAAACTAAAAGCAAATGCTACCTGAAACCTGAAATTCAAAATTGCAATAAAAGTTCTTCATACCTACTTCAACCTGCAATTCAAATGGAACCAAGATTAGCTCAGCAAGTCGACGACAGTTCCACATCAATTTGAAGCATGCATTCAATTTCTTCAGCAAAGCAAAATCACAGTTTTTTTTAGATTAAAGATTTCAAAGCCTGGGAAAAGAAGAATTTAAAAACTGCTCTGCCTCTTCAAAGAAAAATGAGTAAATTTCTTTAAAAACAGTTTGATCTGTTTTTTTTAACTACCATGCATGTGATGATCTGTGATTTGAGTTTGGTGATTGCATGAAATTCTTTTCAGTATTTATATTATTGTATTTATAAGATCTGTATATATGTGTAATAGGTCTATATATATATGAAAACTCTGTTTTCTGTTTTTTTAGACCAGAATTCTTTTCAAAAATTCAAATCTCCCACTATCACCATTATTTGATTTCGATGATTAAATGAAAATTGTATGTTAATGTTAGATAGTAATTTTAAAAATGGTAAAACACAATGAAACTAAAATTTTGTAAAAATCAACTGCCTTAAATTCTAATTTGAACTACATGCATGTAATCATGATGGAAAAACGTGAATTTTGATATGCATTTTGTAATTTTTAGTTGAGAAATTCTTGTGAATTCTATGTTGGTTCGAATTTGGGGTTTTGTGTGATTGCCGATTAACGATACGACATTGTTGTTCGATTTTTGGTGTGGATGTGGTTCGATTGATGGTGAGCATGGGAAAAATGTTCATGGATTTTTCCAATGGCCATGGTGATCTGATTAGAATGAAATAGGGTTTAAGCTTGAATTTGGCTGGGTTTGACTTTCGTGTCATTTGCGACGTGGGTGATGGACTGAAGACGTTCGCATTAGGAGGAATGGATGCTCGGGGTCAAGATGGTTCTATGGTAAGGTCGGCGAAGTTCGACGACGTCATGGTGGTTGGCCGTGGGGGGTTTTATGGAGGTGATTTGCTGTAGTTTTTCGATCGAGGATCGAAATTTTGTTTCGATGTGGGATTTTGGATTTTTGGTTGAGGGAAGGCAAGACATGGTCGCCGCCGACTTAGAGATGGCTGGAGGAAGGTTCGACGTCGTTTCGATCGCTGTGCAATGTGCACACATGAATATCATTTCAGGTAGAAGTTTGGAGTTTGGGGAAGATGAGTTGAAACTCGGGTTTGCTCTCGTGTTTTTCGTAGTGGCAACTCGAAGTAGAAGGGTGCTGCGTTTGCTTCGGGGCAGGCTCGTTTGATTTGGGGTTCAAACTCGAGTTTTAGGGTGATGCTTTGTAGTTAAGTTTTGTATAATGATATAAGTTGCGAAATTAACTTGTTATTGAAATAAATAGAATCAAGCTTTAAATTATAAACAAGTTTTATAAAATAAACAAAAATACAAAGTTAAAACTTGTTGTTTAAAAATAAATGCAAATCAAATTTTTAAAAAGTGATAATTGAATTTATTTTTAAATTTAAAAGTTTAAGATGATTTCTTTTGTAAGTAATTATCTTAATTAAATTTTGAAATTCAATTTAAAAGAGTGTTTTGAATTTAAATATTCAATCAAAGTTTTAAGTAAAATTTTAAAGTAATGATTTAGAAACAAAGTTTCAATTTATATTGGAAATGAATAAGTTTAAATTAGATAACTAAAGTGTTTTAAAATTTCAAACTGATTTCTAAATGCATTATTTTCAAATAAGGTTAATGTTAAAATTTTGAAAACCAAATAGAATAATTTGTCTTCAAGTTATTAAGATTTGATTAATTCAGATAATTTATTTAAGAACATAAATAATGTTAAATTATTTTGATATGAACTTTAGAATACTTAATTATTAAGATTTGTTAATAAGTAAAGAACTAATTAAGATAAATGCTTTTCTTAAATTAGAATTTTTAAATATAAGAAGTTAACTAATTATTTAATTAATTTTAAATTATTAATTAATTGTTTGTTCAATTTTAAATAATCGCTTGATTTTGAATTAATTAAGTGTAATTACTAAATGAAGTAATTAATGGTGAATTTTTGAATATAATTAAGTAAAGGAAATTACTCATGGAAGTAATTAATGGAAAACTACTCATGGGAGTAATTAAATGGAAGTGATTAATGGATAACACTTGATGTTATTAATTAAGGAATTGATTAATATAATTGTTTTGAGTTAATTAATTATGGAGTAATTAATTAATTAAAGAATTAAGGATCATTTAATGATGGAATTAATTATTTGCTAAGTAATTAATTAAGAGAGTAATCATCTAATGAAGTAATTAGAAGATAATTACTTATGTAAGTAATTAAGGGTTAACTAGTTTGTTAACTTTAATTAATTAATAAATGTGATTAATTAACTAATAAATGATATTAATTTAAGATTAATTACTAAGGGTAATTAATTAATAAAGTAATTAATTAAGGATTATTTATTAATTTAATTGATTAATAATTACTTAATAAAGTAATTAAAGATTAATTAATTAGAATAATTAATCAAAGGTTTAATATAATTAATTAACAAGTTAATTAATTAAGATAAATAATTACAAGTTGTTAATTACTGTTTATGATTAATAGGATGATTAATTACAAGTAAATTAATTAATTTATTAAAGAAATTATTAATTAATAAGGATCACTAGATATATAATTAATGAATTAATCAGGGTTGATTATTAAAGTAATTAATTAAAGTGAGATTAATTAATTGTAATTAATAGAGGATTAATGTAATTAATTATAATTGATTAATTAATGGAAGCAAATGAAGGATCATTAATTATTGTAATTAATGATAGTAATTAAAGGTTAATTACTGTATACGATTAAGGCTAATTACTTGAATGTAATTAAAGGATAATTAATCAAAGAAGATTAATTAAGAAGATCATTAAGAGATGATTTATTTATTTATTTGTAATAAATTAATGAAGTAGGATTAAGATAATCCAAATGATTAAAGGATAGAAGGATTAAGGTAATCCAATTGATTTAGAGTTAATTAATTCTTCTTATGGATGATTGATTGATATTGGATGATTGATATTGGATGATGTTTGGATGATTTGGGTATGATATCTCTGATATGTGATATGCTGCTTTGTGAGATGAATGTTTGATATGAATTATCTATTGTGATAACGTGATTAATCTATTTGTTTATATCATCCTGAATATAAGTTAAATGTTTAAAACCCTTAAACAACTTGGACATTAAAATGGCATTTGGATTCGGTGAGACCAGGATCGGGTTTCCATATTTGGATAATCCGAAAACCATATCGATCCAAATTAAACGTTAGGTTGTGAATCCAAGTTGACCTTCGGTAAGGTCCTTCCTGTCTAGATGTCCCTTTTATTTTCGGCTTAGTGGGTGGTTGGTCGCACCAACCAAGGGGTGAACTTATTCGGGGCTGTTCAGTAAGGAATGGTTCCGACTTTGTGATGCAGAGGATTGGGAGTAATCCTCGGTACAGTGATCTAGGCCATGTACTGTGACGGGCTGTACCCCGGTAGCCATGCCATTGATGGAAACCCATTCTTCCTACGAGACCGTACAGATTTGTTTGTATTACCCACTTTTGTGGCTAGTAGCTAGAATTTAATAGATGTAACAATTTCGGCTATTTCTTATTTACTTGAAAACCCTAGACACTATTATAATATCACTAGATTTCCTATCAAATATTTTGGTTAGCGTAAGGTAAAAACTTTTCCATGTTTATGTGTGGGAAGTCTTACGTGATACCTTTTCTTTTCAAAGCATTTTCTAAAGTTAAGCAATTTTAACCCGTTTACTCACACCAGACCCCTGTCTGACCCGAGTGTTTATTTTCTGTTTTATTAAACTCTTGGGTACTCATATTATGTATGAGTAGTCGAGGGATTCATGTTTGCTTGACGAATTCTGGAGGAGATATGGAGCAGGAGGCTTCCACGTGTAGATATATTATGGTTCCCCTGTGTTTGTATAATATCTGTATCTTGTGTACTTGAGTTGTATAGTTAGACAGATGGTTATAACTGTCTAATATGTGTTGAATAAGTTGTGTACTCTGATGTAGTATGATACTATGTAATATTTTATGTGATATATTATATTTCATTCGTTCCGGTGTGAGTTATCTGATGTTGTTGAGTTTCTTCTTTCTTATCTTTTCTTCTTCTATCCCTTTCTTTGTTAAATAGTGATGCGATTTTCTAGTGTTAGAAAGTCGGGTCGCTATAGCTGGTATCAGAGCATTAGGTTGAGTGAATACCTAGGCTCTAGAATGGTGTCTTTCTTGAGAGAGCGTACTTGTAATTTTTATGTATAACTATATATATCTATATCTACCTGATCTGTTGGGTTATCTGTTCAGATTTTCCAACATAAGTTTTAGAGGTAGATGGAGTAGTGGTGTGTGTGTGTAACACAACTACCACTGATGGAGGAGGTCCATATGTTGAGGATGGAAGTATATTTGTCGAGACTGTAGACCCAGTACCGTCTCGAGTAAGATTTGTAGCTTGGAGTAAGGATTTCTCTGATCCCCGAAGGAAATCTTTTTAAAGATCCGGAGTTTATCTTTGAAGTGTAAGTTTGGATCTGTCGGAAGTGCAGAAGTAAGTGATGATATCTTGATAACTGCGTGATGAGATGCAGTATCCATGGATATTTCTGAAGATGTTTTCTCTTGAAGCAGTTTTAGAAGTAGTTGAGGAGCAGCCCTTACCTGCCGCAGGGAAGACTCGTCTATATAGAAGTTGGCTGGATCTTTAGCTAGGAGGTTGTCTGCTTTGGAATATGAGACTAAGTTTTATAAGTTGCTTCGCTTCGGCATGGTCTCATTTGTCATTCCTTAAGGAGAGCGAGATGTTGATGCTTGGTTTAGAGCCTGAATTTCTTGAGAGGATGTCTGCCATTTCGAAGGTCCGTTGTGTGGCTTGTTGATCATTTTGATTTTCGAGGAGCCTTTGGATTAGAAGTCTTTGGTTAGCTGTGGCAGCAGTGCAGCTAGAAATGTTCGGTGTGCTGACGAGAAAGTCCTTTAGCTTTGCAGTGTCTTCGAGGTAGAGTTTGGAAGCAGCAATGTGCTCGTTTCTCCGATAGTTCAGGAATCTTGGTGGTTCTTCTATCAGCAGTCCGGGCAGTTGGTGAAGGTTTTTCTTGAAAGGCTAACCTTGTTTGGAAATGCTTAAAGCTATTCTAATTGGTAAAGAGAGGATAGTTTCTTTGGAATCCGAACTAGGTAGGATCGCAAAAGTGTCTTGCGATTAGTTTGGGAAATCTTTTGTTTGAGGCTGAGGGTTCTCATTTGGAAGTAGGAGCTACTGATGTAATCAGAAGGTTTTCTGCATCTGGAGTTGAGTTCCATATTGATTTGGTTCCAGAAGCGATACTGGTGGTTAGCCTGGTAGTAGGATGGTTCTTGGAGAAGGAAGAGTTGGTGTAGCAGCTCAGGAATTTTTTTGAATTTGGGTTGGTATGATCTAGTTTTTGAGTTGGATTCTGCTATAAGGTTGTGTGACCGAGTCAGATGGGTCACTAAGATTTTATGGATTTGATGAACAAAATTTCCCGGATATATTGGATAAGTTTGTACTCGTGTTCATCAACAGTATTCTCATCTATTCCAGAATCAGAGTTGTGCAGCGGAAGCGAGGTAGCAGCTGTACGAGGAAGGAAGCAAGTTCAGTTTGCTATTGCTTGGGGAGTAGAGCTTGTGTTCTGGATTTCGACGGATTTTGGAAGACTTTTCTGTTGGATAGGATCCAGGAACTGGTTTGCTTCGGTCTAGTTGCATCAGCATAGGTTGAGCTGATCAGGAAGAAGATTGGCAGCCTAGGATCGTCTGTTGAGTTATACAGATATGTGATAAGGAGTTTGGAATTCGAAGTTGGAGACTTCATTGTTGCTAAGATTTCTCTGGTTAAGAGAGAAGTAATTGGGTAAGATTGGATGGCTAGTTCTGTACATTTGGGATTTCTTATCTGTGTTTTTGATAGGATAAGATTGAATTGCAAGTTTGGATAGCTAGAATCCATTGTATTTCATGTATCTCTGTGGGAGTACGTGTATGATTCATTGTTGGTTGTTGAATCTGCAGTCCAGTTGGATTTGGAAGTTGTGCTAGACTTGGGTACAGTCTAATGTTCTATTCAGATTGGTGGATCTAGAGATGAGAGGAACTCTGGATCATGGTGGTATTGTTAGCTTCTGTAGAGCTAGTTTCCCAATGATTTTTACTTGGAAAACTCTAGATAGTATTTGAGATTTATTCTAATTTGTGTCAAGATAATTAGTTAGGCATGTTTGTTTGATTGATTGCTATGGTTGTTAGTAACCGGATGTTAGGTATGCTTTGCTATTTGAAATTAAAATATTTGCTGGGTTATTAAATTATCTTTGCTTTTAAATTTCGGGGACGAAATTCTTTTAAGGGGGAGGAATGTGATGACCCAGAATTTTAGGCAATATTAATTTAACAATCTGTATTAATAATTAATTTGATTTGATAATTTTTCTTTATAATTTTAATTTAAATTGATAAATTTAATCTTTTAATGGTTAATAAATATCTAATCTGGCAATATTGATCAATATCTTTCTATCAATTTAAAATGGATAAGATTTATCTTTCAAAGCTAATAAAATTTTATTCTATTTATAATATATATATTTGTTATATATTGTGAATAGAAGATCTTTTATTTTAAATAAAAGATTGTATTTTCAAATTGTATTATATATATAAGTATATGTTATAATTTGGAATTGTTTTGAAATTTAATTTAATCCATTGATAATTTATATATGTATGAATTGTAATTTAAAGTTTTGTTGTAAAATTTATATTTTTCAAAAGTTAATTTAAGATTAATTCAATTGTTTTCAAAATATAAGATAATTGTTTATTTTTAATATGATAGTTTAAAAAAGGGTTTAATCAAAGTTTTATTTTTGCTTTCTTTAAAAATGCTTAAATTAAAATGGTTATAAATGTGTATATATATAAATGTTTTATATTTTTAAATTACATATATAAGAATTTATTTGTATTATAACTAGTTTTATAATATTTTCTTTAAAGATTAAACTTATATATTCATACATAAGTATTTATTAATAAAGTAAATTAAATAAGTAAGCTTATATTATCTTTTAAAGTAAATGAAAATTTAATTAAAATACTTAAAAAAAACATGTGTTGTTACCTTAAGTTATCTAAATAACATTTGTAAAGCAATTAAGTTATATTTGTGACAAGTGTTAGTTAAAGTTTTACAAGTGTCTTAAATTAAAAATTTAGTTTCTTTAATTTTTATTAAATCATAACTAAGTTATAAAACATATCTTTCTTCTTTTTCAACCTATTTTCTATTTTCAACTGAACCAAAAAAATTAATGGCAAACCAGAAACCATTTTTCAAAAACATGAAAATTTAAACTAAAAGCAAATGCTACCTGAAACCTGAAATTCAAAATTACAATAAAAGTTCGTCATACCAACTTCAACCTGCAATTCAAATAGAACCAAGATTAACTCAGCAAGTCGACAGCAGTTCAACATCAATTTGAAGCATGCATTCAATTTCTTCAGCAAAGCAAAATCACAGTTTTTTTCAGATTAAAGATTTCAAAGCCTGGGAAAAGAAGAATTTAAACTGCTCTGCCTCTTAAAAGAAAAGTGAGTAAATTTCTTTAAAAACAGTTTGATCTGTTTTTTTTAACTACCGTGCATGTGATGATCTGTGATTTGAGTTTAGTGATTGCCTGAAATTCTTTTCAGTATTTATATTATTGAATTTATAAGATCTGTATATATGTGTAATAGGTCTGTATATATATATGTTTTCTGTTTTTTTCTTGACGAGAATTCTTTTCAAAAATTCAAATCTCCCACTATCACCATTATTTGATTTCGATGATTAAATGAAAATTGTATGTTAATGTTTGATAGTAATTTTAAAAATAGTTTCTATAAAATTTAAATTCACAAATAATTTTAAAAATGGTAAAACACAGTGAAACTAAAATTTTGTTAAAAATCAACTGCCTTAAATTCTAATTTGAACTATATGCATGTAATCATGATGGAAAATCGTGAATTTTGATATTCATTTTGTAATTTTTAGTTGAGAAATTCTTGTGAATTCTGGGTTGGTTCGAATTTGAGGTTTTGGGCGATTGCCGATGAACGGCACAGGTTTGTTGTTCGATTTTTGGTATGGATGTGGTTCGATTGATGGTGAGAATGGGAAAAATGTTCATGGATTTTTCCAATGGCAATGGTGATCTGATTCGAACGAAATAGAGTTTAAGCTTGAATTTGGCTGGGTTTGAGTGTCGTGTCATTTGCGACATGGGTGATGGACCGGAGACGTTCGCGTTAGGGGGAATGGAGGCTCGGGGTCGAGATGGTTCTATGGTAAGGTCGGCAAAGTTCGACGACGTCGTGGTGGTTGGCCGTGGGAGGTTTTATGGAGGTGATTTGCTGTAGTTTTTCGATCGAGGATCGAAATTTTGTTTCGATGTGGGATTTTGGATTTTTGGTTGAGGGAAAGCAAGACGTTGTCGCCGCTGACTTGGAGATGGCTGGAAAAAGGTTCGACGTCGTTTGGATCGCTGTGCACGCGTGAATATTGTATCAGGTAGAAGTTTGGAGTTTGGGGAAGAGGAGTTGAAACTCGGGTATGCTCTCGTGTTTTTCGTAGTGGCAACTCGAAGTAGAAGGGTGTTGGGTTTGCTTCGGGGCATGCTCGTTTGATTTGGGGTTCAAACTCGAGTTTTAGGGTGATGCTTTGTAGTTAAGTTCTGTATAATGATATGAGTTGCGAAATTAACTTGTTATTGAAATAAATAGAATAAAGCTTTAAATTATAAACAAGTTTTATAAAATAAACAAAAATACAAAGTTAAAACTTGTTGTTTAAAAATAAATGTAAATCAAATTTTTAAAAAGTGATAATTGATTTTATTTTTAAATTTAAAAGTTTAAGATGATTTCTTTTGTAAGTAATTATCTTAATTAAATTTTGAAATTCAATTTTAAAGAGTGTTTTGAATTTAAATATTGAATCAAAGTTTTAAGTAAAATTTTAAAGTAATGATTTAAAAACTAAGTTTCAATTTATATTGGAAATGAATAAGTTTGAATTAGATAATTAAAGTGTTTAAAAATTTCAAACTGATTTCTAAATGCATTATTTTCAAATAAGGTTAATGTTAAAATTTTGAAAACCAAATAAAATAATTTGTCTTCAAGTTATTAAGATTTGATTAATTCATATAATTTATTTAAGAAGATAAATAATGTTAAATTATTTTGATATGAACTTAAGAATACTTAATTATTAGGATTTGTTAATAAGTAAAGAATTAATTAAGATAAATGCTTTTCTTAATTTAGAATTTTCAAATATAAGAAGTTAACTAATTATTTAATTAATTTTAAATGATTAATTAATTATTTGTTTAATTTTAAATAATCACTTGATTTTGAATTAATTAAGTGTAATTACTTAATGAAATAATTAATAGTGAATTTCTGAATATAATTAAGTAAAGGAAACTACTTATGAAAGTAATTAATGGAAAACTACTCATGGGAGTAATTAAATGGAAGTGATTAATGGATAATCACTTGATGTTATTAATTAAGGAATTGATCAATATAATTATTTTGAGTTAATTAATTATGGAGTAATTAATTAATTAAAGAATTAAGGATCATTTAATGATGAAATTAATTATTTGTTAAGTAATTAATTAAGAGAGTGATCATCTAATGTAGTAATTAGAAGATAATTACTTGTGTAAGTAATTAAGGGTTAATTACTTTGTTAATTTTAATTAATTAATAAATCTGTTTAATTAATTAATAAATGAGATTAATTTAAGATCAATTACTAAGGGTAATTAACTAATAAAGTAATCAATTAAGGATTATTTATTAATTTAATTGATTAATAATTACTTTATGAAGTAATTAAAGATTAATTAATTAGAATAATTAATCAAATGGTTAGTATAATTAATTAAGAAGTTAATTAATTAAGATAAGTAATTACAAGTTGTTAATTACTGTTTATGATTAATAGGACGATTAATTACAAGTAAACTAATTAATTTATTAAAGAAATTATTAATTAATAAGGATCATTAGATATATTATTAATGAATTAATCAGGGTTGATAATTAAAATAATTAATTAAAGTGTGGTTAATTAATTGTAATTAATTAAGGATTAATGTAATTAATTATAATTGATTAATTAATGGAAGTAAATGAAGGATCGTTAATTATTGTAATTAGTGATAGTAATTAAAGGTTAATTACTGTATATGGTTAAGGCTAATTACTTGAATGTAATTAAAGGATAATTAATCAAAGAAGATTAATTAAGAAGATCATAAAGAGATGATTTATTTATTTATTTGTAATAAATTAATGAAGCAGGATTAAGATAATCCAAATGATTAAAGGATAGAAGGATTAAGGTAATCCAATTGATTTAGAGTTAATCAATTCTTCTTATGGATGATTGATTAATATTGATTGATTGATATTGGATGATTGATATTGGACGATGTTTGGATGATTTGGGTATGATATCTCTGATATGTGATATGCTGCTTTGTGAGATGAATATTTGATATGAATTATCTATTGTGATAATGTGATTCATCTATCTGTTTATATCATCCTGAATATAAGTTAAATGTTTAGAACCCTTAAATAACTTGGACATTAAAATGGCTTTTGGATTCGGTGAGACCGGGATCGGGTTTCCATATTTGGATAATCCGAAAACCACATCGATCGAAATTAAACGTTAGGTCGTGAATCCAAGTGGAGCTTAGTGAAGACTCGAAGTGTAAGAACTATTCGTCGGTATAACTCTGGTGGTGATTCCGTGATGAGTTTGACGGAGATAAAACTTAATGTTCGAGATGGTGATTCAGAGTGCAAGGGCTATGGTCGTTGACTTTGAGGGTGATTCCAAAATGAGTGCAACGAGATAGTGCCTTCAGTTTCATTCGAACCCGGAACGAACTTGTATGGATTGAATGCTTTCAGAACATCGTCAGGTGGACGATGAGTGTAACGACCCGATATTTTTCAACCATTCGCATCCATTATAAGTGTATAGGTAGACACTTACGCCGGAATTGAAGTGCTCAAAATACCGCATTGTAAATAAAAATTTGGCAAATCTCAGAATATACAGTAAATAAAAATCACAGATCACAGACGCAGAGTAATAATAATGCAGCGGAAGTAAAAGAGATAGTAGTTCATGAAGCTACTACATAAATATATCAGAGTTACATAAGGTACAATAGAAGAAATAAAGTACAACAGAAGTTTAAATATGATAACCAAGTACAAGCTGAATAGAACAACCAAAATGAAAAGATGTAACTTGATAAGTAGATAATCTCCAGCGATTCCAATCTCTAGAAAGTGGAAATCCAAATCTGTGAATAACTCAGGCTGACCCGAGCGTAAATAAAAATACAAACACTCGAGTCAGGACATATATACTTATACAATGTAAACCAACTCAAGTGAACTGTAGAGAAGATACAAGTAATTTAGAAGATGCTTGGGACCGCCCATCCTCTAAGGATCCGTTAAACTATTTACTATGTAGTAATATACGCTATATACAGTAGTGTCTAATCAGTAAAGTATAATCATATAGAAAATAGCGTTAAGGGGATGGTGAACCTTAACGCGGTCGGATCTTTAATACCAAAATCGTAGTGGGCTCGATATAAGGAGATGACACGGCACGCGAGGCAATACCAGGGTGGATACACCGTTTGCACTCCCGGACCGGTGGTGACGGCAAGCCAGCAGCTTCCGCCCACCTCGATCAATACCCCGGAATCAAAGTGGCACCACATATCGAATCACAAAAGTAATAGAATGGTTTCCGATGGAGCATGCTCGATGAAAGGGTGCGACCCTTTGTGTAGCCCGGTATAGCTCCTGTTTTAGTCATATATGCCAACTCACAGGAGTTGGGTCCACGTAATATACCTCGAGAACGTCGCCACCATCCTACTTCATTCTGGAATCTCCACCGCGTACACAGTTGTTAAAGTGGTTTTCGGTATTGGCCGGCTATAAGACAATATCTGATCCCGGTCTCTTTAACAACCAATCGTTATTATAACCCGTAGTTATAACTTTACAAAAAAATATTTTATACTTCAAAATAAAATATCATTTCAACCCAAATCTTTATCAAAATAAAGATTAAATTATTTCCAAACCATTTTCAATATATCATCATACCATATCTTTCGATTCAAATATGTATCAAAATAAATATCAAGTCATTTCTAACCATTTCAATATATTAAATTATCATATCCTTTCAAAACTTCCTTTAAAATCATTTTAATATATCAAAATATCATAACCTTTCAAAACTTCGTTCAAAATATCTTATCTTTCGGCACTTCCTTTAAAATTATTTTAATATCAAAATGTCATATCTTTCAAAACTCCATTTTCAAATCATTTTAATATGTCAAAATATCATATCTTTTCAAACCACATTTCAATCATTTAATATATCAAAATATCAAAACCACATTCATTTCAAATCATTATTTATTTTATTCAATTTAATATACCATTTCAATTCACATTTCAAAACAGTTTATATTCAAAAAAAATCATTTTTAATCATTAAAATGAAGTTATTATGTTCAATAATTAAATTTCCAAATTTTTCAACTTCCAAAGTTCATTTATTCACTTAAGTTTATCAAAACAGTGAAAATTCACTTTTCGTGGCATTTAGAAAACGCTACGGAAAGATACATTCAAAACAGTTCAATTTAATAAAAGACAACATTTAAAAATGTTGTAATAGGGTTTACTTAAATTTCAAATAAACTTAGGTAATTCAAAAATTATAGCACTTACAAAAATTGCTATAATAGCTTTTAATTCAATTTAGCTTTTAGTTCATTATCATCAACTACAACATTTACAAATGCTGTAATATCATTTACATTGTAATTAATAACATTTCAAAAATGCAGTCAATTAACTTCAAATATTCAATATGATTTCTCAACCAATTATATTTTTTTATTTAAAACATTTTTAACTCATAAAATCATACATTTTCACATTTATAAACATCATTTACTTTTCCTCAAGTTCATGATTTTATAAAGTTAAATTTCCATTCAAAAATCAAGATTTAATAATAATTCACTTATTAAATTGCAATGTTCAATTTTAAATTCATTGCATTAAATTTCAACTTAACACTTAAGTTCAACTTCTCAAATATAACTTATTTTTATTTTTATTTACTTAACTAAAAGTTCACTTTGAAGTCAATTTCATAAATTTCCAATTTTAGTTATATTTCAAAATTTCAACTTAAATATTCATTCATTTCACATTTCAACTTTATTAAAAATCATTAATATGAAATAAAATCATTTTAAATTCATTTAAATTCAAATTATCATAAATTTGTTATAATTTCATATTCAATTTGATTTCCAATTATAATTAAATCAAATTTTCCAAAATAACTTACATTCAAAATTTTCTAACTTTTCATTAATTCATTTTACTTACAATTATTCAGAAAATCAATAATATTTTACAAAAATCCTTTTTAATTAAATTTAAATCAAAATGTCTTAATATTTACATTTCTAAAATAATTTTAAATTTTTTAGAAAACATATATTAACTACGGGTCTGTATATAGTTTTCTACACTAGGAAAAGTGATACGGGTAATATATCATTTCAACCCGTAATTTACAAAGAAAAACCGGGTTTTATCATTTCAAACCCACAGTCCCAAGTAAATGAAATAAATTGAAAATCATTCAGGCCTATCATTTCAGCCCATAACAATTTTCCCTTATTCTAAAGTCCGTTCGGGTATGTATCATTTCAACCCATAGTGATTTCTAATTTACAGGGAACTTGCAGTGTGATAAACTGATAAAATATACATAATAGCATGAAATAACAGTAACATATGATATAACAGGTGTAATAACAGGTGTGAACATCATATGATAATAATATAAGCAGTTATAACATGTTAATATAGTTCTACAGATTCACAGGGTGTCAGTTTACTACTTATATAAGTACATAATGTCTGGTGAGAAATACTCACATGTCACAAGCTGGAGATATTAATTTGAATGACATAACGGATCCAGAAGGCACGATGACACAACAATAGGCTCAAGTGGGAAGAGATCCAAGCTTAGAACTTGTGTTACAACCCAAAACAAAACAAAATAAAATTACAATTCAATACAACATTGAATAGGAATAATTTTGAAATAAAAAGAGATACGAATACACAGTCTTTTGTCTTGCCTTCTACACTTGCTAGCACAGCTTAGGGAATGTTTTGGCTCAGGTTTGGACATACTTTGGTTCAGGTTTGGGTCCTATAAGGCATGGCTACAAGATATTGAAGTGTAACAACCCTGTATTTTATGATTTATTTTTTTTGTACATTTTAATTATTATAATTAAATTTTGATTTAAAAACTTATTTTTTTTATTTTTAATGATTAATTTTGTTACTTTAAATATAAACTTTAGTTTTGATATGAATTATCATTCCAAAGCATGACTAAAAAGAATATTTTCCAAAAAAGTGAATTTTGGTCAAATTAATCAAACTTCGACTTTTAATTTAAATTTTTAAAATTTGAAAATTTAAATTTTATCTTTTATTATGAAATTACATAAAATTTTAAGAACACTGCTTTTCGTTTCGTTGAAAACGGATTTAAATTGCAAAAGTTATAATGTTTTCAATATTGTGTGTATATTGGGTTATTCAACAATAGTCTTTATTTTAAATTTTATAAATGACATTTTATTTGATATATCTTATTCCAACTTGTATATTTATGTTATATTATGTACACTTTGACTTTTGGATATTTTTAAAATGATAATAGAATTTTTCAAAAATTTACTGTATTTATTTTCTATTTTTTAAGGTTGTTTTCTTATTTTCTGCTATTTTCTTCATTAAAATTATATAAAAATTAATTTTTTTTATATGTTTTGTGAATGTACTTTTATTTTATATTATTATTTACGTTTAAAAATATATTACAAGCTCATATGAATTTTCGAAAATTTATTTCATGTAATTTCAAATTTTCTAGACTAGTTTACTATTTTAGCTATTTTCTTTAATTTAACTTTATATATTTAATAAATACTATATATATATATATTTATATTTGATAAATTTTCGAAATTTTATCTGTTATTATTATTAATTCCAGAATATCAAGTTGCGTAAACAAATTTAAGAAGTTTGAAAGGTTTAAAGGCTAAGAAACGTAATGTCGTTTCACGTTTCTTTTACAGTTTCTTTTGTCATCAATTCATCAGTTATTTTAGCCACTCCTTACTTTATTTATTTATTTTATACATTCAATTTTATTTGCTGTGTTTATACTTTATTAATATTAATTTTATATGTATTTTGATTAAAAATAGATTTTTCCAAAGATTATTTGGGTTGTTTCAATTTATTTAGCCTAGTTTCACATATATTGATATTTTCTTTATATAAATTATATAATTTAAAATGTATTTATTTATTTTTCTTATTTACATTATTTCTGAGATTATTTATCTATTTTATCATGTTTTTTATGTATTTACAAAATAGAAAAGAGAAATTTGAAAGGCCTTAAACTTTCTATCTTCCTATGGGCCTTTATAGTCCACCCTTTTACTTTTAACCTAACCTTTCACCAAATAACCCTAACTATTCCTCATTTTTTTTTTCTCCAGCTGACTTCCTCCTGTTATTCACGAATTTTCAAAGCTCCAAAACCCTAAAAATCATCGCCTCCATCTTGAAGAAAAAAATTTAGGCAAATTCCTCTTTTCTTTCTACGTTTTCTTCTATTTCTATGCAAATTTGTCTTGCTTTCTCCCCTGATTGGAGCGGCTTTCCCCCTTGCTCCACGGCCACCACCCCTTTCCATCTCTTCCCGACCATCACCACCATCTAAGCCTACAGCCATGACCATGGCCGAACACCCCTTGATGGTCAAACTCTTCCAAATGCAAGCGAAAGCCTAGATCTATGCTTGTTTGGCCTTTTCTTGCTCATCCACTTCAACCACCACCCTAACCACCACCATAGCAGCAACCACCACCTCGGACCTGATCATCACACACCCCTCCAACCTCTGTCCAGATTTGAAACATCAAGAGCCGAGCCAAACGATGCATGTAGACGAGCCTTGTGGTGCACCAAAACTACACTATGTTGCCTAGTCTCTTGATATTCTTATGTTGTAACTTCCTCCACATGTTCTAGCCTTTATTCCATGCATTCCTACGATCAAACCTGAGCCAAAGTCATGTCAAACCTGACCTAAATAAATCCCTAGGTCATGCAAAAGAATAGAGAAATCAAGGCAAAAGTCATTGCATTCATATCTCTTTTTATTCCTATTTATTTCAAAGTTATTTCATATCTAGTTTTATTGAATTTGTGTTTGTTTAGATATTTTGTTTTAGGTTGTAACACCAGTTCTAAGCTTGGATCGCTTCCCACTTGAGCCTATTGTTGTTTCATCGTGCCTTCTGGAATCAGTTGTGCCATTGGTATTGAAATCTCCAGCCATAAAAGGTGAGTAAAACTCACACAACGTTTATACTTATGCAGTTGTGAAACAACAACAATTGAATGTGTAGAATTTTATGTGATGTTATAAATAACTATGATTATTTATATATGATGTTAAACCTGTTAAATTTCATGTCATATCATCTGTTATTATATATATGTTGTTACTGTTCATTCATATCTGTTTATCACCATTGCAAGTTCCCTGTAGACTAGAATCACTATAGGTTCAAATGATGCATACCCGAACGGACTTTGGAATAGGGAAAAATCGTTATGGGCTGAAATGATGGGCCTGAATGATTTTCAAATTTATTTCTTTTACTTGGACTGCGGGTTTGAAATGGTAAAACCCGAATTTTTCTTTGTAAATTACGGGTTGAAATGATATATTACCCGTATCACTTTACCTAGCGTAGAAAATTATATATAGGCCCGTTGTTAAAATATGTTTTTCTAAAATGTTTAAAATGTTTTAGAAATGAAATTATTATAATATTTTGAATTAAAATTTATTAAAAATAAATTTTGTAAAGTATTATTGATTTTCTGAACAATTGTAAGTGAAATGAGTTAATGAAAAGTTAGAAAATTTTAAACGTAAGTTATTTTGGAAAATTTGATTTAATTATAATTGGAAATTAAATTGAATATGAAATTATGATAAATATAAAAATAATTTGAATTTAAATGAATTAAAAATGATTTTATATCATATTAATGATTTTTAACAAATTTGAAATGTGAAATGAAAGAATATTTTAAGTTGAAAATTTGAAATATAACTAAAATTGGAAATTTATGAAATTGACTCAAAAGTGAACTTTTAGTTAAGTAAATAAAAATAAAATTAAGTTATATTTGAGAATTTGAACTTAAGTGTTAAGTCGAAATTTAATGTAATGGATTTAAAATTGAACATTGTAATTTAATAAGTGAATTATTATTAAATCTTGATTTTTGAATGGAAATTTAACTTTATAAGATCATGAACTTGAGGAAAAATTAAATGATGTTATAAATGTGAAAATGTATGATTTTATAAGTTAAAAATGTTTTAAATAAAAATATAATTGGTTGAGAAATTATATTGAATATTTGAAGTTAATTGACTGTATTTTTGAAATGCTATTAATTACAATGTAAATGATATTACAACATTTGAAAATGCTGTAGTTGATGACAATGAACTAAAAAGCTAAATTGAATTAAAAGCTATTATAGCAATTTTTGTAAGTGCTATAAATTGTTGAATTTAACTAAGTTTATTCGAAATTTAAGTAAGCCCTATTACAACATTTTAAAATGTTGTCTTTTGTTAAATTGAACTGTTTTGAATGTATTTTCCCGTAGCATTTTCTAAATGCCACGAAAAGTGAATTTTCACTGCTTTGATAAACTTAAGTGAATAAATGAACTTTGAAAGTCGAAAATTTTGGAAATTTAATTATTAAACATAATAACTTCATTTTAATGATTAAAAATGACTTTTGGAATATATACTGTTTTGAAATATGGATTGAAATGATATTTTAAATTGAATAAAATGAATAATGATTTGAAATGAATGTGGTTTCAAAAAGATATGATATTTTGATATATTAAATGATTGAAATGTGGTTTTGAAAACATATGATATTTAGATATATTAAAATGGTTTGAAAATGGAGTTTTGAAAGATATGATATTTTGATATTAAAATGATTTGAAAAGAAGATCCGAAAGATATGATATTTTGGAATGATTTAATCTTTATTTTGATAAAGATTTGGGTTGAAATAATATTTTATTTTGAAGTATAAATATTGTTTTAAAAGGTTATAACCACGGGTTATAATAACGATTGGTTGTTAACGAGACCGGGATCGGATATTATCTTATAGCCGGCCAATTCCGAAAACCACTTTAACAACTGTGTACGCGGTGGAGATTCCAGAATGAAGTAGGATGGTGGCGACGTTCTCGAGGTATATTACGTGGACCCAACTCCCGTGAGTTGGCATATATGACTAAAACAGGAGCTATACCGGGCTACACAAAGGGTCGCACCCTTTCATCGAGCATGCTCCATCGGAAACCATTCTATTACTGTTGTGATTCGATTCGGTGGCGCCACTTTGATTCGGGGGTATTGTTCGAGGTGGGCGGAAGCTGCTGGTTTGCCGTCACCACCAGTCTGGGAGTGCAAATGGTGTATCCACCCTGGCATTGCCTCGCGTATCGTGTCATATCCTTATATCGAGCCCACTACGATTTGGATTTTAAAGATCCGACCGCGTTAAGGTTCACCATCCTCTTAACGCTATTTTCTATATGATTATACTTTACTGGTTAGACACTACTGTATATAGCGCAATATACTACATAGTAAATAGTTTAACGGATCCTTAGAGGATGGGCGGTCCCAATCATCTTCTAAGTTACTTGTACCTTTACTACAGTTCACTTGAGTTGGTTTACATTGTATAAGTATGTATGTCCTGACTCGAGTGTTTGTATTTTTACTTACGCTCGGGTCAGCCTGAGTTATTCACAGATTTGGATTTCCACTTTTTGGAGATTGGAATCGTTGGAGATTATCTACTTGTCAAGTTTATCTTTTGAAATCTGTTGTTCCTTTCAGCTCTTGTATTAGTTGACATCTATGAAGTGAGACTTCTTTTGTACTTTATTTCCTCTGTTGTATTTTATGTAACTCTAATATTTTTATATAGTAGCTTCCTGAACTACTATATCTTTTTACTTCCGCTGCATTATTATTACTCTGTGTCTGTGATCTGTGATTTTATTGCCAAACTTTTAATTACTTGCGCAAATTCAATTCCGGCATGAGTGTCTACCTATACACTTATAATGGATGCAAATGGTTGAAAATATCAGGTCGTTACCTGAAGTGGTGGAGGAGTTACTATGCATGAATATGAAGAGGCTTATGCAAATAGTGGGTTTTTGGTTCATTTTTGGCTAGGCTACATGGATCTATGGCTCGCCTATGGCATGTTTCAGATCTGGACAGAGGATGAAGGTGATAGTTAGGGGTGTGTCAAGGTGGTGGTGGATCAACAGGAGGTGGCCATGGTCATCTAAGGTGATGGTGATGAAGACTAGGTGGCTAGACATGCTTTTTAAGGAGTTTTAACATAGTTTTTGTGGATTTCGTAACATGGGATGGTCATGGAACTTGCTGGTCAGAGGAGGAAGGGTTTTGGTCATGTATGATGTGGGGAAGGAAGTGGTGGTGGTCGGTGGAGGAGATGGTGGAGGTGTTAGGCCAAACAAAGCAATGAGAGGTCATGGCAAAAATCAAGCAAAACAAAGAAGAAGAAGTAGAAAAATGAGAGGAGGAAGAGAGGCCATTGCTTATTTTTCTGTGCTCAGATCTGAAATAGATGTGTATTATTGATGGAATGAGAAACTTTCATGTGAATAAGCAAAAGAAAAGGAACGGCTACAATAAATTGATGCATTGATTGGAAAAAGAAACGGTAAAAGAAACGGTGAAACGACTTTACGTTTCTTAGTTTTTAAAACCTTCCATACTTTTTTTTCTTTTAAATCAAGTAAAAAAATAAACTTCAGCAAGTACATCTAAAAAAAAAAGTGAATAAAAATAAAAATATATAATTAAATTTAAAGAAAATATAAAAAGAATTAAGGAAATTGCTTAAAAAATGAAAACATGGTTCAAAAATTATAATTAAAACATCAATGGCTTTGGAAAAATATCTACTTCATTTTAAAAATATTCTAAAGCAAAATTTTGAAATCAAATAATTTATTTATCATTTCTAAAATAAAATAAATAATTAAATAGGAGAAAAATAGAAAAGAACTAGAGAAAATGTTTAAAAATTGAAAACAGAGCATGGAAATTACAAGAAAAATACTACTAGCTGTAGAAAAATTCCTACCTCACTTCAAAAAATAAAAGACAAAAACATACATAAAATAGAATATCAATACATATTACAATAAAATATGACAAAGAAAAATAAAATTTATACTATTTAAAATAACAAAATTGCAGAATAAACGAATTGCACTCAATATTGAAATATACATAACTTTCACAATTTAAATCCGTTTCCAACGAAACAAAAAGCAGTGTTCTTAAAATTTTATGTACTTTCATAGTAAAAGATAAAATTTAAATTTTCAAACTTTTAAAAAATTAAATTAAAAGTCAAAGTTTGACTATTTTGACCAAAAATTCACTTTTTGGAAAATATTCTTTTTAGTCATGCTTTGGAATGATAATTCATATCAAAACTAAAGTTTATCATTCAAAATAAATAAAATAAGTTTTTTAAATCAAAATTCAATTAAAATAATTAAAATATACAAAAAAAAAATAAATCACAAAATACAGGGTTGTTACAATGAGCATTCTAAGATAAATGTGTTCTATAAAGGTAATCGCAACCTCAAGCCTCATCAACCGAGAATGGCTAAAACAGGGGAAGTGCAGCAAGGCTAGGTGGGAAGCACCCATTTTAGGTTAAGGTCATTCCTGTCTAGATGCCCCTTTTATTTTCGGCTTAGTGGGTGGTTGGTCGCGCCAACCACGGGGTGATCTTACTCGGGACTATTCAGTAAGGAATGGTTCCGGCTTTGTGATGCAGGGGATTGGAAGTAATCCTCGGTACTGTGATCTAGGCCACGTACTGTGACGGGCGGTACCCCGGAAACCCTACCATTGATGGAAACCCATTCTTCCTACGAGACCCTACGGTTTTGTTTGTATTACCCACTTTTGTGGCTAGTAGCTGAAATTTAATAGATTTAACAATTTTGGCTATTTCTTATTTACTTGAAAACCCTAGACTCTATTATAATATCACTGGATTTCCTATCAAATGTTTTGGTTAGCGTAAGGTAAAAACTTTTCCATGTTTATGTGTGGGAAGTCTTACGTGATACCTTTTCTTTTGAAAGGATTTTCTAAAGTTAAGCAATTTTAACCCGTTTACTCACGCCAGACCCCTGTCTGACCCGAGTGTTTATTTTCTGTTTTATTAAACTCTTGGGTACTCGTATTATGTGTAAGTAGTCGAGGGATTCAGGTTTGCTTGACGATTTTTGGAGGAGATATGGAGCAGGAGGCTTCCACATGTGGATATATTATGGTTCTGCTGTGTTTGTATGATATATGTTTCTTGTGTACTTGAGTTGTATAGTTAGACAGATGTTTATAATTGTCTAATATGTGTTGAATAAGTTGTGTACTCTGATGTAATATGATACTATGTAATATTTTATGTGATATATTAAATTTATTCGTTCCGCTGTGAGTTATCTGATGTTGTTGAGTTTCTCCTTTCTTATCTTTTCTTCTTCTATCCCTTTCTTTCTTAAATAGTGATGCGACTTTCTTGTGTTAGAATGTCGGGTCGCTACACGATACATCTATAAATATTCTTACTATATGAAAAAAGCATTGTTAAAGAATAAATGCAGTTATTATTGCAATAATTAAGTGCAGCATATTCTTCATTTTTTGCATAAGACCTTGCAACATAACACATAAAATCCATAATTATTTCAAAAATACTAAAGAGTTGAACTACAGATATATATTTCAGGTCAAAGGATAGAAGACAAGGAAAATCAAACTGATGTTAAAATCGAAGATAAAACTATCGAAGATGAATGTCATCTTATGGAGAATGATAAAGATGAAGAAAAAGAAGAACAAATAGGAAAAGATGATGACAACGAGGAAAAAACACATTTCGAAGAAAGGCAAAAAGATCCAAATGATGATGAACAAACAAAAACAGTCGAGGAAGATAAAGTAATTGAACAAAATCCTTCTTTTGGTAATGCTTTGAATAATTATAGTTTCTGAGCAAGATTGCAAAAATTAAACAAATTTGATGATAAATTTGCAAATATTCTTATTATATCAAAAATATGCTTTTGAAGAATAATTGCGGATATTAATGCAACAACTGTTAAAAAGTACAGCATATTCTTCAGTTTTTGATAATTATTCACAAAATGACAAATAAAATTCATTGTTATTTCAGAAACAATAAAAACTTCAATTGAAAATATATCTTTCAGTTCCAAGCACTAAGGAAATAGAAAATCAAACTGATACTGTATATGAAAACAAAAATTTTGAAAAAAAAATGTGGACTTACGAAAGGTGAAAAGGCTGAAGAGAATCAAATCAAAAAAGTTGTATTCCGAAAACCAATAATGAAATATTCACCAACATTCAAATTACTTTCAAGTGAAAGCATTCAAAACTTTCCACAGCTACAAGGCAGATAAAAAGAAGATGAAATATCTAGTCAGCACAAAAAAACCTAAGAAAGAAAAGAGAAAATATTGGAAACTGAAAGGCAAAAAAGGTATAAATCAGCTGAAGAAGTGGATTTGGAAACTCAAAAGACATCATAAAGGCAAAATAGCAAGCAGAAATCCTTCCAATAATAGTTGAAGAATATAAATCTGAACCTAGATAAACTAAATTATCTCCCACTACAAAGATAAATGTCGGAAAAAGGTCAAATGCGTGAAGTCTACCTGATGAAAAAATCAAGCTGCTTGAGGACTTCTTTGATAACTCCGACCGCAGTTAAAACAAAGTCCTAATTGTGTATAATTCTTTAAATAGCCAACTATACCAATAATTTCTCAAATAAAAGTAAATATTTAAAGTTGCTACTGACATATCGAAAAATATTTAAAAAATGCAAATATTTAGTAATATTAATCATTATATCACTGCAAAAGTGCATACCTAAATGGAAATGATAACATCATTATTACTGGAACAACACTTTGTGAAATAATTATAGGAAGATTTCTTGAAGGCCAGGTAGAATTTTACTCAACAATTCCATTTATTTGCAAATTTAGTAGCAACATTTCATTGGACTTGTTTTATCTACAAAAATCAATTTATCTACAACAATTCCATTTATCTGCATATTTATTAGCAACATTTCGTTAAACATTTTGTTTTGTCAGCAAATTCCATTTATCTGCAACAATTACATTTGTCTGTAGATTTTTCAACAACAATTCATCAAACCTGTTGTTTTTTATGCAAAATTCCATGAACATATTGTTTTGTCAGCAAAACATATTATAGTCTTTTATCAACAAATATACTATCACTATTTACTTATAATAATTTTTGTAGATTATTGATTGATATTCACATGAGTTGCATAAAGTTCATGCAGAAAACTTATACTTCAAAGTTTACGCTGTTGTAAGTCTTATAATCTTTTGGTGAAGAATTTGTTTAAACATTCATAAATTCAATTTTCTAACATATCTGCTGAGCAATTCAAAGAAGGTAACACAAGCCCTAATTGATAATGTAGTCACTAAATTTTTTGCAAACTGCAATAAAATTTCTTTCCTATCCACCAAAAATCGCATTTTACACTCTTGGAGTTTATAAAAGAAGATAAAATATGGATTCACTATGATTCCATAAAACCACGGCACGAAGGAGAACATCAGAAGGCAACAAGAAAGCTGGTATATAAATTAAGAAATGAATAAATCAAAGGAAAATAAACTGTTTACCAAAATCTTTTTTTCCTTTACAAAGAGTTTATATCACAGCCTTACTAATGAAAACCGTAAAAACAGAGCATGAACCATCAAATCAAATCACTTTTGCTAACAACCCACTATAACGTTCTGATTTGAAAGTACACAACAAAAAATTATATGAATATTTTCATGTCACAGAACATTTATTCTAACGATTTCGTAATATTTGTCAATTATTACAGAGTTGATTGTGGCATGTTTATAATAAAAATTATGAAAGAAAGAAGTGAAGGCAAAGAAATCAACAATGATGACCCTTAGTTCACATATAAAGCTATGGATTTACAAAGAGCTTAATTGGCACATCAAATTCTTTCTTGCAAACCTTATAGTTGGAGCTTAGAAGAAAGCTTGACACAAAAGTTTTTACTATCTGAAGCAAACCAAAATATTTGATGTATCAAACTATAATGTTTTTTCTAATAATTCTACAATGTATATACATATTTTTCTAAACTTATGTAGTTGGAAGACAATATTACTGCTTTAACACAATATTAGAGTTTATTTTCAAAAAAATTATATATGAATTTCTTACAATAGAATTCAATTACCAAAATACTAAAGCAAATCACAGTTATTCATAATGTTTGCAGAAATGTAAGCAATAAAAGCATATATCTGTAGATATATCCACAAATATTTGGTTATTCAAAATAGTTGCAGAAAACAATGCACTACAGGCGTACAATTACAGATATTTCCATATGTAAATAATTATTCGAAATTATTGCACCAAATAATTGTAGAAATGTCAGCACAAAAAACAAATAATTGCATAAAAATCCACATTTATTAACAAAAATTACTCATACATATGGATATACCATATTTATTTCGTGGAAGACAATGATACAAATATCATCTTCATATAAAAAGCAACATTCACAAAACAGGTATAAATAGTAAGAAAAAATTCAGAAAAACTGCATAAATATGTGCAATAAATAGTAATAATTGCAGAAAACACTACAATAATGATTGATAGAAACATACCATGATTAATACATTATAAACATTAAACAATCATAGAGAAAATTTCTTTAAAATGAATAACAAAAGCATAAACTCAACTTCATACATTATAACTTTCCCAAAGAAAAAAAACTACATGTATTTAAATGAACAAGTCTTTTATTATGACCCAACTTCTTGCATATACTACATCTAACGGTCTTTGAAATTTCACCAGCAGATTTTATCCTCTTATATGATGATGGTTGTAACGACCCGCTATTTTGGACCATTCAAATCGGCACTAAAACCGTACATGTACGACTTGAATAATTCAAAATACCGAATTGTTAATTTAATTTGGCAAAACCTAAAATATACAGTAAATAAACCAATCACAGATCACAGACACAGAGTAATATAATGCAGCGGAATAGAAAAATAGTAGTTCATGAAGCTACTATATACATCAGAGTTTAAAATAAAATACATCAGAATCTCTGGAATACAGAAAAGTCTTCAGTACGAGCCGATGACTTCTCTGAACCAGTCAATCTAGAAAACTGAAAGCTGAAACGATAGTTGGATCTCCAAATGAAGCTCCAATCTCCAAAGGTGAGTCTCTAAAGCTGTATTACTCGGTCTGACCCGAGCGTAAAGCAAAACACAAAACACTCGAGTCAGGATTAACATTCGTATATCGATAAATCCAACTCAAGTGAAATATCAACTGAAATACAAATAACTTAAAGGATGTTTGGGATGACCATCCTCTAAGGGTCCATAGAACTATCTACAGGGTAGAAATATACACTATTACATCGTGGTCATTCACTTAATTTATACTTCAAACCCAAATGTCAAATTCACTTCGAATAATTATATTTCCCAAATAGTATTTATATATATTAAATGCTGTATATGGTAAAGCACTTGCAATTTCCTTAACTTAACAAATCGTTCACATCAACCTGACCTTTCCATTTAAATTAAATTCAATCTCAATTATAAATCTCAAATCTGGATTTGATATCCTAATTACCCTTTCCATTTCAATATGTTTCCATACTTTAAGTATTTAATATTTCCCCTAAATTTCCCAATCTAGTTCTCTAAATACAAATTTCCAGACTTCGTTCAACCTCAATTTCCATTAAATTCAATTAGTTATCTACATAACAAATTCAACTATCTTGGTCCCAAATACATACCAAATTTCTAAACCATTTAATTTCAATACAGTTCATGGCTTAAATACTTAGATGTTAAATTTAACAGTTTCATATAGATTCTTGGTTTTTACATCATTATTATTTAGTTTGAACCTTCCCTTATTCAATACCATTTTAGTGACTTTAAATTACATCTTTCTCAAGATTTCTCAAATTTTATTAAACGTGAAATATCTCATTCGATAAATTTCAAATTGATTTAAATAAATAAATCCTTATCTAAACATCATTTTACAATAACCCAAATTTATTTCTCAACCTTAATTTTTCAATATTATTGCAACATTTATCCGAATAAAATTTACATAAATTATTTATCATAATTTATGTATTTAATCAAATCTTGATTAACTAGATATAATTAACTCTATTTTTATCATTACCCTTTATAGATGTATTTAAGAATTTACATTTAATAAGACCATAGATTTTTTTTTCATATGGTCAAAGTGTTATGGCTATTATCATTTCAATACGTACACTAAATGTATACGGGTGGATAGCATTTCAACCCGTAATCCCAAATTTAATTAAACGAAACCCGCTTGGGCCTATTTTTCAACCCATTTTAATTCAAAAATCAAACATAACAAAGGGAACTTGCAGTGTGATGACAGGGATAGTGTCAAAGTAAGTAAACAAGCAATAACAACAATCAATAACAATTCAATAGATTAAATCAAATAACTCCGAAATGATCTTATTAATTCGCATTGTTATTTTTATAATTATTTCTAAAATCTACACTATCATTTCATGTAGATTACAGATTATTACATTTCAGTTTTTCAATTGTCGTTCCATTTCAATTTCAGTTTAGTATTACAACAGTTAATCCAAACTATGTTCAAAGCTTTAAAGTATAACTTATCAATTCCTACGACAATTAATGGGTCAAATTAAACTAATCAAATTTACATATGGCGGGGTCAGGTTTAATCAATCAAGGTCCATCGTATATAATCCGTTTTCTTTGTAAACTATACCACCTCAAATCTTACTAGCAAACTAGTTATCATTTAACAATAGTAATTAACATCCAATTTAAACGACAATCAATCAATCAGTAAATTTTCAACCAATCTGTATTATTATCACATAAATAATTAACCGATAATGGTGTCAGGTGTCATAGGTGAACAGATACAGATGATAGCAGTCGTAACAGTAAACAACTAACAGCAGCATATTTCAATTGACGTTTCAATTGAATCAAATTTAATAAATAAAAGAACGTTAATCGTGAGTGATTGCTCACCTTTCAAGGCTAGAGATGAACGAGAATACAGAAGGTGATACGGATATGCACACTGCTACGGATACTGAAATTAAATTTCAAATCCAAGCAAAACAAAATCGGCACGAATTCGATCAAAGCTAATTGAAACGGATCAGATCAGAACTGAAACGATGAAGATAAATGGTATAAGCGAACTTTTATAATTCATGTACTGAACAAATCTGATATGCAGACACGACCTAAATACTTAATAACTTAAGGACATATTCTATAAAATGTAACTCAATGTATATACACAAATACACTTACAGTAACCTAACTTATTATAACATCAACCATATTATATTACTTATTGTTATACCATGTATGAACTAACAGCCGATACTCACACATATAAACTAATGTAAACTTAGTTTATAAAATATGTATTTATACAAAATACTTAAAATTTTAAAAATACTTACATTTTTTTAAAAAAAATACTTACATACGTAAATAACATATTTATAAAACAAAACTATATAACAACTTATAAAATAATCCATAAAATTTTTGTTATTATAATGCACTGCAAGTCTGTACTCCACCTATATGAACATACTTAAATTATATGCGTACTAACAAAATAGACACAGACTTCTTCAAATGAACACATGTACTGTCCTTTCCTCCATTTTTAAAAACTGTGACATATATAAACGGCAAAACAATATATTATAAATAAATAAATCACCTTTACTAACCATGCGTATAAACAGACCATACCACTTTTAAAATTTTATATGCGTAAATAAAGTCATATATATATAACTTAACTTATACATCTTAAAACCTATAAATTACGTGAACATCAACATGTATAAAATTTAATCAGAACGAAAATTTACTAAAAAAAAAAAATCTATATAAAATACCACTTTAAAATATAACAGCTGTGCGTATATGTATAATGTATACTTTAAAACTTACGTAGACGTACATCTCATAAAGCTCATATACATATACTTTTGTCTATAACTAACCTATATATATATATATATATATATCTTTGAAGGAAAAACAATTTGATACTTTAAAATTATTTAAGTAAAATATGCAAACAATTTACTACACAAATATATGCAGACATTCTATACTCATATATATAAGACTAACGTGACCTAAACCCAAACTAATCATATGTTATCCTAACTAAGCACGCATACGTTCAAATAATTGCATTTAAAAAAAATTGTGCATACAAATAAAGGTGGCTACTCACCAGTTGAAGTGGGAGATGCAGTGGTACCCGAGGCGGAGGTGAGAGTGCGGAGGTGATGAACGAGAGAGGATAGAGGGATGGAAGGCGGCTGCTGCCTGTTATTTTATGCGTTTCTTATGTGTGTGTGTTTTTTTTTTGTAGGAGAAGAACAGATCTGAGAGGCTTCAGGTAAGGGAAAAATATGTTTATAGAATGAAGAAAGAAAGTAGGAATGTAGAGATGCTGTGATATATATATATATATATATATATATATATATATATATATATATATATATTTTGCAGAAGTCTTTAGAATCATGATGGAAGAAAGAAATTAAGGAGAGAAAAGTGCAGCTTATCAAATTATATAAGAAACATAGTGAAACGTACATAAATAAATGTCCTGTAGTGGTGTAAAGTAACGCACTAAAATTAAGGGAATAACAAAGGAAAGGACATTTTGAAAGCAAGAAAATGAACAGAGAAAGGAATAAATAAATTATATAGACACATACGTTTCTGACAAAGTTATAAATAGAATAAAGAAGAGAGAGAGAAAAAGAAATGAAGAGTTATATTAAAACAGAGAAGGAAAGGTGCGTGAATCCATAGAGTTATATATATATAGGTCGAGTAATAAATGGATTTGTTTGCATGGGAGAGTTCTGGAAAGAAGATGGTGGAAATTTGAGAGCAAAATAAAAGGAGGCGGAAGGAAAAAATATATGAACAGATCTAGAAAGATGATGGTAGATTTTTACACATGCAAAAGAAACGGTTTCTCCCGAAATAAATGGTCACTCGTTTGAAACCAGATAAACAAATAAAGTAATCTATTGTTTCTTGCAAGTTATACGTTTTCTTAATTTTATTTATTTCCTAGGTCCCAATACGTAGGCAATTATACTATGGAGATTAATTATTATCAAACGTTACAAAATTCAAAAGCAAAAGAAACGTTTCGATTTCTAAATGATAAAAGCAAAAGATTAGAACGTATGCCATAAATTAAGCAACAAACGTTGATTCTAAATTTACTAATAATTAGGAGTAGAAACGTTTGATGATGAAATCAGGAAACAAATACTAATAGCAAAACGGCGATGAGTTGAATGAACAGAGAATTCAAAAGTTCAATTGAGCTGTTTGAAATAAAGCACATAACGTTAGCATTGAATTGGGAGTTATAAAACAATGTATTATAAATAGGAAATTATAAAAGTAACGTATGCTATTGGAATAGAAGCCAAAAGAGAAATGAACTTAGAGCTACCGGAAACGTATCTCTTAAGTGAAATGAATGTAAGAGAAACGGTCAAATAATGTTTATAGCTGTAAATTTAAAGTAATAAATTTATATTGGGTAGCACGGTTTAAATCGAAACGAAATAAGGAGAAGCTAAGGAGGCACAATTTATGGTGTCATTAAAACGAACAAATTTATTGCTTCCGTTGTACACCGGGTTCCGAAATACAGAAATAAATATACTTTTGAGATCAGCACGACGAGGCGCTCACAATGGTATACAGTTATCAGTGGTATGATTGAGTTATAAAAATTCGAATTTTTCACTAGTAGAAAAAAAAATGCAGTAGAATGCAGAAAATAAGAACGACGAAGCTATAGAAGTCCGGATTTTGAAAAACTAGAGATGACGCCTTTCTCCGATGAGGATTTAGAATTTTTCTATGTAAAATATTCTGCATTAGAAATTTTTTTTTTTATTATCAACAATTATTAGCTAGCTTGAATTTAATAGAATTACATAATAAATAAATTTTCATAAAATAAATTGAAATTTTGCCATCTGCTATGTTTAATTGGACGTAATCCATATATTAACTTTTTATTTGCAAATTAATTTATTTAAAAATTTCACCATAATCCAATTAAATACGTTAATAAAACGATAAAGTTTATTAAAATCTTACAGGTCGTTACAATGGTCGACCAGGCATTCATTTACCTTTAGGAGGTGCTACAACAACGTCTTCAATCAAAACATCTTCTTTAAAAATGTTAATAATAGGACTGATTGGATGAGAATACGTCGATCGAAAATAAACAACTTTGAAATAATCTTCAATGTAATCATAAATATTCAACTTTCCATAACTCAAAGTACAACTAACAACATGAGCATAAGGAAAACCATATATATTCCACAAGTTACAAGAACAAATCCGATTATTTGAATCAACAGATTGATGAACAAGCGAACGAACATTAAACACTTTTTCACTTGATTTTATAACAAACCACGAAGCTCCTTCCAAATGAAGACTTTTCAACCGATTTTCATTCACTGGACATACAACACTATTCCAATATTAGCAAGTTCTCGACGATCAAAAATTAGCTTCATTAACTTAACTCTAATTTTATCCAAGCATGCAGTGATTGGTAAATGTCTTTCTTCCAAAATCCATTTATTGAAACTCTCTGAACAATTTGATGACATTTCACCATAATGACAAGCAGGGAAAAAAACATTAGCAAACTTCTCAAAGGGAATTCCATTCAAAAAGTTTGTCATAGTAGAACCATTAGCATCTTGAAAATTCTTCAATGCAACATTGAAATCATCCAAATTAGAAGCATTTGCAACACGTCCAAATAAATCTATCAACCATTTCTTGTTTGATTTCGAAAATTCAGATTTTAAAGCAACTTTTAAATTATTGTTTAGATGATAAAAATATGAACCATGAGCTGCATTTGGAAACACTTTTGGAATAGCAACAAGAATACTAAGATGACGGTCAGAAATGAAAACAAAATTTGTACTATCATCTTTCAAAAAATCTTTAAGCTGTTTACAATATCAAATCCAATTATTTTCATCTTCACCAGACATAATTGCAATTGCCGTAGGAACAAACCTGATAAAACAACAAATATATAAATAATAGAACAAATTGCATAATACTATGCACTTTATTGAATAAGTGCAGAAAAAACTGCAAATATTACCATATATTACTGCAAGAACAATTTCTCACTGCATTAAAATATTTCAGACTTTTCAGCAATTTTTTTTTGTAAAATTGCTTCAGTTGCTACAATATTTTTTGTTACTAAAATATTTTTCTTTTTAAAAAATGCTGATATTGCGACAAGAAATAATAATTGTTGCAGATATTGACGCAATTATACATTAAACTACAAACCAACAACATACCTTCATTGCCATTTTTACCAGTTGCAGCCATCAAACAACCTTGAGCTCTACCCTTCATAAAAGTAGCATCAACAAATATTAAAAGCCAAAAAAATTGAATACCATGTGCACAAGCTTCAAAACCAATAAAAACCCTCTCAAATTGATGAGTATCAGGATTACACTCCAAAATTACTTTACTACTGGGATTAGTTTCAAGTATAGCATCACAAAAAGACTTCAAATGGTGACAAGACATCATATCATTTCCCTGAAAATCTTCTAAAGCCAGTCTCTTCCCACTGTAAGCAAAATAATACTTCAAAATGATATTATACTCATATTGAAATAGTCTAATAATGTCCTTTGTCTTCATTAACGGATTAGCTTGAATATGATCATAAACCAACAACTTAATCGATTTACTTGAAATAGGAGGATTAATTATATTATGAATTCCAGCACCTCCAGTATGCTCAAGTTGAAATCTCTTTATAACAAAATAGCCAAGAAGATTAAACTTAACAGAAGCATGAATCCTGAAAGTACATTTTGTTCGGAAACAAACAGTCGTAACTCTATCTTTATCATTCTTAACCAAATCAAGCTTGTACCCAGTCTTAATACTATATATCATCAAATTGATCCTAAATTCAGTAATACCACACGGAAGTTGTTGACGAGCATTCGTAAAAACAGATTGATTGGAATCATTTCTCAATAACTGCCTGAATTGAATATTAGAATCACCAGTGCTAACAAATGAGGAATCATTACTATAAGAAACAACATCCGACCTGATACTGGCTGCTGAAAAACTAGTAGGTATAACATCTACAAAAATAACAAAGTAATCCTCATGGTTATGAGCAGCCAACAACAGAATAGATTAAAGATCAAAATTAGTTTCAATATTCCTTCTCAATCCATCTCTAATATAGTATAATTCAAACGACAATGAACTCAATTCTATCCATTTACCACAAATAGCACTTCTCAACATAGCAACCGAACTATCAAATTGAAGACGTAACGAAAAGCAATCATATTTGAACTTCAACAGCACAAGCACTCCAGCATCACTGGGAACACTTTAATTTAAAAAACAGAATCACAATTAAAAAAAACTAGAATATATATATGGTATATGCTGATAAGTAAGGAATAATTTAAAAAATTGTAGATAAATCAACACATAATAATAATATGCTAATATTTAAGCAATATCATTTGCTGATATTTAAGCAATATTTCTAAAAAAATGCAGATAAATCAGCAGAAGTCTAAGCTTAATTAAATACAGTGAAATACCAATATTATTTGCTTATATGTAAGCAATAATTGTAAAAAATTATGGATAAATCAGCAATTATTAGTAATTTGCATATCATTTTCACCATACATACTAAAATTATTTGCGGACAAGTCTGTAAAATATCTATAATAATTCCAGACAAATCTGAACTTAATCAAAGTTGACAAAATATATCATTGAACATTACCCTATACACAAGCATTAATTTTTTTAGCTAAAATAAACAATAGAATACTTATAATTTCCATTTACTTCGAACAAAAAAACAAACGAAACAAAAATAACAATACTAACAACAAACATAGCAATATCAATTAAAACAAACAAAATCGACTACAAATCCAAACAACATTTACCTGGAAGAAGATAAAGCCATGAATCTAAAATAATATCTTAAAACAATGATCGAACTGAATCAGAAAAATAAACTTGCAATCGAAATCACGACCACCATTAAAATAAGCACGACTGGTAAATAGGGGTATTTATGGAATAAATTTAGCCGCAAATAAAAATAGGGATTGGAAATATAAATTTTCAAACGGAAATAATTTACGTGGACTAAGTTCAATTAAAAGGATGTGGGTATAATTTTCACAATGAATACCTTGGTCATACACTGTCGAAAATGGACGAAACAAGCGGCAATGGGATCGTGGTGACGAGCACTACATTCCAGAACTGATTTGGGACGTTTGGAACTAGCTAAATTTTTTGGATAAATAGAACGTCGTTCGATTTGGTTTAAATTTGATAAATTAAGGTAAGTGTTTTATAACGCTCATAACATACTAGAATATTTTATGCTAGTTAAATTTGATATTATGAAGTGATATAAATTTCATTGGTCGTTGTTTGATGAATTTAATTATTATCTAGATCGTCACCGAATTAACTATTAAAAATTAAAATTGATAACTAAATTGAAATTGGGATTTAATTGCTAGTAAATTATCTAATATTAATAACTATGAGATTGTTGTGAATTATATTGTCCATTTGCATGATTGATTGTGATGGATGCTAACTAGTTGATATTTGGATGATTGGATGTTATTTGTTTTATATATATGTTGATGTCACCTTGTAATTATTTACATTATATAAAACCGTAAATCGAACCATTTTTAATAAATTAAAAAATAGATTGAAATGATATATACCAATGACATTAACTTTGGATTGAAATAATTTAGCCATCCCTAAAACTAAATTGAATTAACCGATCGCTTGGCCATAGGATAGAAAATTATATACGGACACCAGAATGGTTAAATTAAATGATTTTAAAATTCTTAATTTGAAATTATTTAAATGGTTTTGATTTAAAAGAAATAAAAATCAAATTTATAGGACTTAAATTATTTTCGAACTTGAGCCCTGAAGGTTGAAATTTAAATAATCAAAGTTGAGATTTTGAAGTTATAATCGGAAATATAATTTGAATTTTTGGAATCGATTTGTTTAAAAGGATTGAAATTTTATTCGAATTTTGAATATTATTAAGTAAAAGTGATATAAAAATGATATTTCGAAATTGAGCTCGGAATCGAGTCATATTTGAAGATTGGGATTTTAAACTGATTATTGAAGGATAATTAGATTTAAATGTTTTGAATCGATATTTTGAAAATCAAGCTCGAAATCAATATAAATTGAAATTGAAATTGAATTAACTGGATTTGAAAGTAGAATTGAACTAATTCGAAGTTGAGATTGATTTGTATTATAATCAAAACTGAATCGAATGAATGGAAATTGGAATTGGTTTGAATTGAGAAGTTGGAATTGAATGAGTTTGACTTTTAAATCATTTTCAAATAAACTATTTAATATAAAATTATTTAAAAGCTATTTTCTTAAATATTCAAATTATTTTGAATTTCCAAACAATTTTGCGATATAAACCATTTCAATACTTAAAATTATTTATATAAAAATATTTTACCTTTTAAAAACATTTTAAATATTTTAATTATTTCAGCTATTTTAATTATTTAAACTATTTTAAAACTATTCAAACTATTTATTTCTAAATTTCAAACCTGTCAAGGGTGGAATGCTTATTTTTAATTCGTGGATTTAAATACGAATTGGGCTAAATGAAATTATAACCCAAATTGGAATTCGAAACGATTTTTGGAAGCGAAATCATAATATGAAGGGAAAAATGATTTTGAACTGAAATATTATATTTTGAGTAAATATGCTGATTTCAGAATGGATTTGATTTTGAAGCGAGTATGATATTTTAATATCAGGTATGAACTTTTTTCCCAAAATGTAAAAGTACTAACCGATGTGTAAAACAATGTTTGGTTATTAAAGAGACTGGAGACGGAGATGAGCATACTCTCCGTCGATACCGGAACCATTTTAACCACTTTGTACGTAGAGTGATGAACCAGAACGAAGTGTGTAATGACCCAATTTTTCGACACCTGGAAATCGACATCAATATGTCCACTATATTAAATGCCGAACGATAGAATGCCGTAAAACCGAACCATTAGGGTTAAAGAAGAAGAAGGTAGAAGAAGAGAAAACGAAACAACAACAGAATCTTACCATCGTAGCGAAATAAAATATAATAGATAATAACTGATCTTTACTCAAAAAAACTATATCTATTTTATACATAATATCATCAAAGTACACCAATATCAAAACAATTATAGTACAGATATACTAACTTGTCCTTACAAAAGCTGACTATATAGCTTACACATCACAACGAAAACATAAATCAACGAAGATACGCCTCGTCATCCAGCTTGTGACGCCCCACCTCTATACCCACGCTAGCCAAGAACACTACGGTGTAGTGCTGTCGACTAGCACGGAGAATAAGGCTGTTGAGGAGCGACCATCCGTGTAATTGCTTTGTGCGAGCACCGATATGCCAGATAGTAAAAATGTGCATTTCATTTCAGGAGGAAATCCGACATGTCGATGCAAAGTCAAAGCTACTACACAGTGGCTATAATAGTCTAGGACAAAATATAAACTAATAACACAGACAAATATAAATGCGGAACACAGATAAAACAGAAAGTCTCATATATATAATAACTGATGTCAGTTACAATACATTTGACACGGTACATGTGATACAACTACAACAGTCGACTCGGGAAGTTATATATACAAGTACATTAACGGATATAATATACATGAATACATATCAATCTATACTATGACTCGACAACTCCAAAAGATATGAAAAGTCTTCATAGCTCAAGCAGCATCCCAAAGCAGAATATACACAACCTGTAAATACTCGGTCTGACCCGAGTATTAAATTTCAAAAGAAAACAATACTCGGGTCAGTCTGATTCAAACTCAGTTATTAATGCACAGAAGCAATAATAATTAAATAATGAATAGATGACAGTCACATAAATAAATTTACCTATCCGATTCTTAAATAAGAAATCAGATAACGGTAAATATAACGCGAACCAATTCAAAACAATTGGAACATCAATTAAAAGGTCAACACGAGTAGGGCTGCAGTGTACGCACGCGTATACTGCCTCGCCACTACAACATATGGAATACGAAACAGATCCATAATTCATAAGCAAAATAAATAATGATAAAACCAATACCGTGTGGCTGCAGTTCACGCTTGCGTGCACTGCCGTGCCACTACAGTGATGATGTGCCCATTGAATACCGTGTGGCTGCAGTTCACGCTTGCATGCACTGCCTTGCCACTATAGTGATGATGTACCCAATGAAAGTTCACAAGCATCGCCGCGAATGTCATAAGGCCGAGTGTCGATTAAATTGCAGAGACAAATGCGAAAGAGGTCAAGAAAAGATGACAACAAACTGCAGCTGAAAACCCAATTACAACAATCAAACGAATGCAGCAGGGCTACTGCATAGTGTAAATGGTGAGCAAACAAAATGCCACTAAGTGAATAAAACAACACTGCAACATTCAGGAAGTAGCAAATGTAGTAAACAAGTGATGCAGGCAACGAGTGCACCAGCAAAACAAGTTGAAACAAAGTGTATAGGAACAAGTCAAGGTGAACAATGGCAAATACTACAATGAAGACTACTGCAAATTTCAGAAAACACCACTGAACCATCAAAGCACATGTGTGCAGACCAGGTACACAGTAAAGAACAAGAATGTCACATGTAACAGTATGGTTCAATGTCACAAACGTGAACAACCCAGTATGGAAAATGAATGGAGCAATGAGCAAGTGACTCGAAGCAGTGAGTCAAATACAGTTAACACAGTGGTAAATATGCAGCACCATGCAACACAAAGTAAACTCATGTGAACATGTACATAGGAACACAAATCTGGACCAATTTTCCATCAGATGAATAAGAAACTAAGGCCAGACTCAACACAACAGAGTGGCAACATAATGCAACAGGGAAAAGGGCTACAACTCAAAGACCATGTGCAAAGTAGAAACAGGCAGTGACAAATTGCACAAACGAGTTCAAGTGTACTACAGAGACAATGCAACATGAATGACATAAAGGCAGTGAAGTGCTGACTGGTAACAGGCTACATAGACATCAACAAGTATGACATGAAGCAGTGCAACAAAGACCACCAAGTTCAATGTAATAAATGGTCAAAGTCGAGCACATAAATGACTTCAACATATGATCAGTGGCAGGCATGCCAGTAAACAGTAGGTAGTATAATACTAAACCCAACAACAGCTAGTATATACAAAGTATAACAGAGGCAAGACCACAAGCAATGCACATGCTGCAGACAATTACACAATGACTCCAAGCATGTAAGTATTTCAACAGTGAAGCTCCAGACAATTACATGCCTGAGCAATAAAAACGAAAACGTTACCAAGTCAGAGCCGAGTTTGACAGTGTCAAACATCGAAGTGTAAAACCCAAAGACACGTGCCACATCAAGTTCACAGGGGACATGACCGAGGCAGTGGCCAAGGTAATAAATCAAGTCCAAGAACATCTGTAGTGGTAATGCTCCAGTGTTTAGCAAAAGTCAATACCAAAGTCACAAAAGGACTCAAAGCTCAGGTCATAAACACGCGACAAATTCAAGTAAGACACAGCAAGAGGTTTAAAATCAAAGTGACAGAAGTTAACAGAGAAAATCGAATTCATGATGGTCACGAAATATTAAACAACCCAAAAGCAAAGCCGGGTTAACCAAGTATCATGAAATTATAAATTTGACAGAAATCGGAGAAAGCATCAACAACAAAACCAATTCATACGCAAAGCATAATACTGAGTCGTCATAGATGTGAGTAATAAAGATTACTCACCTAGTTCGAAGCGGCCAAGGCCCAAGCAAGGAGACGAACGGAGACGAGAATCGAACGAGCGAGCGCCATCATTCGTCTTCGATTTCAATGCCCTAGCTTCAAAAGGGGGAGAACGAGAGAGGCCTCCATCATTTTCTCAAAGAGAATAAAAGTGTGTCGGGTTCGAATGAATGAAAATAAGAAAAAGGGGACGGGTTACATAAAATAAAAGAGGAACGACAATTTGCCTTTGAAAATTTCACGGCCAAAATTAAAACATGGGCCGCTATTTGATTTTTCAAAGCCCACGGTTCCTTTTAACCATTTATAAAAGAATTTCAACCGGTTAAACAAAATTCCAAACAGCAATTTGCTAGGAAAAGCAATCGTTCAAAGACGATAAATAATCGGTACGAAATACCGGGTTGTTACAGACTCCCCTCCTTAAAGAAATTGCGTCCTCGCAATCATAAGGAATAAATGGATAAAAGGTAACAACCATAAGAGCATGCCATCATAAATGACGAAATTTGAAAATAAGAAGTTCACCATATAGAGCATGAAAGAGAAAGCCTGAACGTGTTTGCTCGATGAACTCTCTGGATTCCAAAGTGAAATCCATAGGATTCGAGAACCACTGAGCTTTCACGAGAAGAACATCTTTATTTCGAGGGTGCTAAACCCCCGAAACAATCATGTGAATAGAATGTGCTCAAAGTCAAATCTGGTGAAACTTCAATTTCTTCAATAATACCGGACTCAAGAATAAAATCGGAATCCCTAAGGCATTTCCATAGAAGGAAGACGCATAAAAACGTCATAAATAACAGAAAATTGAGCCGGTAATAAAAGGCGATAAGCCATGAAACCAATACGTTCAGTGATAGGAAATGACCCAATATTTCGAGGCGCTAACTTTCCCGACCAACTGAAACGCACAACACCTATCATAGGTGAAACACGAATAATTTGGAACAACAACATAGTAGAATAACGGTACGTCCAATGAACCGATCAACATAAAAGAACATCAGATGTAAGTCCATAAAAGGAATGAGACGAAGCTCAATAAAACGAAGTACATCGAAACGTCTGATGAACTTGGTAAAAAGATGATTCCATACGGACATCACCAAAGAAACAACCACTTGTTGCCTACGACTAAGTGCATCGGCAACACGATTTTCCATCCGGGAGTGGTAAATAATATCAAGATCATAAGATGTATGGAGTTCGAGTCAACGTGGTTGACGCAAATCATGTTCCTTATGAGAAAATAAATATTCCCAAGATTCATGATCAGGGTAGAGAACAAATTCTCACCCAAAAATAATGGTGCCAAATTTTGAAGAACGAAATCAATAGCCAAGAGCACTAGATCATGAGTAGCATATCTAGTCTCAATAGGCATTAATGATTTAGAAACACAAGAGACAGCACGTTCTCTTCTGGAAGAGAATGGTATGCAAACCAACACGATTAGCATTGGTACAAACGATAAAGTCTTGGTTCCCTCGGGAATCACAAGAATAGAAGTATCGGAAAAGAGCTGTTTTAAATAATATTCTTTCCCGAAAAGTTAAAACTTTCGAAATTTACGATTTACTTTATGTAATTATCTTTTCAGAAAAATTTTCATTTTAAAATTCAATTTACTGTGTCTGATTGTCTCGTCAAAGCGTCTAGGAGATTCCTATCGATAACGTTGATCAAGCGCATCGACCAGAATTCTTAAAGCACTCAATGGGCAATACAATCACAAAATATTCTTTTAATTTCATAAGAGGAATTTACAAATTTTCACCCTCAAACGGACAAGTCCGGAATTAAACGAATCAGTAAAAGAAAGGGGTCATAGTCCTCGATTTTGCTGAAACGTTTAAATCGCTTCCTCATTCCTTTGAAAGCTTAACTATAAAAATTTTGAAAACGATTTTTATTTTGAAACTTTTTTTAAGACATGTGATTAAAACAGCGATATCAGTAGAAACTTCGATAAGTGGATTTTCATTCATCAAAAGTGTCACAAGAATCTTCTCAAAGATAGAAAGGGATATCATACCCTAAACTTGTACTCATAACAAGTCAATGACACACGAATTCACCAATGCACAAAAATTGATAAAACTTATCAATAGAAATCACAAAAATTGGTGAAGCACAAATTCCAGAAGACTACACAAGAAATCCAGAAATCACAAGATGAGAGTATGAAAACTCGAACGGGAGTATGAAAACTCGAAGGAGAGTATGAAAACTCGAAGGAGAGTATGAAAACTCGAACGGAGTATGAAAACTCGAAGGAGAGTATGAAAACTCGAACGGAGTATGAAAACTCGAACGGAGTATGAAAACTCGAAGTAGAGTATGAAAACTCAAACGGAGTATGAAAACTCGAACAGAGTATGAAAACTCGAAGGAGAGTATGAAAACTCACCTACACGCGAGCATGAAAATTCATCAACACATGTAACGCATAACGAGAACGGGAGCACGAAAACTCACCTACACGCGAGCATGAAAACTCATCAGCACATGTAACGCAAAGCGAGAACGGGAGCACGAAAACTGACCTACATGCGAGCATGAAAATTCATCAGCACATGCAACGCATAAGGAGAACGGGAGCACGAAAACTCACCTACATGCGAGCATGAAAACTCACCAACACGTGCAATGCAAAGGGAGAACGGGAGCACGGAATCTCACCTACACGTGAGCATGATAAATCATCAACATGTGCAACGCAAAGCGAGAGCGGGAGCACGGAATCTCACCTACACGTGAGCATGAAAATCACCAACACGTGCAACGCAAAGCGAGAACGGGAGCACGAAATCTCACCTACCCATGAGCATGAAAATCACCAACACGTGCAACGCAAAACGAGACGCTATCTCATGGTTGCAAGCCATTAATTTTGACACACGAATGGCCCGAAGACCGTGCGGCGCTACCCCACATGTGTGAGTCGGGATCACACAGATTGAGGTCAAGACTAACCTCGCAATCAAAAGAAAAGTATGTGTGAATGAAATCACACAAGTGGTGTCTAGACAATCCTCAAAGCCCAAGAGATACGTGTGAGACGAAATCACACCGACGAGGCCTAGTCTAACCGTAAAAATGATCGTCATGATCAATGAGAAGTGTCAATTACACTAAGTTAGTAAATATAAAAGTTTAGCTTCATGTCCCATAACCACTTGCTTAACTTAAATATTTACGAACAAATTGTAAATCTTCACTAGAAAATTGTCACATGAGGTTCAATCGAACAAGTCCAAGAATTAACCGACGAAGCAAACGCAAGCGTTTCATACCACTTGTTTTACTAAGCCGTTTAATTAGATTTCTCATCCGAGTGAGGTAAAGGCTTGTATATACTAGTAGATTGAAAAAAAAACGGTTTAGGAAAAGAGTTTGATATTGAAAATAGAGTTGAAAACATTTCGATAAAAGAGTTTTGATATTTACTACTAGTATTGAAACCTTTATATTATAAAGTGACAAATCACAAAAATGATTGTAGAAACAATCAATCACAAGAATTCACATACAAAGACGTGAATAGAATCCAAAGAAATCGATACCGAATTCATCGAAAGGTATGTTCACAAAAATCCCGAAGAAAAGGTCATCAAAGTTGCTAATAAATGATAGCAACAAATCGGGAAATAATCAAGAATCGATTAAATTCGAAAACCAAATCAATTCACTAAGATTCACATTCGAAGACGTGAATAAAATCCGAAGAATTCGATTCCAATCCATCAAAGTAGGAATACCCAAAAATTCCTGAAATTGAAGTTATCAAAGTCGACAAAGGTGATAACAACTAACCGGAAAAGAAGAATCGATCAACAATTGGAAAAACAAAGCAGAACGAGCATAAATTGTGACGACTCGGAATTTTCGAGCATTTAAAATTAGAATATTTAATTGATTTTAAATATTCAATAGAGTAATTTTAACTTGAATTATGACTATCGCAAATTATTTGATAATTTAACTATTGAATTTATGGAATTAAATAATTTAAAGCTCAGCTGCATGTTGAATCTGGAGTTTTAAACCCGTTGAATATAATTTGATGGCTTATAAAATTTATATTGATAATACTGAAGAGAATAGAAGTGCTAAAATTGAAATTTATAGTGGTTCGTTCAGTTTTAAAAAATTTATAGTTTAAAAATTTAATTTAAAAATAGATTTCCGAGGCACAGTCTCGGAATTCGACGAAACTAGTTCCATTGGGTCCGTAATATTGAATAATTACCGGATTTCAATTTTCGTAGTGATTGGAGTTGTTATGTGAGCATAAGTTGAAAATGTGAATCGGAAATTTAATATCATATCTGGGTTAGACGGAAAAAAAATTAGTTAACCACATATAGTCATATCAATTTAATACCCGTGGTCAACTCTATCCTTCGAAGCCACCCTACCTTCTGAATTATGCAGACCTACCCATTCCCTTCTCAAGCATGCTTCTCTTCAACTTTATTTCGCTCTTCCTTTGTTTTTTTTAACAAACCGAACCTCTCCTCCTCAGAAAACAAAGGAGTTAAAAATCGAATTCATAAACGAAAAAAATGGGAAACGCCTCCCTTCAAAATCCAATCAAATTCTTCTGTCGCCGGCATCTGCAGTTAATTCGAATCGAAGAAAATTGTCGCGTGGCCTCGGCGCGGAGTCGAATGTCGACTAGGGAAATCGCAATTTGTCGTGTGGTTATTCTCGAGCTCGCGCCTTCGAGGGCTTCGAAGGGATAAATTCTTGGGCCTGCGACTGTTAGCAGAAGTGAAATGAAGGGGGAGGTCACAACTCTTGTCAGATATGGAGCCGTGCGATGGTCTGGAATTCGTGTGCGTAGGCGTGCGATTGGGTGTAAGGGAGGGAGACAGCATCGCGACTCGAAGTCACGATCGTTTTTGAGGCAGGGTTCTTGCGACGTCAGAAGGGTTATTCTCGAGCTCGCGATTTGGAGGGTATGGGCTCTGTTTTTTTTTATCTCTAGGTTAAATACTTCGTAAGTTTAAATCCCTTTATATAATTTGTGGATTTTTACCTCTTTAATCTGAAAGTTAACAGTAAAAAAAATATTAAAGTCTATATATCCTAAATTTTTAGGCAGACAGTAAAATATATATTTAGACAGGATTGTTTTTGTTTAAAGGAGAATTTGTTTAATTTAAATTATTAGTTTAAAAATAAATAAAGAAAAATAATAATAACATAAATATATATAGTAAGCCTACTGTTTAAACTCTATGATATATACTAAGGTAATTAACTTGTTTAATTAGCTGCTTATTGAATTATTAGTTAAGACTAGAATTTTTAGTTAGTAAATTATTGGGTTAAAATCAAATTATTAACTTAAAGTAAATAAATAGTAATTAATTGATCAATCAACTGAAATATTAACAAACCTTATAATGTTGACTCAAGGTCAAAAATAATGAAGAACAAGCTGGTATGGATGGATTGCAAATTAAAAAAAGGACAAAGGTGAGTTAATCTCACTCAGTTAAATTTTAAAATTTAAATGATTATATTTAAATAATTGTTTGAATGGCTGAATTGATTGATGGGTATAGTATGATATTTTGAAAATGGCATATTATATTGTGCTAACATTTGTGAATGCAGGGAAAACAGGTTGGAGGGATCCAACTAGACCCCTCACATTTGTTCAAATTATTCGATATTCTCTGTTTTTATTATTTGATATCCTATGATGAGCTATATTGAAATATTGAATGTATGGTTTGATTGGATATTCGGGTATAATGAATTACCAAAATATATGAATTGGATTGTTGAAGGAAATTAAAAGGAAGTAAATTTGTAAGCGAAATAATTATAGAAAGTTTGAATAAATTAAGAATGAATTGAAAAGAAATAGAAGTAATATGAAAATAATAATAAATAACTTCGAGTATGAAGAGAATTGGAATTTTGAATAAAACGAAACTGATGAATTGTAAACTTAAGTTATATCAATTAAAGAAATAAAGAATTATTTTAAAATTCAAAGTTTAAATTTATTTAAAAGAATAAAGAAGTGAATGAGAAATCTAAAAATTGGAATTTTTAGTTAAAGTGTTTTTGAAATCATAATCAAGAAATCAGATCTGAAATTAATAGGTTCCGAATTAAAAGAAAATAAATTGGAAATCAATTTGGAAAATTGATTTAAGTGATTGAAGTTGGAATTCTCCCTGGATAACCAAGTACGTTTTCAAATTAAATTTTTAAATATAAGTTAAAAAAATATATTTAGAAGTTGTTTAAAAGCAAGTGTTGGAAAATCTCTTATTTCTAATATTTAAGTTCTTAAGTAAGTATTTTCTCTTTATCTATTATAGTAGTAATTATTCAAAGAATGCCTTAATATTATGTTTTTAAAAGCATGAATCTAGTTTTATATTTATTAAGTTACCTTATTTTCAAATATTCATTTAATATGTGTTTTTAAAAAATTATTGAAATAGTTTAATTTAAATGTTTTGAAGGTATATATTTCAAAGTAAAGTGTTTTAAATTATTTTAGAATCTAGTTTTGTGCTTGGTACTTTCAGAGGAGATAGAAAATACTTGGGAAAGTTTATACTGGAAAGAAAGAATGATTTGAAAACTGTTTTCAAAAGGTTGAAAATAGAAATATATCTTGTGAGATATTTGGAAGGTAATAAATAATTTGGGAAATTATTTATTGGTTGATGGTTGTTTGTGAATATTAATTGATAGTTAAATAACCGACTATCAATATTGGACAAACACGCTGATCGTTTCGAAGAGACCGGGATCGAGATTTATTTCTCGAAAACCACTTCGATCCGGTTTGTACGTTTCGTGTAAACAATTTTGGATTCGAAGATGGAGCAGTGAAGTGCAAGGGCTAGTCGCTACTAATCCTGAGGATATTTCCAAAATGGATGTAGTAGGAATAGTGCCTTCGGTTCCGTTCGAACCCGGGATGGACTTGTATGGATGAATGCTTGCGAAACATCGTCAGGTGGGCGATGGGCATTCTAAGTGAAACGTTCTCAAAGGTAACGCTTAGCCTCAAGCCTCATCAAATGGGAATGACTGAAAATCAGGGGATATGCAGCAAGGTTAGGTGGGTCATGCCCAAGCAGGACAAGATATTTCCCCTGTCTAGATGTCCCTTATATATATTTCGGCTTAGTGGGTGGTTGGTCGCGCCAACCACGGGGTTTATCTTGTTTGGGACTGTTCAGTAAGGAATGGTTCCGTCCTTGTGTTGCAGGGGATGAAGGGAGTAATCCTCTGTACAGTGATCTAGGCCCCGTACTGTGACAGGTGGTACCCCAGTGCCTAGTCATTGTTGGAAATCCATTCTCCCTACGAGCCATGTACGAGTTTTGTTTGTATTACCCACTTTGTGGCTAGTAGCTGGAATTTAATAATGTAACAATTTCGGCTATTTTATAAGTATTTGTATATAGACCCTATTATAATATCAGAGGATTTCTATAAAAATTGTTTTAGCTATCGTAAGGTAAAAACCCGACATGTTTATTTGTGGCGTGGTCTTACGAGATGCTTTTGTTTTCAAAGAATTTTTGAAACTTTAATAATCAATTGGGTGTGATTTTCTCACGCTGGTATTCTAGACTGACTTGAGTATTATAGGATACGGGATGGGATGCTATGGAGCTCAGGAGACGAGCTGGATTGACGATACGTACATTTGTACTTGTATATATATATATATATATATATATATATATATATTCCGTTGTATTGAGTTGCTATGTATCCATTTGTATGATATTGATGTTGAGCTGTGATTGATGTACTCTGATGATGTAGTATGTAAATAGATAATTTGATTTTGAGTAAAGATTATTTATTATCTATTATATTTACTCCGCTGCGATGGTTAGATTCTGATGTTGATTTTCGTTTTCTCTTCTTCTACCTCTTCTTCTTAAACCCAAATGGTTCATATTTCTGTACAACTTGAGTTTATTGTTGTAGAATAGTGTTAACTCAAGGGGTATGGATTTGCGGGCTGTTACAGTTGGTATCAGAGCCAGGTTGGTGATAACCTTGGCTCTGGTGGGAATTACTCATAAATTAGAGTCCGAAGTACTCTATAGTGAGTTTGAGCGTATAAATAAATATGATCGCGTATTTGTTAGTGATTATAAATTATTTTAATATTATGTTGATTGGTTTATTGAGTGGTATATGAACCTTCGTCGGCCAGTCTCGACAACTGTATCGAAGGGGTTTCTAAACACTTGAATAGAGCAAGCGACACGATATTGTTTTAAATATGGGTAAATGAAATAATTTTACCCAAAAACATATTTGGATATAAAGAATATTTTTTTAAAACTATTTAGCTCTTATATGGTTGCTTGGATGTTAATTGGATGTTAGAAATGATTATCATTGTTAAATGAAAATTTAACTAGAAATTGAAAAAAAAATAACCAAAGTTTGAAGGAAATAAATTCATAATGAAATTAAATGTATAAATATGAATTATGAATGTAATTTAGAAAAAAAATTTTGGAATATAATCAAATGAGTATTTATATGAGCATAAGCCATGCAAATAAAGTATAGTTAAAATTGATTTAAGCAGGATTTGGAAATTTAAATCCCGGAGATTTTGGAAGTGTTTTGAAGATAAATGATAACATTTTGTTTTGGAGATATTTCTGAAAGGAAATTTTTATAAATGGATTTTGGAAGTAATATAGCATTGAAATCACTTGGATTATTGGAAAATAATTCTGATGATGACGGCCGCATCATCAGCATTCATTTTCGAATTTCTAAGTGAAGAATTGCTACCAAATTAATTTGTTTAGAAAGGCAAGTTGTTTTTGAAAATTTCAAAGGAAATTTGTTGGAAAATAAAAGCCAGGATTGGTTTAAATCTTTTGAGAAATGTGGTTTGAGATGTTGGAGATTTCGAAATGATTTGAAACCAAAGCCGGGAGTTTAAGAAAAAAATCCGGATAGGATGGGTTGTAAACTTATACATTGAGATGATTTTTAAAGTAGGAATGGAATATAAGCTTGAAAATGAAATTAACTTGGATTTGGAAATAAAAATTTGACTGGATTGAAATTAATTGAATAAGCTGAAAGAACATCCAGTTGTATTCCAATTGAGTTGAACTCGAATTGAGTTAAATAAATCCGAGTTAAAGTAACAATTGAGTTGGGATGAGAATTCAATTGAAGTAAATAAATTAGAATAACTTATAAAAGAATTAAAATCCAAGGTAACAAAAATATGCTTGGGCTATAAATAAATAGGAGGCTTGATTTAAAAAAATAAAAAAATAAAAGATGAATATATTCAAGCTTATGATGAATGGAATTGTATAAAACAATAAGTTGTGACTTGTTAAATTTGAAGGTGAGATAGAAACCCGAAATAAAATTTTTTGATGAATTGAAAAATAAATAAAAATCCAAACTTGAATTATAAAATAATGTAAACTAAGAAAATTAAATGAAGTGATATTTGGAAATAAAATTCAAGTGTTGGATTATGGATAAAGGGAGAACTAATTGGATAATAAATTAGTTAATGAAATTGAATTGTGAGTTTATGATGAGGTTTGAAAATAAAAACTCAAGTTATAATTAAATTTGACTTACATTGTCGATGAAGGAAATATAATTAAAAGTGGCCTTGAAATTAATTAATTGATTTGTGAATGAAGTTGCAATGTAAGTTAATAAAATTGAATGGTAATTTAAAAGTGGATGGTAATTTGAAAATGAATAGTGGATTCAAAACTTGAGATATAAATTTAAAATTTAACTTGAAGTGTTAACAAATTAAATATAATTGGGAATGTATCAAATAAAAAAAATGTAAATGGATTAAAATAGCAATGATTTGAATATGCAAATAAAATCCAACTGAGTGAAGATAACCTGGAAAATAGCCAGGTAATAAGTTGAATGAGTTGAATCTGGAAAGTTAAATTTTATAATAACTAAGCAAATGAAATTTGCAGATTTAAAATGGGATTGGATTAGAATAGAATCAAGTTAAAATGAAAAGAGAACTATGTTTGGAAAATGAGAATGAGCTTAAGTATAAAATTTGAATAAATTGAGGTTAATGGACTTAAGCTAAATGAATGGAGGAAAGTTGAATTGAATTCAACTTAAAACCAAGTTTAAAGATATTGGATGGAATTTAAACCAAGTAAAAATAAATTTGGATCGGAATAAAATTTGATGGGTTGTAAATAATATTTAAGGAAATAAAAATTCACAATGGATTGAGTGGATAAACTAGTTATATTGAATAAATGAATGGATGTGATAAATAAGAACCAAATGGAGTATGGCTTAAATAAGTTGAGACATGGTTATTAAATGAAATAACTTGGATTGTTTTGAGCTAAATAAAATAGTTTGGAATAAACTAATATGGAATGAAATGTAAATAAATGAATTGTAAATAAAATTTAAATGAAATGTGTCGAGCTAACTAAATGGTTGTGAATGGGTTAAAATAAAGGGGAAGTTTAATTGATAAATAAGATGAACCTAAATTGTTAATGGTTTTGAATGAAACTTGTTTGAATAATGGAACTAGTTGGGTTAATAAATGAAATACAAGTGAATGTATTCGAATCTGAAATGGAAGCGAGGATAATTGGATTGTGAATAAATTTAGAAATGGAATAGAATTAAGAATAAAATTGAGTGAAATCAATTTAAATTGGTTATAAAACATAAATACTTATTTATTCACCTAAATCTTGTCAAATTGCATGGAATAAATTGTTGTTTGTTGTAAATGGGGTAATTAAACCTTCGATTAGTGAGAGTAGTAAAATAAATTGATTTTGAAAGCAATTGAATTAAATATGAGCTCAGTTTGCTTAAAAATAAATTAAATGTAAATGATTGAGATTAAAACCATTTTAAATTGATGAGGTTGTATACGAATGGATTGAAAACCATTCAAATTGCAAAAAAAATGGTTTATAAATAAATTGGAACAGTTGAGTTAACATGGAAATTGTAGAAGTTGCTTATGGAAAACTGTTTGGTGTGAATTGCTTTTAGAATTCATATGTTTTAACTATTGCAAGTAAGTGAAATGTGTTAAACTTCTTATATTTGGAACTTACATGTTTAAATTGAGTAAGTACAGGTACCTAGAAGCCGTATGGCTGGATTTGGGTTGGGCTATTTGCTAAAAATAATAAGCTGCTTGCTTAAAATGCTAAATAAGGCACGCCTACGCAATTAAAATAGGAAATATGAACTGTTTTTGGTTTTTTCGACAGTGTGGGTCGATGTATATATATTTATCTCTTTTATCAAATTGCAAAAGCTCCTCTGTACAAACGGGACTCTGCCAAAAATTTTCAGAAATTTTGGGAGTTAGAAAATTTTTGAAATTTTTTGGAAAATTTATTAACGACAAACAATTTCAAACTAAGAATTGAAATAAGTTAGTAAATGGAGCGAATTAAAATAATGACGTGAATTAGTTATAAATGAAAAATACAATTTAAAGTTAGAATTGAAAATAAATTGAATTCGTATGAAAATAAAAGAATCAATGTGAATAAAAATGGGTATAAATTAAGTGATAGGATGAAAATAAATATAAGAAACACATAAATGCTTATACTAGCTTAAGTAAGGAATGAGACATTCTCAATTGAAAATTGATATTTCAAATATAATCTAAGTAAGTATTTGAGTTAATGGATATTGACATCTGTAAGTGAGTCGATAAAATGTTTTGGAATATTGTGATTGGATAATAGTATTAAGCAGGATATGCAGGTAATCTAAAGGAAAAATAGATTTGGATGGATTTCAAGAGATAAATTTGAAATGCTCGACAAAAAGGTATGTATTTAAATTTGGTATGGAATTTGATTTGGATTTGGATTGGATTGAGCCAAATTGCTTTTTGTTTTCTTTTTGGAATTGGGAGGCCGTAGAGCCATTTTGTAGTTGTACCGAGTCAGCCGCGCAAAGGAGACGCTGGTGAAATTTTTCGGGAATTTAGGGAGTTAGAAAAATTTTGAGAAAATTTTGATAATCCAAAATTGGTTTTAAGATTGAAACTTGAATGGTTAAACCAAAAGTATAGTTTGAAACTATGGAGAAGTTTGGAAGGTTAATAAGAATAATAATGGTCTTTTATCAAAGATAGTTGGTTAGATGTTGAACTGTTTGGATTTGAGGAGAGTAAACGGGTATTATATCATTTCTCCCTAACTAGTAATTTCGGGGACAGAATTCTTTTAAGGGGAGAGGAATGTGACGACCCGAAATTTTCGAGCATTTAAAATTAGAATATTTAATTGATTTTAAATATTCAATAGAGTAATTTTAACTTGAATTATGACTATCACAAATTATTTGATAATTTAACTAATGAATTTATGGAATTAAATAATTTGAAGCTGAGCTGCATGTTGAATCTGGAGTTTTAAACCCGTTGAATATAATTTGATGGCTTATAAAATTTATATTGATAATACTGAAGAGAATAGAAGTGCTAAAATTGAAATTTATAGTGGTTCGTTCAGTTTTAAAAATTTTATAGTTTAAAAATTTAATTTAAAAATAGATTTCTGAGGCACAGTCTCGGAATTCGACGAAACTAGTTCCATTGGGTCCGTAATATGGAATAATTACCGGATTTCAATTTTCGTAGTGATTGGAGTTGTTATGTGAGAATAAGTTGAAAATGTGAATCGGAAATTTAATATCATATCTGGGTTAGACGAAAAAAAAATTTAATTAACCACATATAGTCATATCAATTTAATACCCGTGGTCAACTCTATCCTTCGAAGCCACCCTACCTGCTGAATTATGCAGACCTACCCATTCCCTTCTCAAGCACGCTTCTCTTCAACTTTATTTCGCTCTTCCTTTGTTTTTTTTAACAAACCGAACCTCTCTTCCTCAGAAAACAAAGGAGTTAAAAATCGAATTCATAAACGAAAAAAAAAGGGAAACGCCTCCCTTCAAAATCCAATCAAATTCTTCTGTCGCCGGCATCTGCAGTTAATTCGAATCGAAGAAAATTGTCGCGTGGCCTCGGCGCGGAGTCGAATGTCGATTAGGGAAATCGCAATTTGTCGTGTGGTTATTCTCGAGCTCGCGCCTTCGAGGGCTTCGAAGGGATAAATGCTTAGGCCTGCGACTGTTAGCAGAAGTGAAATGAAGGGGGAGGTCACAACTCTTGTCAGATATGGAGTCGTGCGATGGTCTGGAATTCGTGTGCGTAGGCGTGCGATTGGGTGTAAGGGAGGGAGACAGCATCGCGACTCGAAGTCACGATCGTTTTTGAGGCAGGGTTCTTGCGATGTCAGAAGGGTTATTCTCGAGCTCGCGATTTGGAGGTTATGGGCTCTGTTTTTTTTTATATCTTTAGGTTAAATACTTCGTAAGTTTAAATCCCTTTATATAATTTGTGGATTTTTACCTCTTTAATCTGAAAGTTAACAGTAAAAAAAAAAAAATTAAAGTCTATATATCCTAAATTTTTAGGCAGACAGTAAAATATATATTTAGACAGGATTGTTTTTGTTTAAAGGAGAATTTGTTTAATTTAAATTATTAGTTTAAAAATAAATAAAGAAAAATAATAATAACATAAATATATATAGTAAGCATACTGTTTAAACTCTATGATATATACTAAGGTAATTAACTTGTTTAATTAGCTGCTTATTTAATTATTAGTTAAGACTAGAATTTTTAGTTAGTAAATTATTGGGTTAAAATCAAATTATTAACTTAAAGTAAATAAATAGTAATTAATTGATCAATCAATTTAAATATTAACAAACCTTATAATGTTGACTCAAGGTCAAAAATAATGAAGAACAAGCTGGTATGGATGGATTGCAAATTAAAAAAAGGACAAAGGTGAGTTAATCTCACTCAGTTAAATTTTAAAATTTAAATGATTATATTTAAATAATTGTTTGAATGGCTGAATTGATTGATGGGTATAGTATGATATTTTGAAATTGGCATATTATATTGTGCTAACATTTGTGAATGCAGGGAAAACAGGTTGGAGGGATCCAACTGGACCCCTCACATTTGTTTAAATTATTCGATATTCTCTGTTTTGATTATTTGATATCCTATGATGAGCTATATTGAAATATTGAATGTATGGTTTGATTGGATATTCGGGTATAATGAATTACCAAAATATATGAATTGGATTGTTGAAGGAAATTAAAAGGAAGTAAATTTGTAAGCGAAATAATTATAGAAAGTTTGAATAAATTAAGAATGAATTGAAAAGAAATAGAAGTAATATGAAAATAATAATAAATAACTTCGAGTATGAAGAGAATTGGAATTTTGAATAAAACGAAACTGATGAATTGTAAACTTAAGTTATATCAATTAAAGAAATAAAGAATTATTTTAAAATTCAAAGTTTAAATTTATTTAAAAGAATAAAGAAGTGATTGAGAAATCTAAAAATTGGAATTTTTAGTTAAAGTGTTTTTGAAATCATAATCAAGAAATGAGATCTGAAATTAATAGGTTCCGAATTAAAAGAAAATAAATTGGAAATCAATTTGGAAAATTGATTTAAGTGATTGAAGTTGGAATTCTCCCTGGATAACCAAGTACGTTTTCAAATTAAATTTTTAAATATAAGTTAAAAAATAATAATAATTTAGAAGTTGTTTAAAAGCAAGTGTTGGAAAATCTCTTATTTCTAATATTTAAGTTCTTAAGTAAGTATTTTCTCTTTATCTATTATAGTAGTAATTATTCAAAGAATGCCTTAATATTATGTTTTTAAAAGCATGAATCTAGTTTTATATTTATTAAGTAACCTTATTTTCAAATATTCATTTAATACGTGTTTTTAACAAATTATTGAAATAGTTTAATTTAAATGTTTTGAAGGTATATATTTCAAAGTAAAGTGTTTTAAATTATTTTAGAATCTAGTTTTGTGCTTGGTACTTTCAGAGGAGATAGAAAATACTTGGGAAAGTTTATACTGGAAAGAAAGAATGATTTGAAAACTGTTTTCAAAAGGTTGAAAATAGAAATATATCTTGTGAAGATATTTGAAAGGTAATAAATAATTTGGGAAATTATTTATTGGTTGATGGTTGTTTGTGAATATTAATTGATAGTTAAATAACCGACTATCAATATTGGACAAACACGCTGATCGTTTCGAAGAGACCGGGATCGAGATTTATTTCTCGAAAACCACTTCGATCCGGTTTGTACGTTTCGTGTAAACAATTTTGGATTCGAAGATGGAGCAGTGAAGTGCAAGGGCTAGTCGCTACTAATCCTGAGGATATTTCCAAAATGGATGTAGTAGGAATAGTGCCTTCGGTTCCGTTCGAACCCGGGACGGACTTGTATGGATGAACGCTTGCGAAACATCGTCAGGTAGGCGATGGGCATTCTAAGTGAAACGTTCTCAAAGGTAACGCTTAGCCTCAAGCCTCATCAAATGGGAATGACTGAAAATCAGGGGATATGCAGCAAGGTTAGGTGGGTCATGCCCAATCAGGACAAGATATTTCCCCTGTCTAGATGTCCCTTATATATATTTCGGCTTAGTGGGTGGTTGGTCGCGCCAACCACGGGGTTTATCTTGTTCGGGACTGTTCAGTAAGGAATGGTTCCGGCCTTGTGTTGCAGGGGATGAAGGGAGTAATCCTCGGTACGGTGATCTAGGCCCCGTACTGTGACAGGTGGTACCCCAGTGCCTAGTCATTGTTGGAAATCCATTCTCCCTACGAGCCATGTACGAGTTTTGTTTGTATTACCCACTTTGTGGCTAGTAGATGGAATTTAATAATGTAACAATTTCGGCTATTTTATAAGTATTTGTATATAGACCCTATTATAATATCAGAGGATTTCTATAAAAATTGTTTTAGCTATCGTAAGGTAAAAACCCGACATGTTTATTTGTGGCGTGGTCTTACGAGATGCTTTTGTTTTCAAAGAATTTTTGAAACTTTAATAATCAATTGGGTGTGATTTTCTCACGCTGGTATTCTAGACTGACTCGGGTATTATTTAACTGTAATGCTCGGGTCAGACCGAGTATTATAGGATACAGGATGGGATGCTATGGAGCTCAGGAGACGAGCTGGATTGACGATACATACATTTGTACTTGTGTATATATATATATATATATATATATATATATATATTTTCCGCTGTATTGAGTTGCTATGTATCCATTTGTATGATATTGATGTTGAGCTGTGATTGATGTACTCTGATGATGTAGTATGTAAATAGATAATTTGATTTTGAGTAAAGATTATTTATTATCTATTATATTTACTCCGCTGCGATGGTTAGATTCTGATGTTGATTTTCGTTTTCTCTTCTTCTACCTCTTCTTCTTAAACCCAAATGGTTCGTATTTCTGTACAACTTGAGTTTATTGTTGTAGAATAGTGTTAACTCAAGGGGTATGGATTTGCGGGCTGTTACATAAATGCTTGAATGACTTTAGCAAAAGTAAAAGTCAAGTCAATGTCGATATCGACAAGGCAAAGTCCAAGACAATTTCTTTTATACCAAAGAAATTTTAAAACTATCAGAGAGAGGCACATGAAAGCCATCAAACCATGGATAAACAGACAGAGTCGAAAATTGAAACTCAATTTGTCTCAAAGATTGATACCCAAAACCCAATTGTATGGAGACTGCATTAAGTACACGAATCAGAGACAGGAATGCATATATACAACAGTTCGAATAAACAATGCGAGTTCAAATCGAAGTGGGTACGAGTTGCAGCAATATGCAACTTGGTAGAGCATATACACAATGACACTTAGCAGTGCAAACTCAATTGAGCATGTGCAACGGAGAATAGCAGCAATGCTCATGAATAAGAGTTAGGAATTCATACCTAACAAATCAAAAATGATTTTAGATAAAAAATGTGAGATAAAACATCGACAAATAGTTGTAACACATGTACTATCTAAGTTATGTTTTATATTTGTTCTAAACTCCAGGCTTTGATACCAAGCTGTGACGCCCCACCTCTATACCCACGCTAGCCAAGAACACTACGGTGTAGTGCTGTCGACTAGCACGGAGAATAAGGCTGTTGAGGAGCGACCATCCGTGTAATTGCTTTGTGCGAGCACCGATATGCCAGATAGTAAAAACGTGCATTTCATTTCAGGAGGAAATCCGACATGCCGATGCAAAGTCAAAGCTATTACACAGTGGCTATAATAGTCTAGGACAAAATATAAACTAATAACACAGGCAAATATAAATGCGGAACACAGATAAAACAGAAAGTCTCATATATATAATAACTGATGTCAGTTACAATACATTTGACACGGTACATGTGATACAACTACAACAGTCGACTCAGGAAGTTATATATACAAGTACATTAACGGATATAATATACATGAATACATATCAACCTATACTATGACTCGACAACTCCAAAAGATATGAAAAGTCTTCATAGCTCAAGCAGCATCCCAAAGCAGAATATACACAACCTGTAAATACTCGGTCTGACCCGAGTATTAAATTTCAAAAGAAAATAATACTCGGGTCAGTCTGATTCAAACTCAGTTATTAATGCACAGAAGCAATAATAATTAAATAATGAATAGATGACAGTCACATAAATAAATTTACCTATCCGATTCTTAAATAAGAAATCAGATAACGGTAAATATAACGCGAACCAATTCAAAACAATTGGAACATCAATTAAAAGGTCAACACGAGTAGGGCTGCAGTGTACGCACGCGTATACTGCCTCGCCACTACAACATATGGAATACGAAACAGATCCATAATTCATAAGCAAAATAAATAATGATAAAACCAATACCGTGCGGCTGCAGTTCACGCTTGCGTGCACTGCCGTGCCACTACAGTGATGATGTACCCATTGGATACCATGTGGCTGCAGTTCACGCTTGCGTGCACTGCCTTGCCACTATAGTGATGATGTACCCAATGAAAATTCACAAGCATCGCCGCGAATGTCATAAGGCCGAGTGTCGATTAAATTGCAGAGACAAATGCGAAAGCGGTCAAGAAAAGATGACAACAAACTGCAGCCGAAAACCCAATTACAACAATCAAACGAATGCAGCAGGGGTACTGCACAGTGTAAATGGTGAGCAAACAAAATGCCACTAAGTGAATAAAACAACACTTCAACATTCAGGAAGTAGCAAATGTAGTAAACAAGTGATGCAGGCAACGAGTTCACCAGCAAAACAAGTTGAAACAAAGTGTATAGGAACAAGTCAAGGTGAACAATGGCAAATACTGCAATGAAGACTACTGCAAATTTCAGAAAACACCACTGAACCATCAAAGCACATGTGTGCAGACCAGGTACACAGTAAAGAACAAGAATGTCACATGTAACAGTATGGTTCAATGTCACAAACATGAACAACCCAGTATGGAAAATGAATAGAGCAATGAGCAAGTGACTCGAAGCAGTGAGTCAAATACAGTTAGGACAGTGGTAAATATGCAACACCATGCAACACAAAGTAAACTCATGTGAACATGTATATAGGAACACAAATCTGGACCAATTTTCCATCAGATGAATTAGAAACTAAGGCCAGGCTCAACACAACAGAGTGGCAACATAATGCAACAGGGAAAAGGGCTACAACTCAAAGACCATGTGCAAAATAGAAACAGGCAGTGACAAATTGCACAAACGAGTTCAAGTGTACTACAGAGACAATGCAACATGAATGACATAAAGGCAGGGAAGTGCTGACTGGTAACAGGCTACATAGACATCAACAAGTATGACATGAAGCAGTGCAACAAAGACCACCAAGTTCAATGTAATAAATGGTCAAAGTCGAGCACATAAATGACTTCAACATATGATCAGTGGCAGGCATGCCAGTAAACAGTAGGTAGTATAATACTAAACCCAACAATAGCCAGTATATACAAAGTATAACAGAGGCAAGACCACAAGCAATGCACATGCTGCAGACAATTACACAATGACTCCAAGCATGTAAGTATTTCAACAGTGAAGCTCCAGACAATTACATGCCCGAGCAATAAAAACGAAAACGTTACCAAGTTAGAGCCGAGTTTGACAGTGTCAAACATCGAAGTGTAAAACCCAAAGACACGTGCCACATCAAGTTCACAGGGGACATGACCGAGGCAGTGGCCAAGGTAATAAATCAAGTCCAAGAACGTCTGTAGTGGTAATACTCCAGTGTTTAGCAAAAGTCAATACCAAAGTCACAAAAGGACTCAAAGCTCAGGTTATAAACACGCGACAAATTCAAGTAAGACACAGCAAGAGGTTTAAAATCAAAGTGACAGAAGTTAACAGAGAAAATCGAATTCGTGATGGTCACGAAATATTAAACAACCCAAAAGCAAAGCCGGGTTAACCAAGTATCATGAAATTACAAATTTGACAGAAATCAGAGAAAGCATCAACAACAAAACCAATTCATACGCAAAACATAATACTGAGTCATCATAGATGTGAGTAATAAAGATTACTCACCTAGTTCGAAGCGGCCAAGGCCCAAGCAAGGAGACGAACGGAGACGAGAATCGAACGAGCGAGCGCCATCATTCGTCTTCGATTTCAATGCCCTAGCTTCAAAAGGGGGAGAACGAGAGAGGCCGCCATCATTTTCTCAAAGAGAATAAAAGTGGGTCGGGTTCGAATGAATGAAAATAAGAAAAAGGGGACGGGTTACATAAAATAAAAGAGGAACGACAATTTGCCTTTGAAAATTTCACGGCCAAAATTAAAACATGGGCCACTATTTGATTTTTCAAAGCCCACAGTTCCTTTTAACCATTTATAAAAGAATTTCAACTGGTTAAACAAAATTCCAAACAGCAATTTGCTAGGAAAAGCAATCGTCCAAAGACGATAAATAATCGGTACGAAATACCGGGTTGTTACACAGCTCATCTCCTGAGCTCCACAACAGTCCATCCAGAATCTGTATTCTATAATACTCGGTCTGATCCAAGCATTATAGTTGAATAACACCTGAGTCGGTCTGGAAAACCAGAGTGATAAAATATACTCAATTGGACTATTAAAGTTTTCAAAATCCTTTGAAACCAAAGGTATATCGTAAGACCACGCCACAAATAAACATGCTCGGTTTTTATCTTATGATAACAAAATATTTTTAGGAAAATCCGTCTGATATTGTAATAGTATCTATAGAAAGTAAAATAGAATCTAGCAGAAATGCTTGCATCTCACGTTTCAACAATAGTTGGGCACAATCAAAACCATACATGTGCTTATTGGAGATTGGATTCCATACATTGGCAGGGCTACTAGGGTATCGTCCGTCACAGTACGTGATCAAGATCACCATACCGAGGATCCACCGTGATCTCCTGCATCACAAGACCGGAGCTACCCCTAACTGGATAGTCTGAATAAGTTCACCCCGTGGTTGGGATCAGCAACCACCCACACAGTCGAAATAAAGGGACATCTAGACAAGCGTGACCTTACCTAATTGGTTGCTAGCCACTTAGCCTTGTGTGCACCTCCCCTATTTTAGCCATTCCCGATTGATGTGGCTCGAGGTTAAGCGTTGCCTTTTTAGCATGCTTATCGACCTCTTGACGATGTTCTGAAAGCATTCATCTATACAAATTCGTTCCGGGTTCGAACGGAACCGAAGGCACTACTCCTACTACAACCATTTTGGAATCACCCACAAGATTAGTAGCGATTAGCCCTTGCACTTCACTGCTCCATCTTCTACTCCAAACTCTTGCCTTCCTCATGAAAACATCCATACCAGATCGAAGTGGTTTTCGAAAAATTAATTCCGATCCCGGTCTCTTCGAAACGATCGATGCATTGCCCAATATTGATAGTCGGTTATTTAATTATTAAATAGCATCCACAAACAACCATTAGACTTTAAATAATTTTCCAAATTATTTATTTCAAAATAACTTCGCAAGCTATTTTCCATACTTCACCCCTTTGAAAACCAGTTTCAAACATCTTTCTCTTACGGAATAAATTTCCCAGATATTGTTTATTTCCACTGAAAATCACCAAATCTAAATACTTTGGATTTTAAAATAATGTAAACCACTTTATTCTAAAATATATTTTTAAAACATTTAAGTTAAAACAACTTAAACCTTTTATTCAGAAATATATACTTTAGAAATATTTAAAATAAAACTACATTTTAAAATATAAAATTAATTTTTAAAATAAAAGTTGAGCCAAACGAAATTTTAAAATAAGAGTCACTAAATTATGTACAAGTTTTTAAATAAAACTTTAACCAAACTATCTTTAAAATAAAACTATTTTATAAAATATAAATATTAATAATTATCTTTTTAAAACATAAAACCAGTTAACCCTTTTAAAATAATTACTACTATAAATAATTCAATAAATATTTACCTTTAAAATGTCAACTTAAATAATATTTTCTTCAAAAGCACTCCTTTAAAAAACTTTAAAACTTTTTAAGTTATACTTAAAAATCTGCTTTGAAAACGTACTTGGCTTTTCAGGGAAATACACTTTCTTTCACACCTTTAAAAATAAAACACTACTTATTTTTAAAACAAATTACCATTCCTTTAAAAATTCCCATCCTGGATTTATATTTCCAAATTATCTTCTATTAAATATTTCACTCTCTTTAGAAACTCTATTTATAAATTACACGGTCTTATTCTCTTTTGAAACTCTATTTATAAATTCCACAGTCTTATTTTCTTTTGAAACACTGTTTCAATCACTTCATCGATTTAAAAATCGATTTTCTAAATTTAATTTCCCATAAAATTTATTTCTCCATTTATTCAAAGCTTATTTCATAAATCTATTAATTCTAGATTTACTTCTTAGTTATGATTTAAAAATCTTATTTAAGTTGAAATTATAAATTTCATAATTTATTTCAAAAATACCCTTTTATTTCTTCCCCGACCATTTAAATCCTAAATTTAAAAATAAATCTTTTATTTCTCTAAATAATATCACTTAATTTAAACAAATCATTTATTTCCATTTATTCAAAATCTCCTTTACCATACTCAGAATTTATTTATTAGAATTTAAATCAACCTTTATTCTTTTCCAATTCATTATTTAATTTATCCAAATTCTTTATAATTATATACCTGAAAATTCTCTGTTTTTATTTTCCTTTCAAAATCCAATCTATATATTTTGATAACTTAGCATACCCAAATGTATTCAATCAAACCATATCATCCAATATTTTCAATTGCCAATATTATCTATCTTGGATTATTAAATAAACCATATCATAGAATATTAAAACAATCTAAATAATTTTGAGGAGTTGGATCCCTCCAACATGTTTTCCCTGCATCCACAGATATTAGCACAATATAAAAAAATACCAATTCTACTTCGAAGTGGAATATCGTGGTATAAAGGGCTTTCCGCTATTAGGCGGGACACATAGGGTCTCATCGCTATATAATGCGGGAAATCAATCACTCCAATATATACTATATGTATTACTACATATAAATACAATCACATCCACACAAATAACCATTATCAACACAATCAAACAACCAATAATTTAAATTTAACTATTTAAATTTAAAAGATAATCCATATGAGTGAGATTAACTCACCTCTTATTTTTTTTGCATTCCAATCCAAACCGGCTATTTCCTTCACAAAATTTGGACCTTGAATAACATTAGAGGATGTAATTAATATTCGAACAAATCGAAAAATAAATTATCGTTTAAATTTTTTAATTTAAACTAATGATTTTTATTTTAAACAAATAATTAAATTTTAAACTATTTTTCCTTTTACATATCCTTTAGTGACTAAAATAAATTAATAAGTTGAAAAAACAAATTTATCGCCATAATTCATTACTTTAAAATAACTAGTAAGTGAAGGTAGGCATATATGTATACCTATTTTATTTTATTCTTTCTTCGAAGCTACATTTATATATATAATAATCTATATTATTTTTATTTTTTAATATAAACTCAAACCTTTCAAACTCCTATATATTTTTCTTTTCTTCGTAACACTTGGTTACAGAAAAGAAAACAATATACAACTCCATTATAAATTTTAATTAAATTAACAATCCAATTTTCAGAAATTAAACTGAATTAATGACAAGATTATACCATATTGCCCTCCTATTAGCACTGTCTCGAGCTCGCGAATCGACAAATCTAAATTGCGACGAACGCATCACTATCGGCCTTCACTGCTGATGCCATAGATCAAACGAGCTCCCTCGTTTGCACCCAAACGCCGAGCTCGCGAAGACCCACAGAGCTCCGATCGACTTCCCCCTTCCCACTGGAGCGATGACGAACCACCCAATTGACCAACGATGAAAGCCACCGTGATCCCTAACCGCTGCTAGCGAGGTCCATGTTCCCTCCGCCTCCCCTACCTCACGTACATGCTAACACCCTCCCTTCATGCGCTCGATTTCCAAAGACAAGGGTTCTTTAAACTATACGAAGCTTCGAATGATTTGGATTATTGAAAGAACCTAGCCATAAGAATAGAGACGAAGCCTTCTTTTTTCTTTGTTTATTTCTTCTACTTTTTTCGATAATGAGTTTGGTCAATAAAGTTGGGAAGAGAAGGAACGAAGATATGGGTTTCGTTCGATTTTTATTTTTAGTTGAATTCAATTTTCATTCTTTTGCTTCTGCCATTTAATTTTTATCAGATAGAAGACAACACATTTCAAAAGGAAAGGTGAAAAAGGGACATGTGTTTTAAGGAATGAAACATGTCAAATTTTCCATTGTATGTGAATATATATTTTTAATTTAAATTCGAATTCAAATCGTCTCGATATTCGCAACTCACAGTCTCGATTTCCGATCAAGGCGTGTCACTGGGCGTTTATAATATTAAACCCCTATTCCAAACACAATGGAAAAGGTTTCAAGTCCTAATTCGATCGTATGGAAAAGAGAGCTTTTTGGACCCAGTTATAATACAAGATTTTTCGATATAAATCTCAATGCTTTTATCTATCGTACGACCAAACGATCACTCCAAACACTACGAAATTGAAATTAAATAATAATATACCATTACGGTTCCAATGGAACTGGTTTCGTCGAATTTCAAGACTGTGCCTCGGACGGCTATTTTTAGATATCGATTTAAACTATCTATTTTTAAAACTGAACAAAACACCCTTAAATTCAAATTTAACACTTCAGCCATCTCCAGTAAAATCAATATAAATTTTGTAAGCCATTGAAATATTTTTAACCAGCTTAAAACTCAAGATTTAATATTTTACCCAATTTCTGATTATTAAATTCAAAAATTTAATTGCCAAATAATAATGTTATTTGAAATTCAAGTTAAATTAACTTTCAAATATTTAAAAATTCAGGGTTGTCGCATTCCTCCCCCCTTAAAAGAATTTCATCCTTGAAATTACTAGTTAAGAAGAATGGTCCATAACTTGCTTATTATTTCCCAAATCGAACAGTTTTTAACACTTCCCAAAAAAATCTTTTATTTAAGACACACTATCACACTACTAACTTTCCAAACTCTTCCATATTTTTCAAACAACATTACTTACTCAACAATTCAAACTAAATCCAAATTTTAAGTTACCAAAAATTTTCTCAAAATTTTTCTAACTCTCTAAATTCCCGAAAAATTTCTCTAGCGTCTCCTTTGCACGGCTAGCTTAGTACAACTACAAAATACCTCCACGGGCCCCCAGATTTCAAAAGAAAACAAAAGGCCAAGTGGCTAGACTAGAAAATCATCAAATTTCATCGAGAAACTTAAATAGATACCTTTTTATTGGGAAACTCAATTTATCTTCTGAAATCAAAAATAAATCCCAATTTCCTTTTGCTTTTTAAACACCTGCATATCCTACTCAGTACAATTTCCAATCATAGCATTTAAAATTATCTTATACCTTTTTTTACAAAAGTTTCAATATGTATTTCATTCAAGTCCGTACGATACACATATATTATCCGTACGCAATACCAAATTCGATTGCTCACTCGATTGTACAATTTCATCTCTGAACTAGGATCGTCCACCCGACTTCCTAGTTGAGACTCAGATCTGGTTTCTTGATCAGAAATCATTATTCTCCTTGCATAGCCACAAATATGATAGAGAATTTCCAGAACCAATCAAAAATCCATATCCACGGTTCGCCATCGAAAATAGAGTGAAAAATCACAACTTGGACGGATATAAATATCTTGAAATTCTGTGCTCGAATCTGGATCAAATCGCTATGTGAATAAAATAATATACGTATATTCTACGTTTTTAATTCTAATTGATTATAGCTGTATAAAGTCTCTTTTCTTCTCATTTGAGTTTGATTTCCATTCCCTTATTCTCACTTATCATTCCATACTCCCTTATTAAACCTTTACTCACATTAAATTAGAATATTTTCCAGTACCAAATTTTACTTAAGAATTTACCATTTTTTTTCTTAAGTTCAATATAAATATTTTATTCACTTCTTAAATTCATTTTTTCTTCATTACTGAAGTTTATATTCATTGTTATTCAATTTTCCCTTACAATTCCATTTGAATTCAAATTACCTTCCAATTTAAATATTGAATTCTATTCATCTCAAACCATATTTAACTTTCTTTAATTAGCTCTACTTACTAATTTATTTTAAATCTTAATGGACTTTATTTCCAAACCCTTATTATTCTTAGTCCGCTACGAATTAATCCTTCAACTTCACTTTACTCTTTACAAAATTAAATATCATTCCAATATTCAATTCCAGCTCATTTACTTACTCACTTAATCAATTTGTTTACTTACAAATTTTTATTTTCAATATTTTGTTTAGTTTAGTTCAACCGTACTATATTTCCCATTTTACTTTATTTAACACCATTCAATTTTAATTCCAATATCCGGTTTCAATTTCATTTACTTACAAATATAGATTCATTTGTTCATTCACAAATTTATTTCCAACTATTAAATTTTGTTTTCAATAACTTATTTTATTTAGCCTACTTATATTTATTTCCTTAATATTCACTTTTTATTTAACTTGGTTTAGTTACATTCTAATTTAGTTCAACTTTCAAGCTTCCGTAAGTTCTCTAATTTATTTACCTTCTATTGGTAACTTCTTTTAATTCACTTCAATTATTTAGCTTACCTTTCAGCTTATTCTGTTTTCACGCTTACTTTTATTTACTTTTGCAAGCTAATTCCATTCCAGGAAAATTTCCAAACTTATAAGTTTCCAAACCTATTTATAATCCATAAACATTTTTTAGTCAAACTTCCAAAGTTCAAACCACTACTTAAACACTCAAAACATTTAATCCAATTCCAATGTCTTCAACAATCATTTAAGTATTTCAAAATCATTTGAAATCAATTATATCCAAAATCCTTTGGTACCAAATTATCTTTTGAATTTTCAAACCAAACTTAGATTTGCAAACATTCCATTTTAAAAAAAATTCGTAGCAATTTATCTCTTAGAAACTTGAAAATGAACATCGATGATGCTGTAGTCATCACCGAAGTTATTTTCCAGCGACCGAAGTGAGTTAAATGCTTTTATTCTTTCAAACAACATTTTCAAATAATGTTGATTCCAAATCTCACCAGATTTCAAATCCAATTCAAAAATACTTCCGAAATAATATCACTATTATTTCTCCAAGACCTTGGAAAACCATTCCCAAACCAAAGGAATTTTTCAAATCCTTCAACTTATATTCAAACATTACTCTGGAATTTTATTTTAAATTATAAATCACATTTATAATTCACATTTACAGATCCCATTCTATTTTTAAAAATTATTCCTTAACTTTGGTTATAATATTATTTTCTTATTTCATTTTCCACACATCAATGATAATATTTTAATATTATCATTTCCTAACAATCAAGCAACCATATACTATAATAAATTTCACAAACTATTTCTTTTTATATACGAAATAATTTGGAAAAAATGATTTCATTTACCCTATTTTAAAACAATACCATGTCGGTTTATCTTGTTTAAGAGTTTAGAAACCCCTATCGATGACATGGTGTCCCACATATCGACCGGGATCTATAAACACTCAACCGATAAGTCAACACAATATAAAAACAATTTTATATTCACCAACAAATACGTGCTTATATCTTTTATAACACTCAAACTCTTAGTAATTACGGACTCTATTCATTACGAGTAATCCCCACCAAAGCCAAGGTTTTCTCTTAACCTTCAGCTCTGGTACCAATCTGTAACGACCCGATTTTTCAACGCTCGAAAATTGACATCAATACGTCCATTGTATTAAATGTTGAACAATCGAATGCCAGAAAACCGAACCATTAGGGTTAAATAAGAAGAAGGTAGAAGAAGAGAAAATGAAACAACAACAGAATATTAACATCGCAACGGAATAAAATATAATAGATAATAACTGATTTTTACTCAAAATAAACTACATCTGTTTTATACATTACATCATTAGAGTACACCGATATCAAAATAATTATAGTACAGATATATTAACTTGTCCTTACAAAAGTTGACTATACAGCTTACACCGCACAACGGAAATATAAATCTACGGAAATACGCCTCGTCATCCTGCTCATCTCCTGAGCTCCATAGTAGTCCATCCAGAACCTGTATTCTACAATACTCGTTCTGACCCGAGCATTATAGTTAAATAACACCCGTGTTAATCTGGAAAACCAGCGTGAGAAAACACACTCAGTTGGATTATAAAGTTTTCAAAATCCTTTGAAATCAAAGGTATCTCGTACGACCATGCCACAAATAAAACATGCCGGTTTTTTACCTTACGATAACCAAAACATTTTTATCAAAATCTGTCTGATCTTATAATAGTGTCTACAGAAAGTAAAATAAAATCCAGTTGAAATGCTTGCGTCTCACATTTCAGCAATAGTTGGGCACAATCAAAACCGTACAAGCGCTTATTGGAGATTGGATTCCATACAATGGCAGGGCTAATGGGGTATCGCCCGTTACAGTACGTGGTCTAGATCACCATACCAAGGATCCACCCTGATCCCCTATATACAAGTCTGGAGGTACCCCTTAGTAGATAGTCTGAATATGTTCACTCGTAGTTGGGATCAGCAACCGCCCACGTAGCCGAAATAAAGGGACATCTAGACAGGAGTGACCTTACCCTAATTTGTTGCTAGCCACTTAGCTTTGTGTGCACCTCCCTTGTTTTAGCCATTCCCGATTGATGAGGCTCGAGGTTAAGTATTACCTTTTTAGCACACATGCCCTTAGAATGCTCATCGCCCTCCTGATGATGTTCTGAAAGCATTCGTCCATACAAGTATGTATAGGGTTCGAACAGAACCGAAGGCACTACTCCCAATACATCCATTTTGGAATCACCCTCAAGATTAACAGCGAATAGCCCTTGCACTTCACTGCTCCATCTTCATCTCAAAACTCTTGTCTTCCTCCCAAAAATGTCCAAACCGTATCAAAGTGGTTTTCAAAAAATTAATCTCGATCCCGGTCTCTCCGAAGCGATCAACGCATTATCCAATGTTGATGGTCGGTTATTTAACTATCAAATAGCATTCACAAACAACCATCAGACTTTAAATAATTTTCCAAATTATTTATTTCAAAATAACTTCGCAAGCTATTTTCCATACTTCAACCCTTTGAAAAACAGTTTCAGACCATCTTTTTCTTACGGAATAAATTTCCCAAATATTGTTCATTTCCACTGAAAATAACCAAGTCCAAATACTTTTGTGATGACCCGGAAATTTTTAACATTTGAAAATCAAATATTTAATCGATTTTAAATATTTGGAGGTTAGTTTAACTTGAATTTCGAATATAAATATGAATTTGGCAATTAAATGATTGAATTTGACTTATTAATGATGGGTAAAAATTTGAATTTTCAGCTTGTTAAAAATAATTTAAAGGATTAGGAATTCATATTGATAATACTGAAGGTAATGAAAGCTTCAGAATTGGATTTGAAAATGATTTATTCAGTTTTGAAATTTTAACGTTTAAATTGATATTTAAAAATAGCCTTCCGAGGCACAGTCTCGGAATTCAACAAAACCAATTCCATATGATCCATAATAGTTAGTTATTATCGGATTTCAATTTTCGTGGCAATCGGAGTTGTCGTTTGACCTTGGCAGCTCAAAATGCATAGAAACTATTTTAATCGATTCAATTTAAAATTGATCGTTTATTTCCGTAACTCACGCATATGATCGAATTAGCCTCCGAAACACGTTCCACTGTGTTCGGAATATGGGTAAAACCTTCTGAATGTTAGGCGGCACGAGTCATTTGGAGTTCGGAATATTTGGTGGGCTGTTGTTTAGATATTTTCTAATATGATGATTATTGTTTTTCCTTATTCCGACAATACGTACAACCAGCCACCAAATAGTCTCCTTCATACCCCTTTATCTTCTTTCTCCCTCTTCTCAAATCATGTTGTTCGATCTAATAAAAAGAAGAAAAAGAAATGAAAACATTTCGTTCAGATAGAAATGGCCGAACTAAGAGTTTAACAGAAAAGAAAAAAATGCCAAAAATATCGTTCCAGCTTAAATCGCGTATAAGTTCTTCCCTCTTCTCACTTCAATAAAAATCACGAATTCCTTCAAAAAAATAAAAATCAAGCTAGGGCTCATTTGAAATAATCAGGAGGTAATTTCAGAAGCAATCGTCGAAGTTATCATGGGGGTTGGCCTCGGCATCAGGCGAAGGGGGCGCTCGATTTCGAAGCTGCGATGGAGAGCTTCGATCATCGTGGGTGTCGCGCAAAGCTGAGGATGTCGTGGCAAGCAATGGGCGTGCAAAGCAAAGGGGGTTCTGGGTCGAGCTCGGCGAGGCATGCGATGAAGGATGTCGCGAATTACGAGCAGCGTTGGGGCTAGCGCACGCGCACTCGCAAGTGGGCAGCTATCATCGGAGCTCGGTGGCTCATTTGAGTAGATGCTGTCATGTGTCAAATCGTGAGTGAGGTCGATGTTGATGAGGTAGAGGGCTCAGATTCGTGTTCGAATGGGGTTGATTTCTGTAAGGTAAATTCCTATCTTAGTTTTAGTTATGGATATATAAAAAGAAAAAGAAAAGGAAACAATTAAGAAGAAAAAAACTGCGTATTTTATTCTGAATATGGAAGTAACTGAATATCGTGTTTTGAGTATTTTATTCTGCATATATATATATTTATATATATTTATATATATATCTACAGTAATGTATATTAACATTAATTTTTAAATGATGTTTTCGAAAACAAAAAACCTTTATATCCAGTTTATTTATATTAAATTTAATCACATATATGTATATAAGATTTTAGGAGTGTAAAATTTATTTAAAAACATTGGATTTTTGAATATAAGTTATATGTATATGTGAAGTTTTAAAAGAAAATAAATGTATATTTTTAATTTACCAATTTATTAATATATTCAAGGAATAATTTATTTAGCTAGTAAATCAGTTATTTTGTTTACCAAAGATTATTTAAAAAGGAAATTTAATTGTTTAATTTAATTTTTAGTTAAGTAATTTTTTTAAAAGAAACTGGGTTAAAATAAAATCATTGGATAATCAAAATTACCAAACGAAAATTGGTTATTCGATCATTTCGAATATTAATGAATTGTATAAATATTTATACAAGGTCTAACATGGAGAAACAAGCTAGAATTGAAATGAATGAAAATGGATTGCATGCATAGGCAAAAGTGAGATCTTCTCACTTAGTTAAAATCTCCAGTTAATTTTAAATAGTTAGATTTAAAATTGATTAACTGAGTGCTTGGATGATTGATTTATAATAATTTATTCACTAGATGATATTATATATATAGTAGTATATATTATATATTGGGTGATTGATTTCCCTCATTATATAGCGGATGAGACCCTATTGCGCCACATAATAGCCGATGATATTTTATAAATCCCATATACCGCGATATTCCACCTCGAAGTGGAATTGGTATTTAATTATTGTGCTAACGTCTGTGGATGCAGGGAAAACAGATTGGAGGGATCCAACTGGATTCCTCAAATAATTGAATTTGTTTCAACATTGTATGTTGATCATTTACAATCTGTGTGTGACTATTTGTGACTGAAACTGTTGAAGGCTAAAATTTAGCTGAATACAATTTTGGTATCGTAGGCTACCCAGAAATAAATAAAAATTGATTTTTTGAAATTTATAGAAAATTTATAGTACATTAATTTTAGAAAATTGAATAAATTTAAAAGAAGGAATTTGTTTCAAAGGATAATAAATTTGGTGTTGAAATAAATTTAGAAATCAATTTTGAGAATTGATTTGGTATTTGTAAATAAATATGGAAATCAATTTAGAATTTAATTTGGTGCTGAAAATGAATATTTGGAAATCGATTTGAAAATCGTATATTAATGGTTATTTAGAAGTTAAATTCACAATGGGAATTTATTAAGGGAAGGGGAATTTGTTTCAAAAATAAACACTTAGTTATTTTTAAAAGTGTGAACGGAATTTACGGATTCGGAACGTAAATTTAAGATAAATCAAGAAAGATTTATTAATTGATTTGAATGAACCATTTTGAAATGGAAAACGTTATTTCCCCGGAAAGCTGAGTATAATTTCGAAGTAGCCTATAAATATAAACTGAAATTTTTTAAGGATGGGTTTAGAAAAGATACTTTGAATAACTTATTTTCTTAAATGGTTTCAAATCTTTAAAGTATGGATTTATTTTTGATTACTTATAGAAGGGATTATTTTAAAGATTAAAATTGATATTTGTTTTAGGAAACGATTTTTTAAATAGTTATACCTTATCTACTAATTTTATTTTAAAATTAGTTGGGACTTAAAATCTTAAATGTGATGATTAGTACAATGTTTTCAGAGCCAATATGTTAAGTAAGTATTTAAAATGGTTTTATTTTAAATATTCCTAAGTATATTTTGGATAAGTAATTTGAATTATTTTAACTCGGCAGATTTCCAGTGGAAATGAATAAATATTTGGAAATATATTCCGCATAAGGAAAATGATTTGAAATTTGTTTCCGAAGTATTGAAATGTGGAAAGTGGTTTGAAATTTGTTGTCAAATGGTTGAAGTGTGAAATATATCTTGCGAAAATATTTTGAAAATAAATAATTTGGAAAAATTATTTAAATCCTTGCGATTGTTATGAACGTTGATTGATAGTTAAATAACCGACTATCAATATTGCTCTTTATATGGCATTTGAATTTCGATGCGACCGGGGTCGGATTTCAAGTGGATATCCGTAAACCACATCGAACCTTTGTGATTGTGATGGGTCTTTTATTTAAAAGATCAAAGTGGAAATTTTGTTGTGATTTGTTTGAAATCTGATTGAGCACTTATTTTAAAAATAAGCGCTCGTTATTCGGATTAGCCGAAAGAGGACTTTGTGTCATAAAACCCATTCCGAATAATGACGACGAAATGAGATTGCATTTGAAGACGGTGTTGAAGACTGAGTATTTTCAAAAGCAAAAGGAATACCAGCCGATTGTCTCTACACCGGGTTGCTCTGGTATAGAGATTTTATTACCCTTTGTGATGGGGATTCCGGACGTGATTAGTCAATATCCGGATTTGCAAGGGCTTCTTTGAAGTGCCTTCAGTTCCGTTCGATCCCGGAACGGACTTGTATGGATGTGTGTCTGACGTTACACTTTGAGATGTAAAGCCGGTTTCTATCAAATACATTTCTGTTGGTGGCGGAAAATTTATTCTCTTAGCTTAACACCCTTCTCTGAGACGTACGAGCTCAGAGATTGTGTAGTTGATGGTTATTAGTGATATATTCCCAAATTGGTAACGTGGCGTACGAAGTGTTGCTGATCATTTGTTGATCAAAACATGACTTTGTGAAAAGTGTAGCTTTGTGGACGAGACTTCGTCGGACCTCACACCCCGGAAATGGTCGAAACAGGAAAGACGCGGTAAGGTTATGAGGGTCGCGCCCTTTAGGGTATGTCATTTCCTTCTGGAAAAGGGTGGTGTTAGGTATGGAGCCCTCATATTTAACCTTTGTGGTTACCGCAAATACTTTTCTTTGTGGTTGTTGGCGTAGAGGATCCTCGGATAAAGGTCCCAAAGGATCGGAGGATGGCATACTCGTGTAGTAGTTACCTAGTTACAGAGGTTACCCGGCCTTGTGTTGGTAGAGAGCTGGTTAAGTTCTCGGGGCGTCCCTCCAGAGGCGTACCCATGTGGCAGTAGGAAGTTCCTTATCCTGACCATTTGTTGGAAATCCAAACTCCAATACGTTCCTTGTATGGTTTTAGTTGTATAACCTACCATTTACTTATGAAGGTCACCACTATTTAGATGGTAGCTATAGTAGGCATAGTTTGGAATGTCTATGCTGGCTAAGATTAATATTATACTTTCGAAATGTTTTCTGCACTATGCACTAATAATAATATCAAATGATTTTGCGTATTAAGCATGTTTGACTATCATAAGGAGAAATCTCCTCCATTTCTTCGTTTCCTTTGTGTGTGTGGCGGGAGGCATTATGGTAGTTTCATTTTCCAAAAAGGTGAAATAAAGAAATGGTTTGAGATTACATGAATTGGAATTTGTGATGAATTAGTAAATGTAACTAATTTAAAATTAATGATATGAGTCAGTGGTGAATGAAAGATGATCGATAAAATTCGAGATTCAGAAGATAAATTGAATCCAAATAGAATTGAAAATGTAAATTGAATTCAAATGAAATTAAAAATTCAAGATTGAACGAAAATGAATATATAACTTCAATAGTAAACTAAAGATGGTATAAGAAGTACATATTGAAATTCCGTAAAGGAACGTGCAAAATAAATTTGAATGTTGTAATTGGATATTATGGCTAACAGGATATACAAGTGTATAAAAGGAAATGGAATTGGGATTTTGTTTTCGAAGATAAAAATTGAATTGCTCGACAAAAAGGTATGTATTTAAATTTCAGTATGAGATTTGATGTTTTTCTTGTCTAGCCACTTGGCTTTTTGTTTTCTTTTGAAATCTAGGGGCCTGTAGTGCCATTTTGTAGTCGTACCGAGCTAGCCGCGCAAAGGAGACGCTGGCGAGATTTTTTGAAAAATTAGGGAGTTAGAAAAAATTTGAGAAAATTTAGGAAATTTGAAATTTAAATTTGAATTGCGAAGTAAACAATATTATTTGGAACTTATAATTGAAGTTGGAAAGTTAGTTGAATTAATGATGGGTCTTAAATAAAGAAGATTTGTTTTGTAAAGTTGATAAAACTATTTGGGTTGGAAAATATTAGACGGGTTGAGGATCATTCTTCTTAACTAGTAATTTCGGGATGAAATTCTTTTAAGAGGGGAAGGATGTGACAACCCGGAAATTTTTAACATTTGAAAATGAAATATTTAATCGATTTTAAATATTTGGAGGTTAGTTTAACTTGAATTTCGAATATAAATATGAATTTGGCAATTAAATGATTGAATTTGATTCATTAATGATGGGTAAAAATTTGAATTTTCAATTTTTAGCTTGTTAAAAATAATTTAAAGGCTTAGGAAATTCATATTGATAATACTGAAGGTAATGAAAGCTTCAGAATTGGATTTGAATATGATTTATTCGGTTTTGAAATTTTATCGTTTAAATTGATATTTAAAAATAGCCTTCCGAGGCACAGTCTCGAAATTCGACGAGTTCATTGGATCCGTTATAGTTAGTTATTATCAGATTTCAATTTTTGTAGCAATCGGAGTTATCGTTTGACCTTGGCAGCTCAAAACGCATAGAAACTATTTTAATTGATTCAATTTGAAATTGATCGTTTATTTCCGTAAGTCGCGCGTATGATTGAATTAGCCTTCGAAACACGTTCCATTATGTTCGGAATAGGGGTAAAACCTTATGAACGTTAGGCGGCACGAGTCATTTGGAGTTTGGAATATTTGGTGGGCTGTTGGTTAGATAATTCTAATATGATGATTATTGTTTTTCCTTATTCCGACAATACGTACAACCAGCCACCAAACTGTCTCCTTCGTACCCCTTTCTCTTCTTTACCCCTCTTCTCAAATCTTGTTATTCGATCTAATAAAAAAAAGAAACAAAACATTTCGTTCAGATAAAAATGGCCGAACTAAGTAGTTTAACAGAAAAGAGAAAAAAAGGCCAAAATCTCGTTCCAGCTTAAATCGCGTATAATTTCTTCCCTCTTCCCACTTCAATCAAAATCGCGAATTCCTTCAGAAAAATAAAAATCGAGATAGGGCTCTTTCAAAAAAATCATGGAGGTAATTTCAGAAGCAATCATCGAAGCTATCGTGGGGGTTGGCCACGGCATCAGGCGAAGGGGGTGCTCGATTTCGAAGCTGCGATGGAGAGCTACGATTATCGTGGGTGTCGTGGCAAGCGATGGGCGTGCGAAGCGAAGGGGATTCTGGGTCGAGCTCGGTGAGGCATGGGACGAAGGATGTCGCGAATTGCGAGCGGCGTTGGGGCTAGCGCACGCACTCGCAAGTGGGCGGCTATCATCGGAGCTCGGCGGCTCGTTTGGGTAGGTGATGTCGTGTGTCATATCGTGGGTGAGGTCGATGTTGACGAGGTTGAGGGCTCAGATTCATGTTTGAATGGGGTTGATTTCTGTAAGGTAAATTCCTATCTTAGTTTTAGTTATGGATATATAAAAAACAATAAAGAAGAAAAGAACTACGTATTTTATTCTGAATATGGAAGTAACTGAATATCGTGTTCTGAGTATTTTATTCTGCATATATATCTACAGTAATGTATATTAACATCAATTTTTAAATGATGTTTTCAAAAATAGAAAACTTTTATATCCAGTTTATTTATATTAAATTTAATCACATATATGTATATAAGATTTTGGGAGTGTAAGAATTTATTTAAAAACATTGGATTTTTGAATATAAGTTATATGTATATGTGAAGTTTTAAAAGAAAACAAATGTATATTTTTAATTTACCAATTTATTAATATATTCAAGGAATAATTTGTTTAGCTAGTTAATCAGTTATTTTGGTTATCAAAGATTATTTAAAAAGCAAAATTTAATTGTTTAATTTAATTTTAGTTAAGTAAATTTTTTAAAAGAAACCGGGTTAAAATAAAATCATTGGATAATCAAAATTACCAAACGAAAATTGGTTATTCGATTATTTCAAATATTAATGAATTGTATAAATGTTTATACAAGGTCTAACATGGAGAAACAAGTTGGAATTGAAATGAATGAAAATGGATTGCATGCATAGGCAAAGGTGAGATCTTCTCACTCAATTAAAATCTCCAGTTAATTTTAAATAGTTTGATTTAAAATTGATTGACTGTGTGCTTGGATGATTGATTTATAATAATTTATTCACTGGATGATATTATATATATAGTAGTATATAGTATATGTTGGGTGATTGATTTCCCGCATTATATAGAGGATGAGACCCTATTGCTCCGCATAATAGCGGATGATATTTTATAAATCCCATATACTGCGATATTCCACCTCGAAGTGGAATTGGTGTTTTATTATTGTGCTAACGTCTGTGGATGCAGGAAAAACAGGTTGGAGGGATCCAACTGGATTCCTCAAATAATTGAATTTGTTTCCATATTGTATGTTGATCATTTACAGCCTGTGTGTGACTATTTGTGACTGAAACTGTTGAAGGCTAAAAATTAGCCGAATACACTTTTGATATCATAGGATACCAAAAATAAATAAAAATTCATTTTTTGAAATTTAGTAGAAAATTTATAGTAAATTAATTTTAGAAAATTGAATAAATTTAAAAGAAGGAATTTGTTTCAAAGGATAATAAATTTGGTGTTGACATAAATTTAGAAATCAATTTTGGGAATTGATTTGGTATTCGTAAATAAATTTGGAAATCAATTTAGAATTTAATTTGGTGTTGAAAATAAATATTTGGAAATCGATTTGAAAATCGTAAATCAATGGATATTTAGAAGTTTAAATTCACAATGGGAATTTATAAAGGAAAGGGGAATTTGTTTCAAAAATAAACACTTGGTTATTTTTAAAAGTGTGAAAGGAATTTACGGATTCGGAACGTAAATTTAAAATAAATCAAGAAAGATTTATTAATTGATTTGAATGAACCATTTTGAAATGGAAAATGTAATTTCCCCAGAAAGCTGAGTATGATTTCGAAGTAGCCTATAAATATAAACTGAAAATTTTTAAGGATGGGTTTAGAAAGGATGCTTTGAATAACTTACTTTCTTAACTGATTTCAAGTCTTTAAAGTGTGGATTTATTTAATTACTTATAGAAGGGATTATTTTAAAGATTAAAATTGATAATTGTTTTAGGAAATGGTTATTTAAATAGTTATACCTTATCTACTAATTTTATTTTAAAACTAGTTGGGACTTAAAATCTTATATGTGATAATTAGTATAATGTTTTCATAATCTATATGTTAAGTAGGTATTTAAAATTGTTTTATTTTAAATATTCCCAAGTACATTTTGGATAAGTAATTTGAATTATATTAACTCGGCAGATTTCCAGTGGAAATGAATAAATATTTGGAAATATATTCCGCATAAGGAAAATGATTTGAAATTTGTTTTCAAAGTATTGAAATGTGGAAAGTGATTCGAAATTTGTTTTCAAATGGTTGAAGTGTGAAATATATCTTGCGGAAATAATTTGAAAATAAATAATTTGGGAAAATTATTTAAATCCTTGCGATTGTTATGAACATTGATTGATAGTTATATAACCGACTATCAATATTAGTCTTTTAATGGCATTTGAATTTCGATGCGACCGGGGGTCGGATTTCAAGTGGATATCCGAAAACCACATCGAACCTTTGTGATTGTGATAGGTCTTTTATTTAAAAGATCAAAGTGGAATTTTTGTTGTGATTTTTTTGAAATCTGATTGAACATTTATTTTAAAAATAAGCGCTCATTATTCGGATTATCCAGGAGAGGACTTTGCGCCATAAAACCCATTCCGAATAATGTTACGACGAAATGGGATTGCATTTGAAGACGGTGTTGAAGACCGGGTATTTTCAAAAGCGAAAGGATTACCCGTCGATTCTCTCTGCACTGGGTTGCTCCGGTATAGAGATTTTATTACCCTTTGTGATGGGGATTCCTGACGTAATTAGTGAATATCCGGATTTGCAAGGGCTTCTTTGAAGTGCCATCGGTTCCGTTCGATCCCGGAATGGACTTGTATGGATGTGTGTCTGACGTTACACTTTGAGATGTAAAGTTGGTTTCTATCAAATACATTTCTATTGGTGGCGGAGAATTTATTCTCTTAGCTTAACACCCTTCCTTGAGACGTACGAGCTCAGAGGTTGTGTAGTTGATGGTTATTAGTGTTATATTCCCAAATTGGTAATGTGGCATACGAAGTGTTGCCGATAATTTGTTGATCAAAGCATGACTTTGTGAAAAGTGTAGCTTTGTGGACGAGACTTCGTCGGACCTCACACCCCGGAAATGGCCAAAATAGGAAAGATGCGACAGGGTTATGAGGGTCGCGCCCTTTAGGGTATGTAATTTCCTTCTGGAAAAGGGTGGTGTCAGGTATGGAGCCCTCATATTTAACCTTTGTGGTTACTGCAAATACTTTTCTTTGTGGTTGTTGGTGTAGAGGATCCTCGGATAAAGGACCGGGGGATTGAATACTCATGTAGTAGTTACCTAGTTATAAAGGTAACCCGGTCTTCTGTTGGCAGAGAGCTAGTTAAGTTCTCGAGGCGTCCCCCCAGAGGCGTACCCATGTGGCAGTAGGAAGTTCCTTAGCCTGACCATTTGTTGGAAATTCAAACTCCAGTACGCGCCTTGTACGGTTTTAGTTGTATAACCTGCCATTTACTTATGGTGGTCACCACTGTTTAGATGGTAGCTATAGTAGGCATAGTTCGGAATGTTTATGCTGGCTAAGATTAATATTATACTTTCAAAATGTTTTCTGCACTATGCACTAATAATAATATCAAATGATTTTGCGTATTAAGCATGTTTGACTATTCTGCGTTTGAATTGTGTGTGGCGGGAGGCCTTATGGTAATTTCTTTTTATTTTCTTTGTGAAAATAACTGTTTTTAAGATCTCACACCAGTCCCATGACTGACCTGGAGTTTATTGTTCCCTTCTAAACTTTGAGTGCCCGTAATTTTCCACGCGAGCAGCCTAGAGTCGGGTTATCATTATTCTGGAGCGAAGTCGGAAAAGAGATGCTGATGGGAGATTTGGGGAAAGCTGGATGGCGAAGCGTATCACTAGTATATGTTATATTCTTTTTCGATGTTTGTTGTTGTAACAATCTGATAATGTAATGTGACGTAATGTAATAACCGATATAGTTCTTTGTTTTAAAGATATTCATTTATCTATTATATTTGTTCCGCTGCGAAATGTGAGATTCTGTTATTGTTTCTTTTCTTCTTCTATCTTCTTCTTCTTTAACCCTAACGGTTTGGTGTTTCGGCATTCGATTGTGCGATATTTGATACGTTGGACGTATTGATGTCGACTTTCGAACGCCGAGAAATCGGACATGTTACAACTTTGGATTTTAAAATAATTTAAATCGCTTTATTCTAAAATATGCTTTTAAAACATTTAAGTTAAAACTACTTAAACCTTTTATTCAGAAATATATACTTCAGAAATATTTAAAATAAAACTAATTTATAAAATATAAAACTAGTTTTCAGAATAAAAGTCAAGCCAAACTAAATTTTGAAATAAGAGTTAAGAAATTCTATATAAGCTTTTAAATAAAAATTTAACCAAACTATCTATAAAATAAAACTATATTATAAAATATAAATATTAATAATTATCTTTTTGAAACATAATACCAATTATCCCTTTTAAAATAATTACTACTATAACTAATTTAATAAATATTTACCTTTAAAATTTTAACAACTTAAATAATAATTTCTTAAAAAACATTCCTTTAAACAACTTTAAAACTTTTTAACTTACACTTAAAAATCTGCTTTGAAAATGTACATGGCTTTTCAGGGAAATACACTTTGCTTTCACACCTTTAAAAATAAACCACTATTTGTTATTAAAACAAATTACCCATTCTTTAAAAATTTCCACCTTGAATTTATATTTCCAAATTATCTTTTGATAAATATTTCTCTCTATTTATAAACCCTGTTTATAAAGTCCATAATCGAATTCTCTTTTGAAATACTGTTTCAATCACTTAATCTGTTTAAAAACCGATTTTCTAAATTTAATTCCCCATAAAATTTATTTCTCGATTTATTCAAAGCTTATTTCAGAAATCTGTTAATTCCAGATTTACTTCTTAATTATGATTTAAAAATCTTATTTAAAACTGAAATTTTTAATTTCATACTTTATTTCAAAAATTCCCTTTTGTTTCTTCCCAGACCATTTAAATACTGAATTTTAAAATAAATCTTTTATTTCTCTAAATAATATCACTTAAGTTAAAAAATAATCATTTATTTCCATTTATTCGGAATTTATTTAATAGAATTTAAAAATCAACATTTATTCTCTTCCAATTCATTATTTAATTTATCCAAATTCTTTATAATTATTTACTTAAAAATTCTCTCTTTTTCAATCTATATATTTTGATAACTCAGCATACCCATATATATTCAATCAAACCATATATTTCGATTACCAATATAATCTATCTCAAATTATTAAATAAACCATATCACATAATATGAAAACAATCTAAATAATTTTGAGGAATCCAGTTGGATCCCTCCAACCCGTTTTGCCGGCATCCACAGATGTTAGCACAATATATAAAGGGTCATCCGCTATTATGCAGGACGCATAGGGTCTCATCCGCTATATAATGCGGGAAATCAATCACTCCAATATATACTATATATATTACTATATATAAATACTATCCCATCCAGACAGATAATCCTTATCAACACAATCAAAAAACCAATAATTTAAATTTAATTATTTAAATTTAAAAGCTAATACATATGAGAGATTAACTCACCTCTGATTTTTTTTTTGCATTCCAATCCAAACTGGCTATTTCCTTCACAAATTTTGGACCTTGAATAACATTAAAGGATTTTATTAATATTCGAACAAATCAAAAAATCAATTATCGTTTAATAGTTTTAGTTTTAACTAACGATTCTATTTTAAACAAATAATTAAATGTTAAACTAATTTTCATTCTACAAATCCTTTAGTGATTAAAATAAATTAATAAGTTGAGTAAACAAATTTATCACCATAATTCATTACTTTAAAATAACTAGTAAGTGAAGGTACGCATATATGTATACTTATTTTATTTTATTCTTTCTTCGAAACTACATGCATATATGCCTATAAAATAATCTGTATTTATTTTTTATTTTTTATATAAACTCAAACCTTTCAAAACTCCTATATATTTTTCTTTTCTTCCTAAAACCTAGTTACAGAAAAGAAAATAATATACAAATCCATTATAAATTTTAATTAAATTAACAACGCTCAAAAATTAAACTGAATTAATGATAAGATTATACCTTACTACCCTCCTGCTGGCGTTGTCTCGAGCTCGCAAATCAACAAATCTAAATTGCAATGAATGCATCATTATTGGCCTCCACTGCCAATGCCATAGACCCAACGAGCTCCCTCGTTTACACCCAAACCCCGAGCTCGTGACGACCCACACAACTTCGATCAACTTCCCCCTTCCCACACGAGCGAAGACGAACCACCCACTTGACCAACAATGAGAGCCACCACGAGCCCTAACCGTTGCTAGCAAGGTCCACGATCCCTCGGCCTCTCCGATCGCACATACATGCTGACGCCCTCCCTTCACGCACTCGATTTCGAAAGAAAAGGGTTCTTTAAACTATACGAAGTTTCAAATGATTCTGATTATTGAAAGAACGTGAACATTTGAATAGAGATGAAGCCCTCTTTTTTCTTTGTTTATTTCTTTTTTTTTATAACGAGTTCGGTCAATAAAGCTGGGAAGAGAAGGAATGAATATATGGGTTTTGTTCGATTTTTATTTTTAGTTGAATTCGATTTTCATTCTTTTGCTTCTGCCATTTAATTTTTATCAGAGAGAAAACATGTTTCAAGGAAGAGTTAAAAAGGGATCACGTGTTTTAAGGAATGAAACGTGTCAAATTTGCCATTGTATGTGAATATATATTTTAATTTAAATTCGAATTCAAATCATCTCGATTTTCATAGCTCACATTCTCGATCTCCAATCGAGGCATGCCGCTAGGCATTTATAATATCAAACCCCTATTCCGAACACAATGAAAAAGGTTACGAGTTCTAAATCGATCGTATGGAGAAGATAGTTTGTTGGACCCAATTATAATACAAGATTTTTCGATATAAATCTCAACGCGTTTATCTATCGTACGGCCAAACAGTCACTCCAAACACTACGAATATTGAAATCGATAATAATTCACTATTACGGATCCAATGGAACTAGTTTCGTCGAATTCCGAGACTGTGTCTCGGAATGCTATTTTTAGACATCATTTTAAACTCTATATTTTTAAAACTGAACAAAACACCCTCAAACTCAAATTTAACACTTCTACTATCTCCAGTAAAATCAATATAAATTTTGTAAGCCATTGACATATTTTTAACCAGCTTAAAACTCAAGATTTAATATTTTACTCAATCTCTAATTATTAAATTCAAAAATTTAATTGCCAAATAATAATGATATTTGAAATTCAAGTTGAACCAACTTTCAAATATTTAAAATAAATTAAATATTCCAATTTAAAATATCTAAAAATTCCGGGTTGTCATAAAGTGGTTGGATTTGGCGTCGTTTTGCTGGATTTGAAAAAAGAGAATGATAATGGATTAGCCTGGCACTTGTGCCAATTTGAAATGACTGAAACAGGAGCTGTAACGGCCAAGTGGGCTAGCTGCCACGAGCGGACGCACTTCTTCGAATTGCCATCATTTACATTGTGATTGATTGATGCACACCCTTGGATTATGGGAGTGTTGGACGTGGTGGGCGATCATGGCTATGATGCGTTTCCACCGGCTGGGAAGGGTAAACTGGTAGTATCCTACCTCGGATATTGCCTCACATGTCTTGTCATAATTTTGTCCCTAAATGAGACCCCTACGATTTTGGTTTAGTGTTGTCGTATCACGGCACATCCCAATCCACCGATCGTTTAACTGGTGTTTCATATGAAAAATGTACGACAATGCTTAAAAGGCGTTAAGTGGGATCAATGTAAAGCCTTAACGCTAAGAAAAATATTTATTTTGTTGATTAGACATTATGTATGTTGCGTATTCTACTACATATAAATATTTGGACGGATCCTTAAGAGAAGGCAAATCCCGTAACATCTCTTGAGTTATTGCACTCACGTTATACATTGGATAGGAGATGTGAAAACCCATAACCATCTCTGACACTGTGACACTCATTTTATATGCGATATCGATTTAACTTACATAAGGATATTCCAGTCCTGACTCGAATGTTATGTTCTTTTCACTACGCTTGGGTCAGTCCTGAGTTTTTCAGCTTATCGAATATTATTCTCTGAAGGACAAAGACAAAGATTTGCTATATTACTACTATTATTCTTACATCATGTGGTCCGCTACATTATTTATACACCTCTGATGTATATATATAGCTATGATAAATGTTGTATCGAATATAATCGAATGTATTATAGAAATAGCTTCATGAACTATTTACTTGATTATTGTATTCTATCTTTCCGCTGCGAGATTCTATGTTGTATTCTTCTTCTTTACTCTTATTTTCTTATTTACCCTATTAATAATCCTCCCTTTTGAATGGTTTGAGTGACATGTGTGGATTATTGTCGATTTAAACTGTCCAAAAATGTGGGTCATTACATTATTAGACAAACTATTACCTACATCTTTATGTATCAATTCGAAGAGTTAATTAACTCTTTGTCGCTCCCACCGAATTGGTGCTTCCTCCTTAATCATTTGAGATACAATTCATTAGTACCACATGATATTTAATCACACGATCAATGAATTATTTCTCAAAACTGTGTCTTAGTCCATAATTCCAAAATACTTACATAAATTTCTAATACTTCTGTACTTTCTAATGCATCACTTTTGCTACAAATACCATCATTATAGAATTATTTTATAGAACAAATTTTTGCAATATTCATATCAAAATACATCCATATCTAATTTTAGTCAATGCTGAAAGCAACCATTATTTCATAAATAATATTTGGTATATTTATGAAATCAATTTTCTTAATTTGATGCATCCATTAAGAAGTGTTTATCATATGCTCCTACTATTTCCGTTATTACTGTAATAGTGTATGACATATGAAGCTCCATTCAACTACTTAGTACGAAATTTTATTTCATAAACTCCATCTAGTTTATAATCGAGAGCTTCAGAACAAATATCCTGAAATCAAAGAAAAAACTTTCATGGAAAACGACTTTCTATATGAAAATACATTTGTAATAGAAATCATATTTATCGTTCCATATTAAGTATTTAATATTTTGTACAATTCCCCTTTTTAATATATCTTCATGAAATAGAGGTGATCATTCACTCACTTTATCCCAATTGTGTCTAAGTTACATCAGTCTTATACATTCGCTTTCCTTTCAAAATGGTCAAGCCATCCAAAAGGAAACCCCTACTACAAGACCATAATAGACTCTTTATGAAAATGGACTCGTTCATCCTTAATATTTAAAGATATCGAATAATTTGCGCTTTGCATAAATTGATCAAATTAATATTTCATTGATCGAATTCCTAGGTACGCCTTGCAGCTCTTGGGCCAGTGCTACATCTAACACACTTGGATCCTTATTTTACTCAATCTTATGGAATATATATTCTCGCATTATGGTTTACTTGCCTATTTTGTGTGGAGTAATTTCATCAAAGTTTTATACGTTACAAATCATGATGGTTCACCATATAACATTTATGTATGATCAAATATGGATCAAATATCTATTTTCTTATATTGTTTAAGAGTTAAAATCTAATAGAAGATAATACACGGTCTCGTATAAATAATTACCTAGGCGATCGAGGCATGAATGTTGCTTAAGTGATTGTATAAATTGGGTGTTACATGGGTCTTAAAGTGACAACATGCCAAAAGATGTATTAGAAGAAAAAAAATTACATTTCTATGCCAACCTTAATTCAGTTCATTGGTATATTTTAACTGATAAACATTCTACTAATTATAATAATTGCAAAAATTTATCCAAGCAGATTATTTTAACTATATATAACATATATGCTTACAATATTAAAAAGTTAAATGTATTTGTTTAATTTTTCTAATAAGCTCCCACTAAACTTTTATTTTATCGAAACGCTAAAAGAAAACATAGAAATCTTTCAATTTCTATAGTAGGTATTAGGACTCGCTTTCCTTAGGATGCTGACCATGAGGAATGTCAACAAATTATAGGCCAACAAGTGATGGATAACACTTTATCGATTATATCATATCAAAAAATGAGAAGAGAATATTCACTCATACCTACCATTTTACGATAGCATGAGTATAAATGCATGTAACTTGAGGAATATCAACAAATACGTGAACATATCTTACTTTCTTCGTTCAATATATTAATAATACTACAAATAAAATTTCTCGCTTGAGGAATATCAAAAACTAAAGAGTATGCATGTAATCTATTAATATATAAATAATAAAGGACAACCTATATTAAAGATTATTAAAGATTCATAATCTTTAGTATATTTATATTGAATGATACCAATTTAGAGAACAATGTATTTTTATGAAATACACTCGTGATCTATGTGTTAAACACATTTGAAATCACGATATACATATTATATATATGTATTTAATCTAATTTGGATTTCTTATAGTTCTAATTTATTTAATTAAATCATATTTACTTTAAATTTAGTTGATATTTTAACTAACACTTTAATTAATTTTAGTTTCAACTGTTGAAATTTAATTTATTCATCCATTATAATTTAAAGATGAACATGGACTATAAAATTTATAGTAACTATACACACACACACATATATCATACCCGTATAATTTATTAACTAATTTAAGTAATTAAAATTAATTAAAATATATAGATTTAAACTTGTTATAATTATTTACCTTAAACATTTAAGATATATTCACACATATCATTATATATGTTTGAATTTTAATTAATTTACTTCTAATTATTTATTTATTTAATTAATCAAATTAATTAAAATAAAGTTTCAAAAATAAATTAATAATTTTCAAAAATAACTTTTAAATTTTTTATAACGTTTATAAGATTTCATTCATAATTTAATCTTAACTTTTAAATTGAATTTAAAATATAATTCGCAATTTCAAATCAAATTATGAAACTTAGCCTCAGTTAAAAAATCAATTCGGGCCTTTATATTTGGAATAGACTTTGGCCATACTTCATCCCTCAGGCCAGGCCGGTAGCCTGGTATAGAAAAGTACTTAATTACCCAAATCCAACTAGACACTACCATACTAGATACCCTAATAAATGGATAGAATTAATAAGTTAGCCTTAATATTGCCAATTTAAACTACATAGGCTATTGTGCTCAGATACCATTGAAGGAACCGGGCCAGTCAGAAATGGCATAAATGAGAGAATTTCAAAAAAATCAATTTTCGGTCATTATTGGGCCTATTAATCTAATTGATTTTAGATCCAATCAAAATCTATTCAAATAAAATCTTTATTTTATTTTATTTTATTTGTTTAAAAGGGAGTTTTAATTAATTGATTTATTTAATCAATTTCACACTTAAGTAAACAGAGGATATCAAATATACTCTTGTTTGTGTATATGTCTAACAGTTACTTGTTTTGTATTATTATTTTGGTAAGTGAAGGATCAAAATATTATTTATGGGACACCATTTAATATGTCATAAATATTATGAATGTGAATTAATTAGAAATTACACCTATTACTTTTTATTTGACAAAATTTTTATTTGGTATCTTTATGACTATAATTAAATATATTTATGTGAGTGTTAAATAGTGTACATTGTTAATGTGTATATTTATAGGTATTGGGATTTACACCATAACAGACACATTCACCCTTTATATTTCCTTTATTATCCATAGCTAATTTTGAATTTTTTTATCTATATGTATTATATGAAATTAATTTTGATTAATTTTGGAAGTTCTAAAATTAACATTTTGAAATCTAGCTTTCACTTAAAAGGAATTTAAAATTAAACCAATGATTTTAAATAAAATTCCTTTTATAAGTTTTGAATTAAAATTATATATATAGATAAATGATAATGAAATATATTTTACATTCGAAAATAATATATCTAAAACTTATATTCAATTTATAAAATAATTTTAATAAATATGTGCAGTTTATTTTAACTAAAATAGTTTTAAATCCAAAGATTATTTTTAATAAAATTATGGTAGAAGACAATTTCATTGTAATAATGTTAGGAAACCTTTTTTTATTAAACATTATTTTCTAAAACAATAGCAAGCAATAGATTGGACAATATAAGTATATATAAATTTGTTATATAGTATGTGGGATCTAAACTATACCGACATGATGTAATATATAATCAAAATAAAATTTGAGAATACCTTATGAAGTAGCCTATGATTCAAACCTTAAATCATTAAACAATTCCGAGACAGAACCGAATTAACCTCCGAATTTTGTTATGACCAAGAAATGAACACCGCCTTGTATTATTTTCATTTTGTTTTGATTTTATTTTAAAGATTTAATTGCTGTCAAGGCATTTTATTTTTGGCTGAAATGTATAAGAGGAGGAGGTAAAACAATGATAATTAATGTGTTTAAGTAGGCATTTAAGAAGATGAAAAGGTGAAGGACTTTTCTCCTTCCTTTACTCATTCTTTTAATACCATTTTGAAGATATTTCGAACAGTCAAGCTCTTACTCTCCTTACACCCTTATGGTCGATCATATATGTTCCTTAGAAAGGACTTCCAAAATCCCAAAATCCATTAGGTAATTAATTGATTAAAATCAAATTTAAATACTTATCGATAATGTATAATGATACGTACATATATAACTTTTATATACATACTTTATTAAGTACTAAGGACATTAAAAAATAAAGTAAAATATTGATAATTAATATTCTATGATTATAAATTAGTTTAATTAACTTACAGCACTTATAAAAAATTATAGGGTGTTTCGAATTATTCATCATTACGGTTGTGCCACTCAAACGTGTAAATTCAGCTAATAAATAATACCAAATGGTTCTAATATTAGCGTTCACATGACACTATATCCAGCAGAGTGACAGTTTGGCCAAATTTATCCCTTACATATCTTTTAGGTAAAATCCAATTTAACTATTTTAAGCGGTAGCTTTTAGTAGCGGTTGTTTACACTAATTCTCTTCGTCAAAACTATATCACTTTTAGGATTATGGAATTTGGTTTTTGTTTAAAGTTCCAATATCATCCAGATTCAACTTGGTTAGTCCAAACATAAAATCCTTGGTTCGATAATAACATTTATCGTTAGCTATATCGCTCCAGTCGGAGACTTTAACTTTGAGTTGAATACAGGTTACAGTGATACTAACTCCTTATAACTAAGGAGACGAATTCTCTATTGAATAGCATTTCACTTCCTATACTTCAACTCAGAACCAACCATAGTTGCATGATGGATTTTCACATTATAATATAACTATAATCGAATTGGAGTATAAATATTGAAGTTAAATAGTATTCTCCAGCCGAGAGAATTGTGTAATATCGACACTTCGAGATTTCCTATTTGACCTTATTATCGACCAACATGAAACTCTCTAGTGAATCATTCCATAATTATACAATAATTATTAGTATATAACCTCTCTGTGCTCCCAGTAGTCGCGAGTAATACACTGCCAATTAGTTACATACTTTAGTCTCAATAGATGTGTTGATATCGGCAAACATCTTGACAAGGAGTATTTAAAATAATCCGTTATTTTATATTTTGATTAATTACTATGTAACTACAATCACATAACATTTCATTTAAGGATTTTTCTCATTTATATACATTAAGTTAATTGCTTAATTAGTTACACAACCATGTAGTAAAGTATATAATAGAAATCAAATACCTTTATCATGAACAAAATTGGTCATAAAGTTAGATATATATAACAATTTACATAACTTCTTCTAAGGAAAATTCCTAACTCTATTAGTTCATTCTTGGAACATATCACGATGTCGTCAATAAACATTAATATGAACCATCAGTATTGCAAAGAAAGCATGCGCATTGGTCAGTCCTAAGGGCATGCCAAACCATTCATATGAACTATATTATATTCGAAATGCCAACAACAGTATACTTTCCTCTAGCATTCTCAATAGATGGAAACCCATTGCTAAATCTAAGTGCAAGTGGGAGATTGATAGAGCTAAAAATAATTCCTAGAAGTAGTAATGTAACTTGTTACATATATCCAACTCGATAACCAATCTTGTTCAAAATAAAAGGGTTATTTTTCTATTGTATACTTGTTACAATGTGGTATGGTTAATTAAGTAATAAATTCAAATTATATTAAATAGAAAATATTTAAATGATATGTTATGTGATAGCAATTACATTTTGTTGTCATCGTGAGAGTTTTATCACATTAAACAATACGATATTGTCTTAAATATTTCTAGTCATGATGTTTAGAGAAAGGATGTCAATTTGTTTGTTGAGACGAGAGTACACAAAGCTGTCCAGATGTTAGGCGGTATATAATTCATGATGAGTGAGGGCACTAAGGGGTTATGTACTAGTAGTTATTGGAAAACTATGGAATGACCCACTTGAGAGTTCTCTTTTGGTCATATAACTAAAGTCTAGTAGACAATCTCAAAAGTGACGACGTTGCACAGTTCCCTCACCTTGAGAATACCATGGAACTTCAATGTGAACACTCCATTTTAATTATGGTTAAATCATGAAATGAAATTCATTGAATGACCATAGTTGGGTCTGAGTTGAAACACCAAAAGTGAAACACTGTTCAATTGGGAATTTGTCTCCTCGGTTATACGAGGTTAGTATCACGGTTAATTGTAGTCAATTCAAAGTCAAGGTCTAGGACCAAATTAATACGATTATTAATAATAATAATAATAATAATAATAATTTAATCAATGTTTGGACATACAAATTTAAATGTGGATGATGCTCAAATTTTGACCAAAACCGAATTCCATTACTCCAATGTGAAATAGTTTTGATGAACAGAAATAATGTAAATAATTGTTACCACTGGATACTGCTTATAATAAGTAAAGTATGATTTTACCAAAAGATGTGTAAGTGTTAAATTCAGCCAAAATATCACGTCACTAGCTAAGGTGACATGTGAATGTAAATATTCGAATTATTCAATATTAATCGTTGATTGAATCTACACATTTGAGTCGCTTAACCGAAGTGATTAATACTCCGAATGAACCATGCATTTTAATTAATTTATAATCATTGTAAATTTATTAAATAAATTAATATTCATGAAATAGTAATTATTAAATTTTGTTGATTTGTTTTAATACCATTAATATTTAATATGTTCGTATATAAAGTTGTAAAACGTGTATTAATACATAATGTGGGTAGATTATTTATACTGGATTCATATAAAATAAATACTAAGTGGGTTTTTAAATGAATAAAATTAATTAATAATTGTGAAATATTAATTATTAAAATTTTATTTGATTTTATTAAATACCATTAGTATTTAATAAAGTGTATATGTAAAAGATATAAATGTGCATGTCGATATATGATATTGATAAAATGTTTAAATTGGAAATTTTTATAGGGCTATATGCCACCTGTTATAGTTGGTCACAAATAGCAAAGAAAGGGAGAGGATTTGATGAGATTTAACTGAGAATTAAATAGAGAAACTTTTAAAGGAGCGAATTGAAAGGTTTTAATGTTTTAATTAAAACATATTCAAAAACTGAAAGGTTTCAATATTTCATTTAAAACATATTCTCTCTTATTCATTTCGGAATGCACTTCGCACAAACAAGTATATTTAATATACTTTTAAAATAAACTCTTAAAAAAGTTTCCAAACAAAATAAAATTAAATAATGATTTTATTTAAAATAATCAGATTGGATCAAAAGTCCATTTAGGCTTCATAGAATAAATGGAGACAAAGATACGCTATCAAACATTACTTACTCAGATGGAGGCTCCGTCACATTTGAAGACAACTCCAAAGGCTATATCATCGGCAAGGAGATGCGAGCAACAACGGTATTTCAAATTTACCTCTTATTTCAAATGTTTTGCTTGTCAAAAATTTAAAACGTAATTTACTTAGTATCAGCCAATTGTGTGACAAAGGATTCAAAATCAGTTTTTCTAACAACAAATGTATTATTTTTTGATCAAACTCTAAGTCTTATTTTTGAATGAAACAGAGATAGAAATATCTATGTTCTGAATACGAAAATAAATTATAATTCCGATATGTGTTTAATAGCCAAATAAAACGATCCTTGGTTATGGCACAAACGATTCTGTCACATTAACTTTAAAGCTATAAACAAGCTTTCTAAAAATGATTTTGTAAAAGGTCTACCAAAAAATGAATTTTAAAATAGATCATATTTGTGATGTATGTCGGTTAGGAAAATTAACTAAGTCATCTTTTAAATCTAAAATGGTTATTTCAACTTTACAAACACTTGAATTACTACATATGGATTTATTTGGACCAACACAAGTACAATCCATTAGTCACAGTAGATATGTATCTGTGATTGTTGATGATTTTTTTAGATATACTTGGACTATTTTATGAAAATAAAAGTGATACCTTTGATAATTTCAAAATTTATTGTCAAAAGAATTCAAAATTTTAAAGGTCTGAAAATTAAAAACACAAGAAGTGATCATGGAGGTGAATTCGAAAATGAATCCTCTGAATATTTTTGTAAGAAAAAGGGAATATTCCATAATTTTTCGTTTCCTAGGACTCCACAACAAAATGGAAATGTAGAACGTAAAAATATAACCTTACAAGAATGTGCAAGGACTTTGTTAAATGGAAGTACGTTATCAAAACATTTCTGGGCAGAAGCAGTTATAACAGCTTGTTGTGTTTTAAATCGTGTTTCTATTCAACCACTAACTAAGAATACTCCTTATGAACTTCTTAATGGACGAAAACCAAATATTTCTTATTTTAAAGTTTTTGGTTCAAATTGTTTTATTCTAAACACAAAAGATCAGCTTGGCAAATTCGATCCAAAATCCGATAAAAGAATCTTTTTAGGATATTCAGATCGAAGCAGAGCTTATCGAATTTACAATAAAAGAACAAATATCATCGAAGAAACACATCATGCATCCTTCGATGAAAATTTTAAACAAATCCCAAGTATAAGAGATGATGAAGAATTCCCTAATAATATCACAAACATAGAAATTTCAAATTTTGAAAATAGTGAAAACATGGCTAAAATAACAATGAAACAAGATCTCCACCTAGATTATTAAGGGATCATCCTTCTGATAATGTCATTGAGAACTTAATTCATCTGTTAGAACAAGAAGTCAATTAAATCAAATAGGTCATGTAGCTTTCCTCTCTAATATTGAACCTAAAAATTATTAAAGAAGCATCTACCGATGAAAATTGATTAATCGCTATGCAAGAAGAGCTAAACCAATTCGAAAGAAATGATGTTTGGGATTTAGTTCCGCGGCCTAGTGATCAATCAGTTATTGGTACAAAATGGGTCTTCAAAAATAAAGCAGATGAACAAGGAAATATTACTAGAAATAAAGCTCGATTATTTGCACAAGGATATTATCAAGAAGAAGGAATTAACTATGAAGAAACGTTTGCTCCAATCGCTAGACTGGAAGCAATACGAATCTTATTAGCATATGCATGTTTTCACAACTTCAAATTATGTCAAATGGATGTTAAAAGTGCTTTCTTAAATGGTTTTATAAAAGAAAAAGTTTATGTTGAACAACCACCCTTACTCGTACAAGAACAATTTCCTGACCATGTCTATAAACTTAAAAAGGCCTTATACGGTTTGAAACAAGCACCCCATGCTTGGTACGATCGTCTTAAAAGATATTTAATAGATTCTGGTTTTGAAATTGGGAAGGTTGATGAAACTATTTTTATTAAAAGAAATAAGCAGGATATTTTAATTGTTCAAATATATGTTGATGATATTATTTTTGGATCTGCAAATGAAATATTATATTAATATTTTTCTAATTTAATGACTAGAGAACTTGAAATGTCACATATGGGTGAGTAAAATTATTTTCTTGGCTTACAAATAAAACAATTAGAAAATGGTACTTTTATAAATCAAGAAAAATATTCTAACAATCTAATCAAATGCTTTGGTATGGAAAATACTTCTACCAAACCAACTCCTATGAGTACAACCATACATCTTGATAAAGATGAAAGTGGTAAAAGTATTGATCAAAAATTATATCGAAGTATGATTGGATCAATACTATATTTAACAGCTAGTATACCTGACATAATGATGAGTGTTTGCTTGTGTGCACGATTTCAAGTTGATCCCAAAGAATCACACTTATGAGCAGTGAAACGCATACCATGGTATCTTAATAAAACCAAGGACTTCAGACTATTCTATCCAAAAGGAATGTCCTTTTGAATTAGTTTCATATAGTGATGCTGATTTTGGAGGAAGCCGGACAGATAGAAAAGGTACAAGTGGGACTTGTCACTTCATTAGATGATCTCTTGTATCTTGGTTTAGTAAGAAACAAATTTCTGTTTCATTATCGACATGTGAAGCAGAGTATATTTCTGCAGCTTTGGCATATGCTCAAGTTATCTATATGCAACAAACATTACAAGATTTTGGTTTTAATTTAAGTAAATCAACTATTTATTGTGATAATTCTAGTGATATAAATTTATCTAAAAATCCTATAAATCATTCACGAACAAAACATATTGACATTCGTCATCATTTTCTTCGTGATAATATTGAAAAAGATTTAACAAATCTAGAATTTATTTCCTCTGACAAACAATTGGAAGATATCTTTACAAAACCACTAAATGAAAATACTTTCATCAATTTAAGACGAGAACTCAGAATCGTCTCTTTTGAAGATTCAAATTCATAGCTTCTTTCAAAAGAAAATGAAAAAAGTGTCGTCTAGCACTCGAACTCAAGACCTCATACTCGATGGTCCTAACCACTACCACTTCACTATCTATTGTTTTCTGAAATATGAGGTTGTTATTGAATTCTTATATACCTTCCATTCTCTCCTCTTTTTCCAACGGCCATTATTCTTTTAACCATACATTATCCTCTCTAATTTTAACTAGCTTCTACCTATATATTATCTGCATTTCTTAATTCTTTTCACCAAGAATTTATTCAACTTTCTTTTAAACTTTTCAAAAATTACTGTTCAATCATGTCATCTCAATATAACTCTGAGTCATCTGAGCTATCTTACACCTCTCCTTCCTTGAAATCGAAAAATCTACCAACTCCAACTCCAATATATGAACTGGTTCCGATTGTTCCACCCTCAAATCATACTGGATATACTCCTCTAACTAAAAGAACAAGACGGTCTCTTTTTTTTGGATCAACATCCACAAAAGAGAAAATCGATGATATTCATCGCTATCAAAAAGAAACATTAGACTTACAACGTGAACTATACTATGAGCAAAAAGTTAATGCCAAATGGCTTTGCTTTTTGGAACAAGTAGCGTTAAAATTCGTTGGTTCTTCATCAAAAGATACTCTTCATCAACTGTCTTCAGATCGTTCTCCAAGTCGACGCAATCCTAGGGAACCATCACCACAACATCCACCAACAACTCCAAATTCTTGGGAATGTGGTAAAGATGGTCTCCACTTCGACCATTTTTAGAGAACACCAAAGTTGGAGAAGAATCATATCATACTCCATCCTCTTCTTCAAAATCTATTTAATTATCTCTTGTTGTTTATATAGTATGTTAATTTGATTGTGTTTATTCTAAAATCTATAATATTTAAAAATTATTCAATAATATATATTGTTTGTATTCTCAAAAAAGACTATATATGCCTCTGTACAAAATTTGAACGTCTGAATTAGTACAAACAGACGTCTGAATCTTCATAACAGAATTTTTTTACCCCAGATTCAGACGTCTGAATCAAAAATAACAGACATCTGAATTGGACCATTTTTGAACTAGTTCCTTGCGGGTTGCAAATCAACTCAGTTCAGACGCTTGAATCAAATGATTCAGACGGCTGAATTTCTTCTGAGCATATTTCTACACTATTCTTATTTATTTTTATTGCCTTTTTACCCTACCTTTTCACCCTCTATATAATGCCTTTTTCACTTCTTTCCTTCTTACTTCAAAGCCCTAGCCCCTATTTTTATCTTCCTCAAAGCTTTTAACCTTCCTTCAAGTCTCCAATGGCACCAAGATCAAAGAGAACTAGAGAATCAGCTTCCGGACCATCTGAAGACCAAATCCGGCAATGGCTATGGAACGATGTTGTTGTCTCTCGATTTAATTCTATGAACAACGCCAACATCTTCGAAGGAGCATTCATGAAATTTTCGGATTTCGCAGCATATCGTATTAGAGAGTTAGTGGAGCAATTTCACTTTGATAGCTTGATTGGGTACACTCCTAACAATGTTTAGATTAATCATCTTATGATTATTCTTTTTCTTGCAAACTTAAATTTGGATCATCAAAATCCTCAAAACCATCAAGATTGTGTTTGGTCATTAGTTTGTGGCATAAGAATATTCTTACCTTTACAAAGACTAGGTCATATTTTAAATTGCCCTTATCAAGGAATTGATATTAATGAAATTGAAGTTGATATGGAACATCGGGATGAAGTTTCACATAAATTTTTGTCCGATCAACTTATAAATTTGGGAAATTTAAAATCTACATTCTTAAGGCCACAAGCTAGGCTATTTCACCGTGCACTTATTCATTCTCTCCAACCAAGGATGGAAAGTTATGAAAAAGTGTATAAAGAAAATTTTCAAGCACTTTATTCTATCTACTCTACTAAACAAGTAAATTGGGGGAAAATTATCTTGGATGAATTCCAAGATATCACTATCCGAAGCAAGTATAGAACCATTCACTATGGTGCCTATATTATGCGACTTCCCCTTAATATCGGTGTACCAATGCTTGACTCCGACTTTACAGTATTAGTGAGTTAGGTGCTAAAACTTTAGGATTGATGGGTCTTCCTATACGGCCTTCTTCTGAACAAATTATTTCCTTCCACCAATGATCGCAAAATGTTCAACAAGGTGTTCCTCAATCTCAAGACACTAATATTGCTTCTTCTTCTCATACTCAACATGAAGAAGAAGAGGAGGACGATGACACCATCCAAGAAATGAGGCCGGATACTTCTTCAAGACAAGCCATCATCACTCTCTCTCAAAATCAATCAAAGATTCATTGGGACATAAAGGCACTTGAGAAGAAGACAGAAAGAAAATTCAACTCTATCAAAGGCTTTCTCAATAAAATATGGGATCGAATTTCTTGTTCCGGTTCTTCATCCACTCAAGCTTACAATCCGTTTCCATTTGAATGGTCTTCCTCAAGCTCAAGTACAAATCACAATGATCCATCTCTTTCAAGCCAATTTTAATTATCTTGGTCTATTTTTAAATTATTTTCTTATGTGTTGCTTTTTGCTTTTATTGTCTAGTTGTATGAGAAATTTCTATAACATTATCTCTTTACGTATTATTAAATAAATTATCTATTATCATTCATGTTATTTATTTTTGTCGATGACAAAGGGGGAGAAATTTAAATTATGCATATTGATGGGGGAGTAACAATACTTTACTAGTTTATTAATTTTATATAGTTGTCATCATCAAAAAGGAGGAGAATGTTAGAATCTCGATTTTGATTATAACTACCTATATAAAACGTTATGTGTATACTAACCATCTTTGCGGGAGATTTATTGCAGATTCATCAGCAGATGTTTAAAGCTGTATATTGTGTGTCTAGAGTCTGTACTTTACATAGAAATTTTGTTAAAATCTCTCCTTAAACGATATGTATATATAAATATATACACTCACATGCACACACATGCTCATACATGCACAAAAGAGCAAACTCATACGTCTAAAACCATTCGTTCAGACGTTTGAGTGCTGAAATATGAATATTGTTTTCACAATACTTAGACGTCTGAACGAAAATATTCAGACGTCTGAATAAGGCCAAAAATTGCCTAATAGCTTGCTATTTACTTTTTAATCCATTTCAAAAGTCTGAATTACTTTATTCTGACGTCTGAATATCATTAACTGCTGTTTTCTTGAAAAGTCACTTCTCTTTACCGAAGAGAAACGATTTCAAAATCAATGGTTGCACATGTTCTCTTCAATGTAACTTTTCGTCTATAGTTGCAACTCTTTATATACTATAAATAGATTGCATAATTCAACAAACAATTCACCAAATTTACTTTTAGCATTCTTGAATTCTCATCTATTCTCAAACTTTCAAATTGCACTCATATTGCTTACATACTTTGATCATTGATCACTTTATCTTCCACAATTCTCAAAGCACATCACTATATATCATAAAGGAGAAGATTATACGAAGATTGTAATCAATTGACTTATCAGTGTTATCTAAAAACACATTACAGTCAGATATATTTGTTATTTGAAGTCCTATTCGGTTGCTTAGGCGGGTGAAGTCCTGTTCGGTTGCTCAGGCAGTGTAAACCTGTTCCTCCGGGTTAAGTGAGGGTTGTTGTAATTGAAATTCCAGAAGGAGTCTGGGACTGGACGTAGAACGGGAAGTTCGAACCAGTATAAAAATTCCTGGCGTGCTTGTCTTATTTTCATTTACTTTGCTATTATCAACTGTTTCCGCATTTAGATTTAATTATATATTATACGATCCTAAGTAATAGCTAGCCACACAGTAGTTATTTACATTTTTTTTTAAATTATCCTATTTAACCCACTTCCAAATAGCCTAGTTCCATCAACGGTATGAGTGCTCAATATTCTATGCGGTCTAAAATTAGGGCAAACCGATTTATGATTACCCATTTAGAAGGGTGTGTAGAAAGGTAGTACCAAAGATTGGGTTCGGGTAATAAGTACTTTGCCCTGCCTAACTACTGGCCTATTGTAACGACCCGTAAATTTCGACAATTTAATTTGTTAATTTAATAGGATTTTGTTATTAAATTTTAGTAGGAATAATAAAAGTGATAAATTAATATCGGAATGAACGCTAAATTAAAATATAGCAATGGTAATTAAAACCTATTTATAGTAATTTGCATAAATTCAAATGAATTGAGTAGTGAAAAGATTTTTTACCTGGATAAATTGAAATGAGAAATTTAAGGAAAGTATTAGATTGATTTAATGTAATAAAGGATTGTTGACAGTAATTGGAACAAATTAGGGAATTATGTTAATGCAAGTTAATAATTTATAAACTTGAATGAACATTTCAATTTAATAAATAAAATTCAAACGTAGGACTTAGTTATAAGTGTAAATTTATGGGTATGATAACAAATTTGTATAAATTACCTAATTAATTGGTCAATTAATTTATTAGGAATCAAACTCATTTAAATGGTAAATAATTATAATGTGTTAATATATAAATGTTACTAATTATTAATATTGTAACGGAAGGGTAAATGAAATGCAACCGTAGAAATTTAAGCTAAGTATTAACAATTGAATAAAAATGTCGATTAAATGGAGTATTATAAATTGTCATACTAAGCTAAGAATTGAATATAAGGAAACAAAGGCAAATAGTAAATCAATCAATGAATTTATATAGATTATAGAGTTATAATAATAAATAGTAATTGGATGTCTTGTACGAAGTTATAATATTGTGTGAATTATTAATAAAGAATGACTAGAATGGGATTCAAATTTGTATAATAATGGAAAGTGTTAATTGTTGCTCTTGAGCATAAAATTTTTATAAAAAAAAGTAATTTTAAAGCAAACATTTAATTAACCAATGCAATAAGATTTTCTAATAGTAATTGTGTAAATTAAGGTAGTAGTGTAAATGGCAGTTGATGGATAACCAAATTCAATACAATCCAATTGATTGAAACGACTGTTAGGTTATAATTGAATATAAATTAAAATAGAAACATAAACTTAATACAAGATAGAAATTTGGGAAATCAAAAGTATGAAACCAAGAAATAAGTTACAGAGAATATTTCATTGAAATTATGTATCTATTTACCAAAAATATAATAAGTATAGTACAATCCAAATTAATGGAAGCAAATTGTGAAGTTCTAATTTATTGGAATTGGTAGAATTGGGAATGAATTAAAGGTTATATATAAATTGATGTAATAATACGTAACGAATTATAGGTGACAGGTAATTGAAAGGAATTTAATTTAAATGTTATAAAGTTGATTATTTGGGAAATATTAAATGGGCCTAGATATAGACTTTGCTAATTAAAGTCAATAATTAATAAATTGAATGAAAGGCCAATTTATGAATTATAGAATTTGAATTTTAAATAGTGAGTTAATTTATTTAATTTATAATAATTGGATTTATTGCAAATGAATGAAATCAAATATTTAACTATTACGTTAATCTAAAATTTAAGTTGAAATTTTGAAATATTTATGTAAAAAATTTAAATCCAATGGTAAAACCTTCTATTTGAAATTATGAATGGAATTATTATGGGTTAATTCAATTTAATGGAAATGTTGGAAATTTATCTTTAATTTTGAATTTTATGAAATTGAAGATATATATTGATTAGTCTTTAATAAATTGACATTTAATTTTTTTAAATCATTGTAAATGTTTGAGAAGTATAAAGTGATAAAGACTGCAAATTTCAGAATTTAAATTTGAAATTTGATTTAATTATTTTATTTTAAATTTATTTAATTAATGTAAAAATAGCCATTTTGGCCACTGACTCGGATTTCGACGAAACAAGTTTCATCAAATCCGTAACGGTGAATTATTATAGGATTTCAAGTTTTGTATCGATCGGACTTGTCGTTTGATCGTATGGGCTTGAAACGCATTGAAATCGATTTAATTGAAATCAATTGAAAATCAATTTGAAAATATTGATTTTAGCATAACTTCTCCATACGATGGAATTTGGACCTGAAACCTTTTCTATTGCGTTTAAAATATTCTTAAACACCTATTTTGATATATGGGTTTACCCAATTTCGGTCCGGGATCAGAATGGGCTTTCTGGGCCAATTATCGTTTAGCACGTTTTTAATTCAGATCCATTTGTCTATTTCAGCTTTATCTATAAATATCCTACTTTAAACCCTAGCCTCCGCCTATTCTCATTTGTTTGCGTGTAAAATTCCATCAGCTCCTCCTCTTTCAATGGCTGCAACCCCTAGATCCAATTTCAAAATTCAAAAATCAAATGAAAATTCAAACTCTTCAAAAAAAATCCAAAAAAATTATAGAATCGAAGATCTCATCGATACGAATCAATGCGTGGCTTCTGTTTTTGCAATTGTTCCTCGAATCATTCGAAAAGATCGGTCAAAGTTCAATATTCGAGAAACCCTAAATTCAATTTGGGTATTTTTGATTCGTGAATATTTCAGCAAAATTGGGATATGGGTATCGGAGAGCTTGCTGCGTGGAGTAGTTAGGAGGTGGTCGCGTGGCCTGGAATGCTCTGGGGCACCTGGATTTCACCGTGGTTGATCGAACAGCGACCGGAGGCAGATGTAGCTTGGGGCGATCGCTCCGGTATGTAGTGATAGCGCGCGGCATGCTCTGGCGAGGGGTGATACTGGTAGGTCAAAATTCGTGGTATGGACATAGCTATCGGCGGTCAAAGGTTAGGATAGTGGCGGCGCAAAAATTTCCTGGAGACGCAAAATTTTGTTTCGTTCGTGACCAATATGAAGCGCTACAGGATACGGTGACGTGGAAAGTTTGGTGAGGATGAGTTAGTTTATTTTGTTTTTTTTATTTTATTTAATTTGTGTTTCCAACTCGTTCAAATTGAATAACTTTTGCGTACGTGATCCAATTCACGCGCGGTTTTCTCCGCTAGGTTCGTATTGGGATTCTGGACATTTTGGCACTGGTTTGGTTGGATTCTGAGACCGTTGAATTTTGGGTTTAAATCGGATTTAAAATTCGATTTAAATTCAAAAGGTTAGTGTTTTAACCCACTCACAATTTCTAAAAATTCTTATGTCTGTTAATTGATATATGGTGTAATTTGAAATTTATTTATAAATTTTTGGCATGTTTTTAATCTTCATCTCAGTTAATTGCATTCATCGTGATTAAATTGTTATTTAATTTAATATGAATATTTCTGCCAGTTAAATTTATTTATTTTTGAATATAAAGCTTCCAGTTAAATTGTTAACTATTTATGTATTGCATTTAAAACTGCCAGTAAATAGTTATAATTTATTTTTGAATATAAACTGATAGTGATACCTGTTATTATCACCTGTTATATATATTGATGTATTGTTTGGATTTGGTTGATGATTGTGATAAATGTTTGATGATTGATATGATGGGTGAATGGATGTTGTATTTATATTGTATAAACTGCAAGTTACTATGCATTTTCGATTCATTCGGGATTGCAGTTTGAAATGATATACAACCGCATTTTTATTTTAAATTGCTGATTGAAATGATAAATATCTGTATCACTTGACCATAGGATAGAAAATTATATACAGGCACCACGGTATATATATAATTATTTTTGAAATGATTTTCTATAGTTTTGGAAAAAATACGGTTTAATAAATATTAAATTTTGAAATATATATATAGTAAAAAAAAATTGAATTTAGCTACGCATAAATTTGTTTCGGATTTTAAAATAAGCTAAATAATGAAGTTGATTTCGTTTATATAATATGGTTAAAATATATTTGAAATTCTATTGTATATAGAGTTTATAATAACTCAAATAAAAGAAAGGTTGAAGATAAATGTGAATATGATTTGAATTAAAGTATTTAAGAATTTTCCTTGAAAAATTTGTTTTGAAATGTAAATAAATTAAGATTTAAAGGGTATGATCTTAGAACTTGATTTTTGATTTGAGGATTTAAACGAATATCTAATTTATTTAAAGAATATTACCAAGTTAATTTAATTAAAAGAATATCCTGTTATTGAGGTTTAAGGGTTTTACTTAAATAATATTTGTTTTATTAAGTAAATATTTCAAATTTAAATAATAAGAATTTGGTTTGATATATATTAAATTATCAAAGAATCTTTCTTTGAAATAGTGGAATATTTAAAGATTGAAATACATGAACTATAAAGTTTTGAAATATAGAATATTCAAGCTTTGAAATATATGGGAATAAAAATGGTTTATTTGGAATTTATTGTGAAATTAAAGAAGCTATTTTATTATATAAAGTAATATAGTATTCAAACCAATAAGTATTAAGAATTATGTTTCAAAGTTATGGTTTCAAGGTATATAGATTTTAAAATGCTATGATTTCTTGAAAAGGATATATTTGAAATAAAAAGGGATATCATAATGATTTGGGTTTTAAAATAGAAATGATATCATATTTATGGGTTTGAAAGAGATATTATGTGATATCCCAGAAAATTTGGGCAATATAAATTTAATAATCTATGTTATAAATTTAATCTGATTTGATAATTTTAATAAAAAATTTGGAATTTGATTTAATAATCATGTTTTAATAAATATTTAAGTTGAAAGATTTTATCTTTTTAAATAAGTAAATTGTTTTCTGTTTATAATATATATTTGTATGTATTGTAAATTGATAAATTTTGATTTTTGAATTTAGTGAATGAATTAATTTTCTAATTCTAGTTTATTTTTAGTAAATGAATTTATTTTCTAGTTCTAATTTATATTTGGTAAATTGGAAATTTGATTTAAATTTGAAATTGAACTTTTCAAGACAATTCAAATAAATAATTATATGGTTTATATTAAAGGAAAATCTTATCTGTTTAAATTGATATTTTTAATTAACTTAAATTTGAAGTTAAATTTGTTTAACATCAAAGCTTTGGTTTATTTTCTTTTTAAAGTATTGCCTGAAATTTTATAAGAAGTTTAAAATACAAATTACATATGTAACTTGATTATTAAAATTTGATTTGATAAATTAATTTAAGTTTGAATTTAATGTTTTAAAAGAATAAACACTTAAATATATGAATAAGCTTATATTTACAATTTGATTGTTTTCATTTCTTTTTAATTTAAAAAGAGGTAAATTCATGTATATATACATAAGAATGATAAATGGAGGTTTTAAAGTATTTATAAACAGTTTTAAACTAAAATATTCTTAATACATGTGTTGATCTCCTAATACTTAAAATGACATGTGTAAGCCATTAATTAAAACAAAGAGACAAATGTTAAAATGTAAACAAGTGTCTCATTAAATTTCCTTTTCTTTTATTTTTGATTAAATCAAAAATTTGCATACATAAACATTGCCCCTCACTCTCATTATCTTTTTCTCCTTCAAAACTCAAGTAATCTTCATCTACAAAAAATTTCAGATCTGAGATCATCTTCATTTCAAAAACAAAATTTTGTTCAAAGCAAAAATCTACAAGTTCCCCCTCACAAACTAAATCCAAAACCAGAAATTAAAGTATAAACCTGAAATGAAATGAAATCTCCTCAAAACCTGAAAAGAAAATCATGTATAAACCTGTAGCTCTTCCATTCCAATGCCTGAAATTCATAATGAAAATCAAAGTAACCTGAAGCTATATTCAATTCCCTCAACCTGAAATCATTCTGCAATTCAATTTTTGCAATATTCAAACCTGCATGCATATCTGGAAGTCACTCTCTCTGTTTTGAAAACTTCACAAACCTGCATGTTCTTTTGTGGAAACTTGTATGCATCTTCTCTCTGGAAGCCTGCAAGTGATCACCTGGAAACAAACATGCATGTAGATCAGGGAGCATATCAGTAAGCAGGATGGAAAATTTTCAAAAGCATTTGCAGTTTTCATAAGGCAATCTGAAGTTTTAAAGCAAAAATTAAAAATAAATCTGAAGCTCTTCATAAATACTTGTGCTCTTCCCCTAAAACCCAGGTGAGAAACAATTTTTATTTAATAAACATAAGTGTAAGTAGTTGTCTGTTGTTCTGAAATAAATGCATGACTGAATATGGTGAAATTTTGGAATGTATGTATGTTTTTATGAATGCATGTTTGCTGTGTCTTAAGTGGTTATCCTGAAACTAGAATGTAAGTTTAAATCCTGATCAAGTTTAAGATCTCATGTTTAAACATTTCTATAGTTAAAGATTTAGACAGATTTGTAACAAGCTTAAGTTAAAAAAAAATAAGAATAATGTTGTGATGACACAGAATAAACAAAATACAACAGAGTAAGATTTCTGCAATCAATATGAAAATGTTCCAGACTTATTTAGTTAAGCTTATAAACAAATTACTTGATTATTAACTTGATTTTTAAAGCTATGATCTGATTTTTTTTTTTTTGATTTCATTCAACTGAATATCTTTGGTTTAGCCTGAAAACAAAATTGGGGTTGGTTCTGCCAATCTAAGGAAGTGTAGATGCCTGAGTTTCTTTTGTTGTTGTAATGATGTGTGTAGATTATAGTAAAAATAATAGATGGTGGATTAAAGCATGAAGGCAGAAGTAACTTGGGTCTAAAATTTTGAACCCTAGTTTTTCTGTATTCAATGGATTTGATCACTGTGATCAAATTATGTGACCGAGTTCTCTCTGGCTCGAGTTGAGAATAGTAGAGGTATGGAGGAGGTTGTGACTGAAGTTAGAGATGTTCTGGTGGTCGGGAATATGTGGTTTTGGGAAAATTTTCTGGTTCGACATTTTTTCCAGTTGAGCTCGAATGTTCAAATTTCGATTGAGGGTTCCTGAAGTTGAATTGATGGTCGAATTGGTGTTTGGTGAGGATTGTTGACTTGCGTGGGGGATCGCGATGGATCGAAGATGGACGCTGAGGTGGTGCAGGTGCACGATTTAATGGCGTGTCAGCTGTTTCTTTTTCGGGAAGAAGAAGCTCGTATTGTATCGGGAAGATTTGTAATGAGCTCGAAGTAGTTGGATATTGGTCTCGAAGAAATTGGGTAGGGAACTCGAAGCAAGGGAGATGGGGTATCGGGTTTTAGTTGTGTTTCAGGGGTTTGGGTAAACCTGTTAGCACAGGTTTTGTTTAACCTGTTTGATTGATGTTAAGATGAATGAGTACTCGAGTTAGTTTAGTTTAGCTTGAGTTAATTTGTTGAAGTTTGAAACTTGTTGTGTTTTCAAAATTTAAAACTGAATTTAAAACTAAATTTAAGAGTGGAAGCGAGAATTTAAAATAAGTTTTAAAACTAACTTAAATAATGGATTCAAGTTGAATTGAATCTCAAGTAGGAAATGATGAAGTATTTGAATTCAAATTTACTTTAAAATAACTCTAAAGGATTTTATTGTTTAAAATGTTTTAAAAAAAAGAAATTTGAATTTAAATTTGAAATTTGAGATATGAAGTAATGTTTAAATAAAGATTAAATTTGATTCAAATTCGGATTTGAATCTTTGGTTTAAAAATAACTTTAAGTTTATAAATTTAAGTGTTCAAACCAAATTTGAATGTTGAATGTAAAAATTTAAATTGTTTTATTTTAAAAAGAAATTTATTTTAACTTTTGTAAATTTCTTTTATAATTAAGGAATTATTATCAATTAAGGGTTTTAGATTGAATTTAACTTGTTAAAGTTAATAATAATATAATGTTTGTTTTTCATTTAATTATTAGGGTATTAAATGAATAATTAATTTATTTAATAAATTAATAAAATAAATAATTATTTAAAGTAATTAGGGGTTTAATCTTAAGGGTTCAGGATTAATTTTTTTTTTGAATAATTAACTTGAAATTAAGAATAATTAAATAAAATTAGTTTTTAATTAATGATTAATAATTAATTAATCAAGTAATAATGGATTTAATTAAGTTTTAATTAACACTTAATTATTTAATTAATTAGGGGTTAATTAATAGATTAATTAATGATTAATTAATTTGTAATCAATAATGATTAAAATAAGTTAATTATTTTAGAAAATAATTAATGAGTTATTAATAGTTAATGAAGATCATTAACTAAGGATTATTTAATAATTAATTAATGTGATTAATTTTAATTATTAATTAGATTAATTAGTTTAAGGATAATCAATTGTGTAAGTTATTAAGTATAATTACTTATGGAAGTAATTAAGAAATTAATTACTTATTAATTGAGTTAATTTGATTAGTTTAAGTTAATTTAATTCATCTTAATTAATTTAAAATAAATCATTTGATGATTTGTGAAGGATAATTACTTAATGTAATTAAATGAAGATGAATTACTTAGAGAAGTAATTAATGTGTAATTACTATATGTAATTAATTGGAAGTGATTGATAATGAAGTTAATTGAGTATAATTACTTTGTGAATTAATCAAAGGATTAATTGGAGATAATTAATTAATGAGTAATTAATTTGATTGGTAAAGTAATTAAGGGTAGTTAATTACTGAATAGGTTAATCAAGGGTGATTAACAATTATGGTTTAAATTATGATTAATTTCTTAAAGTAATTAATTTAAATAAGGTAATTAATTAAAATATAATTAGGGATCATTAATTATTATAATTAATGATGTAATTAAGATTGATTAATTAAGATTAATTAATCAATAATAAGTGATTAAAGGTAATTAATTAATGTAATTAATTAAGGATTAATATAATTAATTATAATTAATTAATTAATGAAGTAATTAAAGGTTAATTACTGTATTTGGTTAAGCATAATTAAATTGAGAAATTAATTAGTAAATAATTACTTGAATGTAATTAAGAGTTAATTAATCAGGGATGATTAATTAAAATGAATAATTGGATGATGATTAATTATTTGATTGATAAATAATTAATATTGGTAAGCAAGGATGATATTGGTAAAGTAATTAATTTAATTTACTTTAAATTAATAGAATGATGTAATTAATTTAATTTATTTTAAATTAATTATATTTGGGTGTGATTAATCATTGCTATATGGTTGGTTAGTATTGTTTGTTTTGATAGGTTTGAATCTCAGACATGAGATAAATTATGTTAAGTGTTTTGGATGAATTGGTTGCATTGTGACATTGATATGGATTATCCTTTGGATAGTGATAATACGGTTTATCTGATATTATGATAATGTTGATTATCTGTTGTGGATCTATGATTTATCTATTTGTATGTATAATTGAATTGTTTTAAACCTTTAAAACAACTTGGCCTTAAAAGACACGCTTTGGATTTCGATGAGACCGGGATCGGGTTTCCATATTTGGATATCCGAAAACCACATCGATTCCAATTAACGTTAGGTCGTGAATCTAAGTGGAGCAAGTGAAGACTCGAGGTGTAAGGGCTATACGTCAGTATAACTCTGTGGGTGATTCCGTAATGAGTTTGACGGAATAGTGCTTATAGATTCGAGATATAGGTTTATAATGCAAGGGTTATCGTCGTTAACTCTGTGGGTGATTCCGTAATGAGTGTAACGAGATAATGCCTTCGGTTTCGTTCGAACCCGGAACGAACTTGTATGCATTGAATGCTTTCAGAACATCGTCAGGCGGGCGATGAGCATTCTAAGAGATGTGTCCTCTAAAGGTAATCGTAGTCTCAAGCCTCATCAACCGGGAATGGCTAAAACAGGGGAGGTGCAGCAAGGCTTCGTGGGTCGCACCCACTGGAGAGCAAGATTGATCCCTGTCTAGAAGTCCCTTTTTATTTCGGCTGTGTGGGTAGTTGGATGTACACCAACTGCGGGGTTGTCTTGTTCGGAACTGTTCAGTAAGGATTGGGTCCGGCTTTGTGTTGCAGGGGAGTGGGAGTACTCCTCGGTACGGTGATCTAGGCCACGTACTGTGACGGGCGGTACCCCAGTAGCCCTGCCATTGTATGGAATCCAAAATCCAATAAGTGCCAACGGTTTTGATTGTATTACCCACTTTTGTGGCTAGTAGCTGGAATTTAATGAATGTAACAATTTCTGCTATTTCTTATTTACTTGAAAACCCTAGACACTATTATAATATCATCGGATTTCTTATCAAATGTTTTGGTTAGCGTAAGGTAAAAACTTTTCCATGTTTATGTGTGGGAAGTCTTACGTGATACCTTTTCTTTTCAAAGGTTTTTCAAAATTAAGCAACTTTAACCTGTTACTCACACCAGACCCATGTCTGACCCAGAGTTTATTTTTGTTTTTCATAAACTCTTGGGTACTCAAATTTTTACGAGTAGCCAAGGGATTCAGGTTAGGATTCAGGTTAGCTTTTGACGAATTATGGAGGAGCAAATGGAGCGGGAGGCTTCTGCGTTAGATATATAGTATTCCGCTGTGTGATCTGGGATTGTCTCTGAGTTGTATTATATTGTAAATACTAGACAGGTGTTTATAACTGTCTAGTATGTGTGTATATCTGTGTACTCTGATTATGGTTGTAAAATATGTAATATTTTATGTTATTAATATAATTTATTCGTTCCGCTGTTGAGATTCTAGTGTTGTTTCTTCTTTATCTTCTTTCTTTTCTTCTTCTATCCCTTTCTTTCTTAATTGATGATGCGATTTTCTGGGAGTAGAAAGTCGGGTCGTCACATATTATATTCTGGTTTTAAAGTATAAATTATTTTGAAATAACCGCGGTGTTATAATAATGTTTGGTTGTTGAAGAGACCAAGATCGGAAGTTGTCATACTCTCTGCCAACTCCGAAAACCACTTTAACAACCGTGTACGCGGTGGAGATTCCAGAATGAAGTTGGATGGTGGCGGCATTTTCTTTGAGGTAAATACGTGGACCCGACTCCCGTGAGTTGGCATAAGGTGGCTCAAACAGGAGCGATTCTCGGGCCAAGGGGGTTAGCGCCCTTTATCAGATACTCCTCTTCGATACTATACTCTGACTTTGGATTGATTCGGTGGCCACTTTACTTTTGATTTTAGGGGGGAGTTTGTCTGAGGTGGGCGGTAGCTGCGGCTACGCGTTACCACCAGCCCGGATGCATAATTGGTATATCTACCTTGACATTGCCTAGTTGTGCCGTGTCACCTACCCTATCGCGCCTTGTACGAGTTTCTATTTGTGTCGTACCTATAGAGTGTCCTCTGGTAACCTCCTGATCAGGAGGTATTACAGTACTGTATAGACTATTGGCATTTTACGTGTTAAGGTGGAAAATGTAAAGCCTTAACACTATTTAAAAGTAAGTTTATTTTACAATTAGACACTATTATAATAGCGAAATATACTACATAGTAAATAGTTTAACGGATCCTTAAGAGATGTAAATCCCGAGCATCTCTTGAGTTACCACACTCGTATTTATTTCTGTTAATTTAACTTACATAAGATCTTTTAGTTTTGATTCGTGTATTTTGTCTTTTCGATTCACTCGGGTCAGTCCGAGCGTTTCAGGATCGAAGACTTTAGCTCTGGAGGACGAAGACGGAGATTTCTATTGTTATTATTTATTATATTCCACTACACTCATATTGTTCCACTGCATTGTGATTGGTATGTGTAACTCTGATAAATGTTGTAAGTATAATCGAATATTTGTAAAAACAGCTTTATAAACTGTATATTTGATTATTATATTTTATACTTCCGTTGTGAGGTTCTATTTTGCTTTATTTCTTTCTTGTTTTCTGATTTACCCCATAACAATCCGCCATTTCGTATGGTTTTAAATTGGCACATGTGTCGATTTAAAGCATGCGAAAAGGCAGGACGCCACAATGTGGTATCAGAGCTTTGGTTTAGGGATAAACCTTAGCTTTGTGGGGTTTGACTCTTTACTAATTGGGTAGTAATACCCTATGGGAGCGACTGAGTGTATATATATGAGAGAGCGTATTTGTTAGTATTATAAAAAGATTTTAATATTGTGTTAATCTGTTCCGTTTTGTATTTATAAATTCTGGTTGGTGCATGGGACGCTGTGGCATCAGTAGGAATTTCCAAACACTTAATAGGACAGACTGACATAATATTTGTTTTAATATAGGTGAATGAAATAATTTTGCCAACTATATTTCCTATATATAAAGTAAATTTTATAAAGGTTATATTTGGTTGTATTATATTGGTTGTTAGGTAATGAAATTTATAAATAACAGTGAAGTAAGATTGAAAATAAAATAAATCAAATTGGAAATTTAGAACTTAAGTTCCGGGGTTTTGGAAATTTCTTTTGAATGATTTGAAATATAATGATAATTTTAGTAGAAGTATTTTTTGATATAAATATTTCAATACAAACTGAAAGAAATGTTTTAAAAGGAATTTGGAAAAGAAATAAGTTTTGTACTTCCCTCTCTGTCGCTGGAAAATAATTTCGGCGATGAGTGCACGCATCATCGACATTCATTTTCAAGTTTCGAAGTGGGAAGGCCACTGTAGCAGTTCGAATACAGAAATTTTGATAAACAAATATAAATTTTGAGTTGTTTTAAATATAATTGAATATATAATTTGCAAGTATATGTTTATTTGTTATTTTAAAATGAGGTTGAATAAAGACCCGGTATTTAATTTCTACGTTTTCGTTAATTAATTGTTTCAATTTAGGGTAGTAAATTGGAAGTAATTAATAATTGGAGCCTTTAATTAAAATATGTAATTTAATGCTAGGTTATGAATGAAATTAAAGGTAATTTGAAATTGTAACTTATAAAACAAAAGAATAATATCATCGAACATTAAATTTAATTAAAGGATGAGATAAAACTTGTATAAGTTCATTTGCACTTTTTTTACATATATAACTTAACAAATATAAAAAGTTGAAATGTTTAATAAGAAACGTAATGGAAATTGTACAAGTAAAGGTATGTAATGAAGAGTTCAATAAATTGCTATTATTAATAAGAATTTAATGTTATAATTGTTATAAATCTAAGTTATGAATGAAGGGCCACTTATTAAATATATTAGAATAGCTACAAAGAAATGGAAATAAGTTAAGAAGGTTTGAAGTTATTTATAATAAAATAAATGGAAAGATGAATACGATAAATAATATTAAGAGGGAAAAAAATGAATCACCTTAATAAATAAGAAATTGATGTTATAGAGTTATAAACTTTAGTTGAAATTGAAGTATCTCTAAAATTTGATATAATAAAAATAGAGAAAAATAAATAAATAAATGAAACTGTAAGAAATAAATGAATATAATTGATAAATGCATAAATGGAATGCAATAAAAGAAACTTACATGACCTGAATAAATGAAAATGAATAGAATTAATAAGAATAAACTAATCGTTGTTGGTGTTTTGGTTTATGGTTGTTTGAGTAAGGGTACTTTAAAATTGTTTGGATGAATGAATAATCTATTTAGTTTCACCTAAGACTGTTGAGTGATGGGTACACTTAGTAGTTTATCTTCATTCCGTACAATTTAAAGTTTGAACCCAAACAATTATCTATTTTGTTTGATGAATGAATGATTGATTTGTGTTGTTTCATTTTTGATGGTTGTATACCTGGTTTAAAGTGATTGTTATATGTATTGATTGGTTGTTGGTATTTGAAAACAACGCTAAATATTTCATTTTATATAATTATTAACTCTCTTGGATTTTATAAGTGAAATACAGGTTATGGAAGCAATTGCTACTGCATTTGGTTTCATAATATAAGCGTTATTGCCCGACAAATAGGTACGTTTTTGGATTACGGTTTATAGCGTTATTTTATATATTTTCCCGTGTTGGGATATAATATTTTGGATATTATATGTGATATTTTGTTATAGTTGATATTGTATTTTCTCTCGAGCCTCTCCGTACAAAGGAGACTCTGCCAATATTTTCCATAAATTTTGGACTTAGAAATATTTTGAAAATGTTTCCCAAACTTTAATAATTTAAGTATAAAAATATTTAATCGTTGTAAATTGATATATTTTATCTAAATTAATTAATTTTGTAAATTTAATTGTTTATAAAGTTAATGTTTTGAATAAGATAAATAGATTTCTTAATTCTTCTTTCCCCTGTTTTCCCTTTTCGGGGACGAAAAGTTTTGAGTGGGAGAGAATGTAACAACCCATAAATTTCGATAATTTAATCTGTTAATTTAATAGGATTTTGTAATTAAATTTTAGTAGGAATAATAAAGGTGATAAATTAATATTGGAATGAACTCTAAATTAAAATATAGCAATGGTAATTAAAACCTATTTATAGTAATTTGCATAAATTCAAATGAATTGAGTAGTCAATTTTTTTTTACCTGGATAAATTGAAATGAGAAATTTAAAGAAAGCACTAGATTGATTTAATGTAATAAAGGATTGTTGACAGTAATTGGAACAAATTGGGGAATTATTTAAATGCAAGTTAAGAATTTATAAACTTGAATGAACGTTTCAATTTAATAAACAAAATTCAAACGTAGGACTTAGTTATAAGTGTAAATTTATGGGTATGATAACAAATTTGTATAAATTACCTAATTAATTGGTCAATTAATTTATTAGAAATCAAACTCATTTAAATGGTAAGTAATTATAATGCGTTATTGATATAAACGTTACTAATATTATATAGTAACGGAAGGGTAAATGAAATGTAACCGTAGAAATTTAAGCTAAGTATTAACATTTGAAATGAAATGTCGATTAAATGGAGTACTATAAATTGTCATACTAAGCTAAGCATTGAATATAAGGAAAAAAAGGCAAATAGTAAATCAATCAATGAATTTATATAGATTGTAAAGTTATAATAATAAATAGTAATTGGATGACTTGTACGAAGTTATAATATTGTGTGAATTATTAATAAAGAATAACTAGAATGGGATTCAAATTTGTATAATAATGGAAAGTGTTAATTGTTGCTCTTGAGCATAATTTTTTTTCTAAAAAAAAGTAATTTTAAAGCAAACATTTAATTAACCAATGCAATAAGATTTTCTAATAGTAACTGTGTAAATTAAGGTAGTAGTGTAAATGGCAGTTGATGGATAACCAAATTCAATACAATCCAATTGATTGAAACGACTGTTAGGTTATAATTGAATATAAATTAAAATAGAAATGTAAACTTAATACACGATAGAAATTTGGGAAATAAAAAGTATGAAACCAAGAAATAAGTTACAGAGGATATTTCATTGAAATTTATGTATCTATTTGGCAAAAATATAATAAGTACAGTACAATCCAAATTAATGGAAGCAAATTGTGAAGTTCTAATTTATTGGAATTGGTAGAATTGGGAATGGATTAAAGGTTACATATAAATTGATGTAATAGTACGTAACGAAATATAGATGACAGGTACATGAAAGGAATTTAATTTAAATGTTATAAAGTGGATTTATTTGGGAAATATTAAATGGGCCTAGATATAGACTTTGCTAATTAAAGTCAATAATTAATAAATTGAATGAAAGGCCAATTTCTGAATTATAGAATTAGAATTTTAAATAGTGAGTTAATTTATTTAATTTATAATAATTGGATTTATTGCAAATGAATGAAAACAAATATTTAACTATTACACTTGATTTAAAAATTAAGTTGAAATTTGGAAATATTTATGTTAAAATTTTAAATCCAATGGTAAACCCTTCTATTTGAAATTATGAATGGAATGATTATGGGTTAATCAATTTAGTGGAAATGTTGGAAATTTATCTATAATTTTGAATTTTATGAAGTTGAAGATTTATATTGATTAATCTTTAATAAATTGACATTTAATTTTTTTTAAATCAGTGTAAATGTTTGATAAGTATAAAGTGATAAAGATAGCAAATTTCAGAATTTAAATTTGAAATTTGATTTAATTATTTTATTTTAAATTTATTTAATTAATGTAAAATTTGCCATTTTGGCCACTGACTCGGATTTCGACGAAACAAGTTTCATCAAATCCGTAACAGTGAATTATTATAGGATTTCAAGTTTCGTATCGATCGGACTTGTCGTTTGATCGTATGGGCTTGAAACGCATTGAAATCGATTTAATTGAAATCAATTGAAAATCAATTTGAAAATATTGATTTTAGCATAACTTCTCCATACGATGGAATTTGGACCCGAAACCTTTTCCATTGCGTTTACAATATTCCTAAACACCTATTTTGATATATGGGTTTACCCAATTTCGGTCCGGGATCAGAGCGGGCCTTTTGGGCCAATTATCGTTTAGCACGTTTTTAATTCGAATCCATTTGTCTATTTCAACTTTATCTATATATACCCTACTTTAAACCCTAGCCTCCGCCTATTCTCATTTATCTGCGCATAAAATTCCATCAGCTCCTCCTCTTCCAACGGATGCAAACCCTAAATCAAATTTCAAAATTCAAAAATCAAATGAAAATTCAAACTCTTCGAAAAAAATTCAAAAAAAAGTATAGAATCGAAGATCTCATCGATACGAATCTACGCGTGGCTTCTGTTTTCCCAATTGTTGCTCGAATCATTCGAAAAGATTGGTCAAAGTTCAATATTTGAGAAACCCTAAATTCAATTTGGGTATTTTTGATTCATGAATATTTCGACAAAATTAGGATAAGGGTATCGGAGTGCTTGCTGTGTGGAGTAGTTAGGAGTTGGTCACGTGGCCTGGAATGCTCTGGGGTGCCTGGATTTCGCCATGGTTGATCGAACAGCGACCGAAGGCAGATGTGGCTCGGGGCGATCGCTCCGGTATGGAGTGATAGCGCGCAGCACGCTCTAGCGAGGGGTGATACTGGTAGGTCAAAATTCGTGGTAGGGGCATGGCTATCGGCGGTCAAAGGTCAGGATAGTGGCGGCGCAAAACTTTCCTGAAGACGCGAAATTTTGTTTCGTTCGTGATCTAGATGAAGCGCTACAGGATACGGTGACGTGGAATGTAACGACCCAGAATTTTAATTTATTAAAATTTGAATATTTAATTAATTTTAAATATTAATAAGTGAATTTATAAGTCGAATAAATTTTTATTTGAATTATTGGATTTAATTGGATAATTAAATCAATAATTTAATACGTTAAATTATGGAAATAATTGAAAATTGAGTTAAATATGATTGAAAATGATTTGTAAAATTTTATTTTATCATATGGGAGTTAGAACGATATTTTAGAACTTTTAAAATCGAATTAAAAGTTAATTTGTGAAAATTGAATATTTTAATATTAAATCGACTAGTGAAAATAGTCAATTTTTGAAAAGTCTCAGAATTGAACGAAACTAGTTCCATCGGATCCGTAATAGTTAGTTATTACCGGATTTCAAATTTCGTGTCAATCGGAGTTATCGTTTGATCGTGGCAGCTCGAAACGCATCGATTTATTTTTAATTTAAATTTGACGAGTAAAAATAGCCATTTTTCAAAAAGTCTCGGATTTCGACGAAACCAGTTTCATCGGATCCGTAATGTGATATTATTGTAAGTTTTCAAATTTCAAGTCAATTGGATTTACCGTTTGTCCTGTACAAATTAAAACGCCTAGAAATCGACTTAAATCGGTTTAATTTAAATTGAGCATTTACAGCCATAACTCGCACAGATGTCCGAATTAGCTTCCGAAACCTGTTCCATTGTGTCCGGAACGCGGGATAAACCCTTGGTACGTCAGTCTCGGCGCGTAAATCGGAGTTCGGAATTTCCGGGATGAATAGTGTTTGAGAATTCCTTATAAATAGCCCCCCACACAAATTAAAAAAAAAAATAATAACCTAAACCCTAATTTCATCTTCAGGCCGCCGCTATCAATTGGATGGCTGAGAATGTTCAAATCTTTCGCCTTCAATATCTCTTAATCTATAAACAATTACGACAAATGCTCAACTGCAAAGTCAAAGATCATCTCAAGCTCTACCGATCCATACGGCGATGATCGCCTGGATCGAGACGTGGTGGCCGCAAATCAAGCTGGAAGGGAGCACGGTCGCGCACGTTTTTCGATGCACAGGCATGACCGAGCTCTAGGCTACTCAGGCCGATGATAGAGTGGTGGATGGCCTTTCAAACGGCGGTGCTTGATCGTGCTAGAGGGTAGCGAGGTGGCGTGCGAAATTAGGGAAGGGGGGGGGGCGGCTATGGGTTGTTCGGCCTGTAACGCGTGAACGAGAGGGAGAGGAGAAGGGAACGTGCGGTCTGGATGCTGGGTTGCTAGGATCTAACGGCTGAGATGGTTAGAAAATAAAAAAAAAAAATTTGTAAATTTATAAGTATATAAATCATGTAACTTCAAAAATTCATATCTTTTTCATACGAGGTCGAAAACGCGCGAAACCAGTTGCGTTGGAATCGTATGGACGAGCACTACGCGATGGAGTTGGTTAGGAGTCGTTTGGAGTTAGTGAGAATTTTGGGTAAAATTAAACGCACGTTTAATTTTATTCGAAATAAAAGCTAAAACGGAAATAAAATCATGGTGAGAATTTCTCACTCAATCGAATCAGTTTCGATTTTATTTTAAATAGTTAGATTTAAAATATTTGAATGCATGTTTGAATGTTGATTGATATCTATTGATTGTTAAAATAGACATTATACGCCGTTAGTAAGCGGATGTTATTTATTAAAAACATATACCGCGAATATTTCATAAACAGTGAAATTGGTATTATATATAATATCAATATATATGTATTGGCATATGTATATATTGGAGTTATTGATTTCCCGCATTTTTTTTAGCGGATGAGACCCTATTACGCCGTTATTAAGCGGATAATATTTAATAAGAATATATACCGCGATAATTTCGTACTGGAGCGAAATTGGTATTGTGCTAATGTTTGTGGATGCAGGAAAACAGGTTGGAGGGATCCAACTGGATTCCTCAACAGTATTTATTTGATTATGGATATTTTGATATTCATTGATTTTCATATCAATATATGATATCGTTGTTGTCGTGATTGACTATTTGGTGTGTAGCATCATTGGACCAAATTTTGGGATTTTAAAATGATTTTAAAGTGATTTTTGAGAATATACTATATTTTTGGAATTGATCCGTTTTAAATAAATAAACGTTATAATTTTTAAAGTTATAAAAATTATGATTTTGTGAAATATAGTTAAAAGCTGATTTTTGAGAAATATGAACCAATGATTTTATAAAATAGTTTAAACTGGATTTTTGAGTTTATTATTAAAAGTTTGAATATAAGATTTATAAAATTTGATTATTTTATAAATCAGAATGGTGGAATTATAAAGGAATTTAAAGATGTTTTTAAAGAATAATATAAATTGATTTATATTAAGAGATTTATAAATGGATATTTATAAATTGAAATATTGACATTATAAAACGAGTTTTTATAAGTGTTTGAATGAAGTGAAAATGAATTTTGTAAATGGATGGAATTTATAAAATTATAAATGGTGAAGTTATAAATGAAATTTATAAATAGTAAGATTTATAGATTTTGTGAAGTTATTAAAGGATATATTTGGATAAATAATTTAAATCTTATAAATTATAAGATTTATAATTATGAAGTTCAAAGGAACGATTTTTGTAAAATAATCGTTTTATAGGCATTTAACTTATAATATGAACCTTTGTTTTATAATTGAGTTATAAATCGAATAGGTTAATAAAGGAATTTATAAAAAGGAAGTGTTTATATATAAATAGAAATGGAATTTATAAACGTTGTTTTATAAATTCGCAAATGACTTATCTTGATAAGTAAATCGTTGAAACTTAGTAATGGAGTTATATTCACGTTTTTAATCGTGAATAATCCTTTGAATTAAAATGAATAAAAGGATGAAATTGTTAATGAAGTTTATTCACATTTTTGAATAGTGAATAACACGTTAAAGAAAATGGTTTGAATGTGAATGTTTTAAATAGAATTAAAACGATCTAACGATGTTTTAAAAAGGTGTTGAGATTCGAAACCATAGATTTCAACGTTAATTGTTGAAATAGACGTTTTCGAAAAATAGAAGGAAATAGTGGACTATAACCCTGTTGTTATAGTAAATGATTTCCGAAAGGAAATGTTTTGAATAGTATTGGGATTTATATATCTATTTTAATTTCGAATCCCTATACTAGTGATTTTGGGTTGTCGTAACGATGTTCCACGCAACATTCGTTTTGGCCCAAATAAATATGTTAAAGAGAATGATTTCCTTAAAGAATGAAATATATACTTAATTTCGATTTAAGTATATTGAATATTTTCCAAAGGTTGAAAATAAAAAGATTTGTGAATTACTTATGAATAAATAAGTATGGAAACGTTTTCCGGTATAAAGTGAAACGTTTTGAGAATTTATCTTTTTGAAGATAAATTGAAATGAATAAATTGAAATCATATGCATGAATATTTTGAAATATAAATTCATTATGGAATTTATATGTGAAAGGGAATTTGTTTGAAAATAAATGTTGATTTATTTTTGAAGTATTGAAATTATATATCTAGTGAAGATATTTTTGGAAAATAAATAATTTGAAAAATTATTTGGAATCTGGTGATGTGTGCATATCAATTGATAGTTCAATAACCGACTATCAATATTTCCCTTTGAATGGGTAATTGATGTGAATTGATTGAATTTGAATGCCACACTTATTTTTAAATAAGCGCTCACTATTCGGGTTAACCGGGAAAGGACCATGGGGTCGTATAACCCATTCCGAATATGTGATACGTCGTTGTGAATTGCATTGAAGATCGGTGTTGAAGACCCGGTATTTGCGAAAGCGATAGGATGACCTGTCGATTGACTCTGCACCGAGTAGCTACGGTATTGAGTTCTCCATATGTGATGGTGAATCCGATCAGGATTGTGAATATCCGGATTGCAAGGACTTCTTTGTAAGTGCCTTCGGTTTTGTTCGAGCCCGGAATAGACTTGTATGGATTGTGTGTCTGACATTACAAGTTGAGATATAAAGCCGATTTCTTTCAAATATATTTCTGTTGGTGGCGGAGAATTTATTCTTTTAGCTTAACACCCTTCTCTGAGACGTACGAGCTCAGAGGTTATATAGTTGAAGTTATCAGCGATATATTCCCAATTTGGTAATGTGACATGCTGAGTGATGCTGAAATGATCATTGTCTTGATTATTGTGATAGGATCGTTTATTTGATCGTCTATCTTGGTGATCATTGTGTTGATCATTTGTTGACCCAAAGCATGGCTTTTGTATAAAGTATGTTTTTGTGGACGTGACTTCGTCGAACCTCACACCCCGGAAATGGTCAAAACAGGAAAGATGCAGCAAGGTTATGAGGGGTAGCACCCTTTAGGGTATGTACATTTCCTTCTGGATAGAGGTGGTATCATGGTATGGAGCCCAGATATTTAACCTATGTGGTTACTACGAATTTATTACTTTGTGGTTGTTGGTTTTCGGGATCCCGTGAGAAAGGTCGTTTACGATCGGGGAATGGCGTGCTCGTGTCAGTAGTTACCCAGTTAGGGGTAACCCGGCCTTGTGTTGGCAGAGTTCCGGTTTGGTTCTCGGGGATGTCTTTCCAGAGGCATTCTCATGTGGCAATGGGAAGTTCCTTGGCCTGACCATTTGTTGGAAATCCAATTCCCAATACGAAACTTGTACGGTATTAGTTGTAGAACCTGCTATTCACTTATGGTGGTCACCACTGTTTGGATGGTAGCTATAGTAGGCATACGATAATGGTCGTATGTTGGCTAAGATTTATATTCTACTTTCGAAATGATTTTCCCTACACTATACACTAATAATAATATCAAATGCTTCTTTTTAATGCGTATCAAGCATCTTTGACTATCATAAGGAGAAATCTCCTCCGATTCTGCGTTTGCATTGTGTGTGTGTGCGGGAGGCCTTATGGTAGTCTCATTTTTAAAAGCATTGCGAATTGATTAAAAATATTCCTCTATTTTGATTTTAAAGTTAAATAAACTGTTTTGAGTTCTCACACCAGTCTTGTTAAGCTATTGGGCTATGTGATGGGGGGTTCTCGCTTCGCGGTTAGGTGGCGAACGGGAGACTCTTACTCCCACACATCCTCTTTTAGGGGGTTGGTTAGGTGTAACCTGAGACAGTCGAGAGGCTGGCCGTAAAAGCAAGTTTGGGATACCAGTTGTTGCCACGGTGGGGCTGGGATGGTTGAAAAGCCTACCGGTTGTGACTGCTGTCGATGGTTGAAAAGCCTGGATCTGACAATGTGGTATCAGAGCATATGGTTAAGAGACAACCATGGTTCTGTTGGGTATTACTCATTAGAGATAGAGTCAGCAGTACTCTAGATTGAGTTTGAGTGTAATAATAGCTATGAGAGCGTATTTGTTAGTGAATAAAAATTGTTTTATATTGTGTTGACTTATCGGTTGATTGTTTATAGATTTCAGTCGATGTAGTCTAGCTAACTATCGTAGATAGGAGTTTCTAAACTCTTAAACAAGGTAAATCGACATAATATTGTTTTAAATTGGGTAAATGAAATAATTTTGCCTTGGTTATATTTTTTATATATAAAGGAATAATTTTTCAGAATTATTAAAGTATATAAGTTGATTGTTTAGTTGTTTAAATAATCTAAATAAAAGAATAATTGTATAAGAAAAAGAATTATAAGAACTAAATTATAATTAAAGTGATTTACAATTGTGAATAAACTTATATATGTAAGAAGTGAAACTATATGAATTTAAGTTATGTAAAACTAAGTAATGTTTAAATGGAAGTATAACTTAAGTGTTGTTGAATGGAATTGATTTTGGTATCAAAGTAAATAATCAAGTGAGTTAAATGAATATGAACTTGAGTTATATAAATGAAATTCAACTTTGGAAATTGAATTGAATGAATGGATTGAATGTTAATCAATTAAATGTAAATGAAGTTGATATGAAATAATGAATGTAAGTATTAATTCATTAAAATTCTAATGTTATTAGAAGTTGAATAATTGAATGTATGAATATAAGCAAAGGAATTTGATTTGGAAGTGAACCAACTCGAATATGAATTAGTGAATATAAACTAATTGAAAATGAATGTTAGTAAGAACATCCACTGTTAATTAATCAAATGTGATTAAACTGAGAAAACCAATTCATTGTATATTAATGAGAATATGAATGAGTATTTAGTTGGTTGATGGTTGAATATATATTTCATTTGCTATATTATGTAGTTGTTATGAAGATATATGTTGTATATTGAGATTATTGTCTATATGCATGGTTCTCATGTTGTTTGTTGAGTGTTTAGTAGGTGCGGATCGCGTTTGCTTCGCATTTGGAGCTCGCTTTTGCGCTATATTAGCCGTATATGCTCGCTAATAAAATATAAGGTACATATCTCGGATTAAATATCGCACTTTTACACTTTTTTCCCTTCGGGATGCCTCATTACTTGATGAGATGTATATTTGTGATATATATACTGTCATTTTTTTTCCGGATCGAGCCGCGCAAAGGAGACTATAGCGAATTTTTCCGAAAATTTAAAGCGTTAGAAAATTTTTGAGAAAATTGGAAAATTTTGAAAACTTTAACTTTGATTTTGGAATTGAAAGTTAAACAATAGTAGTTGTTTTTGAAAAGATAACTAAGTATGATTTGAAAACTTAGTAAAGATTGTAAGAAATTTAACTATGGGTTTTGGGAAAAATTAATAGATTATGTAACTTTTCTTACTTAATAATTTCGAGGACGAAATTCTTTTAAGGGGGAAAGATTGTAACGACCCAGAATTTTAATTTATTAAAATTTGAATATTTAATTAATTTTAAATATTAATAAGTGAATTTATAAGTCGAATAAATTTTTATTTGAATTATTGGATTTAATTGGATAATTAAATCGATAATTTAATACGTTAAATTATGGAAATAATTGAAAATTGAGTTAAATATGATTGAAAATGATTTGTAAAATTTTATTTTATCATATGGGAGTTAGAACGATATTTTAGAACTTTTAAAATCGAATTAAAAGTTAATTTGTGAAAATTGAATATTTTAATATTAAATCGACTAGTGAAAATAGTCAATTTTTGAACAGTCTCAGAATTGAACGAAACCAATTCCATCGGATCCGTAATAGTTAGTTATTACCGGATTTCAAATTTCGTGTCAATCGGAGTTATCGTTTGATCGTGGCAGCTCGAAACGCATCGATTTATTTTTAATTTAAATTTGACGAGTAAAAATAGCCATTTTTCAAAAAGTCTCGGATTTCGACGAAACTAGTTTCATCGGATCCGTAATGTGATATTATTGTAAGTTTTCAAATTTCAAGTCAATTGGATTTACCGTTTGTCCTGTACAAATTAAAACGCCTAGAAATCGACTTAAATCGGTTTAATTTAAATTGAGCGTTTACAGCCATAACTCGCACAGATGTCCGAATTAGCTTCCGAAACCTGTTCCATTGTGTCCGGAACGCGGGATAAACCCTAGGTACATCAGTCTCCGCGCGTAAATCGGAGTTCGGAATTTCCGGGATGAATAGTGTTTGAGAATTCCTTATAAATAGCCCCCCACACAAATTAAAAAAAAAAATAACCTAAACCCTAATTTCATCTTCAGGCCGCCGCTATCAATTGGATGGCTGAGAATGTTCAAATCTTTCGCCTTCAATATCTCTTAATCTATAAACAATTACGACAAATGCTCAACTGCAAAGTCAAAGATCATCTCAAGCTCTACCGATCCATACGGCGATGATCGCCTGGATCGAGACGTGGTGGCCGCAAATCAAGCTGGAAGGGAGCACGGTCGCGCACGTTTTTCGATGCACAGGCACGATCGAGCTCTAGGCTACTCAGGCCGATGATAGAGTGGTTGATGGCCTTTCAAACGGTGGTGCTTGGTCGTGCTAGAGGGTAGCGAGGTGGCGTGCGAAATTAGGGAAGGGGGGGCGGCTATGGGTTGTTCGGCCTGTAACGCGTGAACGAGAGGGAGAGGAGAAGGGAACGTGCGGTCTGGATGCTGGGTTGCTAGGATCTAACGGCTGAGATGGTTAGAAAATAAAAAAAAAAAATTTGTAAATTTATAAGTATATAAATCATGTAACTTCAAAAATTCATATCTTTTTCATACGAGGTCGAAAACGCACGAAACCAGTTGCATTGGAATCGTATGGACGAGCACTACGCGATGGAGTTGGTTTGGAGTCGTTTGGAGTTAGTGAGAATTTTGGGTAAAATTAAACGCACGTTTAATTTTATTCGAAATAAATGCTAAAACGGAAATAAAATCAAGGTGAGAATTTCTCACTCAATCGAATCAGTTTCGATTTTATTTTAAATAGTTAGATTTAAAATATTTGAATGCATGTTTGAATGTTGATTGATATCTATTGATTGTTAAAATAGACATTATACGCCGTTAGTAAGCGGATGTTATTTATTAAAAACATATACCGCGAATATTTCATAAACAGTGAAATTGGTATTATATATAATATCAATATATATATATTGGCATATGTATATATTGGAGTTATTGATTTCCCGCATTTTTTTGTTTAGCGGATGAGACCCTATTACGCCGTTATTAAGCGGATAATATTTAATAAGAATATATACCGCGATAATTTCGTACTGGAGCGAAATTGGTATTGTGCTAATGTTTGTGGATGCAGGAAAACAGGTTGGAGGGATCCAACTGGATTCCTCAACAGTATTTATTTGATTATGGATATTTTGATATTCATTGATTTTCATATCAATATATGATATCGTTGTTGTCGTGATTGACTATTTGGTGTGTAGCATCATTGGACCAAATTTTGGGATTTTAAAATGATTTTAAAGTGATTTTTGAGAATATACTATATTTTTGGAATTGATCCGTTTTAAATAAATAAACGTTATAATTTTTAAAGTTATAAAAATTATGATTTTGTGAAATATAGTTAAAAGCTGATTTTTGAGAAATATGAACCAATGATTTTATAAAATAGTTTAAACTGGATTTTTGAGTTTATTATTAAAAGTTTGAATATAAGATTTATAAAATTTGATTATTTTATAAATCAGAATGGTGGAATTATAAAGGAATTTAAAGATGTTTTTAAAGAATAATATAAATTGATTTATATTAAGAGATTTATAAATGGATATTTATAAATTGAAATATTGACATTATAAAACGAGTTTTTATAAGTGTTTGAATGAAGTGAAAATGAATTTTGTAAATGGACGGAATTTATAAAATTATAAATGGTGAAGTTATAAATGAAATTTATAAATAGTAAGATTTATAGATTTTGTGAAGTTATTAAAGGCTATATTTGGATAAATAATTTAAATCTTATAAATTATAAGATTTATAATTATGAAGTTCAAAGGAACGATTTTTGTAAAATAATCGTTTTATAGGCATTTAACTTATAATATGAACCTTTGTTTTATAATTGAGTTATAAATCGAATAGGTTAATAAAGGAATTTATAAAAAGGAAGTGTTTATATATAAATAGAAATGGAATTTATAAACGTTGTTTTATAAATTCGCAAATGACTTATCTTGATAAGTAAATCGTTGAAACTTAGTAATGGAGTTATATTCACGTTTTTAATCGTGAATAATCCTTTGAATTAAAATGAATAAAAGGATGAAATTGTTAATGAAGTTTATTCACATTTTTGAATAGTGAATAACACGTTAAAGAAAATGGTTTGAATGTGAATGTTTTAAATAGAATTAAAACGATCTAACGATGTTTTAAAAAGGTGTTGAGATTCGAAACCATAGATTTCAACGTTAATTGTTGAAATAGACGTTTTCGAAAAATAGAAGGAAATAGTGGACTATAACCCTATTGTTATAGTAAATGATTTCCGAAAGGAAATGTTTTGAATAGTATTGGGATTTATATATCTATTTTAATTTCGAATCCCTATACTAGTGATTTTGGGTTGTCGTAACGATGTTCCACGCAACATTCGTTTTGGCCCAAATAAATATGTTAAAGAGAATGATTTCCTTAAAGAATGAAATATATACTTAATTTCGATTTAACTATATTGAATATTTTCCAAAGGTTGAAAATAAAAAGATTTGTGAATTACTTATGAATAAATAAGTATGGAAACGTTTTCCGATATAAAGTGAAACGTTTTGAGAATTTATCTTTTTGAAGATAAATTGAAATGAATAAATTGAAATCATATGCATGAATATTTTGAAATATAAATTCATTATGGAATTTATATGTGAAAGGGAATTTGTTTGAAAATAAATGTTGATTTATTTTTGAAGTATTGAAATTATATATCTAGTGAAGATATTTTTGGAAAATAAATAATTTGAAAAATTATTTGGAATCTGGTGATGTGTGCATATCAATTGATAGTTCAATAACCGACTATCAATATTTCCCTTTGAATGGGTAATTGATGTGAATTGATTGAATTTGAATGCCACACTTATTTTTAAATAAGCGCTCACTATTCGGGTTAACCGGGAAAGGACCATGGGGTCGTATAACCCATTCCGAATATGTGATACGTCGTTGTGAATTGCATTGAAGATCGGTGTTGAAGACCCGGTATTTTCGAAAGCGATAGGATGACCTGTCGATTGACTCTGCACCGAGTAGCTACGGTATTGAGTTCTCCATATGTGATGTTGAATCCGATCAGGATTGTGAATATCCGGATTGCAAGGACTTCTTTGTAAGTGCCTTCGGTTTTGTTCGAGCCCGGAACAGACTTGTATGGATTGTGTGTCTGACATTACAAGTTGAGATATAAAGCCGATTTCTTTCAAATATATTTCTGTTGGTGGCGGAGAATTTATTCTTTTAGCTTAACACCCTTCTCTGAGACGTACGAGCTCAGAGGTTATATAGTTGAAGTTATCAGCGATATATTCCCAATTTGGTAATGTGACATGCTGAGTGATGCTGAAATGATCATTGTCTTGATTATTGTGATAGGATCGTTTATTTGATCGTCTATCTTGGTGATCATTGTGTTGATCATTTGTTGACCCAAAGCATGGCTTTTGTATAAAGTATGTTTTTGTGGACGTGACTTCGTCGAACCTCACACCCCGGAAATGGTCAAAACAGGAAAGATGCAGCAAGGTTATGAGGGGTAGCACCCTTTAGGGTATGTACATTTCCTTCTGGATAGAGGTGGTATCATGGTATGGAGCCCAGATATTTAACCTATGTGGTTACTACGAATTTATTACTTTGTGGTTGTTGGTTTTCGGGATCCCGTGAGAAAAGTCGTTTACGATCGGGGAATGGCGTGCTCGTGTCAGTAGTTACCCAGTTAGGGGTAACCCGGCCTTGTGTTGGCAGAGTTCCGGTTTGGTTCTCGGGGATGTCTTTCCAGAGGCATTCTCATGTAGCAATGGGAAGTTCCTTGGCCTGACCATTTGTTGGAAATCCAATTCCCAATACGAAACTTGTACGGTATTAGTTGTAGAACCTGCTATTCACTTATGGTGGTCACCACTGTTTGGATGGTAGCTATAGTAGGCATACGATAATGGTCGTATGTTGGCTAAGATTTATATTCTACTTTCGAAATGATTTTCCCTACACTATACACTAATAATAATAATATCAAATGCTTCTTTTTAATGCGTATCAAGCATCTTTGACTATCATAAGGAGAAATCTCCTCCGATTCTGCGTTTGCATTGTGTGTGTGTGCGGGAGGCCTTATGGTAGTCTCATTTTTAAAAGCATTGCGAATTGATTAAAAATATTCCTCTATTTTGATTTTAAAGTTAAATAAACTGTTTTGAGTTCTCACACCAGTCACATGACTGACTTGGAGTTTATTGTTTCCTTCCTAAACTCTGGGTACCCACCAATTTCTACACGGGCAGTCAAGAGTTAAGGTTTATCAGGATATTCTGGATATTCTGGAATTGCTGGAGGCAAGCTGGATGGCATGGCGTATTACTTATATAGTATTTCTTTTTCCGCTGCACTGGTTGATGTTGTATATTGTTGTTGTACACTCTGATGATATGATGTAATGAAATGTGATGTAATGTAATAACTGATATAGTTCTTTGTTTAAAGATTATTCAATTATTATTATATGTTGTTCCGCTGCGAATTGTGAGATTCTGATGTTGTTGTTATTTTCTGTTCCGTCCTATTTTCTTCTGTTTTCCTCTATTCTCTTTTCTTTCAATTTTAAAATATTCTATCTTCTTTTCCCTATCTAAATTTTCTATCTTCTTCTCTCCTCCCTAATTTCTATCTTTTTCTCTTCTCTTTTCCTAAATTTTTCTTAAATAAAACCCTCAGTGTTCGGTTTTCCGTCGTTCGATTTCTCGGCAGTCGATAAAGTGAGTGTCGATGTTGAATTTTCGGAAGACGAAGAATCGTGTCCTGACATGGAAAGTTTGGTGAGGATGAGTTAGTTTATTTTGTTTTTTTTATTTTATTTAATTTTTCTTTCCAACTCGTTCAAATTGAATAACTTTTGCATACGTGATCCAATTCACGCGCGGTTTTCTCCGCTAGGTTCGTATTGGGATTCCGGACATTTTGGCATTGGTTTGGTTGGATTCTGAGACCGTCGAATTTTGGGTTTGAATCGGATTTAAAATTCGATTCAAATTCAAAAGGTGAGTGTTTTAACCCACTCACAATTTCTAAAAATTCTTATGTTTGTTAAATTGATATATGGTGTGATTTGAAATTTATTTATAAATTTTTGGCATATTTTGAATCATTATCTCATTTAATTACATTCATCGTGATTAAATTGTTATTTAATTTAATATTGCATACTTCTGGCAGTTAAATTTATTTATTTTTGAATATAAAACTTCCAGTTAAATTATTAACTATTTATTTATTGCATTTAAAACTGCCAGTAAACAGTTATAATTTATTTTTGAATATAAACTTATAGTTGATACCTGTTATTATCACCTGTTATATATATTGATGCATTGCTTGGATTTGGATGATGATTGTGTTAAATGTTTGATGATTGATATGATGGATGAATGGATGATGTATTTATATTGTATAAACTGCAAGTTACTATGCATTTTCATTTCATTCAGGATTGCGGTTTGAAATGATATATAACCGCATTTTTATTTTAAATTGCGGATTGAAATGATAAATATCCGTATCACTTGACCATAGGATAGAAAATTATATACAGGCACCGCGGTGTATGTATGTATGTATATATATATATATATATATATATATATATATATATATATATTTGAAATGATTTTCTATTGTTTTGGAAAGAATACGGTTTAATAAATATTAAATTTTGATATATATATATATATATATATATTGTAATTTTTTTTTGAATTTAGCTATGTATAAATTTGTTTCGGATTTTAAAATAAGCTAAATAATGAAGTTGAATTCGTTTATAAAATGGTTAAGAATATATTTGAAATTCTATTGTATGTAGAGTTTATAGTAAATCAAATAAAAGTAAGGATGAGATAAATGTGAATATGATTTGAATTAAAGTATTTAAGAATTTTCGTCGAAAAATTTGTTTTGAAATGTAAATAAATTAAGATTTAAAGGGTATGATCTTATAACTTGATTTTTGATTTGAGGATTTAAACGAATATCAAATTTATTTAAAGAATATTATCAAGTTAATTTAATAAAAGAATATCCTGTTATTGAGGTTTAAGGGTTTTACTCAAATAATATTTGTTTTATTAAGTAAATATTTCAAATTTAAATAATAGGAATTTGGATTTGATATATATTAAATTATCAAAGAATCTTTTTTTGAAATAGTGGAATATTTAAAGATTGAAATATATGAACTATAAAGTTGAAATATAGAATATTTAAGCTTTGAAATATATGGGAATAAAAATGGTTTATTTGGAATTTATTGTGAAATTAAAGAAGCTATTTTATTATGCAAAGTAATATAGTATTTAAACCATTAAGTATAAGAGTTATATTACAAAGCTATGTTTCATGGTATATAGATTTGAAAATGCTATGATTTATTGAAAAGGATATATTTGAAATAAAGAGGGATATCATATTGATTTGGGTTTTAAAATAGAAATGATATCGTATTTATGGGTTTGAACCGCGGTGTTACAACAACGTTTGGTTGTTGAAGAGACCGGGATCGGAAGTTGTCATACTCTCTGCCAACTCCGAAAACACTTTAACAACCGTGTACGCGGTGGAGATGCCAGAATGAAGTAGGACGGTGGCGGCGTTTCCTTTGAGGTAAATACGTGGACCCGACTCCCGTGAGTTGGCATAAGGTGGCTAAAACAGGAGAGATTCTCGGGCCAAGGGGGTTAGCGCCCTTTATCGGATACTCCTCTTTGATACTATACTCTGACTTTGGATTGATTCGGTGTCCACTTTACTTTTGATTTTAGGGGGGAGTTTATCCGAGGTGGGCGGTAGCTGCGGCTACGCTTTACCACCAGCCCGGATGCGTAATTGGTATATCTACCCTGGCATTGCCTAGTTTTGCCGTGTCACCTACCCTATCACGCCTTGTACGAGTTTCTATTTGTGTCGTACCTATTGAGTATCCTCTGGTAGCCTCCCGATCAGGAGGTATTATGGTATTGTATAGACTATTGGCATTTTACATGTTAAGGCGGTAAATGTTAAGCCTTAACGCTATTTAAAAGTATGTTTATTTTACAATTAGACACTATTATAATAGCAAAATATACTACATAGTAAATAGTTTAACAGATCCTTAAGAGATGTAAATCTCGAGCATCTCTTGACTTACTGCACTCGTATTTATTTCTATTAATTTAACTTACATAAGATCTTTTAGTTCTGACTCGAGTGTTTTGTATTTTCAATTCACTCGGGTCAGTCGAGCGTTTCAGGATCGAAGACTTTAGCTCTGGAGGATGAAGATGGAGATTTCTATTGTTATTATTTATTATATTCCACTACACTCATATTGTTCCGCTGCATTGTTAATTGTATGTGTAACTCTGATAAATGTTGTAAGTATAATCGAATATTTGTAAAACAGCTTTATAAACTGTATATTTGATTATTATATTTTATCCATCCGCTGTGAGATTCTATTTTTTTTTATTTCTTTCTTGTTTTCTGATTTACCCCATAACAATCCTCCTTTTCGTATAGTTTTAAATTGGCACGTGTGTTGATTTAAAGCATGTGCAAAAGGCGGGATGCCACACCTATCCCCAAGGATAAAGTAAGCCCAAAGTTATCCCTAATATAAAGGCCCCAACTGATTTTGGGCCTTGGATAATTTTCAAAATTTCGTTTGAAAATATAACAAAAATTTTAAATTTCAAAGTTCAGTTTAAAATATAAAAGTGAAATTTTATAAGAGTTATTAACTACATTCAAATTTTTTAATTTTATTTTAAGATAAATAATTAATTATGAAATTCTAAATTTTAGTTAATAGTATTAATTAAATTAAGACAAATAATCAATCGCATATATATTGATATATATACATCTGTGTGTGTGTGTGTGTGTATGTATGTATGTATATATGTATGATCATAATTGCTGCAGTTATTTATTTATCTTAAAATTATTTACGACAAACTAAATTAATGTTTGAAATTAATTAAATTGTTTAATCAAATAAAATTTGTAAAATTTAATTAGTTAAAAGTTAATTAGAATGTTTACATATATTGATATATACAGACAAACATACTATAAATCTTGTAGCTAATTAACCGTCTTAAATCATTTAAGGTGAGCAATATAAATTTTTTAGAAATTTTATGTAAAACTAATTGATTGATTAAATATTAATTGATTAATAAGGATCAAAATTAATTAAATAAGCTTTAATTAGTAAGATACATGTACATATTGTATAATTAAATTAAATTATGAAAGTTATAAATAAATTCATACTTATATAACTATATATATATGTACGAAATCAAGTGGAGCTGAATTGAAAACCAAACAAGATATAAGGAAGAAGTGCATACTTTTAGTACGTATACCGTGATTTTGATGTATTTAACATTTGAAGCATGAGGGTATCTCACAAGGAATATATTATTCCATAAATCGATGTTACTCATTACATCTATAACAAGGATTACGACTCCTTTAATATAAGTTGCCCATTACCATTTATACATTAATAGCTTACTTGGATACTGTTTGGTTTTCGATATTCCTCAAGCAATGATGTTATGTGTAGCACTATTAATATATTGACTATATAAGGTAAGATATATAGATGTATTAATTGATATTCCTCAAGGTACGTACATTATAATTAAGCCATTACGAAATGGTCGGTATGAGCAAATAATCCCTTTATATTTGTTCATATCCCTTAGAGTAGGAATGTGATTAAGATAAAGACCATGGTTTAGGAGTGTATTGGATACAATCCATAAAGTATTATCCATCGCTTGTGGGCCTATGATTTATTGATATTCCTCAAGATTGGATTCCTATTGCAAGTGAGTCCTTACGCTTACTAAAGAAATCAATAGATATGTATGTTTTTCTTAGGGTTTTGAGAAACATAAAATTCTAGTGGGAGCCTTACTAGAAAATAGAAATGGTAACATTTATCCTTTCTAATATTATAAGAACATCTTCCATATACAGTTAAAATAATCAACATCGGTAAATTTGTGCCACTAATAAAATTCATAAATTTTTCATCTATTAAGATATACATATGGATTAAATAAAGATTGATAAAAAAATACAAGATATACTTATGTTTAAATCCTTTGGAATGTTGTAACTTAAGATCCACGTGTGACCCAATTTGTACAACCACTAAAATATTCATGCCTTGGTTGCTTAATTATTTATTTATACAAAACACTGTATTGTCTTCTATGAGTTTTAAACTCTAAGATTGGGGATGTTTGGCCATATTCAATTACATATAAATGTTACGTAATGAACGATCAAAGATTTTAATGTGTGAAACCTCAACTAAATTAGTTCATTACGAATAATCAAATAACTTATTGTAACAACCTGGAATTTTTGATCCCGACAACTCTAGATAGTTTGGAAAAGAAGAAAAGAGAAAGAAGAAGAAACAGAAACAAGTCACAGAAACCTCACATTCGCAGCGGATCAAAATATAATATCACAAAAATAACAGTTTCTACAAAGAGGAACTATATCAGTACACTTATATTTTTTATACATCAGAGTTGCAACCATCACACAACACTGCACAGTTTAAAACAACGTGACTTAGATATACAACGATATGTCACAACGGAAACTCTCCATACGTTCTTGTCATCCAGCTCGCCTCCTAAGCTCTAGATCGTCCTTACCTGAAAATCTGTAATACTCGGTCTGACCCGAGCATTACATCGTAATAACACCCGGGTTATGCTGGAAACCAGCGTGAGTAAACCCATCTAACATAGAAGACAAAAGTATACAACTTATATAAACCCGATGTAACTTGTATAAATTTACAACTTCGGAAGTTGTTATAGACATCACTTATTTCTCACATTCTTTCCTATGTTCCAAAACTTAGGTTAAATGGTCCAATACACTTAAATCATTCCATTCCAGCCTATTGATTTCACATATCAATTTATAAAGAATCGAAGTGGATTCGGGTATTTTACTAATACCTGACTCCGACCTCTTCGAACCCAATGTCATGTTAACCTAAGTTATTCAAGTGAAACACAATTCAAACTTCAAATACAGGGTGTCTCCCACATTAATTCATCATCGATAGATAACCATATTATCTCAGTTGAAACCCAACATAACATATCACATAGCATCCCTAATCAATCAATCTAAGGCATGCAATATTATCCAATCATTCGTAAGCAAGATGAATTAGTCGTACCATTTCTAATTAATTTAAACAAATTAAATTAATTACTTCAATCACCCTTAATCCTGCTTACTTACCATTAGTTAATTACAATCAAATTAATTAATCATCCTTTAATTATCCATTTTAATTTAACATCCTTGATTAATTATCTTCAACTACATAAAGTAATTATCCTTTAATTAATTAAACAAATTAATTATCCTTAACCATTTACAGTAATTAATCTTTAATTACTTTCATTAATTACATTAATTAATTACGTGAATTAATGATCCTTAATTAATTACTTCCATCAATCAGCCTAAATCAATCATAACTAGTAATTAACCATCCTTTAATTACTCACCTTACTTAACTCCTTAATTAATTATACAAATCCTTTAATTAAATACACCAAGTAATTAACCCTTAATTACTTCTCCTAAGTAATTAACCCTTAATTACTTTTCATTTAGTTTTCTCCTTATATTAATTACATCCAGTAATTTCCATCAATTAATTCACAAAGTGTAACGACCCGTAAATTTGACTAGTTTTAATAACGTTATTAACTGAAATTTTATGGAATTTTAAACGATAAAATTTAGAAATATAAATTTTATATTTTGAATGCGTCTAGTTAAACATAACAACTGGTAAATTTTCGTCCGAAAATATGAAGTTTATTTTCGTGCGTAAATTTATTTCAATTTAATCGGTTAAAAATCAATGAAAATAAAACGTTTTCGAAACCTAAATATTTTTACATAGAAAAATTCTAAATCATCTTCTAAGCAAGACGACATTTTTTGTTTTTTTCAAATTCGGACTTCTTTAGCTCCGTCGATCTTATTTTCTGCATTTTTCTGACATTTTCCGCTAGTAGAAAATTCGAATTCTTATAATTCAATCGTATTACTAATATCCATATACCATTTTGATCGTATCGTCTTTCTGTTCTTCGCAGTATATTTATTCATGTATTTTGACGTTCGATACTTTGCGAAATTGTCGGAACGGCTTGTTGTATCGGTTAAGTCAAGTTTTCTCTATGACCTTTTGTTACCCACCGTGCAGTCAAAGGCAATTTACTTTATTAATTTTTGAAACCAAACTTGTGTCCTTTGTTATTCCAGTATGTTGATATATGTCTGTAGACGTCATTTCAATTGTTCAATCCTTTCTTCACTAAAAAAAAAGAAATAGAACCGGAAACGCTTCTGTTGCTCGGAGCCTCTCTTCTTTTCTGATGCGAGCAGCAGCATCTTCCTCTTATTTCATTTTTTTCCTTTTCTTACATGTAGCCGTGTTTGCGCAAAATAAGAAAGAAAAAAAAGAAAAAAAGAAAAAAAACTCCTCCCCTTCACCACCGAGTTCAAGTAGCAGCAAAGGCCACGAATTCCTCTGACCGGAGCTGCTCACGTCCATCAGCTGACTCGCGCAACCCGAGACAGTCGCGCCATACAACGCTCTGGACCCGATCACGCCTGTAGTTGCAAGTGCAGCCCAGATCCAGCCGAGGCAGCCTATAGCCGAGCTCCTCCTTCTTCGACCACTGCCTCCATGCGCCTTTCCGAACGCCACCACCCACCGTCCGACCCTCTCGCCCTCTCGCTCTCCTTACAACCGTCCATGGCCGAAGCCTAGCTCATGCATAGCCCAGCACCTCCGTGGGGCCACCCTCCTACACGCATCCCTGCTGCGTCATTTTCTACCGAGTCTCGGCCATCTTCTCTACTGCAACCCTTCCCTAGCATCTCCTCCCTGAGTTCGCCGTAGCCGAGCGCATCTCTGCCGCAGCACCTTGCTCCATTCGCACCCGCCAAGCAACCATCCCAATAGCCACATCGTGCCCTCCACTTCGTCTCACTTGCATTGGTATATATGGAATATTGTTAATTTGTTTTAAATATAACATACCTATATATGATTTACTATTATGATTCTCGATATATACACCACTGTAATATGCACGTATATAGTTACTTTATAATATATTAGTTGCTTGATATAAATTTTTTTAAATTATATATGTAATTTTGAATATATGTACATGCTTATATTGATATTATATTTGTTGTTGTTGATTTGCAGCTCTTCCCTGCTATTATACCGATATTGTGATAACAGTATTTTTGAATTATTGCGTTAAAATATACATGTGTTTCTATATATGGCTTATATATATTGTATAAGTTTTATAAAATATGTTGTTTATGTATAGTATATAATAAGTTGCCAATCTGTTATTGTTCAATATGTTAGTTCATATATCAGCCTATTCTTTTAGTGTATTGACTGTTTGCTTTTGCTGCTGAAATTAGCATATAATATTCATACTGTTTTGCATATTCGATACTTTATATTTTCGTGTTATGGTTTTAATACTACAAAGTTGTTAATAGTACTGAATACATTTACAACGGTATATATACTTGTTTATAGGATATTATATATGTATTTTATTTTAAAGTGTTTATGAAGATATTAGTTGTTATATTTTTAAAATATATGAATATAATAGTTTTGGGTTTATTATATGTACACTACAGTTTCTTCATTTTGAGCATATATGTATTACAGTGAAGAAAAGATTCTTGTATAGTGTGATGTTGATATTTTGCAGTGAACAATATATACTGTTATGTATCTTGAAATTTATAAGTTATATATATATATATAGTTTACATAAAATTTTTGTTTTGTGTTATGTATACAAATGATATGTTTATATCTGTATGAGTATTTATCCCAAATATATAATTTAAAATGATGATTTCAATTATATTATGATATTTGTTTTAAATTTTAATATTGATTTCGTGGAAATAGTAATAATAATATATATTTGTTGTCTCTATAAAAGTTGTTCTAATTGTCTCATCGATTCCCATTTTATCAGCTTTGTCCATCGTAATCCGTGTCAATCCCGCCTTGCTTTGGAAATCGGCACTTGGATTTGGTCAATTTAGTAATTTAAATCGTAGCCTATTGTGTCGTCTATCTTTTTGTGTTCTCTAGGCTCGAAAGGTGAGTAATCACTCATGATTAATGTTCTTTTATTTATTAAATTTGATTTCAATTGAAACGATGATTGAAAAATGTTGCTGTTAGTTATTTACACAGTTGTATATGTATCAGTTCACCTATGACACCTGACACCATTATCTGTTATGTATATAATGATAATCCAGTTTGGTTGTTAAATGATTGATTGTTTGATGTTGACATTGGACGTTGAATTGTTAATGTTGTAAGTGGTAAATAATTTGAAATTGAAATTGGCGTAGGATAGTTAGAATGATATATGATAAATTTGATTGAAGGAAATTTGCATAATATGACCCCTTTAAATGTTTTAATGAATTGACACATAGAAATATGGTAAATTGCACTTTGAACCATCTAAATGTATGTTGTGTAAATCGATGTATTATGAAATTGGAAAAAAATGAATATTAAGCGAAGAACCGTATAAATAATTAGTAAAAAAATCATTAATCTGCATAAAATGATAGTGTAGTTTCTAGAAATAATTATATAATTTGCACAAACAACAATGTAAATTAATACGATTATTTCGGGATTATTTGAACTAAATATTGGACTGTTATTGATGTTTGCCATTGCTTGTTTATTTACTTTGACACCATCCCAGTCATCACACTGCAAGTTCCCTTTGCTATCCTCTGATTTGGAATTGAAATGGAATCGGGTTGAAATGATAAATACCTAAAATGAACTTGACTTAGGATAGAGAATTAAATTAAACCCGATTAGTCAATGATTTGATTTAAATAAAATAAAGATTTTATTTGAAATATAATAAGGTTTTGAAATAAAATTGGAATTTAAAATTTTAATGAAAGGAAATGTGAATATTTGAAATTTGAAACAAAATATTAACGTAGTAATTGACGAAAGAACATTGTTTAAAAATTTAATTATCTAATAATTAAATTTGGAATTATTTGAAAATTAAGTTTTGGAATTATTAATAATTAAGTTTGGAAATTAGTAATAATTACGATTTAAAATTACTTGATAATTTGATGAGATTGAATTATTTAATAATTAAATTGAATTGAATTCTTTATTAAGTGAAATTGAACCTCTTGAATAAGTGAAACTAATTTTCTTTATTAATTGAGTTTGAAATTGTAACTAAGTAAACAAATAAATGAAATTGAATTCTTTAACAAGAAATAAAATGTGATTTATTGAAATTAATGTAAGACTTGTAATTCAAAGAAATTTGATTTGACGAATTTAATTTAATTCAACTTGTAAGTTTTGATATAATGAAGTTGAATTTAAGTAATTGATTTAACGAATTGAAATTTAAATAGAAATTGTTTTGAATGATAAATTAACTTAACGAATATTGAATGAAATCGATAAATGAGTTTAAATTGAGTCACTTTGACAGTAAAAAGGGGTAGGAAAGTAAAGGGTAGTAAATTGAATCACTCTCATGAAGATGTGGATATGAACAAAGGGATTGAAAGTAGTATTGAAGAAGTCCAACCAAAATCAGAAAGTAAAGAATTAAGTTTTTCTGAAAAGTTTCCTAGACATACAAGGAGGCATCCAAATAATTTAATCTTACCCAAAACTTGATGTTGATGAAGAATATTGCCTACTGGAATATTAGAGGAGGGCACTTGCCCTCTAAACCAAAAGAAATTAAGAAACTGATTAAAGGGGAAAACATTCAAATTATGTGTGTAACTGAAACAAAGCTGAATGCTGAATTAACTAGGAAAGCTTGCACATATATTGCTCCTAATTGGCCCTATGATGATAATTTATCTTGTGCTCCCTATGGAAGATTAATGGTGATGTGGAACATGGATTTTTATCAGCTCATAAAGTTGGAAGAAACTGATTAATTTTTGCATTATGAAATTCTATCTGTTGAAACCGATTCCTCTTTTTTTCTTACCTTTGTTTATGCCCAGAACTGCCTTGATAGAAGGAAAACATTTCTCAATCATTTGCCTAATCTTAATCAATCTTTATTACCCTGTCATGTCTTAGGAGATTTCAACTGTATGTTTTCTTCAACTCAAAAAACAGGTGGTTCTCCCCTTTCTATCAAGGATACTTCTCCTCTCTGTCAAATGTTATTGCATTCTTCACTCTCTTCCATTCAATCTTTTGGTCCTCTTTTCACTTGGAATAACAAAAGTAAAGATGGCTCTGGAACCTTTTGCAAACTTGATCATGCCTTTCAAAACATTTCAGTTGTTTCTCTTTGGCCTTCTCCGTTCTGTAATATTCTTCTTCCTTCAATTTCTGATCATAGTCCCCTCATTTTAACATGGGGATAGGTTGCTAAGGCTTAGTATTCCTCTTTTAAAAATTTTAAATCTTGGACTAATCATGTTTCTTTACAAGATTTTGTATCTCAGGTTTGGCAGGAGGAGGTATATGGTAATCCATTGTATATTCTTAAGACTAAGCTTTATAAATTGAAGAACAAATTGAAGATCTGGTCTAAACAAGTTTTTGGTATTGGTTTTGATATCTCTTCCGATTTGAGAAACAAGCTATCTGAGGTACAACATGCTTACTTTCCGATCCATTGAATTTAAAACTTGCTATGGAGGAATATGAAATCTCTAATTCCTTACAAGATATGTTAGAATTTGAATTGTCTATGACTAAAGAGATTCTTCATGCTAAATATGATAGTCAAGGAGATATGAATACAAAATTCTTTCATAATAGTATCAAGGTTAAGCAATCTAAGGAAAGAATTAATTGTATATATGATGTCAAAGGGAATAAACAGGTAGATGAAGAGAATATTGCTACTGCTTTTATGGATTACTTTGCCTCCATTCTTGTTAATTCTAAAACTTTTACTGCTGATGAGGAACCTTTATTTCACCTACAAACCCCTTACTTATCAGAATCACAGGCTAATAGTATCATTGAAGAAATTTCTAATGAGGAGATTGAGAAAGCTGTTTTTAATTTGAATAAGGAGAGTAGTGGAGGTCCTGATGGATTTAATGCCTACTTTCTATAGTATTGTTAGAAGTTAATTAGATATAATGTTTTAAGAGCTGTTAAATTCTTTTTCAATTCCAATAAACTCTCTAAAGGTTCTAATGCTACTGCAATAACATTAGTCCCCAAAGTTGAAAATCCATCTAATGTTTCAGATTTTAGGCCAATTTCATGTTGCAATGTTTTTTACAAGGTAATCTCAAAAATCATAGCTTCAAGATTGCAATAGTTCTACCTTCCATTATATCTAAAAATCAAGTGGCTTTTCTTCCTAATAGGAAAAGAAGTGATAATATTTTACTGACTCAAGAATTATTAAAGGGATATGGAAATTATAATATATCACCTAGATGCATGTTAAAGCTGGATATTAGGAAAGCATATGATTCTATTTCGTGGAGTTCTATCATTGCAATTATGTCTAGGATGAATTTTCCAAAACCTATGCTTGCTTGGATTTACACATGCATATCTACTCCTTACTATTCAATTTCCAGAAGTGTATGTTTAAATGGGCTTTTCAAAGGCACCCAAGGAGTAAGGCAAGGTGATCCAATATCACCTTATTTGTTTATCATTGTAATGGGGATTTTGAATGTCTTAATTATGGAGCAAGTAGACAATAAAACTCTGGAACTACATCCAAAATGTAAAGATCCTTTGATCACCCACTTACTTTTTGCAGATGATTTAGTGTTATTTACAAAACCTACAATTGCAAACATTCAGACAGTTTTGGATATTCTTGCTAAGTTTGAAAGTATCACTGGTTTACAAATTAACATCAAGAAGTCCAATATTCTTATAGCTGGTGTGGAGGAGGATCCTAAAAATGAATTGATAAAATTTTCTGGATTATAAATAATGCCTTCTAATGCCTCTTACTTAGGGTTACCTCTTATTTCCTCTAGACTCACATAAGTCAATTGTTTGCCTCTATACGAGAATATCACTGAAAAGCTCACATCATGGACTAGCTCAAAGTTTTCTCAAGCCGGAAGACTTGTTATACTTCAATCCATTGCAACTGCCATGACTACCTATTGGATGAGGCACTATATTCTACCTGTAAAATTAATTTCTATGATCAATGGTGCTTTGAGTAGATTTCTATGGCATGGTGATCCTTTCTTTAAGAAATTAATTCATATTTCCTTCAAAAAGATAATTCTTCCTAAATTTAAAAGGGGGTTGGGTATTATTAATTTACAACTCTGGAACCAAGTTGCAATTTCTAAATACTTTGATAAAATCCTGAGTAATAGTGATGACTTATGGACCCTATGGATTAAAGCAAATTTGATAAAGAGAAAGAATTTTTGGGATATGCAAATTCAGCAAAATTCTAGTTGGAGTTGGAGGAATATGCTAAATCTTAGGGATAAATTCTTATCAATGATTCAGATCAATCGAATGAAGAATATTGATTGTAGATTCTGGTCTGATCCATGGGCTAAGCCTGGATTAATTTTGAAAAATTGTATGAATTATTCTAGTCTTATGTCCACTGGCATTCCACTATTGACTAAGGCAACAGAATTTCTGCAAGATAATCATATTGAACTACCATACAACAGTTCTATGGATGTTAGGAAGGTTTGGAATGAAATTGCAAAGGTTAAACTTCCTGACAGTGATCTAACAGTATTATGGTCAATGCAGAGGAGAAGACATTCAATAAAATTGGTATACAACATACTTCCGGATGATGTGAGTAATGAAAAGTTTGCATGGAAGGATAGAATTTGGAATTCTGATAGTCCTGCTAAAGAGAATATCATGCTTTGGAAAGTTATGGCCAATGCATTGTTGATAATGGATAAATTGGAAAGATATGGATTGATAGATAATAGCACTTGTGTATTATGTGATGATCAACTTGAAAATAACACTTATTTGTTTTTTAGTTGTTCATATACAAGTGAAATTTGATTTAGGCTGATGGCTGTAGGAAAATTTCACTTACCTGACAGGAATTCCAAAGAAGAATGGTTCAACATATATAAAGCTACAAGATGGAAGACTTCTAGATCTAAAGCTTTACTAATTGTTCTTAAAGCTTTTGTTTATGCAATCTGGAAGGAAAGAAATGGGAGAATTTTTTTTGATAAAGGTACTTCTACTGGTGATTTGTTTGCAGTGATTAACAAATTGATTATTTGCAGAACAAAGGAGCAAATAAGTAGTCTGGGCAATGGAAGTTTATAATAATCTGGGTATTGGTTCACTGACTTCTAGGTGCTTTAGTAAAGGTCATTTACTGAACTTCTAATACAAGAAGTGAAAGAAGAATGGGATCAGAGAATTGGAATTGGTAGCATGTGTATTAAGCAAGATAAGCTGGAAGGTATTGGAAGGGTTATTCAATGTATTTTTAATTCTATTTTTATGCTAAGTGTATAAGGCTACTCTATCAATCTAAAGAAATTGTATATTCTGAAAGTTTATTGCTGACTGTAATGACATTTGGAATAATAAATGGGCAAGGCTCCCTTAGCCTATTGATTTTCAAAAAAGAAGATAAATGAGTTTAAATTGATTTGAACTTTAAATTGAATTTATTTAAAAAAATTCGAAATGAAACTTATATACGAATTTAAATAAATACTTGAATTGTCTTAAATTAAATTTGAAGTTGAATCATAGCGTTTGAATTATGAATTTGGAAGTTTGAAACGTAAATTATGGAATTCGTTTTAAAAAGGCAAATGAATGTTGGTTTATAAATTCTAATTGAAATTAAATTTGATTTGGTTTTGAAATTTATTAAACGACCAATCGGTGTAATAATTACAAAAGTTACTAAAGAAACAAGAATTGGTTATAGACATACTCTATGTCTAAACCGAAAACCACTTTAACAACTATACGCGGAGTGTGATCCAGAATGAAGTGGTTGGATTGATGTACGTAATGACTGAAGAAAGAGAACGATAATGGATAGCTTTGACACTTGTGTCGAATTGGAAATGACTAAAACAGGAGCCGTGCCGGGCCAAATGGGGTTAGCAACCTCGAGCGAACACACTTCTTCGTAAACTACTCATTACTTGTTATTGATTGGTGCACACTCGAAATTTTGGAGTGTTGTTTCGCGGTGTTGCGATCGTTGCGGCGATGCATTTTCACCAGTCCGGATCAGGCAAACGGTAGTTTCACTACCTTGGGTATTGCCTCATGTGCCTTGTCATACTTGTATCCCTATACGCGACCACTACGAATTTGTTTTGTGTTATACCTATGGAGTACTCCCTGATATCCCACTAGTTTACGGTGGAGTTTACTGTGCTGTATAGACTATAACACTTATAAAAATGTGTTAAGGGGAATAATGGTAACGCCTTAACACTATTTTGATATTTTATATTACTGATAGGCATTATCTATTTAGCGTATATTACTACATAGTAGATAGTTTAACGGATCCTTTAAGGATGGTTATTCCAAACATCCTTTGAGTTGCTTGTATTTCAATTGTTATTTCACGTGAGTTGGATTTATTGATATAAGAATGTTAATCCTGACTCGAGTGTTTTGTATTTTTCTTTACGCTCGGTTCAGACTGAGTGATTCAGCTTTCGAGACTTACCTTTGGAGTTGGAGCTTCGCTCGGAGATCCGGCTATCTATCTAGCTTTCAGATGTTCAGTAGATTTTAGTGATGTATTCTGATTCTTGTATTTGACTATTGTATTCGAGACTTCTATTGTAACTTATTTAACTCTGTTATATATAGAGTAGCTTCATGAACTACTATCTTTTGCTTCCGCTGCATATTATTACTCTGTGTCTGTGATTCTATGATTATTTATTTACTGTATATGTTCATTTTTGCCAAATTTAAATTAACGATTCGGTATTTTGAATTATTCAAGTCCAACATGTGCGGATACAAATAGTACAAAATAGCGGGTTGTTACAGTTGGTATCAGAGCTTTGGTAGCTCTAGGCAAACTTAGTATATATGGTAAATGTATTTACAGAATTACTCTCATTCGAGTTTCAATCTCTTCCTTTTGACTTGATTCCCTTGAATTTTGGAACGTTCCCTCGGTTTCGAAATTCATCCTTGCCCCTCACTATTCGTTCTTCTAAATTCTGGAGTATCCCATAACTCCACTTCGAATGATCTTTATAATGAGTCGGCGATCTCACCAATCCCAAATTGATTTATAAAGGAGTGAAACTCCTTTACAATATCATCGATTTACCGGATATTTCTGAATCTTCAGTTTACGATGCCAGCTATCTCCTACTATACCTGAATTCTATTTCTTGAGATCAAATGTTGATTTGCCTCGAAATTCTGCATTGATCTAATTCTCGAAGTCACGGTCGACCCGGTTAAGGTTGCCCGTGAATTAAACAATCTTATCCATTCTCCGATTCTGTTAATTGAATCATCTTATATTTTATTTCGAGCTTGTATTCGAATCAAAATTCTCTTTGATTTGATTCCATCAAATTTGAATCTCTATATTCTTTCTTTGAAATCCATGCTTGAATCGTCGAACGAGGAAGTGTATTTGTGAATTTATATTGAAAATGTTTTATATATTGTGTTGTTTGAGTTGTTGATGTTGATTTGGGTTTTCGATCGATTCGTCTGATCAACGCTATCGATAAGATTTCCAAAACACTGGAACAGAGCAAACCGACATAATATTGTTTTCAAATTTAGTAAATAAAACAATTTTGAATGATTATATTATATATAAGTATAAATTTTTCTAAAATTAAAATGTTAATTAATCTGTTGTCCGAAAAGCTAAAAAATAATTTTCGTTTATGGTTTTATAAATCAATGACTATTTCATAATATAAATAAATGAATTTATAAAATTTGGTTATATTTTGATTTGGAATTTAATATGAATGTAAATCAGGAATTTGAGAATTTAATTTTCGGTGATTTCAATTTTGATTTGAAATTTTTTAAGTGTATAGTATTTAAAATATTTTCAAATAGAAACCGTTTCAAAGAATTTTAAATGTTTAAATCAGTGCTCTTCTCTTTGTCGCTGGAAAATAATTTCGGTGATGACGGCCGCATCATCGACATTTTTTTTCGAGTTTCGAAGTGGAGAGACTATTCTGTAGCTTTGCTACGGTTTGTTTTGAAAAATAAATTGATTTGAATTTCTTAACATGACTTGATTTGTAATATATGTTGAAAATTTTAAATTTGATTTGATATATTATGTGTGTGTGTGTGTGTATATATATTTTATCTATAAAATGGTTTGAAGTTAATCGAAAATTAATTCTTAAAATTTTGATTTAAGGATGATTTTCTATGAAGCCAAATGTTTTGACTAAATACTTAACTTGAAATAAGCGAATTGTAAAATTTTATTTAGATAATATTCAATTGCATTATATATAACTTACCTAAATTTTCAAAAGTTAACTATGTAACTGAATATTATATAGTAGAAAATGATATCAAAGGAATTTTTAAATAAATTTAAGTAGTTATAATAAATGTAAATATACTTAATATATATGTGATAAGATTTATTAAGTAGAATAAATTTGATAATAATTTGGAATAAAGAAGAATTAAATTTGTCGAATAAAGTATGATTTTAAAAATGACTATTCAAATTTATAATCTTTGAAATTGTTAGTTTAAGATAATTGGATAATATACAATATAAATTGTCTTTATAAATAAAATTTATGTGCATATAAAAATATTATACAATTAAAGTTTAATTATAAAATGATTAATAGAGATAAATAGAATACTAGGTTAGTCGAATAATAAATGGATTAATAAAATAAATTGTTGTTTGAAATAAATTCTGTAACAAACAATGATAAACTGAAAATAAGCCAAGTTAATGAAATTCCTTGAGTTTAAAATCAATTATTGAATATAAATTAATTAAAATTGAAATTTATATGGCTTAAATTAATTGTTTATTTTGTAATTCAAATCTATTATCTTTCTAGTTGTTTCTATTCTCCTACCCCCTTCCTTTTCGAGGACGAAAAGTTTTGAGTGAGGGAGAGTGTAATGACCTATAAATTTAACTAGTTTTAATAACGTTATTAACTGAAATTTTATGGAATTTTAAACGATAAAATTTTGAAATATAAATTTGATATTTGGAACGCGTCTAGTTAAACATGGCAACTAGTAAATTTTTGTTCGAAAATATGAAGTTTATTTTCGTGCGTAAATTTATTTCAATTTAATCAGTTAAAAATCGATGAAAATAAAACGTTTCGAAACCTAAATATTTTTACATAGAAAAATTCTAAATCATCTTCTGAGCAAGACGTCATTTTTGTTTTTCCGCTAGTAGAAAATTCGAATTTTTACAATTCAACCGTATTACTGATATCCATATACCATTTTGATCGTCTCGTCTTGCTGATCTTCGCAGTATATTTATTCATGTATTTTGACTTTCGACACATTGCGAAATTGTCGGAACGGCTTGTTGTATCGGTTGAGTCAAGTTTTCTCTATGACCTTTTGTTACCCACCGTGCAGTCAAAGGCAATTTATTTTATTAATTTTTGAAACCAAACTTGTGTCCTTTATTATTCCAGTATGTTGATATATGTGTGTAGACGTCATTTCAATTGTTCAATCCTTTCTTGACTAAAAAAAGAAATAGAACCTGAAACGCTTCTGTTGCTCGGAGCCTCTCTTCTTTTCTGATGCGAGCAACAACATCTTCCTCTTATTTCATTTTCTTTTCTTTTCTTACCTGTAGCCGTGTTTGCGCAAAATAAGAAAGAAAAAAAAGAAAAAAAAGAAAAAAGAAAAAGAACTCCTCCCCTTCACCACCGAGTTCAAGTAGCAACAAAGGCCACGAATTCCTCTGACCGGAGCTGCTCACATCCATCAGCTGACTTGCGTAACCCGAGACGGTCGCACCATACAACGCTCTGGACCCAATCACGCCTGTAGCTACAAGCGCAGCCCTGATCCAACCGAGGCAGCCTATAGCCGAGCTCCTCTTCTTCGACCACTGCCTCCATGTGCCTTTCCGAACGCCACCACCCACCGTCCGACCCTCTCGCCCTCCCGCTCGCCTCACAACCGTCCATGGCCGAAGCCTAGTTCGTGCATAGCCCAGCACCTCTATCGGGCCACCCTCCTACATGCATCTCTGCCGCGTCATTTTCTATCGAATCTCGGTCATATTCTCTACCGCAACCCTTCTCTAACATCTCCTCCTTGAGTTCGCCGTAGCCGAGTGCATCTCTGCCACAACACCTTGCTCCATTCGCACCTGCCAAGCAACCATCCCAATAGCCACATCGTGCCCTCCACTTCGTCTCACTTGAATTGGTATATATGGCATTTTGTTGATTTGTTTAAAATATAGCATACCTATATATGATTTACTATTATGATTCCGGATATATACACCACTGTAATATGCACGTATATAGTTACTTTATAATATATTTGCTGCTTGATATAAAAGTTTTTAAATTATATATGTAACTTTGAATATATGTACATGCTTATATTGATATTATATTTGCTGTTGTTGATTTGCAGCTCTTCTCTGCTATTATACTGATATTGTGATAACAGTATTTTTGAACTATTGTGTTAAAATATACGTGTGTTTCCATATATGGCTTATATATATATATATATATATTGTATAAGTTTTATAAAATATGTTGTTTATATATAGTATACAATAAGTTGCCAATCTGTTATTGTTCAATATGTTAGTTCATATATCAGCCTATTCTTTTATTGTATTGATTGCTTGCTTTTGCTGTTGAAATTTGTATATAATATTCATACTGTTTTGCATATTCGATACTTTACATTTTCGTGTTATAGTTTTAATACTACAAAGTTGTTAATAGTACTGAATACATTTACAACGGTATATACACTTATTTATAGGATATTATATATGTATTTTTTTTAAAGTGTTTATGAGATATTAGTTGTTATATTTTTAAAATGTATGAATATAACAGTTTTGGGTTTAGTATATGTACACTACAGTTTCTTCATTTTGAGCATATATGTATTACAGTGAAGAAAAGATTCTTATACAGTGTGATGTTGATATTTTGCAGTGAACAATATATACTGTTATGTATCTTGAAATTTATAAGTTATATATATAGTTTACATAAAAATTTTGTTTTGTGCTATGTATACAAATGATATGTTTATATCTGTATGAGTATTTATCCCAAATATATTATTTAAAACGATGATTTCAATTATATTATAATATTTGTTTTAAATTTTAATATTGATTTCATGGAAATAGTAATAATAATATATATTTGTTGTCTCTATAAAAGTTGTTCTAATTGTCTCATCGATTCCCATTTTATCAGCTTTGTCCATCGTAATCCGTGTCAATCCCACCTTGCATTGGAAATCGGCACTTGGATTTGGTCAATTTAGCAATTTAAATCGTAGCCTATTGTGTCATCTATCTTTTTGTGTTCTCTAGCCTCGAAAGGTGAGTAATCATTCACGATTAATGTTGATTTATTTATTAAATTTGATTTCAATTGAAACGACGATTGAAAAATGCCGTTGTTAGTTATTTACACAGTTATATATGTATCAGTTCACCTGTGACACTTGACACCATTATCTGTTATGTATACAATGATAATCTAGTTTGGTTGTTAAATGGTTGATTGTTTGATGTTGACATTGGACGTTGAATTGTTAATGTTGTAAGTGGTAAATAATTTGAAATTGAAATTGGCGTAGGATAGTTAGATTGGTATATATGATAAATTTGATTAAAGGAAATTTGCATAATATGACCCCTTTAAATGTTTTAATGAATTGACACGTAGAAATATGGTAAGTTGCACTGTGAACCATCTAAATGTATGTTGTGTAAATCGATGTAGTATGAAATTGGAAAAAAATGAATATTAAGTGAAGAACAGTATAAATAATTAGTAAACAATATCTTTAATCTACATAAAATGATAGTGTAGACCCTAGAAATAATTATATTAATTTGCAAAAACAACAATGTAAATTAATACGATTATTTCGGGATTATTTGAATTAATTATTGGATTGTTATTGATGTTTGCTATTGCTTGTTTATTTACTTTGACACCATCCCAGTTATCACACTGCAAGTTCCATTTGCTATGCTTTGATTTGGAATCGAAATGGAATCGGGTTGAAATGATAAATACCCAAAATGAACTTGGCTTAGGATAGAGAATTAAATTAAACCCGATTGGTCAATAATTTTACTCAAATAAAATAAAGATTTTATTTGAAAAATAATAAGGTTTTGAAATAAAATTGGAATTTAAAATTTTAATGAAAGGAAATGTGAATATTGAAATTTGACACAAAATATTAACGTAGTAATTGACGAAAGAACATTGTTTAAAAATTTAATTATTTAATTATTTAATTTGGAATTATTTGATAATTAAGTTTTGGAATTATTAATAATTAAGTTTGGAAATTAGTAATAATTAAGATTTTAAATTACTTTAATGAGATTGAATTATTTAATAATTAAATTAAATTCTTTATTAAGTGAAATTGAACCTCTTGAATAAGTGAAACTAAGTTTCTTTATTAATGGAGTTTGAAATTGTAACTAAGTAAATAAATAAAAGAAATTGAATTCTTTAACAAGAAATAAAATGTGATTTATTGAATAATGTAAGACTTGTAATTTAAAGAAATTTGATTTGACGAATTTAACTTAATTCAACTTGTAAGTTTTGATATAATGAAGTTGAATTTAAGTAATTGATTTAACGAATTGAAATTTAAATAGAAATTGTTTTGAATGATAAATTAACTTAACGAATATCGAATAAAATCGATAAATGAGTTTAAATTGATTTGAACATTAAATTGAATTTATTTTAATAAATTCGGAATGAAATTTATATACGAATTTGAATAAATACTTGAATTGTGTTAAATCAAATTTGAAGTTGAATCATAGCTTTTGAAATTATGAATTTGGAAGTTTGAAACGTAAATTATGGAATTCGTTTTAAGAAGACAAATGAATGTTGGTTTATAAATTCTAATTGAAATTAAATTGGACTTGGTTTTGAAATTTATTAAACGACCAATCGGTGTAATAATTATGAAAGTTATTAAAGAAACCGAAATCGGTTATGGACATACTCTCTGTCTAAATCAAAAACAATTTTAATAACTATACGCAGAGTGTAATCCAGAATGAAGTGGTTGGATTGATGTACGTGATGACTGAAGAAATAGGACGATAATTGATAGCCTTGACACTTGTGTCAAATTGGAAATGACTAAAATAGGAGCCGTGCCGGGCCAAATGGGGTTAGCCACCTTGAGCGAACATACTTCTTCGTAAACTACTCATTACTTGTTATTGATTAGTGCACCCTCGAAGTTTTGGAGTGTTGTTTCGCGGTGTTGTGATCGTTGCTGCAATACGTTTTCAGCAGTCCGGATCAGGCAAATGGTAGTTTCACTACCTTGGGTATTGCCTCATGTGGTTGTCATACTTGTATCCCTATACACGACCACTACGAATTTGTTTTGTGTTATACCTATGGAGTACTCCCTGATATTCCACTAGTTTACGATGGAGTTTACGGTGGAGTTTACAGTGCTGTATAGACTATAACACTTATAAATATGTGTTAAGGGGGATAATGGTAACGCCTTAACACTATTTTGATATTTTATATTACTGATAGGCATTGTCTATTTAGCATATATTACTACATAGTAGATAGTTTAATGGATCCTTAAAGGATGGTTATTCCAAACATCCTTTGAGTTACTTGTATTTCAATTGTTATTTCACTTGAGTGGGATTTATTGATATAAGAATGTTAATCCCGACTCGAATGTTTTGTGTTTTGCTTTATGCTCGGGTCAGACTGAGTGATTCAGCTTTCGAGACTTACCTTTGGAGTTGGAGCTTCGCTCGGAGATCCGGCTACCTATCTAGCTTTCAGATGTTCAGTAGATTTTAGTGATGTATTCTGATTCTTGTATTTGACTATTGTATTCGAGACTTCTGTTGTAACTTATTTAACTCTGTTATATATATAGTAGCTTCATGAACTACTATCTTTTGCTTCTACTGTATATTATTACTCTGTGTCTATGATTCTATGATTATTTATTTACTATATATGTTCAGTTTTGCCAAACTTAAATTAACGATTCGGTATTTCGAATTATTCAAGTCCGGCATGTGCGGATGCGAATAGTCCAAAATAGCAGGTTGTTACACTAAGTAATTATTCTTATAAATCTCATTAAGTAATTATACTTAATTAGTTACCAAGTGACTATCTTTAGTTAATTAACAAATTAATTAATCACATTCATCTCGTTAAATACAACTGGGTAATTCATCCTTTAATTACCCAATAGACCAATTAATTAATCTTTAATTATAGATTAATTATTCTTTAATTATTAATTAATAAACCTTAATTATCTATTAATCTTCTTCAATACAAAGTAATCCATTCTTAATTACTTTTAAAATCAATTAATTAACCTTTAATTAACTTATCCAAAACTATTGATTAATAACCTAAATTATTAATCAATATCTCTCAATACAAATTAATTAATCCATGGGTACTTTAATTAAATTAAGTAATCATACTTAAATTTCTTAATCAACTTAATTATTCTCTAGGAATTAATCCTTAATTATTTTAAGATAATACTTTATCTTACTAATGCCTTATTACCATTTTTTTTAAAACATAATACAATTATGATTAACTTTACTTAATTAAATCATTAATTAATTTTAGAATAAAATAATCATTTAACTTGATAATTAACGAAGCTTAGCTTCCTTAAAAATAACTTAAAACATTATCAAGTAGAAGTTTTAAAAAGACAAATTTCAATTTGTATTTTAAAACTTGCTTTATAAAAATCTCATTTAAATTAAGGTTTAAAATCACTTAAAATTTTACAAAATTTAAATTAAACCAATTTTCAAAACCTCTTAATAATTTGTTAAAGAAAAAAAAGTAAGTTTTAAATAAGAAAATTTAAACTAGATTTAAATTTAAATTTCAAAAACAAATTGATTTTTTTAAAACTTTTTAAAACTTATCTATCACTATACTTCGGGTCAAACCTGAGTTTTCTTCAGCTTCTTCCCATTTTTTAAAAAAAACTTAAATTATTTTAAGTTAAACCCTGAATCCTAATTACCCACCAACTACTCGAGTTTCTACTCGAGTCACACCCTCAAATACACGGTATATCCTTTGAGCAAAAATCCTGACCACACTCCACAAAACCCACCGACACCAACGTCACTTGTTCACATGCACCATCGACAGAGCCACCTCCGGCCTTTGATGAACCATCCAGCACATCGCCAATCGTTGATGCAACCCATTCCGATCATTGATTCACCATCATAAAACCCAAATCAAAAATGAGCCATGCAGACGAACCTGGAACCAAAGACTCTGACTAAACACGCCTTACATACTACCCCTCCGATCATCAAACAACGAGCCACCACGTCCTTTGCTTCGTCAGACTCCCATGCAACCAACGCCTATGGTACTTTGATCAATCCGAGATAAAGCCGTGATCCCATTCCAGACTCAACACATTTTAGGGTTTAAAACCCAAATTGGCCAAAATCCGACACCTCAGCGATCAATCGCCACTACCACTATTTTTCCCGACCTCGCCGAACCTTCCTCCACTTCCAGTCGAAACCCCGACTACCAGAAACCCTCCGGCCACCAGAATTTGCTCGAAAACCATGCTCTGGTTACCTTTAAAATGCACACTCGATTCTAATCTAAAAATCATGATTTTCACCTTAAAAATCATATTTTTCCAAGCCGATTCAAGTTATATACTTGAATCAGAGAATTGCAACAATTGGTTTTCAACATGTTTATAAATTTTCCACCGTAAAACTTGTTTTCCAGATACTATACATATTTAAACATGTTTAAACTATTTTCAGATCCTAGTTTATGTTTAAACAAACTTAATTTGACTTAAATCTATGGCCTAACAGAGATCAGAGGAGAAGATTTTGAATTTAGATCAAAAATCTAAACCTGAACTAAGAACAGAGGTATTCCACAACATGCATATTTTAGATCAAACACGTATATACATGCAACTCATTCTTCATCACAGAAATACGCATGCAACAACATTTATCTACTTAAACTTGTTAATAAATATTTACTCACCTTATTAAAAAGACAGAGAGCTTGCGAAAAATGGTTTTGAAACTTGACTGCTTTGATTTTCTTTTAAAAACTGAAAAGCTTCGGATTTCTGGAAATCCTTGTTGATGCTTCAGGTTACATCTTGAAATTGAAACTTGTAAGCTTTGATTGATTTAATTTTGCTTCAGATTTTCTTACTTGAACTCTTGAAAATGATTACGGGCTTGCAAATAAATGGTTACAGAAAAAAAATTGCAGATTTGGTTTGAGCTTGATTTCAGGCTATAGATTCTTAAGTTTGGAAATTGGAAATGAATTTTAGTTTTGGTTTGAAGTAATTTACAGATTTTGATCTGCTGGATTTTTGGTTTTGGTTTTTGCTTTTGAAAAAGTGAAAATAAACAAGAAAATGGAAGAGAGGGAGGATAAGACTTATATAGATTCATTAATATTTATTTTAAAAATCAAATAAAATAGAAATAAATTATGACACTTGACATTACAATCTTTGATTACCTTACACATGATATAACAAGCATTAATAATTAAACACTTGTAATAACATATCATTATTAGCTTACATTAGGCATTTTATGTTGTATTAATATGTTATATATATTTAGATAATATATATAATTTTATGTTATATATATTTATATAATATATATAATTTAGTTTATATGTATATATCCTTGCCTTTATATTTAACTTTTCTTTTATTTATTTGTACATTTTTTTTAAAGTAAAATGTAAGAAAAACCCAATTTTAAACACTTATAAATAATTATACATATATGTACACACAAAAACAACACCTAATTTATTTGTTTTTGAAAAGATAAATTTGCCCACATAAATTATATCAATGTGTATACACTTAAGATTTTCATCATTATAAAGTTTTACAAATATCTATTCCTATAATTAATAGTTGATTATGAGATTCACTATTTAATTCAACTATTATTATAGTTTTCAAATCCACTTATATATATATATATATATCTAGACATCTTTAATTATCAAATTTATTTGTTTAATCCAAATAAAATCAGTATCTCAATAGTTAAAAATCAGCTAATTATCTAATTAACAGTTGTTCCAAAATCCGTGTTATCACATTCCTCCCCCCTTTGAATCTTTTCGTCCCCGAAAAGGAATGAAGCTAGAATTTATTAAAATACTTAATATTAGGTAAATCAATTTTTAAAACATTTTAAAACGTATATAATATTTCCAAAATAGTTTTATAAAAATGTCATTTTATAACTCGATGTTTCAACAGGTTCGTCCTCGTTCCTATAGAAATTCGGTCATACGTTTATCAGACATAGGACTGAAAATCTATAAGTACTTGGTAATCCCGTTTTCAACACCAAGTGAAAATACTTGGAAAATAATTTTATTAAAAATATAGAAAACAATTTGAAAATAGAAGAAATATCTTTGGTGAGAATACTTTGGAAATAATCACTCCCACCCATGGTCGTAGTTACATCCTGGGTTACGCTGCCATCGCAGCAAAAGTCTATGTAATTATAGGCACTCCACACCCCTCGATTATGCCATGGAACCCACAACAGATCGCAGCTACAATCCAGGGTTACCTTGCATCACAGCAAAAGTCCATGAAACTGTAGGCAACAGCGCCATCGATTTTCGCTGCCAAAAATGAAACTTCTCCACTCCCACATAGGTCGCAGTCTACCGATGTAAAATCAACTGCAGGCTGTTGTCTCTCAGCGGCACACACGACTTTCGCTATGTTACCATAGGTCGCAGTCTACCAATATAAAATCAAACATAGATGTTGGCTCTCAGCGGCACACACGACTTTCGTATGGTCTGTAGTAGATCGCAGTGACATCGAGTTACACTGTTGTCATAGCATAACACAAATGCCTCTGTAGGCATCAGCACCCTCGACTTTCGCTACACGCTACACAAAATCCTCAGCAACTAGTTTTGTCCGGACTCCTCACAGGATCAACTTTAGAACCCCCCCTTAGTGTGACGTCCCACCTCTATACCCACTCTAGCCAAGAACACTACGATGTAGTGCTGTCAACTAGCACAGAGAATAAGGCTGTTGAGGAGCAACCATCCATGTAACTTCTTTGTGCGAGCATCGTTATGTCAGATAGTATAGCATGCATTTCATTTAAGGAGGAAGTCCGACATACCGATACAAACTCAAAGCTATCACATGGTGGCTATAAATAATCTTCGGAAACAAACATAGAAATATAACACAATCAGTCACAGACATCCAAATCACAAAGGCGGAAGAAGATATGAATATATAACTAACACATGAAAGTGTACATCAAAGTAGTGGTCAGTAAGATCCACGATAATACAAAAGAATAACAACACGTGCTATACAAAGGAATGCCACTATGAGTCTATATCTCAAGTGTATACAACAAAAACTGCTAATCTAAACAGTTAGCCAAAAGTCAGAGTGATGAATCCCTGGGAAGAAGTCAAGCAGAAGCACCTGTAACATCTCGGTCTGACCCGAGTATTATTTAAGAAAATAATAAACGGGTCAGTCTAGCTATAAATATCAGATGACATGATATAACATAAAAGATATGGCATAAACATAAAATATCCATAATGACATACCACTATAAGTATGTAAATAATAATCAACAGAAGATCAATCAATAAGAGATAATCAATATCACAAGAATCTTCTCAAAGATTCGGAAAGGGCATCATACCCCAAACTTGTACTCATAACAAGTCAATGACATAAATTCTAGAAATCAATGCAAGAAGTCCAGAAATCATAGAAAAGAGAAAGAGGCCTATCACATGACGGTCCGAAGACCAAGGGGAGCTACCCCACATGTGTGAATGGAATCACACAGATTAAGGTCCAGACTAACCAAAAAGCAAAAAGGTATGTGTGAGTGGAATCACACAAGTGGTGTCTAGTCTAACCTCGCAACAAGAGACATCGCACAGTTGCTAGTCTAAATCATCAGAATGGTCGTCATGATCAATGAGAAGTGTCAATTACACTAAGCTAGTAAATATAGAAGTTTAGCTTCATGTCCCATAACCACTTGCTTAACTTAAATATTTACGAACAAACTGTAAATCTTCACTAATAAAATTGTCACAAGAGGTTCAATCGAACAAGTCCAAGAATTAACCGACGAAGTGAACGCAAAGGTTTCATACCACTTGTTTTACTAAGTCGTTTAATTAGATTTCTCATCCGAGTGAGGTAAAGGTTTGTATATACTAATAGATTGGAAAACGGTTTAAGAAAAGAGCTTTGTTATTAAAAATAGAGTTGAAATTGTCTGTTAAAAGAGTTTTGATATTTACTACTAGTATTGAAACATTTATATTATAAAGTGACAAAACACAGAAGCAATTGTAGAAACAATCAGTCACAAAAATCGCATACGGAGATGTGAATAAAATCCAAGGAAATCAGCTCAATGTTTTTTAGATAAGATCCACTACGGAGGGGGGGTCTAGGGGGGTGGCAACCCCCCAAGGTGGAGGTACGGGGGCAACGCCACCGCTTACGGGGTTCGACCTGCCCGGTCAGGTCGCGGAGGTCCAAGGGGCAGCGCCCCCGGCGGGGTGCGGGGCAGCGCCCCGTCCAAAACGGTACGACCTAGTGAAGACAAAATGAGGTCTAACGACCTAAGAGGAATAGGGTCGAGCGACCTAATGGTTGCGACCTAGGGGTCTAAGGGGTCAAACGACCTAGTGGTGTTCGCGAGTTAGCAGAAGCGAGCGACCTAAGAGAGACGAGTGACTTAAGGAACTCGCGACCTAACATTTGAATAGGTCAAGCGACCTAAGTGGTCAGGCGACCTAAGGTCTTACGACCTAACGACCTAAGGTCTAAACAAGGTCACGCGACCTAAGGCCAGCAACGACCTAATGTGGGACGACCTAAGGTCCAGCGACCTATCGGTATGAGGACTAGCGAGCTAATGGAAAACGGCTTAGGGTCTTACGACCTAACGACCTAAGTCAAGTACAAGGTCACGCGACCTAAAATGGTTAAGAGCCGTACGTGTTAACGAGTTGACGACTTAAGGGGGTCAACGACCTACGGGATATAGGTCACGCGACCTAACGGTTTACAAGGTCTTGCGACCTAAGGAGACAGGGTCTAGCGACCTACGACCTAGATCAATACGACCTACGACCTAAGCCCGAACGACCTAACACCGAACAAGCATTTAGATGGCCCAGCGACTTATGGTGCTAACTCGCGAGCGACCCAAGGGTTAGGTCACGAGCGACCTAACTCCGAGCACCAAAAATGGCCAGAACGACCTAAGTGCAGAAAATTCACCAAAACGCTAAAAATTGGAGTTTTTTGCCAATCCAATCCAAATCAAATGCTAATATGCATGCAAAAGTGATAGGGAATCATTCCCAACAATCCAATATAGTTATAGGCTAGAATTGTGAGATAAAAATCTCACCTTTCACTAAAACGGATGAAGATGAAGCTTGAAATGCTATGCAAGGGTCAACCACTAGCTTGAATCAATGTCTTCACTTGAGTTTTGGAGTTGATGTTGGATTAGCAATGAAGACTTAGCTTTGGGAGTTTTAATTTCTCTTTCCACTCACCATTAATGCAAAAGCTTGAGTTGGTAGGAATTTATGAAGAGTGAAGAGAAGTAGGGGTTGGGCTTGAGTTATAATGGCTAAGCTAACCCAAAGTCCAAAGCGGGAAAAGTTATTGAAATTCCACTTACTCCAAACCTATCAATGTTTATACTTAAAAAAGTTGTAAATGGCATTTCGAACTCAATGGAAGTGGTCTCGAGTCCTAATTTAACCGTTTGCAAAAAGTAGTTTTTGGACCAAAATCCGATTAACGATAAAATATTTAAATAAAATATTTAAATATAAAATCGACAAATACGCGGGTTGTTACACTTAGAGTTCAAGGCAGTACCACTCTGTGGCACTCCTGAGAAGTTCATTCCAAGGGAGTTCCTTTTTCTCCAGAGCCATTTTTAAAACACTTTATACTATACACGTATAGTATCTTCCAAATCATACACCTTACATGAATCCATATAAATCTCCTTTCTCAAAATCAATTATTCCAAAATCGATAATTCTCAAACTAGGCTTTCCAAATCCAATATTGGTTTTACACAAAAATCAAAAGCCTTTCCAAATTCAAAGGTTCCAAACCTTTCCTCAAAATCATTCTCATAAGATCCTATATATATATATATTATATATATATACATATGTATATCCTTGAAAAATCTTTGGATTATTTCAAACTTGTATAAAACCCCTTTTATACTCCATATATTTTCAAAAATCCTTTCCTTCCAGCAATAGATTCAACAAGGGGAGATTATCTCATATAACAAAGATATATAACTTTGTTTATTCCAAATCAAGTATTCAAATTTGATTTCTCATTTCTTTTCTTCATAAAGTGAACCTTTAATCATAGAAATATCCGATTTCCATTTTACTTCATCGTATATTTCACAAAACATACCTTTCATTTCAAAAATCATTTCACATTTATTATCCACAAATTCCCAATATCATTTTCATTTAAACCATTACGATGTACACATATCATCCGTACGGTATATCAATCTGATCGCTCACTCGTTCACACAATTTCACTTCTGAACTGGAATTGTCCACCCGACTTCCTAGTGCGGACTCATATCTGGTTTCTTGATCAGAAACCGTCATTCTCCTTGCATAGCCTAGCTATGATAAAGAATATCCAGAACCAATCAATAATCCATATCCAGGTTCACCGTTGAAAATCGAGTGAAAAATCCCTACTCGGATCGATATACTATCTCGAAATTATGTGCTCGAATCTGGATCAAATCACTATGCGAATAGAATAATATACGTACATCCTACGTATTTATCTTAATTGGTTATTAGCCAAATCAATCCTCTTTTCTATTCACATTCACTTACTCACAATTGCTTAAATCCTCACTTGGATTATCACCTCGATTCTTATCTCAAATGGATATTTAATTACAAACAGTTTGAACTCTGTCCAGCTTAAATTTAGAAAATATCTTGAAAAGTTTAAAACTAGATAAGTAGTTGAAAAATAATTATTAGTTTGTAAAATAGCTGTAATATATTTAAGCAGTTATAAAATGGTTATTAAATAGTTAAATAATTGCAAAATAGTTGTGAAATAGTAATTAGTTATGAAACAGTTGAAAAACAGAAATTAATTTATAAAACAGTTGTAAAATAGTTAAATAGTTACAAAAATAATTGTAGAATAAGTATAAAATAGTTTGGGGTTTTAAAAAGAAAGGTTGTATGTATAAATATCTGGGAAAAATAAGTTTATATTAAAACAATTTATATTGAAAATAGTCCAGAGCCAAACTGTTCAATTCCCAATCTTCATCCTCATAAATTCAATTTAAATTTCCACTTCCATTTAAATTGACTCAATTCTAATTTAAATAACTTCAATTTCCTTTGAAATTGGTTTAATCCCAATTTAAATTGAATTAACCTTAATTTCTTTCCAAATTCAAATCAAATTCCATTTGATTTTAAACCTATTCATCTTCAATCCCAATTTCAAATTATTCAAATCAATTTGGACTAATTTCAAATTGAACCACTTCAGATTTCAAATCATTTCATATCAATCCAATTCAAATTTTCCATTTGAATTTTTAATTATACATCTTCAATCATAATTCCAATTAGTTCAAATCAAATTCAATTTGAATAATTCAATTCAAATTTCAAATTTAAACCATCCCGAATTATGTAAATTGGAGTTAATTTTTTTTTAAATGTTGATTTAATCCTTTAAATCAAATCAACTTATATATTTAAACCATTTAATTTTGAATCCAAATTCCATTTTTAACCTATTTCAAAGTTCAAATAATAACTCAATCCCTTTTTTAAACAACTAAATCTTTGAAATTCAATTTATCATCAAATTTCAATTTTTTTGAGACCAAACCTTTGAAATTTATCGTAAACATTCAAATCTCAAGTCTAAAATGATTCCATTTTATCTTAATAATGGATATATTACCACACCCCATTACTTCATTCATTTAAACAAATCTAATTTCTGCTTAAACATTATTAATAACAACAGGATGGTATCATTCAAATTATTTTAAAATATCCATCCATTTCCAATTTCGAGATCTCAAACCCATTTTGTGATCACACAACTCCCAATTCAAATTAACCATTTTAACTTCCCAAGATAAATCCCAATTTCATCTTGAAATTTCCATCAGGTTGTTTGTTAAATTATTTAACTTCCCAAAGTTAAATTCAATTTACTTAATCCAGCCAACCTTACCCAATTTGAATTCCCATTTCAAATTCTAAACTTCACATTAATAATCTTCCCGCTTATAAGTTCAATAACTTATCACTTTGGGTTTTCACATCATATTCCGAGGAAAATTCAAAACTCAACCTTAGAGTTTATTTCAATATACATATTTATTTCCTTTACACACCAAGTTGCTATAAATTTTAAACCACCTCGGTTTTAATTCAAAACAAATTACTTTAAATTTTCAAACAACTCTTGTTTGAAATAGAACCCTTTTCATTCAAATTCATTAAATAATATTATTTATTATTTCTTTATCACTTTGAAATAATTCAAATGTTTCTAGACTTAGATTTTAAACTTCACAATTTGAAACCTACTTCAATTTACAAGTTATACTCATCTTCAGTTCCAATTTATAAGTCATACTTGTTATACTCATCTTCAGTTTCAATTTATAAGTCATACTTGCCTAAACATTTTACTTCCCTAAAACATTTCATTTTGCTTACTCATTAATGCACATTTTATTATTAAACACAACAAACATTTATGATAATAACCAAGATTATCATATCTAGAAACCAATTCATTATTATCTTATTCTGAAATTCTTTCCCAAACTCAATATTTTAATTTTCAGTTTGAATCCATTTCAAACTTATCTTCATTTAATTTAAATTTGGTTATATTTCTATTACCACATAATTTAATTCCAATAATTTAACAACCAATTACCTTAATATTTATTAGAAAGAAATATTGCTTTATATATCAAATATATTCTTATATAAAATCATTTAAAATCTTTATATAAGAAAATAACAAGTACGCTCTCATATATATTTTTATATATATATACACTCTCAACTCATTCTAGGGTACCATTGACCCTATCTTAATGAGTAATCTCACCAGAGCCAAGGTTCTCGCTTAACCTTAAGCTCTGATACCAAACGTAACAACTCAGAATTTTTGATCCCGAAAACTCCAGATAGTTAGAAAAAGAAGAAAAAAGAAAGAAGAAGAAACAGAAACAAGTCACAGAAACCTCACATTCGCAGTGGATCAAAATATAATATCACATAGATAACAGTTTCTACAAAGAAGAACTGTATCAGTACACTTCTATTTTTTTATACATCAGAGTTACAACCATTACACAACACTGGATAGTTTAAAACAACATGACTTAGATATACAACGATATATCACAGCAGAAACACTCCATACGTTCCTGCTATCTAGCTCGCCTCCTGAGCTCCAGAACGTCCTTAATTGAAAATTGGTAATACTCGGTCTGACCCGAGCATTATCATAGTAACACATGGGTCAGGCTGGAAACCAGCGTGAGTAAACCCATCTAACATAGAATACAAAAGTATGCAACTTATACAAACCCGGTGTAACTTGTATAAATTTTCAACTTCGGAAGTTGTTATAGACATCACTTATTTCTCACATTCTTTCCTAAGTTCCAGAACTTAGATTAAATGGTCCAATACACTTAAATCATTCCATTTCAGCCTATTGATTTCACATATCGATTTATAAAGAATCGAAGTGGATTCGGGTATTTTACTAATACCCGACTCCGGTCTCTTCGAATCCAATGTCATCTTAACCCAAGTTATTCAAGTGAAGCACAATTCAAACTTAAAAAATAGCATGTCTCCTACAGTAATACATCATCAATAGATAGCCGTATTATCTCAGTTTAAACCCAACATATCATATCACATAGCATCCCTAATCAATCAATCTAAGGCATGCAATATTATCCGATCATTCGTAAGCAAGATAAATTAGTCACACCATTTCTAATTAATTTAAACAAATTAAATTAATTACGTCAATCACCCTTAATCCTGCTTACTTAACATTAATTAATTATAATCAAATGAATTAATCATCCTTTAATTATCCATTTTAATTAATCATCCTTGATTAATTATCTTCAATTACATAAAGTAATTATCCTTTAATTAATTACACTAATTAATTGTCCTTAACCATTTGCAGTAATTAATCTTTAATTACATTCATTAATTACATTAATTAACGATCCTTAATTAATTACTTCCATCAATCAGCCGTAATCAATCATAACTGGTAATTAACCATCTTGTAATTACTTATCTTAATTAATTTACTCCTTAATTAATTATATAAATCCTTTAATTAAATACACCAAGTAATGAATCCTTAATTACTTCTCCTAAGTAATTAACCCTTAATTACTTTTCCTTAAGTATTTTGCTTATATTAATTACATCCAGTAGTTTCCATCAATTACTTCACTAAGTAATTATTCTTTTAAATCTCATTAAGTAATTATACTTAATCAATTACCAAGTGAATATCTATAACTGATTAACAATTTAATTAATCACATTCATCTCATTAAATACAACTGGGTAATTCATCCCTTAATTACCCTATAAACCAATTAATTAATCTTTAATTATAGATTAATTATTCTTTAATTATTAATTAATAAACCTTAATTATCAATTAATCTCCTTCAATACAAAGTAATCAATCCTTAATTACTTTTAAAATAAATAAATTAACCTTTAATTAAGTAATCCTAAACTATTGATTAACAACCTAAATTATTCATCAATATCTCTCGATGCAAATTAATTAATCCATAATTACTTTAATCAAATTAAGTAATCATACTTAAATTTCTTAATCAACTTAATTAGTCTCTAGGCGTTAATCCTTAATTATTTTAGGATAACACATTATCTTGCTAATGCCTTATTACCATATTTTTTTTAAACATAATATCATTATGATTACCTTTGCTTAATTAAATCATTAATTGAGTTTTAGAATAAAATAATCATTTAACTTGATAATTAACAAATCTTAACTTCCTTAAAAATAACTTAAAACATTATCAAGTAGAAGTTTAAAAAAAAACTAATTTCAATTTGTATTTTAAAACTTGCTTTATAAAAATCGCATTTAATTAAGGTTTAAAATCACTTTAAATTTTACAAAATTTAAATTAAACCTATTTTCAAAACCTTTTAATCAATTGTTAAATAAAAAAGTAAGTTTTAAATAAGAAAATTCAAACTAGATTTAAATTTAAATTTCAAAAACAAATTGATTTTTTTTTAAAAACATTTTAAAAACTGTCCATCACTATACTTCGATCAAACCCGAAGACATCTCAGGACTAACCTGAGTTTTCTTCAGCTTCTTCCCTTTTTCTTAAAAAAACTTAAATTATTTTAAATTAAACTATGAATCCTAATTACCCACCAACTACTCGAGTTTCTACTCGAGTCACACCCTAAAATACATGGTACTTCCTTCGAGCAAAAATCCTGACCACACTCCACAAAACCCACTGACACCAACATCACTTGTGCACGTGCACCATCGCCAGAGCCACCTTCGGCTTTTGATGATCCCTCCGGCATATCGCCAATTGTTGATGCAACCCATTTCGATCATTGATTCACCATCATAAAACCCAAATCAAAAACGAGCCATGTAGCCGAACCTGGAACAAAAGGCTCCGACTAAACTTGCCTTACATATCACCCGTCCGATCATCAGACAATGAGTCACCACGTCCTTTGCTTTGCCAGACTCCCACGCAACCAACGCCCATGGTGCGATACACTCCGATCAACCCGAGATGAAGCCATGATCCTATTCCAGACTCAACCCATTTTAGGGTTTAAAACCCAAATCGGCCAAAATCCGACACCTCAGCGATCAATCGACACTACCACTATTTTTCCCGACCTCGCCGAACCTTCCTCCACTTCCAGTCGAAACCCCCCAACTACCAGAAACCCTCCGGCCACCAGAATTTGCTCGAAAACCATGTTCTGGTTACCTTCAAAATGCACACTCGATTCTAATCTAAAAATCATGATTTTCATCTTAAAAATCATATTTTTCCAAGCCGATTCAAGTTATATACTTGAATCAGAGAAGTGCAACAATTGGTTTTCAACATGTTTATAAATTTTCCACTGTAAAACTTGTTTTCCAGATACTATACATATTTAAACATGTTTAAACTATTTTTAGATCCTAGTTCATGTTTAAACAAACTTGGTTTGAGTTAAATCTACGGCCTAACAGAGATCAGAGAAGAAGATTTTGAATTTAGATCACAAATTTAAACCTGAACTAAGAACAGAGATATTCAATAGACATGCAAACTTTAGATCAGACACATATATACATGCAACTCATTCTTCATCATAGAAATACACATGCAACAACATTTATCTACTTAAAATTGTTAATAAATATTTACTCACCATATTAAAAAGACAGAGAGCTTGGGAAAAATGGTTTTGAAACTTGACTGCTTTGATTTTCTTTTAAAAATTGAAAAGCTTTGGATTTCTGCAAATCCTTGGTTATGCTTCAGGTTACATCTTGAAATTGAAACTTGTAAGCTTTGATTGCTTTGATTTTTCTTCAGATTTTCTTACTTGAACTCTTGAAAATGATTACAGGCTTGCAAATAAATGGTTACAGGAAAAAAATATTGCAGATTTGGTTTGAGCTTGGTTTCAGGTTGTAGATTCTTGAGTTTGGAAATTGGAAATGAATTTTAGTTTTGGTTTGAAGTAATTTATAGGTTTTAATCTGGTGGATTTCTTGTTTTGGTTTTTGCTTTTGAAAAAGTGAAAATAAACAAGAAAATGGAAGAGAGGGAGGATGTAAACTTATATAGATTCATTAAGATTTATTTTGAAGATTAAAGAAATAGAAATAAATTATGACACTTGACATTACCATCTTTGATTACCTTATACATGTATATAACAAGCATTAGTAATTAAACACTTGTAATAACATATCATTATTAGCTTACATTAGTCATTTTATGCTGTATTAATATGTTATGTATATTTATATAATATATATAATCTAGTTTATATGTATATATCCTTGCCTATGTATTTAAGTTTTCTTTTATTTATCTACACATTTTTTTTAAAATAAAATGGATGAAAAACCCAATTTTAAACACTTATAAATAATTATACATATATATACACACAAAAACAGCACCTAATTTATTTATTTTTGAAAAGATAAATTTTCCCACTTAAATTATGTCAATGCGTATACACTTACGAATTTCATCATTATAAAGTTTTACACATATCTATTCCTATAATTAATAGTTTACTATAAGATTCACTATTTAATTCAACTACTATTATAGTTTTCAAATCCACTTATATATATATATATATATATATATATATATATATATATATATCCAGACATCTGTAATTATCAAATTTATTTTTTAATCCAAATAAAATCAGTATCTCAATAGTTAAAAATCAGCTAATTATCCAATTAACAACTATGCAAAAATCTGGGTTATCATAATTATAATGCAAAATTATGTATTTGATATGACTGGTTACAATAAAGGTCTCTTTTGCATGGTTCAACCATTTGGGAATGAAAGTTGAATGTAAGAGAGTGGATGTAATTTAGGCATGGTTGGGATGAAGAGAGTGAATGGTTATCTCTACTTCATAAAAGGAAACCAAAAATGATAATTCTATAGAATACTAAATGATACTTAATATGGAATGAGCAATGTGATTTCTATTCCAGTTATGCTGTAATATAGAAATTTTTTTCTACAAAGGTTATTTCGAAAAGTTAAGATATTATTAAAACTCTCGATCGTAAACAAGTTACAGAAAAAAGTCCATAATAAATATTTGAATGAAGCTTCATATTTCATATGCAGTTATAGTAATGATGGAAATATTGGGAGTTTGCCATATAATACTTATCAGCGGATGCATCAAAATGCTAAAATTGTTTTTGTAAATATACCAAATGTTATTTATGAAATAATTATTATTTTCAATAGTGACTGAAAGTGAATATAGTTTTATTTTGTTATGAATGTTTTGAATATTTATTATAAAATAAACCTATTAGGATAATGGTATTTGTTGCATTAGTTACACAACATAGAAGTATCTATAATTTTTAGAACTATTTCGAAATTAAGGATAAAGCATCTGTTCAATGTGAGCGACATAAGAATTGATGAACTCTAAGATTGAAACATAAAGATGTTCGAAGTTTAGAGTCTAGTTATACAAAAATAGTTTCACATACTTCATTTAATTCATAGAAGAATTAACATAACACGACATGTATACAGAAGTAACAAATTTGTGATACGCACAATGGAAGTATAAAACGTAACATGCAAAGAAAATAAGAAAATTCGAGTTGATCGAATTGGTGGGTATATAAGAAAATGGTTCCAAAAGTGCCTAAAATGAATAATGATCAATCTCAAAACATCTCCTACAAAACATAATGATATAACGTTAAGGAATAATCTGACATTTTTGAACAAAGTATGACTGAGAAATGAGGAAGTTGAGTTAACTTCTTTCTGTAAGGTAGAGTACATAAAAGTAAGTACATAAGGTTAAGTTCATTTTCATCAAAAATAAATTTTACAAAATCATACAAGATAAGAGTTGATGAAACAACCCCTATATATCATAGATCAAGGAGTTGATAGGTCGTGTGAGTCAAAAGGCTGTACGTAATATTTACCCATGAGGGATCTGGTGTCAAATACCCTAAAGCAGTTTTGGACCAATCAATGTTGATTGACCAATTAATGTTGTAAACATAAGTTTGTAACCCTAAAACCAAATCTGTATTATACACATACATATAGGTAACTCACAAAATGTTTATGTAACGACCCGGATTTTTCGTTGTTCAATTTTGAATATTTAAATGGTTTTAAATATTCAATTTGAATTATAGATTGATTTTTGAATATGAAAATTTAGGTTTATTTACAAAATAAATACAGAATTTAAATATAGCAATTTATTGGATAATTGAATTATTGTATTTAATAATTGAATATTGGTTAAATTATTGTGTCTTGAGTTTTAAGCTCGAAAATAATAATTTAAAGGCTTATAAAATTTATATTAATAATAATGAAGACAATAAAAGTTTTAAAATTTGAATTTAAAAGTGATTTGTTCAATTTTAAAATAGTTCGTTCAAATTGACATTTAAAAATAGCCATTCAGGACATAGTCTTAGAATTCAATGAAGCTAGTTCCACTGGGTCTGTAATAGTGTACTATTATCGAATTTCAAATTTCGTAGCGTTTGGACTAATCGTTTGATCGTACGGGTTATAAACGCGCTGAAATTTTTGTCCAAATTTCAAGATAATAATTAGGTCTAAAAAGCTATCTTCTTCATACGATCGTATTAGGACTCGAAACCTTTTCCATTGCGTTTGGAATATGGGTATAACATTATAAACGCCTAGTGGCATACCTCGATAAGAGTTCGAGATTTTAAGTTGCATTGATTAAGAAATTTTGAAATCAAATTATTTCATTAATTAGTCAAACTTCTTTCTGCTGTGACTTTATCTTATCACTGTACCTTAGCCTATTGAACATGCAAGGGAATCAAATCTTCGTTTTCCTTTATATTGCACTCAACCTCCATTTCCTTATATTTAAAAAGCACGAGGCCTTCTCCTTCACCTTTTAGTTTTAAATCATGAGTTCTTCTTCCTATTTCTTGATTCGATTCACGAACAAAAATTATATCATTGCACGGTTTAATCGATATTGTAGAAGCACGGCTGTGCATAAGCATTCTAGGGGAGGCACGTTGTTGTTATATGGCTTTGCAGTTTGGGGATTCTCGAGTCGACCTCGCAAACATGAGCATTTGGAGGCTAAATGCTGCACTCAGCGGCGATGGTAGCAGAAGAAGTGGGCGGCGAGTTGGATGTTGGAAAGAGGTGTACGAGATTTCTGTATTTTGGATGACTGCGAGTTTGGTAGGTTGTTGTGGCTCTAGAGGAGATGCAACCTGAGGCTTATCGTGTCATGGATTTTTTGATGTCGCGGTTTTGAGGGGAAGCTCGGGTATGGTTGATGATGTCTCGGAGGAGCAGTTTGTGAAGAGCGGGTGAGTAATGTGGGTCATGGGTTCTCTAGTCTAGCGGGGAAGGAGGTTGAAGGAAGAAGAGGTACGTCGGTGAGGTGCAGGTGTGTTCGAGCGACTGGGAAGGTAGAACTACAGTAAGTAACTACGAGGTAATTTAAAGTTTTGAAATTTAAGATTAATTAATTTTGTAAACAAGTGATTAATTGATAAATTACAGTTGAAATTTGAAATCGTTAATTTAAATTCGATAACTTTTGAATTTTTTTTATCCCTTTTATACGAGGTTAAATCAATCGGACCAGTTCACATTGGATTCGTCGCTGCGAAATATACAATTTTGATGTTTGGCAATTTGAAAAATCAATGTGAGAAATTCTTACTCATTTAGATTTCCAAAATTTAATTATTGCATATTTGATTGAATTGATGAATTATAATTATCTGTTGGATGTTATATATATATATATATATCGCAGTATATATATTAGTATTTGGAGTGACATTCCCGCACACTATAGCGGGTGAGACCCTATGCGCCCTGCATAATAGCGGATTACCCTATATACCGCGAATCCACCTCGAAGTGGGATTGGTATTATTTCATGTTGTATTAACATCTATGGATGCAGGGTAAACAGGTTAGACCGATTCAACTGGATTTCTCAAATATGTCGTTTATTTTTCCATATATAATGATATATGATATGTGTAGAATAATCTATTATAGATTATTGTAGTGATTGGGATTATTGGATGCTATTTTAGCACTAGCCCGAATTTTGATAGTTAAAATACTTTGAATATTTTAAAATCTATGGATATAAAGGGAATTTGATATAGAAATATACATTGGAATTGGAGTTATTTTAAAGAAACTAAATTAGAAGAAATGTATATTTGATTTTTGATTATACTTAACTATTGTAATTTTTTTAAACGAATTTTTTTAAAATGACTTATATAAAAGAATTTAAAATGGTATATGAAAATATGAAAAGGAGTTAAAATCAATGTTAAAAATAAATTGGAAGTATAAATGGAATTTATGAGCAAGGAACTTATATAGTGGAATTTTTATGTATAAGATTTATTTTATAAACAAGTAAAAAATCAAAGGATTTTATTAATTTATAACGATATTTATAAATAAGGAAAATGATGGTCAGTTGATAAATCGTAAATATAGATTTATGATGTGAATTTATATCGAGTTATGGAAATTGTTGGCAAAGAAATAGTGGAATCTATTTTTGAATGTAAGAATGATGATGAAATTAAGTTATAATCGATGTGATACGAATAGAGAGGGATTACAAGTTGACATGGCAGTATTGGATTTTTAAAATAGATTTTTGTTGAAAATTAAAATTGCTTTAAGTGGGATTTTAACTTACTATACTATGTAACATAAATTATTATTTATACTATTCTGAATAGTTAGTAATGCTAAAATTTAATATTTATTGAAATAATTCTATAAATCAGCTTTGTAAATAAATTAGTTTTTAAAAATGATTTGGGAAGAGATCGATGTTGTTTAAAAATGTTTTGATATCTTAATAAACATATTTTTAAAAATAAACTATTATCCTTTAAAAATACTATATTATACATATATCTTTTTTAAAAGATTGAAATTTATTTATATGTCCTCTAGAGATTGTGAAGAAGTTATTTAACAGATAGAATTTTATAAAAGGAAAATCTTATAATAAAAATTCTTGGTACTTAAGGGATATTTTGAAATATTAGAAATAAGAACTTCGGGGTTGAATTTGAAGTCGTAGAGAAGTTATAAACAAATAAAAGAGATTATAAGCAAATATAATCAAATTTTGAAAAGGAAAAAGGAATTAATGTAAATTACGAAAACTTATGAGATAAGTCGCAAAACATTCTCTTAAGTATTGATATTTGAAGGGATTTTGGAAAATAAGACATAGAATATTTTCCCAAGTATAGAAAAATGGAAATTTGGGAATATTTCTAAGTGTGGAGATGTTTGAAAGTATCTTGTTACAGATTTAAGTATTTTGAATTCTTTTCCAAATGTTGGAAGGAATTGATATATATTTTAAAGATATTTCGGAAATAAAAATTTTAGGATAATTTATAATAAGGCCAGTGACTACTTATGATTGTTTCTTGATAGTTAAATAACCGACTATCAGTATTAGCCAATTTCGTTAATCATTTCGATGAGACCGGGATCAAATTTAATTACCCAAAAACCACTTTGATCTGGTTTGAGCATAACGAATGTATACCATGAAGGTGATGAAGACGGTGCGTCAGTTTGTCCAGACCCAGGACAACTTGTATGGACGAATGCTACCAGAACAACGTCATTGGAGGACGATGAGCATTCTAAGTAGAACTGTTTCTTAAAAGGTAACGCTCATCCTCGATCCTCATCAACCGGAAATGACTGAAACTTGGGAGTTGCAGCAAGGCTAAGTGGGTCACACCCAATTAGGGTATGTTACCACTTGCCTAGATGTCCTCGGAAATTAATTATTTATAGATATGGTCGATAGTAGGGGTTGGAACACCCATGGTTAGGACTAGACCCGTCTTGTGTGGTAGGGGATCTCGACAAGATCCTCGGTACATTATTTTAGAGGTGTAATGTGATGCCAGTGGCCCAGTCATTCGTTGGAATCCATTCTCCAATACAAGCTTACGATTTTGTTTGTAGAGCCTAGTATGCGGGAATTTAATTAATGTAACAATTTCAGCTATTTGAATAAGTATGTGTATTTAGGCACTATTATAATGTCACTGGATTTTCAATAAAATGTTTTGGATTTCATAAGGGAAAAACCAATCGTGTTTATGTGTGACGCGGTCTTATGAGGTACCTTTGTTTTTCAACGGATTTTAATAAATCTAATAATTCAAATTGAGTGTGTTTTTCTCATGCTGGTTTTTCAGACTGACTTGAGTGTTATTTTATTATAATACTTGAGTCAAACCGAGTATTATAGATTTAGGATAGGATGCTATGGAGCTCAGGAGACGAGCTGGATAATAAGACGTATTTCCATAGATTTGTATTTCCACTGTGTGAGGACAATTTATTAAACTGTCTAGATTGATTGTTGTATATTGTACTCAAATAATGATATGTACGTTAACAGCACAGTTCTTGTATTTAAATCTGTTATTGTACATTACGTTTTATTCTGCCGCGATTGTGAGAATCTGTGTTTGTTGTTTTATTTTTCTTCTACCTCTTTCTTCTTCTTCACCCTAAAGATTCGTATTTTCCACTCAATTTGATTCGAACTGTTATGAATTGTGATCGATTCAAGGGGTACGGATTTGCGAGCCTTTAAATTTGGTATCAGAGCTGAAGGTAAGCGAGAACCTTGGCTCTAGTGGGCATTACACATTGGAGATAGAGTCAGTAGTACTCTAGAATGAGTCGAGTGTAATAATAGATATGAGCGCCTGTTTGTCAGTGAATATAAATGGTTTCAAATTGTGTTAATTTATCTGTTTAGTGGTATTTAAATTCTGCTCGAGTAGTGGGATACCACTAAATTGATAAGAGTTTTTAAATACTTGAATAAAGTAATTTGACAAAATATGGTTTGAAGTGGGTAAATGAAATAATTTTGCCCAAACTATATTTTGATATAAAAGAAAATATTTTTTGAAAATTATTATGTTTGGTTGTTATTGCATATATGACCGAAATAAGACATTAAAATTTGGAATAGATAAGAAAAAAAAGCCAAATAAGATTGTATAAAAGAATTATACAAATGAGTTAAAAACTACAAATGGAGTCAAACTAAAATTTGGAAAATTTAAGTCCCGGAGATTTTAGAAGTAATTTCCAAAGTGTTTGAAGATAAATAAAAGTATTATTATTTTAGAGATATTTTTTTGAAAGAAAATTGTTTTAAATGGATTTTGTAAGAAATATAGCATTGAACTCACTACAATCGTTGGAAAATAATTTCAATGATGATCGCGACATCATCGGTGTTCATTTTAGAGTTTCTAAGTGATGGATTGCTGCCATAGTAATTTAAAATGAGGATTTTTGTTTGGAAACATAGATTGTCTGAAAATCCCAAAAGGAATTGTTTTGGATACAACTAGGTTAATTTTGAAATTCAAAGGAAGTGGTTTGCTAAACCAAAAAGTGTATGTATGTGTGTGTGTGTGTATATATATATATATATATATATATATATATATATGATTTCAAAGTGATTTGAAATAAATACTAGATATTCAAAAAAAAAATAGATATTGGAATTGAATCCTTACTTGATTAAATTGAACAGATTAAAAATAAAAAATTCTTGGGGTAGAAATTAATTTAAATATGGGTTGGAATGATGGTAAAGAGGAAATTATATTTAAATAAAAAGTGAAGTGGATTTGAATTATATGGAATTGAATTAAAAATATGAAAATATGAATTATAAAGTGATTATATAACTATAACTAATAAAATTTGAGTTGGATTATAAATAATATTGAATTGAAGCAAATATTGATTTTAAATTGTGAGATAATTATATGGCCATAAGGTATAAATTTTGAATAAGATAAAATTTGAGTGAAAATTCAGAATTGTGAATAAACAAATTTTGAATAGCGTATAAAAAATTGAAATTTATGAAATAAAAATGTATTTGGGCCATAAATGGATGTATAATCTCAAGTAGAAATAAAAGGTGAATATATTCGAGTATAAATTGATGGCAAAAAAATAAGTTGTGTAACTCAAAATTGAAAAATGGAATAGATAAGCCAAAATAAAAATGGTTCGATATTTTGGTAAGGGAAATAAATCCAAACTTGAATTATGAAATGATCTTGGAACTCGAGAAAATTAAATAAAATGATTTTTAATGTAAAATCAGGTATTAGGCTATAGATTGGAAGTGAACTAATTAGATAATTAATTAGTTAATTGGGTATAGAGTGGATATTAACTTGGTTAAATATATATTGGATTAAAAGTGAATATTGGAATTAAAACTTGAGTTATAAATAAATTCAATTTGAATGTAAATAAATTGAATACGACTTGGAATATTTCTTAAATGAATTTGAGTATGGAATTAGCTTAAAGTAGATTAAATGAAGGACCTGATTAAAAAATAAAAATGGAATGGTATTTGATCGAATAAGAATTAGATTAAAATGGGAGTAGAGATTGATTGCAACTGGAAATGAACTTAAGTTGTGTGGTCAAAATGAATTAACTTATATTAATAATCTTGAATAGAAGCTCGGCTTTAATAAATTTATGAAATGGTTATTTAATAAAATAAAATGAAATCATTCCAAGTTTAATAAAACGGATTTGAATATAATTAATGTGAATTTAGTGAAACTTAAATGAATTGATAAGAATAAATTTGAAATGGAATGAAGTTAAACATAAATTGATTTGGAATCAATTTAAAATAGTTATAAGCTTAAATGATTATTTTATTAAACGAATAGCGTCGAATTTGCATAGAAAAATTGTTGTTCGGCGCAAACGGAAGTAAATAAAACTCTATGAATTAATAGAATGAAATAAATTGAATTTTTTTAAATCAATTTAGAAAGAATTTGAGTTGTTTGATATAAAAATAAAATGAATGCGTGAAAAGTGAGTTGTAAATTATTTAAATTGAATGAAATGGTATATGGATTGTTTGAAAGTAATTAAATTAGTATCGAGACCCTGTAATTACTTATAGAAAATGTTTAGCGTGTATTGCTAATGAAGTTTAGGTGTTTTAACTATTTAAATAAGTGAAATGTTAGTGAATTTCATATTTTGTACTTATGTGTTTAAATTGAGTAAATTTAGGTACCCGGAGGCTGTCGGGCTAGATTTCGGTTGCATAATTGCTTACGAAGTAAAACTTGCTTGCTTAAAAATGCTTAAAAATGCTAAAAATGAGGTACGTTTTCGGATTAAATGCCGTAAATATAAATATCGATATATAAATATATATTTTATTTTCCGACAATGTGAGTCGATATATATATATATTTATCTCTCTTGTCATATTGCAAAAGCCTCTCCGTACAAGGGAGACTACCGAAATTTTCGAAAATTTAAGGTTTTAGTAAATTTTTGAAAGTTTTTGGAATTATTTTTTATTAACGGAATCGATTTCGAATTTATAATCGAAATAAAGGATTTTTGTTTAGGATGGAAAAAAATTGTTCGGGTTAAAGGTAAAAGATTAGGAAAGTGAAATATCGAGTTTTCACTAAGTGGGTTTTAATAAGTTAATTGGTTTGGAGCGTTTTTCATGCCTTAGCAATTTCGAGGACGAAATTCTTTTACGGGGTGAGGAACGTAACGACCCGAATTTTTTGTTGTTCGATTTTGAATATTTAAATGGTTTAAATATTGAATTTAAATTATAGATTGATTTTTGAATATGAAAATTTGGGTTTATTTATAAAATAAATTCATAATTTAAATATAGCAATTTATTGGATAATTTAATTATTGAATTTAATAATTGAATATTGGTTAAATTATTGTGTTTTGAGTTTTAAGCTCGATAAAAATAATTTAAAGGCTTATAAAATTTATATTAATAAAAATGATGATAGTAAAAGTTTTGAATTTAAATTTAAAAGTGATCTGTTCAATTTTAAAAATAGTTCGTTCAAATTGTTATTTAAAAATAGCCATCCGGGACACGGTCTCGGAATTCAACGGAACCAGTTCCATTGGGTCCGTAATAGTGGATCATTATATGCTCTCAAATTTCATGACGTTTGAACTTATCATTTAATCGTACGGGATATAAACGCGCTGAAATTTGTATCGAAATTTCAATATAATAACTGGATCCAAAAAGCTATCTTCTCCATACGATTGAATTAGGACTCAAAACCTTTTCCGTTGCGTTCCAAATATAGGTATAACATTATAAACACCCAACGACATGTCTCGATAGGAGTTTGAGATTTCAAGTAGCATTGATCGAGACATTTTGAAATTAACTTATTTTATTAATTAGTCAAACTTATTTCAGCTGTGACTTTATCTTGTCACCGTACCTTAGCCTAATTGAACACGCAAGGAAATCAAATCATCCTTTTCGTTTATATTGCACGCAACCTCCCTTTCCTTCTCTTTAAAAAGCACGAGGCCTTCTCTTTCTCCTTTTAGTTTTAAATCGTGAGTTCTTCTTCCTATTTCTTGATTCGATTCACGAACGAAAAAAATCATTGCACGATTTAATCGAAATGGCAGAAGCACGGCTGTGCGTGAGCATGCTAGAGGAGGCACGTCGTTTTTATAGGACTTACAGTTTGGGAATTCTCGAGTCGACATTGCAAGCACGGGCGTTTTGGGGCTAAACACTGCACTTGGTGGCGATGGTAGCAGAAGTGGTGGGAGGCGAGTTGGATGTTGGCGAGAGGTGTACGAAACTTCTATGGCTCTAGATGAGATGCGATCTGGGGCTTATCGTGACATGGATTTTCTGATACCGCGGTTTCGAAAGGAAGCCTGTGTAGGTTTAGTGTGACACCCCACCTCTATGCTCACAATAACAAAGAGTATTAAAGGAAATACTGTCTGTTATTACGAAGAATAAGGCTGGATAGGAGCGACCATCCGTAGTTAAGACTTACACTAGTATTGGTTATTTCGATAGGAGGGGTATATATTTCTAGTTTTCATCTCTTATTTATTTACTCCCATCGACATACCCAATTCTAGTATAAAACGAACTACGATGGTTCATAATAGTTTAGGACAATTTATATAATAATAACACAGATAATGTAAATGCGGAACACAGATATAACAGAAAGTCTCATATATATATATAACTGATGTCAGTTGATATACATGTGGTGCAATACATATGATACAACTACAACTGTCGACTCTGGAAGTTACATATACAAGTACATTATCGTGAATAATATGCATGAATATACAACATCCTATACTAAGACAACAACTACTCAAAAAAGTATAAAAAGGCTTCATAGCTCTAGCAGCAACCCAAAGTAAGTTATCAACAACCTGTAAATACTCGGTCTGACCCAAGTATTAAATTCAAAAGAAAATAATACACGGGTCAGTCTAATTCAAACTCAGTTATTAGTGCACAGAAGCAATAATAATTAAATAATGAATAGACGCTAGTCAAAATAAATTTACCTATCCGATTCTCAAGTAAAGAAATCAGATATGTAAATACAAAGCGAACCAATTCAAACAATTGGAAACATCAATTAAGACGTCAACTCGAGTAGGGCTGCAGTATACGCAAGCGTGTACTTCCACGCCACTACAACATATGGAATAGAAATAGTTCCATAAATCAAAAGCAAAAGAAATAACAATAAAACCAAAACCGTGTAGCTGTAGTTTACGCTTGCGTGCACTGCCCTGCCACAACAGTGACGATGTACCCAATGAATACCGTGTGGCTGCAGTTCACGCTTGCGTGCACTGCCCTGCCACAACAGTGACGATGTACCCAATGAATACCGTGTGGCTGCAGTTCACGCTTGCGTGCACTGCCTTGCCACTACAGTGATAATATACACAACCGGGCACAAGGTCCAATCCAAATAAATTACGGTTCAACTCAGGGGCAACATGAGTGTACAAGGTCAAATAATCAAATATACAACAGAGCTCCATGTAGCAATACTTTTGAATGGAGGCAGTGTAACAACACAAAACAAAGAAGATGGTCAACACTTATGAATACATCTACAACAACAATGAATGCAGATTGATCAGAAAGAAGCCCAACTATGTACACATGAACCAGATATGAAACGACAATTTTGACAAAACCGTTTCACAAATGCAAAGATCAGAAAAGTGAGCAATGCACTAAGCAAATGAAGCAACATACATATATATAGCATGAAAGCATCAAGCAAATGGTACCAAACCCAAGTTACAGTATCATTAAAACAGGGACAGTGGAGTACATAGGTGCATGAAGTCCCACAGCAAATGAACTCGACAGTGGTCCAGGCCAAACAAAAGGAATGCAAGAGTCGACCAAACAACTCAGTGTCCAACCAATCAGAGTAATATACACATGACTGCAACAATGAATTAGAGTGGACAGGGATGGCAACTGCAAAAACTAGTCAGGTTGAAAACACGATTGGGATAAACACACATGACTACAAAGAGACGTACCACAAGTGATACTAAGCGCAACAATCAAATAAAGGCTACAGAGAGTGCACGTACGCACATGTATGAATGCACATACCCAAGACAGAGGTCGAAACAATAGGCAACACAGTGCCAACATGCTCAAAAATGCAGACTTGAACCCACATGGGGACAGTGACCAGAGCAAGCTCGTACGAATGAGCTTCAACTAAATGCCAATGCAAATACAATAGGGACAGAGGGACTGCAACCCAGGTCACGGTGAAATGATCGAACCCGATGCAATGAAACAACCACTACATAATGGAACATGTAATAGTGAAGCAGTTCAGAATGGCAATCAACAGGGAAGCACCAAAGACCAAGAATAAGTGTCGACCCAGCCTTATCCAAATGCAGTAACAAGTACAGCAAGTGTACATAAAGGCCGAAGTGTGTCCTATGCATGATTACAAGAATCAATGCTAAATAAAAATACAGAAGCGTGGTGAAGCAATAAATAACATCAACAAGTGATAGTAAATATCCATATCAAGGTCCAGGCATATATACTTGAAGTCAGCAACAGATTTCAAGGTACAAGCATACATACTTGATAATGGAAAGACATATGTATATGTACAGATGAAAACACAGCAAGCCCGAAATTAATACTAACAGAATCAAAGCCATGGCATCAGAGGATTAAAAGTCATAGCTGTACCAAAATATTTACATAAATCAACATACTCAATTCAAGTGACCAAATTCAACCGGAACCGAAATCGTGGTGGTCACGAACAACTCAAGATAGTCAAACCAAAAATCGAACATGATGGCCACGAAAACGAACAAAAATCAAATCGAAGCCGAAGACCACGAGAACAGTAAAAGCAACCAAGTTCGAACAAAAATTTGAATTAGATGTGAGCAATATAAATTACTCACCTTGCTTTGAAGCGGCGACGAACTCGACCTAATAGAAGCGGTCGAGCATCACAGAGACGAGCGAAATCGAAATCGAATCCTTAATTTGGACAAGGGGAATGAATAAGAGGAGGCCGCCATTATTTCGTTTTCTTCGTTTAATTTAGGGTTAGAATGAATGAAAGGAGAGGGGGAAAAACCGGGTCTTTGCCTTAATAATGCAACAACAAAATGAAAAGAAGCTTGGGCCGAGATTTCATTTTTAAAACCCAAACAACACAACAAATTATTAATCGAATTTCAATTGATTACAATGCCAATAGTAATAAGCAAACCAATCTAATCGTCATTTGACGATAATAAATTTTCACAAAATCCCGGGTTGTTACAGACTCCCCTTCTTATAAAAATTGCGTCCCCGCAATTTTCATAATTAAGGTCGTCAATAACAATTATTTTTCTGACATAAACTGGTTAAGCTAGAAAAATAAAGGTCAAGAACACAAATGCCAAAGAAATCTTTTAATTTCATAAAAGAAATTCGCAAATTCTTAACAAAATCTAACTATCAAGTAGATAATCAGAAAACAACAAAGGTCCAATTATCAAAACGACAATTAGAAATCTCAACTCAACAAATATCCATTTATCAAAAACGATAATCAAATCAACAAATATTCGATTATCAAAAACGATAATCAAATCACCAAATATTCGATTATCAAAAACAATAATCAAATCAACAAATATTCGATTATCAAAAACGATAATCAAATCAACAAATATTCGATTATCAAAAACGATAATCAAATCAACAAATATTCGATTATCAAAAACGATAATCAAATCAAAAAATATTCGATTATCAAAAACGATAATCAAATCTCAAATCAACAAATATTCGATTATCAAAAACGATAATCAAATCAACAAATATTCGATTATCAAAAACGATAATCAAATCTCAAATCAACAAGTATTTAATTATCTCAAGCGATAATTAAATCTCAAATCAATCAAATATTTAATTATCTCAAGCGATAATTAAATCTCAAATCAACAAATATTTAATTATCTCAAGCGATAATTAAATCTCAAAGCAATCAAATATTCAATTATCAAAAACGATAATCAAATCCACAAATATTCGATTATCAAAAACGATAATCAAATCTCAAATCATCAAATATTCGATTATCAAAAACAATAATCAAATCTACAAATATTTGATTATCAAAAACGATAATCAAATCAACAAATATTCGATTATCAAAAAACGATAATCAAATCAACAAATATTCGATTATCAAAAACGATAATCAAATCTCAAATCAACAAATATTCGATTATCAAAAACGATAATCAAATCAACAAATATTCGATTATCAAAAATGATAATCAAATCTCAAATCAACAAATATTCGATTATCAAAAACGATAATCAAATCTACAAATATTCGATTATCACAAACGATAATCAAATCTCAAATCAACAAGTATTCGATTATCAAAAACGATAATCAAAACTACAAATATTCGATTATCAAAAACGATAATCAAATCAACAAATATTCGATTATCAAAAACGATAATCAAATCAACAAATATTCGATTATCAAAAACGATAATCAAATCTCAAATCAACAAATATTCGATTATCAAAAACGATAATCAAATCAACAAATATTCGATTCAAAAACGATAATCAAATCAACAAATATTCGATTATCAAAAACGATAGTCAAATCAACAAATATTCGATTATCAAAAACGATAATCAAATCTCAAATCAACAAATATTCGATTACCAAAAACGATAATCAAATCTACAAATACTCGATTATCAAAAACGATAATCAAATCAACAAATATTCGATTATCAAAAACGATAATCAAATCTCAAATCAACAAATATTCGATTATCAAAAACTATAATCAAATCAACAAAATATTCGATTATCACAAACGATAATCAAATCTCAAATCAACAAGTATTTAATTATCTCAAGCGATAATTAAATCTCGAATCAATCAAATATTTAATTATATCAAGCGATAATTAAATCTCAAATCAACAAGTATTTAATTATCTCAAGCGATAATTAAATCTCAAATCAACAAATATTTAATTATCTCAAGCGATAATTAAATCAACAAATATCTAATTATCAAAAACGATAATTCGAACTCATATCAACAAATATTTAATTATCACAAGCGATAATCAAATCAACAATTATCTAATTATCAAAAGGATAATTAGAATTCATATCAACAAATATTTAATTATCACAAGCGATAATCAAATCAACAATTATCTAATTATCAAAACGATAATTAGAACTCATATCAACAAATATCCAATTACCTGCAGATAATTGGAAACAACAAATATCTAGAAATCAATTAAGATGATTTAGAAAATCAACATAAAAGGTGGATCGATCCCAACAAATGGCGAGTTTTAGCTACGCCGCATGTGCATCAACATATGGCCAAAGCCTACCAAGTACCCAACATAATTTTGGCGCCCAACAAATGACCCGAAGGTCCAACATATGACCCGAAGGTCCGGTACTGGTATTGACCCGAAGGTCCAACATATGACCCGAAGGTCCAACATAGTGGCTCGAAAGCACACGAAAATCATCATATATTCAATTAACGAGTCCGGAATTAACCGAAATAGCAAACGCACATGTCCCATACCACGTGTTTTACTAAATCGTTTGATTCTCTTCATCGTTTCCTTGAACGTGTAAAATCATCAAAATCATCAAACAGCAAATGTTTCAATTAACGAGTCCGGAATTAACCGAAATAGTAAAAGTGTGGTTTCATACTCCGCACTTTGCTACATCGTTTAAATCTCTTCATCGTTTCCTTGAAAGTGCAAATTGTGTATTCCAAAAATAACATTTCACATTCTCAAACGGACAAGTCCGAAATTAAGCGAATCAGTAAAAGAAAGGGGTAATAATCCTCGATTTTTTCTGAAACGTTTAAGTCACTTTCTCATTCTTCTGATAACGCAAACTATAAAAATTCTGAAAACAATTTCATTTATTTTATAAAAGTAATAATTTACATTCTCGAACGAACAAGTCCGGAATTAAGCGAATCAGTAAAAGAAAGAGGTCATAGTCCTCGATTTTGCTGAAACGTTTAAGTCGTTTTCTCATTCTTCTGAAAGCGTAAACTAAAAATTTTGGAAAACAATTTTATTTTTAAAACGATTTGAAAATCCGTGCTCAAAACAGCAACATCAAAAACAATTTCGATATGGAAATTGTACTTCTCAAAACACCGTAAAAACGGATTTAAAAATCAGAATTGCGGAATAACCGCTTGAAAATCCACTTTAAAACTTGACGATTACTTAAGTCAATGCGACGGTAAATTTTAAACGTAAAATCTCATCTAAATAATTTGCATCAAATATAATATCAGTGAATTTTCATTCTTTAAAATGTCAACAAAACACCGCGCTTCAAAAATATAGCATTGATGTAAAACTCCCGTTATAATAATAACGGCAACAAAATACGTTTCATAACCAAGCATCGGTTCAACGTAAAATTAATGCAGTAACGTGCAACTCAAATTTGCACGTACACTACAAAATGAACAAAAAATCATTCTATTATATCTTCAATAAAGATATTTTAAAACAGCAGAAATCTAATCAGATATGATTAGCATCAAAGAAAACTAGTAAGAAATTTCAACAAATCAAATCCACTGGTTAAACAACATAATGAAATTAATTTCATTTTTCATATTTTTATTTTTAAATCAAAATAGTTATCAGCTGTACTCAGCGAAGCAGTCTTACTGTTTCCGCTGTGCACTCTGACAAACAAAACACAATTCAATCAATCATCAAAACACAATTTCACTTTTATTTTTAAATAAAGCTATTTAAAAATTTCATCAAAATTTCAAAACTTTAGTTTTGACTCAAAACACAACTAAAACATCGACAAATAGTTGTAACACATGTTCCATCTAAGTTATGTTTTATATTATGTCCATAAATCCCAAGCTCTGATACCAACTGTGACGCCCCACCTCTATGCTCACAATAACAAAGAGTATTAAAGGAAATACTGTCTGTTATTACGAAGAATAAGGCTGGATATGAGCGGCCATCCGTAGTTATGCCTTACACTAGTATTGGTTATTTCGATAGGAGGGGTGCATATTTTTAATTTTCATCTCTTATTTATTTACTCCCATCGACATACCCAATTCTAGTATAAAACGAACTACGATGGTTCATAATAGTTTAGGACAATTTATATAATAATAACACAGATAATGTAAATGCGGAACACAGATATAACAGAAAGTCTCATATATATATATATATATATATATATATATAACTGATGTCAGTTGATATACATGTGGTGCAATACATATGATACAACTACAACTGTCGACTCTGGAAGTTACATATACAAGTACATTATCGTGAATAATATACATGAATATACAACGTCCTATACTAAGACAACAACTACTCCAAAAAGTATAAAAAGGCTTCATAGCTCTAGCAGCAACCCAAAGTAAGTTATCAACAACCAGTAAATAATCGGTCTGACCCGAGTATTAAATTCAAAAGAAAATAATACACGGGTCAGTCTAATTTAAACTCAGTTATTAGTGCACAGAAGCAATAATAATTAAATAATGAATAGACGCTAGTCAAAATAAATTTACCTATCCGATTCTCAAGTAAAGAAATCGGATATGGTAAATACAACGCGAACCAATTCAAACAATTGGAAACATCAATTAAGACGTCAACTCGAGTAGGGCTGCAGTATATGCAAGCGTGTACTGCCATGCCACTACAACATATGGAATACGAAATAGTTCCATAAATCAAAAGCAAAAGAAGTAACAATAAAACCAATACCGTGTGGCTGCAGTTCACGCTTGCGTGCACTGCCCTGCCACAACAGTGACGATGTACCCAATGAATACCGTGTGGCTGCAGTTCACGCTTGCGTGCACTGCCCTGCCACAACAGTGACGATGTACCCAATGAATACCGTATGGCTGCAGTTCACGCTTGCGTGCACTGCCTTGCCACTACAGTGATAATGTACACAACCGGGCACAAGGTCCAACCCAAATAATTACGGTTCAACTCATGGGCAACATGAGTGTACAATGTCAAATAATCAAATATACAACAAAGCTCCATGCAACAATACTTTTGAATGGAGGCAGTGTAACAACACAAAACAAAGAAGATGGTCAACACTTATGAATACATCTACAACAACAATGAATGCAGACTGACCAAAAAGAAGCCCAACTAAGTACACATGAACCAGATATGAAACGACAAAAATTGTTTCACAAATGAAAAGATCAGAAAAGTGAGCAATGCACTAAGCAAATGAAGCAACATACATATATATAGCATGAAAGCATCAAGAAAATGGTACCAAACCCAAGTTACAGTATCATTAAAACAGGGACAGTGGAGTACATAGGTGCATGAAGTCCCACAGCAAATGAACTCGACAGTGGTCCAGGCCAAACAAAAGGAATGCAAGAGTCGACCAAACAACTCAGTGCCCAACCAATCAGAGTAATATACACATGACTGCAACAATGAATTAGAGTGGACAGGGATGGCAACTGCAAAAACTAGTCAGGTTGAAAACACGATTGGGATAAACACACATGACTGCAAAGAGACGTACCACAAGTGATACTAAGTGCAACAATCAAATAAAGGCTACAGAGAGTGCACGTATGCACATGTATGAATGCACATACCAAAGACAGAGGTCGAAACAATAGGCAACCCCGTGCCAACATCCTCAAAAATGCAGACTTGAACCCACATGGGGACAGTGACCAGAGCAAGCTCGTACGAATGAGCTTCAACTAAATGCCAATGCAAATACAATAGGGACAGAGGGACTGCAACCCAGGTCACGGTAAAATGACCGAACCCGATGCAATGAAACAACCACTACATAATGGAACATGTAATAGTGAAGCAGTTCAGAATGGCAATCAACAGGGAAGCACCAAAGACCAAGAATAAGTGTCGACCCAGCCTTATCCAAATGCAGTAACAAGTACAGCAAGTGTACATAAAGGCCGAAGTGTGTGCTATGCATGATTACAAGAATCAATGCTAAATGAAAATACAGAAGCATGGTGAAGCAATAAATAACATCAACAATTGATAGTAAATATCCATATCAAGGTCCAGGCATATATACTTGAAGTCAGCAACAGATATCAAGGTACAAGCATACATACTTGATAATGGAAAGACATATGTATATGTACAGATGAAAACACAGCAAGCCCGAAATTAATACTAACAGAATCAAAGCCATGGCATCAGAGGATTAAAAGTCATAGGTGTACCAAAATATTTACATAAATCAACATACTCAATTCAAGTGACCAAATTCAACCGGAACCGAAATCGTGGTGGTCATGAACAACTCAATATAGTCAAACCAAAAATCGAACATGATGGCCACGAAAACGAACAAAAATCAAATCGAAGCCGAAGACCACGAGAACAGTAAAAGCAACCAAGTTCGAACAAAAATTTGAATTAGATGTGAGCAATATAAATTACTCACCTTGCTTTGAAGCGGCGACGAACTCGACCTAATAGAAGCGGCCGAGCATCACAGAGATGAGCGAAATCGAATCCCTAATTTGGACAAGGGGAATGAACAAGAGGTGGCCGCCATTATTTCGTTTTCTTCATTTAATTTAGGGTTAGAACGAATGAAAGGAGAGGGTGAAAAATGGGTCTTTGCCTTAATAATGCAACAACAAAATGAAAAGAAGCTTGGGCCGAGATTTCATTTTTAAAACCCAAACAACACAACAAATTTTTAAACGAATTTCAATTGATTACAATGCCAATAGTAATAATCAAACCAATCTAATCGTCATTTGACGATAATAAATTTTCACAAAATCCCGGGTTGTTACATTTAGTGATATCTCAAAGGAGCAGTTTGTGAAGAAGAGGTGAATAAAGGGGGTTGTGGGTTCTCTAGCCGAGCGGGGAAGGAGGTTGGAGGTAGAAGAGGTTCGGCAGTGAGGTTCGGGTGTGTTCAAGCGAATTGGAAAGTAGAACTATAGTAAGTAACTGCAAGGTAATTTAAAGTTTTGAAATTTAAGATTAATTATTTCGTAAACAAGTGATAGTTGGTAAAATATAGTTGAAATTTGAAATCATTAATTTAAATTCATTAACTTATAAAAAAAATTGTAACCCTTTTATACGAGGTTAAATCAATCGAAACCAGTTCACATTGGATTCGTTGTAGCGAAATATACAATTTGGATGTTTGGCAATTTGAAAAATCAAGGTGAGAAATTATCGCTCATTTGGATTTCCAAAATTTAAACTTAAATATATAAATTTAATTATTGGATTTTTGGTTGAATTGATGAATTGTAGTTATCCGTTGTATGTTATTTATATGTATCGCAGTATATATATTAATATTTGGAGGGATATTCCTGCACATTATTGCGGATGAGACCCTATACGCCCTGCATAATAGCGAATGACCTTATATACTGTGGTATCCACCTCGAAGTCGGGTTGGTATTATTTTACGTTGTATTAACATCCGTGGATGCGGGGGAAACAGGTTGGAGGGATCCAACTGGATTCTTCAAATATGTTGTTTATTTCTCATATATAATGATATATGTTTTGTGTTGAATAATCTATTATAGATTATTGTAGTGATTCGGATTATTGGATGCTATTGTAGCATTAGCCTGAATTTTTATACTTTAAACACTTTAAATATTTTTAAAATCTATGGATTTAAAGGGAGTTTGATATAATATACATTGGAATTGGAGTTACTTCAAAGAAACTAAATTAGAAAAAATATATATTTGATTTTTGGTTATACATAACTATAGTAAATTTTTTTAAATGGAAATTTTAAAAATGACTTATATAAAATAATTTATAAACGGTATCCACAAATATGAAATGGAGTTAAAATTGATGTTAAAAATAGATTGGAAGTTGGAATTTATAAGAAAGGAACTTATATAATGGAATTCTTATAAATAATATTTGTTTTATAAACAAATAAAAAATCAAAGGAGTTTATAAATTTGTAACGATGTTCATAAATAAGGAAAATGATGGTCAGTTGATAAATTGGAAATATAGATTTATGATGTGAATTTTTATCGAGCTATGGAAATCGTTGGAAAAGAAATAGTGGAATCTATTTTTGAATGTAAGGTGATGAAATTGAGATATAATCAATGTGATATGAATCGAGAGGGATTATAAATTGAAATTGGCAATATTGGATTTTAAAATAGATCTTTGTCCAGAAATTAAAATTGTTTGAAGTGGGATTTTAAATTACTATAGTATGTAACTTAAATTATTATTTATAGTATTTCGAATAGTAAGTAATGATAATATTTAGTATTTATTGAAATAAATTCTAATTTTATAAATCAGCTTTGTAAATAAAGTAGTTATTTAAAAATGATTTGGGAAGAGATCGATGCTATTTAAAAATGTTTTGATATCTTAAATTTTACTTAAACATATTTTTAAAAATAAACTATTATCCTTTAGAAATACCTATTATATATATATAATTTTTTCTAAAAATATTGAAATTTATTTATAAATCCTCTCAAGATTGTGAACAAAGTTATTTAACTGATAGGATTTTATCAAGGGAAAATCTTATAATTAAAATTCTTGGAACTTAAGGGAGGCTCTGAAATATTAGGAATAAGAACTTCGATGTTAAATCCGAAGTCACTGAGAAGTTATAAATAGGTAGAAGAGATTATAAGTAGATATAATCAAATTTTGAAAAGGAAAAAGGAATTAATGTAAATTCCGAAGACTTATGAGATAAGTCACGAAACATTCTCTTAAGTATTGATATTTGAAGGTATTTTGGAAAATAAGACTTATTATACTTTCCTAAGTATAGAAAAATGGAAATTTGGGAATATTTCTAAGTCTGGAGATGTTTGGAAGTATCCTGTTATGGATTTAAGTATTTTGATTTTTTTCTTCAAATGTTGGAAGGAATTGATATATCTTTTAAAGATATTTCGGAAATAAATATTTTGGAAAAATTTATAAAAGCCAGTGACTGCTTATGGATATTTATTGATAATTAAATAACCGACTATCAAGATTGGCGAATTTCATTAATAGTTTCGAAGAGACCGGGATCGGATTCAATTATCCGAAAACCACTTCGATTCAGTTTGAACATAACGAATGAATACCATGAAGGTAATGAAGACGGTGATTCGGTTTGTCCAGACCAGGAAAAATTGTACGGTCGAGTGTTATCGGAACATTATCATTGAAGGACGATGAGCATTCTAAGCAGAATTGTTTCTTGAAAGGTAACACTTAGCCTCGAGCGTCATCAACCGATAATGACTAAAACAGATGAGATGCAGCAAGGCTGTGTATGTCACACCCAATTAGGGCATGTTGCCACTTTTCAAGATGTCCTCGGAAACCTATATTTATGGATATGTTTGTGCATTGAAGAAGCGCTCGATAGTAAGGATGGGAACACCCAGGGGGATAACATATTCGGTCTATCAAGGTTAGGGGTAGGCCGGTCTAGTATGGTAGGGGATCCCGTCAAGGTCCTTGGTACATTGTTCTAGAGGTGTACTGTGATGGGCAGTACCCCAATGGCCCATCCATTCATTTTAATCCATTCTCTAATATGAGCTTAAGATTTTGTTTGTAGAGCCTAGTATGTTGTAGTTTGATTAATGTAACAATATCAGCTATTTGAATAAGTATGTGTATTTAGGCACTATTATAATATCACTGGATTTTCTATAAATGGATTTCGTAAGGAAAAAACCCATCGTATTTATGTGTGACGCGATCTAATGAGATGCCTTTGTTTTTCAAAGTGTTTTGACAACTCTAATAATTCAAACTGAATGTGTTTTTCTCACGCTGGTTTTTCAGACTGGCTCGAGATTTATTTTATTATAATGCTTGGGTCAAACCGAGTATTATAGATTTAGGATAGGATGCTATGGAGCTCAGGAGACGAGCTAAATGACAAGACGTATTTCCATGGATTTGTATTTCCGTTGTGTGAGGACAAGTTATTAAACTTTGCAGATTGATAGTTGTATATTGTAGTCTGATAATGGTATGTACATTAATAGCACAGTTCTTGTATTTAAAATCTATTATTATATATTAGATTTTATTCTGTTGCGGTTGTGAGTAGCTCTGTTTGTTTTTCTATTTTTCTTCTACATCTTTCGTCTTCTTCACCTAAAGATTTGTATTTTCCATTCAATTTGAGCCGAACTGTTGTGAATTATGGTCGATTCAAGGGGTCCAGATATATGAGCCTTTACCGTTTATGAATACCTATTCTTCTAAATTGAGAAATAATTGTTGTTTCAAGAAATGTCACCTTCATGATGAAGGAATTTCTTTTATAAATTATTAGTTGTAAAATGAATTCCGATATGATCCTAAGAAAAAATGATTACAAACTATGAATAAAATTGACCAAACAAAAATGGATAAAGCTAATTAGCATGGCTAATAAGATCTCTTGCACAATAAAATAAACTATGATTTCTTATTAATGTCAAGAAAAGAATTTCCTCGGTTTTCAATAAATCATTAAGGGTATTTACTACTATATGACATGATGCATGAATCCAAAAAAGGTTCCAAGTACATTATCAATATTTAAGTTTGATGGTTTTACCCGAAAGGATATGATCCATCGGTTGCAAAAGTGTTCTTTAAGAAAAAACCAATATAGTTTGAACATAGTAAGCTACGTTGAAATGAATAATAAGTAAGTTTCAACTATTGAAACTGATGCAACAGATTTGTCGTTCAACATACTTAAGTTATTTTGGATCTCACTAAATTATTACCCAATATGATTTTAAGTTTTGGAATATGAAGAAAAAATATTCTAAATAACGATATAAAATGTGATGTTTGAGCTTAATAACCGAAGTCTCTCAAATTTAATGTTAACAAGAAATTTTCTAACATCCCAAAATTGAGTTATCAAATAAGGTTCATCCCTTGAGTAGATGGAAAGGAGTGGGAAGGGTCTGTCCACCTTGAATTTCCTTTCGAGTTAACTAATGATGTACAAAGTTGTTCAGACTAACCATTCGGCTCAGTTAAAAGGGTCGGCTTCTTCCTTTGTAAACCTTTCGATTCTGTTGAGATGAATTGGTATTTCCTTCAAAAGCTTACCATTTTGTAACGTCCCGCCTTTTTGCACGCTTTAAATCGACGATAAACCACACACGTCAGACTTAAACCATACAAAAGGGCGGATTGTTATAGGGTGAATAAGAAAAACTAGAGAAAGAAAAACAAAATAGAATCTTACAACGGAACGATAAAATATAATAATCAAATAACTATTCATGGAGCTATTTTACAAAAACATTTGATTATATTTATACAATACATATCAGAGTACACATACAAGAGAATAATAATTAATGCAGCGGAATTAAATGGTGTAGTGGAATAATACAGTAGATAATAGTACTACAAATCTTTGTCTTCGTCCTCTAGAATAAAATCTTCAAATTCTGAAACGCTCGGACTGACCCGAGCGAATTGAAAGGACAAAATACTCGAGTCAGAACTAAAGAATCTTATGTAAGTTAAATCAATAGTAAATAATATGAGTGGAACGGCATCGGAGATGTTTATGGGGTTTGACATCTCTTATCCAGTGTCTAACGTGAGTGCAGTAACTTAAGAGAAGCTCGGGATTCACATCTCCTAAGGACCCGTTAAACTATTTACTATGTAGTAATATTTCGCTATTATAGTAATGTCTATTATAAAATAAACTTACTTTTAAATAGCGTTAAGGGGTTACCCATAGAGCCCTTACCACATAATAGTCCCAGTAGTCCATCCAGTATCAGCGCATCTCCAGATCGAGAGACTACCCTAAATACTTCACGGGCTATGGGAGAAAACCACACACGTACATGGTGCACTAGGGTAGGTGACACGGCACAACTAGGCAATGCCAGGGTAGATATACCAATTACGCATCTAGGATGGCGGTAACGCGTAGCGCGCAGCTACCGCCCACCTCGAGCCACATCCCCAAAAAGAAAATCAAAAGTGGCCACCGAATCAATCCAAAAGTCAAAGTATAATATCAAAGGGATGTGTCCGATCAAAGGTGCTACCACATTAGCCCGAGAATCGGTCCTGTTTTAGCCACCTTATGCCAACTCATGGGAGTCGGGTCCACGTATTTACCTTAATAGAACGTCGCCACCATTCTACTTCATTCTGGAATCTCCACCGCGTACATGGTTGTTAAAGTGGTTTTCGGAGTTGGCAGAGACTATGACAACTTCCGATCCCGGTCTCTTTAACAACCAAACGTTATTATAACACCGCGGTCTTATCAGAATAGTTTATACTTTTAAAACAAGAATATAATATCCATTTCAAATCCATATAAATACGATATCATTTCCTCTTTTTAAAAACCAAATCAAATTTAATATCATTTTCAAATATATCATTTTCTAAAAACTATAAAATTTAAAAGTTATAATATTTCGAAACCAAAACTTGAAATATAGCTTTTCAAAACATTAAACTTTGAATTTCATAACTTTGAAACATACTCCACCACTTAAATAGTTTAAATATTTAATTTCTTTATATAGTAAAATAGCTTCTTCACCTTCACAAATCAATTCCAATATGGAATTTAAATTCCAAATAAACCAATATAATTTCCATATATTTCAAAGCTTTAATTATTCCACCATTTCAAAACTTATTCTTTGATAATTTCATATATATCAATTTCAACTACTATTATTTAGATTTGAAATGTTTACTTAATAAATCAAATATCATTTTAGTAAAACCTTTAGGCTTCAAATAACTGGATATACTTTCAATTACATTAACTTGATAATATTCGTTTAAATTAATTTGATATTCATTTAAATCCACTAAACAAAAATCAAGTTATAAAATCATACCTTTTAAATCTCAATTAATTTTTATTTTGAATCAAATTTTTTGAGGATAATCCTTAAATCTTAAATTCAAATCAAATTCACATTTATCTTCCAGCCTTTATTTTATTTGAGTCATTATAAACTCTATATACAATAGAATTTAAATAGATACTTAACCATATTATATAGAAGAAATTTAAACTTTATTATTTAGCTTATTTTATAATTCAAAACAAATTTATACATAGCTAAATCAATAATAAAATAGCATTTATATAAATCTAAAATCAATATCTGTATAGCCTATATATTTCTTTGCAAAACCATAAAATCATTTCAAAAATAATTTTATATATATACCGTGGTGCCTGTATATAATTTTCTATCCTATGGTCAAGTGATACAGATATTTATCATTTCAATCCGCAATTTAAAATAAAAATTTGTGGTTATATATCATTTCAAACCGCAATCCCGAATCAAAATAAATGTATAACAACTTGCAGATTATGATGATATAAATAAAACATCCATTCATCCATCAAAAGATCATACATTCATCATAATCATCATCCAAAACAATCAATCAATACCAATAGATAACTGATAATATATATAACAGGTATTTAACTGGCAGTTATATTCAATAATAAATTAAATAAATGCAATAACTAAAATGATGATTAAAAATATACGAAAAAGTCATAAATAAATGCATAATCACAACAAAATTTAATTTAACAAATATAAGAAATTATAGAAGTTGTGAGTGGGTTAAAACACTAACCTTTTGAATTTAAACTGAATTTAAATCCAAAAATTGAACAGTCTCCAAATTCGTCCAAACCAGCGTCAAAGTGTTCGGTATTCCATACGAACCTAGCGGAGAAAACCGTGCATGAAATGAATCATGTATGTGAACGTTATATTAGTTAGAAGATTCAAAAATTTAAATTAAATAAATTAAACAACAACAAAAAAAAAGCCCTTACACTCGCCTCGTCACGCGTCTCTACCGTGAAACCCTAGCCGTGCAAAAGAATCGCGCACCCCAGTATGAAGCCGCCGCAACCAATCGATACTTCTCGTCGTCGACACGCACTCTGGCCACGATCAGAGGAGTGGAATGAAACGTGCTCCCCAGGCCGACCCCACCATGAGGCCATGGCAGCTAACTCTTGCCCACGCACGCCGCGTCGCCATCCCTTTCATTGGCCAATCGTGGCGAATCCAGACTCTATTTCGACGAACGAACCACACCCCTCGACCTGGTCGGCCTCCTCTCCCCAACGACACTTCCTGATCGACAAACTGTCGATGATCCGCCATTGGATCGTCAAAATCCAACATGAACGGCCAGAATTGATCCGCAAATCCTGGGAAAACGGTATACGGATTTGAAAAACAAATCACGCCTGAAGATTAAGCACTTCGAGGGCTTCAACATATATTTTTTTCAAATTTTTCTGAGGAGTTTGAAATTTTTGTTTTGGAATTTGATTTGTGTTTGGATCTAGAATTTGTTTGTCTTCCATTGAGGAGGAGATAGTTGAAATGTACGTACAAACAAATGAGAAATAGGAGTAGGCTAGAGTTTATAACTGGGTATTTATAGGTAGGGTTGAAATAGAATAGAAGGACATGGTTGAATATACACATTAATGACAAAGTGGTCCAAAAAGCCCATTCTGACTCCGGAACGAAATTGGGTCAACCCATATATCAAAATAGATGTTTTTAAATATATTAAACGTGATGGAACAAGTTTCAAGTCCAAAATTCATCATATGAAGAAGTTATGCTAAAATCAATTTATTTCAAATTGATTTCAATTGATTTCTATTTCATTGATTTCAAGGCGTTTCAAGCCCATACGATCAAACGACAAGTCCCATCGATACGAAACATGAAATCCTACAATAATTCACCGTTACGGATCCGAAGAAACTAGTTTCGTCGAAATCCGAGTTAGTGGCCAAAATGGCTATTTTTACATTAATTAATTAAATTAATAAATTACAAATTAAATCAAATATTTAATTTCAACTATACAATTAACAAATTCCATCTTTTTTAATTTTTTAAACTAATTTACCCAAATTTAAATGTCAAATTAGAGTTGATTAATTTATCAATTTCGGTATTTAATTTAGATTCCACTAAATTCAGAAATTATAAATTAAATTACCAATAATTCTATTTAATTGACTTTTCATTATGTTATTCACTACATTGCTATCAAATGGAAAAAAAATTAACATTGGATTCAGACTATTACATTAATATTCTTATATTTCATCTAAATCTCAATTAACGCAATAATTAAATTTCACTTAATTGTAATAAATCCAATTATTAATATAGTTAAAATCCAATAAATTGATAAATATTTATTCCCACTTTTATAATTCAGCAAATTTCCCAATTATGAATAACATTAACATTTTTTCTAAATATTACCTTAATTAATATTAATCTAATATTACATTAGACTTATGGTAACTGATTTTCAATTTAAATTAACAAGCAACAAGGACAGGTAACATACAGTAATCGTTACGCTAAATTCTAGTCACATTAATAAGCTTTTATTACTTACAAATAAAGGCTAACATTTATTTTCATAGTACTAATTTCATCTAATATTCCTTTTATTCGCTCATGCCATTTATAGTCAAGTATAACATATCTTCATTAATTGTCATTTCATTCAATCCATTAAGTATTAATCTTAATTAGCACTGGTTATATCTTCATGCATTCTTTTATTTCATCATTTATTACTTTACAAAATAAAATAACATTTAAACTCATCAATGGAATACCAAATTTCATTTTAAAACCAATTGATTTCCAAATCAAAGTTTATACATGTTTCAAACAACTATTATAATTACTCGCAGAACATTGGTTTTATTAAATGACCATTTATTATAATTTAATTTCCTTAGTTTAATCCAATGCTTACATTTTGTTTTCATATATTCAATTTGTAGCTAAGTATATGTCTACATTAATTTCATTGATTTGCATTTCGTTCAATTTATTAATAGTTACCTTAGTTAACATTGCGTAATATTAGATTATAATTTTACAATCTTAACAAATTCATAAATTGCCAATTGGTAAATATATACATTAATTACTATTAAATGTTCTCAATAAATATATCTAATTGGTTTCAAACTTTTTTTATTCATCAATTACCGTCTTATAAATAAATTTTCGTTTCTAATCAATTTACATTCACCTTTCCGTTATTATATTAATCATCATTAAAGTAACCTTTAATTACTTGTATGTTCATTCTTCCCAACATATTACACCCTATTACACTATTTCACACATTAATTCAATAATTACATTTGCTTTCTCATATTCCACTTATAACCAAGTCATACATTTAAATTATTTTATTTAATTTACCTTTTATATCCCATTATAAATTAATGCACACATTAATTAAGATTTTAAATCAAAATAATCATTTCATCCTGGTAACATTCTTTTATTACAATAAGAATATAATTAACATTTACGTTGTTTCACTTATTGGAATTACATCCAAGTTATTAACAATTAACTTACATTTATACTGTTGCATTCAAGTTATAAAAAAATTAACTTACCAATCTTATCCAAGTTATTATTTCCATTAATAATTCACTAAATTTTTATTTCCTTTAACATTAAATTACCAAAATATTCTTAAATTAAGAAATTTAATTACCGAATTTTACGGGTCTTTACACTCTCCCCCACTCAAAACTTTTCGTCCCCGAAAAGGAAAAAAGAAGGGAAAAGAAGAATTAAGAAACCAATATACCTTACTTAAAATATTAGATTTATACACAAATAAATTTACAAAGTTTAATAATTTAGATAAAATATCAATTTATAACTATTAAATCCCTTTATACTCAAATTCGTAAAGTTCGGGAAAACATTTTCAAATTTTTCTAAGTCCAAAATTTACGAAAAATTTCGGCATAGTCTCCTTTGTACGGAGAGGCTTGGGCAAAAATATAATATCAAATATAACAATATACAACGTATGTTTTCCCAAAATAATATATATCCCAATACGGGAAAATAATATAATAACGCTATAAAACCGTAATCCGAAAACGTACCTATTTGTCGGGCAAACAACGCTTAAATTATGAAACCAAAGGCAGTAACAATTGCTCTCATAACCTGTATTTCACTTATATAATCCAAAAGAGTTGATAACTATATAAAATGAAATATCTAAGGTTGTTCTCAACTTCTAACTGACAAGTCAATATAAAACAACGACAATCAATTGAAACCAACATACAATCATCATATAGAATCAACACACATCAATTATCTATTCATATCAAACAAACAAATAGTTGTTCGGGTTCAAAAATTTCAAATAGTACAGAATGGAATAATAAACTATTAAGTGCACCATTAACTCAATAGCCTTAGATGAAACAAAACAGATTATTCATACAACCAAACAATTTTAAAGTATCCTTGCCCAAACAACCATAAACCAAAACAAACAACAAATCAACCAATAGATCAAGTTCACTCTTATTAATTTCATTCATATAATAATTTATTTTTTTGATTTACATTTTATTTCTTATAGTTTCATTTACTTTTATTTATTTCTACCAAAATCTCATTTTCACTTATTCATATCATGAAATTTTCCTTTTTATTATATTACATTTATTTATTCACTTCTTAACTTCATTTATTTACAATTTTCATCATTCTGCTTATTTTCAAAATAAATGACTTCAGCACTTACTTAAGTTTATTATCATTTCTTTATAACCTTTCTATTATATTTAATTAGTGGCCTTTTAGTCATAACTTAAGTATATAATAATTATAACATTAAATTCTTATTTACAAAAGCAAATTCATTGAATACTTTTATTATTTCAAATTTTACTTGTAAGGTTTCCCATTATATTTTCTTTTTAAACATTTTAACTTTTAATATCTTTTGGTAAGTTATATATATGCTTTTAAGAATGTAATTGAAAATCACACAAGTCTATACTATTTCCTTTAATTAATTTAATGCTCGGTAATAATATCTTTTGTCTTATAGGTTACACATTTCAAATTTCCTTTAATTTCATTCATAACTTAGCATTTAATTTCTTATTTTAATTAAAGGTTCTAATTATAAATTAGTAACATTCAATTTCACTACAACAATTGAAATTATTAATTAACGAAAACTTAAGAACTAAATACCGGGTTTAATTTCAAATTATTTTAAAATAATAGATAAAGGTATACTTACAACTTATATATCCAATTATATTTAAAACAATTTAAATTTTATATTTGTTTATGAAAATAAATCTGCAGTAAAACTACTACAGTGGCCTTCCCCCTTCGATACTCGAAAATGAAGGTCGATGATGCGGCCGCCATCACCGAAATTATTTTCCAGCGACAGAGAGGGGAGTACAGAATTTATTTCTTTTCAAAATTTCTTTAAAACAATTCTTTCAATTTATATTGAAATATTTATATCAGAAAATACTTATAAACAATACTATTATTTTCCAAAATTATTCGAAAGAAATTTTCAAAAATCCCGGAACTCAAGTTTTAAGATTCCAATTTCATTTATCTTATTTTCAATCTTATTTCGACTATTATTTATAAATTTCACGACCTAACTAATATATTGCAACCAAATATAACCTTATTTATAAAATATATTTTATATATAAAGAAAATATAATAGGCAAAATTATTTCATTCACCTATATTCAAAACAAATATTATGTCGGTCTGTCCTATTAAGTGTCTAGAAATCCCTATTGATGTCATAACATCCCATGCACCAACTATAATTTATAAATACAAAACGGAACAAATTAACACAATATTAAAACCTTTTTATAACACTAACAAATATGCTCTCTCATATATATACACTCAGCGACTCATCATAAGGTATTACTACCCTATTAATAAAGAGTCAAACCCCCAAACCTAAGGTTTATTGCTAAACCAAAGCTCTAATACCAAATGTAACGTCCCGCCTTTTTGCACGATTAAAATCGACGATAAACCACACACGTCAAATTTAAACCATACAAAAGGACGGATTGTTATGAGGTAAATAAGAAAAAGTAGAGAAAGAAAAACAAAATAGAATCTTGCAGCGGAACGATAAAATATAATAATCAAATAACTGTTCATGAAGTTGTTTTACTAAAACATTTGGTTATATTTATACAATACATATCAGAGTACACATACCAGAGAATAATAATTAATGCAGCGGAATTGAATGGTGTAGTGGAATAATATAGTAGATAATAGTACTACAAATCTTTTTCTTCGTCCTCCAGAATAAAATCTTCAAATCCTGAAACGCTCGGACTGACCCTAGCGAATTGAAAGGACAAAAAACTCGAGTCAGAACTAAAAGATTTTATGTAAGTTAAATCAATAGGAAATAATATGAGTGAACGACATCGGAGATGTTTACGGGGTTTGACATCTCCTATCAGGTGTCTAACGTGAGTGTAGTAACTTAAGAGATGCTTGGCATTCACATCTCCTAAGGATCCATTAAACTATTTACTATGTAGTAATATTTCGCTATTATAATAATGTCTATTATAAAATAAACTTACTTTTAAATAGCATTAAGGGGTTACCCACATAGCCCTTACCACATAATAGTCCCAGTAGTCCATCCAGTATCAGCACATCTCCAGATCGAGAGACTACCCTAAATACTCCACGGGCTACGGGAGAAAATCAAACTCGTACAAGGCGCGCTAGGGTAGGTGACACTGCAAAACTAGGCAATTCTAGGGTAGATATACCAATTACGCATCCGGGCTGGTGGTAATGGGTAGCGCGCAGCAACCGCCCACCTCGAGCCACACGCCCAAAAAGAAAATCAAAAGTGGCCACCGAATCAATCCAAAAGTCAAAGTATAATATCGAAGGGATGTGTCCGATCAAAGGTGCTACCACATTGGCCCGAGAATCGCTCCCGTTTTAGCCACCTTATGCCAACGCACGGGAGTCGGGTCCACGTATTTATTTAATAGAACGTCGCCACCATCCTACTTTATACTGGAATCTCCACCGCGTACACGGTTGTCAAAGTGGTTTTCGGAGTTAGCAGAGAGTATGACAACTTCCGATCCCGGTCTCTTTAACAACCAAACGTTATTATAACACCGCGGTCTTATCAAAATAGTTTATACTTTTAAAACCAGAATATAATATCCATTTCAAATCCATATAAATACGATATCATTTCCACTTTTTAAAAACCAAATCAAATTTGATATCATTTTCAAATATATCCTTTTCTAAAAACTATAACATTTCAAAGTTATAATATTTCGAAACGAAAACTTGAAATATAGCCTTTCAAAACATAAAACTTTGAATTTCATAACTTTGAAACATACTCCACCACTTAAATGGTTTAAATATTTAATTGCGTTATATAGTAAAATAACTTCTTCACCTTCACAAATCAATTCCAATATGGATTGTAAATTCCCAAATAAACCAATATAATTTCCATATATTTCAAAGCTTTAATTTTTCCACAATTTCAAAACTTATTCTTTGATAATTTCATATATATCAATTTCAACTACTATTATTTAGATTTGAAATGTTTACTTAATAAATCAAATATCATTTTAGTAAAACCTTTAGGCTTCAAATAACTGGATATTCTTTCAATTACATTAACTTGATAATATTCATTTAAATCAATTTGATATTCATTTAAATCCTCTAAACAAAAATCAATTTATAAAATCATACCTTTTAAATCTTAATTTATTTAAATTTCAAATCTAATTTTTCGAGGATAATTATTAAATCTTAAATTCAAATAAAATTCACATTTATCTTCTAACCTTAATTTTATTTGAGCCATTATAAACTTTATATACAATAGAATTTAAATAGATACTTAACCATTTTATATAAAAGAAATTTAAACTTTACTATTTAGCTTATTTTATAATTCAAAACCAATTTATACATAGGTAAATAAATAATAAATAACATTTATATAACATCTAAAATCAATATCTGTATAGCCCATATATTTCTTTACAAAACCATAAAATCATTTCAAAAATAATTTTATATATATACTGTGGTGCCTGTATATAATTTTCTATCATGTGGTCAAGTGATACGGATATTTATCATTTCAATCCGTAATTTAAAATAAAAATTTGCGGTTATATATCATTTCAAACTGCAATCCCGAATCAAAATAAATGCATAACAACTTGCAGATTATGATGATATAAATAAAACACCCATTCATCTATCAACAGATCATACATCCATCACAATCATCATCCAAAACAATCAATCAATATCAATAGGTAATTGATAATATATATATAACAGGTATTTAACTGGCAGTTATATTCAATAATAAATTAAATAACGATTTAATTTGAATAAATGCAATAACTGTGATGATGATTAAAAATACATGGAAAAGTCATAAATAAATGCATAATCACAACAAAATTTAATTTAACAAACATAAGAAATTTTAGAAGTTGTAAGTGGGTTAAAACACTTACCTTTTGAATTTAAATTGATTTTAAATCCAATTTAAATCCAAAAATTGAACATTCTCCAAATTCGTCTAAACAAGCGTCAAAGTGTCCGGAATTCCAATACAAACCTAGCGGAGAAAACCGCGCGTGAAACAGATCACGTATGTGAAAGTTATATTAGTTAGAAGATTCAGAAATTCAAACTAAATAAATTAAAAAAACAACAAATGCCCTTACACTCGCCACGTCACGCGTCTCTACCGTGAAACCCTAGCCGTGCAAAAGAATCGCGCACCCCAGTTTGAAGTCGCTGCAACCAATCGATACTTCTTGTCATCGACACGCGCTCTGGCCACGATCAGAGGAGGGAATGAAACATGCTCCCCAGGCCGACCCCACCATGTGGTCGCGGCCGCCTAACTCTTGCCTACGCATTTCGCACCACCGTGCCTTTCACTGGCCAATCGTGGCGAATCCAGACTCTACTTCGATGAACAAACCACAGCCCACGACCTGCTCGACCTCCTCTCCCTAACGACACTTCCTGATCGACAAACCGTCGACGATCCGCCGTTGGATCGTCAAAATTCAACATGAACGGCCAGAATTGATCTGCAAATCCTAGGCATACGGTGTACCGATTTGAAAAACGAATCACACCAGAAGATTTCGCACTTCGAGAGCTTCAACATATATTTTTTTTCAAATTTTTCTGAGGAGTTTGAAATTTTTTTTGGATTTGAATTTGAATTGTGTTTGGATCTAGAATTTGGTTGTCTACCATGAGGAGGAGATAGTTGAAATGTACATACAGACAAATGAGAAATAGGAGTACGCTAGGGTTTATAACTGGGTATTTATAGGTAGGGTTGAAATAGAATAGAAGGACACGATTGAATATACACGCTAATGACAAAGTGGCCGAAAAAGCCCGTTTTGACTCCGGAACGAAATTGGGTTAACCCATATATCAAAATAGATGTTTTTAAATATTTTAAATGCAATGGAACAAGTTTCAAGTCCAAATTCCATCGTATAAAGAAGTTATGCTAAAATCAATTTATTTCAAATTGATTTCAATCGATTTCAATTTTAATGATTTCAAAGCGTTTCAAGCACATCGATCAAACGACAAGTCCGATCGATACGAAACTTGAAATCCTACAATAATTCACCGTTACGGATCCGATGAAACTAGTTTCGTCGAAATCCGAGTTAGTGGCCAAAATTACTATTTTTACATTAATTAATTAAATTAATAAATTACGAATTAAATCAAATATTCAATTTCAACTCTACAATTACCAAATACCATCATTTTTAAATTTCTAAATTAATTTACCAAAATTTAAATGTCAAACTAGAGTTGATTAATTTATCAATTTTAGTATTTAATTTAGATTCCACTAAATTCAGAAATTATAAATTAAATTACCAATAATTCCATTTAATTGAATTTTCATTATGTTATTTATTCATTGCTATCAAATGGAAAATTTTAACATTGGATTCAGACTGTTACATTAATATTCTTAAATTTCATCTAAATCTCAATTAACGCAATAATTAAATTTCACTTAATTGCAACAAATCGAATTATTAATATAGTTCAAATCCAATAAATTGATAAATATTTATTCCCACTTTTATAATTCAACAAATTTCCCAATTATGAATAACATTATCATTTTTTCTAAATATTACCTTAATTAATATTTACGTAATATTACATTAGACTTATGGTAACTGGTTTTCAATTTAAATTAACAAGCAACAAGAATAGGCAACATACAATAATCGTTACGCTAAATTCTAGTCACATTAATAAGCTTTTATTACTTACAAATAAATGTTACCATTTATTCTCATATTATTAATTTCATCTAATTTTCCATTTGTTCTCTTATGCCATTTATAGTCAAGTATAACATATCTTCATTAATTGCCATTTCATTCAATCCATTAAGTATTAATCTTAATTAGCACTGATTATATCTTCATGCATTCTTTTATTTCATCATTTATTACTTTACAAAATAAAATAGCATTTAAACTCATGTATTACCAAATTTCATTTTAAATCCAATTGATTTCCAAATCAAAGTTTATACATATTTCAAACAACTATTACAATTACTCCCAGAACATTGGTTTTATTAAATGACCATTTATTATAATTTAAATTTCCGTAATTTAATCCAATGCTTACATTTTGTTTTCATATATTCAATTTGTAGCTAAGTATACGTCTACATTAATTCCATTGATTTGCATTTCGTTCAATTTATTAATAGTTACCTTAGCTTTGTTACCTTAGTTAACATTACGTAATATTAGATTATAATTTTACAATCTTAACAAATTCATAAATTGTCAATTGCCAAATATATACATTAATTACTATTAAATGTTCTCAATAAATTTATCTCTTGGTTTCAAACTTTTTTTATTCATCAATTACTGCCTTATAAATAAACTTCCGTTTCTAATCAATTTACATTCACCTTTCCGTCATTATATTAATCATCATTAAAGTAACCTTTAATTACTTGTATGTTCATTCTTCCCAACTTATTACACCCTATTACACTATTTCACATATTAATTCAATAATTACATTTGCTTTCTCATATTCCACTTATAATCAAGTCATACATTTAAATTGTTTTATTTAATTTACCTTTTATATCCCATTATAAATTAATGCACACATTAATTAAGATTTTGAATGAAATTAATCATTTCATCCTGGTAACATTCTTTTATTACAATAAGAATATAATTAACATTTACATTGTTTTACTTATTGGAATTACATCCAAGTTATTAACAATTAACTTACATTTATGCTATTACATTCAAGTTGTAAAAAATTAACTTACCAATCTTGTCCAAGTTATTATTTCCATTAATAATTCACTAAATTTTTATTTCCTTCAAAATTAAGTTACCAAAATCTTCTTAAATTAAGAAATTTACTTACCGAATTTTATGGGTTGTTACACTTTCGAAACCATTGAGATACTCTAGGTAAGCTTTTCCTTTATAGGTTTTAACCTTGTCAAAACCTTGGTTATTATCTGGCTAGAACTTTATCTAAGAGTCGGAGATAGAGGTTTTGGTCCTGTAGAAAGCAAGGTTGCTTAAGTGTTAAAACTTGAATCTAGAATCAGGGGTTGGGGTTTCGATCTTGTTAAAAGCAATGGGTTTAAATGTTTTTAGTTTGGATCAAGAATCTTAAGTAGAAATAGCATAGGGCAAAGTTTGATCCTTTTCGAAAGCTAAACCTTTAGGCATCTCATGTTAATCAAATGTTATCATAGATTATGACTTCGTTTCGACCTAGTCAAAAGCGGAAGCTCGGGGAAAATTAGCTTGAAATATGTAATTGAAGTTATTTGAATCTGCTGGGTTTCAACTATGCCGACAGAGGCCTTTCGATGAAGGCAAAACCTGAGACACGAGAGTGAACTTGAAAAATGCTTTAATGAAATAATAAAGTAATCTAAATACTTTATCCCTCCCTTTCGTGTGCAAAAGACGACTTTATTCTTTGAAATCACCAAATCAATTTAGTAACTAGCGTTTACAACAATTTGGATTAAGGAAATACAAGTTTTATACGGGAATAATCAGATCCCGACGATCTGATCCCTTGGGTCTTATTTATAGATGTGGATCAGCCCTTTCAACCATGATGCTATCGACTTGGTCGAAAGGTGGCTGCCGAATAGATCATGTATGCTTCGCTTTTGTCGAAAGAAAGGGCCACATCTCTCTTCTTTGTGTTGCCTTGTAAGTGCTTCCGACTCTATTGATAGGCATTATTCAATGGTTGTGTTCTTGCTTCTGATTTGATGTGGAACCCTCGTGGATCACATTAGCTTCGACCGGTTTGAAAGGCTTATTATAGCTTTCGAAGGGGTTGTTCAGAACAATGCTTGCTTTCGCTTGGTTTAAATGAAGGCGAAATGTTTGGTTTCAAAAGGTTTGGCGCATATGCAAAGAGTTTTTCTTCATTGTCGTTGATAGGTGCTACTTTGAATTATTCGAAAGGTTTTTATGCACATGGACTCATCTAGTCGAAAGGTGGTTACTGAAGGCGAAAGGGTGCTTTCGACCCCTTTGTCTCCTTTGAAAGGTAAGAGCCTTCTTGGATCTTGATTATATAAACCTTTTGACACCTTTGATAGGTTTTAAAGCTTTGAGACTTAAGCGGTAGCATTCCTTCTACTCCTTCGATAGGTCTTGCTGGAGCTCTTCTCTCTTGTTCTTTGATTAAAATGGTTCCGACTTAGTCGAAATGTGTATTTTAGAAGTAACATTTGCCCCCCTCCATAAAGGGATGCACTTTACTTTCTAAATCAACATTGTCGAAAACTAGAACCTTTCGGCCTCTTGGCCTTCCCGTGTGAACCTGGGCCGTCCATTCAAATTTGATCTAGCGCTTGATGTCTCTTGGCCATTTCTCTTATAAAGTACGTTTTTTTCTTCTTCCCCTTTCACTTTTCTACAAACAAAAATTCATGTACGAGTAAAAGAATTCGAAAATTCTCAAATTTTCTTTTTCTTGAATCAAAGATTAATCAGATTCATTTGTAAGTTTGGGATTATTTGTGGTTTTATAATTTATCTTCTCTGTTTTTCATGTTTTAGTTGAACTTTGATTTTCCAGCTCTTAAAGTTGAGATTCGACTTTGAAACGTTTGAATTTTGATTTCTTAAGAGTGGATTTGATTTGATTTACTATGAATTGTTTAAGTTTATGATTTGATTTTCTTAGATAATTTCACGATTAAGTTACATGAATCGACGAGATTTACTCCTCATTTTAAACTTGATTTCAGTATTTATGGTTTCTGCTATTTTGAAAGAACTTAAATTCTCTTTTATAATTTTAAAATCGAAAGTTGCTAGTTCATGTTGAAATCCATCTTTTTAATGGGTTTATCCATTTGTTTTAAGAAATTTTGAAATCCTAGATTTGCAGTCGGGTTTGGGGGAAGACAGAAGCACTTGTTTTCTTCGATCAAAAGTTTCAAGTATACAAATGAAAAGTTGACGCCACAAAATGACTTTCTACCCCTTAGAAAGGGATTGAGGCGGCAACATTGGTTTTGCTTCCTTAGCCCCTTTTGAAGGGGTCAAAAGGTGTTGTAGCATAAATTTGATCAACCTTGTCGAAATGCTATGTAGTTAAGTAGAGTGTAGTCAACCCTCTCGGAAGCAAAATATTTCAACTTAGTCGAAACCTTTTGTGCCATTGTAATCCACTTTCTTTAGTATGCTTTCGAAACCACAATACCCCTTCGACCCTTTCGACACCTTTTGTGTCTAATGAGTCGAAGCCCCTAGAGTTATCTTTCCCCAGCATTGTCAAAACGTTCTAAGTGCACATGAGTTTAACTTAGGACCTTTCGACTCCGTGAATATATAAGGTTTCGTCGACATTCGTATTTCTCTTAGGAAACCTAATTCATAGGTTTGAACCGTGTCGATGGGTCTTGTTAGCTTGTTTAGATATTTTTGTAGTGTTTGTTTTGTTCAAAATTTTAAGTTAACTCTAACTGTTTCCTTTTAACAACATGGAGTCTGTGAAACTTTCCACATTGTTGACAAGTGCCACTATACATTCCTATCTTTTCTTTCAACCCTGTCAAAAGCTCAATGGTTGCTCATGTTATGATTTCGACACTTTCGAAAGGTTGTGGCCAATTGTTCACTTTCTTTCCTTTTGGACACCGTTGAAAGCTCCATGAGTACTCTTATTTAGGTTTTTGACATTGTCAAGAGGTATTTGCTAGGTGTTGATGTCCTTTACCTTTCGATTTTGTCGAAAGCCCAATATCATTGACTTTTTAACTTAATTTTTTTTTAAAAATATGAAGTTTCATGTTTGGTTTTTTTAAATTATTTAACTAGTCTTTTTTTAATCTTTGAAAGATTGCTACTTCATAAATAACTTGAAATTTTAACTGAAACGTTTTCACCTGGCAGCACCATGAGCTCTCTAAAGAAACTCAACGCCTTTTTAAAGCATTCCTTAATATCTTCAAAGGACGAGGTCGATGCCAACCTCAAAGACTTTGGAATTACTGGTGTGGAAGTTATTCTGCCTAGGGAAACAGATACCATAACCAACCCTCTCGGAGGGTTCTTCGTTTACACTACCCTCCATATATGGCATGGAGGATTTCTGCCTTTTCTTGAATTCTTGTCCAGATTTCTTTCTCACCTTGGGATTGCTCCAATCCAGCTATCCCTTAATGTCCACACCTATCTCTTATCTCTGAAACTTATGGCACTAGAGTTTGGACTTCCCTTCTTAAACGCTGAAGTTCTGAACTACTTGACACGACTAGTTAAACTCGGCACTCTCAATCATCAGATTTTTTGAGCCAACCCCCCAAAGAAGTTGGTATCGGATGGGATTAACAAGTTCGAAGACTAGGAAAACTAGTTATCCTTTGTTAGATGTTTCCCAAACATCAGTGGGACCTTTTCTACTCCTTGTAAGTTCAAATTTTCATTATTTTCCTTTTATCTTGCCACTTCTCTCATCTAATCTTCAACTTATATTAGGTTCGCCTATCAACGAACTTAACGAAGCTGACAGAAGAATAGTGAAATCTTTAATCGCTTCTTCTGTTAAGATAAAAAACCGATTAACGTTGCCGATCCCTTCGAACTTGAAGAAGTTTTCTCTTGTTCTCCCTGGTCAAGGGGTTTTGGTGCTTCCCCCTTTGATCCAACATGCATCAAAGGGAAAATGCTTCCTCTCCTTGGGAGATTCTGAACATTTTCTCATATGTCGCCCATTTTCTCAGACCACCCTGGTAAGTTATAAGCACACCATTTTTTTCAATCCCTATTACTTTCTGAATTATTTTGCTGAATTTTAATCTGTTTGGGTCCTTTGTAGTTGCTTCTTAGGTTACAATGCCTGTTAGTGGTGTTGCTTCTCTTCCTACATCTTTTGGTATGCTATCTATTATCCAATCCTTTTCCAAAACCAAAAAGGTCGTAAAAAGGAAGTCAATGGCACCGACTGAAGCGGAACCTCCCCAGACGATACCTAAAATTATTGATATAGAGGAGGAGGATCGTTCATCCTTTGATATGGCTCCAGTGAGCTTGGTTGTAGAAGCTACTAAAGCAAAGCCAGAACGTACTCCTTCTGCCATTGATCCTCTTTCTTGCATTTCTAACTCATCGGCAGCTCTTGCACAAATGCAATTGTCTTTGAAGATGACCCCACTCTAAAACACACTCCTTCTAACCCAACATCTTCTCCTTCTGTCAATTTCAAAGAGATATCCCGGTCTATCCGAAACCGGAGTCCTTCACCTCCGTTCACCTACCTTTTACTGTTTCTGATTTGGCGGGGCATTCCCGTTCATTGTTAGAGAAATAATTTTTGGTTAGTTTCAATTTAATTAACTTTGTCATTGCTGGTTTTCTCTAAATCTCTAACTTGCATTGCACTTTCTTCTTTTAGATTTCTAAAAGTTGGCTAACTCTATATGAATATGCATCCAAATCTTCCATTGAATCCTCTAAGTTCCAAGAGGAAATCTCTGCTCTAAAGAATCAAATGTCTTCCTTGTCTGCGGCAAAAGATGAAGTGATCTCCAAATTGAAACAATTAAAAGCTTTTCTTGCCTAGACGGAATCTAATCTCAGAGAAGAAAGAAGGGCTTGTCAACTCCATGTGAATGCAAACTTTGCTATGGATCTAATTTTGAAAGAATTTGACGAGGAGAAGGCCCATATAGTAGCGAAGAATTCTTCTTTGAAGGAGAAGTTAACGAAAAATATGGCTTCATTGAAACTTGATGTCAATACCATTTCAGATGCTAAGCAGCGAGTATCTTAGTTTCTTAATAACACTCTTGGGGAGATCATGCTGAATTCTCATGAAGAAGCCCTAATGCTCGCTTATATTGATAATTTCAAGAAGTTCCCTGACTTAAGCTTCCCCTCACTTGACTCTTCCCTTATTAACAGAGTAATAGGCAAAATCAATAAAATGAAGTAGGGGGTTGAAGCTACAACCTAGGAGGAAATTGACGCCTTTAGAATTCTTTCTTTCGACATCCCTTCATTCAAAATAGAATATGACTCTGAGCATGAGGTGAAAGAATGATGCTACCGGGGAAGAAGGCAACGATGATGATGGTGATAGCCATAATGATAATAATGATGATGACGATGATGATAACCTTGATGGCGGCCAAGGTTCAAGTGATGATCAAGGAGGCCCTTTTAGAACTTCTTAGAAGGATGATGATGATAATACTAGAGCTCCTTAAAAAGAGCCATCTCCCTAAAATGATATTCCATCTAAATCCACTAGGCCTTCCGCTCCTCAAGAAGAAAATCCTTTTCCCATTAATGTTGAAGAGATGAAAGGGAAAGAGCCGGCTTTCCAAATTTCTGTCTCGATATCACAGGTGTGGGATTCTCGGTTTAAATGTCTTTTACTTCAAAGATAATAATAGTGCAAATCATTTATGTTAGATATGGAAGAAATCTGTCCTCCCCTACAGTAAATTGTGCAGAATATAAAAGCAGTATAATAAAACGACACCAGAGATTTTTATATTGGTTCGGAGCTCCATCCTATGTCCAGTTCCAGACTCCTTCTGGAGTTTCACTAAAACAATAATCCTCACTTAACCTAGAGGAACAGGTCTATACAACACTTGAGCAATCGAACAAAGACCTGAGCATAGAACAAGATTTCGCCTCAGCAGCTGAAGAGGACTTCACACCCTGAGCAGCAGAATAGGACTTCAAAAAATACAAAATATTTTTTTGACTTTTTGTATTCTGGTAACATGGATAAGTCAGGTTTATAGTAAACCATTCCTATGATCTTCTCCTCGAGTATAAATATATATATTTAAATTATTTGAAGAACAGAAAGGTATAATATTGCTTTATTGCAGAATCAAGTCAGGGTATGTATTTATAGATGTTAAAAAGTAGCGACTATTGATGAAGAGTTTCGGTTGAAGTATTGCGTCCAAATCTTTTTGTAGAGATTCGTAACTCTTCACAAATAGGCGTGTCTTTTCAGAAAATAGCTGTTGTAGAAATTCAGTAACCTAAACCTCTGGGTCAGTCGACTGGATATTCAAACATATCTTTTAATATATATTTGTTTATTTGTGCATCTATGCATGTTGCATAGAAATTGTCAAGTCATTCGATTGACCTACTAGGTCAGTCGATTGACATGGTAATTTCTGTGTATTTTGCACAGTTTTCACGGTTTATATATATATTATATGATTCTAACAAGACTTTGAAAGTATATATACATATTTTATATGCTTGTATATGTATAAATCATTTGAAAATAAGAAGAATATATATATAAGCTAATATATACATAAATGAGCAGAGATCTTAACAATATCGACTTAAGACTCAAAATAAATTAAAAACTAATGTATCGATTTTGATGTATTGCCGTATATATTCTCTTTTTGTCGTAACAGTCGTCGAATCTGTATGTTCCAGTGATAGCTTCGTGTCATGAATCAAAACCAAGTCCAACAATAACTTCATACTTTTAAAAATAATTTCATGACTTATGTAAATCATATAAACTTTTTAAATATCACCTGACTTGTAATCCTTTTCTTCAATGTCACTTCTGATTGCTTTCTGATAGTTCATTCATCATTATTTTTTCTTGCTAAATCTTCCATTTCTCTTTGCTATGCTGATTTCCTTGAAAAGTATGAAGTAAATAATATTTCTAGTTGTTAGCTTGAAATTGACATACTATATCATTTACTTAGATTAACACATCATCTTGTTAATTGGATGATTAGTAGTTTATATTAAATATCTAAATCCCATCTTAAACCATGATGAGAGATAATCAAGAATTTATCTTCAACCATATTGTTGGAATATTTGAAATTTGCCGATAGGAGATCCCGTCCCATCGCAAGGACATAAATGTTGGATAGAGATTTTCAAGAGAGATATAATACTAGGCCTAAATTCAGAAATCATTATCTGAATATCTGTAGTAGAAATCCACCGACCCATTCTAGGGTATTGATGAAATTTGAAAACATAGAAATTCGAGAGCTAGATTTAGGAGTTAATGAAAATTTGTAGGAATGATCTTCTTGAGAATAAATACCTTGACCCAGATTCGAGCCTCTGTGATGGATAAATAGAAATCCATTATTGAAATTTTACACCCAAATTAGGGCTAAAATTAGTAATAGTCTCGATATTCAGATTCGAGTATACAAAGATAGCTAAGATCAATAAAGACCCCAAAACCCAAATTTTGGTATTAGTACATGAAGTTTGAAATGAATGTCCTAAAACCTTGATTCTGGAATTAATAGATGATATGCAGATATGAGGGACCTGAAATACATATTCGGGTATTAAAATATACTGTTTAGAAATGAAAGTCTTGAAACCCAGATTCGGGTATTATATGTTCTGTCATGCTCCTTTGATATATGAACCCTTAAGGTTTTGTATCGAAGTAATTTGATTTGTTGCCCCTTGAGCTCGGACATCTTAGTCCACAAAAGGATATTCCATTTCTCGGGCTTGAACATCTCAGTCTTCTTTTTAATGTACCTCTCCTCGGGCCTAGACGTCTTAGTCCATTGCTGAATGAGCCTACTCTTGGGCTTGGACGTCTTAGTCCATTATTTGATGAGCCTCTTCTTGGGTCGGGACATCTTTGTCCATTGTTGAATGAGCCTCCTCTTGGGTTTGGACGTCTTAGTCCATAATTTAATGGGCCACTTCTTGGGCCTGGACATCTTAGTCCATTGTTGTCTGGTGCCTTTTGTTAGCTCATCCTAGAAGTTGGAACCAAGGACTTACCCGACCTCCTTCTAGGAGGCGCCTTACCCTGGCCTTTGTGCAGCACGGATAGAGGCTTGTTCGATGCTTTACGTTGGACATCTTATGGCACGGATAAAGGCTTACTCCATCCTCCCTCCAGTAAGTGCCTTACCCTAGCCATAGCGTGGCGCGGATAAGGGCTTGTTCGGTGCTTTACGCTAGCCATCTTATGGCATAGATAAAGGCGTACTCCATCCTCCCTCTACGAGGTGCCTTGACCTTACTAGAGGGGCGGCCATGGGCATGTCAGGTGCTTTAACCTGGCCATCTTATAGCACGGGTAAAGGCTTACCCGCCCTCCTTCCAGAAGGTGCTTTGCGCTAGCCAACTCGACACGGGTAGAGGCTTTTCTACCATCTTAGGTAGTTTTCAAATATAAGGAGTATTTTACTCCCAACCATGCAAATCTTTCTTTGAAATGTTTCTCATATTATTTTTACAAACTCATGAATCTTTCCTTGTTGGAAGAAATTTATGATCATCCCCTTTAGGGCTCTATAATGATTGGTTTCATAGTCATTCATTATGTGGTAGTAATAGTAGGATCCTCCTAAATTCCTTTCATGTTTTGGTTTCTTTTTCTGTGATGGCCAATAGTTGGGCTCATCCTTAGTAAGCAAGTAGACATTCTCTATAGATGTGGTTAAGTTGCATTCTTTTGGAAGTCTAGACTTGAAGCTTGATTCTTGAAGATGGATCTTTGATTTTTTTATTTCTTGGCCTTATGTTTCCATGCTCTTCAATTTCTTTTCTTTTTGCCACCCTTTGTATTTCTTGTATAGGAAGTGTTCTTTTTGTAATAGGTTGTTGCCACTTATTTGCAAATGCATTGTAATCCGCCATTATTTCTTCCTCAAAGATTGTGCCTTTGGAATAGAGTTGGATGTTTCTTCTCATTTGATTGCATATATTATCACTTACATTTTTTGTCTTTCCCAATGCAAAAACAGGGGTGGGGCCAACATGAAAGGGGTTTAATCTCCATTTCTCATGATCATATGATTCCGCTCTTTTCTTATTTATAATCCTCAGGGCTTCTAGCCTTATTCTTTGTTCTTCATTTTGATTGAAATCCTTGATGAATTTTAAGTAGAACATTATCTCATATGGCTCAGAGGCTCCTTGTTTAGATCTTATGATTCTTCTAGCCATGATTTGACTAAAGTAGTTAAACTTAAGATTAGGTTAAGTGGGGTTAGAGACAAGTAGTGTTGGGTATTCAACCAAGTTGGAGGTCCAGGCCCTCCTTCTAATGCCAAAATGTTAACAAGAGGTCTTGCCAATGCCCCAAAGTTGAGTCGTGGAATGAGGTTTATCTCTTGAGTAGATGGAAAGAAGCGGGAAGGTTTTATCTTTCTAGAATTTCCTTTTGAGTTGATTGTTGATGTACAAAGTTGTTTAGACTGACCATTTGACTCGGTCAAAAGGGTTGGCATCCTTTGTAAACCTTTCGATTTTGTTGAGATGAATTGGTATTTCCTTCGAAAGCTTACCTTTTGAAATGGTTGAGATACTCTAGTTAAGATTTTCCTTTATTAGTTTTGACCTTTTCGAGACCTTGGTTATTATATGGCTAGGACTTTATCTAAGAGTCGGAGACAAAGGTTTCAATCCTGTAGAAAGCAAGGTTGCTTTGTTAAAACTTGAATATGGAATCAGAGGTTGGGGTTTCGACCTTGTCGAAAGAAATAGGTTTAAATTTTTCTGGTTTGGATCAGGAATCTCAGGTAGAAATAACTTAGAGCAAGGTTTTGTCCTTGTCGAAAGCTAAACCTTTAGGAACCTTGTGTTAATCCATGGTTGTAGTAGATTATGACTTAGTTTCAACCTAGTCGAAAGTGGAAACTCATTGAAAAGTAGCTTGAAATATGTAATTGAAGTTATTTGAATTTGATGTTATTCGACTATGTGGACAAAGGCCTTTCGATGTAGGCAAAACCTAAAACACAAGAGTGAACCTAACAAAAGCTTTAATGAAACAATAAAGTAATCTAAAATATTTAAGACTTCCCTTCTGTGAGAAAAAGATGACTTTATTCCTCGTAATCCCCAAACCAATTTAGTAATTAGGGTTTACAACAATTTTGATTAATGAAATACAAGTTTAGTATGGTAAGAATCGGATCCCTAAAACCTGACCCCTTGGGTCTTATTTATAGATGTGGGTCATTGCCTTTCGACCATGATGCTTTCAACTTGGTTGAAAGGTGGCTGCTGAAGTTCAGTTGTGTAGGACAGGATGCGCCAGTATATTAATTGGCGGCGACCAATAACTCATGTATGCTTCACCTTTGTCGAAAGGAAGGGCTACGCCTCTCTTCTTTATGTTTCCTTGTAAGTGCTTCTGACTGTGTCGATAGGCATTACATAATGGTTTCGATGATGTTTGTTACGTTTGAGTTCTTGCTTCTGATTTGATGTGGTACCCTCCTAGATCACATTGAGTTCGACCGGTTCGAAAGGCTTATTATAGCTTTCGAAGGGTTTGTTCAGAACAATGCTTGATTTTTCATGGTTTAAATGAAGGCAAAACCTTAGGTTTTGAAAGGTTTGGTGCATATGCAAAGTGTTGTTCATTATCTTCGATAGGCGCTGCTTTGACTCATTTGAAAGGTCTTCATGCATATGGATTCACCTTATTGAACAGTTGTTACTGAAGGCGGAAGGGTGATCCCTTTGTCTCCTTCAAAAGGTAAGAGCCTTTCTGGAGCTTGATTATTGAAACCTTATAACACCTTCGACAGGTCCTGAAGCTTTGAGACTTAGCGGTAACATCCCTTGAACTCCTTCAAAAGGTCTAGCTGGAGCCTCCTCTCTCTTTCTTTTCTTAAAATGGTTTCGATTTAGTCGAAATGTGTATTTTAGGAGTAACAGTCAGTAAAAACAATCCTATGTTTATAGATTATCCAAAAAGTGATATGAAAGTATTTTTCGATTAGCATTAGAGTTAAACAAATATAACAAAGAAATAAAAATGTTTGATTTTCAGTCAAAAATAATAGGTATCTTATGTGTCTATAAAAAAGAACATTAACGAGTACAAATATTCCCAAAATTATAAGTAAAAAAGCAAACTTATGATTGTAAACGATGGACCTAAGTTAAAATGATGTTAAATTGGTTATTTAACACTCTACATTGGATTTGAAAACAACATCTTTATAATCAGTATATAAGGATATTGGGATTGTCCCAAATGATACCAGATAAGATATTATAATTGTTTAATATGGAGCATGTAAGAAGTGCTCCTTATGCATTGGTAATAGGAGTCATAATACTTGTTATATTGTTTACAATATCACACTTTGCTTATATATTTGATATATAGAGCTAGTATTCAAATTAAAATTACTATAAGAAAATTGAGAATGCTTTCGAGTAATTACAAAATACTCGAGAATTGTTTATAAAAACAAAGAACTCCTTACGAAGGAGTTCACAGAATCAAACTTCATAAGTAATATCGAGTAAAGTGTGTCAATCTTAAGTTCTTGTTCAATCATAAGTTAAGAACTTTAAGTAGTAAATTTTCCAAACAATAAATAGTGGTTAACTCAACCAACGGTTGAGTGCATCACTCTCAAGTGAGTTATATTAGCAAACAATAAACAGAAACTGTATCAAATCATTGTTATTATGTAATAATGTCATGAGATTCTCAACGTATGGAATGACTCACTTGTAACTAACTTTGTTAGTTAATATAACTTAGGTCAAATAGATAATCTTGAAGTGACGATGTTGCACGGTTCCCTTGATATGAGAATAATGTGGAACTTCAATGTGGACACCCTACTTTGCTTATAGTTAAATCCTAGCTTGATGTCCACCAAATGGCTATTGTTGGGTCTTAATTGAAGCATTGGAAGCGAAACACTATTCAATGTGATAAAATTTGGTCGAAGAGAATTGGTGTAAAAGATCATTGATGCTAGATATTGCTTATAATAAGTAAAAATGGATTTTATTGAAAGATGTATAAGTGATAAATTCATCCAGAATGTCACACTACCAGCAAAGGGGTCGTGTGAACATTAATATTCAAATTGTTCAATGTCAATCGCTAATTGAATTTTCGCCTTTGAGTCACACAACCAAATGATAATACTCTAAATAAACCATATGATTTAATTAATTTATAATCTTGTTAATTAACTTAACTATTTAATATGCATTAAAAAAATATTTATCAAACTTTGCTTTATTTTTTTAAATAACATTAGCATTTATAAAAGTTATAATCGCACATATCGATATACAATGTCGACATATTATTTAAACTGGATTTATTTAGAATAAATATTAGTCGGGTTTTTAAATAAGTTAAATCAATTAGTATTTATGAAATATAAAATTTTATTTGATTTGATTGAATACCATTGGTATTTAATAAAGTGCGTATATAAAAGACTCATATTGATATATAATATCGATAAAACGTTAAATTGGATTTAAATAAATTAGATGCCAAGTGACTTTGGAAAAAATTGAGCACCATTTGACATATTATGGCTGACCATAGACAACAAAAAAGGTAGAGTATTTGATGAGATTTAATTGAGAACTAAATAGAGATAGTTTTAAAGGAGAGAATTGAATGGTTTCAATGTTTCCTTTAGAACATATTCTCTTTCATTCGTTTCAGAATGCACTTCAAACAAATAGGTATGATCAATTTGCTTTTAAACTAAAACTAAAAAAATCTTCCATAAAAAATAAAATAAAATAATGATTTTACATTAAACATTTTGAATGGATCCAAAATCCATTTAGGCTTCAAAGAATTAACGAAGATGAGAATGGAATTTTTTTGGAATTCTCCAATTTAACCGGCTTCCAACTGGCATGGTTCTATCAACGAATACCAACCCTTTATTTTCTTCTTATTCGGCTTTCTATAATTAATACATAACCTCAATGACCAGTTCAATTTTTTAGCGAGTACCGCTGTAGCTTCCCAAGACAAACTGCTTGGTCTAATAAAATTCACTCCTACCAAATCCACCCGTTGCACCTTTAACTCTTTTATTTCGGTACGCATCATTCTTCTAGATTGTCTACTTGCACGTTAAGCTCATGGTACGAGATCTACTCAAAAGTTAATTGCTCATTTTGGTGGTAGTCCCGTAACTGGCTCAAAGTCATCAGCATATTCTCTTACTACAATAACTCGATTATTGTTATCATCTGCACCCTCCATAGCACATAATAATTTACATACATCAAATCTTGATTATTATAATGTGTATAAAATTAAATTATTGCCATTAGGGTTTCTTCGGGATATTTTTCTTTCTTGGAAAAATATCCTAACATCATATAGTCTTAATCAATCCATACTAAAATTATCCCAAAACCCATAAAATCAGAAACATGCATGTTGTAGGTAAAAATATGACTCAATAATCTAATTCTTTATGGTCACATCTCATTCTAAGAGTTGCAAATTTTGTAAAATAACGTGATTAAAGTATTTGCAACCCTCAAAGCGGTTATATGGTGTGTCGGGTCAAGGTTCAATCTATCTACCAAACCTTTATATATAAATATAATGTGATGCTCATGTATTAAACAACGGTTTAATAGTTATGCTATGTATCGGAATCGTACCTCCCAATACAAACTTTCCTTGGTACTCGGTTGTTGGTCTAGAAGCTGTAGGTTCTAAGGTTTAAACTTTCCTATTTAGTTTTAACCATTTCAGGACATTCTCTCTTGAAATGCCCCATCTTATTGCAATTATAGCGTCTAAACTCCTTTCTCATCAACAACCTTCCTTTTGTCATTAAAGTAATGCTCATTAGCAAAGTACCCCTTCTTATCACATTTCCAAAAAGTCACCATGGATTTTCCTTACTTTTGAACACCGCCTTTTTGGGCTCCCTTCTTATTAAAGAACTTCTTATTCTTGATCTAGAAACCCATAGTCTCAGTAGACTTATTCTTTCCAAGCAATGAAAATAAATCTCCATTCCTTATAACAATATCTACCGCAACATTATATGGATCTCTAGTCCCTAATAATCTCAATTCTAGAATAATTCACCAAACTTGGTTGCATATTCTAGAACAGTCATATCGCCTTGCTCCAACTCTGAAAACTTCCTTAAAAACTGGATTTTTCTATTTTGGATAGGAACTTCTCCTCGAACCTTTTCATGAAGTCGGCACATGTATGATAATCTTCTAGTATACCCATGTTTACATTATTCCACCAATATATAACAGCTCCTTGCAACTACCTAGAAGCCAAACTTCTCTTCAGTTATTCATCCAAACCCAGATAAGCAAAATCCTTTTGTAATAAAGAAGCCAATCCTCCATCTCGATGACATTCTACATCCCCATAAATGGCTTTCCTCCTAGACTGGTATAGTCTCTAGTTAATGAGGCATAATTATTGCGAGTAACCACTTCCTGCGTAGTAGCTACTGCATTACTATTGTTCCTTCAGTCAATCCAATCATTGCTTCTGCTTGCGTCATAATAACAAAGAACTAATGCATTGCCCCTTATATCAACTGGTCGATAAGCATTTCTAGAATTGGGTCGAAAGTTTCCATTACTTGTGGTGCTTCCCCCTTCCCAAGTTAAGTGTTCCACTTTTGGTTTCCATATCAACCCTTCTCGTAATTTATATACGAGTCTTTATAAGATTTAGAAGTATAGACAAATGACAAAGAGGAGTAGATAAATGTATATGTATGCGTGTATCAAATAACAAGTATGTTACTATAACGGCATCCATTCTCTAATTTGTTCTTTCTATTTTATTTGGGTTATGTTTTCAAAAGTCTTATTATTTTTAAGTACACCATGCCATGATACAAAGTTGTAACATCCCATATATTAAGATGTTCATGATGAAGAAAAATAATGACGAGCGTCACTAATATAATTCTTGGATGTATAACCGTAAAATTTTAGCCTTAAGATTAGTGTATCATTCAATATTTGAATCAATCGACATCTCGATGGATTTGGACTTCAACATGATGAAGAGATGAATTAAAAAGTTTAGGAGATGTCAAGATTAAAGAATGAAGGGAAATAAAGAAATCTGGCATATTGCAAAATCAAAACTGAGTGGTACCAAATGGTCAAAAAGTATTGGTACTGATCTGCCCAAAGCCAAAGGGGACTCCCTCTTGGCTATGGATGGTTCCAGACTCATGTTCGAAGAGAAAGAAAAGTTTTGAAAAAGCAAAACTATTTCGCACTAAGTGGTCCATAATGAGAAATTTTATCAACGAAGATCCAAAGCTTAAAGACTTTACCAAACATCAAAAAAGAATGAAGAAGTGAACAAGTAAAACTATTCAACACCAAACAAAACCATTTGATACAGATTCATTCGATTATTTAAAATTGTTTATTTTGACATATTCTTTATTTCTAAAATCTCAGATCTAGATATTTACTTATTCAAACTCCTTCTATCTTTGGTGGAGGGATTTTCCTATAAAATGACATCTTTCACTTAAAAGAGGGACTTTTGATCCTTTTTTGGACTTTGCACTAAATTGCTACCTTTTCTAGAATCAACTTTATTCTAGATTGAAAATCATTATAAAATCAGTTGTAACAGGAAATAAAATCCAAAATATAATTCTTGGTCGATGAAGCCTTAAGATTCAAGCCAAATCACTTTAAAAATATCGTGTCTTCTCTTTCTATTTTCAAATTTTAATCTATAATCATATTTTTATTTGAAGTTGGATTATTTTCTCGTTTACTATGCAAACATTTTTTGTTCATCACTATGAACATAATTTATCAGCATAGACCTACTTTTTATTTTGGATTTGGAAGAAACTACAAGTCAGATCTAAAACATTATAGCTTTAAAGATGGAGGAAACAACCAATTTCAAAATTGATTGGCATCGATCGTCAAAACTGATCGATACTAGTCATTTGGTTGAGAGGCTACGTCATTCTAATAGAAAAATAGATTTACAACTTTTTATATGTAAGGTGGGAAAGCTATTGGCCCTCAGGACGGTGATGTTGAAACTAATACCAGTGAGCCAGCTATGAGGGGACGAAGTCCAACGAGGCTTCAACATAGGCCTGAACAAATGGTCTCTCCATACATGGAGAGACCTGGACATCATTAAACAAATCAAAACCATTTTCCAGGTCAAACACTAGAAGACATTCATGATGATCACCGTTTAGTAGGTCATGACAGCGAAGAGTACGTTGCCAAATGATAAAGAGGCTATTGTAGTAGACTCAACAATGATAAGATGACAAATGAGGTTCATCAACGAGTCGTACCACATTCACTGAAGATATTTTTGAGGCCTAGTATCCAAAGAAGTTTCTAATGCCAACCATGTCGAGATATAATGGAATAATTGATCCTAAGCTATTGTTGTAGTGTGCACGACACATGGATAGTGTCCGTGCAACGAATATTGTAATATGTAGAAGTTTCCCATCTTTCTTAAGCGATTAGCAATATTATTTTGTCGGCTTGATCTTATATCCATATCGTCATATGATCAATAGGAATTTTGATTTAGGGTATAGTTTTAAGTACATGAAGTTCAATCAAAGTATACTATATCATTTTTGAATTTGCAACAAAGGTACGGAGAGACCTTGAAGAAAATTTTGAAGAGATTTAATGCTGCTACAACAGAAGTGAGTAGCCCTAAAGATGAAATCATTTTTATGGAACTTATGAATGGAGTTCGCCTATAGATTGAATTTGATAAATCGCTTCAAGGGAAGCAGCCAGCTACTTTAAAAGAGTTTTACAAGAAAACATACAGTATCTATGCTTGGGAAAAGCAGATCTAGAGGTAGGAATGATAACTAGTAGTCTGGATAGAATGAGCAGAGTAATATAGTTGTAAAGAAAGGTAGCGATAAAGCTATAAATGTTGTGGTAAATGTTGGGAACAACAAGCGAAAGAACTCATGTAACACTGGCGGTAAGAAGCAAGATGGAAAGAAATATCTGAGGTTCCTTTGTGATGGAAGATGTAAGGAATTAATGGAGTATGTTTAGAACTTTTACCGTGCTATGCCTGGTATAGAGAAGTACAAAAGGTCACTCCAAGAGAGGCTATTAATAAGGAGAACCATTTTAGTAAGTATTGCGCTTCTATAAGACATGTGCGCACAATACTAACGAGTGCAGACATCTTTGTGATGTGATAGAGGATTTGATCTGGAAGAAAAAATTACAACAGTATGTTAGAAACCTATAGGAGGAAGGAAAAATAATAATCGACCCCAAAGACGACCTACATAAGTGAATTAAGTTGGGCCAAATAGAGAGAGGCCGAGATAACCGAGTATAACAATAATTATTAATGCGATATCTAGACATATGCATCCTACAAAATGGAGTTAGAACGGGATGGAGCTCTATAGTAGCTCCTTGAGTCATGAACCTTAGGAGATTTGTTACATCATAGAAGAGTGTTCCCAAATAAAGCAACAAAGGAAGATTAATGATGACATAATCTCCTAAAACTGTGATGTAGATAGGATCAAAGCACTAATAGTTGACCTGATGGTGATTAATGGTAGAACCAATTATTGTGCATCAAGTCCTTATTGAAAATGGAGTATTGGCGACTATCCTTTTTAAATAGACTTTTGTTAAGATGCAACCTGATGAGGGATTACTGATAAGGCCAAAGATCCTCTTGGTTGCATCACATTGTTTATGCAAGTAGGAGATGAAACCAAAGGGCGATCTGATTATAGAGCTTTGTTGTGGTTAATTCTCATCCTAAAATGCTTTCTTTAATAGACACTTGCTTATTTTTGAGTTACGCTCTCTATGGTCCTTGACGATGAATTTTTTGATGAATAACAAAGCGAAGGAAATTCATTGGGAGTAGAGCATAGGTCGAGAGTGCTTCTTCATTGAGCTCAAAGAGGTGAAACATTGCAATAAAGGGAAGAATACGCTTCCAACACTGTGCATCAAAACTACCAACAAGTAGCAATTAATGCCTAAGGCTCTGCTCGGGTCCTACATAAAATAATGTAAATCTATAAACCAAAGAAGGAGTTAGATGAGGTGAGGGCAGAGCTAACAGAGCTAATGATTGAGGTCTCGATAGTCAATGATGACCCCACAAAAGTCATCATAGTTGGATCACAACTTAGCAAGATGATGAGAAAGGAGTGGGTTAGATTTCTCTAGGCAAACAAGGACATATTTTCTTGGACACAATCCAATATGTGTTGAATTTTGGTAAAGATAGCGTGCCACACACTGAATGTGAACCTAACCATCCTCCAGTGGAGCTGAAAAGGCATAATATAGGACCAAACAGATCCTCTACAGTAAAAGAAGTGGATAAGATGAATTAAAATTACTTTATCCATGATGCATTATATCTAATGTGGGTCTCCAATACGGTAATGTTCAATAATTGAGTGGGAATCGGCAGGCATCCATTGATTATTCCAACTTTAATAATGTATGGCTGAAGTATTCCTTCCCTTTGCCATGGAATGGTCGGCTAGTTGATTGAGTGACCAGTCAAACATGAACTATTGTCTTTTATGGATGTGTATTCCAACTATAACCACATCGTGATATATGCCCCAAATCATAAGCACATGAGTTTCAAAGATTTCGAGATATATTGCTAAAGAGTCATGCCATTCGATTTGAAGAACATTGAAGCTCTTACCAGTGCTTGGTCAATTGATTGTTCAAAGAATAAATCAAAATAATAATGGATTCTATGTGGATGATATGCTTGTGAAGTTAAATCCACTGAAGGGTTCTTTTAGAGTTACATTAGGCAAGTTATTATCTGTCATTGTAAACTCAAGGGATATTGAAGCTAATCAAGGATAAATCGAAGCTTTGGGACTGGTTACTACACCAAAGTCAAAGAGGAAAATGCAGAGGTTGAACGATAAATTCATCGCATCGAGTTCATCTCAAAGGTGGCCGATAAATGCATATCATTCTTTGATGCCCTCAAGAAGTAAAAAAGGAAACTCTAATGGATGGACGAATGGGAAGCTACTTATAAAAATCGATCGGAAAAACTCAAGAAAACACAGATATTATCTAAGCCTTTGGAAGGAGAAGATCTCTACTTTTACTTAGTAGTATCAACTTTGGTGTGTGAGACATGCAAAATCCAAAGGCCTGTTTACTACGTCAGTAAACAGTTCATTGAGAAAAAAGGAACTATCTGAATCCATAGAAGTTGGCATATTATTTGTTGATTCATCAAGGAATTTGAGACCATACTTCTAGGCTCATCTGATGAAGGTGTTAACTGGTCAACCACTTGAATAGGCGCTACATTGTCCACAGGCTTTGGGAAGATCGATAAAGTGGAACATTGAGTTGAGAGACAAACAATAAAGCTGAGTATCAGGCATTGATTATGTGACTCAAGATAGCGACTAAGGGAATCAAGAAAATACATATCTTCAGTGAGTCTCAATTGGCAATTTTCCATATAAAGAAGTGATTTAAGGCTAAGGGTGTAAGACTTCCCCCATACCCATTGAAAGTATTGGACATATTAATCGATATTGAGCACTATATGATAATATACATCTCTAGAGAGGAGAATGTTAATGCCTGATCATCATCAAAACTGGCAAGTTCTAAAGATTCATAGCTATTTCGAGTTATGCCAGTAGAGTTTTAATGAATCTAAGCATTAACGAGATGGATGTCAATAGGATCTTAGAGATCGAAGAAGAAAAGAAGTTGTGGATGACTCTAATTAAAGATTACCTTCTAAAGGGACTCTCCCTAAAGGAGGAAATGAGTAACCGAAGCTCTTATATAGAGAACCTTAGTTCATTATGCAAGAAGGCTTACTATATAATAGAGGTTTCTATACTCCTTTGCTAAGGTGTGTCACCAAAGATGAATCTAGGAGGATCCTTTGCGGATGTGCAGGAAGGAAGCTGTGGTGATCACACTAGGAGGCAAACTTTGGCAAAGAAGATTCCTCACTATGGATATTTTTGTCTAACTGCTAACTGGGATGCAGCTAACTATTCTAGGAGATATGGTAATTGTTATAGATTGGAGAAGATTACAAGATCCACATCTAATGAGCTTACATAAATGGTTAGTACATGGTTATTTGTGCCGTGGGGAATATACATCATTAAGATGCTAACAATGTTAAGGGGCAGAGCGTAGTACATAATAGTGGTTATGGACTACTTCGTAAAATGGACTAAAGTAGAACATCTTACAATGATCGCTTCGGTAGAGTGATCAACTTTTTGTATATTTGGAGTTCCATAGAAGACAGTCCTTGATAATTAGACTTAATTTGAACATGTGGAGTTACGAGAATTTGGTGCTCAATATCGAATTAAGAAAGCTTTGTTCCATTAGCACATCAATGGGAAAATGGACAGGTAGAGGTGGTGAATAAGGTCAACTAGTCCATAATCAAGAACATATTAATGGGAGGTAAAGGCAACCTGGTGGATGAGTTACCATTAACATTGTAGGCTTATCAAACTACCCTAAAGTCCACAACTATTCATACTTCATTTGCTTTGGCCTATGGAACTATAGCACCGGGGAATTTTAACGATTTTAAATAACGTAATTACCTAAATTTTTCATGAAAACATATAACAAAAATTTGGCCATGAAAATTTGATATTTGGAATACATCTATTTAAATGTAGCAAGTGTCAGTTTTCATTGGAAAATATGAAAGTTTGTTTGGTTGTAGAATTTCAATTCAAATTTGAATCAGTTGAAATTTGATGGGAATTAAATATTTTCAAAATATGAATATATTTATAGAATAAAAATGCAAAACATTTTCTAAGTGAGAAGTCATATTTGGTTTTGTCAAATTTGGACTGCTCTAGCTCCGTTTATCTTATTTTCGATGTTTTAGCTACAATTTGGTAGCAAAAATCGAGTTTTGATAGGTTGGTCGTATCGCTGATATCTGCGTACCATTTTGTTCGTCTCATCGCGTTGATCTCCGTAGTATATTTATTTGTGTCTTTTGCGTACGATACTTGGTGAAATCTGCAAAACGGTTAGCCGTATCGGTACACGTTTGAGCTTTTTGTTTTCCATGTGGCCTTTCATCTATCCATCGGTTGAAAACCAAATAGCCATTTGCTTTTATAATTCCTCGGAAGTCAACTGTTGGCTATTGCTATTCCTAATGCTTCAATTTATAATTTCTGGTTCATTTACATATCACTTACTTTTCCTCTTTCTCGTGTTCTTTGTCATGTTTAAAAAGAAAAAAAATCAAAGTTGATAAATATTTTTGAAACCTCTCGTGCTTGTTTTCATTACCACCCATCCCTCTTCCATACTCGACCTCAACTCCATGCATCTGACATCGACCCACTTGTGATAGACCCATCCCCTCTCCTCAGTCTGCCTTCCTACCACATCACTCTATCACCACCGCACTCCAGCTACCCTTCAGCTTTCCATGTGCCATGAAACACGACCAAACCCACACCATCACACCCGAACCTTCCTCAACCCACCGTAGAATACCACTCATAAACGGCCCTCCACATTCTCACTCCCTCACACACACCACAACAAGCAACCGCCTGCACCAATCCAGGACCCGCCACCCTCTCCTCCGCCTCACTGCCGTTCCACTAGACCCGCCACCGCCTTGTCCTTCCTCCACAACGCCATCCGCCTCAGCCCGTACGTACCCTACAGCAACCCACAACCTCTATTGTTTGCCGTCCCACTCCTCACCAAAGCGCCAAGCAGCCGCTAGAACACCCAACGCCACGGCCTGCAACGTCGCCCACTGCCCCACTCGACAGCCACCTCTTCACCTTATCCTCACAGACCCAGCAACCTTGCTTCACACAATACCCCTCTCCGCCTTGTCACTCTACCGCTAAATCACCATCGCAACTCAGCCCATCCTGCACCTGATATCTGAGCACCACCTTCCTCCCTCAACTATCCCAAATCTTAGCTCATCTATTCTTAAAAAACAAAAAAAAAGAAAGGAAATATATTATATAAATATATATTTGATTCATCAGTTCTAGTTTGTTGCTTTGCTTGTCGCTGTCCTGTATATAGTCGCAACAACTTTTGAGTGTCTATTTGGAGCGTGCATGTCCTCGTAGTCTCTTTCTTTGTCGTGTGTGTATCCGTGTCCGTGCTTATCATTCTTGTCGTTTTCTCTAGCCACAGAAGGTAAGCGATCACTCATGATCAACATTTATATGCTTAGTAAATTGATTTCAAATGAAATAACGATTGAAATATGTTGTTAAATTTGAATTTGTTAGTAATTTAATCGTTGAATATGATATGCTATTATTTTAAACTGTTTACTTATGTTAATTGACATACAACACTAATTGACATGTAAGTATATATTTTATTTAAATTGTTAATGAATATATATATATATGCTTATCATTGATATGTATGCTATTTTATGTTATTATATTATTGTTCACACTCTACAAGTTTCTTGTTAGTTTAGAAATTCCCTATAAGTTGAAATGATACATACTCGAATGATCTTATAGACTAGGAAAAATCATTATGGGTAGAAATGATAAATCCAAGAGATTTTATTGATTTTGAAATTTTGGGATTGCGTGTTGAAATGATATATCCCGGTAAATATTAAATTATTGCGGATTGAATTGATAAATATCCTTGTCACTCAACCATAGGTTAGAAAACTGTATACGTACATAGTTAGTCTATTTTTAATTGATTTCCAAAATTTTGAAAATATGTTTTTTGATAAATATTGATAGATTTTATTTTTACTATACGTAAAAATTTAGATTTTGAATTATATGATTGAAAATTTTAAATTTATAAGTTAAGTTTTGAAGATTTAAATTTTAAGATTTTACTTATAATTTTATAATTTTAAATATATAAAATAAGGTTTGATATAAAAATAAATTTAATAATAAGTTTTAGTTTAATAAAATTTAATATAATAAAATTTAATTTAATTAGTGTATATAATATGTTTAAGTATTTATTTAAAAATTATATCAATATTTTGTTGAACTGAACCATTAGCCTTTTTAATTGAAATTGTTGAACTGAGATTGATTTAAATTTGAATTTTGGAACTAAAGTTGGTCTGGATTGATTTGTGAAATTGGAAGAAACAATTCTAATTTGAAACTATTTTCGATATACTTTTAAATATATAAACTATTTTAATATATAAATTATTTTTAACGTATAAACTATTTTAATCTATGAACTATTTTAAATATAAACTATTTTTAGTGTATAACTATTCCAATATATAAACTACTTTCGATATTCAAACTTATTATGTTAGAACTTTTATGATTTAGATTTAATGGTTTTAAATGCGAAAACTCTGGTTTGGTGATTTAACCTATTTTGTGGTTATGATTTTGGAAATTAATATGATTTTGAAACTGATACTAATGCGATTTCGAAAATGATATGATTTTGAAGTGAATATGATATTTGATATGAAGTATGAACTGTTTGAAATAAAAATGACTACGGTGTGAAATAAGCGTTTGGTTGTTAAAGAGACCTCGATCGGATATTGTCATACTCTCTGCTAATAATGAAAACCACTTTAACAACTGTGTACGTGGTAGAGTAGAATGAAGTCGGATGGTTCAGGGAACGTCTATATAAGGTATGAACGTGGCACTGACCCACTCGAGTCAGCTTGATGTGGCTAAAAGAGGAGCCACACCAAGTCAAGTGAGGTCGCACCTCCGATCGAGCATGTCTCTTCAAAACCATTCTATTATTTTGTGATTTGATTGGGTGCACCTTTGATTATGGGAGTGTGTCTCAAGGTTTACGATAGTAGCTACTATGCGTTACCACCAATCCAAATCCACAAAATGATAACATCCTTCCATGGGCATTGCCTCGCGTGCCTTATTGCGCCCACTAGGAGTTTGGCCTGTGTCGTACCTATAGAGTGCTCCCTAACTATCTCACTGGTTTGGTGGAGTCTATAGTATTGAATAAACCACGACATTTATATAAAATGTGTTAAGGGGGATGTGGGTAATGCCTTAACTCTATTTTAATATTTTACTTTACTGTAGACATTATCTATGTAGTGTATTGTATGATGTATGTAGATAGTTTAACGGATCCTTAAAGAATGAGAATCTCAAATGTCCTTTAATTTATATTGCATTTCACTTGTACATTTCACTTAGTTGATTTACTTGCATAAGAATATTAATCCTGACTTAAATGTTTTGTGTTTCACTTTATGCTTGGGTCGGACTGAGTGTCACAACATTTGAGACTCATGTTTGGAGTTTGGAGCTTTGCTTGGAGATCTATCTTTTATCTTTTTAGCTTTTAGTTATTTCTAGTCGTGTATGCTCAGACTTTTCCTTGGCTTTTGTATTTGAGATTTCTATGTATTGGATTTCTATTGTATTTTACTTTAGACTCTTATGTTCTATAGTAGCTTCATTAACTACTATTTATCTATTTCCGCTACTTATTATTGTATTACTCTGTGTCTTTGATTCTATAATTTATTTATTTACTCTATAGGCTAAGTTTTGGCAAATATAAATTATCAATCTGTTATTTTAAGCAATTCAGGTCTGACATGTGTGGATTATTGTCGATTTGGATGGTTCAAAATAGTGTGTCATTGCATATGGAATCAAAGCTGTGCTTTAGGCAAAACATATGGAGTAAAAACTCATTAGAGATAGGGTAGTAATACCTTAAAATTAGTAAAATTAATTATAGAATCATCTTCGTTTGAGCTTTAAATTCTTTGTTCGGATCCTCTTTGATTTGGATTTCAATTGAATTTTCGATCTTTACCTTTGTTCAAGAATCCATTCTTGTCTTTCACTAATCGAGTTATTTTTGATACCAGAGCAATTTGAGCCATCTTGCAACCTCAATTGGCAACTTCACTTTATGTGTGACTAGTCCCATCGGCGATCCCGCCAACCTTAGTATGATTTGTAAAGGGGTGAAACTCCTTTACAACAGGCGTCGATTTGCCAAAGATTTCTATGTCCTTAGTTTTGATGCATTTGATATTGGGGATGATTGGTTAAAGCGTTATGATGTTTTTATTCCTTGCAAAGCCCAAACCGTTTCTCTAGTAGAAAACTAAGGTAATTCTCTTATGATCGGATGTTGAATGCCTCAGGATTATGTAGGCAGTTTTATCTTTTCGCTAAATGCTAAGCTTAATGATCTTGACTCCACTTTTATGTCCCACTATTTTTGGATGTCTTTGGTGAAGTCACTTCTCTACCTCCAAAGCGAGAAATGAATTCCACATCGATCTTATTCCTAGAGCTCGATCTTGCTATCGGTTTTCACCAGCTTTGTGTAGCTGAGGAGAGCATTCCCAAGACCGCTTTCCGAATAGAGAATGGTTTCTATAAATGGTTAGTCATGGCCTTTGGATTAACCAATGCTCCAACCTTCTTTGTCGATCTCATGAATCATGTATTACGTGATGTTTTCAACAAGTTTTCCTGGTTTTCGTTAATGATATTATCGTGTTTTCTAAGTCAGAGAAGGCGCATGGGTCTCATTTGAGCTATGTTCTCCAATCTCATAGGAATCATTAGTTGAAAGCCAAATTTTCTGAGTTCCATTTCTTGAGGGATGAAGTCTGATTCCATGGGGACATTATTTTTGAAAATGGAGTCTCGATTGACCTGATTAAGGTCGTCCTGATTAATATAAGCCTATCCATCTTTCCTCTTTTGTATTTTAATTATCTCATCTTCCTTTGAAGCTATCTTCTTAGTTAATTCTCCTTTATTAGGTCCCTCTAAATTTGAATCTATCCTTATACTAAAATCCATTCTTGAATCGTCCTACGAGGGAGTGTATTTGTAATTCATATAAAAATGTTTTATATTGTGTCGTTTGAGTTTTTAATTTTGAATTTGGGGTTTCGATTAATTCGTCAAGCTAATGTTATTGATAGGAATTCCAAAACACTTGAATAGAGAAAATTGACACTATATTGTTTTCGAAATTGCTATATGAAATAAGTTTATGTATGATTATATTTTATATATATAAGTATAATTTTCTGGAATTAGATAGTAAAATGAATTGGTTTGTAACATTCCTGAATTTTGAATAATTTTAATTTGACAATTAATTTAATTTTTGGAATAAAATTGAGAATTAATGTGAATTTTTCCAAAATTTAATCAGATATTTGTATATAATTTTTTTTAAATTGAATTGTGAGATTGGAAATTTAGAAAAATAAATATTTTGAATAATATATTAATTATAAATTTAATTGAGAATTTCCTAAACAAATAAAAATATATTTTTGTATATGTAAATAGATGTAAAGGAATGTGATATTTCAAGTCAAATAAGGTTTATATTGTAAATAGAAATTTTAATTTGGAAAATTAATATAGGATTTTGGTTTAATTGGGAATTTGAATTTCAAATACATATGTGTTGAAAGCAAATATTTGGAAAATATTTATAGATTGGGAATGAATAAAATATTTATATTTATAAAAGATATGTTTGTTATGTTTATAAATTTATTGAATCTTGGAATTGAATTTCAAAAATTTAAATCTTATAAGACATATTGGATTTGAAATTATTGTATTTTCAATTAATAAAGGTTTGTTTTCCAAATTCATTAAATAGGCATTTTGGTTTAAAAAGTAACATTGTGAACTTGATATAAATAAAATTTATAAAAGGGTATCTAAAGGATTAAATTCAAATATATACATATTATATACTTATTTATTTATAGTTTGATTTATTTTGAAATCCCATTCTTTAAAGTTATAAATATAGATATAATTATTAGATTTGATAAAAAGATTTAAAGCACATTTTCTTTTGAAATAAATAAAGGGTTTAAAATAAAAATTGCAAATTAAAATAAAACAAGGGTTTAAAACAAATTTATAAAAAGCATGTTTCATAAATTTAATTGAAGTACGGGTTTAAACACAAATTTTAAATAAATTTAAGAAAAGGATTTGGACATAAAAATACATATGTAGGACAAATGTAAAACAAGTAATAATATAGATGAACAAGTGTTAATTGAATGAACAAGTGGCAAAGTTGTTTTTTTCTTTTGAAAATTTAATTTTACAAAATATGAATTAAAGAAAATAATCTGATGTATCATTTTCAAAACTGAAAAACTTGAGAAATCAAATCCTGACTATTTCCAAACTCCTCATTTCTTTTTCTCTCATTTTCATCTTTTCTGTTCTTAACTGAAACTAAAAATCTGAAAGCAAAGTCAAAACAAATTACAAATCTGGAAAATCAAAACCTGCTTCCAAAGATCTTTAAGCAAAGCAAACTCAAAAGCAAATCAAAATCTGGAAGCTACAACTTGGAAACAGAAGATCAAAGCAAAAAAAATCAGAATCAAGCAAAGACAAAAAATACTGGAAAAGGAAAGGCATCAAACAAAACAAATATGAAGCAAGCAAATCAAAAGCAAGCTGCATGCAACAAATTTCAAATCTGCAAAATCAAATTAAAACAAGAAAAGAATTTTAGAAACGTCCTCTGCTTCCAAAAGAAAAGGTGAGCAAACCATATATTCCTGATTTTATCTTGATGATCCTGAAGTGTGATAATGAAATGTGTTTGAATGATGTGTATATTGGCCTGCATGTTTGTATATCTGAGTGCATTTGTCTGTACATAGGAAATAGGTTCTGTTCTAGTTCACAGGGTTTTGAAACAAGATAAAAAAATTCATATCTTTTTGAAAAATAAAATTTAGATCATGAATTATGAATAAAAATTATTTGTAATGCTACAATTAAAATTTAAAATTATTTCTAATCTTTAAAAATGAGAATTTCTTTGTCTGGAATAAGATTTGCAGTAAAACCCAAAATCATGTCGAAATTCAAGTATCACATCTTGTTGATTCATCCACATCAATTGTTCAACATAAAGAAACATTATTTTTAAAAGAAATTTCAGAATTTTTAGTTCGTTATTGGATGTAAAATTGCGAGATGAACGGGAAATGTTTCTCAGTCAATTTCCATTGATTGATACCAAATTGGAGCTTGAAATTTATGTCAAGGGAGGCTCGTAGTTCGAGGATGATAGGAAAAATACTCACTTAATCTATTAATAACCATGGTGGAGGCATGGTGAGATTATAGGGTTTAAGATGAAGTTTCTGGTTTGCACGGTTCTCGTGCTCGTATAGGGTCCGTAGTTGATCGAGCTTGATTAAATTCAGGTAGACGTTAGCTGGGAGGTTGTTGAAGGTGTGGTCGGAGTTGTTGATGCTCCGGTGGTCGGAGGCGTTTGGGCGAGGTTGTTTTAGGTTGGTTTTTGAACTACAGATTGGGTTTTAATGCTCGATTTCATTCTGTCATCATTTTCTTTAAGCTGGTAGGTCGGCTAGCTTTTGATGGTCATAGTTGACTTGTATGTGGCTTCGGCATGGGTCGGAGGTAGCCAGAACGTCGTGCACGCGTGGGTTGGGTGTATCGGTAGATTAGGGGAAGTAGAAGTCTCGTGTCCAAGCACGAAGGAACAGGAATTTGACTCGAAGCCGAACTCGGAGTAGGGTTTGGTGTTAAGTGAAATACTTAGAAAAAATTTTAAAATGTAAAATTCTCGGTCACTCGGGACAATTTGTGGAAATCTCGAAGGAGAGGTCGAGTACGATGAGGTGTAGCTCGGGGAACACTCGGGTGGGCCGAGAATTATTATGTTTTCTATTTTTGAAACTTTAGAGAATTTGTTAAATGAATTTCTGAAACAAATTTCTTTTTGTAAATAATGATTTATTTAGTAAGTAGAAAGTATAAATTAAAAGTTTTGAAATAAATGATTTTTTTTTTAACAATTAAGTTTTAAATTTATATTTGCAACGAGTTACTTTAAATAAAACGTCATGAGTAGTTTAAAAAAATAAAAAAAATCAAACGTTTCAAAATTTTAACTTAAAAGTGAATTGACGTATATCGTTAATGATATCAAGTAAGTAATGATTTGTAATTTAGATTAATTCATTAATAATTAAGAAAATCAATTAAAGGATAGTAGTTATAATTAAGATTTAATTAATAATTGAAGATTTAGAAATTAAAGTAATTAATGACTGAAGATTGATTTATCAAATATTAAGAGTTAATTACTTTAAAGAATAGTTAATTAATGAGGTTTATTAATTAAAGTAATTAATTAAGAAATAAATTAATTAATAAAAATAATTAAGTTTTGATTTAATAAAATTAAGGGTTAATTAATTTAGATGATCAATTAAGAATGATAAATATATAAAGGTGATTAAGAGATGATTATTGATTAAGGGTTAATTAATTGTTGTATTTAATTAAGAAAATTTATTAAAATTGTTTGAATTTAATCAATGATTAATTTACCAGGATAAAAAAATTATTCATAAGTAATTTCTCTGATTTAAATAATTCAGATAATTAATTTATCTCACTCATGGATGTTAGAATTCTATGGAGTGCTTTGAATTGGTTGATGTCCTTGATTTATGATAATGTGTGATATGAATTATTTTGTTTTATGAACTGTGATGTGATTAATTCTGCGTTGAAATTAATTATATGCGATGTAATTTATTATCTGCGATGAACTTATATTATTCATCCATGATCTGTAAATATAGATAAGCGTTATATGCTATGCCGCTTATCGATATTTCTGTATTTGAATCGGTAATGGTTGATGTTTTTGCACTATTGTGTGTAAAACCTCTGGACTACACTATACACACACAAATATGGATTGCACGTGGGAAATCGGTTAAGTCACAAATTTTTGAAAATAATTTTAAATTGAATTTTTAAATTCAAATGGTTTTGGAAATGAATTGAGTTTAAAGTAAAAAAAACTTTTGAAAAGGTGTTTTAAAAATGGAAGTTATTTTGAATAACTTAATAAAGATTTGAAATCTGAGTAATTTGATTTAAATTAGGATTCAATATCTGATATTGAATTCTATATTTGGTATTTATGAAGTAAAAAGGTTATACAAACTGTAAATGTGTTTTTAAACCATTTTAAAAGTATGGTTTTGAGAATCTGAATTTAACTCAAGTTTGTATTTAAAAGGACTTAACTCGTGCAAATTATAATCGGGTTTTCCGAAACGGAAAACAAGTGGTTTCAAATAATAATAGCTTTTATATAAGGAAAGAATTTTTCCAAATTATGATTTCAAATTTGAAATGGAATGATTTTGAAAGCTATATCTTTGTGAAAAGATAGTTGAACCGTAATTTGAAATTGAAGAAGATTTTTAAATGATTTATCTTCTATATACAAAAGATTGAAACTGGAATTGTTTTGAAAGCTATGAAATGAGTCTTTGATTTAAAGCCCGGATAAGTTAAATCCAATTTGAAAATGAATTGTTTTGAAAGGCTACAAATGAATCTTTGTCAAAGATTGGTGAATCTTGTTTTAAATTGAAAGGGGTCTTTAGGATAAATCTTTTGCTTAAAAGATTTAAATGTGAAAATTGTTTAAACCATTGAGGGTTTTTGAAATGAATCATTTTGTTTTAAAAGATTTATAAATGGTAATTTGTTTAACCATTTGAAAGAAAAGTTTTGGATAATAAGTTGTGACTTAACTGAAATTCCATTATCCATATGTTTTTATAGTATTGCGCTCATTATTCGGTTTAGCCGGGAGAGGACCTTTGTGTCATATAACCCATTCCGGATAATGATACGATGATATGGATAGCATTTGAAGACTGGTGGTGAAGACCGGATACTTTCGAAAACGAAAGGATAACCCGTTGAATGTCTCTGCGTCGACTGGTCCCCCGTATAGAGATTTGAGCACCCATTGTGATGGGAAGTCCGGACATGATTAGAAATTATCCGGATTTGCAAGGGCTTCTTCGGAAGTGCCTTCGGTTCTGTTCGAACCCGGAATAGACTTGTATGGATGTGTGTCTAACATTACACTTTGAGATGTAAAACCGGTTTCTATCAAATACATTTCTTTTTGGTGGCGGAGATTTATTCCCTTAGCTTAACACCCTTCTCTGAGACGTACGAGCTTAGATGTTATGTATTTGATGGTTACTAGTGATACATTCCCAATTTGGTAATGTGACATACGAAGTGCTGCTGATCATTTGTTGATCGAAGCATGGCTTTTGTGAAAAGCGTAGCTTTGTGGATGAGACTTCGTCGAGCCTCACAACCCGGTAATGGTCGAAACAGGAAAGATACAGCAAGGTTTAGGGGTAGCGCCCCTAGGGTATGACCATTCCTTCTGGAAAAGGGTAGTATCATGGTATGGAGCCCAGATACTTACTCATGTGGGCACTGTAGTATATTTATTACTATGTGATGATGTTGGTTTTGAGGATCCTCGGTTAAAGGTTCCAAAGGACCGGGGGTGGCATATCTTAGGTTTTATTCCCCGGGAAGGGGGTAGCCGGCCTTGTGTTAGCAGAGAACCGAGGGATGGTTCTCGGGGCGTCCCTCCAGTGGCGTACCCATGTGGCAATGGAAAGTTCCTTGGCCTGACCATTTGTTGGAAAATCCAAAGAAACAATAAGCGCCCTGTACGGTTTTAGTTGTATAGCCTGCTATTAACTTATGGTGGTCACCACTGTTTGGATGGTAGCTATAGTAGGCATAGTACGAAATGTCTATGCTGGCTAAGATTAATATTATACTTTCGAAATGTTTTCCACTATGCACTAATAATAATATAAAATGGTTTTCGCGTATCAAGCATGTTTGACTATCATAAGGAGAAATCTCCTCCAATTCTATGTTTGCATGGTGTGTGTGGCGGGAGGCCTTATGGTAGTTTCATTTTCTAAAAATCATTGCGGATTTCAAGTTTAATTCTTTTGTTTGTTTTAAAAGTTGAAACTGTTCTCTTTTGCTCATACCAGTCCCATGACTGACCAGGAGTTTATTGTTCCCTTCCTAAACTCTGGGTGCCTACTATTTTCCACACGGGCAGTCTAGAGTTGGTTTTTTAGATAGTAGATAGTAGATATCGATTTGGTAGTTATTAGCTCTCTCTTTGGTATTCCTTGGAGTATTTGGATTCATCGGACCGGACTTGCTTAGCTTGGTGAATCGCGATGGTGATTCGAGCTTTGGCTTGGAGCTTTGGATTCGGATGCAGTTGTGGATTCATTCTTGTCTAAAGATCACTTCGAGTTATCTCATCTATTGTTATCTTTTCCGTTGTAGCATTGTTATTTATATATTTGATGTTTTTTCATATTGTATCATTGTTGTATCGAATGTTGTATATCAATGGTATTCATTTCTTTTCTTCCCTTGTGTTGTTATACTTGATGTGTTATAAGCTCCGGTGAACCATATTCGACGTTTGGATCTGCGGCATTGGAATACGAGTTCGTATTCAGTGTCGATTTTCGAAGGTCGAGTCAGGGTCGTTTACATTTGGTATCAGAGCTGAAGGTTGAAACTTTAGCTCAGGAGTATAACATATTAAGTAACTCATTAGAGATAGGGTTAAGTAAACCCTAGAATGAGTATATCCCTAAGATATCCATTCGAATGCCTCAGTAAATTCTCTTACTATTCACTAATAGTAAGTATGAGTGCAAGAAGAGGACGAGATAGGTGACAGGGAAATAACAGTACAAATGGTCAATACTCTGCAATAGCGGAAACAACTTTCTCTATCAATCTCCTTTGATTCGTCTTTTCAATTCTTTGATTGATTCCTAGCAGCTCCAGGAAGAAGCGTTGATATATTTGAATGGGAAAAAACTCCAGATGGGTCAGAATTGTTTGTTTGGATGAATTGTTTGCTTTGGTTGCTAGGGTTGACAGGTATATTTTGGTTGTTTAAAATAATTTTTTTTGGATTGCATCCATATATCTGTTTATTCTGTTGGGTCTCGATATATTCTACGAGTGGTTAGTTATCCCTTCGAACTAACCAATACCCTTGTATATTCATAGATCTGATGACCCGAATATCTTGATTCGTTCTTGTATCCATTATTGATATTTTGATTTGAGAAGCCAAATGCAGAAAAGATACCCAGTTTGATTTGGAAACTGTCTCTCTGTCTTTGTGTATCCATGTTTCATAGTCTCCCTACTTTCAAATTTCTAGGACGAAATTTTCTTGGGGGGAATCTGTAACATTCTCGAATTTTGAATAAGTTTAATTTGATAATTAATTTTATTTTTGGAATAAAATTGAGAATAAATGTGAATTTTTCCAAATTTAATCAGATATTTGTATATAATTTTTTTAAAATTAAATTGTGAGATTGGAAATTCAGAAAAATAAATATTTTGAATAATATATTAATTATAAATTTAATTGAGAATTTCCTAAACAAATAAAAATGTACTTTTGTATATGTAAATAGATGTAAAGGAATGTGATATTTCAAAGTTAAATAGTTTTTATATTGTAAATAGAAATTTCAACTTGGAAAATTAATATAGGATTTTGGTTTAATTTGGAAATTGAATTTCAAATACATATGTGTTGAAAATAAATATTTGGAAAATAGTTACAGATTAGGAATGAATAAAATATTTATATTTACAAAAGATATGTTTGTTATATTTATAAATTTATTGAATCTTGGAATTGAAATTCAAAATTCAAAATCTTATAAGACATATTGGATTTGAAATCATTGTATTTTCAATTAATAAAGGTTTGTTTTCCAAATTCATTAAATAGGCATTTTGGTTTAAAAAGTAATATTGTGAAATTGATATAAATAAAATTTACAAAAGGGTATTTAAAGGATTAAATTCAAATATATACATATCATATTCTTATTTATTTATAGTTTGATTTATTTTAAAATCTCATTCTTTAAAGTTATAAATATAGATATAATTATTAGATTTGATAAAAAGATTTAAAGCACATTTTCTTTTGAAATAAATAAAGGGTTTAAAATAAAAATTGCAAATTAAAATAAAACAAGGGTTTATAACAAAATTTATAAAAAGCATGTTTCATAAATTTAATTGAAGTAGGGGTTTAAACACAAATTTTAAATAAATTTAAGAAAGGGATTTAGACATAAAAATACATTTATAGGACAAATGTAAAACAAGTAATAATATAGATGAACAAGTGTTAATTGAATGAACAAGTGGCAATGTTATTTTTTTTCTTTCGAAAATTTAATTTTATAAAATATGAATTAAAGAAAATAATCAGATGTATCATTTTCAAAACTGAAAAACTTGAGAAATCAGATCCTGGCTATTTCCAAACTCCTCATTTCTTTTTATCTCATTTTCATCTTTTCTGTTCTTAACTGAAACTAAAAATATGAAAGCAAAGTCAAAACAAATTACAAATCTGGAAAATCAAAACCTGCTTCCAAAGATCTTTAAGCAAAGCGAACGCAAAAGCAAATCAAAATCTAGAAGCTACTACCTGGAAACAGAAGATCAAAGCAAAAAAAATCAGAATCAAGCAAAGAAAAAAATACTAGAAAAAAAGGCATCAAACAAAACAAATATGAAGCAAGCAAATCAAAAGCAAGCTGCATGCAACGAATTTCAAATCTGTAAAATCAAATTAAAACTAGAAAAGCATTTCAGAAATGTGCTCTGCTTCCAAAAACAAAGGTGAGCAAACCATCTATTCCTGATTTTATCTTGATGATCCTGAAGTGTGATAATGAAATGTGTTTGAATGATGTGTATATTGGCCTGCATGTTTGTATATCAGAGTGCATTTGTCTGTACATAGGAAGTAGGTTCTGTTCTAGTTCACAGGGTTTTGAAACAAGATAAAAAAATTGATATCTTTTTGAAAAATAAAATTTAGATCATGAATTCTGAATAAAAATTGTTTGTAATGCTACAATTAAAATTTCAAAAATATTTCTAAGCTTTAAAAATGAGAATTTTTTTGTCTGGAATAAGATTCGCAGTAAAACCCAAAATCATGTTGAAATTCAAGTATCACATCTTGTTGATTCATCCACATCACTGTGTTCAACATAAAGAAACATGATTTTTAAAAGAAATTTCTGAATTTTTAGTTCGTTATTGGATGTAAAATTGCGAGATGAACGGGAAATGTTTCTCAATCAATTGCCATTGATTGAGACTAAATTGGAGCTTGAAATTTATGTCAGGGGAGGCTCGTAGTTCGAGGATGATAGAAAAAATACTGACTTAATTTATTAATCACCATGGTGGAGGCACGGTGAGATTATAGGGTTTAAGGTGAAGTTTCTGGTTAGCACAGTTTTCGTGCTCATGTGGGGTCCGTAGTTGATCGAGCTTGATGAAATTTAGGCAGACGTTAGCTGGGAGGTTGTTGAAGGTGTGGTCGGAGTTGTTGATGCTCCGGTGGTCGGAGGCGTTTGGGCGAGGTTGTTTTAGGTTGGGTTATGAACTACTGATTGGGTTTTAATGCTCGATTTCGTTCGGTCATCATTTTCTTCAAGCTGGGAGGTCGGCTAGCTTGTGATGGTCATAGTTGACTTGTAGGTGGCTTCGGCATGGGTCGAAGGTAGCCAGAACATCGTGCACCGTGCACACGTGGGTTGAGTGTATCAGTAAATTAGGGAGAAGAAGAATGGTAGAAGAAGAAGAAGTCTCGTGTCCAAGCACGAAGGAACAGGAATTTGACTCGAAGCCGAACTCGGAGTAGGGTTTGGTGTTAAGTGAAATACTTAGAAAAAATTTTAAAATGTAAAATTCTCGGTCACTCGGGACAATTTCTGGAAATCTCGAAGGAGAGCTCGAGTACGATGGGGTTTAGCTCGGGGAACACTCGGGTGGGCTGAGAATTCTTATGTTTTCTAGTTTTGAAACTTTAGTTAATTTGTTAAATGATTTTCTGAAACAAATTTCTTTTTTGTAAATAATGATTTATTTAGTAAGTATAAAGTATAAATTAAAAGTTTTGAAATAAATAATTTTTTTAACAATTAAGTTTTAAATTTATATTTGCAACGACTTACTTTAAATAAAACGTCATGAGTGGTTTAAAAAAATAAAAAAAATCAATCGTCTCAAAATTTTAACTTAAAAGTGAATTGATGTATATCGTTAATGATATCAAGTAAGTAATGATTTGTAATTAAGATTAATTCATTAATAATTAAGAAAATCAATTAAAGGATAGTTAGTTATAATTAAGATTTAATTAATTAATAACTGAAGATTTAGAAATTAAAGTAATTAACGACTGAAATTGATTTATCAAATATTAAGAGTTAATTACTTTAAAGAATAGTTAATTAATGAGGTTTATTAATTGAAGTAATTAATAAATAAATAAATAAATAAATAAAAATAATTAAGTTTTAATTTACTAAAATTAAGGGTTAATTAATTTAGATGGCCAATTAAGAATGATAAATATATGAAGGTGATTAAGAGATGATTATTGATTAAGGGTTAATTAATTGTTGTATTTAATTAAGAAAATTTATCAAAATGGTTTGAATTTAATCAATGATTAATTACCAGGATAAAAAAATTATTCATAAGTTATTTCTCTGATTTAAATAATTCAGATAATTAATTTATCTCACTCATGGATGTTAGAATTCTATGGAGTGCTTTGAATTGGTTGATGTCCTTGATTTGTGATAATGTGTGATATGAATTATTTTGTTTTATGAACTATGATGTGATTAATTCTGCGATGAAATTAATTATATGCGATGTAATTTATTATCTACGATGAACTTATGTTATTCATCCATGATCTGTAAATATAGATAAGAGTTATATACTATACCGCTTATCGATATTTCTGCATTTGAATCGGTAATGGTTGATGTTTTTGCACTATTGTGTGTAAAACCCCTGGACTACACTATACACACACAAATATGGATTGTACGTGGGAAATCGTTAAGTCACAGATTTTTGAAAGTAATTTTAAATTGAATTTTTAAATTCAAACGGTTTTGGAAATGAATTGAGTTTAAAGTAAAAAAAAACTTTTGAAAAGGTGTTTTAAAAATGGAAGTTATTTTGAATAACTTAATAAAGATTTGAAATCTGAGTAATTTAATTTAAATTGGGATTCAATATCTGATATTGAATTCTATATTTGGTATTTATGAAGTAAAAAGGTTATACAAACTATAAATGTGTTTTCAAAACAATTTTAAAAATATGGTTTTGAGAATTTGAATTTAACTCAAGTTTGTATTTAAAAGGACTTAACTCTTGCAAATTATAATCGGGTTTTCTGAAACGGAAAACAAGTGGTTTCAAATAATAATAGCTTTTATATAAGGAAATAATTTTTCTTAATTATGATTTCAAATTTGAAATGGAATGATTTTGAATGCTATATCTTTACGAAAAGATAATTGAATCCTAATTTGAAATTGAAGAAGATTTTTAAGCGATTTATCTTTTATATATAAAAGATTGAAACGGGAATTGTTTTGAAAGCTATGAAATGAGTCTTTGATTTAAAGACCGAATAAGTTAAATCCAATTTGAAATGGATTGAAAGGCTACAAATGAATCTTTGTCAAAGATTGGTGAATCTTGTTTAAAATTGAAATGGGTCTTTAGGATAAATCTTTTGTTTAAAAGATTTAAATGTGAAAATTGTTTAAACCATTGAGGGTTTTTGAAATGAATCTTTTTGTTTTAGAATATTTATAAATGGTAATTTGTTTAACGATTTAAAAGATAAGTTTTGGATAATAAGCAGTGACGTAACTGAAATCCCACTATCCATATGTTTTTAAAATATTGTGCTCATTATTCGGTTTAGCCGGGAGAGGACCTTTGTGTCATATAACCCATTCTGAATAATGATATGACGATATGGATAGCATTTGAAGACCGGTGGTGAAGACCGGATACTTTCAAAAACGAAAGGATAACCCGTCGAATGTATCTGCACCAACTGGTCCCCGGTATAGAGATTAGAGTACCCATTGTGATGGGAAGTCCAGATGTGATGAGGAATTATCCGGATTTGCAAGGGCTTCTTCGGAAGTGCCTGGAGTTCTGTTCGAACCCGGAACAGACTTGTATGGATGTGTGTCTAACATTACACTTTGAGATGTAAAACCGATTTTTATCAAATACATTTCTGTTTGGTGGCGGAGATTTATTCTCTTAGCTTAACACCCTTCTCTAAGACGTATGAGCTCAGAGGTTATGTAGTTGATGGTTACTAGTGATACATTCCCAATTTGGTAATGTGACATATGAAGTGCTGTTGATCATTTGTTGATAAAAGCATGCTTTTGTGAAAAGCGTAGCTTTGTGGATGAGACTTCGTCGAGCCTCACAACCCGGTAATGGTCGAAACAGGAAAGATGCAGCAAGGTTTCAGGGGTAGCGCCCCTAGGATATGACCATTCCTTCTGGAAAAGGGTAGTATCATGGTATGGAGCCTAGATACTTACTCATGTGGGCACTGTAGTATATTTATTACTATATGATGATGTTGGTTTTGAGGATCCTCGATTAAAGGTCCCAAAGGACCGGGGGTGGCATATCTTAGGTTTTATTCCCCGGGAAGGGGGTAGTCGGCCTTGTATTAGCAGAGAACCGAGGGATGGTTCTCAGGGCGTCCCTCTAGAGGCATACCCATGTGGCAATGGGAGGTTCCTTGGCCTGACCATTTGTTGAAAAATCCAAACAAACAATACGCGCCCAGTACGGTTTTAGTTGTATAACCTGCCATTCACTTATGGTGGTCACCACTGTTTGGATGGTAGCTATAGTAGGCATAGTACGAAATGTCTATGCTGGCCAAGATTAATATTATACTTTCAAAATGTTTTCCACTATGCACTAATAATAATATAAAATGGTTTTCGCGTATCAAGCATGTTTGACTATCATAAGGAGAAATCTCCTCCAATTCTATGTTTGCAAGATGTGTGTGGCGGGAGGCCTTATGGTAGTTTCATTTTCTAAAAATCATTGCGGATTTCAAGTTTAATTCTTTTGTTTGTTTTAAAAGTTGAAACTGTTTTCGTTTGCTCATACTAGTCCCATGACTGACCAGGAGTATATTGTTCCCTTCCTAAACTCTGGGTGCCCACTATTTTCCACAACGGGCAGTCTAGAGTTGGGTTTTTTAGATAGTAGATAGTAGATATCGATTTGGTAGCTATTAGCTCTCTCTTTGGTATTCCTTGGTGTATTTGGATTCATTTGACCGGACTTTCTTAGCTTGGTGAATCGCGATGGTGGTTCGAGCTTTGGCTTGGAGCTTTGGATTCGGATGCAGTTGTGGATTCATTCTTGTCTAAAGATCACTTGGAGTTATCTCATCTATTGTTATCTTTTTGTTGTAGCATTATTATTTGTATCTTTTATGTTGATTCATATTGTATCATTGTTTTATCGAATGTTGTATATCAATGATATTCATTTCTTTTCTTCCGCTGTGTTGTTATACTTGATGTGTTATAAGCTCCGGCGAACCAGATTCGACGTTTGGATCTGCGGCATTGGAATACGAGTGCTGTATTCGGTGCCGATTTTCGAAGGCCGAGTTAGGGTCGTTTACATGGTTGTTAGAAATGATTGTACTAGATTATCATTTATTGTTTTGTCAACATTTCTAAACTGTTAACTTTTTTTGTATTTTTAAACTTGATTTTTAAATCTAATTTGCAAATGAAATGAATTTAAATTAAGGATTTGAGAGTTTAATTTCCGTTGCTTTTCAAAACTTGGTTTTCAATTTTTCGAAAAAAAATATATTATTTGAAAGTATTTTCGAATGGAAATTGTTTCCAAAGAATTTTAAAAGAAGTGAGTCAGTACTCTCCTCTTATATCACTGGAAAATAATTTCGTTGATGACTACAACATCATCGACATTCATTTTTGGGATTCAAAGTTGGGAGACCACATGGTAGCTTTGCTACACCTTTTTTTGGAAAATGGATTTGATTTGATTTGCTTGAGTATAATTTTGTGTATAAAATATATATATGTATATATTTATTTTAAAATGGTTTGAAGTGAAACCTAAAATTTAACTCTTAAGTTTTATGTTAAGTGGTGGTTTTCAATTATTGAAATAAAGTTAATTTTTTGAATAATTAGAGTGTCTAAAATGAGAAACAGAATTGAAACAACTTTAACAAGTTGAACTAGGATAAAATTTATTTGTATAATACTCAATTGCATTCTAAAACACATATAACTTATACTGAATATTCAAACGTCAAAACGTTAATGTGGATATTTAATCGAAAGTTATACAAGAGAAAATTTAAGTAATAAAAATGTTCAAACTATATTAGCTTAACAGAAGTCTTGTAAATAAAAGGTAAATTTCTGTGGTTCTTAATTATATACTGAAACATTAATAAAACTTACCTGGAAAAAGTTTGAATGTAATGAGAACATTTAATTTAATAGTGTACAATATAAATGTAAGTAATAAGATGTCCGAAAATGAAATTTATATAGTTTTGAAGTAACTGTTGTGTCAGGTACTATGTATTTCAAATCTACCTTATCTTTTGTTTGCTTCTATTCTCCTAACTCGTACCTTTTCGTGGACGAAAAGTTTTGAGTGAAGGAGAGTGTAACGTCTTGGGAATTTTAACGATTCTAAACAACGTAATTAATTAAATTTTTCCTGAAAATATATTAAAAATTTGGCCATGAAAAATTGATATTTGGAATATGTCTATTTAAATGTAGCAAGTATCAGATTTTCATCGAAAAATATGAAAGTTTGTTTGGTTGTGAAATTTCAGTTAAATTTAAAACAGTTGAAATTTGATGGGAATTAAATATTTTCAAAATCTGAATAGTTTTATATAAGGAAAATGTAAAACATTTTTTGAGTTACACGTCGTATTTCATTTTGCCAAATTTAGACTGCTCTAACTCCGTTTATCTTATTTCGATGTTTTAGCAGTAGTTTGGTAGCGAAAATCAAATTAATAAGTTGTCGTATCGCTGATATCTGTATACTAGTCTGTTCGTTTCATTGCACTGATCTTCATAGTATATTCATTTGTGTATTTCGACGTCCGTTACGCGTCGAAATCTGCAAAACTGTTAGCCGTATCGGTGCCGGTTTGAGCCTTTCGGTTTCCATGTGGCCTTTCATCTATCCATCGGTTGAAAACCAAATAGCCATTTGATTTTCTAATTCCCCAAAATTCAACTGTTAGCTGTTGCTATTCCTATTGCTTCAATTTATAATTTCTGGTCATTTACATATCTCATTCTCCTCTGCTTTCTCATGTTCTCTGTCTATCTAAAAAGAAAAAATATAAGTCAAAGTTTATATATATTTTTGAAATCTCTACTGCTCATTTTCATTGCCGCCTATCCATCCTCCACACTCGACCTCAACTCCACGCATCCGACCCCGACTAGCCTATGGCAAACCCATCACATCACCTCAGTCTGCCTTCCCACCACATCACTCTATCACCACACTTCAGCTACCCTTCAGCATTCCACATGTCATGACACACGACCAACCCCACACCTTCACACTTGAACCTCCCTCAACCCACCACAGCACACCACTCAATAAATGGCCCTCCGCCTTCTCACTCTAACACACACACCACAGCGAGCAGCCTCCGGCACCAATCCCGGACCCACCACCCTCTCCTCCGCCTCACTGTCGTTCTAAAAGACCTTCCATCGCCTTGTCTTTCCTCCACAAATCCATCCGCCTCCAGCCTGTACGCACCCCATAGCAGCCTATATTCTCACCAGTTTTCCATTCCTCTTCTCACCCGAGTGCCGAGGAGCCGCTAGAACACCCCACGCCACAGCCTGCAATGCCACTCACTCCCCCACTCGACAACCACCTCTCTGCCTTATCTTCACACACCCAGTGGCCTTGCTTCACATAATATCCCTCTCTACCTGTCACTCCACCGTTGGCCCGCCATCGCAACTCAGCCCATCCTGCACCTGACAGTCGAGCATGGCCTTCCTTCCCTCTATTGCCACTAACTTTAATGTCATCTATTATTAAATAAGAAAATAAAGAAAAAATAGGAAATGTATATTATATATAAATATATAATTTTGATTCATCGATTCTAGTGCTTTGCATTGCTTTCCACTGTCATGTCTATAGTCGCAGCGGCTTTTGAGTGTCTGTTTGGAGCGTGCGTGTCCTCATAGCCACTTGCTTTGTCGTGTGTGTGTGTTTTCTCTGGCCACGAAAGGTGGGCGATCACTCACGATCAACATTTATATGCTTAGTAAATTGATTTTACATAAAATAACAATTGAAATATGTTGTTAAATTTGAATTTGTTATTAACTTAATCATTGAATATGATATGCTGTTATTTTAAATCGTTTACTTATGTTAATGGACATACGACACTAATTGACATGTTAGTATATATTTTATTTAAATTGTTAATGAATATATATGTGTTTCATTGATATGTATGCTATTTTATGTTATTATTTTATTGTTCTCACTCTGCAAGTTCCCTGCTTGTTTAGAAATTTCCTATGGGTTAAAATGATACATACCCGAACGATGTTATAGATTAGGGAAAATCATTATGGGCTGATATGATAAACCCAAGAGAGTTTATTGATTTTAAAATTTTAGGAATGTGGGTTGAAATGATATATACCCGTAAATATTAAATTATTGTAGATTAAAATGATAAATATCTGTATCACTTAACCATAGGTTATACAACTATATTTGGACATCATAAGTCTATTTTTAACTGATTTATAGAATTTTGAAAAAATGTATTTTGATAAATATTGATAGGTTTTATTTTAATATATGTAAAAATTTGGTTCTTTAAATTATATGTTTAGAAATTTGAAATTTAAAAGTTAAGTTTTGAAAATTTAAATTTTAAGATTTTACTTATAATTTTATTATTTTGAATATATAAAACAAGATTTGATGTAAAAATGAATTTAATAAAAAATTTAATTTAATAAAATTTAATATAATGAAATTTAATTAATTATTATATATACAATATGTTTAAGTATTTACTTAATAATTATATTAATATTTAAAAAATAGAGTTTGTAGTAATTTTAATAAATAAAGGTTGGAAATATAAATTGAAATTGATTTGAAATCTAATTTGTTTAAGAAATATATTTAATAAAAATTGATTTGAAACTTATTAATTTTGAGATTTTAAAGCGAAAATTTTGTTAACTTGATAACTAAATTTCGATTAAAGGCGACTAAATGAATATTTTCAGTTGTAAATAAAACTGATGTTGAATATTTAATATTGATTCAAATTTGTAATTTGAGATTTTATTTAAATGTTATTAAAATGATTAAGTGAATAATTTCAAACTTAAATAAAATTAAAGTTGAAATTTGAAATATAAATGAATTTATCAAATTGAGTTATTGTAAATTGTTTGAATATTTAAACTTTGAAACCTATTGAATTGGAAGTAGTCTAAAATTATTGTTCAGACTGGATTTGAAATTGATATAAACTAAAATGGTTTTAATAAGAATTTTAATTGAACCTTTAAACTTTTTAATTGAAATTTTTGAACTGAGATTGATTTAATTTTGAATTTTGGTAAAGTTGATTTGAATTGATTTGTGTAATTAGAAGAAACAATTCTAACTTGAAACTATTTTGATATAAACACTTTTAAACTATTGTAATATATAAACTATTTTTAATACATAAACTATTTTAATATATAAACTATTTTAAATATAAATTATTTTTAATGTATACTATTCCAATATATAAACTACTTTCAATATTCGAATTGTTTAAGTTGGAACTGTTATGATTTAGATTTAATGGATTTAAATGCAAACACTTTTATTTGATAGTTTAACCTATTTTGTGGTTATGATTCTGGAAATGAATATGACTTTGAAAGTGGTACGATTTTGAAGTGAATATGATATTTAGATATGAAGTATGAATTGTTTGAAATAAAAATGAACATGGTGTGAAATAAGCGTTTGGTTGTTAAAGAGACTGGGATCATGTATGTCATATTCTCTGCCAATACTGAAAACCACTTTAACAACTGTGTACATGGTGGAGAATCCATAACAAAGTAGGAACAAACATCTATATAAGGTATGAATGCAACCCTGACCCTCTTGGGTCAGCTTGATGTGACTAAAACAGGAGCCACGCCGAGCCAAGTTAGGTCGCACCCCTAATCGAGCATGCTTCTTCGAAATCATTTTTTTACTTTGTGATTTGATTGTGTGTACCTTTGACTTTGGGAATGTGTCTCCATATGGGAGGTAGTAGCTGCTATGTGCTACCACTAGTCCGGATCCGCAAAACGGTAGTATCCTACCCTAGGCATTGCCTCACGTACCTTGTCACATGCCTTATCGCAGCCACTACGAGTTTGGTTTGTATCGTACCTATGGAGTGTTCCCTGATAGCCAATCAATTTGGTGGAGTTTATAGTACTATATAGACTACAACATTTATATAAAATGTGTTAAGGGGGATATGGTTAACGCCTTAATGCTATTTTAATATTTTACTTTACTGTAGACATTATATATGTAACGTATTGTATTATGTATGTAGGTAGTTTAACGGATCCTTAAAGGATGGGAATCCCAAACATCCTTTAAGTTGTATTGTATTTCATTTGGACATTTAATTTGAGTTGATTTACTTGCATAAGAATGTTAATCCTGACTCGGGTGTTTTATGTTTTGCTTTATGCTCGGGTTAGATTGAGTGTCACAACATTTAAGACAAACCTTTGGAGCTTGGAGCTTTGCTTGGAGATCTTTCTTTTATCTATTTAGCTTTTAGTTATTTCTAGTTGTTTATGTTTAGACTTATCGTTGGCTTTTGTATTTGAGACTTCTATATATTGGATTTCTGTTGTGTTTTACTTTAGACTCTAATGTTCTACAATAGCTTCATGAACTACTATTTATCGAATTTCCACTGCTTATTATTATATTACTCCATGTCTGTGATTTTGCGATTAATTTATTTATTGCATATGCTAAATTTTGTCAAATGTAAATTAACAATTTATTGTTTTGAGCAATTCAAGTCTGACATGTGTGGATTATTATCGATTTGAATGGTTCGAAATAGCAGGTCATTGCAGGAACTGAGGCTATGATTCCAATTGAATGCTTTCTCATAAAAGATTGCACTATGATCCTAAGAAGAACGAGGAACTCTTGATTGAGGCACTCGACTTGGTTGAAGAAAAGAAAGAAGAGGCTGGTCTAAGGGTAGCTGCTCACCACTGAAGAGTAGCAAAGTAGTTCAATGCCAAGATTAGAACTTGTAACCACCCAACCTTCTACGCTTTTGTAATAAATCATTTTTCTCTAAATAACACATTCATGTTTAATTTTTGGATAATTTTATTTTTGAAGATATATTTTACTAGGTTAAAATTATTCAATAAAAGAGTTTGTTTTAACAAAATTGAACTAGTGAATAGATATGTTTCAAAATAATAATAATGATATATTAGACTCGAATAAAATATTTACAATGAATATAAACTATTATTAATATTTGGCAAATAATTGTTGCGTAATTGAAATGGTTGAGAATAAATATTACTTAGTATAAGAGTAAGTGAATGAATCAATGAAAATAAGCGATTGCTAAATTTAAATATTTTGTAAAATGAATCGAAATACTTTTAGTAAATAATATTATAGTTCTATTTAAATTGAAATGCAACTATAAATAATTAATGTGGATTAAGACTTAAATTTGAATAAAATAGGTAGTAAATCAAAAGGCAAATTGAATTTGAGATATAACTATTAAGGGCCCAAGTCCATGTCGATAAAGAACGCATTTTTCCTTACTCTTTCATTTTAGAACATTCTCTCTACCAATACCTAAACCTAACTCCATATCTAAAGCCTAGCCTCCTTCAAGAAATAAATGCAATATATGGAAAAAGAAGAGTTAAGAAAAAAGAAAAAAAGAAATAGGAAATGCAACTACCTAGCATGCGATCAAGCAGATGATTGAGGAGCCAACAATGGCGACACCATAAGGGAGAGGTGATCATTCGAAGCTTGGCTGGAGTTGGGGGAGGGACGCAATGTTATCGCTTGTTACTCATGCTTGGATTGGTGAATACGATTGATGTGCACACGAACGTGATGATGCACAAGCATTTGAGACTGGAGGCGATGGTAGCAAGTTGAGCTCAACGACCCAGACTTCGATGTGGTGATTAGGGTTTTCGGGCAGTAAATTGGTTGAGGTTGCTGAGTTCAATTTGCTCTTACGTTAATTGTTTGGTGAGTAAAATTTATTACTCACAACAATGATCTAGATATGCCTTATTTGCCTTAATTTGATTTTCAAATTGATGAATGAATTTTCTATTGTTATTGAATAAAATTGATTATTGTTAGTTAATGTTGAGTGATATAGTGTTATATACAGGCTATATTGAGTGTAGTATTAGTTGATTTGGTGATGGAATTGGTCAAACGTAACATTTGAGATTGATTGAAAACGTGGTAAATTGATGAAGAGGTGATGATTTGAAATAAATAAATTATTTTGGACTCAAATAAATTATTTTAAAGAAGAGTAGTGAATTTTGGAATGATTTTCTTATCTAATATTAAAGATATTGTAATTAATGGTAGATATGATAGTGGAATGATTTTAGAAAAATATATAAGTGGAATATTTTGAGGATTGTATGAATAGAAATTACATGGAAAATGATGAATTTTCTGATTTTATTAAATAAGTAAATTTTGGTGTATTTTATTTATTTATCAACGATTATAAAAGAATAAATTATCACCAAATTTGGAGTTTGTTATTGAAAGTGTGCTTAGACTTCATAAAAAATGTTAGATTATATATAAAAGTTTTCTAAGTTAAGCAATGATTTGTTCTAATCATAAATCTCAAACTACTGATTCGTTTTCGATGACTTCAACTTTATTAGAAAGCTATATCATTATAGAATCATTTTTGTTTGTAGTGAATTGCTTTATAGATAATAAAGTGTTTTCATATGTTTAGATTTATATACGATGATGCAGCCATTGAGCAGCAGTGAGTAGCCGAATTCGATGGCGAGGCAATGTTGATCACACGGTCAACTTTGCAGCCAATTGGCAAAATAAACCACTAGAAATTCATGGCAATGCATCGTCATAAATTTTTTATATACATTTGAATTTGAAATTCGTAGGGTATGTAATGTTGCAATTGTATGCCTATCTTGTTGTATGATTGTTTGTGACTTGGATGAATGATATGAACCTATTTGTGACATAATGGATTATGATTTAACAGTTTATCTATATAAGCCTTCAACTTGAGATTATTTTTTGAAATTAATATATTGTATAATGTTTAAGAAAAAGTTTGATTGTTTTGGGGAAAAAGGAAAAAGGCTTTTTTGGAAGTGAAAGATATTTTTCGTATTATTATCACTGAAGAATAATATCAAATTTTACGAATTATTCCAAAAAGGAGTTTAAAGGATTTGCAATTGAGTGAAGCTTAACTTAAATATTTTCTTGTAATAATACAGAAGGGTTGTAAATATTTATTTATGGAACCATAAATGGATTTTGAGGAAAGAATGAAAGTATTATAATTTAATTTTCTTTGAATTGAATATTGATATTTGAAGTTGTGTTGAAGATTTTTGGAAAGATGTATTATAAAACACCCTTTTCGAATAAAAAAAATAGTTGTATTGAGTGTTTTGAATATATTATATTCTATGTAATGAGGAATGATAATTTATATAATTATAATAACTATTGGAATGGTATTTTCGGTAATATTTCTTCGGTTTTTCTTTGGACTTTTTATGTAGAATAATATTGTGTGAAATTCTAGGTTGTGGGGAAGTTAAGTAAATGGGTTAGCGCACTATCTGGTATGGGATATTCGGTAATATTATTTTAGTTACTCTACTGATGCATGGTATAAAATTATTGTGTGAAGTTTGGTAGGGTGAGAATTTTGAGTGAACGGATTAATAACACCGTCTAATATAGGACATTCAGTAATATTATTCCAATTACTCTTTTTACTTATGGTATATGATTTTATTATGGGTAAGGAGTGCAGTTTACGAGTATTGAGTAAATGAACGAGTAACAGTGTGACGCCCCACATCTATACCCACGCTAGCCAAGAACACTACGGTGAATGCTGTCAACTAGCACGGAGAATAAGGCTGTTGAGGAGCGACCATCCGTGTAATTGCTTTGTGCGAGCATCGATATGTCAGATAGTATAACATGCAATACTTTATCAAGAGGAAATCCGACATACCGACACAAACTCAAAGCTACTACACAGTGGCTATAATATCTTCGGAAATAAATACAGAAATAAACATAACATAAATCAGTCACAGATAATTCATATCGCAAAGGCGAAAGAAGATATGAATATATAATTAACACATGGAAGTGTATATCAGAGTAGTGGTCAAAAAGATCCTCCATAATACAAAAGGATAGCAACACGTGCTATACAAAAGAATACATCTGTGAGTCCATATCTCTAGTGTATACAACAAAATAAACTACTAATCTAAGTAGTTAGCCAAAAGATCATACGATAACCCCAGAAGAGAAGTCAAGCAGAAGCACCTGTAACATCTCGGTCTGACCCGAGTATTATTTAAGAAGAAAATAATAAACGGATCAGTCTAGCTATAAATATCAGATGAAATGATATAGAATAAGAGATATGACTAAACGTATAATAATCACCATGCCAAGCCGTGATAAATAAATAATTGAAAAATCAATAAGAGATTAATCAATATCGCAAAGATCTACACAAGAATCAAAGGAAATGTCATACTCCTAATTTCATTCACCAAGCCAGAATAAATGACATACATATCCATGCCAATCGTAAAAGTTGGTGAAACATAAATTCCAGAATTCAACACACGAAATCCAGAAATCACAATCAAAGGGGACAACGACGTCGTACAGCGTGACATCCGATGAACCAAAACACAATCAAAGGGAACAACGACGTCGTACAGCGTGACATCTGATGAACCAAAACACAATCAAAGGGAACAACGACGTCGTACAGCGTGACATCCGATGAACCAAAACAAAATCAAAGGGAACAACGACGTCGTACAGCGTGACATCCGATGAACCAAAACACAATCAAAGGGAACAACGACGTCGTACAGCGTGACATCCGATGAACCTAAACACAATCAAAGGAAACAACGACGTCGTACAGTGTGACATCCGATGAACCAAAACACAATCAAAGGGAACAACGACGTCGTACAGCGTGACATCCGATGAACCTAAACACAATCAAAAGGAGCAACGACGTCGTACAGCGTGACATCCGATGAACCAAATCACAAAGACATTGCACAATGCTAGTCTAAAACATAAAAATGATCTCATGATCATCAAGAAGTGTCAATTACAGTAAGCTAGTAAATATATGAGCTTAGCTTCATGTCCCATAACCACTAGCTTAACTTAAATATTTACGAACAAATTGTAGATCTCCACTAGAAAATTGTCACAAGAGATTCAATCGAACAAGTCCAAGAACTAACCGGCGAAGTAAACGCAAGCGTTTCATACCACTTGTTTTACTAAGCCATTTAATTAGATTTCTCATACGAGTGAGGTAAAGGTTTGTATATACTAATAGATTGGAAAACGGTTTTTATAAACGAATTTAGTATTAAAATAGAATTGAAATCGTTTGAGGAAAGAGTTTTGGTATTTACTACTAGTATTGGAACCTTTATATTTTTAAAGGGACAAAACACGAAAATGATTGTAGAACAATCAACCACCAAAATTCACATTCAAAGACGTGAATAAAAATCCAAAGAAATCGATCCAAATCCATCAAAATGGGTATTCCCAAAAATTCCAAGAATAGAAGTCACTAAAGTCGTAGCAACAACAAGTGGGAAATAACACGAATCGATGGAATTTGGAAACGAAGCAAAAATATACACAAATATGCACAATTAGGCAAATAGGTGCAGGTCAGTCGACTGACTAAAAGGTCCAGTCGACTGGACCAGAGGCATGAAAAAAATAATTTCCTGCAGTCAGTCGACTGACCTAAAAATTCAGTCGACTGAATGCAGGGAAAACAGAGGACCCGAGCCTCTGTTAGTTGCCTTTGGAATGCCTATATGCAACAGCCAGTCGACTGACCCAAAGGTCCAGTCGACTGACTGGCACCAAGGCTGTTTTCTTAGCCTATGAAATGAAGATGCAATCTTCATCAAAATGCAATCGAGCGAGCACGGTCACTAAGGGTTTATGCAAATCGACTACCCGGCCCTATAAGCTCTTCGATGCATCACCAAAAACAAGTTCAAACAATCAAAGCTATGATTTTTGAAGATTTGAACTCAAAACACTAAAATTTGGAATGTTCACAAAACCTATCCAAATCAAAATCAAAAACACATGAATATGTGTTAGGAATTCATACCTATCAATCAAAGATAATCATAGACCTAGATGTGAGATTAAAAATCTCACCTTTGAACCCAAATCAATGAAGGAGAAGCTTTAAAAACAAGCTAAGATCAATTCCTCTTCAATAACAACTCAAGAAGCTTCAATTAAGCTTACAAGAGAAACATTTCCTAAATTAGGTTTAGGAATTTTCTAAAATCAAAGAGAGAATGAGTTGGAGAAGAAGAAGGAGATGCATACTAATGGGTTCTCTTTGATTTTGGAGCAAGAACTTGAGCTAGCAAGAGGAACTAGGGCTTGGAGTTTCTAATTCCCATTCTCTTCCATCATTTTTGCTTGAGCTTGAGTGTTAGGAATATGAAATGAAGTAATGAAGATTTGGAGTGGGTTGGGACTGAGTTATTAAGTGGCTAATGGGTTCAGCCCAAACCAAAGCCCTAAGTGAAAAAGGTCAAAGTTCTACTATCTCCAAACATATCGAAGTTTATACTCAAAAAGGTCGCAAACGTCATTTTGAACTCAATGGGGGTGGTCTCAAGTCCCAATTCGAATGTTTGCAAAAAGTAGCTTTTCGGACCAAAATTCGACGAACGATAAAATATTTAAATAAAATATTAAAATATAGAATCGATAAATATACGGGTTGTTACAGACTCCCCTCCTTAAAGAAATTACATCCTCGCAATACTTAAGAAGAAAATAAAGAGTAACAACCATAAAAGCATATCAACACAAAAGAAAATTGAAATAAGAAGTTCACCACAAAGAGCACGAAAGAGTTAGCACGAACGGGATCGCTCGATGAATTCCCTAGATTCCCAAGAGTAATCCTTAAGATTTGAGAACCATTGAACTCTCACAAGAAGAATATCTTTATTCCGAAGGCGCTCAACCTCCGAAGCAATGATTCGAATGGAATGTTGCTCATAAATCAAATCTGGTGAAACTTCAATTTCCACTATATCACCGGGCACAAGAATAAAAATCGGAATCCCTAAGGCATTTCCGTAGATAAAAGACGTGGAGAACGTCAAGAATAGCAGAAAATTGAGCTGGTGCAACGACGTAGTATAATAACAGTACGCCCGAGGAACCAGAAACTCAAATAATTTGGAACATCAGCGTAGTATAAAAATGGTACGCCCAATGAACCAAAGCCTGAATAATTTCGGAACACCGACGTAGTACAAAAACGGTACGTCCCATGAACCGATAAACCGGAACAATGATGTAGTATAATAATGGTACATCCATTGATCCAGATAAGATGGAACATCGATGTAGTATAATAACAGTACATCCGATGAACCGAACACCATTAAAGAACATCAGACGCGAGTCCATAAAAGAAACGAGATGAAACTCAATAAAACGAAGTACATCAAAACGTCTGATGAACCTGATTAAAAGATAATTCCATTCAGACATCATCAAAGAATCAACACCTTGTTGCCTACGACAAAACGTATTGGCAACACGATTTCCCCTTCGAGAATAAAAAGAATATCAGGATCATAAGATGCCAGGAACTCGAGTCAACATGAAGTTCCTTATAAGAAATTAAATATTCCAAAGATTTATGATCGAGGTAGAGAACAAATTTCTCATCCAAATATGGTGATGCAAAATTCCAAAAGTAAAAACAATAGCCGCGAGCACTAGATCATGAGTGGCATATCTAGTCTCGATAAGCTATAATGTTTTAGAAGCACAAGTGATAGCATGTTCTCCTTTGCAAGAGAATGGCATCCAAACCAATACGACTAGTATCGGTACAAATAGCAAAGTCTTGGTTCCCCTTCAGGAATCACAAGAGTAAGAGTATCGAAAGGAAGAGTTCTTTTAAATAATCCTCTTTCCCGAAAAGTTAAAACTTTCAAAATTACATTTTTATAAGTCAATGTATCGTGTATGACGGTCTCATCAAAGCGTTTAGGAGATTCCTATCGATAACGTTGATCAAGCGCATCGACCAGAATTCTTAAAACACTAAATGGGCAATTACAATCACAAAATCATATTCTATAGGATAAGTTTCTCAAAAACTTCTAATTGTACTTATAAATAAACCTTATGAAAAAGATTTTCAAAATTTTAAATTTCTATTTTCATCCAAGATCAATAAATACCAGAATGGACCTATCGAGATATTCATATAATACTCGATACCTAAAATGGATGAAATAAGATGGACAAACTGAATGACATAATAATTCATTCATAGGAATCATAACAAGCGCGGAATGCGATAAGTGGAATGCTAACTTCCGCAACTCGTAGCAAATGAAAACCGGTGGTAAGGTCAAACTGAAAAGACCTTAGCACCACACCAAAGATTACTTAGGTGATAATCCTAAGACAAGCTCAAAAATACCGTAAATTTTTTCAAACTACATGAATGAGAGAAATAACACTTTCCTTATAAGTGGGCTTAAGGAATAAAATGATGCCATCAAGTTGGAATCAAAATCATAAAGGAAAAATAGAAATCTTCTTAACAGATTGAAAATGTCAAAGATGGATAGTCCACATGGGACAAATAGGATATGTGCTTCACAACGATTAAGCCAATCCTTACAAAAATCAATTCCGAAGCCTAAGTAAAAATCGGCTCGGAAAGAAAAATCAAATAAAATAATTTTGACATCAATAAAGACAAATTGAGTGTTGCGGATCTACCATCCGGATTCACAATTCTCAAAGAAGTCATCAAGCCCAAAATATTCAAATAAAAAGAATTGACAAGTTCTTTTGATATCAAAATAATGAGATGAAACCCATATCAAAAAGAACTCAAATAAGAAGGTCACGAAATAAAACAATGCCATCAAGGATTGAGTGAAAATTACCTTGACCACGAGAAGTGTTACCAGGAGCTTGCACAAATTCAGCTCTCCCTCTCTCCTTCTTTGAAGAATGGGACAAGTAGATATAAGATGACCCGAACTTTTGCAATAATGGCAAAAGAGAGGTTTCGGGCACTCCATTGCATAGTGGTCCGTGGAACCACAATTGTAGCATCGTCCACGACTAGAGATAGGAGACTTTGCTACCGAAGTTTATTGCTTACCTTTCTTGATGGGATTGGGGCTTTCGAATTTAATAGGCCTCTTCATGTTGTTGTTGAATCTCTGTTTGGCACGCACAACTTCAATATCGCTTTCTCTATCGACCTCTTCAAGACGAAGAGCGATATCAATAAGCTGATCAAATGAAACCTCAAGTTTCAAAAGCAATGGCTTCTTAAGATTCTTATTCAAGCCATAGAAAAATCTTTGATTTTTCTTCATCGGGGTATTAATATACTCAACCCCGTATTTAGAAAGAGACTCGAAAGATGCGACATAATCTGTCACAGAAGATTCACCTTGAACAAGGTCAATAAAACGTCGGGCCAAAGTTACTTTTTCAGCCTCCGTCACAAATTTCAATTCGAACCTTTCTCGGAATTGCTCCCAAGTGAGATCCGCTTCAAAGATTTCAGAAATTAAAAGCTCATACCAATCTAATGCTCTTTCTTGGAGCATGCTAGAAGCCACTTGGACTCGATGTAAATCAATAAGGTTCATGCGAGAAAAGATGCGATCGCATGATTTGAGCCAAGCTTGAATTTCTATAACACTCTCGGATCCCCTGAATGGCCTTCCACCCAAATCGGTATAGTATCTGCACAAGCATGCAAAACCGGATCTAGGATGAGTAGGCTATGGAATGGGTCCTGCAGCTTGAGCATTCTTCACGAGATCTAAAAGCTGCTGAGCAGACATGAATACTCCATCCTGAGGAGTAGCACTAGATTGACCGGCGCTGGGACGGCCTGGTCTAACCATTTCTCTTCCCTAAGAAAGAAAGAAAGAAAGAAGAGGAAAAAGTTATTCTTAAAAAAATATCAAGCAATCTTGATAGATAAAACAAGGAATCATAAAAGAAAATAGGATAAATCGGTACGAAGACTCGAATTAAATCCTAAAGCACGACTCCTAAGATGGACTTAGGACGATGATCCTTGTTATAACATTCCATATTGTTCCGAAGTTTGGCTCTGATACCAAGCTGTGACGCCCCACCTCTATACCCACGCTAGCCAAGAACACTACGGTGAATGCTGTCAACTAGCACGGAGAATAAGGCTGTTGAGGAGCGACCATCCGTGTAATTGCTTTGTGCGAGCATCGATATGTCAGATAGTATAACATGCAATACTTTATCAAGAGAAAATCCGACATACCGAACAAACTCAAAGCTACTACACAGTGGCTATAATATCTTCGGAAACAAATACAGAAATAAACATAACATAAATCAGTCACAGATAATTCATATCACAAAGGCGGAAGAAGATATGAATATATAATTAACACATGGAAGTGTATATCAGGGTAGTGGTCAAAAAGATCCTCCATAATACAAAAGGATAGCAACACGTGCTATACAAAAGAATACATCTATGAGTCCATATCTCAAGTGTATACAACAAAATAAACTACTAATCTAAGTAGTTATCCAAAATATCATATGATAACCCCAGAAGAGAAGTCAAGCAGAAGCACCTGTAACATCTCGGTCTGACCCGAGTATTATTTAAGAAGAAAATAATAAACGGATCAGTCTAGCTATAAATATCAGATGAAATGATATAGAATAAGAGATATGACTAAACGTATAATAATCACCATGCCAAGCTGTGATAAATAAATAATTGAAAAATCAATAAGAGTTTAATCAATATCGCAAAGATCTACACAAGAATCAAAGGAAATGTCATACTCCTAATTTCATTCACCAAGCCATAATAAATGACATAAATATCCATGTCAATCGTAAAAGTTGGTGAAACAGAAATTCTAGAATTCAACACACGAAATCCAGAAATCACAATCAAAGGGGACAACGACGTCGTACATCGTGACATCCGATGAACCAAAACACAATCAAAGGGAACAACGACGTCGTACAGCGTGACATCCGATGAACCAAAACACAATCAAAGGGAACAACGACGTCGTACAGCGTGACATCCGATGAACCAAAACACAATCAAAGGGAACAACGACGTCGTACAGCGTGACATCCGATGAACCAAAACACAATCAAAGGGAACAACGACGTCGTACAGCGTGACATCCGATGAACCTAAACACAATCAAAGGAAAGAACGACGTCGTACAGCGTGACATCCGATGAACCTAAACACAATCAAAGGGAACAACGACGTCGTACAGCGTGACATCCGATGAACCTAAGCACAATCAAAGGGAACAATGACGTCGTACAGCGTGACATCCGATGAACCAAATCACAAAGACATTGCACAATGCTAGTCTAAAACATAAAAATGATCGTCGTGATCATCAAGAAGTGTCAATTACAGTAAGCTAGTAAATATATGAGCTTAGCTTCATGTCCCATAACCACTAGCTTAACTTAAATATTTACGAACAAATTGTAGATCTCCAAAAGAAAATTGTCACAAGAGATTCAATCGAACAAGTCCAAGAACTAACCGGCGAAGTAAACGCAAGCGTTTGATACCACTTGTTTTACTAAGCCGTTTAATTAGATTTCTCATACGAGTGAGGTAAAGGTTTGTATATACTAATAGATTGAAAAACGGTTTTTATAAACGAATTTAGTATTAAAATAGAATTGAAATCGTTTGAGGAAAGAGTTTTGGTATTTACTACTAGTATTGAAACCTTTATATTTTTAAAGTGACAAAACACGAAAATGATTGTAGAACAATCAACCACCAAAATTCACATTCAAAGACGTGAATAAAAATCCAAAGAAATCGATCCGAATCCATTAAAATGGGTATTCCCAAAAATTCCAAGAATAGAAGTCATTAAAGTTGTAGCAACAACAAGTGGGAAATAACACGAATCGATGGAATTTGGAAACGAAGCAAAAATATACACAAATATGCACAATTAAGCAAATAGGTGCAGGTCAATTGTAACGACCCATAATTTAACCACTTTGAACATGAATAGTTAATATGTTTTTAAATGATTAAATAATGGATTTTATATCTAGACGTATAATTACTTGCCTAATAAAACAAGAAAGAATTATTAACGCAGCCTAATAAAACAAAATAGTATAATTACTTGCCTAATAAAACAAGAAAGAATTATTAACGTAGCCTAATAAAACAAAATAGTATAATTAGTTGCCTAATAAAATAAAATAGCATAATGATTATTATATTTCATGCGGATGGTTGCCATGGGACCAAAATCTGGTCGAATCATGTTATGCCATGCAGATGGTTGCCATTGGACCAAAATCTGGTCAAATCAGGTTAGGCCATAGTTGATAAGGAGGATTCCTATTGGACCAAAAGGTGGTCGAATCAAATTAAGCCACAAGGATGTTTTCTATTGGACCAAAATATGGTCGAATCAAATTATGCCATATGGCTAGCTTCTATTGGACCAAAATCTGGTTGAATCAGGTTAGGCTATAGGAAATTACTAAAGTACCCTTCTCTTCACCTATAAATAGCCAAGTCCATATATCATTTTATTTCATTCAAAAACTAAAGAAAAGAACTAAAATTCATTTTAAAAGGTGAAGTATTCCAAGTCTCCATCAAAGCAAATAGGATGTGAGTATATTTCATGTTTTCATAGTTTAGTGGGTATAACTTATTCTGTGAGTATATTTCATGTTTTCATAGTTTAGTGGGTATAACTTATTATGTGAGTACATTCCTTGTTTTCATAGTTTAGTGGGTATAACTTATTCTACGAGTATAATTTAATTATTTTACAGTCAGTGTGATCTTAATCTCTTTCCTTTTACTCATTCATATTTTAACAAATGTTGTGTTAACTATTGATTGTAAATTGTTAATAATAATGAGTCTGTTATTGTTCTTGTTATTATTCTTGTTTGGTTTGTGCTCGGCCAGTTTATGAGCAATAACTTTGATGTTTAGTTAAAGGGAACTTACACCACCTTTTAACTTAGGATTGACATTTAGTGACTTTTTGGTTAAAAGGAAACAACACCCCTTTTAGCTATCTCATTTGGTTAAGAGGAAGCTTCACCCCCTCTTAGTTGTAATCTCCTTTAAAGATGATGGGTTTAAGTTATGATTTGAATGGAAGTTTTAAATCTTTGTTTAAAGTATTTTAAAGGAGCTTCAAAATTTATATAATAATTTAAATGAGTTATTTATAAGTAGTCCTATACTTGGCACTAAAAGCCGATGAGTAGATTGATTCTCTATCAGTGAGATCTGGAACCGAAGTGTCTAAGCAAGGCTAGGAGCAACCAGTGCCCTGACTTACCTGGCTTTGTTTCTGGGCGAGGGATAGAGTAAGTCGAGAATATCGAAAACGTGACAAGTGTAGGAGATTTAATTTCCATAAATGATCTTTATAATTATAATGGAAAACGTTTGCATTTCTTATAGACAATTGTTTTGACCCATCTAAGTATGCTTTTGAAATATGAAATCCTCTTAATTGTTTTGAGAATATGCTTATACCGATGGTATAATTATATGGATATTTTCCAAGTATTTAAAGAGTATAAGATTTAATTTCCATATACGATCGTTTTGTTATCCCCGATAGTCGATATCTTGACTATCAATTTCGATACCCTTCTTCCTTTTATTTTTGTTTCGTCAATCTAAGACGATTTGTTGCTCAATTTGAGCATTGATATCCTTTATCGAAAATGACTAAATAAAGAGCGAGTGGGGGCCAAGCTATGTGGGGTTGCTCCCATTAGGGTATTTTCACATCTACTCTAGATTGGTTCCGGTTGTATGCGCACGGAGATGTGAAATACTCGGATACTCGGTAAGGATGGCGGGGTCCGGCTTGGAGGTTTCCGAGAGCCATCGTAGTTCTCAAGTATATTTTCTAGAGGTATACTTTCGATAAGGGGGGCGCACCCTCCTAGTCATTGTTGGAAAAAAATTCCTTTTCCTTATTTTTGATTCAAATCTTTGGATTGATTCTTTCTTAATTTCATCGGGAAGCGTCTTGCACTCTTCGCGATGTTTAATTATCTGTATCCATTCTTTTATACTTGGATGTTGTCCTTGTGAGGGAAAAACCTGTTCTGCGTTTTTCCGATGTGGTCTCACTAGTTACTTTGTGTGTTCTATTTTTGGAGTTTACTCATACCAGACTTATTGTCTGACCAGAATTGTTTTTTTCTCTAAACGTTTGGGTACTCATTTATATTTGAGTAGTCCAGAAATGACAGGTTTCTTTGGGCTCTTTTGAAGATGGTGGACGAGCAGGTGGCTCCTTATCTATCTAGCTATTTATTTCCGCTATTATGAGATGTTGACTCTATGTATGTATATTTAAAGGCAGGTTGTTATAACTACCTAGACTGGTAGTGGTACTTTTGTTGTAACTCTGATAACTCCATATTGGGGAGTAACATTATGTACCATCTTATTTTTATGTTATATTTAACCGTTCCGTTGTGAGATTATTATTCTGTTCTTATATTTTTACCCCATGGCAACTCGTCTTTCAGATACTTGGGCAACGGCACATGAATACCATGGATGTATTACGTGTCGTTCTCAAGGGTCAGAAAGGTGGGTCGTCACATCAATCGACTGACTAAAAGGTCCAGTCGACTGGACCAGAGGCATGAAAAAAATAATTTCCTGCAGTCAATCGACTGACCTAAAAATTCAGTCGACTGAATGCAGGGAAAACAGAGGACCCGAGCCTCTGTTAGTTGCCTTCGGAATGCCTATGTGCTACAGCCAGTCGACTGACCCAAAGGTCCAGTCGACTGACTGGCACCAAGGCTGTTTTCTTAGCCTATGAAATGAAGATGCAATCTTCATCAAAATGCAATCGAGCGAGCACGGTCACTAAGGGTTTATGCAAATCGACTACCCGGCCCTATAAGCTCTTCGATGCATCACCAAAAACAAGTTCAAACAATCAAAGCTATGATTTTTGAAGATTTGAACTCAAAGCACTAAAATTTGGAATGTTCACAAAATCTATCCAAATCAAAATCAAACACACATGAATATGTGTTAGGAATTCATACCTAACAATCAAAGATAATCATAGACCTAGATGTGAGATTAAAAATCTCACCTTTGAACCCAAATCAATGAAGGAGAAGCTTTAAAAACAAGCTAAGATCAATTCCTCTTCAATAACAACTCAAGAAGATTCAATCTAAGCTTACAAGAGAAACATTTCCTAAATTAGGTTTAGGAATTTTCTGAAATCAAAGAGAGAATGAGTTGGAGAAGAAGAAGGAGATGCTTACTAATGGGCTCTCTTTGATTTTGGAGCAAGAACTTGAGCTAACAAGAGGAACTAGGGCTTGGAGTTTCTAATTCCCATTCTCTTCCACCATTTTTGCTTGAGCTTGAGTGTTAGGAATAGGAAATGAAGTAAAGAAGAGTTGGAGTGGGTTGGGACTGAGTTAGTAAGTGGCTAATGGGTTCAGCCCAATCCAAAGCCCTAAGTGAAAAAGGTCAAAATTCTACTATCTCCAAACATATCGAAGTTTATACTCAAAAAGGTCGCAAACGTTATTTTGAACTCAATGGGGGTGGTCTCAAGTCCCAATTCGACTGTTTGCAAAAAGTAGCTTTTCGGACCAAAATCCGACGAACGATAAAATATTTAAATAAAATATTTAAATATAGAATCGATAAATATACGGGTTGTTACAAACAGCAAGTGGTATGTGACGCCTGCAATGATATTTGTTCGATTACTTTCTATAAGTAAGGGACACTCTATTTTACGAGTTAATGTCTAGAGGAAGGGTCTGTTGTGTGCCTACATATGCTGTGTGCTATTTATCTAGATAGAATAGTGTCCATCTTAGTTGGCTAATCATAGGGTCGTGCCTTGAATCCATGGCATCACCTTATTATATGTGTTGTGTGTTGATATCTTGATTGTGTGATGATATGCCCTTATGCCACACTAACCAAATAGCCTATTACCATTGGATAGTAGTCTAGTGATCATACTATATACTTGGACATAGAGTCACGATGATTGGGATGGAAGATGGTAATTGGCTAAGCCATTAAGCCAATTTTGGAAAACTTCTAGAAGCTTCTAGAAGGGAGAGACAAAACGGTAATTGGTTAAGGGATGACAGAGATATTTTCCTCAGGAAATGAGGTGTAAAGATGGCATGTGAGGGGGAGGCTCCTTAGATGACCTTTCATGGAAGGTAGAAGATGGTTGTGACCCCACTTATCCCTTGTACAAGCCTACAGATACAACTTTATAGGTTGCAATAATCGCTTTTTAGGAAATCGGTATAAACTAATTAGTACTAATGCACTTTTATCTCCACTAATCTTTCTCCAATTAACTCAAATCTCTTCCAAACTCCACCAAACTTTCATCAACAACTAAAAACACCTTAGGAAGCATGGATCTAAACTCAAAAATGAAATAAGTGAGGAGGAATGGGGTGGTTCCATGGGTAGCCATGAACATAAGGAAGGAAGGGGTGATGTTGATTTGTGATTTTGGAGCTAAAGATGATATCTTTATGCTTATGGATATGGTAGGAAGGGGTTTTCTGATTCTTATGTGTTTAATCATATTGTAGTCTTGGATTTGGGTGATTTGTCTCACTATCTTGTATGTATATATTGTGTATATGTTTGTGTATGCAAATATAAAGTTAAAGCGACATTAACTGATTAAAGTCATAAACTTTGCATCCCTCTTGCTTTTGAAATCAAATGGTAACTTTATATCGTATATCATCACTTCTATTACCCTCTTAAACATGTGATGTGGTCTTGATTTGATTTTTAAATGGTATTTTGGCTTGTGTATTGAATTTAAGTATGTATTCAAGTGTTTGAAGTGTGAATAGTCCCCATAAGTGCACTTCGATATCCCTTAACTTTAACTTGTGTAAGTGGAAGATTTATGAACTTAACTTAGGATAATTTGATTTGGTTATTTTCTACACATACCTTGGTGTATGGGATAGTAAATAAAGGATTTAAAAAGATATAGAAATTGTAAGACAAATTGTGAAAGTTAGAAGCTAAAATGTCGCTGTGGATGCACTTTGAAAATGCATTGTATTCGGCGATTTTCAAAGTTAACTTTGAGAGACAACCTAGGGGCTTCTTTGCGTTTTTAATAAATACTATAAATGTACTTACTACTAAAAAATATGGAAGTTTGAATTATTCATTAACTTGTGAAACAAATTTGAAAAAGTTTATAGTGAGAGGAAGGTCGCTACATGAGCATTTTGAAATACCTTGTTTTTGGTAAATTTTATAAAAAACTCAAAAGATATCCTTTGCAGTTTCTTTCCATGGTATTTAATTACCCTAAGAGTAGTACTTACTGTCAAATTTTCTTTAATCGTTTGGTTAAAACCAGTTGCAAAGATTGTACTTTTCTATGTAGTTCTTTATCAAGGACTTCCATTACGAATGCTATAGTAAGTTGTTTATGGTTTTAAGTATTTAAAAATGATATTTACATTTTATATTTTTCCCTCATCCTTTTTGGAATGTTTTCTAATCTATTTTTCAATATTCTAAAATTGGTTTGAAGTTTAAAAATGTATTAAGTAGTTATTTATGAATTTGGAATTAACAGGGTTTTAAATTATGAAACATTTTTTATGTATTCTCATCAAACTATAAATTAGTTATTTTCAAGAAATATTTTACATAGATATTTTAAGCCTATTTATAAGTATTTTTGATGTATTTATATACATATAACTTTCAAAAATGTAATTAACTATACTTAACAATAAAAGTAGATGAAGACGACTTATCTATTTGTGAGAACTAAGATTGATGTTTGAATAGGGATACAAGCAAGTAAGCTCTAACCTACTGACTTCACTCTTGACCAAGGAATACCAAATCCGAAATGTCAAAGACATGTTAATCATTTTGTTTGTTTACTCGTTTATAAATGTCATTAATACTATACTTAACTCTTACGAGGTAGATTGTCTATCTGTGAGAGTTAACAATAAAGTATCTAGGCAAGGCTTTGTTATGCAACCAGTATTCTAACTTACTTGGCTTCACTCTTGACCATGGGATAGTATAAGTTGGAATGTCAGAAACATGTTAAGTATGTGAACCTTGATTTTGTAAGCAATCGTTTTTAACTGAATAGTCGATTATTGAACTTAACCAAATATTAACCTATATCTTTAAAAGAATGTATTTAAAAATAAGATAAGTATGGAATGTTTTAGGGTTTGTTGTAAAATATGTTGATAACATTCGTCTTTAACCCTTTTCATTATACTTATGAATGTTAATAGATCTTTCAAAGTATCTTTTAAAGATAAATATAAGTGAAATGGCTTTGAGTTTGCAGTGAAATTGTTTAAGTAACATTAGCCTTAAACCTTTTGAATGGATTTGCGAAAGGACTTTGATCATTAAAATATAAAGGAAATTGTAAGTATGGAATCTTTTGGAAGAAGATGGTAAAGAAAGATTTAAAGTAAGAAACCTTGTTTATGATTTGTGAATATACCTATACCATTTGAGATAAGTATATAAATACATTTTGATGTATTGAAAGAGTACAAATGAATTGTAGCAATCGATAGACAAAGTTTTATTAAACAAAAGAAATTTTATTAATAAAAGAGGTTTTAATTAATAAAAAGTATTAATTAAATAAATAAGGGATTAGAAGTCGCTTATGTGACTTAATTGTATTTTATGTCTAACAACCCGATTTTAATAGTTAATTGATAATAAATGTTTAACTAATTAAAATTGGTTTTTGGAATTTTAAATCAAAATTTTAATTTATTTTAGAATATTGTAATTTTTAACAAGCTAATCAAATAATGAAAATAAATAATTTTGGAAATAAATGGGTGTTTTAAGAAATGTGAAATAAAATCAATTTGGAAAATAATTAATAACAGACTTAAAATGTGAGTATAGGATATTTAAATCTACATGAATTTCGATAAAATGATTAATTAAGTAAATAAAGTATAGGAGATGATTTTACAAAATAGTTTATGATACGATTGAATTAAATAATTAGTGTAATATAGTTGGATTGCTTTTGGGCTAGAAATTGTAATTGTCTCATGAATTAAAGTTAGAAAAGAAAGTTGAATTACTTAACAAGCAAAGCCTAAACTTCTTCTTAGCTCAAGAGCCAAATCCTCTGTTTCATTATTTATCTAACTCCGTGCTCTTCTTTTCTCTGGATGTTTCACCTCCGCTTATAAATATAACCCTACACAATTTATTAATTGGCTTTAGAAAATCAAAATCTAACCAAGCCCTTATTACTTAGAAAATTAAATACAAATTAAATAAATTGTTATTAATCACCTAACTCGTGTTTATCCATCTCGACCTCAATAGGCTCTTACGTAAAAATAGGCATGTGGAGTTCTACCTTGGATTGAGATGTTGGAACGCACGATATTGTAGATGAACGAGAAAAGCATTCCAAAACTACGTATTGGTTTGCATTGCTGGGTTAGAGTGTGTGTGTGTGTGTATATGTACTATGTAAATGAAGGAGAAGATGAACACATAGTGCTCGGATGAGTTTCATGCTCACATTTCTATGTATAAGTTAAGTTACTTCTTATCTAATTCTTGTATTTGGTTTGCTATTGCTGATGCGTATGACCTTCGCATTGAATACAAGTGAATAAAAGTGGGTTTTGAATAGAATTGAGATTGAATTAGGCATGAGAGTAAAAAATCTAGAGGTTGGCTGCTCCAACCCATTCATGACCGTGGATCGACCATGAATGATTGATGCATTAATGGTGAATTTCATGCGCAAGCGTATGGTGTAAGTATGTGATTTTATGCAGAGCATGTGTAAGTGTGTGCATTGGTGTTGCTATTGAATTTGCGTGTGTTGTGTAATTATATGCGTGTGTAGTGTGCATGTGAGTTGTGTGCGTGCCATTCATGACCGTGGATTGACTATGGATGATCGATGCATTAATGGTGAATTTCATGTGCAAGCATAAGGTGTAAGTGTGTGATTTTATGCAGAGTGTGTGTAAGTGTATGCATTGGTGTTGCTGTTGAATGTGTTTGTGTTATGTAATTAATTATGTGTGTTGTGTGCGTGTGAGTTATGTGCATGGGTAAAATTGTGTAAACATGTGTACAGGTCGAGAAATATAAGGAGTGCAAGTTAATTACATTACAACCGTATATATAGATTTTTGTAATATAGAACTGAAGTTTGTAATATAGTTTGACAATTTTGTATTATATGAACTGATTTGAATGTTTTTATAATTATTCAAAATAGCATTTGATTGTAGTAAATTATGTAATAATTTTTATACGCAATATTTAGTTTTAATAACTATTTTGGAGTTTATAATGAAAGAATTGAGTTTTCTAATATATTTAGTTAATGTTCTAATTGTAAGATTAGTTATTCCTTGTTGATAATTAAAAATTATAATTTATACTCTAGTTAATCTAGGAATACGTACTTACTATTCATTTCTACATATTTATTTCCTACGTAAGATGGAATGCAGTGAATGAAGATTTTTATTTAAGTATCAATTTGGTTGTTACATATATATTTACTTATATTTATTTTAATAATCTATTTTTATATATTTTTTTACGCCCACATAGGTTACAAGCAACCATAGCTTGTTTGTGTAGATAAATGAAGAAACGAAATTAAAATATAGGAAAACCTCAAAACAATAAGCAAATCAAAACAGAAATCAAGAACAACAGGTTTTTATAGTGGTTCGGCTGACTCCGGCCAAAGTCCACTCCAAAGACTTTTCCTTTTGTAAATTATACTGTTGATTATACTTACAAGTTTGTGAAACTAGAGAGTAAAAGTGGTTGAGTATTTCCTAGGTAGAAAATGAAGAGTAGTAGAGTCCAGCGCCCTTTTCTAGAGCCATGCCTGATGTATTTATAGGTGAAACTTTGGATACATGGCCATCTTACCCATATCGGCCCATCATATGGGTCGCTAGGCCCAAATCCCTATGGAGAGGGATCAGTACCGATCCCTTCCTTGGGAGAATTTTGGGTAGCGATTCCTATGATGAATTCTTCGTGCCTATATATGTTCGACCTCCAAGTTTCGTGTCATTTGCGATAAGAGAGCTCGAGTTGTTGATTGTTGAACATAAGAACGTACTTGTTGCATTGATAAGCACCGACCCCTATCAATGAAGTCCACTGATCCAATGCATTTACCCATGTCGAATCTTCCATCTTGCCAAGCCAATGAGGTATACCGACCCCACTAAAACTAACTATGTCGAACCATACTTCACCTTGCCTTTGTCGATTTCTGCTACTTCATGAGGCTGCGCCGATCCCTCCTTCGCTTTGGAGACTTGCCGATCCATTTTCATCTTAAATGATACACTGATCCCTTCATCTTGCTTTGCTATTAAAACATGCTGACGCCTTTGGTGATCATCCATGTCGAGCTCTCTCATCACCTATGTCCATCCTTGCTTCTATGCAGCGCTAGCGTTCACTCGGGTTTCAACCCAGCCATGCTGATCCAAGCTATTCCTTCCACCAGGTCATGCCGATCCAAGCTACAACGATCCCTAGCTTTTCACCAAGCTATACCGATCCCTAACTTATCCAAGCCAATAAAACATGCCAACCCCTTTGCTTCATTTATGCCGAGCTCTATGATGCTTTCATTTCATACCGAGCCCTTTCTAGTCCAAGCCAATACCTATATTTCAAGCATCCTACATCATTTATCTATCGACTCCATCTAATTCTAGCTTCATATAACCATTTGTACCTGATTCCTAGGCCATGCAACCATCGCTCTATGCTCATCGGCCTTGATAACCTTGAAATTTGTTGGATTAAATCCGCTTATGTTTTGACTTGTCAAAAGGATGGCTAACAATATTAGTTTCTGACTTCTTGTCTTCTTTCTATTGGTTCCTATGATAAGAGTGATTCGTCATTGATATTTGATTTGATTACTGATTTAATATGATATGGTAATGTGATCCTTTGGTATGATTTTGTGATATTTCTATTTTGTGCGATGAGAAACTAGAATAAAGGTTAAGTGATACTGTTAGCACTAGAATTAGTATTAACACCCTTAAGAGAGATTGTATAGAGAGATTAATGAAGAAAGTAAAGTTAAACAGAGAATAGTACGCAAATTTAAATGCAGAAAATATGAACACCAGATTTAAAGTAGTTCGACGTAATTGCCTATGTCCACTTTGAGGTTAGTCTTTATTGCTTTTTTCGATAATCGATTATAGATACAATCCGTATACCAATTACTTACAATTGCTAAGCAAAAAAGATAAGTCTTGAATGAGTCTTGAATGCGACAGAGTTCCCCGCTGTTCTCCCAAAAAGGTCCCTTTCACTGTGCCCCCGCCTCTCTATTTATAGACGAAGATGGGTTGGACTTCTCTTGTGTGCCTAATAGTAAGATACCTCGAAACAAGTAATTCCTGTGCGTCGATCCATAAATGCCGAACGGCATATGCCAAACGTCCCTAGATGCCGAACGAGATTGTTGTGCCAAGCGGCCCAGGATGCCAAACGAGCTTGTATGCCGAGCAAGGCATGAATGCTGAACGATCCATGAATGCCGAATGAGATGAATGTCGGTCGAGGTCTAAACGCCATACACACTTGAATGCCGTACGCTCTTGAATGTCAAACGCTCATGAATGCCGAGCGCTCTTGAATGCCGAACGCTCTTGAATGCCGAGCACTCTTGAATGCCGATCGCTCTTGATTGTCGATCGACCCGGTTGTGCCTAACGAGTATGTTGTGTCGAATGCGTTAGATGCCGAACGTGCACAAATGCCGAGTCTCTAGTTGCTTGGTCAATCCTCCAGTTAGCACTTGCCCCCACAAAGGGCATCATGTGGTCGAACGTGATGCGCTTTGGGTCACGAGTCCTCCGTGTTTTACTTCGAGCCTTGGCTTAGTCTTCTCGATATTGTCTTCTCCTGGATGTCGAAAGAGGCATTGTATGCCGAATGACATGGTAATGCCGAACGACACACGAGTACCGAACGGCTTAACTGATGCCGAGCGATATTCAAATGTCGAATGAACTTAATGCCGATCGAGAGAGATTTTTTGACCGGTTCTACCGGTCGCTGCCTCTACGTCTTCTCTTCTCTCTATATAACTGAAGCTCTTTCTACTCCCCCCTTTTACTTTTACCTTCGCTTTTCAGAAACTACGAACTCAACTCCCAAAAATCTTCAGCAGGCTACCTACCCTTCCTCTCCCAAATTCGTAAGTTGCCTCTTATCCTTCACAAATAAGACAAACCTAATTAGAACCATGCTTCCTACTTCAGAATCTACCCGAATCTCCATCTTAGATATTAGGTAAAAACCTTTCCCTAAAACACTTCATCTCGACTAGGAGACCTTTACACGAGATTCAAACTCGTGAACCTCAGAAAAATCGAGGTCAATAGTAATTGCATGGAGTAAGAGGAGTTAAGAGTGAATCGTGGGCCTTTAAGAGGAGTTTTAGGCTAGGCGGAGAGGTAAGGATGATAAAGGTGTTTGAAGGAGGAAGTTGGTGGTAGACATACTGAGGTGGCTCGGCATGACATCCTTATGCCGAGCGATGGAGAGGAAGTAACATAGTGAAATTGAAGTTAAAGTTTGGCATGCCGAGCGATGCGGCTCGGCATAGCCACGGCTCGGCATGATTACCTTATGTCGAACGAGGTAGGAGGAAAATAGAGGAGAAATAGAAACTGGATAGAATGCCAAGCGGTAGGCAGGTCGTGTTGGATGAAAGTTTTTAAGGGTAAAATGCTGAGCGATGCGGCTCGGCCTAATTGTGGTTCGGCCTGACTTGCCGCATGCCGAATGGTGGAGAGTAGGAAATGGGAGAGTGGTGTGCCGAACAGAATGGTTCGACATATTTATGGTTCGGCATGTCTTGCCGCGTGCCGAACAGTGATGATGAGTGGTAAGCGAAGGTTGGTGTTGAAGGTAGAATGCCGAGTGAGGTAGCTCGGCATGATTGTGGTTCGGCATGACTAGTTGAATGCCAAACGATGAAGTGGTTAGGTAGGAAGGTTGTGTGCTACAACAACACCAGTCGATCCTAATGCAAGATTAACTCCATGCATATTTTAGGCCCGAACAGAGGATAACGAACAAGGACAGACTCAGACAACAAAGCATATTGGACAACCCGGACTGATAAATCCCATACTTAAACAACTGAAAACTTGGACTTTAACCTACTTAACAGTTAATAACCTTTCAAATGCAGTGGCGATGTCGGGTTCAAAATGTAAACCATCTTACGACAAGCCTTCGTAGACGGTCAGCTATGACGGTCTTCGAAGATGTCAATTCAATGCTCAACTTTATATAGTCAACTCTGTGACTTTTAATTTCTCAGCACTTACGTTTGAATGATCGCACTAGTTCACACACCACACGGGGGGAATATTTGTATTGTTAAGTCTAACGTCGATTATTTTTCAAGTATAGTTCAAATAGGTGCTCTGTTAGATTCAATCTTCATTAAAGATGTCTAGGAAATCTAGCTCAGCTACGATCTCAAACAGACCTGGGCCATCCTCTCGACAAGAAGTTGCAGAAACTTCTCATCCGTCAACTACCCCCGCTCAAAATTTATCGAATCCAGCGACTACATCCATCGACTTAGCCCTTGACGCTCTAGAGGCAGCGATTTTTCTAGATAACCCAATCGATTCTCAGGCTTTAAAGATTAACGAAAGTATGCTCCGTCGGATTTGTTCTATCCATGGAATCCCCTTCGACGACGTATTAGTTCCATCGGGGAATGATCGTCCACATCTGCCCCCAGTAGGATACACAGCTTGCAATAAATTCATGTGGTGGGTTGGCAGTGTGCCACTGTTCAACTCATTTCTTCGAGACGTGTTGTAGTATGTCAACATCGCTCCATCGCAACTGCATCCAAACAACCACGCATTCATCTACGACACTTGCATCCTTTTCATGAGTCCTTTCTAGGCTTCCGACTTTGGGCGACATTCCATACATTTATTGCGTCAAGAAATGAAGGGACAACCCATCTTTCATGTTTCTCGAGCCGCATAGAAAATGCCATATCTTAACTGGGGCATTGAGTAAATTTGCCCAGTATAAGCAAGAGTGGTTCTACGTGCGTTGCCCCTGGCTTCTCCAGAAGATGAGCAGAAGGAAGTGAGTCTTTTTCCTAGATCGGTACTCATGTTTGATTGAAGCTATACCTTTTCTAACTCTCTTCCATCTTTTCAAGGAACGAGGGCCCCGGATATTCTAAAGCCGTTGGAGCCCTTCGAGCCATTCTCGTCGAAGACCGGGACATCAGAACTCTCATTACAAATGAGTCACTTACAAAGTTCGGGCTGTTCGCAGAAGGTCACCGGATAAGCATCCCTCAAGGTGTTACTATACACAGGCTTGCTTCCGGCAAAGGGAAAACGCAAGCTGAATCTTTAGTACGTAACGCCCCTGACACACTAGAAGAGGGGGAAATTAAGGAAACCGAAACACCTGAGGTGCAAGATGAGAAAGTTAGTCCCCTTTGGGATCCGATAGTCGAAGTTCACGACATCGAGACGTCACCTTCCCCTTCGAAGGGGAAGAAAAAACTAACATACAGGTGAAGAGGATAACAGTCGGTGGAACTCCAAAAGTTACTCTTGTTCCAGTGGAGAAAGAAGCTTCTTCATAGCATTTGGAAAGTTCACTAAAAGGCCTGTCGAACTTGTTCATACCTGATGATCTACTCAATTACAACTTCGACGATCCAGAGGCCCTTAAGCTTCATTCGCCCGCGAGAGGCGATACAAGCGTTCAAGCCTAAAACCAAGGAGAAAAAACTCCTATTAGTAAAGAAATTGGTCCGTCGGGGGGAAACACTAGGACACACACAAACACATGCACTCCATCTTGCACTTAAATTTCCGCTGTCACCTTATTCTTGGCTAACTTTCCGTTATTTAAACTTTGCGAAGGTGACATGGGGTGCACGCATGGACTTGAGCGCCTTCGTGGGTCATCGATTTTCTACCAATCTGGCCAGGATTCGGGCTCCGACAGGCGCCGAGATAGAGATGAATCTAGTGACCGAGACTACTACCGCCTGGAGTCATCACACGAAGAAAAACTTATAATCAGCCCTCATATCCTTGCAATCCTCCCTCTCCATTCGACCAGAGCAGAGAGAAATTTGGACATAAGGGATCTCAGCCTAAGGCACATCGAGATCAACACTCGGGTTCATCAAGTACCAGGTAATCTCGAGATCCCCACAAATCGCCCACGGTCACCAAGCAGACCCCTCTTAGTCCCGTGACCGATCCAACGGTTGTCGAGCGGCTTTTTGAACTTAAAGCCTCATTTTCGAAGATATGCTTTAATGGCTTGAAGTTTCTTCCAACGATCCACCATATTCCAGGGCATGTTAAGCAAAGTGCTATCGCTTGTACCAATGATGTCTATGTACAGCATGATGCGTTCGTGCACTTAGCCGAAAAGGTGTCAGAAGTCTCCATAGAGCGCCAACATGAGATTGATGCCTGAAGCTTGAGGCTGTCCATGACAAAGACATAATTAAAGCTCAGGACGAAGAGCTTGTGTCTTACAAATATCAGCTTGAAGCCGCCCAGCAGAGCGCCAAAGATACTGCCGAAGCCATGACTCGTTTGGAATCAACCCACAAAAAGAAATCGACGAAGCGGTCCAACGTTGTGGGGCCTTAGCTTTGGAGAAAGACTCGGTGCAAAAAGAGAGGGATGCATTCAGCATCCGAGTCAAAGAACTTAAGGAGCAACTCCGTAAAGAGAAGGAGGAGAAGACCGCTGCCCAAGAAGAGTCGCAATGATATTGCGACGAGATCGTTGCCACACGACTTCTAAAGGCGAAGCTTGAGGATGAACTTTCCAAGGTTGAGGTGCTAAAGAATGAAGCCCGTGAAGAGGGCATGAAGATAGCGTCTACGGAGATTGACTCCCGTCTTGAGGCGGCTAAAGAGGAAGGTAGGAATGAGGTCAAAAGCATGTTCGACCCGCTAATTGTAGAATTCAATGCCCGTGTTCTCATGCACCGAGACTTAACTTTTCTAGACGAGGGCTATCTCGAATCTTTAGCCGAGGCGTGGGAGACCTTAATAGAAATCGGGAAGGCTAATGAAGGAGATTTGATAAAAGAATTTCTTAAGGGAAACGAGCGTTTGGACCTGTCAGCGGCAAAAGCTCTTTACTGCAAAGGCTCCCCAACAACGAAAGGGAAAGAGGTTATTGTCGGTTCATCCGGGATCGAGTCTCAAGCTCATGCACCTACTCAGCCGGCCGATCGACCGATACTTGATCCCTTTGAGCAGCACATTGGTTATGACCCAGAGGACCCCGGCCTTGGCGTTCACATTTTGTCTCCTATTCCGGAGGGTGAGACCCCTCTGACGGCTGAGAGCCAGCCCGAACCTGGTAGATAACTCTTTCACTTTAACATTCCAAGAGTCGACGTCGTTTTTCACCAGAAGCTATCGTATTCTAATTCTTGTTTTTCACGATTTTGTGTAGGCCATTCTGATCCCGAGCGCAATCCGAGGAGCGATGTCGCCAAGGAGGTGAAGGAAAAGACAAGTGAGGCCACTCACGCAGGAGAGTCTCCCCGTCCAGATGCTCAGGTGACCAGAGCGCTTGAGGAGGATAAATCCGAGACTTCCTCTCCCATCGATGGGAGTTATGAAATTTAAATTACGGACGCCTTCGAAAACACATCTAAACTGAGCACGAAGGAGCAGCTTGAGAAGGAGAAGAAAGAGACAGTCGAGATCAAAATCGAACCTCAAGCTGTGGACCTGGAGGATCCTGTGAATAAGCAATTGAAGGTCATCCTCCCAAGCGGATCCAAGCCTATGGAAGTTCCTCGTATTTCTTCAGTTGTCACTCCCCCGTCGAATAAAGTTATCAAGGGCAAGCACACGGGAGAGGAGTCGCCTAGAAAAAGCTCGAAGAAGTCGAAGAAGTAGTCGTTGCTATCGTTCAACGAGAGTTAGTTTAGATTATGTAATTATTTTCAGTTATCTTCATAGTTCATGTAAATAAACTTTTGACTCTGAATTTTGGAGGAGTTGTAGTAGAAACTTATTTCTGATGAATAAAACTTAGTTCTTTTGCCTTTTAGAAGACGCTTGTTGCTTATTTTTTGTATAATCGTGGTCAAAACCCAAGCTATTGCAAGTTACATAAACTTCTCGATTCATCTTCAAATAAGTTGACAACTTTGTGGCATTGCACATCCTTTATCCCACGCTCCGGGTACTTAGAATATTTTCCAGTCCGTAATCTAAGGTTCCGATGACTTCAAGTCATTTGTATTCAGTTCTCCCTCAGGGGACTTGGATATTTAAATCGCTCATTCTCTATCCCATGATCTGGAGACTTAAAGTATTTAGTCCGCACCCCGGGGACTTAGAGATTTTGAGTCGTTTATACTCTGGTCGGCACTCCGGGGACTCAGAGTACTCTAGTCCGTACTCCGGGGACTTGGAGATTTAGAGTCGTTTATACTCTGGTCCGCACTCCGGGGTCTTAGAGTACACCAGTCCGCACTCCGGCGACTTGGAGACTTAGAGTCGTTTATACTCTGGTCCGCACTCCTGGGACTCAAAGTACTCCAGTCCGCACTCTGGGGACTTGGAGATTTAGAGTCATTTATACTCTAGTCCGCACTTCGGGGACTTAGAGCACTCGAGTCGGCACTACGGGGACTTGGAGATTTTGAGTCGTTTATACTCTAGTCCGCACTCAGGGGACTCAGAGTACTCTAGTCCGCACTATGGGGACTCGAAGATTTTGAGTCGTTTATACTCTGGTCCACACTCTGGGGACACAGAGTACTCCAGTCCGCACTATGGAGACTCGAAGATTTTGAGTCGTTTATACTCTGGTCCGCACTCCAAGGACTTAGAGTACTCCAGTCCACACTCCGAGGACTCGGAGATTTTGAGTCGTTTATACTCTGGTCCGCACTCTGGGGACTCAGAGATTTTGAGTCCTTTATACTCTGGTCCGCACTCCGGGGACTCCGAGTACTCAAGTCCGCACTCTGGGGACTTGGAGATTTTGAGTCGTTTATACTCTGGTCCGCACTCCGGGGACTTAGAGTACTCCAGTCCGCACTCCGTAGACTCGGAGATTTTGAGTCGTTTATACTCTGGTCCGCACTTCTGGGACTCAGAGTACTCCAGTCCGCACTCCAAGGACTTGGAGATTTTGAGTCGTTTATACTCTGGTCCACACTCCGAGGACTCAGAGTACTCCAGTCTGCACTCTAGGGACTCGGAGATTTTGAGTCGTTTATACTCTGGTCCGCACTCCAAGTACTCAGAGTACTCCAGTCTGCACTCTGGGGACTCAAAGATTTTAAGTTGTTTATACTCTGGTCCGTACTCCGGGGACTCAGAGTACTCTAGTCCGCACCCTGGGGACTTAGAGATTTTGAGTCATTTATACTCCGGTCCGCATTCTGGGGACTCTGAGTACTCCAGTCAGCCCTCCGGGGACTCGGAGATTTTGAGTCGTTTATACTCTGGTCCGCACAACGGGGACTCAGAGTACTCCGGTCCGCACTCCGGGGACTTGGACATTTTGAGTGCTCGTGCGTGTTCGTACGTCAGGCAAAATAGTGTATTTCTTAGTTATTTGTCACAGCGTTATCATATACAGAAACATCGACAATTCATTGAGAAAATGGCTTCATGCCTCTAATAATGCAAACAAGCTAAATTGTCTTAATACATGCCGTAAACTAGGAATAAAAACTTGTTGGAAATAAATGTAACTAAAATATTAAAGTAATTAACTAAGTGTAATAATGCCGCAAATGCTCGCTATTCCATGCTCGAGGGATTGTTGCACCATCAACGGTCGCTTGCTTGAAAGTTCCTTCTCCAAGCTTCTGTTCAATGACGTATGGACCTTCCCATTCGGGGCTCATATGTGATGGAACTGGGAAAACTCGTTTTAAAACGAGATCACCCACACCAAAAATTATTGGTTGGACTTTTTCATTATAATATCAATCGACTCGGTGCATGTACGCGGCCGCTCTTAAATTAGCTTCTTCGCGCTTTTCATCAGTGAAGTCCAATGATTCCAGCAAAAGATCTTGACTTGACCTAGGGTCATAATAAATTACCCGATGTGATGGGACTTCAGGTTCTATGGGTATGACAGCTTCTGTGCCATATGCCAATGCGAATGGAGTGTGGCCAGTCGCGGACTTGTGGGTAGTTCTGTAACCCCAAAGCACTGTTGGAAGCTCATCCTCCCACTTGCCTCTAGCCTTTTCCAAATGTTTTTCAATATGGATTTGATTATTTTGTTTACGGCTTCCACTTATCCATTGGCTTTCGGGTGAGCAACTGCTGCAAACTTTTTCTCAATACCATATTTTTGGCAAAATTCCTTGAACTCTTTGCCTTCAAACTAAGTTCCTTGTCTATAATGATGGTTCGATGATGGCCAAAACGGCACGAAATTAATGAACTTTTTGGTGGTGATAGTGGCCAAAGGCTCTGCTTCTACCCACTTAGTAAGGTAATCGACCGCAACTATCGTGTATTTCGCACCACCTTTGGATAGGGGTAAGGAACCGACTATATCGATCCCCCGCAAATGGCCAGGGACTAACCATTTGTGTGAGTTCCGTCGATGGAGCTCTCGGGATTTTCGCATATTTCTGACATTTTTCACATCTTCTCACATAGTCTACGGCATCTCGATTTACAGTTGGCCAATAGTATCCATAGCGGAGGATTTTCTTTACTAATGTCTGCCCTCCGGTATGGTCGCCACACTCACCTTCATGGACTTCCTTCAGGACCTGTTTTATCTCATCATGGACAATCCGCCGAAGTAAGGGGGTCGAGAATCCCCTCCGATACATTACCCCCATCTTGGATTACATAACATGAATCCTTACGAATGACTTGTCGTCTTTCTCTTCTTCTCTCGGGACAACCCCGTGTAACAAGTACTGCTTGAGTGGAGTCATCCATGACACCTTCTCGATTTCTGTTTCTAACATGAAATCTACCTCCATCATATTTATGCTCGAAACACGTAAGGTTTCAACAGGAAACAATCCCATCTGCTGCGCATCGCCAGTGCTTGCAAATTTTGCCAATGAATCGGCTGCTCTGTTTTGCTCATGCGGGACATATGAAATATCATAATACTCGAAATTCGCTAGCAGCTCCTAAACTCGGACCAAATATGGGGCAAGTCTATGCCCCTTTGCTTGGTAGTCTCCCCGCACTTGGTACACTACCAGTTGCGAGTCGTAAAAGATTTCAACCGATCTTACTCCTAGTTCTTTGATATGTCTTAACCCGGCAATCAATCTTCATACTCGGCTTCATTATTCGTTGCTGTTCATTCAAGCTTCAAAGCGTAGCAAACTAATCAGTTCTCAAGAGTGATAAAAACTATGCCAACCCCTGAAAAACGATCGTTAAATGCCCCATCGGTGTACATCTTCCATCGAATGGGAGGTATGACGTTGCAGCCGTTTGATTCGTCTATCACGGTGAATTCAGCAATGAAATCTGCTAGCGCTTGCCCGTGTATGGCCCTTCACGGCAGGTAAGTAATATCGAACCGACTCGACTCGATATTCCATTTTAACATCCTTCTTGAAGTTTATGGTTGTTGGAGTACCTGTCGCAAGGGTTGATTGGTGTAAACACTGATCGAGTGTGCCTGGAAGCATGGGCGAAGCTGCGTGATGCAATCACCAAGCAATAAGCCAGTTTTTCAATTCTGGGATAATTTCTTTCTGCCTCCGTCAAATGTTTACTGACATAATATACTGGCTTTTGAACTCGGTCCTCCTCACGAACCAGCGCCATACTGATAGCATGCTGGGATACTGCCAAGTATACATATAGCATTTCATGATCAATTTGTTTTGATAGCACCGGGGGACTTTCTATATGTCTAACCAGAGCTCGGAATGCTTTCTTGCAGTCAGATGTCCACTCGAAATTCCTCTTTCCTATCTTTATCACATCAAAGAAAGGAATGCACTTATCCGTGGATCTGGATATGAATCGACTCAGCGCTGACACCTTTCTGTTTAAGCTTTGCACTTGCTTTATAGTTCTGGGCACTTGTATGTCCCGAATAGCCTGAATCTTTTTCGGTTTAGCTTCAATTCCACGTGCGTTCACAATGAAACCTAAGAACTTCCCTGATGCAATGCCAAAAGAACACTTTAATGGGTTGATCTTCATCCTGTAATGCCTGAGTACATCAAACATCTCTGCTAAGTCACGGATGTGGTCGTTTGACTGCCATACTTCACGAGCATGTCATCTACATAGACTTCCATCGTTCTACCAATCTGGTCTTTAAACATTTGATTCACCAGAAGCTGATAAGTTGCTCCCACGTTTTTCAATCCAAAAGCATTACTACATAGCAATATAGCTCCACATCTGTGACAAAGCTGGTGTGTTCTTGGTCTGGAATGTGCATTGGGATCTGATTATATCTCGAATATGCATACATAAATGATAATAATTCGAGTTTGGCGGTAGAGTCGACGAGCTGGTCGATTCTTGATAAAGGGAAACTATCCTTCGGGCATGCTTTATTCAGATCAGAGTAATCAACACAAGTTCTCCACTTCCCATTCGCTTTTCTCACAGCACAGGGTTAAATAACCATTTGGGGTAAAGGGCATCGCGGACGAACCTATTGGCTTTGAGTTTGTCCACCTCCTCTTTGAGGAGGCAGACCTCTCCAGGTCCATGCTTCTCCTTTTCTGTTTCACAAGAACATATTTCGGGTCTATGTTCAACATATGACTCACAATAGTGGGAGAAATCCCGCACATATCAGAGCGTGTCCGAGCGAAAACATCCAGATTCGCTCCGAGGAAATCATTAAGGTCCTCGGCCACTGAAGGGTCGAGTTGTGATCCAATCTTAAGGACCCGTGATGGGTCATCCCGACCGACTGGAATGTCGATCGTCAGCTCAGCCGCGGCTGCATTCGTTTCCCTGAGTTCCCCATCGTCATCTCTCGGATCTATGTCTCTAAGGATCCGGGAATGTCGCCCGAGCCAGGACTCGGGCACTACTTGTCAATCATCGGTATTTAGAATGCGGACGACGCTGTCTGCATCCTTCCCTTTTTAATTCTATTGAGCCTCTCTCAGCTCTGCAACGTAACATGCGCGACCGGTCGCCTGATCGCCATGTAGCTTTCCAAGTCCCTTGTCAGTCGGAAATTTCAATGTCAAACACCAAGGGGCCAAGGCTGCCCTAAACTCCGCCAGGACCGGACGACCCAGAACTGCATTGTATGGAGAGTCAACATCCATCACTATGAACGATAGGACTCGCACTCTCCTACGCTCACCTTCCCCCAGTTCAACTGGTAACTCAATATACCCCATAGCGTCGGTTGCAGCACTATTAAAGCCGTGGATACGGGCTTTGCATGGTTTCAAATATTTTGCCGCCATCTTCATTTGGTCATAAGACTTCTTGAAGATGTTGTTGATAAAACTTCCATAATCAATCAAAATTCTTTTTACGTAAGCTGGCGCGATCGTTGTAGATATAACCATCGGGTCGATAGTAGGAGCCTCCACCTTGTCAGCATCTCGACTCCTAAACACTATATCGTCTGTCATCATGCATGGTTGTTTTGCGGGGGTTCCATCTTCCACATTCGAACAACATTCATAATTCGCATGCTTCAGGGAGGTAGCATATCGTTCCATCTCGTGCCAATTCTTGTCTGCCGGATGAGGTCCTCCGACTATAGTGTTTATGATCAACCTACCTATGGTCCGGGCAGGTTCCTCTGGGTGGCGTGAAGTCGACCCGCGTCCGAGGTCTATCATTCCTTGCCTACCTTCTGATGGGTTTTTAACAAACTCCTGCAGCTTTTTCTACCCGATCAACCTTTCTGTGGCGTCATGGAGGTGTCTACACTCCTCGGTATTGTGTCCGTGGGTCTCGTGGAAGCGATAGTACTTCCCTGTCCGTTTCTGTTCTTCAGTGGACTCCTTTGGGCGCGGCTTTCTGTATTCAAAGGTGTTACAGGTAGATAGATAAATGTTTTCAAGAGAAGTATTCAGGGGGGTGTATTCGTTGTAGGTCGGAATCCTCGACTTCCATCTCCCTGTCTCTTTTTTCTTTCCGGGATTTCCACCTCCGGATCCTTTAGATTGCCCAGGCTTGTTCTGGACGTTAACTTGAACTTTTCTCGAACTGTCGTCGGATTGTTTCACGGTAATGTTACTTTTCACTGTTTCCTGAACAGACCCTGGTACCTTATCTCATCTTGTCCATCGAGCTTCCTCCCTCCGTATGAACTGGTGAGCACTGGAATAGAATCATTCCAACGTAGTTGGAGGCTTTCCTACCAACCAATCTCCAAACTCCGAGTCTGGATCTATACCTCGCATTACCGCCATCGAGATTGCATGATTGTTAGGATTGCTAACTTCAGTGGCGGCAACATGGAACCTCTATAAGTATGCTTTCAAAGACTCTCCCGGAGCCTAGATCACGCTTGATAAGGACATTACGTCCTTTGGACGAGTAGCATGTATCCTGAATTGTTCAACAAATTTCACCGCCAACTCGTCGAAGCTGGATATAGACCATGGAGGAAGTCGAGTAAAGCACATAGTGGCGATTATAGACAAAGTGATTGGGAAGCACCTACATTTAGTCGCGTAGTTCCCCCTTGTAGAATCCATCATACTTTTGTAACTCATCACGTGTTGCCTAGGGTCAGTCTTCCCTTCGTAGGCTGGGATAATCGGCATGTTGAATTTCTTAGGATACTCTGCCTGTAGAACAACATCTGTGAAGGGAGTATGACTCATGGACACTCTCTAATCTTCATTGGTCAAGCCTTGGTTCCCTCTCATTAACTGCCTAACCATGGCTGTTAAGTCCGGAGTTTGTATGAAGGACGGGAGATTGGGTTCCGTTCCATGGGACCGTGCGGGTTGATGTTCCGCCTGTTGGCGGTCGGCTAAACGTGCGTCCTGAAGGCCAAATTGATTAGGGTCTTGGTGAACCGGGCGTCCGGTCTCCACATATGCCTGATCCCTGGCGGATCGATCAGTGGCACCTGCTTGTGCAGCTTCAGTCTTATGGCATCTATGCCTAAGAGGTTCATCAGCTGAGGTCGAGCTGTTAGATGAAGAATAAGAAGCAGGACTACTCCCAGCATTCTGATGCTGTTGTTGGGCAAGCTGAGTCATGAGATTAGTGTTGGCTTGAATCTGCTCAACTAGTTGCCTTCTACTTTCCCTGAGTTCTCTTATCAAGTCATTGTACTCTGTTCGAGAAATGACTTCCGTTTGATTTTGGGTGGAGGGCCATGCGCCTTGAATCGCTTGCGGGCTGCTAGGTCCAACTTGTTGCACACAAGCAGTCTCGTGGACGTCTGCATTATGAGAGGTTGATCGGGTGCGTGGTCTTCCCATGGTAAAGTTGTCGTTGGAACTCTGAAGAGATTCAACGGGCGTCCAATGAATAAGTCAGATCTCCTTCGGGGATTTTTTAATCCAATAGTTACAAAGTAGATCCTATCGACCTGAGAATTCAATTCTCAGTGAAAGCACCAAAATGTTGGCACCAGAATTGGTCACTAACACCCTTAAGAGAGATTAATGAAGAAAGTAAAGTTAAACAGAGAATAGTACGCAAATTTAAATGCAAAAAATACAAACACCAGATTTATAGTGGTTCGGCGTAATTCCCTACATCCACTTTGAGCTTAATCTTTATTGCTTTTCTCGATGATCAATTATAGATACAATCCATATACCAATTACTTGAATACAATTGCTAAGCAAAAAAGATAAGTCTTGAATGAGTCTTGAATGCGGCAGAGTCTCCCTGGTGTTCTCCGAAAAAGGTCCCTTTCACTGTGCCCCTGCCTCTCTATTTATAGACGAAGATGGGTTGGACTTCTCTGGTGGGCCTACCAGTAAGATACCTCGAACCAAAACAAGTAACTCCTTGTGCACCGATCCATACATGCCGAACGGCATATGTCGAACATCCCTAGATGCCAAACGTGATTGTTGTGCCGAGCAGCCCTGGATGCCGACGAGCTTATACGCCGAGCAAGGCATGAATGCCGAACGATCCATGAATGCCGAATGAGATGAATGCCGGTCGAGCTCTAAATGTCGAACTCTCTTGAATGCCGAACGCTCTTGAATGCCAAACGCGCTTGAATACCGAACTCTCTTGAATGCCGAACCCTCTTGAATGCCGAAAGCTCTTGAATGCCGAGCGCTCTTGAATGCCGAACGCTCTTGAATGCCGATCGTTCCTGAATGCTGATCGGCCCGGTTGTGCCGAACGAGTATGTTGTGCCGAATGCGCTGGATGCCGAACAGTGCACAAATCTCGAGTCCCTAGTTGCCTGGTCAATCCTCTAGGTAACAAATACCATGCAATATGGGACTTTTGGTAATACTTTTTCGCTTATTCTTATGACTCGTTATATCGAATATTGAAGGGCAAGTGTTCTGTGTGAGCACTGAATAAGTGGACTAGTAATACGAGGTGGTATGCGATGCCACTATGTTGTTTAATCGATTCATGGATGACACTTAACATAGAGATACAAAGTGTGGTATTGGCTGAAGTGAATAGATTATAGTCATGTGTTGACTTAGGTGGAGCCATGTGCCAGCGATTATAACGTGCCATGCGTTGGCAATATATAGAGTTGTGTGTCAACAAATATACTAAGCTGCATGTTAGCAATGTATAGTGCCATGAGTTAGCCTTTGTAAAAAGCCATGTGTCGACCATTGTATTTATATATATGCACACATGGGAGTGAACTAGATTGGAAAGTATCCACCTTTGTAGCCTGATCACAATGATCATGCCCTAGATTTGTGACACCCATTTCTTATAGCTGTGTGTCGACAACGTTTGTAGTCATGTGTTGACAATGTTTATTTAGGCCCTTTATATTGCCTAGGCCAACAGTCACTGGGCACATGTCGGTAGTCATGATCGAAGAGGCTAGCGTAATCAAGCCTATGGTGGATCATTGTCACGATATTGAAGAGAGAGTTAATGGTAACTGATGACATTAAAATCCATTTTGGATGGGCCTGTACGTTGTGTTCGCCTATTGCCTGTGTAGTCTCCTAGTATAAGTGTGTTTGTCAGTCTTTCATTTGGTTCCTCTGTGTGTGTGGTTGATGACATGTACTACAATGAGATTATACCTACGATTTTTTCCAGAGTCTGATCAATCCTCATATCCTTCTCAAGCGTATGTCATCGAATATCTTTTTCATTACCATGTGATGCCAACTACTATTTGTTGGCATGTGTTGCCAATTATCTTCTTAGATGTGTGTTATCGATTATACATTATAGGCGCCAACTATATTTTCGTATGTGTGTGTCGTCGATCATATCTTCTATTGGCGTGTGTTTCCAGTATTATGTTTTGTTTATGGATGTCTATTTATATTGATACTGTGGATGTTTTATTATTTCAAATTGAGTGTCATATTAGGGCATAGCTAAGTACAAGCCTGAGTATGCATGATGATACCTCCTTTATGGATATTATTTGGATATGGATGAATCCCCCAGCTGATGTTGTTTCCATGATTTCAGTTTTGATGAGATTTTATATGGATTATGACATTTTTATTCTTTGTTGTGTGATAACTACGTTATATAATATATTTGGTGTCGTTAAAATATCATCATTATGTATAGACATTATGATTATCGTTTGACTTATTTTGTTGGTATGGTTATATTGTTATTTCACCCAGTTTATACGCAGTTCCACATGTTTATTGCCCATTTGATTTAGGCATAGTCTGACTCATGTGTTATTTATAATACTCGGGTCAGCCTAAGACATTTTAGGTACATGGATGATGAGACCTTCCTGTATTATCTGAGCATAGAGGAGGCTAGGACTAGTATAATAGTATAGCATCTTTAATTATATAAACTCTTGTATGTATATTCTTAAGTTGTATTTTGGATAAACATTTTATATTGCATATTATATTTCATCGCTATGATATTGGCATTGCTCTCTCTATTATTTAACGTATATTGTGTATTGTTCTATCCTAGAGGCACATGTGTTATTTTTTGTGCTGATACTGCGTATGTTTTGTAGTAAGTTATATCCAATGTTTAAATACGTACAATATTAGCCCAAGGGAATATTCACATATGTACCCCATGCAGCCTCATTCTCCATTTTATCTGATAGTATTACTCAGTAATACTCTGGGATGGTGTGGTTGTAGAGGTAGGGGTGTTTCATTGTGTGACTTGATCGTGCTTTATGTGTTTAAACATTTATGGAAAGTATTTAGCCATATACTTAACACTAAAATTTGATGGAGTAAGCTTGTCTATTTATGAAAGTTAAGATTATTCTTTAAGTACGGTGTAGAAGTAATAGTGCTCTAACCTACCGACTTAACTCTTTAGCAAGGGATAGTGTGAAACGAAAAGGTCAGAAACATGATTAGTATATAAGACTTGGTTTTTATAAACGATCGACTATTCTGAATTTGATAATCAATCAGTCGATTATCGAACTTGATCGAAAATTCATCGAATTAGTTTTGAAGAGACTGAGATCGATATGTTTTTTTATTTACCAAATACCACTTCAAAACTAGTATGTAGGTTTGATGTTTTGGAAGTGATTGTGAAGTGGAATGCTATAGAGTTAAACTATCTGTTATAAGGTTAAGTCCAAGGGAGAGGTCAACATTAGCATTCGTCGGAGGGCTTACACGAGAATCTATGTAAGATTCATATTCTGTTTGATTGATGAAGACTAGAGATGCTGGATCAAACTTCGGCATTGAAAATGAAGAAAACAAAGCAGGAGCATAGTCTAGGGATTGGCTAAACCAGAACAGGGTATCTGAACTCCATATTTAGAGTATGCTAATGTTGCATACGGGAGTTGATGATATTTAGGATCACTAGCTCTAGACACGGTTCAGCTATGGTTACCTTATGGTACATTCTATTTAGAGATATATGACTTTCGAAGGTAGTTTCCGACCCTTATGCAGGAGATTGGATTACGGCTTGACTAAATGGATCTCTATGAAAAAATCCATATGTGAACGTACCTTAGCAGTTTTTTTACCTTCAATATTGTTTTGGTGATTAATGTAACCACCAACAACTATTTTTTTGATTTATATTCTTCACCCTAGACATTATCTATTATAACGCCTTATGTACTTATTAGATGAATGGTTCATTTGAGGGGATAACAGTTTTCGAATGGTCTTAAAAGTATTGTTATACGTCTATCGCATATTCCATGAGCTTCTCACACCAGACTTATGCCTGACACATGGTTTTTGTTTTTTCTAAATTCCTCATGTGCTCTTTTAAGTAGTTTAAGAAAGATAGGTTTTAGTTGGATGTTCATTGGAGGTCTAAGAGACGAGCTAAATGTTTCACCTACTGTAGTACTCTTATTTCCACTACATTACTATTACACATGCATCAACATTTATAAGGCTAGGTTGTCATAACTGTGTCGGCTGATGATAGTAGCTAGAATTGTCACTCTGAAATGCTATGTATTTTAGAGTGATTTGTCTTTTGATATTATTACAATAGTATATGTTATCGTGCCAGTGTGAGATTCTAATATTGTGTTCCTTCTTTCTTATTCCATTTCATTTTCTTTTGATTTACCTTAACATCTCTCTTTCTGGCACTTGGATTCTCGGCACTTGAATATTGTGGATATATTAGTATCGACATTTTAGGGTCGAAAAGGCCAGTTGTTACAGCTTGGTATTAAAGCTGAAGTTTAACCGAGAACCTTGGCTTTGGTTGGGTATGGTTCATTAAGAGATAGGTTAATGGAATGCATTAGCATGAGTTGAGTGTATCATACATATAAGAGCATATTTATATTCATTATAAATGTATGCCTTAAAGGTAACCACAACTATGAAAATTAAAGGCCCTATATAAGTTAATTTTTATAAGTATATGTTTGATAATATAGTTTAATTAATGTAGGAATTAATGATGTCCTTTTTCTATCCCTCATTAATTAGCTTAGCCATGCTTGGCCAGTTTATGAGCATTGCTGTACTTTATATAATGATTTAACATGCTTGACCAGTTTAGGAGCATTATTATCATTTGTAGATTTATTAGCTTAATATTGCTCAACCAATTCATATGCATTGTTATCATTTATGGATTGTTTAATTGTGCTCGGCCAGTTTATGAGCATTAGCTATCATTTGTTGATTGTTGATTTGTTCTTGGCCAGTTTATGAGCAGTTTTACCCTCTATTGTATGGATTAGTTAAACAGTATTTATGCGAGCATTAAAACGAATAGCTTTTGAATTAAATTTCACAATTTGACTATAAGGCATCCGATGACTATGTTGGATTAAAAGTTAAGCTTAGTAAAAGGCATTTACTTTAATCTAAAGGAATGATAAGGTATTTTGTGAACAAACATTTATGAAAAGATTTTATATAAGAAAGTAATTTTATATAAGTATGGTTTATAAAATATGGTTTATAATGAAAAGAATTTAAACTGAGAATTTGATAACTTAAATCCTAGTGTCTTTGAAATTTTTTTTTCAAGATTTTGGAAGAATAATAGTAGAACTATTTGAAAGTAAATATTTGGGAAATGGATTTATGAGATTGAGATCATGATACTTAGTAATATTTACGAAGTATTTGATGCCACTTTGAAATAGTTTTTTGGGTTAAGTCCGAATGGTATGCTTTGGATGTGCTAAACTTACTTTTGTTGCTTGAAAATAATTCCAATGATACTAGCAGCATCATCGGCATTCATTTTTAGGTTTCAAAGTAGGGGATGCTATAGGGTTTTTTTAGTAAAATAGATTTTGATTTAATCCTCGAAGTATGATTTGAGATACAAAATATATATGTATATATTATTATTTCAAATGATTTGAAATAAAACCCGGTGTTTAGTTCTAAAGTCTTCTTTTAAAGAGATTTGACCTAAAATAAATATTATTTTAATAAAGGTTTTGAAATAAACCTTTTAATGGAAAAATTTGTATGTATGCTATGTTAGGGCCCTAAGTGATAATGGCATCGTCCGGAATAAATGACGAAACCTTTTCATGTTTCCCCTTTTAGGCAAAGTGTGTTTTAAAAAATAAGTGAAACTTTGTTAAGTTATTTTGTGGGCACATGTATCCTATGGGCTAGCATAGTATGGTATGTGTATCATTGTATGATATGTTGTTTGGTAGTTTTCATTTGTTAAAATGAAATGGGATTTTCGATGATTTTGGATGGTCAGAAACTTCCGAACTGTATGTAACTTGAAACAAAGTACTTTTGTGAAAATGTAAAAGTTGATTTTTTGTAACTCTTGAATTGAGAAAGTAGTAAATTAAAAAAAAGTATTGAATTTGTTAAACATTCATGATGGGTAAAATGAATTTGATGTTTGTATAAACTCTTAGGATGTAGTAGAGTATTGTACAAGTATGAACTTAAGTTATAAATGTTTATAAACTTGAAGTTATGTTTTTATGAAATGGTTCATAAATGATATTAGTATTAAATGAGACATATTGTTATCCCACCATTTGGCAAGGTCGTGACACTAAGGAATTGACTAGAAACCAAAGACAGTTCGTTTCGAAGATCGGTTATACACAGGTTCACATGGATACTGGTAAACTTTTTCCAAGTCCAGATCGAGCTACAATTAATATGACATGATAAGTAAAGCTATGAAAACCCATGTTTCAAATTGTAGGTCAATTGGAGTTCGTACGCTCAAGATATGGATCGATCAAAATCAAGTGAGAAGGCCTCTGTTCGTATCCATCACCTTGCAATAATTTTGTTCGTATCCATCAACTCGCAGGAGTCGGTTCGTATCCATCCCACAAGGTACCTCTATTCGTACCTATTAAATGCCACCCCTCTTCATATCCATCATCCATCGACTACTATCCATTTCGTATCAATCTCCCTCTATCCATTTTGTATCGATCTCCTTCCATCGATACGAAGAAAGCGACATGAAGCATCAACATAAAGGCGGCCTTTAAATCATCGATGCGAAAGAAATTACCCAAGATCGATACAAATATGGCATAGTCAAGTTAAGGAAACAGTCATGCGACATGAAATGTGGATCTCTCCTGAACATTGCTCCACATCACCACTGAGTCGATCAATGCGAAATGCTATCGATATGAGCCGATCGATATGCATAGTTCATCCTATTGCAAAGTCGAACTTGCATCGATCATAACTCAAAATCTAAAAGTGCAATTGCCACCAAATTTTCACAGGAGCTTGCGTACATCCTCAAGAATGTTCATAACCGATCTCGACTCGATTGGATGAAATATTGATCGATATGAAGTTCATTGATATCGATCATGGATTGAGTGCAAATGGGATAGGATTGTTCATTTGGGCCCGCCTACATGAGAGAAGAGGTCTCCCAAGATTTGAGCAAGATATTTGCAGCCAATGCCTATAAATAGCAGCCCGGGACCTAAAGAAAAGGACTTTTTGGCTCTTCTAGGTATAGACTCTGCCGAAATCACTATTGTACTCAAGTTTTACTGTTTTAATTCATTGTAACCAACAAGAAAAAGTTAATAAAAGTCTATCATTTCATAGTGGACGTAGGCCATACGCCGAACCATTCTAAATTCGTGTGTTTCTGTGTATTTTCCGATCTGTTTATTGGTGTGCTTGTTAGATCTTCCTCATTTTCAGTTTATATTCTTCATTTTATCTCTTCAAACACATCCGAAGACTGTTGTGTCCAACTATGGTATAAAAACTTTGGTGCTTTCATGAGAAAACCCAGTTTTTCTCTTGCTCATTGGATTTACTATCGATACCGGATTGCATAAATCTAAGAAGAAGATCCAGATTTAAAAGTTTAAAGTTCTTCCATCCTATTTAGATTTGCATCAAGTCTAGGAAAGAGCTTTGCTATCCATCATGATTAACACAAGACTACTTCAATTGCTGCATATCCAGAGGGACGGGATAGACAGAACCTCATACAGCTTCCTCCTGCCGATCAGAATGTTGTTGGACCATCAGACCCAAAGGACCCTGTCACTAGGGAAGAATTTCTAGTGCTAATGCAAGAGCTGACACGAGGTCGTCAACAACTCACTCAACAACTGTGTGACAAGAATTAACCAATCAACTGAATCTTTAAAGATAATGGAGATCCTGGATGGACCAGGCTTCTTATTCATCCATTGAGAGTAAAGCCTATTTTGACTATCATCATAGATCCATGTGCTTACGACTAGACGGAAGTTATACTCAAGCTACTGGACATCAACATACTTTGAATATTGGGCAACCGATAGTTGGCCCCTCAACCAGCCATCAGACCGGACCCTCCTCTCGAGGAGGAATCGTTCCTTATCATGTGATAGACAACCGCATTGCCACCTCTGCTACTGAATCGGTAGTTGATACCCGAAATCGGATAGATCCAAACCGTCACCAACATGAACATACTCTAGAACCTTATGTTCTAGAGAACTTAGAACCAAAGAGGCGAGACATGGACCGTCGACTGTGCCCTGCCCATCCTCGCAATGTGGAACCTGATCACACCTTGGCTCAGCAGGTCTGGAATGTCTAGATGTCGGATATCTCGACGATGATCCATCAGATGATCCGAGAAAGTCAAGGCCTCACCAATGATGATTAGGGAATCTCCCGGAGTCATACTCCCTTTACTAATGATATACTCTATGTTGAACCACCTCGGTGATTCAGGATGCCGACTTTGCCAGTTTATGAAGGGGCTCTGATCCTAGTCAACATATCCTAAATTATGAATGGTTGATGAATGCTGCATGGGCTGATGATGTAATTAAGTGCCAAAGTTTCCCGATCTTGAGGGGCATAGAGACTATATGGTTTACCCGTTTACCACCTCGATCTATCTTTTATTTTGATCAGTTGGTGACGAAGTTTGTTGAGAAGTTCCACAAGAATGTAATGAGGTCAAAGGATGTTAATACTTTTTCTTTTGTCATTCAAGCTCCTGGAGACACACTCAAACGTTATTTGGAGAGATTTCATGCTCCATAAGCTGAGATTAGCAATCCCAATGATAACTCTATTCTGATGGAACGGACTAAAGCGATTGATCCCGGTTCTAGCAACTGGTTGGTCGTAAAACCTCCTATGTCATTGGACTGTTTCAATTCTAAGGCAGCCCAATTCTTTAGGAGGAAGGATGCAAAAAAGTCTAGTAAAAAGGATGACGCAGGGCATAGCGTGGAAGGAATTCAGAGCAATGTTGTTGTTAAACAAACGGGGGAGAGTTATAGAAAAGTGCAATTGAACATACAAAATAAACAAAATCAACAAAGAGACAATGGTAATCAAAATAGGAAATGGGATCAGAATCGTAGTCAACGACATAGGGCTCTGCTTAATAATTATACACCTTTGAACACGTTGGAAAATGTGTATTTACGGACCTGAAATACTACAGTATAAGAAACCTGCTTTGAAACAGTCATCAAAGGAATAAATTCATGCAGGAAAGTTTTGTAGATTCCACAAAAGCTACAACCATAACATGAACGAGTGTCATCATTTCCAGGATATCATTGAGACATTGATACCTGAGGAAAATTTGGAACAGTTTGTGTGGGCACCGCAGTCTGGAGGTGCAGTCCCATCAAATCAGAACTAGGTACCGAATCAGGTGAGACTGGAGGAACCCGTTAAATTTATGGCTTTCATTGCCCCTTGGTGTCTGACTTTAAAATTCCATATCGACAATGGAGTTGGAGTTTTTTAGGGAGACCAGGCTGTTGGGCGTGCTTGTTAAGTTGCCGAGATGCGAGAGGCACGGTGAAAGGAAAAAAGGAAAGGGCGTAGAGGAATCTCTCTGCGTCCGCTTCGTTGAGAATTGACAATTGACACCAGGGCCTAGGCTCGGGCACCCCGACCAATTCGTGAAGGATCTTGACCCAAGAGATATGGAAAGTGAAGATGAAAATAAAGCCAGTCAAGCTTCCCCGGCCGAGCAGACGATTGATGTCCCGATCGATAGAGACAACGACTCTAAAATGATAAAGATTGGATCTCAGTTAAGGAAGCAAATGCAAGAGGAATTGATTGAATTTCTCCAAGCAAACCTCAACATGTTTGCTTGGACACATTCCGACATGTATGGAATCTCCCCGAACATTGTGAGCCACACGTTGAATATTGACCCACGGCACGTCCAGGTCAAACAAAAAATGCATGGTATGGACCCAGGGAGATCTGCCGCCTTTAAGGAAGAGGTAGATAAGGTTAAATTGAATGGATTTATTCGATATGCATTATACCCAGAATGGGTATCCAACCCTGTACTTGTTCGAAAGCCAAATGAGAAATGGATAACATGTGACTACTCAAACTTGAATAAAGCTTTCCCCAAAGACAATTTTTTGATTTCTCAAATCGATCATCTCGTAGATTCAACAGCTGGACATGAACTCTTATCCTTTATGGATGCATATTCCGGTTATAAAAGGATACCCATGCATTTACTCGACCAGGAGCATACCAGCTTCATGACTGATCTGGGACTTTACGGCTACAAATTTATGCCTTTCGGACTCAAGAACGTCGGAGTAACTTACCAACGGTTAGTTAACCGAATTTTCGCTAACCAGTTCGAAAAAACCATGGAGATGTATGTGGACGATATGCTGGTAAAGTCATGATTCTCCACTAATCATATCAGTGGCCTAAAATTAATGTTTAACATCCTTCGAGAATGTAGAATGATGCTCAACCCATTGAAATTTCACTTTGGGGTCGCATCTAGAAAAATCCTTGGGTTTATCGTCAATGCTCGAGGAATCGAAGCCAATACCGAAATGATCTGGGCAATCAGAAATCTCGAAAATCCAAGAACTATAAAGCAGGTCCAAAGCCTCAACGGGAAAGTAGCAGCACTAAGTAGATTTATTTCAAAATCCACTGACAAATGCATTCTCTTCTTCGATCGGATCAGAAAAAAGAAAACGGAACTTTGAATGGACTATGGAACGTGAGGGCGCATTCCGAGCACTGGTTCAACATCTCTAAGCACCACCTATTTTGTTAAAGCCTATTGATCACGAGAGAATGTAATACTATTTGGCGGTTTCGTACAATGCAATCAGTGCTGCCCTAATTCGAAAGGAAGACCGAATACAAAAGCCGATCTACTACATTAGAAAACGACTGATCGAAGCTGAGAGAAATTATCTAAAGCTAGAGAAGTTGGATTATTGTCTTATTATTGCCTCAAGGAAGCTCCGTCCATATTTCCAGGCTCATCCTATCGCCATTTACACTAACCAGCCATTATGACAGGTCCTTACGCAGCCTGAGACGTCTGGTAGGTTGCTCAAGTGGAATATCGAGTTAAGTCAGTTTGACATTACTTACACTCCAAGTAGAGCCATTCAAGGACAAGTCCAAGCAGATTTCATAGTTGAATTTACATCCCATAGGACCTGCCCGAAACCAATGAATCTCCCAAGTGTATCTGGAAGCTACAAGCTGATGGTGCATCAAATGACCGTTGATCAGGTGCTGGAGTTGTATTTGAAACTCCAGAAGGTCGATCTATATGCTATGCTTTAAAGTTCAACTTTCGCGTGACCAACAACGAAGCCAAATATGTAACCCTGCTTGCCAGATTGAGACTCGCTCGAGATTTAAGAATCATTGCTGCGGAGATCTATTATGATTCGCAATTGGTCGTGTGTCAAGTTCGGGGGGAATACCACGCCAAGGACCGAAGACTAGCCGCTTACCTTGCTCGGGTTCAGGAAATACTAAACCAGTTCGATTATTATGCCATTTACTGCGTACCCCTAGAGTGCAATCAGAAAGCCAATTCGTTAGCAAAGTTAGCCAGTATAGGTGAAGCACAGCAAATGGAACTTGTTTCCATGGATACGTTATCTTCCATAAGCATCGAACAAATGGAGATAGGTTGGGTATTTGAGGTTTTTCCCGAAAAGGAGTCATGGATGACTGCATTTAGAAACTATCTCAAGCATGGAATCCTACCAGAATGCAGGAGTGAAAAGAGATAAAATTTTTGAAAAGCTTCGCGGTTCACTATTCATAATGGAGTCATGCGTAGAAAAGGATACTCTGTCCTTTACTATATTTATCGCTCACGATGAAATCAAATGAATGCTGCATGATGTGCACGAAGGAGAATGTGGCTATCACACCGAGAGGCAAGCTCTTGCCAAGAAAATGCTTCGACATAGATACTCTTCGCCGACTGTAAATTGCGATGCATCGGATTATGCCAAAAAATGTGACAGGTGTCAGAAGCATGCTCATATTCCTAGAGCCCCACCTACCAAGATAACTCAGATGGTCGGTCCATGGTCATTCGCAGCATGGGGCATCGACATTATTGGTTCTCTACCTCTAGCCAAGGGTGGTGCGAAGTACACCAACATCGATGTTGATTATTTTACCATGTGGACGGAAGTTGACCCCTTGCTACGACCACGATGATGAAAGTAACCAACTTTGTAGTGTGCAACTTTATCTATCAGTTTGGTCTTCTATATACCATCATCACTGATAACGAGACCCAATTCGATGGTGCTGAATTTAAGAACTTCTATCAACTATTCCACATCCAGAAGAAATTCTCCACAATTGCACACCCTCAAGCGAATGGACAAGTTGAAGCTGTTAATTCAGTTATAAAGTCCATTCTGAAGAAACGATTGGAGAAGACTGAGGGAAAATGGGTCGATGAACTTCCTACGGCTTTATGGACTCATCGGACAACTCACAAATCTGCGACCGGCAACACTCCATTCTCTCTTTCCTACGGTTCTAAAGCCGTTATTCCAATCGAGATGGAACTACCTTCTCATCGCGTGACTTGTTATGATCCGAAAACAAATGCTATATTACTTGTTGAATTTTTGGATTTATTGGGTGAGACGCATGAAGAAGCTGATTTAAGGGCAGCCGCATATGAAAGTCGAGCCGCCCAATTATATAATGCCAAGGTATGACCCCGAGCCTTTGAACTCAGCGTTCTCGTCCTCGAAAGAATCTACTCGGTTCCTTCGCACACAAACCAACCTAAAAGGGCAGTATGTCATCGAACGAAAGCTTGGAGATGGCACATTCAAATTATCAACCGTTGATGGTCATACTCTATAGAGTGGCTAGAACAGCGAAAGCCTTCGTCGTTACTACATATGACAAGCTTTAATTATTTAGTTTACATTTCATTTGCAATTTTTTTATGCATTTGGAAATTTGAATTTGTAACAAGGTCATTGATTGTGCCGTATTTTCTTATTTCAGCAATAAAATGCAATCTCTTCGAACCAGAGCTGTGATTTTCTGAAACGCTTCATACAACTATCACTATGCATGGAGAGCTAAATTCAACCCGACGGTGGGGTTTACTCAAATAGGGATTAACTATGATATGACCGGTTACTCGCTAAGTGAAACACAAGCACGGGGGCAACTCATCACACTGAATCTAAAAAAGGACTGATACACGACAATCCTCTAACTAACTCTGGATTCCCAGAATGTGAACTGGAGTTTACATTTACAAATACAGTTTCGAAGAGGGTGGATCCAGCCACCTAACAACTACACCCGTATTTAAACCAAGTTTGAGAAGGATGGACCCGTCCATCTGACTACCTCACTTGTTAACTCATGGTGGATGGAGTCGACCATCCACGATCTTGATAAATCCATTGTTCTTGGAATGCAAACAAAATCCTAAAGCTTAAACAGATGTGACTGACTATCTGTCGGCCGATTCCAGATTCCCAAATTACGAACTAGAATATGAAAGTAACGAACCAAAATTTCGACCTCGAAGATTCGACACTAATACATTCACGGTAGAAGCGTCGAGCAATCGAATGCTGGAAATTTCAGATTGTTAAAGAAAAGAAGAAGGAGGTAGAAGAAGTACGGAAACAACAACATCTCACATTCGCAACAAATTAAAATATAATATCAAATAATAGCATTTATACAAAGAAAGCTGTAATTGTTACTTTGCATTCAACATATCAGAGTACAACCATTTACAAATAAACCAGACAGTTATAATTAACTTGTCCCAAACCACATCCAAATCGATATCAATATATATAGTGGTAAATTCCATACGTTCCTGCCATCCAGTTCGCCTTCTTAGCTCCAGAACGTCCTACCCTAAAATCTGTAATACTCAGTCTGACCTGAGCATTACAACAAAGTAACATCTGGGTCAGGCTGGAAACCAGCGTGCGTAAACCCATCTAACGTGAAATTCTAATAAATAAAACTATTTAAAACCTAGGGTAACTCGTACCTCACAGCGAGTTGTTAATTACCATAGTCAAATACACATCTCACAATCATATCTAAGCATTATTACTCAGATTAAATGACCAAGTTTACAACATTTATTCCGTTCCAGCCTATTTATTCCAAAGTCAAATCCATAAAGAATTATTGTAGTTTACAAATTGAAGTGGTTCGGGTATTTACTGATACCCGACCCCAGTCTCTTCGAATCCAATATTATCTTAACCCAAGTTACTTCAGTGAATAAAATTTAATTTTAATACAGGATGTCACTTTTACACGGCAATTCATCATCGATTGATAACCACATTATCACTGTTCAACCCAAACATATCATATCACATAACATTTCAATTCAATTCAAGGCATTCAAAGTAATCCAATCATCCATAAGCAAGGTTAATTAATCACACCATTTCTAGTTAGTTTAAATGAATTAAATTAATTACTTCAATCACTTTTTAAATCCTGCCTACTTAATCATTAATTAATTAGAAACCATTAATTAATCATCCTTTAGTTACCCATTAATTATCCATAATTACTTCCATTAAGTAATTATCCCATTGGTTAGTTATCCTCAATTAATTAACCTTTAATTATTAATTAATTCACCACTAGTTACTAACTAAATTAATTAACCTTTAATAAATTAATCCTTTAATTACTTACATTAAGTAATTATCATTTAAGTAATTAATGTCTAATTACTTACATTAATTAATCTATAATTACCAATAAATTAATCTCTAATTAATTAATTTATAAGCCTTAATTTTAATTAAGTAACCCTTAATAATTAATTAATTTCTCTTTAATTCATTTAATTAATCTTTAATCTCCAAAAACTTTAATTAACTTTAAGATAAACCATTTATCTTTATTGATTACTTAGTTATCATTAACATATAAATTTAAACATTTTAATTAATTACTAAATTATATTTTAAAAATTAAGTTTAAATTAACTTAAGAATTTAACTTAATAAATTTAAGTTAAACAAATCTTACCACTTTCCTTAAATCAAATATTAAAACATTTATTATATAAAGAATTAGATTTAAGAATAAGTTTAAACTAGATTCATTTTAAATTTTAAAACTTGCTTTTATTTAAAACTTAAAACTGTTATAAACTTCCTTCAGGTTCAACCCGATATCCTTCTCAGGTCTTACCCGAGAAAATCACCTTTTCTCTTCTTCTTTTTAAAAAAAAAACTAGTTAAAACTAAGATAAAATTTTAAACTGTTAACATCTCTAAACACTCAAGTATACTCGAATCAAACCTCGAGATAACCCATCTTCTCCTCGAGACCAACCCCGAAGAAAAATTCCTCCGTCCCCGAAACTTGGACTCTGGTGCACAGAACGTCCCGTGCTCATGCACTGTCCATCGGCGATGCTTCGGCCTCCATGACCGCCATCGACAAGTCACCGATCATCTCTATTTTCGAACCCAAACAACCAAACCGATCACGAAATCGAAATCAATTCGATCGATCCCACTGGAACAAAACTCCTCATCCATAACGCTGATTTCAGCCACTAGAAATCACGAACCTCTACCCAAAGCTTCGGCATGAACTCAAGCTCTATTTCCCCTACTCGCGATCATCTCCGACCCTTGACGACGACACACCAACCCAAAATCTACCCTCGACCAATTCCTGTGCTAAAACCCTAAATCGAAGCCTCGCCGATGTCTTGGTGGTCATAAAATCCTACGACCATTATTTCCAAGACACCCGAGCTCCCAGCCTGCTCCAACAGTGACCCCAACCACCCAAATTCCACCGATCACCAGAAAATGCACAAAACCTACTCTCCGTTCAATATGCAATATCTCATGATTTCCAAACTTAAAATTCATGATTTTATTCCTAAGAATCCTAATTTTCGAAAACGAAATTGATTCTATACAAGAAACCAGAATTCATTTAAGTCGAAAATTTGATATGTTTTAACTTTCACTTTTCTTCTCTCTTTTTGTTAAAACTAGATTAAAATCTTACCTGGAAATAATTTTAGATCAAACATCTTGTTATTACAAACTAGTTTTGTTTATACATCTAGGTCTAGAAAGAAATAGGGAAAGAGATACGAATTTTTTTAATCAAGTTTTATAACCTGTATATCAAGAACAGAACCAACATTCTGTATACAAACATGCACATCCATATATTCAGAAATATACAAACAATTCGTATTTAAGAACATGCAAACAATCATTACACCTATCTTCAAAGAGTTATTTCATGCATCTAGATTTAAAATCGATTAAAGTTTGGTTTACTCACAAATTTATTGAAGAACAGAGAATCCTGGGACGATAGTTTTTTTGAAACTAGAATTCTGGTCTTGCCACTTGATTCTGATTTTGAAACTGAGCTTCTTGATTTTAATTTGAAACTGCTTTGAACTTACTTGAATTGTTGAGCTTCAGGTTTGCGAATTTGTGAAGTTGGTTGTTGTTTTCTTTTCTTTTTCTCTAGTTTAAGTTATAGATTTTTTTTCTTTTTTTCATTTTTGTTTTGAGAATGAACAGATAAATGAAGAAAAAGATTATAATAGAGATAATATATAGCCTAGCTTATTAAATTTAAAAATAAAGAGAAATTGAAAAGAAAATGAAACTTGTTAAATTGCATGATAACATTAAGAAAATGATATAAAATTTCAATTATACACTTATAAATAATTTATATAAATATACCAGTTTTAAAACATAGAGTTTTTAAATCCAATTTATTTCTAAGATGTTTACAATGGAATTTCAAATCCAAATTCTATTTAAAAATCTACTGTTATAAATATACATAACAAATACTTGTTTTATTTGCTTGAAAAAATATAATTTTAGATCATTATAAATAATTTATAAAAGAAGATTTCCACATTATTATTGCCCAAAATTCAGATTATCATAATAAATACCAATTAACACTGGATTACCAGAATGCGAACCGGAGTATCAACCTCAACTAACTCCAGATTCTCAGAGTGCAAACTGGAGTACAAGCATCAACTAACTTTGGATTCCTAGAGTGCGAACCAGAGTATCGACAGCAATTAACTCTAAGTCCCCAGAGAGTGGATTGGAGTTTAAACACAAACCGAATATGAATCGATTATCCGCATGACAACTTTGAGTCCCCAGAGTGCGGTCAGGGTATAAACATAAAATCGGGTGTGACTAACCACCCATGAATCAAACTAGTCCCCAAAATGTGGATGTAGTTATAAATCTCGATCGGGTATGACCTACTGTAAGTGACTGTGCTATAGGATCGTGTAATATGATAAACTACTTGTACGGAATAAGTAAATAAATAGTAAAAACAATAAATTAAATGACACTAGATATTTTTATACTGGTTTGAACTCCCATAATACATCCAGTCCCTGACTCCTTCTGGAATTGAACTAACAACCCTCACTTCACCCGAAGGAATAAGTTTACACCGCCTAAGCAACTGAACAAGATTTCTACCACCTAAGCAGCCGAATAGGACTTCTACCGCCTGAGCAACCGAATAGGACTTCTTTACATATATCAAAAGTATCTGAGTGTAGTGCGCTCTAAGAATAGCACTGATAAGTCAATTAAGTACAATCTTCTTATAATCTTCTCCTTTATGATATATAGTGTAATGTGCTTTTAGAATTGTGAAAGATAGAATAATCAACGATCAAAGAATGTAAGCAGTTTGAGTGTAGTTTGAATATATAGAATAGATAAGAATTCAAGAATATTAAAATCAATTTCAGTTAACTACTTGTTGAATTATGAAATCTAATTATAGAGATTAAAAAGTTACAACCATTGTCTAAAGGTAACGATGAAAAGAAACAGGTGCAACTATTGGTTTGAAGATGTTTCTCTTCAAAGAAGAGAAGTGTCTTTTTAGAAAATAGCCTTTTGAAAAATATTCAACTGGCTGAATGTATTAATTCAGCCGTCTGAATTAAAAAAAATTAAAACAGTAAGGAAATAGGCTATTTTTGGCCTAATTCAGCCATCTAAATAAAATCATTCAGCCGGTTGAATATTATGAAACAATAAATTTGATACAGCATTCAGCCGTCTGCATGAAGGCATTCAACCGTCTTAATTCAGCCTGTTTGTATGGTAATGCATGTGTGTATGTGTTTATATGTGTGTGTGTGTTTGTGTATCTTTTCAAGAGAGATTTTAACATATTACTAAATGATACAAGGACTTTAGTCAATGAACTAACTGCTTCAAAAACACTTTGAATATGAATCTACAACAAAACTCCTACACACCAAATATTTTATATAACTTGTCATTAATCAAAACAATGTTAAATTCAGATTCCTAACATTCTCCCCCTTTGTGATGATGACAAATATATAAGTAATAAAATAAATAATTACGATAATATTGTTACTCCCCCTGTCAATATGCAATAATATTTATTACCTTTAGATACCATTCTCTCCCTTTGTCATCGACAAAAGAAAGATAAGAATGCTTGCAGAGAAACATTATTAAGCAAAATATAGCTCTTTACTCGAGATATCATTACTAAAGAAGGATAGAAATATTTGCATAAATAACTAGTTATAAATATAAAAGTAGTAAAAAAACAACATAAACTGAATTAAAACAAAAATAATTAGAACTGGGTAGAGAGAGAAGGCTCATCATCATTGGAATTCGAACTCGAAAATGACCATTGAAATGGAGATGGTTTGTGAACTTCGATGGATGTAGATCCGAAACAAGAAATTTTATCTCATATTTTATTAAGAAAACCTTTTATGGAGTTGAATTTATTTTCCACTTTCATTTCAAGAGCCTTAATATCTCGATGAAGTTCGGATTGATTTCGGGAGAGAGTGATGATAGCTTGTTTGGAAGAGTTTTTGGGCCAACAAATCGAATGGAATCATCATCCTCTTCTTCTTCTTCATGCTGGGTATGTGAAGAGGAGGCAACACTAGTGTCAGGAGGTTGTGGAACACCTTGTTGAACATTATGAGACCATTGTTGAAAAGAGATGATTTGTTGTGGAGGATGCCGGTAAGGAAGACCCATCAATCCTAAGGTTTTTGCGCCTAACCCACTAATGATTCAAAATTTTAAGTTAGGCATTGGAATGCCATAGTGTAGAAGGATACGCATAATATAAGCATTGCTAAAACTTTTCGTTCCCACTCATTTGTTAGTGAGTTGAGGATTTTTGAAACAATATCAAAATCTGTATAAGTTTCTCCTAGTGCTATTAAAAAATGATATATATCTAGAAGTCTAGAGTACATGTCATTTATAGTCTCTTCTTGTTTCATTTTAAAATTCTAGAACTGATTTTTGAGCATAGAAATTTTACTTTGTTTGAATTTGTTAGTTTCTTCATGTGTAACTTTAAGTGTATGCCAAATTTCATGAGCTATTTTACACATGCTTATTCTATTAAACTCATTTTTGTCAAATGCACAATACAACATATTCATAGCTTTAGTATTTGCAGTAGCATCTAATTTTTGTGTGTTAGACCAAGCTGAATATTCAGTAGTAGGAATAATATATTCAGTTTGCATAATGTTCCAGATTTCATAACTACTTGCTTGTATATAGATCCTCATCCTAGTAGCCCAATATTTATAATTCATTTCATTAAATAGAGGTGGTCGTGCTGTAGATTGATTTTCTAAAAAGTAGTGTTAGAAACAGTACTGGTGTTGTTTTTAGTATTAAAACAATATGAGATAACTATGATACGGTTATATGATGGTCTTACTTTGATACCAAATGTAAGTGACTATGCTATAGGATCTGTAATATGGATAAACTACTTGTGCGGAATAAGTGAGTAAATGGTAAAAACAATAAAATAAATGACACCAGATATTTTTACACTGGTTCGAACTCTCATTCTATATCCAGTCCCAGACTCCTTCTGGAATTAAACTAGGAACCCTCACTCAGCCCGGAGGAATAGGTTTACACTGCCTGAGCAACCGAACATGGCTTCTACCACCTAAGCAACCGAATAGGACTTCTACCGCTTGAGAAATCGAACAGGACTTCTTTACATTTAACAAAAGTATCTAATTGTAGTTTGCTCTTAGAATAGCACTGATAAGTCAATTAAGTACAATTTTCCTATAATCTTCTCCTTTATGATATATAGCATAATGTGCTTTGATAATTATGGAAGATAGAGTGATCAGCGACGAGAATATGTAAGCATTTTGAGTAAAGTTTGAAAATATAGAACAGATAAGAATTCTAGAATATTAAAATCAATTTCAGTTAATTGTTTGTCAAATTCTAAAATCTGTTTATAGACATTAAAAAGTTGCAACCATTGTCGAAAGGTAACGATGAAATGAAACAGGTGCAACTATTGGTTTGAAGATGTTTCTCTTCAATGAAAGAAAGTGTCTTTTTAGAAAATAGCCGTTTGAAAAATATTCAACCGGCTGAATGTATTAATTCAGCCGTTTGAGCTAAAAAATTAAACAGTAAGGAAATAGGCTATTTTCGGCCTGATTCAGCCGTCTGAATAAACTCATTCAGCCGTCGGAATATTGTGAAACAATAAATTTTTTTCAGCATTCAGAGTCTGAATAAAGGCTTTCAATGGGTTGAATTCAACTTGTTTTGTATGGTAATGCATGTGTGTATGTGTTTATATATATATATATATTCAAAGAGATAAATGATACAAGGCCTCTAAAGAATGAACTAACAGCTTCAAAAATACTCTGAACATGAATCTGCAACAAAACTCCTGCATAAATGATTAGTACACACAAAATATTTTATATAGCTCGTCATTAATCAAAACAATGTTAAATTGAGATTCCCAATACTGACCGCCTGTGAAAATAAATTAAGTCCCCGGAGCGTGGACATATCACTGAAACTTAAGCGGGCATAACCGACCACCGACGAGCAGGTGCAATCCCTACAGTGTGGACAAGATCACCAACTAATGAGAGAGTGTGGTTCAACCACCCAAACTCTTCATGTTTCAGCATCGTTTCATGAGGATTGAGACTGATGTGTTAAAGGCAAACAGCTATAGTTGATTGATATTTCCAATTATCCCCGAATCCAAGGGCAGAATCTAAGTATTAGCCACGGATTGAGATAGTGCAATATCAGAATCCAACTTAACACTCGACTATGACCCGAAGCAGTGGCCCCGGAACTTAGCGACAAAACTCGTGCTGCATTCGGAGACTAAAATTTCTTGAGTACAATAAATTGAAGTTTAAGCGCTAAAACACTTAAGGAAATGAACACAGTACAGAAGACAAAATGAAATTTTATTTCCATCATTCTTTGTAAGGAAAAGGTTAAGTACAAAACTATACCAAAAGTCCAACTAGCAAGGGCCGAACCCACGTCTGTACACAGCCGAACAAGAAAGCATAAAAGTAGATTCCTATCTATTTACCAAAAATGAGCCAAAGAGACATGACTACTCTTTCTTTTTTCTCGGTTTCTTCTTCGGCGTTGACCCGCTGGAGCTACCACTCGGCTTCTCTTTTGAGCCCTTACCTTTTGGCGGTTGGTCTCTGGTCGAAGGCATTATATCAACTTCGTCCTTCAAACTTACATGTATTGGAATGCTTCCTGAAGGTAGAGTTGGAGGGATAGGATCAATAATGGGAGGCGGGGTGGGCACACTGGTGTCGGTGACCGTACCACCAGGAGAAATCATTCGTAACGGTGTTGGACTAGGGCCCGCCATTCCATCTCCAAAGCTGCTAGCCTGGGCAGCTACTTCCATTTTGGCATTAATCTCGGCTATTATTACTTCTTCGTGGGCTATTTGAGCCTCGCCTAGAATGTTAACAATTAGGCCCGAGGAGCTGGTCGTAGGTGCGCTCCTGCTCATGACAAACGGCAGGTTAGCAAAGGGGTCACTGTGATAATGGAGAAGTTCCTCCATCATCTATTCATCAAAGATAAGTGTGCTCCATTGTACCCCATCCGTAGATGCAGTAGCCGCTGTCATGGTCGCTTCCATAATAATAGCCTCCTGTCGTGATGCAACTCTTGGATTGCAGGAGGCATAGCAGATGTCGCTCCAGTCACTGTATAAAGACAAAGAGAAACCTATTAATAATTATTTCAAGTAAAGCTTCGATTTTGAGAAAGCAAAGGAAATGTTTGGAGTACCTTCCTCGGTTTGACTTGTGGCTGGCAGAGCAGCTTGTTTAATTTCTCTTGGACTGAAGACAACCGCGGTTAATTGAGATTGTATGTAGGGACAGACTGGGATCAACCGTAGATGAAGTTTAGGCTGGGTCGGAACAAGAGTTTCAGGACTTACGTCATGGTGCGCAACACCAGAACTTTCTCCAACCTCCGTATGTTGAGTGCCCAGTCTCTCTTTTTCATATGAGATCATCTTATAATGGAGAACTTTCCATTCATCTTCACTTTCGAGCTCGAACTCATCAATCGATTCAGCTTGGTGTGCAGCCTTTTCATCTCCTGCTGATCGGTCCCAAGCATTATACAGGTATGTTGGATAATTGTCGAGCCAGGCTAGATTTCTATGCTTCAAGACATTAGCATTATACATAATCAAAAGGTCTTCAATATCTGCCTCTAGCCTGGACTTTGCCATTTTAAATTTAACCTTAACCTAGCCTCAACCTCCCGGACTCGAAGTACTACAACATCCCTTTCACCTCGGAATGCCACAGCTTGCTCTCACGCCACCAAAGCTGTTTTATTTGCATCATCTTTTTCCTTAGTGATTTATAAAATTTAGCTTTAAGCTCGCTGGTTCTTTCAATGCAATGTCCCTTTCGGCTGTAACTGTGGTGTTTCGGTGGCCCATCTCCTCAACCAAAGCGAAATGCTTTTGTCGAATCCTTTCCATATATTGATCAGCCTCGTCAGCTTTCTGGGTGGCTTCTATTTCGGATTTTCGAGAAGATTCATCTTTGTTATTCAACACGTGAATTATATGGTCCTTTTGGGCGAGGTCGGTTTCTAACTTCTTAATAGTCTTTGCTCATTCAAAAGCCACTGTCGATGCTTTATCTGCGGTCTTCAGCCACTCCTTGTATCAGGTACAAATGTCATGGATGTAGTCATGCATTATTCGTTCTACCTCGGTTGGAATTTTCTTTAAGTGTGGAGGGAAGATAAAGCCATCGTCGAAAAATCTTTTCTCAACTGGGCAATTTTTATCGCTCCTTCCATAGTAGGCTCGGTGATGGCTTGTTCTATGACAATGGGAGTTTCCGCTTCTATTCTACGACGTTACAGGTCAGGTCTAGGAGCTTGATGAGATGATTTATGTTGTGGAGGCTCTAAGGGTTGTCTATTATGGCCGTAGGGTTGTGATGGAGCTCGAAGGAGTGGGGAGTCTGATAGGGAGCGATGTCTTCTATGTCCCTATCCCTATCCCTCTCATAACATTCCTGGTTGGAATAACTGCACTCACGGTTTCTATCAGCTCCCTCTGGCGGGATTCATAGAATGAATTAGATGATTGATATGCTGAGCGAATGCTTCCAAGCATAGAATCTCGCCTAGTCATTGTATCTGTAGAATAAAAGAAAAACATAATTTGTGATCTCTAGAATTAAACAACTTAAGACTGGAAATTGTGTAGTGTCGTGAAGTGTATATATGTATGCACCCCGCGACCAACCAAAAATGTCGACCAAACTTATGGGAAGAGACTCGCTTAAATCTAGAGAACTTTGAAGCCCCTCCAATCCGGTGTCATGTTGAAGTGACACATAGTCCGGAATCGAAATATCGAAAAGTCCTTCGAAAGGATTCCCTACTTGCAAGGAAGGAGCCTCCGAAATTCTAACACAGGGGGCTGGCAGGGACATGACTACATATTTCCGTCTTGAAGTTTTGTGATGCTTGTGTGCTACTTCCTTGCATTTTCTCCTTCCCTCTAAACCTTGAAAACTGTCAGAAGACCCGGCTGTGGGTTCATCGTCAATGGGTATGTTTTCTTCATCGCCCTCCTTGGCTATTACATCCCCTGATGCTTTACGCTTCACCTGCCTCATCGGAGCCACCTTAACCATTCCCTCCAGTCTTATACTTTGCTTTCGATTGATTAGCCGACAATCCTCAAGTTTTTATCTGTTAGCACCGATTACATATCTCTCATTTTGCTCAGCACTTCCTAAAGAGTTCGTATTATCTCTTTAAAATGAGCGCCTTCAGGTCGTGGAATTATGGCTGTAAAGGAAAGAGAATATAAGACCCAGCATCGGTTACAACAAACTTATAAACTACTGGAGAAATTGTGTCACTTACGTCTAACTAACTACGGGCTGGCAAAACCTAGAGGGCATCGGACATAGATCCACACCGTCATGAAGAGCCTAGTCCAAGACCCTGTCACCACCTGACAGTTCCTAACTGCTTCTAGAAATGTGAATGAAGGATTGTCCCCCGACTCTTGACTTGAATAAATATCCGATTTCATCCGAGGTTGGGGGTCGAAAGAGATGTTCCCTGAAAACGAAGAACAAACTGTTCAGTAGTGCGTATCCATTCGGATGTAATTGTGATAAGGAGATTCCAAATAAAGCAAGCACCTCTCGAATGTACTAGTTGAATGGAGGGAGTGTCCCCGCTATGCACGAATGTCTATTAAAGGTAGTAAACCCTTCCAAGGGAGCATGTGGTCTATAATTCGGTCCTGTTAATAAGACGTTGTCCAATGGAAAACCGTGACTTAGGCATATCGGCCGCAACGTATCTTCGAATATATTGGACGGCATAGAATCTTGTGGGTTCCCAATAAAAGTTGCTGCTGGCAGCTCATCCGGAGCTGGACCTATCACTTCGGCTGCAATGGTCGGCACCTTTATTATCGAAGAAGACGAGCTTTGAGTTTCCTATTGCTGAGAACTTATAGATTCCATAACTAATTGGCTCACCAAAAACCATCGTTAGACGATAATAAGCCTGTGTGTTCCCTAGTGTGAAGTGAATGAATGTGCTATGCAGTGTATTGTAATGCTACGTAATACATAAGAAATTCTACAGAATTTGAGAAATGTTCAAATGAAAAGACTTCGAGATTCGACCGGAGTGATCGTCACCGCTGACCATACAACCATATCATTCAGGCACAGGAGACCGATCCAAGTTAAAATTCGTTAAATTTTGTTAAGTTAAAGTTCCATCAACCAGCTTCGAAAGGAAGTCAAATATGCGGTGCAATAGCTAAGTCCATTTATGCAAGGCAGAAGCTTTTCGGAGTTAAATGTTTGATTATGCAAGATTTCGCATCCATTAAAGTTTGAATTTCGATCGATCGCCAGAATTGCAATTCATATCGATGGTGGAAGACAACATCTCATATCGATCGCAAGAAGGTCAATTCGTATCGACCGAGAACCCCCAACTTCATATCGATCAAAAGCAGTGTCTACGCATCGATTTTTGGATCCGAGTCTTCGTATTGATCGCTCTAGATCGATGTGAATTCCCATTATCAGTTGATATGAACTACCTACTTCATCGATACAAAGATCCATTATGCCTGATCAATACGAACTCACTCACTATCCACAGTCGATGCGAGTACATCCTTCATCCATCATCGATACGAGTAATTCTATCGTATCCCTCTACACTTCTTCTTCTCTAAGTAGCATAAGCGCCATCTCAACCTTCCTCGACCTCGCTCCGGTCAAACTCCAATCCCGACACCACCAGAATTTTCCACGAATGTGAATGGATTGGCAGTCGAACTCAAATCTCAATGTTTTGATGTGGATTTATGGATTAACTACCTAAATAAATCAGTTGGTTCAAGGGGTTAACAAATTAAATGACTCAAAGATGAAGGCAACTTCTTTTTCTCTTTTCCCTGATTGATACGAAAGCGGTATGTGAGAGTGAAAGCAAGTGGAAAAGTTTCTAAGTCCTAAGGGTATTTATATGGACTTGAACCCAAAAGAAAAACGATTCATATCCCAGCAGCGAGAACCGGTTGAAACGATTAGAGTTCAATCGATACGAACGGTGCCGTGCGAGCCTAATGGAACCTCATATACATCGTTACAAAGACGCTGTTTCATCCATCAGCCCATCGATACAAATGATACTTTAGGAACCAATTGGACTATCCGCATCAATCATTTTGTAGATCACCAAGAGTCATAGACATCAATACAAAGTGTTTTGTTCATGTCCATTAACCTAAAGCCCACAAAAATTCGTATTCATCGGTACGAATGGGACAACAGAAACATGTTTGGACCATTCCAACCCATCAGTGCTACATCGATACGAAGTGTTATATCCTTCTATTCAAAGACTCTGAGATTCGTATCCATCGATACGAACTGCATTGACACTCCAACCAAATTCATGTTTATCACCATTGATACGAAGAAGATTTTTCAGCTTCTCAAAGTCGTTCTTGGAGAGGATCGATACGAGGAGGAGTGGAATGCTCACCTAATGACAATTACAACAACAAATAACAGTTTTCTATCGTTTAATACTCAGTTACAAAGTGCACAGTACAACAACTGGCAATCAATAATTCATATTACTAAAGATTAGTCAAATGTGATAACTTTTAATGAAAAGATAACAACCTTTCAACAAGTCAAATAGAAATGTTCATAATGAAGATTGCAACTTTTCGAAGCACATAATGTTCTCACAAGACGTACTTTGGGAGGCAAATCTTATCCTGTATTTTGGCAAGGCCGTGACACTAAGGAATTGACTAGAAACCAAAGACAGTTCGTCCCGAAGATCGGTTATACATAGGTTCACTATGGATATTGGTAAATTTTGCCTAACTCCGGATCGAGCTACAATTAATATGACGCAACAAATAAAGCTATGAAAGCTAACGTTCCAAATTTCAGGTCAATCGGACTCGCAAGAGTCAATTCATATCCATCCTACAAGATACCTATGTTCGTATCCATTAAATGCCACCGCCCTTCATATCCATCATCCATCGACTAAATTCCATATCGTATCAATCTCCTTCTATCCATTTCGTATCGATCTCCTTCCATCGATACTAAGAGCATCAACCATCGATCAATACGAAGAAAGCGACATGAAGCATCGACACAAAGGCAGCCTCTAAATCATCGATACGAAATAAATTACTCAAGATCGATACGAACATGGCATAGTCATGTGAAGGAAACGTCCATGCGGCATGAATTGTGGATCTCTCCTGAACAATCACTCCTCGTCACCACTAAGCAGTCTGATCAATGTGCATAGCATCAATGCGAAATGCTATCGATATAAGTCGATCGATATGCACAGTTCAGCCAATTGTAGAGTCGAACTTGCATCAATCATAAGTCAAAATCTATAAGTCCAAATGCCACCAAATTTTCATAGGATCTTCGTACATCCTCAAGAATGTTCGTAATCGATCTCGACTCAATTAGACGAAGTATTAATCGATACGAAGTTCGTTCATATCGATCACAGAACGAGTACAAACGGCATGTGATCGATTGTGTGGGCCCGCCCACGTGAGAGAAGAGGTCTTCCGAGATCTGAGCGATATATTTGTAGCCTACGCCTATAAATAGTAGCTAGGATAAAAATGACTTTTTGGCTCTTCTACGTCCAGATTCTACCAAAATCACTGTTGCACTCGTTCTATGATCGACCGGTATAAACATCAACAACTTCAAATTGGATTAGTGTCTCCTCAACAAATAAGGGCTTGGGCCAACAAAATCCTACCAAATGAGGAGATAGTTGGAGAGGTGACAAAGCCCTATACTTTTCATTATAAAACCAATAAACTGGAAAAAGATGGATTGTTTTGTGAAAGAATATCTGGACCCATACTGTTGTAGTTCATTGTAATGAGCAAGCAAAAGTTAATAAAAGTTAGCCACTTCATAGTGGACATAGGCCATATGCCGAACCACTCTAAATCCGTGTGGTTCTATATATTTTATGATCTTTATATTGGTGTGTTTGTTAGATCTTCCTCATTTTCAATTTATATTCTCCATTTTACCTCTTCAAACGCATCTGAAGAGTATTGTGTCCAATTTTGGTACGAACACATACTATTAGTTTAAATGAATGTGATTTAAAGGAAATTGGTGCAGTTAAGAAACCAATAGAACAAATATGTAAGTTGGTAGATTGTTTTATTCATATGACTGTTCTTGATTCAATATACGAGTACATGATTTTGAGATGATTTATACCAGTCTGAACAAGAATCTTTCATTCGATTCTTGATGACAAATTCTTGGTGTGGGTTCTTGATACGATACTAAGTATTCTATCATAATATATGGATATGTAAGGAGAATAGAGGATTCTAATCAAGGAACCTGATCGGAGTCCGCACTAGAAAGATCAAGTGACCTATACTAGTTTGAAAGTGAAATTTATGTGATCGAGCAAGTGATAAGATCGGATATTGCATATGGATGGTACATGTATATTGTATGGGCTTTAGTATATGCATGCTATTTTTTGTTTTCCTATGGATTTTAGGTGACGACTCTTCAATTTGTTATGAGGTAGCATGAATAATCGACCAAGTAATAACCTGAGGCCGTTGAGCGTATGGTACGCTTAGTAGACCTTTTACCGTCCTTGTGCGATAAGAGGTTTTTCGAACTTGAGCAAACTGTAAGCTATGTTTGCTAGTAATTTTGGATAATGTTAAGTATTTCTGTATGGTTATTTTCTACTGTTACTCGTGTTGGAATTTTGAGGACAAAATATTCTAATTGGAGGAGAATGTAATGATCTAGAATTTTGGATACTTCATCTTTAAATATCTAAATTACCAAATATTTGAACCTTAAATTAAATGTTATTAAAGCGATTTAATAACCTTGTTAAACTCCTTTTAAATCATAATTAATGATCGGAAATTTGATTTAGAAAAATGTACACAAAATATATTATTTGAAGAAATATCTATAATATGACCGAAAATCGTTTTATTACAAAATAGGTTTTACCCATCAGAAGTTGTTCAATTTTTTTTTACACATGCATATTTGCTTAAGAAATGATTAATAAGAAGTAAAAATATTTTACAGTAAGCCAATTTTGAGAAACTTCTGGAAGTTTATAGAAGGGATGGATAAATCGGTAATTGGATAAAGGATTGAAGAGTTAATTTCTTTAGCAAATGTGGTATAAATATGGCATAGGAGGGGAGGCTCCTTTTTGACCTTTTGTGGAAGGTAAAACATGGTAGCGGCCCCTTATGAAAGCCTGCAAATACACCCTTAATGGTTGCACTAATCACTTTCTAGGATATTAAGAAAATGGTACAAACTACTTAGTACTAATCCGCTTCTATCTCCACTAACCGTTTTCTATTTAAATCAAATCTCTTCCAAACTCCACCAAAATTTCACCAACACCTTAGGAATCATGAATCTAAAGTCAAATATAGAAGAAACGAAGAGGAAGTTTGGTTCCATATGTGGCATTGAGTATAAGAAAGGAGGGGTTTATGTTGCTTTATGATTTTGGAGCTTAAGGTGGTATCTTTATGTTTTTGAGATGGTAGGAAGGTGTTCTTTGATTCTTTTGTGTTTGAGAATGTTGTAGGCTTGGATTTGGGAGGTTATGTCACTATCTTGAATGTATATATTCTGTATATATGTATGTGTGTGCAAACATAAAGTTAAAGTGACATTAACTAATTAAAGTTATAAACTTTGGACCCCTCTTGCTTTTGAAATCAAATGATAACTTTATACTGTGTAACATCACTTTTATTACCCTTTTAAACATGTGGTGTGGCTTTGACTTGTTTTTTAAATGGCAGTTTTGCTTGTATGTTGAATTGAAGTATGTTTGAAAGTGTTTGAAGCAAGAATAGTCGTTATAAGTGCACTTCGATATCCCTTAACTTTAGCTCGTGTAAATGGAAGATTTATGATCATAACTTGGGTTAATTTGATTTGGTTGTTATTGGCACATATTTTCTACGTTGTTCTCTATCAAGGATTGTTTTTTTCTATGTTGTTCTTTATCAAGGACTTTTAACAGCATTTATAAATGTTGTAGTAAATTGCTTATGGTTTAAGTGTTTAAAAATGATATTTAAATTTGTTATTTTCCCTATCCTTTCAGGAATGTATTCTAGCATATTTTTTAATATTCTATAGTTAGTTTGAAGTTCAAATATATATTTAAAATTTACATATGAATTTTGAAAGTAAAGGGGTTTTAAATTATAAAACATATTTTTAGCTATTTTCAAGTAATATTTTATATAGGATTTAAAGCGTATTTTTAAAATATTGTATGTATAAGTCTTGAAAAAGTAATTAACTATGCTTTAACACTAAAAGAAAATGAAGTATACTTATCTATTTATGAGAACTAAGATTAATGTTCACATAGGGATAAAATCAATTGAGCTCTAACCTACCGGCTTCAATCTTGAACGAGGAATATTAAGTCAGGAATGTTGGAAATGTGTCCATCATGTTGTTTGTTTACTCGTTTATGAAAGTCATTAATACTATACTTAACACTAAAAGCCTACAAGGTAGACTTATCTATATGTGAGAGTTAAGAATGAAGTGTCTAGGAAAAGCTTTGATATGCAACCACTACTCTAACTTATCCGGCTTCACTCTTGAACGAGGGATTGTATAAGTTGGAATGTTAGAAATATATTAAGTATACAACCTTAATTCCTATTAGTTATCATTTTTAACTAGATAGTCGCTTAGTTAGCGATCAAACTTAACCAAATATTAACATAGATTTTTAAAAGAATGTTTTTAAAGATAATATTAGTACGGAATGGTTTTGGGTTTGTTGTGACAAAGTTAAATAACATTCGTCTTTAACCCTTTTTATTATACTTATGAATGTAAATTGATCTTTGAAAGAATGTTTTATGATAAACATAAGTGAAATGGTTTTGGGTAATGACAATGTTTGAGTAATATTAGTCTTGAACCTTTTAAATGGATCTGTGAATGTACTTTAATCCTTAAAATGGATATTTTAAAGGAAATTATAAGTATGAGATCTTTTGGAAAAAGAGAGAAAAAGTAAAGGTTTTAAGTAAGAAATCTTTTTTATGATCTATGTATATACTTATACCATTTTAGATAAGTATATGAATACTTTTTGAAGTACTGAAAGAGTACAAATGAATAGTAGAAATTAATAAACGAAGTCTATTAGATAAAAGAGGTTTTACTAATAAAAAGAGGTTTTAATTAATAAAAGTATTAATTAAATAAACAGGGGATTAGAAGTCCCTTATGTGACTTAATCGTAATTTGTGCGACTTGATCGTGCTTTGTATGTTTATTCATTTGTTGAAAGTATTTAAACGTATACTTAGCACTAAAAGTCGATAAAGTATGCTTATCTATTTGTGAGAGTTAAGATTATTATTCTAGTAGAGTATAGAAGCAATAATGCTCTAATCTACCATCTTTACTCTTAACCAAGGGATAGTGTGAGACGAAAAGGTCAAAAGCATGATAAGTATAGTAGACTTGGTTTCCATATACGATCATCTATTTTGAACTTGATAATTGATTTGTCGACTATCGAACATGATTGAAAATTCATCGAATTAGTTTTGAAGTGACTAAAATCATTAAGTGTTTTATTTACCGAATACCACTTCAAAAATAGTATATGGGTTTTATGTTTTGGAAGAGGTTGTGAAGTGGAATGTTATAAAGTCAAACTATTTATCCTAAGGTTAAGTACAAAGGAGAGGTCTGCATTAGCATTCGTCGGAGGGCTTATGCGAGAATCTATATGGAGATTCGTATTATCTTTAATTGATGAGGACTCATGTGAGAGATGCCGAACATAACTTTGACATCAAAAATGACAGAAAATAAAGTTGAAGCATAGTCTGGGGTTTAGCTAACCGATGACATGGTATCTAAACTACATATCTAGAGTATACTTATCGATGTCGTGAGCGGGAGTTGATGGTATTTGGGATAATGTGTTTTAGACATGGACCATCTATGCTTACCTTACCGTATATTCTATCTAGAGATATACAACGCTCGGAGGTAGGTTTTAACCCTTTTGCAGGTGATTGGATTTCAGTTTGATCGAAGGAATCTATATGGAAAAATCCATATGCGAATGTAACTTAGCGGTTTTGATTGTACCCTCAATATTGTTGTGGTGTGATTAATGTAAGCTCCAATAGCTATTTTTTTATTTATATTTTGCACACTAGACACAATCTATTATATAACCTTACGTTTTAGATGAATGGTTCTTTTGAGGGGATAACCATTTCTGAATAGTCTCAAAAGTACTGTTATATGTTACTCCCATATTTCCTGAGTTTCTCATACTAGACTTGTATCTAACGCGTGGTTTTTGTTTTGCCAAATTCCTTCTATGCTCTTTCAAATAGTTTGAGAAATGCAAATTTTTGTTGGATGTTCATTGGTGCTCGATGAGAAGAGTTTGATGTTTCACTTACCTTAGTATTCCTGTTTCCATTGCCTTACTATTATGTATGCATCGGCATTTGTGAGGACATGTTGTTAACTGTCTCGGCCGATGATAGTAGTTAGAATTGTAGCTTTGAAATACTATTTATCTTAGAGTGATAGTTTTGTATTATATTTTGATATTATATGTTACCGTTCCACTATGAGATTCTGATATTTTGTTCCTTCTTTCTTATTTTGTTTCCTTTTCCTTTTATTTTTCCTTAACAATTTATCTTTCTGACACTTGGTTGCTCGACATGTGAATACGGTCGATGTGTTAGTGTCGACATTTGTGGGTGGAAAAGGCTTGTCGCTACAATATGTTATTTACATGTGTGATGTGATGTTTATTTTGAAGGGTGATGGTTGGTGCATGGTATGATATACATGATAGACACTACATGCCATGATGATATGTTACTTTGTAAGATACATGCTATATCATGTCAGACGTTATCATATATTGACATCTATATTCTAGACATTGTCTGACCCATGTGTTATTCATATATGTCAAGCCAGTCTAAGATATTATAGGTTCAGGGACGAAGGGACCGGACTGTGACTGTTGAGCGTCGATAGAAACTAGTTTATTAGTTGACTAGTGTATCATTATCTATTTACAACCTCATGTTAATTGATGATGTTCAGAAGTATGTATTAGATTTATATATTGTATATTTTGTGGTCATGGATATTTGACTATATTTGTAGACCCATTTAGAATCGTGTATTTTTATTATTATATGTTATCATTGCATGGAAGATTCTATATTCTCTTTGATTTATTTTATATTGTGCATTGTTGTATCCTTGAAATGCATCTATTTGTTGCTTTGTGCCAATACTAAGTACATATAGGTGAGTTTTTCATGATTTTTGAAATACATACCAGTGTTAGCCCAAGGAATATTCATATGTGACAATCTAATATCACCTTATTCTCCGTATTATCAGAGAGCATTACCTAGTAATGTTCTTTGTATTATTGATATAGAGGTCGGGTGGTACAGATTCACACCTTCGAAATTGGTGACCTCATTTTGAAACAAGATTTTTCGGATATACGGCACGTAGTCCAAATTTGAAAGCTCCATAATTGCACAAAAGATTGGAGACGACGCTTTTGATTTAACAAAAGTTGATGGGATCACAATCCCATGGGAATGGAATAACAAACATTTTTCGTTTTATTTTACTTGATTTCTTTTCGTAAATAAGGCAAGAATTCTTCAGGATTTAATGTAATAAGGCGATGGTCTTCATTTGTTTATAAATAGAGCGAGCCTTTGAATCAATGCCATATTCTTAAAATCTAACTTTGCGCCATAAGATCTTTTTCACGAAACATACAATATGTATTTTGTAAACTGGATGTCATGTATCCAGATATAGGCACTAATGAAATTCTTCAAACATCGATCTCGTTCTTTAGAGTATAATCAATGGAAGGCATGATTGGTTAATTCACCTCTAAAAATTACATCTTTGACCATGGTGAAGAGTTAGGCACGGTCGCATATGGATGCTTGGAGGTAGGCATAGTAGACTCCGTCTCTAGGAGTTCGAAAGATGCGTAAACGAATTTTTCTTGTAGGTGAACTCTTGAGTTATGATGGTGCTCGTGTCCACAAGGGTAGAAAAGCTATGTAATCTCAGCCACATCGATAAAGCTAAACTTTGTTTATATTCGATCTAGTTTATCCGGTTGCTAATAAGCAAGTCGCTCAATGGAATATAATTTTGTTAATCTAAATGAGAAACGTATGACTTATAATAAATGAAGCTAAGTGAAGGAATAATGCTGGGAAATTGCAAAAACTTATTTATTTGTGTAGAGATGCGATGAAAAGGCTTTGCATTGATTACAAACACAAGTAGGTATGTGAGAAGGTTAGAGGTCTTTCTTAAGGAAATTCTATAATTTATTGTAAATTATTAACTCTATAATAAAATCTTACAAAATAAAAGAGATTGTTGTTTCTTTGTATACTTTGATAGAGTTAGCGGTATGCCCTATAGGCAATTATGTAATTTGTTAATATAACTCGATAACCAATCTTGTTCAAAATTAAAAGGTGTTTCCTTTCTATTATATAATTGTTACAAAATGTTGCAAACAATTAATTAGTTAATTTAGTATATATGTTAGAAAGTCCACAAATGAAGTGTTTGGGGTAGAATTACAAATAGTTGTAACCATGAGTATTATAGCATAATATGATACGCACATCATTTTAAATATTCCTAGTCAAGATGCATCAAGATAGGACATCAATGATCGGCTAATATACTTATTCTATTTTTAATTAATTAAAAAAATTCCTAAGTGGTAACCATGGAAATAACAAGGATATCCATTAAATTAATCATAAAAATTCCTAAAAAAAGTTATTTACTCAAATGTTCATTTAGCGACATTTTTACTCTAACTTTAGCCATTTTGTTTGACCAGTTCAAAAGCCTTTTAACTCCAATTTTTTTTCCAATAATTGGTGCACATATAATACTTATTAACAATGTAAAGAAACCTTAAAGGATATCTTTCAATTTAATTACAAAAATTCTCAAAAATAGGACATTTTAAAGTACTCATATAGCGACCTTGTTCTCGCTATAATATTTGGCAAATTTTTTCACAAGTTAATGAATGATTTAAACTTCCATCTTTTTTCAATAATAATTACTCTTATAGTACTTATCAAAAATGCAAAGAGCCCATAGGTTGTTGTAACGACCTATATTTTACGTATCGAAGGATCGTAAGATATTTTTATTTTATTTATACGAGGTCGTATGATTATATCCAAAATATGACTTTTAGGGACATTTTATATACCTATGATTTTTCCTGAATTTCTATATAACCATTTTGACCCTAGAAATCTTCTTTAGGCAATAAATTTTTATAGGAGTCGAACTAGGGTCTCAAAGCAGTTACATAGCTTCAGGATGATAGTTTCATTCCGTAGAGTGGTCATAATAGGAAAACAGACATACAATTAGGAAGTTATACTTATTTTAAGTTTAGACAACTGCTGGCCACTATTAATGTGTCATTAATTAAACCCATAAGAAAGCCCATTAGTCTAATTCGAGATTAGTATAAATAGGGAGCTATAGGAGTCAAATTAAAACTTTTCCTTCTTTCTCAAATCCGAACTAAAACCTATTAACCCTAGACTCATCCAAAATCACACAAACTACTCCTTAAATCTAGATAAATCATTAATTGGACAGAAAATCATCAATTAGAAGACAAAGACCATCATTTTGGTTGATTTACATTACTTTCTATTGTTGTCCACATTGGATCTAGTTGAAAATGGGTTGATTTTGATAATTAATGAGTGGTTTATGCCTTCTCATTATCTTACGCATGTTTATATGGTAGAATTGCACGTTTTAACATGATTTTTGGCCTTAAATCCTTTTCTAACTTTAACTACGTTTTATTATATGTTACAACCTAAATTGGTGAACCTTTGAAGTGGTTTTAAAAAATTATTCAGTAATTCTCCTCATTCATATTCATATGTGAATGTAATATGTAGATTTAGATTAAATTGGTTTGTTTATCACATTCTCGTGTATTGCTTGTATGAATGCATGTATTGCATGTTATTTTATGCTTATATGTTGTGCTACGATGTTATTTGATAGTGTTTTGGAAGATAGGTTAGAGAATTCAGCAAATCAGAGGTAAAGTTGGTTGGAATTGGACGAAACATGAAGGGTGGACTCTAGAGCACGAAAGGAGCTTGCAAAATAAGTCACACCATAAATTTGCTTAAGGACTTAAGAGGGCACTGGGTTAAAGAGTCGATACCGAGTCATTTCCATTGCTTGATTGTGTCGGCAACTTTGGGGATCTCAAGGTGTTGGCTAGTGGAGATGGATCAAGGAAATTTTTAGAGGATTTTTTAAGTGTTGGGTGTTATGCCAAGTTATTTCTAGAACTTGGAGTTGAATGGTTTGGATTGGGGGTTGAATTTTTTTGATGAATGGGTCGGGGTCTATAGCACTTGAGAAGAAAGTACTAGAGGTAGAGTGATTTACTTAGCTAAAATTGGCTAAGTAAATGACTTGGTGCAGAGTCATTTTAACTCGGTACCGAGTTGTTTTGGTGACAGTTACGGGGTCAGGCTTACACAAGGAGGAAGTAGGGGACCATATAGATCATGCTGGAGGTATTGGCTTATTCTCTTGTGGATTGGATGGCAATGTAACGGCATGACAAAAGCTTTGTATCTTTGTTTGGTAACTCATGAAGGGATTGGGTACTGAAGATAGTGGCTCAATAAAGGAGGGAGTCATGTAATGGGAATGTGAAGTGTTTCTGATAATGGAAATTGGATTGAGAAAAGGAAGGGCTTGGATCCGAATAGGGAAAAGGAGGGCTCAGATGTACATGTTAAGCAATCGTTAATTCTTGGAGTGTTTTCTATTATACTCGAAGTAGGGGTATTATAAGTGGAGATGCCCATGGATCAATGGAGTGGATCTGAATAACCTAAACCAGTGGATTTGTGTTTAATGTCGAGCCTTGGGCTATAGGACATGTATCTAGCTTTGGGCTATGTGATACGAGATTACACTGAAAAATGGTATTTCCATTAGTCCTTGGCAATAATGAGGATATTCGAATTATCATATATTTATGACACGTGGAGTGATGGTGAGGATTGCTTGATGGATGTTATGGTTGCTTAAGTTGCTTTCTAGGATATCACTTAGATATATCATTGCTAGTAGACACTGGGGATAGGAATACCTAAAGAGCTGATACCCTTATTTTGAGTAGAGTACCTTTATGTTATTCATAGAGTATCATATTGTGATGTTATGCACTAACTCTTGGTTGTAAGTACAGGTCAAGTATGATTCGTGTACCTCTATTCCTTACTGTATTTACTAGCATAGTATTTTGAGAGTTATTTTCAACTCACACTAGACTGTTGTCCAACCCATGTTTTTTTATTTTGTTTCTTATTATCTTGGGTACTCCTAAATTAGTAGACAAGATAACAGGTCTATGTGATGCAGTAGCTATGCAGAGGGCGAGCTAGATGGAGCTATCTTGTATTATATACTTATATGGGTTTCTACGCTTATTCCACTGTGCAGCACTAGGGAGCCTTAGCAGTTTTCTTATTTTCTTATCATGAGATAGGTGGTAGGTTTATTTTCTTGTATAAACTCTTTATCTATGTTTGATGATTCATTCATATAATTATTACTATCTCTCTTAGTACATCTATAATATTATATTTTATCCATGCGCTTTGAGATATTCAACAGGCTATATTTTGTATTTGCTTTATTTTCAACCATGATGATCATCCTACATCAACCAGGTATGATTATAATGCACTATTGTGATATTATTTATGTCGATTGGTATAGGGCGGTTGTAACATTTGGTATCAGAGCTTTGATTATACGATTAACCTGAGTTGATACCGGGATCCAATAGGGACAAGAAATGAGTTATCACCTTAGATGGGATCAAGAGTACATATATGTATGTGAGAGTGCATACTTATTATATGTTTTAGTTTTCAAAGCTATATAGTAATATAATATATAATATAAGTCACACGCACACGAGCACTATAGATACGGTTTTCTTTATGAGACACCGATCATTCTATTTATAGATTAAGAACGAGCCAACATACAAGAAATACTATAAGGCATTTTGCTTTGGGATTTGAGGAAGGAGCAAGATCAGAAGCTGCTACACTTGAGGTTTAAGCGAAGTTGGATGCTATAATGGCAAATATAATGAAGAATATTTAGGCTATTGCTCCAGGTGTGGCTGTTGGTGGAGGTGCTCTCGTGCAAGTTCCTAGGACAGATTTCGTCAAGTTGAGTAAATATTACTCTACTCTAGAAGAAAAACCATTTAATGAAACAAAGTCATCTATAGAAGTGTAGGATTGGATGGATACAAACGAGAGCATCTTTAATGATATGGAAGTGGATGATAATATGAAGAGGAACGCCATTAGCATTGCTACCCCAGAAGAGCAATTTACTTGGGACGGGTACAAAGCAAGGTTTGAAGAGAAGTTCAATCCAGCTGCTCAGAAGTCTGGTGTTGTTTAGAAAGTTTGTTGATCTTAAGCAAGGAAAGATGTTAGTTTCTGAATATGTTACAGAATTTAATGCTTTATCGAAGCATGGGATGTCATTCATCAACACTACGTTGAGAAAGAATGAGAAATTCATCATTGGTTTATATTACTATCTTGGAGAGAAGCTAGTAGACCAAATAGATGAGCCATTCAAGAAGCTTGTTGAGAAAGCTCTCCGTCGTGAGAATCTGTATCCAAAGGCTAGAACAACTGTTGTTATTTCTACTGAGAAGGAAGAGCCAAACCGCAACAAGGCAGTGGTCGTAAGAAAAGTGGAATGGAAAGAGGAAGCAATCTCAAGGGGAAAATGGCCAGAAGAAAGTCAAGTGCAAACCTACTTGCTATAGGTGCATGGAGAAGGGTCATTTGATTAAGTATTGTAAAGTGAGCGAGAAGAGGAAGTGCTACAATTGTTAAGCCTAGGCATTTGAAGAAGGATTGTCCGGTACTAGTGAAGGATAAGCATGTTGTGAAAGTATATGTTTCAGATGTTGTCCTGACTTCATCGAGTACTCCCTCCGCAAAGGATAAGGGAAAAGAAGTTGTTATTCAAGGTATGCTTTCCATTAAAGATATTTCCATTCATTTTTTATTTGATACTAAGGCTCCACATTCGTTCATATCTAGTGACCTGGTAGATAGATTGAGGTTGAGACCTGAGATAAAAGACCGACCCTTGATTGTGGCAAACCGTATATGTAACGACCCAGAATTTTTATAAATTAAAATTTGAATATTTAATTTATTTTAAATATTTATAAGTGAATTTATAAGTCAAATAAATTTTTATTTGAATTTTTGGATTTAATTGGATAATTAAATCGATAATTTAATAAGTTAAATTATTGGAATAATTGAAAATAGAGTTAAATATGATTGTAAATGATTTGTAAAATTTTATTTTATCATATTGAAGTTAGAATGATATTTTAGAACTTTTAAAATCGAATTAAAAGTTAATTTGTGAAAATTGAATATTTTAATATTTAATTATCGACTGTAAAATAGCCAATTTTTGAACAGTCTCAGAATTGAACGAAACCAGTTCCATTGGATCCGTAATAGTTAGTTATTACCGGATTTCAATTTTCGTGTCAATCGGAGTTATCGTTTGATCGTGGCAGCTCGAAACGCATCGATTTATTTTTAATTTAAATTTGGCGAGTGAAAATAGCCATTTTTCAAAAAGTCTCGGATTTTGACGAAACCAGTTTCATCGGATCCGTAATGTGATATTATTGTAAGGTTTCAAATTTCAAGTCAATTGGATTTACCGTTTGTCCGGTACGAATTAAAACGCCTAGAAATCGATTTAAATCGGTTTAATTTAAATTGAGCGTTTACAGCCATAACTCGCACAGATGTCCGAATTAGCTTCCGAAACCTGTTCCATTGTGTCCGGAACGCGGGGTAAACCTTAGAAACGCTGGTTACGGCGCGTAAATCGGAGTTCGGAATTTCCGGGATGAATAGTGTCGCTCGTTCCTTATAAATACCCCCATAACTCAAGAAAAAAAAAAAAAAATACAAACCCTAATCTAAAACTGCATAGCCGGCCCTAATTTTTCAATGGCCAGTTTTTCTTCTCCTTCCTCCCTTGATTTCTCCAAATCCATCAAGAATTAGCAAGAAAGTTCAACTACAAAGTTGAAGATCTCCTCGTGTACTACGTTTTCAACGGCTATGATCTAAAACGGAGCGTCGGGGAGTGAGATAGGTGTGGCCGTTCGTCATGGCCTGCGCACGCATCCCTAGGAGGAGGAGGGGGCCGAGTCTGGTGGTGTTTGGGTCGAGTGTGGTTGTGGTGTAGGGCTTCAAGTTGCAACTCCCTGATCGTGTTGTAGGTGAATGGATTGGATGCAAATCAAAACCCTAGAAATGAAAGATGGGTTCGGCCTTGAATTTGTTTACTGGAGATATGCGTGAGCTTTGGGAAGATGAAGGGTACGGTGGAGATGTGGGATGAGGAGATCTAACGGCCCAGAGGAGTGTAGGTTTAAAATTATATAAAAGTTGTAAATTTATTGATTTAAAATACGAGTAAACTTGTAAAAACGATAACTTTTTCATACGAGGTCGAAAAAATGCAAACTCAGTTGCGTTGGAATCATATGGACGAGCACTACGCGATGGAGTTGGTTTGGAGTCGTTTGGAGTTAGTGAGAATTTCGGGTAAAATTAAACGCACGTTTAATTTTATTCGAAATAAATCGCTAAAACGGAAATTAAAACCAAGGTGAGAACTTCTCACTCAATCGAATAGATTTCGATTTTATTTTAAATAGTTAGATTTAAAATATTTGAATGCATGTTTGAATGATGACTGTAAATTATTGATTGTTAAAATAGACATTATGCGCCGTTAGTAAGCGGATGTTATTTATTAAAAACATATACCGCGAATATTTCATAAACAGTGAAATTGGTATTATATATAATATCAATATATATATATTGGCATATGTATATATTGCAGTTGTTGATTTCCCGCATTTTTTGTTTAGCGGATGAGACCCTATTACGCCGTTATTAAGCGGATAATATTTAATAAGAACATATACCGCGATAATTTCGTACTGGAGCGAAATTGGTATTGTGCTAATGTTTTTGGATGCAGGAAAACAGGTTGGAGGGATCCAACTGGATTCCTCAACAGTTTTATTTGATTTCAGATATTTTGATATTTGATGGATTATCATATCGATATATGATGTCGTTGTAGTCGTGATTGACTATTTGGTGTGTAGCATCATTGGACCCAGATTTTGGGATTTTAAAATGATTTTAAAAGTGATTTTGCAAATATACTATATTTTTGGAATTGATCCATTATAAATAAATAACGTTATAATTTTTAAAGTTATAAAAATTATAGTTTTTTTGAAATATAGTTAAAAGCTGATTTTTGAGAAATATGAACCAATGATTTTATAAAATAGTTTAAACTGGATTTTTGAGTTTATTATTAAAAGTTTGAATATAAGATTTATAAAATTTGATTATTTTATAAATCAAGAGAACGGTGAAATTTTAAAGGAATTTAAAGACGTTTAAAAGAATAATATAAATTAATTTATATTAAGAGATTTATAAATGGATATTTATAAATTGAATTATGGACATTATAAAACGAGTTTTTATAAGTGTTTGAATGTAGTGAAAATGAATTTCCTAAATGAATGAAATTTATGAAATTATAAACTGTGAAGTTATAAATGAAATTTTATAAGCAATAGGTTTATAAAATTTATAAAGTTATCGAAAGAATGAATTTTGGATAAATAAACAATCTTATAAGTTAAGATTAATAATTTGGGAAGTTAAATGAACGATTTTGTAAAATAATCGTTTTATAAGTAATTAACTTATAATATGAACTTGTAGTTTATAATTGAGTTATAAACTGGAATAGGTTAATAAAGGAATTTATAAAAAGGAAGTTTTTATAAATAAATAGAAACGGAATTTATAAACGTTGTTTTATAAATCCGCAAATGACTTATTTTGATAAGTTAATTGTTATAACTTAGAGATAGAGTTATATTCACATTTTGAACAGTGAATAATCCTTTAAGTTAAAGTGAATAGAAATGATGAAATTTGTTAAGGTAGTATATTCACGTTTTTGAATAGTGAATAATACGTTAAAGAAATGGTTTTAGATATGATGTTTTAAATAGAATTAAAACGATCTAACGATGGTTTAAAATGTGTTGAGATTCGAAACCATAGATTTCAACATTTATTGTTGAAATAGACGTTTTCGAGAAATAAAAGGAAATGTGGACTATAACACTGTTGTTATAGTAAATGATTTCCGAAAGGAAATGTTTTGTATAGTATTGGGATTTATATATCTATTTTAATTTCGAATCCCTATACTAGTGATTTTGGGTTGTCGTAACGATGTTTTACGTAACATTCGTTTTGGCCCAAATAAATATGTTTAAGTAAATGATTTCCTTAAAGAATGAAATATATACTTAATTCGATTTAAGTATATTGAATATTTTCTAAGTGTTGAAAATAAAAGGAATTTGTGAATTACTTATGAATAAATAAGTATGGAAATGTTTTCCAATATGAAGTGAATAATTAGAATTTATCTTTTTTGAAGATAAATTGAAATGAATTATTGAAATCGCATATGCATGGATATCTTGAAATATAAATTCATTATGGAATTTATATGTGAAAGTGAAACTTGTTAAAAATAAATATTGATTTATTTTTGAAGTGTTGAAATTATATATCTAGTAAAGATATTTTGGAAAATAAATAATTTGGAAAATTATTTGGAATCTGGTGATGTGTGCATATCCAGTGATAGTTCAATAACCGACTATCAGTATTTCCCTTTGAATGGGTATTTGATGTGAATTGATTGAATTTGAATGCACACTTATTTTTGAATAAGCGCTCACTATTCGGGTTAACCGGGAAAGGACCATGGGGTCGTATAACCCATTCCGAATATGTGATACGTCGTTGTGAATCGCATTTGAAGATCGGTGTTGAAGACCGGATATTTGCGAGAGCGATAGGATGAACTATCGATTGACTCTGCACCGAGTAGCTACGGTATTGAGTTCTCCATATGTGATGGTGAATCCGATCAGGATTGTGAATATTCGGATTGCAAGGACTTCTTTGTAAGTGCCTTCGGTTCTGTTCGAGCCCGGAACAGACTTGTATGGATTGTATGTCTGACATTACAATTTGAGATATAAAGCCGATTTCTTTCAAATATATTTCTGTTGGTGGCGGAGAATTTATTCTTTGCTTAACACCCTTCTTTGAGACGTATGTGCTCAAAGGTTATATAGTTGAAGTTATCAGCGATATATTCCCAATTTGGTAATGTGATATGCTGAGTGATGCTGAAATGATCATTGTGTTGATTATTTGTGATAGGATCGTTTATTTGATCGTCTATCCTTGTGATCATTGTGTTAATCATTTGTTGACCCAAAGCATGGCTTTTGTATAAAGTATGTTTTTGTGGACGTGACTTCGTCGAGCCTCACACCCCGTGAATGGTCAAAACAGGAAAGAAGCAGCAAGGTTATGAGGGGTAGCGCCCTTTAGGATGTGTCCATTTCCTTCTGGAAAAGGGTGGTATCATGGTATGGAGCCCAGATACTTACTCATGTTGAAAACACTTTGTTATGATTGTGTGAATTGATTACGAGCGCTCGGTGATAAAGGTCCCAAAGGACCGGGGGATGGCATATTCGGTCAGTTGTTACTCAGTTAGGAGTAACCCGGCCTTGTGTTGGTAGAGATCCGGTTTGGTTCTCGGGGATGTCCATCCAGAGGCATTCTCATGTGGCAATGGGAAGTTCCTTGGCCTGATCATTCGTTGGAAATCCAAAGAAACAATACGAGATTTGTACGGTATTAGTTGTAGAACCTGCTATTCACTTATGGTGGTCACCACTGTTTGGATAGTAGCTATAGTAGGCATACGATAATGGTCGTATGTTGGCTAAGATTTATATCTTTATTTTCGAAATGATTTTCCTCTACACTATGCACTAATAATAATATCAAATATTATTTTAAATGCGTATCAAGCATCTTTGACTATCATAAGGAGAAATCTCCTCCGATTCTGCGTTTGCATGTGTGTGTGTGCGGGAGGCCTTATGGTAGTCTCATTTTTAAAAGCATTGCGAATTGAGTTTAAAAATATTCCTCTATTTGATTTTAAAGTTAAATAAACTGTTTTGAGTTCTCACACCAGTCACATGACTGACTCGAAGTTTATTGTTTTCCTTCCTAAACTCTGGGTGCCCACCAATTTCCACACGGGCAGTTAAGAGTTAGGTTTATTAGGATATTCTGGATATTCTGGAGTTGCTGGAGGCAAGCTGGATGGCATGGCGTATTACTAGTTTATATAGTATTTCTTTTTCCGCTGTATTGTTTGTTGTTGTATGTTGTTGTACACTCTGATGTGATGATATGATGTAATAAAATGTGATGTAATGTAATAACTGATATAGTTCTTTGTTTAAAGATTATTCATTTATTATTATATGTTGTTCCGCTGCGAATTGTGAGATTCTACTGTTGTTATGTTGTTTCTTTCTTCCCGTTCTATTTTAAAATTTTCTATTTTCTTTTCCCTCCATTTCCTATCTCTTCTGTCTTCTCTCTCTTTCTTTTCTTAAATTCTTTTTAAAAACCCATAACTATTCGGTTTTTCGGCAACGAAAATCCGCGTACGTTACATTTGGTATCAGAGCTGATGGTTAAGCGACAACCATGGTTCTGTTGGGTATTACTCATTAGAGATAGAGTCAGTAGTACTCTAGAATGAGTTTGAGTGTAATAATAGCTATGAGAGCGTATTTGTTAGTGAATATGAAATTGTTTTATATTGTGATGATTGGTTTATTGAGTGGCATATGAACCTTCGTCAGCACGGTCAGTCAAACTATGCCGAAGGGGTTTCTAAACACTTGAATAGAACAATTCGGCACAGTATTGTTTTAAATTGGGTAAATGAAATAATTTTGCCTCGATTATATTTTTATATATAAAGAAATAATTTTTCAGAATTATTAAAGTGTATATAAGTGATTGTTAGGTTGTTTGAATAATCTAAATTAAAGAATAATTGTATAAACAAAAGAATTATAAGAATTGAATTATAATTAAAGTGTTTACAATTGTGAAATAAACTTATATATGTATGAATTTAAGTTATGTAAATCCAAATGATGTTTAAATGGAATATAACTTAAGTGTTGTTGAATGGAATTGATTTTGGTATCGAAGTAAATAATCAAGTGGATTAAAAGAAATATGAACTTGAGTTATGTAATAGAATTCAACTTTGTAATTGAATTGAATTAATGGATTGAATGTTAATCAATTAAATGTAAATTTAAGTTGATATAAAATAATGAACATAAGTGTTAATTCATTAAAATTCAAATGTTATTAGAAGTTGAATAAAAATTGAATGAAAATCAATTAAAATTTAAACCGAATTGAATAAATGAATTGAATTGTGAATCAATTGAATGGAAAATAGAATTGATATGGAATAATGAATATAAGTGTAAATTCATTAAATCTAATATTATTGGAAGTTGAAAAAAAGTTAATTAAATAAATTGAATGGAAATCAATTTTATTTAAGGAGTTGAATGAGAATGAATATAAGCAAAGGAATTTGGTGGTAATTAATATACATTGGTTGATATTGATTGTTAGTTGATAGTATAAAATTCATTAAGTGTTAATGAAAATGAATTAGCGAAATTGGAAGCTATGAAATTGAATTCAAATTGAAAGTAAATAAGTTTGAATAAGAATTGAAAGTGAATTGGATTTAATTAGTGAATATAAACTAATTGAAAATGAATGTTGATAAAAATCCAATGTAAATAAATCAAATGTGATTTAAATTGAAAACCCATTTCATTGAATATTAATGAGAGTATAAATGAATATTGATGTTGGTTATGAATGCTAGTTGGTTGATGGTTGAATATATTGCATTTGTTGTTTGTTTCATTTGCTGTGTTAGCATATATAGTTATTATGTTACTATATGTTGTATATTGATACTATTGTCTATATACATGACTCTCATGTTGTTTGTTGAGTGATTAGTAGGTGCGGATCGCGTTTGCTTCGCATTTGGAGCTCGCTTTCGCGCTATATTAGCCGTATATGCTTGCTAATAAAATATAAGGTACATATCTCGGATTAAATACAGTACTTTTACGCTTTTTCCCTTCGGGATGCCTCATTACTTGATGAGATGTATATTTGTGATATATATACTGTCATTTTTTTTTCGGATCGAGCCGCGCAAAGGAGACTATGGCGAATTTTTTCGAAAACTTAAGGCGTTAGAAAAAAAATTTGAGAAAAATTGGAAAATTTTGAAAACTTTAAACTTTATTTTGGAATTGAAAGTTAAACAATAGTAGTTGTTTTTGAAAAAGATAACTAAGTATGATTTGAAAACTTAGTAAAGATTTATAAGAAGTTTAACTATGAATTTTGGAAAATTAATAGATTCTCTAACTTTTCTTACTTGTAATTTCGAGGACGAAATTCTTTTAAGGGGGAAAGATTGTAACGACCCAGAATTTTTATAAATTAAAATTTGAATATTTAATTTATTTTAAATATTTATAAGTGAATTTATAAGTCAAATAAATTTTTATTTGAATTTTTGGATTTAATTGGATAATTAAATCGATAATTTAATAAGTTAAATTATTGGAATAATTGAAAATAGAGTTAAATATGATTGTAAATGATTTGTAAAATTTTATTTTATCATATTGAAGTTAGAATGATATTTTAGAACTTTTAAAATCGAATTAAAAGTTAATTTGTGAAAATTGAATATTTTAATATTTAATTATCGACTGTAAAATAGCCAATTTTTGAACAGTCTCAGAATTGAACGAAACCAGTTCCATTGGATCCGTAATAGTTAGTTATTACCGGATTTCAATTTTCGTGTCAATCGGAGTTATCGTTTGATCGTGGCAGCTCGAAACGCATCGATTTATTTTTAATTTAAATTTGGCGAGTGAAAATAGCCATTTTTCAAAAAGTCTCGGATTTTGACGAAACCAGTTTCATCGGATCCGTAATGTGATATTATTGTAAGGTTTCAAATTTCAAGTCAATTGGATTTACCGTTTGTCCGGTACGAATTAAAACGCCTAGAAATCGATTTAAATCGGTTTAATTTAAATTGAGCGTTTACAGCCATAACTCGCACAGATGTCCGAATTAGCTTCCGAAACCTGTTCCATTGTGTCCGGAACGCGGGGTAAACCTTAGAAACGCTGGTTACGGCGTGTAAATCGGAGTTCGGAATTTCCGGGATGAATAGTGTCGCTCGTTCCTTATAAATACCCCCATAACTCAAGAAAAATAAAAAAAATATACAAACCCTAATCTAAAACTGCATAGCCGGCCCTAATTTTTCAATGGCCAGTTTTTCTTCTCCTTCCTCCCTTGATTTCTCCAAATCCATCAAGAATTAGCAAGAAAGTTCAACTACAAAGTTGAAGATCTCCTCGAGTACTACGTTTTCAACGGCTATGATCTAAAACGGAGCGTCGGGGAGTGAGATAGGTGTGGCCGTTCGTCATGGCCTGCGCACGCATCCCTAGGAGGAGGAGGGGGCCGAGTCTGGTGGTGTTTGGGTCGAGTGTGGTTGTGGTGTAGGGCTTCAAGTTGCAACTCCCTGATCGTGTTGTAGGTGAATGGATTGGATGCAAATCAAAACCCTAGAAATGAAAGATGGGTTCGGCCTTGAATTTGTTTACTGGAGATATGCGTGAGCTTTGGGAAGATGAAGGGTACGGTGGAGATGTGGGATGAGGAGATCTAACGGCCCAGAGGAGTGTAGGTTTAAAATTATATAAAAGTTGTAAATTTATTGATTTAAAATACGAGTAAACTTGTAAAAACGATAACTTTTTCATACGAGGTCGAAAAAATGCAAACTCAGTTGCGTTGGAATCGTATGGACGAGCACTACGCGATGGAGTTGGTTTGGAGTCGTTTGGAGTTAGTGAGAATTTCGGGTAAAATTAAACGCACGTTTAATTTTATTCGAAATAAATCGCTAAAACGGAAATTAAAACCAAGGTGAGAACTTCTCACTCAATCGAATAGATTTCGATTTTATTTTAAATAGTTAGATTTAAAATATTTGAATGCATGTTTGAATGATGACTGTAAATTATTGATTGTTAAAATAGACATTATGCGCCGTTAGTAAGCGGATGTTATTTATTAAAAACATATACCGCGAATATTTCATAAACAGTGAAATTGGTATTATATATAATATCAATATATATATATTGGCATATGTATATATTGCAGTTGTTGATTTCCCGCATTTTTTGTTTAGCGGATGAGACCCTATTACGCCGTTATTAAGCGGATAATATTTAATAAGAACATATACCGCGATAATTTCGTACTGGAGCGAAATTGGTATTGTGCTAATGTTTTTGGATGCAGGAAAACAGGTTGGAGGGATCCAACTGGATTCCTCAACAGTTTTATTTGATTTCAGATATTTTGATATTTGATGGATTATCATATCGATATATGATGTCGTTGTAGTCGTGATTGACTATTTGGTGTGTAGCATCATTGGACCCAGATTTTGGGATTTTAAAATGATTTTAAAAGTGATTTTGCAAATATACTATATTTTTGGAATTGATCCATTATAAATAAATAACGTTATAATTTTTAAAGTTATAAAAATTATAGTTTTTTTGAAATATAGTTAAAAGCTGATTTTTGAGAAATATGAACCAATGATTTTATAAAATAGTTTAAACTGGATTTTTGAGTTTATTATTAAAAGTTTGAATATAAGATTTATAAAATTTGATTATTTTATAAATCAAGAGAACGGTGAAATTTTAAAGGAATTTAAAGACGTTTAAAAGAATAATATAAATTAATTTATATTAAGAGATTTATAAATGGATATTTATAAATTGAATTATGGACATTATAAAACGAGTTTTTATAAGTGTTTGAATGTAGTGAAAATGAATTTCCTAAATGAATGAAATTTATGAAATTATAAACTGTGAAGTTATAAATGAAATTTTATAAGCAATAGGTTTATAAAATTTATAAAGTTATCGAAAGAATGAATTTTGGATAAATAAACAATCTTATAAGTTAAGATTAATAATTTGGGAAGTTAAATGAACGATTTTGTAAAATAATCGTTTTATAAGTAATTAACTTATAATATGAACTTGTAGTTTATAATTGAGTTATAAACTGGAATAGGTTAATAAAGGAATTTATAAAAAGGAAGTTTTTATAAATAAATAGAAACGGAATTTATAAACATTGTTTTATAAATCCGCAAATGACTTATTTTGATAAGTTAATTGTTATAACTTAGAGATAGAGTTATATTCACATTTTGAACAGTGAATAATCCTTTAAGTTAAAGTGAATAGAAATGATGAAATTTGTTAAGGTAGTATATTCACGTTTTTGAATAGTGAATAATACGTTAAAGAAATGGTTTTAGATATGATGTTTTAAATAGAATTAAAACGATCTAACGATGGTTTAAAATGTGTTGAGATTCGAAACCATAGATTTCAACATTTATTGTTGAAATAGACGTTTTCGAGAAATAAAAGGAAATGTGGACTATAACACTGTTGTTATAGTAAATGATTTCCGAAAGGAAATGTTTTGTATAGTATTGGGATTTATATATCTATTTTAATTTCGAATCCCTATACTAGTGATTTTGGGTTGTCGTAACGATGTTTTACGTAACATTCGTTTTGGCCCAAATAAATATGTTTAAGTAAATGATTTCCTTAAAGAATGAAATATATACTTAATTCGATTTAAGTATATTGAATATTTTCTAAGTGTTGAAAATAAAAGGAATTTGTGAATTACTTATGAATAAATAAGTATGGAAATGTTTTCCAATATGAAGTGAATAATTAGAATTTATCTTTTTTGAAGATAAATTGAAATGAATTATTGAAATCGCATATGCATGGATATCTTGAAATATAAATTCATTATGGAATTTATATGTGAAAGTGAAACTTGTTAAAAATAAATATTGATTTATTTTTGAAGTGTTGAAATTATATATCTAGTAAAGATATTTTGGAAAATAAATAATTTGGAAAATTATTTGGAATCTGGTGATGTGTGCATATCCAGTGATAGTTCAATAACCGACTATCAGTATTTCCCTTTGAATGGGTATTTGATGTGAATTGATTGAATTTGAATGCACACTTATTTTTGAATAAGCGCTCACTATTCGGGTTAACCGGGAAAGGACCATGGGGTCGTATAACCCATTCCGAATATGTGATACGTCGTTGTGAATCGCATTTGAAGATCGGTGTTGAAGACCGGATATTTGCGAGAGCGATAGGATGAACTATCGATTGACTCTGCACCGAGTAGCTACGGTATTGAGTTCTCCATATGTGATGGTGAATCCGATCAGGATTGTGAATATTCGGATTGCAAGGACTTCTTTGTAAGTGCCTTCGGTTCTGTTCGAGCCCGGAACAGACTTGTATGGATTGTATGTCTGACATTACAATTTGAGATATAAAGCCGATTTCTTTCAAATATATTTCTGTTGGTGGCGGAGAATTTATTCTTTGCTTAACACCCTTCTTTGAGACGTATGTGCTCAAAGGTTATATAGTTGAAGTTATCAGCGATATATTCCCAATTTGGTAATGTGATATGCTGAGTGATGCTGAAATGATCATTGTGTTGATTATTTGTGATAGGATCGTTTATTTGATCGTCTATCCTTGTGATCATTGTGTTGATCATTTGTTGACCCAAAGCATAGCTTTTGTATAAAGTATGTTTTTGTGGACGTGACTTCGTCGAGCCTCACACCCCGTGAATGGTCAAAACAGGAAAGAAGCAGCAAGGTTATGAGGGGTAGCGCCCTTTAGGATGTGTCCATTTCCTTCTGGAAAAGGGTGGTATCATGGTATGGAGCCCAGATACTTACTCATGTTGAAAACACTTTGTTATGATTGTGTGAATTGATTACGAGCGCTCGGTGATAAAGGTCCCAAAGGACCGGGGGATGGCATATTCGGTCAGTTGTTACTCAGTTAGGAGTAACCCGGCCTTGTGTTGGTAGAGATCCGGTTTGGTTCTCGGGGATGTCCATCCAGAGGCATTCTCATGTGGCAATGGGAAGTTCCTTGGCCTGATCATTCGTTGGAAATCCAAAGAAACAATACGAGATTTGTACGGTATTAGTTGTAGAACCTGCTATTCACTTATGGTGGTCACCACTGTTTGGATAGTAGCTATAGTAGGCATACGATAATGGTCGTATGTTGGCTAAGATTTATATCTTTATTTTCGAAATGATTTTCCTCTACACTATGCACTAATAATAATATCAAATATTATTTTAAATGCGTATCAAGCATCTTTGACTATCATAAGGAGAAATCTCCTCCGATTCTGCGTTTGCATGTGTGTGTGTGCGGGAGGCCTTATGGTAGTCTCATTTTTAAAAGCATTGCGAATTGAGTTTAAAAATATTCCTCTATTTGATTTTAAAGTTAAATAAACTGTTTTGAGTTCTCACACCAGTCACATGACTGACTCGGAGTTTATTGTTTTCCTTCCTAAACTCTGGGTGCCCACCAATTTCCACACGGGCAGTTAAGAGTTAGGTTTATCAGGATATTCTGGATATTCTGGAGTTGCTGGAGGCAAGCTGGATGGCATGGCGTATTACTAGTTTATATAGTATTTCTTTTTCCGCTGTATTGTTTGTTGTTGTATGTTGTTGTACACTCTGATGTGATGATATGATGTAATAAAATGTGATGTAATGTAATAACTGATATAGTTCTTTGTTTAAAGATTATTCATTTATTATTATATGTTGTTCCGCTGCGAATTGTGAGATTCTACTGTTGTTATGTTGTTTCTTTCTTCCCGTTCTATTTTAAAATTTTCTATTTTCTTTTCCCTCCATTTCCTATCTCTTCTGTCTTCTCTCTCTTTCTTTTCTTAAATTCTTTTTAAAAACCCATAACTATTCGGTTTTTCGGCAACGAAAATCCGCGTACGTTACAGTATATAAGGCTCTACTAGGCTTCGCATGGTTTCTCATGGCTTAGTGTTAACAAGTCATGGATGCTCTTTTATTTATGATTGTTTTTTTTTAATTTTGTTAGGTTTGGGATTATCTTAGGAATGGGCTGGCTTATGAAGTATGCAGCAGTAGTGGATTGCGAGATGCTATTGGTGATGATCGGAGATGTAGAAAGGTGAGTGGTAGTGTTTAGTTGCCTTCCAAAGGATGGGGTGATGGCTAGCTTTCTATATTTGCTTGAAGTTCCACATCGGTTGTCATTTGTATCTATTGCTAGACAGTATCCAGATGTGTTTGAGGAAGTGACCAGATTGTCGTAGAGTGATTGAGTTTTGGATAAACTTAGTGAAGGAAGCCAGACCTATAGTTATGTCTCTGAGGCGTATGGCACCTAGAGAATAAAAGGAAATAAAGGAGTAGGTGAATGACGTATCAAGGAGAGGGTTCATTTGAAGGAGTATATCTAAGTGGGATGCACCTGTAATATTCGCGACTAAAGTGAATAACTATTTAACATTGTGTGTGGATTATTATAAGCTGAATAAAATGATGACGAAGAAAAAGTATCCACTTCCACACATTGATGACTTGGTTAATCAGCTTCACCTTGCGAAAATGTTCTCTCAAATGGATTTAGAAAAAGGATTTCACCAATTGAGAGCAGTAAAGGAGAGTGCACCTATTGCTGCGATTTGTACGCCATATGGTTTTTATGAGTAATTGGTGATGCCGTTCGGGTTGACCAACGCTTTAATATACCTTGTGGATCTCATGAATCTGGTTTTTAGAGACCAGGTGAATAAGTTTGTGTTTGTGTTCGTGGATAATATTCTGATCTTTCCAGAACCGAAGAGGAATGCAAGATGCGCTTGAGGATTGTGCTAGAGGTATTGAGAAAGCAAAAGTTAAGAGCGAAATACTCTATTGTCACTTTTGGAGGTTCTTGGGTCACGTCGTTTCTGGACAGGCTATAGCAGTGGATCTTGCGAAGGTGGCAGTGATTCAAGATTGGAAATAGCCTAAGAATGCTATAGACATGAGGAGTTTCCTAAGATTAGCAGGATACCATAGGCATTTTATCAAGGGCTTCTCAAAGATAGAAGCCGTTGACCGATTTAACGAAGAAGAATCGAAATTTTGATTGGGACGCGAATAGTGAGTATGCGTTTATGAGTCTGAAAGAGAGCTTGACGAGTGCTCCACTATCGACCATTCCAAGTGGGAATGAGGAGCTGAAAATATATATATGCAGATGCTTGTTGTATTGAATTGGGTGTGGTATTGATGCAGAAGGGAAATGTTGTTGTCTATGCTAGTCAGGCTAAAGCCACATGAGAGAAATTGTCCATCTCATGATTTGGAATTGGTGGCGATTTTTTTGCTTTGAAGATATGGAGGCATTATCTGCTAGGAGGAAAGTTTGAGCTATTTATGGATCATATATCCTTAAAATAAATTTTCTCCTAGACGGATCTCAACCTTCGTTGGCAATGACGATTAGAGTTCTTAGCCACCTATGATTAGCATTTCCTATACACCAGGAAAGGGGAATGTAGTCATCGATGCATTGTGTAGAAGTTTGGGAGTAAATGTTCTTCGAATGGAAGCAGATTGAATATATTGCTTGATATGATTTAATGCCTTATTGCGTGATGGAACTGGAGATGTTAGCAAGTTTGTCGATCTAACCTACTGTAATTGGAAGGATTGGTGCTAGTGAGAAGTGAGATGCTATGCTGGCAGTGATTACACCAAAGATAATAGAAGGAATAGAATCTAAAGGCATGAAGCTATATGAACTCGATCGAGATGGTTGGCTTCGTAAAGATGGGGGATTATTTATTCTTGATATTAATGGATTGCGAAATGAAGTGCTACAGGAATGCCACCATTGTAGGCTGATAATACATCCAGAGATAATAAGATGTACCGGCATATAAGGCATATCTATTATTGGGAAGGCATGATGAAGGATATTGGAACATTCATCTCGATGTGTATGAATTGCCAACTGGTAAAGGAAAAGAAAAATAAACCCAATGGATTAGTGTAACCTCTAGAAGTTCCTAAGTGGAAATGGTAGCAAGCATTGATGGATTTTATTGATATACTACCGAGGACTCAAGTAGAGTACGATAACATTTTGGTTGTGGTTGATCGTTGACCAAGAGTACAAAATGTATACCAGTCAAGTCAAGTAGAATGACATCCAAGATGGATGAGTTGTATGTTAAATGGATAGTACGATTTCATGGTGTGCCGAAGAGCATTGTGAGCGACCGGGACTCATTGCACACCTATGGGTTTTGGAAGAGCTTACAAGAGGTGTTAGGGACTGAACTGCATTTTAGTACGTCTTATCATCCGCAAACGGACGGGCAAACCGAAAGAGTAAATTGTATATTAGAAGATCTCTTTGCAATCATTAACTATAGATTTTGGAGGATCAAGGGATGACAATCTACATCTAGTGGAGTTTGCATACAATAATATTATTAGTTTAATATTAGTATGGCTCCTTTTAAAGCATTTTATGGCTGACCGTGTAACGCTCCTTCATGTTGGTGGGAAGCAGGCGAGAAACTGATACGTGGGATAGATAAGATTAGAGAAACTTCGAAAAATATTGGAATCATCCGGCAACTAATGAAAAGTGCTTAAAATCGACAGAAAGAGCTAGGCCAATAGAAGACATAGACATTTAGAATTTTTTATTAGGAATATGGTTTTTGTGAAAGTATCACCTTTGAAGACTGTTGTTCGATTCGGTAATAAGGGGAAGTCGGCGCAAGATTCGTATGTCCTTTTCCGATAGGGAAGTTAGCTTATAGGGTTGTTTACATTAGAAGATAGTAGGCATGCATAATGTCTTTCATGTCTCCTACCTACACAAGTTTATGCATGGCTTAGGCATAGCAATTATACCGGGTAAACTTAAAGATATTAAGGTAGAATTAAAAGTTTTGAGATCTCGTAGGCCGGTTCTTATTATTGGACATGATACGAGATAACATAGGAGAAAGTCGGTGAAGCTAGTAAAGGTACAATGGAGCCAAAGTGATAGCAATTGTAGATGGGAAACTGAGGAGAGCAAGCAGACTACGTGTCCGGAGCTCTTCAAATGGTAAGACCCATCATTTATGTGTCCGCTTTTACCATTGTATGTCGTATTTGATAAGTTAGCATTGTGCATGCTTGAGTAGGTTCACTATTGATTGCTTGTTCAATATGGTTGATGGTTCCATATGTAGGCATGCGGAGTCACTATGGTTTCTTATTTCTTGATTTGTTTAGGGATTTCGAGGGTGAAATTCCTAAGGGGGAAGAATGAAGTGACACATATTTTACCCATCGGTGGGTCGTAAAATATTTTTATTTTATTTATATGAGGTATTATGATTCTTTAATTTTAGGATATGATTGTTAGGGATATTTTACACATCTGTGATTTTTTTTTGAATTTTTATATGACCATTTTGACCCTATAAATCTTTCTTGTGCTATAACTTTTGATAAGAGGAAAATTTGAGTCCCAAATTAGTTCCACTGATTCAAGATGATGGTATTCCATTCCGTGGAGTGGTCATAATTGGAAAACTGGCTTATAGTTAGGAAATTATACTTGTTTTAAATTTAGATAGCTGCTGGGTAGTATTAGTATGCGTAATTATGCCCATAACTAAACCCATTAGTCTTGTTATCCCGCCTTTTAGTAAGGCTGTGACACCAAGAGCTTGACTAGAAACCAAGGATGCATCGTCCTGCATATGGTTAATACATAGTTCTACTATGGATATTGGTAAATTTTTCCGAGTCTGAATCAAGCTACAACTGGCAAGACATGATGAACTTAGCCATGGAAGCCAGCATTCCAAATTTCAAGTCAATCCGAGTTCACATGATCAAGTTATGATCGATGCATTTTGAAGGAGGCAGCCTTACTTTCGTATCCATCTATCTGCGTTAATTCGTATCGATCGCGTTCGCATCGATCAGACTGCCTCACTTCGCATCCATCGGTATGCCCTACTTCGAATCGATCGATTTTGTGTCCATCAATGAGTAATACACTTCGTACTGGACGTTCAGTATCTAATTCGTTTCCATAGTTGAGCCTCTATTCGAATCCACTATCTTTATATCGATAAGATTCGCATCCATCATCACACCTCAATTCGTATCCACCAGATTTGCATCGATCCAGTTCGAATCCATCAAGAAGCCTCAGCTAAACTCAATCTTGTTCGAACCCATCGACAGAGAATGCATTTCGTATCGATCGGCCAAAGCCTACTTCGTATCCATCAAGTATCTACTAGCTCGTACCCATCGAGGAATGTCCTTTTCGTAACCATCAGCCTTCATTGGTTCGTATCCATCGATGTTGCTGCTGTTTGAATCCATGGAGTTATCACTACTACGTATCCATCAATGTTATTGTTGTTCGAACCCATTGAGTTATCACTACTTCGTATCCATCAATGTTATTGCTGTTCGAATCCATCGAGTTATCACCACTTCATATCCATCAACATGAATTAAATAACGGTCACGATAAAAACGAGGCGAGATTCAGGGAGTCGAAACGGTCGAACCGGAGCAAAGAGTGGATCAATGCGAGGAGTGTGCGCCACGTCGCCGCTAGGTCACGTGCATCATCGAGTCGAATTGATCAATTCGAATTAATTGATTCAAAGGAAGCAATGCAGTCGAAAATCCAATTTCATATCGACCATAACTCAAAATCCACTGATCCAAATGCTATGAAATTTTCACAGGAGATTACGTACAAGCCAAAGATTACTTCCATCAAGTTTCAGCTCCATTGGACATGATCCTGATCGATACGAATTGATTTCTAATACGGATCGAGTCGAAACCCTCCAGGATCGGTAGCGTGGGCCCCCTCACATGCCAGAACAAGTCTCTCGAAGTTTGAGCTCGATATCAGCCACCTACGCCTATAAATAGAGCCCCAGGGCCTATGGAAGAAGGATCTTTTGATTCTCAAGCGCCCAGACTCTGCCGGATCGAGATATGCACCATACTTTTGCTGTTGAATTCGAATTCCAAGTTGTATTTTGCTGTTGTTCACTGTAATCACTTGTAATTGTTCAAAGAGAATCAATAAAGTCACAAAAACTTCATAGTGGACGTAGGCAACACGCCGAACCACTCTAAATCGCTTGTCTATACATTTACATTCCTATTAGTTGGAGTTTTTGTTAGATAATATTCATTTTAAATTTATATTCTTCATTGTTAAAAACTTTCGAAGAGTGTTGTGCCCAATTTTGGTACAAACACTGGTGCTTTCATTGAGAAGATAACCCAGATTTTCTCCTGCTCCTTGGATCTATCATCGATACCGGATTGCATAAATCTAAGAAAGAGATCCAGATCGCTAATCCAAATTCCATCCATTCTATTCAGATTTACATAAAGTCTAAGAAAGGAATTCAACCCTCAAGATGGTTAGCACAAGGACCACCTCCAACGCTTTCGATCAAGAAGGCCAGGATAGACAGAATCCCGCGCCACAACCTCCCTCTAACCAAGACGCTACCGGACCCTCGGAAGTAAGGGTCGGTTACCCGATAAGAGTTCCAGTTGCTGCTTCAGGAACTGACCCAGAGTCGGCAACAACTAACAGAGCAGCTACGCGCCAACGCCGAGCTGACCAGCCAGTTGAATCACCAGAAGTGGAGGAGATCTAAGAGAGATCATGCTTCTCGCTCCTCTATCGAAAGTTCTTCTTCTTCTGATTATCATCATCGATCTTCACGACCCCGGCTGGATGGGAGTCACATACAAACTACTGGATATCAACCGGCAATGACCGTTGGACAGTTGAGAATTGGTCCATCTTCCAGTTTTCAGACCGGACCCTCCTCACGGGGGGTATCGCTCCTTATTACACCACAGACTACTGCACTACGACCGCCACGGTTGAACCAGGGGTCGATGCCTGAAATCAGTCAAACCTGGACCGTCGTCAGCACGGGCGTACTCCTGAACCATACGTCCTAGAGGACTATGAGCCAAGAAGGCGAGATGTGGACCATCGACAGCATCCGGTCCAACCTCATAATGTAGAACTTGACCACACTTTGGCTCAACACACAGAGAACGTACAAATGCCAAATCTCCCGACCATGATACGTCAGATGATCCGTGAGAGCCAGGGTCTCACGAATGACGACTGGGGGATCTCCCGAAGTCACGCTCCTTTTACGGACGATATATTTACTGCTGAACCCCCTCGGTGATTCCGGATGCCGACTCTACCCATGTACGAAGGAAACTCCGACCCCAACCAACATATTCTGAAATATGAATGGTCGATTAGCACTGCTAGAGCTGATGATGCAGTGAAGTTCCATAGTTTTCCCATTTCCTTAGAGGGCATCGCTACCATGTGGTTCACCCGACTACCACCACGATCCATTTTCTCCTTTGACCAGTTAGCCACTAAGTTTGCTGAGCAATTCCGCATGCACGTCGCAAGGCCAAAAGATGTCAACACTCTATCTAGTGTCACCCAAGCTCCCGGAGAAACACTGAGACACTACTTAGAGAGATTCCATGCTGCGTGTGCGGAAATCAGCAATCTGAACGATAACTCCATCCTTATGGCATTGACTAAGGGGATTGACCCCGACTCTGAATTTGGCAACTGGCTGGCCGGGAAACCACCTGCATCATTGGACCGTTTCTATGCTAAGGCGGCTCAACTCTTGAGAAGGGAAGATGCGAAACAGTCTAGGAAGCAAGATGATGCAGGGCCAAGTGCGGAAGGGATCCAAAGCAATGTTGCGATCAAACAGTCTGGTGAGAGCTCCGGAAAAGTTCAGTTGAACATTCAAAACAAACAAACTCAGCGGAGGGAGAACGTGGATCAAAATAGAAAGCGAGATCAAAACCATGGCCCACATCGCAAGAATCCTATGTTTGATAACTACACTTCTTTGAATACATCACTGGAGAACTTGTATTTACAAACCTGTAATACAATTCAATACAAAAAACCTGCACCAAAACTGTCGTCAGAAAGGCAAATCCAGATGGGAAAATTTTGCAAGTTTCATGAAAGCCACGGGCACAATACGAATGAACGTCGTCATTTGTAGGATCTTGTGGAAATGTTGATTAGAGAAAGGAAGTTGGAACAGTTTGTGCGGGCGCCGTAGCCTGGAGGAGCGGGCCCATCAAATCAAAATAATGAGCCCGATCGGCCGAGACAGGAGGATTCTACCCGTCCCGGCGGGAGATTAGTGATAAACGCCGCCAGTGGCGGACCCACTTTGTCAAGATCCTAGAACGACGAGGATCTCCATCACTGCTACACATGACAGGCTTTATTTATTTAGTTTATAAATACTTCGCAATTTGTCTTTGCATTCTGAAGTTTGAATTTGTAATAAGGCACCGACTTTGCCATGTTTTTCCGTTCCAGCAATAAATTACCATCTCTTCAAGCTAGAGTTGTGATCCACCGAATTGGACATTCAACTATCACGATGCACGAAGAGCTAAGTTCTATCGTACGATGGAGTTTATTCAAATAGCGAGTGACTGTGATACGACCGGCCACTCACTAAGTGAAACCTCATCTCGGGAGTAAGGCGCCACATTAAAGGCTGAACTGGACCGACACACGACAGTCCTATAGCCAACTCGAAATTCCCAGAGTGCGAATTGGAGTATAAACATCAACTCTAGGTTTCCAGAGTGCGAACCGGGGTATAAACACCAACTCCAAATTACCAAAGTGTGAATTGGAGTATAAACATCAACTCTAGGCTCCCGGAGTGCGAACCGAAGTATAAACACTAACTCCAAACTCCCAGAGTGCGAGTTGGAGTATAAACATATAAATGCGGTTTCGGAGAGGGTGGACCCGTCCGCCTAACGACTTCGGCCGTATCCTAACCAAGTTCGAGGAGGATGGACCCGTCCGTCTAACGACCTCGCTTGTTAACTCGGGGTGGATGTGATCCAACCATCCACGATCCCAATAAATCCTTCGTTCCCAGAGCGTGAACGAATTCCTAAAAAGCCTAAACAGATGTGACTGACCATCTGTCGGCCAACTCCAAATTCCCAGAGCGTGAATTGAAGTATAAGCATCAATTCTAGGTTCCCGGAGTGCGAACCGAAATATAAATGCTAACTCCAAATTTCCAGAGCGTGAATTGAAGTATAAACATCAATTCCAGGTTCTCGGAGTGCGAACCGAAATATAAATGCTAACTCCAAATTCCCAGAGCATGAATTGGAGTATAAACATCAATTCCAGCTTCCCGGAGTGCGAACCGAAATATAGATGCTGACTCCAAATTCCCAGAGTGTGAATTAGAGTGCAAATACTAAGTCAAAGTTCCTGGAGTGCGAACCGAGTTACAAACATCGATAACTCTCGAATTCCCGAAGTGCGAACCAGATTATCAATCACAGAGTATCCTAAGTCCCCAGAGTGTGGATATGTGCTCAAGATTTGTGATAGGTGCAATTGACCACCGAAATATAAATACTGATCCCCGGAGTGTGGATGCGATTATTATCAATGAACGTGCACAACTGAAACCACTCACTCTTCACTTGCTTCAACATCGATTTGGCGATGTTAAGCTTGGAAGGCAGAGACAGAATTGCGATCGTTAACCAATCATTACAACTGGTTCCCCAAACTGGAGGCGGCGCTTAAGTGTGAAACATTGACTGGAACAATACTACGTCGAGTGTCCAACTTAGTCTTGAGTCGTGGCTTGTATCCACGATTTTAAGACTTGTGTATGAAACAAATTTAGCTCTAGAATCGATACTCCGCAAGTATACCAAGCTATGATTCGAACATTACAACACTTAAGCATAAAAGACAGGAAAAACAATTGAAACAAAGAAAATAGATTTTTATTTCAACTAACTAGAAATAAGAACTTATGTACAAGTTCTTCCAAAAAATGCCTTCTAGCGGGGGCCGAATCCACGTCTATACACGACCTACTAAAGTAAAAGTGAACTCCTATCTACCCAAAAGTGTGCCTAAGGAACCTATCTATTCCTTCTTCCTCGGCTTTTTCTTCAGTGTGGAGCCACCAACACCGCTAACGATCTTTCATTTTGAACTTTTCCCTCAGGGAGGGAATCTCCGGACGAAGGCGTGATATCAATCTCTTCCTCCGAACTTGAGTCTATGGGGATGCTCTCTTCAGGAGGAGTCAGAGGAATTAGATCTATGACCGGGGGCGGAGTAGACACTCTAGTATCAACCAGTGTCCCCCCGGGTGATATCGTCCTAAGTGGAGTTGGACCCGGCGCCGTCACTCCACCCTCAGAATCACCACCATGAGCCGCTTCCTCCATCTCAGCGTTAATTTCAGCCAATATCTCTGCTTCTCGAATAGCACGGCTTCGTTGGGGGCAGAAATGGACTATGACGAAGCACCAGAAGCAGGAAGGAATGCACCAAGAACGAACAATATATCTGCAAAAGGGTCGCTGTTTCGGCCCAGGAGCTCATTCATCATCTGCTCGTCAAAGGAAATTGAGCTCCCATGTGTCACCTCAATTGGCACGGCCGCAGTCATGGAAATTGCCTCAGTAATAATGGCCCTCTGCACTTGATATGATTCTTGGATTGCAAGAGGCGCTGCCAATGTAACTTCGATCACTGGACAAGGAAGAAAAGAAGTTGTTAGAACACACTTCAAAACCAAGCCCTTCATTTCAAATACACATGAAATTTGTTCAGAATACCTTCCCTAACTCGACTTGCGGTTGGCTGAATAGCTTCGGATGAATGCTCCTTAATAGGAGATAGGCGCAGCTGTTCAATGTCATATGCCGGGACGGGCTGGGTCTCGATCACTGGAGTGGGCTTAGATCGAGATGTAGTAACAATCTCGGAACTTGTAGTATGATTCTCAACTCCAAAACCTTCCCCAATTTCTAAGTGTTGGGTGCCCAGTCTCTCTCTCGCATGAGAGATCTTAGAATCATGGAGAACCTTCTATTCATCTTCGCTCAATATGCGGTTCTCCAGCTCAAATTCGTCGAGGGCACCACCCAATAGCACCGCCTTCTCTTCTTCGTTCGGCAAATTCCAGGCGTTGTATAGATGTGCATAGTAATCGCCGAACCATGCCAAGTTCCTATGTCTCAGTACGTTGGCATTGTAAGTGACGAGAAGCTCCTCTATGTCCGCCTCAAGCCTGGTCTCCGCCTGCTGAACCTTCTCGTCAACTCCGGCCTCCACCTCGCGAACCTTTTCCATGACCGCATCTCTCTCCCTCCAAAGCACCACCGCTTGATCACATGCTTCATGTGCAGAAACATTAGCAGCGTCTCTCTCTTTCATGATTTCTGAGACTTTAGCCTTAAGCTCGTTTAGCACCTTTAGGGCTGCATCCTGCTCAACGGTTACAATGGTGTTCCGGTGGCCCATGTCCTTCACTGTGGCATAATGCTCCCGCTTCATTCTATCCATCGCCGCTTAGGCCTCATCGACTCTCTTAAGAGCCTCAATCTCAGATTGGCGAGAAGACTCAGCCTCACTATTGAGCGCTTGAATAATACGATCTTTCTGGCCAAGCTCTTTCTCCAGCTTTTCAATCATAACTGCTCGATCGAAGGCCACCTTCGATGCTTTTTTCGCGGTCGACCATTCCTGATACTGAAAGAATATATCCACGATATAATCATGCACAGCATGTTCGGCCAACACCGGAATCCTTTTCAAGCGTGGGGGAAAGATGAACCCATCAAAACATATATCAGGAAAATCCCTTTTCAGCTGAGCGAGCCTCATCGCTCCCTCCCTAGTGGGCTCGGCAAGGGCTTGTGCAGTAGTGGAAGGGTCTACCACTTCAGTTAGGCGATGAGAGTCGGATCATGAAGAGCGGGAAGACGGCTTGTGCCATGGAGTTTCTGGAGGCCTCGAAACATGAAACGGAGGCGGTGCGGGAGCTCTGGGAGGAGTGTGTGAGATCGGGATCGGCATACATATCCCCTATCCCTATCAGACCGCTCCTAGATGGAATAGCCTTGATCGTGATCCCTATCTCCTTCCCTCCTATGTGACTCGTAGTATGATGAAGCCTTGCGTTTGCTGCGTAAATTACCAAGCATTGAGCCTCGACAAGACATGGTATCTGCAAAGTAAAACAGAAACGAAGTTAGTAATCTTCAGAAAACAGAAGCTTACAGTTAGAAATCGTGTAGTGCCGTGAAGTTTGTATGTAAGTGCATCCCTCCGACCAACCGGATGTGTCAACCACGCTAACGGGCAAAGATTCGCTTAAAACTAGGGCGTGTTGGAGTTCACCCAATCCGGCATCACGCTGCATGAATACATCGTCCGGAATTGGAAGATCGGCGAGCCCTTCGTAAAGACTTTCTGTTCTCAGGAAAGACATCTCTGAAATTATAATTCCGAAAGCGGGCCGGGACATGACAACAGATTTCCATCTCCCCTTTTTGGATGGCTTGAAAACGGCTGCCTTGCCTTTTCTCGTCTCTTCAGCATCCTGGGCTGCATCCACAGGCTCGCCCAACGGTTCCTCGTCGGTGTGGGTTCTTTCAGATCAGCCTCTTTGATTATAACAACTCTTGTCTTTTTTCGCTTAACTCGCTCCCTCGAGATAGTTCTTAATGCACCGTCGAGCCTTATACTTTGTCTTCGCTCGATCAGCCCAAGAATTCTGAGATTCCTATCCTCAGGACCAAGTCAATATTTCTATCTTCGCATGGTACCTCTTGAAGAACCCGAACTATTTCCTTGTAATATCCTCCTTCGGATTGCTAAATTATTGTTGTAAAGAAAAAGAGAATATGAGTTGGGTTTCGTTTACAACTATCTTGTCGACTGCTCGAGAAAATAGCAAAACTCACATCTAAATAGCCATCGCCTGGCAAATCCTGGGGGCATCTAACGTAAAACCACTCCATCTTGAAGTGGCTTAGCCTGGTCCAAGACCCCGTGATTATTTGACAATTTCTCACGGCCTCTAGAAATGTGAAAGATGGACTGTCTGTCCGACTCTTGAAATTGAACAGGTATCTTATCTCGATCAGTCGGGGTGGTCGATAGAGGTGCTCCATAAATGCAATGAACAAGCTATTGAGAAAAGCATATCCATTTGGGTGTAGCTGAGATGGGGCGATCCCTATAAAGGACGACACTTCTCTTATATACTGATTGAATGGGGGGAGTGTCCCAGTTGCGCACGCATGTCTATTGAATGCGTTATACCCTTCCGGTGGATTGTGTGGTCTGTCATTTGGTCCTGGCAGTAGCATGTCGTCCATCGACAAGCCATGCCTTAGGCATGTTCCCCCTAGCATATCTTCCAAAATGTTGGACGGAACAGAATCTGGCAGACTATTGATAAGAGGTGCATCTGGTACCTCGTTAGGGGCTGGATCGATAACTTCAACCTTAATCTCAGGTATTTCAAGCACGGGAGGAATCGAACTCTGAGTTTCCTATGGCTGCGAGCTTGGAGTTTCTATAACTAACTAACTCACGAGAAATTATCATTAGACGACAAAGAGCCCGGGTGTTCCCCTCGTGTAAGGTATGCGTTGTGCAGTTTAGTGCTGTGCATTGCTTGAATAAATTTTGCAGAGTTAAAGGAAAATTTGCCAATGACGGAGATAATCGGAATCCAGTTGGAATGGCCGTCATCGCCAAATCATCCAGATGTAAACAATCGATCCAAATTAAAATCTGTTATCATCGTGTTAAGTTATGGTGCCATCGACGAGCTTTGGAAGGCAGTCAAGTATGCAGTTTAACGGTCAAGTCTAGATATGCGGGAATGAAGCTCATCGGAATTATGCTATAAAGTGTTCAAAATTTCGTATCTATCATGGGATGGGTCCGAATCAATCACTGGAAACTTATTCGTATCCATCAAGATTTGAATTTCGTATCGATCACTAGGGGCATACTTCGAATCGATCATGAAGGTTCGAGTTCGTATCGATCAATAAAGAACGGTTCGAATCGATCCTCGATAGACAAATTTGTATCGATCAGGAAATTCACGGCTTCACATCGATCACGTTCGAATCGATACTTGTCGTATCGATCATGAGAGTGAGATTCATATCGATCTAAAGCCAAGGATTTCGAGACGACTGCTCGCTTAACTCTCGCATCGATCATTACTGATTGATACGATCTACCACCATCTCAATTGATACGAGCTACAACATCTCCCTTAGGAAATCCTCGGAATCGATGCGAAATCCAAGAAAAAACATCATTGCCTGCGTTGATTCGAACGCAGGTCCCAGATCGACACGAAACATAGATCGAGTTATTTTTTCCATTCCTTCTTCCCCAACCATCAGGGGCATCACCATGGCCATACTCAACCAAGCTCTGACCCGGATCTGACCTTAAAGGTTGCCAGAATTGATACTCGGTGAAGATGGAGTGGATCTGAGATTCAAGCTTCGTCATTAGGGTTTAGTTGCGACCGATTAATTACCTAGATTGAAGTCAAAGTTTTGAAGGATTAAAGGGATGAATCTGATCGATTCGAAGGCAGTATACAGTTCCTCTTTTTTTCTCGAGTTCGTGGATCGATGCGAAAGTGAAAAATAGAGGGGGCAACAATAAAAAGTAAAAAAGTGAAAATGACGAAGGCCGGGGTATTTATATGAAGGCAGGTTTGGAGAAACACGGCGATTCGCCTCCCGGCCCAAATGACCGGTCACTACAGGTCAAACTCTATACAGAGTCGAACGATGAATTTGAATCCATCAGTCCGAGCTCCTATCGATTTGAAATGGTAGATAGGTCCATCGATGCGAAGATCACGGTAAAGAAAACTTTGGAAACGTTAAATTCTATCGACTCGAAATCTCTACGCGCATCAGTGAATTTGCAATTCCATCCACGGCCATCGTTGCGAACTGTATTATTCGAATCCATCGATGCACGGTCCCCAGATGCTTGCAACGGTCGATACGAACGATGATTTCGTGTCTGTCATGACCCATACACATCGATGCAAGGTCAACCTTTCAAACTCCTATATCGATCCAAGAGAGGATCGATACGAAGGAACGTCCAAAAAAAACCATCAAGCGTTTTTACAACTCAAGTTTCACTTTGGTTCAGGAGAGGATCGATGCGAAATTCGGTACAAGAAAACTGACAACGACTCGTGAACATGCAACGTTAACGAGAGTCAGATTAACATATATACATATATGTCAAAATAATATTCAATTTACAGCATAAACAGGAATTGGATATTCATTTAAACGATTATGGCGACAAACAATTTAGCACTGTTATACAGCAATCAATTATAGCAGCATAGGGTTGCAACCTTCAACAAAAAGGCAATAACTATTCAAAATGAAGACCGCAGCTTTTCAAAGCACGTCATGTTTCCACAAGACGTACTTTGGGGGGCAAATGTTATCCCGCCTTTTGGCAAGGCCGTGACACCAAGAGGTTGACTAGAAACCAAGGATGAATCATCCTGGAGATCGTCAATACGTAGGTCTACTATGGATATCAGTAAAAAAAATCCGAGTCCGAATCAAGCTACAACTGACAAGACATGATGAAATAAGCCATGGAAGCTAGCATTCCAAATTTCAAGTCAATCCGAGTTCACATGATCAAGTTATGATCGATGCATTTTGAAGGAGGCAGCCTTACTTTCGTATCCATCAATCTGCGTCAATTCGTATCGATCGCGTTCACATCGATCAGACTGCCTCACTTCGCACCCATCGATATGCCATACTTCGAATCGATCAGTTTCGTGTCCATCAATGAGTAGTACGCTTCGTATTGGACGTTCATTATCTAATTCATATCCATAGTTGAGCCTCTATTCGAATCCACTATCTTCATATCGTAAGATTCGCATCCATCATCACACCTCAATTCGTATCCATCAGATTCGCATTGATCCAGTTCGAATCCATCAAGAAGCCTCAGCTAAACTTAATCTTGTTCGAACCCATCGACAGAGCATGCATTTCGTATCGCTCGGCTAAAGCCTACTTCGTATCCATCAAGTATCTACTGGCTCGTACTGATCGAGGAAAGTCCTTTTCGTAACCATCAGCCTTCATTGGTTCGTATCCATCGATGTTGCTGCTGTTTGAATCCATCGATTTATCACTACTTTGTATCCATCAATGTTATTGCTGTTCGAATCCATCGAGTTATCACTACTTCGTATCCATCAACACGAATTAAATAACTGTCATCGATACAAACGAGGCGAGATTCAGGGAGTCGAAACGGTCAAACCAGAGCAAAGAGTGGATCAATGCGAGGAGTGCACACCACATCGCCGCTAGGTCATGTGCATCATCGAGTCGAATTGATTGATTCGAATTAATCGATTCGAAGGAGGCAATGCAGTCGAAAATCCAATTTCGTATCGACCATAACTCAAAATCCACTGATCCAAATGCTATGAAATTTTCACAGGAGATTACGTATAAGCCAAAGATTACTTCCACCAAGTTTCAGCTCCATTGGATACGATCTTGATCGATATGAATTGATTTCGTATCGATCAAGGGTCGAGTAGAAACTCTCCAAGATCAGTCGTGTAGGCCCCCTCACGTGCCAGAACGAGTCTCCCGAAGTTTGAGCACGATATCAGCCACCTACGCCTATAAATAGAGCCCTAGAGCCTACAGAAGAAGGATCTTTTTATTCTCAAGCGCCCAGACTCTGCCGGATCGAGATTTGCACCATACTCTTGCTGTTGAATTCGAATTCCAAGTTGTATTTTGCTGTTGTTCGCTGTAATCACTTGTAATTGTTCAAAGAGAATCAATAAAGTCACAAAAACTTCATAGTGGACGTAGGCAACACGTCGGACCACTCTAAGTCGCTTGTATGTGCATTTACATTCCTGTTAGTTGGAGTTTTTGTTAGATAATCCTCATTTTAAATTTATATTCTTCACTGTTATCTCTTCAAAAACTTCCGAAGAGTGTTGTGCCCAATTTTGGTACAAACAAGTCTAATTCGATATTAGTATGAATAAGGGGATGTAGTAGTCAAATTAAAACTTTTTCCTCTTTCCCAAATCAGATATAAATCCCCAATAACCCTAGATTCATCCTAAATCAAACAAATTACTCTCTAAATCTAGCTAATTTGTTAATTAGAGAGAAGATCATCAATTAGAAGATAGAGATCATCATTTTGGTTGATTTGCATTGCTTTCTATTACTGTCCACATTGGATATCGGCAGTAATTGGTTGATTTTGGTAATTAGTGAGTGGTTTATGCCTTTTCACTATCTTATCCATGTTTGTATGGTGGACTTACATGATTTTTGGCTTTGAAAACTTTTTTGACTTTAATTACATTTTATCATATGTTTATAACCTAAATGGGTAAATCTTTGAAATTGGTTTCAAAAATGATTTAGTAATTCTTCTTGTTCATATTCATATGTGCATGTATTATGTAGATTAGATTAGAATTTGGTTGTTTATCCTATTCTTCCGTATTGCTTGTATGAATAGATGTATGTGCAAGTTATTCTATGCTTGTATGTTGTGCTTTGATGTTATTTGCTAGTGTTTTGGATGCTTAAGAAGATAGGTTGGAGAATTTGGCAAATTGGACGTAAAGTTGGTCGGAATTGGACGAAACTTGAAGGGATGGCTCTAGAGCATAGGAGGAGCTTTCAAAATATGTCACAATGCAAAATTGCTTAAGGACTCAACTCGCCGTCGAGTTGAAGAGTCGGTACCAAGTCATTTCCATTGCCCGGTTAGGTCAGCGACTTAGGGGACATCTAGGAGTTAGATAGTGAAGATGGATCAAGCAAAGTTTCAGAGGATTGCTAAGTGTTGGATATTATACCGAATTGTTTCTAGAACTTGGAGTTGAATGCTTTGGATTTGGGGCCGAGTTATTTTGACAAATGGCTCGGGGCCTAAAGCACTTCAGAAGAAAGTACTAGAGGTAGATTGATTTGCTTAATCAACATTGGCTAAATAAATTACTCGATGCCGAGTCATTTTGACTTGGTACCGAGTTGTTTTGGTGAGAGTTATGGGGTGAGGCTTATACAAGGAGGAAGCAGGGGAATTTGTAGATCGTGTGGAGGTGTTAGCTCGTTCCCTTGTGGACTGGATGGCAATGTAACAACATAATAAATTTTTGTATATTTAGTTGGTGATTCATAAAGGTAGTAGGTACCGAAGATAGCATCTCGATAAAGGAGTGAGCCATGGAATGGGAACGTGAAGGGTTCTGAATAATGGAAACTTAATTGAACAAAGAAAGGGCTCAGATCTGAATGGATCAAAAGAGGGCTCGGATGTATGTGCTAAGGAATCATTGACACTCGGAGCGTCTACTATTGTACTCGGAGCTGGGGTATTAAAAGTGGGGATGCCCATGGATCAGTGGAGTGGATCTGAATACCCTAGACCAGTGGTTCTAAGTCTAGTGTCTAGCTTTGGCCTACGAGACATGTTGTAACATCCTCTATCTAAAGGTCCAAAACTAAGTGTTGCGGATACTACAGTCATCTATAGTATTAGCTTTTGGTGACTAAATACGGCTATGTTAATGGTATCCACAATATCAGAAGCACTTGAATATGAAACAAAACACAGATTTTCTCCATTACATTTAAAACAGATGTTCTATATTCTTAATACAAATCCCAATACGTTCCCAGGCACAAATAAAATATATTTAATACAAAATGCGCCAAGAGTGGTATATGAAGATACCCCTTCAGATGATCAGAGTTATATAGTCATAATAGACTGTTCGTCGACGGAAATTCTAACGGTTTAGAAAACCGTCGAACGAATTTAAATTTAAAAATAACCGCAAGCGCACGGCGTACACTTGTAGTACGTGGTGAATACGGGTCGATCCACAGGGAATTGATGATTTTAAAATTCTACTCAATCAAATTAACCAAAGTTGAAAGAGTGATTAACTAAAAAAAAGAGAAAAATGACAAAAGAAAATAGATAAAAATATGAGAGTGTTAAGACAATTTAGAGGCAACTTCCACTCTCTAGATCACATAAATCAACAAAATGAAGTTATGATCTCTCTTTTCTTGTCATTAGTGAATTAGTTGATGTGCTTATTATAAGTATGGTATATTTGTGCTATTAATTAGCTCAATATAAACCATCAAACTATAACACAACCACTAATACACTTTTAAATCTCATAAAATATGACAACAAAGTTGAAATCAAAATCTATTTTAAGCATGGCCTATTAACTATTAGTTAGAAATATAAGCCATCAAATTTTAATTTCAACAATCACTTCTTTGCCATAATCATATATAGATGAAGAGGCAATTTGTGTTATGTTTGTTTAAGCATAGCCTATTTGTTATTAACAACATAGACTATCAAATTCAAAGCTAAACAACATCATTAAACCACTTCAATCATTCTCATTAAGCACAAAAAGAGAGTATAAACATCAAAATGTTGCATCTACATACTAGAGAGCTTCATTACCCCTAAATTGTAGGGATTAAGCTCTCATATTTGTTATCAAATCAACAAATGTAGAAAGCAACATGAAAGCAAAAAAGAAAGAAAAAGAGAGCAAAGCAAAGAAACAAAACTAATCTACTTGCATGAAATAAGAGAAACCTACACTACAACATGAAAGTAAATGAACATGAAAAGGAAAGAGCATGTATTAAATTGCATAAAATAAAAAAGATTACAAGAAATAAAAATTGGCTAAGTAGCCATTAAAAGAGAAAGAGAGCTTTCTTTTATTTGATCTAAACTAAACTAAAGAGAAGGAGGCCTAAGAGAAACTAAGAGAAGAGAGCATGTTACATGAAACATAAGGGGTATATATACAAGTTTAAAACCCTAATTCCTATTTTTGGGGAATGCCCAAAATGCCCATGAGAAAGTGTGGAGGCCAAATTATCATTAGCATGTTTTAATCCCCACTTAAATGTACATGAAGCCATTAAATCCATAAGCATGTGCATTAGCCTTTAATTTGTACATTAAGGTAGGTGGGTAAGTGGGGTCCTCCATGATCTTCACTTTGAATTATTTCCATCTCATTCATTTGTATTAATTTTGTGCATGCATATCTTCATGAAACCACTTCTATTTGAGATCAATTTCCTACAAAAATATATACAAATTTTCAATTAATTTTTCTCAAAGAAATATATGCACTTAAATGACCGTTTTGCCGCTATATGAAGATGAATATATGAAAATTTGGAATTAATATGAATTTTGGTTAAAACAAGTTAAAATACCCAATATGATCATTTATTTAATTTAAATAGAATAAACATGGTGGTAAAAATATGCACATTTACGTGCACATCAAATACCCCCACACTTATCTATTTATTCGTCCTCGAATAAAGAAAAACTAAGATAAATCCGTTTTCGTAGAAAGCACGATTGCATTGAGCGTATGCAACAAGCCGTTAAACCTCTGGGTGTCCCAGTAGGACGAGTGTTGTCTCGTGAGGGTTTTCAGCGGATACTACCCACAAAATTCAAATGCAGGATGAAAATATTTACAAAATGCAAGATATATTTACAAAGAGATGAATGCAAAATTTTGAAAATATTTACAAATGAAGGATTTATTTTAAATTGACACGAATACGTTAAATATAGGTTTTGGTTATTATCTTGAAAATTTATGTCATTTACTCGTCAAAATTTCCAACAAAAATCAAGTTATCATATCAAATAGACTATAGTTTAACTCGTTGTTTTGGTTAATAACAAAGTGTAACTATGAAATGGATCCTTAGTTGATTATCAAAGTTTATCAAAATGGTATTTTCATTTCTTTTCAATAACAAATCAAATCAACTAAGTAAAAATAGTGCTAGGATTTCAATTGCTTGCTCTCTCATTATTTGCAAGAAAAATTACACACGTAGCTCGGGTAAACTGAGGCCAGATGTACCACCCATGCACTGCCTTTCGGGCTTATGTGAGGGGAGTACAAATCATGGCGAGTGCATACACTTTCATGCATACACCTATCGACCATAGGTGGTTTTTATTAAGCCTTTTTTTACATGTGTTCCATACATCATAACCGTGAGGACTTTTAAATGAGTATGAAATCACATAATCAAAAATTCCAATTAATCACCCATGCATAACCGTGAGGACTTTTAAATGAGAGTGAATAGTTGGATGTTATTATTTTTTATTTTTATATATTTTTTTTGAGAGGGAGTTTCGCAAAATCATCTTAGCACCATTTAACTTAGAAGACAAAAAAAATGTTATATCATTTACTTTAAATCAACCACGTTTTAAAACAAAGATTTTCAATTAGGATGTACTTCATAATTAACACGTATGAATCTTCCTATATACTAGTTAAACAATTATTATTTGTAATCAAACTTCATTTTTATTTTTGTTAAGACCAATAAATTTTCAAAAACTTCAATTTAATAAACCAAAGGCATATATTTATCTTATAGTGTTTCTTTTAAAAATAAATCAAAAGAAAATTTGTTTTTGGTATTTTTTTTTTTGATTTTTTTTTGGCAAAGAAAAAGTAAAAATAAATCATAAAAAATCAAAAACGAAGATGAGTCTCCCCCCACACTTGATTTTGACTGTGTCCCCACAGTCAACCCAAGTGGAAGGAGAGAAATAAAATAAAAATCCTATATTTACATGAAAGATTATTATTTACAAGAGATGAGAAAGTATACAGTCAAAAAGTAAATGAAACGATCTTCTAAAGACCGATTCATTTATCTCGTCGAGTATACGAGACACAGCTTAAGCTCGAAAAACCAAACCATAAAAGATTTTGAAATTGAATGTTGATTTGGAAAAACGAATGTCTTTTTATTGAAAATCTTATGAGTTGTTTTGTTTTCAATGATTTTTGGGGTTGATAAAACAATTGATTGAAATTCACATTTATTTTCACCAAATTGAAGTTCAAGTTTATCATTGAAAACTTCTTCCATATTATTGATTTCAAAGTTAAAATGGTGATCGAAATCTTCCCCATCAATATTTAATGACTCATTTTCGTAAATTTCGTAAAACTCATGTTCGTTAAATTCATTTTCCTTTGTTGAATTATGAACAACTTCATCGCATATATCCATTTCAAAATCCAAAGTTGTTGTATTCAAATTTTCAGAAAAAGGAAGATCGAACTTTAAATCGAGTTTTTCACCCTCAAAAGAATTAAAATCCAACTCACTTACCGTGTTTTCAACAACTTCATTGAGATTGTTATTTTCAGTTTCAAAATTTGTTGTTTGAAAATCGTCAATTGTGGTAAAAGATGGATTATAACTTGACTCATCACACGTTGGAATTTGATTTTGTTTATCACGTTGTTTCATATATGTTTCAAACAACGAATTCGTGTGATCATCGTAAATTTCATTCATTTGCTCAACAAAATCCAATTTATAGTTATTAACATGAGAATTTTCGATTTGGATTTGTTGAGAACAAAAAAAATTCACTCGTATCGTAGTCAAGATTATTCCCATTGCCAAATTCGTTTGAAAAGTTGTTCCCATTTTCATGTTGAGTTTGAAATTCATTTTGAAGCTCGAAATTGAATTGGCATGGGCTACACTCGAAATCATTTGAATTTTGAAGTGAATTCAAATTTTGATTATTTTGAAAACTTTGATTCGAGTTATAACACAAATATGAATTGCATAACTCATTTATCTCTTGATTTTGTTGTGTAGAGACTTCAAGTAGAGATAAAATGCTATTTTCAAGATTTGAGGGTTGCTCGTAATTTTGAAAACTTTGTTGTTCAAAATTCGAATTGTTTAAAGAATAGTTGTTGTTAAAATATTCATATGAATCTGGAGTGAAATCATATGGATTATATTGATTTTCACAACTATTGTAAAATTCACGCAAGTGGGGAAACTCGGACATTTTCAAGAATGTTTTTTTTTTTTGGTTTTTTTTATATAGAAAAAATATTTACAAATTTATTTTTAAAAAGGGAAATTGATTTTTGTTTTTTTTTTTCATTTTTCAATTTTTTTTTTTTTGAAAAGATGTTTTTTTTTTAAATTTTTGTTTTTCTAAATTTTTTTGGATTTTTGAAATTTCAAAGAAAAAGGATTCAAAAATTTCAATGGAAAAGGAATATTTACAAAAAAAAATTAGTTTTGGATTTTTGAATTTTTTTTTTTAAATATGCATGAACTAATGCAACTAAATGAATGCAAGGTTAATTTCAAATTATTTATCCTAAGTTAACCCCAAATTGTATAATCACAAACTGTCTTAAATAAACAAGATAGTTCTCAGCTAGGTAACGGGCAGGATTTATCGGTGCACCACGAATCACCGTAGTAATGCAGCCGAAGGTTTAAGTACCTTCAGAGGAACAACCACTATAATATTTACGAATCACCGTAAGATTTATAAACGGTTATTGCTCTGCCGTAGCCTAGACACCAAGAAATTAAATTGTTCAAAGAAGACAAATTGTTAATATACAATTAAGTGTTATCGATGTCTAACCGTTATTATTAATCAAAATCTAAGATGAAATGCATAACATAAATTAAACGTGCATTAACAATGCAAGTACGAATGAATTTTTTTATTTTTTAAAATGCAAATGCAAGCAATCTACAATGCAATTCAAATAAAACTAGAAATGAAAGCGGAATTTTTAGCAAGCAGAGCAATTGATTTTGGCTAGCGAAGGAAGCAATTTTCAACAAGCTATTCTTCCTTTATTTCCTGCTTTGGCAACCTGAAAATTAAAAACTAAGATATATACAATTTTTTTTTTTTGGTCTTTTTTTTGTTTTTTTTGAAAGAAAACTTAAAAGTAGGGTTTTACTTAAAAAAAAAACTTTTTTTTTGAAAAAAAAACAAATAATTAGCACTCAAACAAAATTAAAACAAAGATTCTACTGAAAACAAAACAAAGGACTTAAATAAAACACTAAAGCGAACAAAAAAAAAGGAAAGAAAAACAAACTAAACACAACACAACACAAATAACTCTCCAAACTAACACACATGAACCAACCCGGTCCAACTTTTTTTTTTTTACAACAGCCCACAACCCTCTTAAGAAATTGAAAGAATTTCCTCTTTCTCGATTAAAAACAGCGGAATAAAAACAAATCAACACACCAACGCAATTCTCAACTTATACCAGTGCTTCTCAAATCGGCTCACTGGATCAAAACAAAACAAATTGCAATCGAATCAAAATCAAGTTGCAACTTTGGTTAAGGTTTGCTGGAGTAGTTCGTTGCGGTTGTTCGAGATGAGGCTATTCGTGGGTGATGAAATGGTCGCGAGTTTGCTGGGGATGAAGGAGTTCCACTGCTTTCGGTTGGTTGTAGTTGGAAGAATTGCTGTGGGATTGTGGCGATTGGAGGAGAGGAAGGCGGAATTTTGAAGCTGCGGTGGTTTGACTAGAGGCGACTTGTTTTTCTGGTGATGGATTTTGGGGCTCGAGTTGCTGGAAATCAAATTCGTGATGTAAGAGGTGAGTCGAATTCTAAACGAATGTTCACAATGTAGTTCGATTGGGGTTTGGATGTGGAATGAAGTGTAGTGATCTGTTGGTTGTTTGGGCAGTAGCACAACAGTGGTTTGCAGGCGAGGAGGAATGGAAGTGAATGCTGGTATTGAAGTGTTTTCTTATTTTATTTTGTTAAGTGAAGTGGTAGTGGACAAGAACAAGGGGATGGTGAATGTGTACGCAAAGGCAGTGGTGGGAATGGGCAATACTGCAGTGAATGTTGAAGATTTTGGTGGTATGGAAGGGAATGATGTCCGAGTGATGGAGTGTGTGGTAGCAGGTAGAAGATGGTCACAAAGGAGAGTGAAGTGGAGTTGTGGCTTGTCGGTGAAGTTTGTATGTGCACACAGGCAGTTTGGAGTGTGCAGTTTGGAGTGGTGGTGGAAATGTGTGTGTTAGAAGTTAAAGTGAATGGAGTGCTGTGATGTTTCTCTGGTGGCAGTCAGTAGTCAGGTGGAAGTATCTGGAGGAGGAATCAACTTTGTTGAAGTGTGGTCAGGGAGAATGGGTGACAGAAGAATGGTTGATGAAGTTCAAGCAAGTTGTATTGTAAGTGATCGGGAAGATGGTTGATGGGAAGTGTAGTCTTGGCAATGGCTGATATTTGTATGAGCAGATTGTCTGGCTGATGCAAGTGGATATCAGGGAGGGGTAGGCAAGTGGTTGCAGTAATGGGCAGTTTTGTGGAGTTGTATCAGTGGGAAGTGGTCAGAAGTGTAGCAACAGAGGAGATAGATGATGGTAGTGGATGTTATGCAGGGGACAGGGAGGTTTTGTTTGGGAAATGCAAATGCAATGTACAAATGCAATGTAAACTCAGTGGTATGCAGAGAAATAATGTAAACTGAAATGCAAGTTTGTACAAAAGAAAATGCAATGCAATGTAATTTTAGAGAAATGTTTTTGAAGTTTTTTTTTAATGCAAGCAAACACACACAAAAATCAAATAAAAATAATCCGAAGAATAGAAAATCAAAATCAAAACAAATCCCCGGCAACGGCGCCAAAAACTTGTTCGTCGACGGAAATTCTATCGGTTTAGAAAACCGTCGAACGAATTTAAATTTAAAAATAACCGCAAGCGCACGGCGTACACTTGTAGTACGTGGTGAATACGGGTCGATCCACAGGGAATTGATGATTTTAAAATTCTACTCAATCAAATTAACCAAAGTTGAAAGAGTGATTAACTAAAAAAAAGAGAAAAATGACAAAAGAAAATAGATAAAAATATGAGAGTGTTAAGACAATTTAGAGGCAACTTCCACTCTCTAGATCACATAAATCAACAAAATGAAGTTATGATCTCTCTTTTCTTGTCATTAGTGAATTAGTTGATGTGCTTATTATAAGTATGGTATATTTGTGCTATTAATTAGCTCAATATAAACCATCAAACTATAACACAACCACTAATACACTTTTAAATCTCATAAAATATGACAACAAAGTTAAAAGCAAAATCTATTTTAAGCATGGCCTATTAACTATTAGTTAGAAATATAAGCCATCAAATTTTAATTTCAACAATCACTTCTTTGCCATAATCATATGTAGATGAAGAGGCAATTTGTGTTATGTTTGTTTAAGCATAGCCTATTTGTTATTAACAACATAGACTATCAAATTCAAAGCTAAACAACATCATTAAACCACTTCAATCATTCTCATTAAGCACAAAAAGAGAGTATAAACATCAAAATGTTGCATCTACATACTAGAGAGCTTCATTACCCCTAAATTGTAGGGATTAAGCTCTCATATTTGTTATCAAATCAACAAATGTAGAAAGCAACATGAAAGCAAAAAAGAAAGAAAAAGAGAGCAAAGCAAAGAAACAAAACTAATCTACTTGCATGAAATAAGAGAAACCTACACTACAACATGAAAGTAAATGAACATGAAAAGGAAAGAGCATGTATTAAATTGCATAAAATAAAAAAGATTACAAGAAATAAAAATTGGCTAAGTAGCCATTAAAAGAGAAAGAGAGCTTTCTTTTATTTGATCTAAACTAAACTAAAGAGAAGGAGGCCTAAGAGAAACTAAGAGAAGAGAGCATGTTACATGAAACATAAGGGGTATATATACAAGTTTAAAACCCTAATTCCTATTTTTGGGGAATGCCCAAAATGCCCATGAGAAAGTGTGGAGGCCAAGTTATCATTAGCATGTTTTAATCCCCACTTAAATGTACATGAAGCCATTAAATCCATAAGCATGTGCATTAGCCTTTAATTTGTACATTAAGGTAGGTGGGTAGGTGGGGTCCTCCATGATCTTCACTTTGAATTATTTCCATCTTCATTCATTTGTATTAATTTTGTGCATGCATATCTACATGAAACCACTTCTATTTGAGATCAATTTCCTACAAAAATATATACAAATTTTCAATTAATTTTTCTCAAAGAAATATATGCACTTAAATGACCGTTTTGCCCCTATATGAAGATGAATATATGAAAATTTGGAATTAATATGAATTTTGGTTAAAACAAGTTAAAATACCCAATATGATCATTTATTTAATTTAAATAGAATAAACATGGTGGTAAAAATATGCACATTTACGTGCACATCATAGACTTAATACAAACACAGCGGAATTACAACAAAACATAAAACTGCAACTCCTAAGTAGATATCTGTTCACCTCCTACATGCCTCCGGTAGCTTTATTCGTCATCCGACTAAACCTAAAAACACCTTAACCCCTCAGCCTACTCAAATTAATTTTGAACACCCGAGAGTATAAGGGGAAACATAAACTTCAAGTCAGACATAAAGCCCGGTGTGAATAATATTATACATCCCAGAATAATTATGTTAAGTGAGACCACGCCGCTTCGCGGAACGGGTTTTCCCTCACTAATATCCTTTTAAAACATATCTTTGCAAAACCTTTCATAAAACAACATATTGTGCTCCCACATCCACAATGTTCAAATATTGTAACGCAATAATTATGTAAACATACATAAATATCAGGTAATAATAAACTATCCGTTCAAACACACAAGTTTTGTTTGGATAACTTTTAGCCTTTGGCTGACTTGGGCCTACCAGACAAAATAATCAAAATTAACCTAATACCAGTTAGATTTTCTTCTTCTGGGTTATCTATCCTTAGCTATCTGTTAAACATTTCCCATGTGGATGGTCTATCCCTAACTTAATCGTCTCCCTAGTCTTCCCGATCCTAATGGTTTTTCGGGCACACCAATAACCTATCTGAATACAAAATTCATTTCAGTGTGTAACCATAATTTTAGTCTATCTATGACAAAGCCCTATACATTGGAATTTTGGAAAACAATTAACTGGGGCTATTAGCTAATGTATAGGGCATGACCACATACTAGTCCTATATGAGTCATATTTACTTAAGAATCCCCTCCCATAATTTTCCTTGAAAACATTTTCAAAATGATCTAAAATCTTTAAATCAAACTTAAATAAGGAAAAGTATATAATCTTTATATTTTACTCAAAATCATATCATCATGTCATATATATTGTTTACTCAAAATTTAGGTGATGCAAACATTTACCCATTTGAAAGAACCTCTTTCTAAACCTTTGAAACCAACTCTTTCAAAACCAATAACAAATCTTCCAAAGTCATTCCTCAAACCTTTCAAAATCATACATCAAACCTTTCGAAACCATTCTCCAAACCTTTCAAACCCACTTAAAAGGAAACCTTTCAAAAGCTACAAAACTTTGTACATCGTTCTTTAAAACCACTTTAAAACATTGCCTTAGAAAACTTTCCATCGAAACCTTTCGAAATCATTCAACTAAGACCTTTCAAAACCATCCAATAAACCTTTCGAAACCATTCTATAAACCTTTTGAAACAACTGAACTAAACCTTTTGAAATCATTCGACTGAATCCTTTCAAAACCATTCAATAAACCTTTCGAAACCATTAAACTAAACCTTTCGAACTCATTTTATAATCCTTTCGAAAGCACTGAACTAAACCTTTCGAAATCATTCGATTAAAACCTTTCAAAACCATTCAATAAACCTTTTGAAACCATTAGACTAAATCTTTCGAAATCATTCAACTAAAAACCTTCCGAAACCATTGGAACCATTCAACTAAACCTTTCGAAATCATTTAACTAAAACCTTTCGAAACTACTAGAAACAACCTTTCGACTTTATCGAAAGTTCTGCTTCGAAAGCTTTAAACATATCCTTTAAAACAACTCTTTTGAAAGCTTTGGGTTTCACTTCAATTTATAAAGAAAAGGTGAATCACCTAAGTCGAAAGCTTCCTTTCGAAAGCATGGAGAAGCGGCTAGTTTTTAAAACAAGTAAACCTTTTGTCTCTATCGAAAGGTTCAAAACAAAAATTTATAAAGTGGTAGTAACCCTTCGATTATGTCCAAAGGTTTTAAAACAGGATAGTGTCAAAACAGCGGTAACCTTTTGACTATGCCGAAAGGTTTAATACTCTTACTTTAAACATTTGACCTGGTCGAAAGCAACAAATTTGAAAGCTCTTATTTGAAAGCAAAGTAGGAGAAAGCTTCTGGTTTATAAAACAAACATACCCCAACCTCTTGGGCCATCAACCCTTCGACTTAGAACCCTTCGACTCTATCTAATTCATTACGTACCAAGTAGTTTGATACCATATGCATTGGTTTGATCTTGTCGAAAGCCTTGATCCTCTTGACCTTGTCGGAAGGTCTGGGTCAGAAGATTTACCGTTGTAAAGGTCAAAACATGTAAAAAAAAAAAGTGATTTTATTGTTTTTAACTTAAAAAGGAAATCTTTTTCAACTAACTTGCCTTTGTTTGTCAAATTCTCATTGGTTAACAATTACTTTTTAGAAATGTGTTGCCGCTATTTTTTAAAATTAAATATCATTTTATTTTACAAAATGCCCCTTTCTCCTTAATTAAATATATAAAACATTTAAGTCTCATACCTTAAATAATTTTATATATTCATCAAAACACTTAGGAAAAAATCTAAAAAAATTCAAAAAAAAATCTATTTTAATATGTTTACTAACATATAAAAATTTCAAACCCAAATAATCATTATTTTATCCGTAAATAATTTATAACCCAATAAATAATTTCCTTCACTATAAAATTAATATAAAATCTATATTAATTCAAAAAATAATGAAAATGGAAATCTGTTTCTAAAATGTCATTTCTGACCTATATTTAAATTTTCAAGGCATTTGGACGTCACTACATAGGGTTTTCATGTCAAACATATCATAAAACTAACATGAACATATATAATCCATCAACAACACACACAAATATATATATATATATATATATATATATAATTTTAATCATAAAAACAAGGCATATACTTGCAAAATCATTTCGAATCTAATCTTGAAACCGAAAGCTAAAAAAATTGGGATGTAGTAATTATTCAACTTAGCTTTGAGATTATAGATATGAGATTTGATGTTGATTTAGTTGATTGTTTCCCTTCCCTTGAATCCTATCTTTAATCCTCCTCCTGAAAATAATAATGGAGGCGGGACATAGGATATTTTAGTTTGGGTAATATGAAAATGAATGTGAGTTACATTCTTTACGGTTTGGGGTATAAGCCATACATATTTCCCATATTACCCTTCTCATATCCTAACACATTAACTTTGGTTATTTCATTTTAATTAACACACTAACATGGCATGACTACCCTTTGTTAATCAAATTGAACCTTCTAATCTTCACATTATTTTATTTAATATACCCTACTCTAAAAAAATTCATAAAAATATGGGGTGTTACATACACCCCACCTTAAAGAATTTTATCCTCGAAATTACGATAAGGTACAGAACTAAATAATCAAATGTAGAGCATGCCATCAAACAAATCTGGGTAAGAGTCTCTAATTCTGCTCTCCATCTCCCAAGTACAGTCACTAGCATCGTCACTCCATCGAACCTTTACTAACTTGACTGTCTTGTTCCTCAACTTCTTTTCATCTCTGGCCACAATCTGAATCGGCTTTCTAACTATGGTCAAATCCGTTTATACTACTAAATCCTCTAACACTATAAGTGCTATGGTAGTCTTTAGTTCTCTAACACATTTCCTAAAATGAGAAACATGGAAAACATCATGGGCTCCAGCCAAATTACTCGGTAACTCTACTCTATAAGTGAGTTTCTCGATCCTCTCAACAATACAGAAAGTTCCAACAAATCTAGATGCTAACTTTCCTGACTTTCCAAATCTAATCACGCCCTTCATCGGTGAAACCTTAATAAACATATAGTCTCCGTTAGAAAATTTTAAGTCTTTCATCTTTCTACCAGCATAACTCTTCTACCTAGTATGACCTTCCTTCATCCTAACTCGGATCAACTCAATCTTCTCCGCAGCTTCCTTCATCAAATTTAGACGAAGAACCAATCTATCCCCGGTCTCTAACCAACATATGGGTGATTTGCAAGGTCTTCCATACAAAGCTTCAAACGGTGCCATCCCGATACTAGTTTGATAATTATTATTATATGAGAACTTGACTAGATGAAGATGGTCCTCCCATGATCCCCCGAAATCCAATGCACAAGCTCTTAAAAAATCCTCCAAGACTTTATTAATTCTTTCTGTTTGCCCATCAGTCTGTGGATGGTAAGCGGTACTCATGTTGATCTTAGTTTCTAATGCTTCCTGTAGACTTTTCCAGAACTCACTAGTAAATAAAGAATCTCTATCACTGACAATACTACTAGGAATCTCGTGCAGTCTAACTACATTCTTCATATCTATCTTCAACAAAATAGGTGTCATCCTAGTTGACTTTGCCAAAATAAAATGGCCACTCTTAGTCAATCTATCACCTATGACCCATATGCTTTCATTTCCTCCACTAGACCTTGGCAACCCATCGAAAAAATCCATAAAGATAAAATCACATTTCCACAACAGAACTTCTAATGATTGAAGCAATCCACTAGGCTTTTGGTGTTTAGCCTTTGCCTGTTGGCAATCCAAGCACCACTTAACACACATACCAATGTTGCATTTCATACCTTCCCAAAAGAAGCTTCTCCTCATATCTTGATACATCTCCACTCCTCCTGGATGGATAGTGAACTTTGAATGATGACACTCATCCAAAGCTTCCTTCCTCATGTCCCATACATTCATAACACACAACCTTCCTTTCTTCCTCAACCACCATTTTAGTCAAGACTGGAATTCTTTAGGTCATCGCTCTCTATTCCTTCCCTCAAAATTTTGATCTTTTAGCTAAAACTAGATCCTTATCCTGTTTAGAAATTATCTTCTCAATCGTTACTGGTCGAACTTCTAAACAAGACAACATAGCACTTCTCGCACTTGAACCTACCTCGAATCTAAACTTCACATTACAAGCTAATAATGCTTCCAAATCTTTCCACTCAGCAATCATAGCCAATACTGCATTATGATGTTTCCGGCTGAGTGCATCCGCTACTTTATTTTCTTTTCCGAGCGTGTACTGAATTCCAAAATCATAAGCATCAATAAATTCCACCATCTCTGTTGTCTCATGTTCAACTCCTTCTGAGAGAACAAGTATTTCAATGGCTTATGATCAATATAAAGCTCAAAGTGCTCTCCTAAAAGATAATGCCTTCAAACCTTCAAAGCAAATATAACGACAGCCAAATCCAAATCATGCGTAGGATACCTAGCTTCATGTGGTCCGAGCTGTCTAGAAGCATAAGCAACCACTTTACCTCTTTGCATCAACATAGCTCCCAATCCAGTTTCACACGCATCAGTATAAACAACCAAATATCGATTCCCCTCCGAAACCACTAACACCGGTGCATGGGTCAATAAGTTTTTCAAGCTCTAGAATGCTTCCTCACATGTATTAGTCTGTATGAACTTCACATCTTTTTGCGTAATCTTAGTCATCGATGCAGCTATCCACGAAAAATCTTTTATAAACCTATGATTATATCCAACCAATCCAAGAAAGCTCTTAATCTCGGTCACTGTCTCGGGTCTCTTTCCATTATTTACTGGCTCAGTATTAGTCGGTTCTACAGATAACCCTTTCTCTGAAACGACATGACCAAGGAACTTCACTTCCTTCTTCCAAAAATGACATTTCGAAAAATTAGCCTTCAACAGATGCTTCCTTAATGTTTCTAGCACAACTCTAAGATGAACTTCATCCTCCTTCTCATCCCTAGAGTATATCAAAATGTCATCTATGAAGACCAACACAAATTTATCCAAGTGCTCATGAAAAATTCTATTCATCGGATCCATAAAGAATGTTGGCGCAATAGTTAGTCCGAACAGCATAACTAACCATTCGTACGATCCATATCATATCCTAAATGCCATCAAAGGAATGCTATCCTCTACCACTCTAAGCTAATGAAATCCCATCGCCAAATCCAGCAGAGAGAATCCCTTGGCTCCACTTAACCGATCGAACAAGTCATCAATTCTCGACAATGGATATCGATTCTTTATCATCTTCTCATTCAACTTACGATAATCGATACATAGTCTAAATGATCCGTCTGGCTTCTTCGCAAACATTACGGCAACCTCCCATGGCGAACTACTAGGTCGGATAATACTCTTGCCTTCCTAATCCAACAACTGCACCTTCAACTCTCTCATCTCAGTGGGTGTCATCCTGCTCAGCGGCCTGCTCACTGGCTCGGCTCCAGGCACCAAATCAATCTGAAACTCTATGGCTCATTTCGGTGGCAGTACAACTACCGACTCAAATACATCAGCAAATTCTCCAACTACAAATACTCAATGCAACTCATCCTCTAGCTCCATAATACCCAATAAAACATTCACTTCACAACTAGGGTTCTATATGGTATAAACTATCCGATCGCTATAATCTAGGTGACTAAGTGATATTTTCCTATCATGGAAAAATATCCTAGCACCATATTTACTTAACCAATCCATCCCACGGATAATCTCGAATCCCACAAAGTCAAACACATGCAAACAGCAATCAAAAGTATGTCCCAGCAAATCAAACTCTAAATGGCGACACCTCATTCCAAGTGTTGCGTACCCTCCTATCGGATTTGCAACCCTTAAGGAAGTAACTAAGTATGAGGGTTTTAGGTTGAGTCTATCTACCAAACATCGAGAAATAAAAGAATGAGATGCTCCAGTATCAAATGATTGCTAAAAGACGTACCGTGAATCTACAGCGAGCCTCCCAAAACAACCTTCCTTTTGTCCTACACAACCGACTTTAAGGTTGTGGGATCCAAAGCATAAATTTGACCCTTCCATCTCTTGTTGGCTCTGGGCACTTGTTCCAACTCTGCAAACTTCCTCATCAATGCTGACTGTGCCATTATAGACATAAATCTTTTTGGGAACCATCTCCCAAGCTCCTCCTGAGTTATGGTTTCCTCATCAACTCCAGCAATAACAGTATTCCACCAGAATAGAGTTGTGCCCTGAAACTGCCTTGAAGCCAATCTCCTCTTCTGTGCATTATTCAATCCTAAGTCAGAAAAAATTCTCTCTCAATGTAGTAGCCAATTTTCCAACTCAGTCGCATCTTCAGTACCAATAAACAGCTTCCCTCGAAGCCTGATGCAGTCTCTACTCAAGTTAGCATACTGATTGACCATCGGAACTTCTTGAGCTCCACCTCCACCAGGATTACCTTCGACAACTCTGGCTTCTATTCTAGCTTGCATCATGTTTAAAAAGAACTGATACATTACACCCATGGCCATTTGGGGAACTCCTGCACTAACAGTTTTAGTTTGTGCTTGACCGGGACCTCTTCTAGCATTTGGTTGGGCATTTCTATTAGTGATGGTGCTATCTCCTCTGAGATTTACTCTGCCTCTTCTTCCCTCCATATCTGTATTCAAATATCGTGAGATACACATGAATAACCTAACTAAGATAGGAGTCTAGAGAGATAGTGTATACTTATATATATGACAAATACAAGTACGTTACTATAACGTTATCCTATATCCCGATCTTAACTCTAATTTCAAAGGATTATGTTTTCAAAAATCTTTCTTAGTTAAAGTATTTCATAAACCATGCTCTGATACCAAGCTCTAACATCCTCTATCTAAAGGCCCAAAACTAAGCGCTATCGATGATGCAGTCATCTATAGTATTAGCTTCCGACGACTAAATAGGGCTTGTTAGTATCTATAATATCAGAAGCACTTGAATATGAAACAAAACACAGATTTCAAAACAATTTTTCTCTGTTACATTTAAAATAAATGTTCCATATTCTTAATACATAATCCTAATACATTCCTAGGCACAGATAAAATATAATTAGTACAAAATATGCCAAGAGCGGTATATGATGATACCCCTTTGGATGATCAGAGTTATATAGTCATAGTAGACTTAATACAAACACAATGAAAATATAACAAAACATAAAACTGCAACTCCTAAATAACTATCTGTTTGCCTCCTGCATGCTTTCAGTAGCTTTATTCGTCATCTTACTAAACCTAAAAAGACCTTAACTCCTCGGCCTACTCAAATTAATTTTGAACACCCGAAAGTTTAAGGGGAAAACATAAACTTTAAATCAGACATAAAACCTAATGTGAATAATATTATACATCCCGCAATAATTATGTTAAGCGAGACCGCGCCGCTTAGCGGAACTGGTTTCCCCTCACTAACATCCTTTTAAAACATATCTTTGCAAAACGTTTCATATAAACGTATACTATGCTCCTGCATCCATAATGGTTAAATATTGTAAAGCAATCATTATGTAAACATACATAAATATCTGGTAATAATGAACTTCTGTTCAAACACACAAGTTTTGTTTGGATAACTTTTAATCTTTGGCTGACTTGGGCCTACGAGACAATATAATCAAAATTAACCTAACATCTGTTAGATTTTATTCTTCTGTATTATCTATCCTTAACTATCTTTTAAACATTTTCCATCTGGATGGTCTGTCCTTAACTATCTATCAAATACTTCACTTCTGGACGGTCTATCCCTAACCTAATCATCCTCCAGGTCTTCTCGATCTTAATGGTTTTTCGGGCTTATCAATAACCTATTTGTATACAAACATATATTCCTTTCGGTGTGTAACCATAATTTTAGTCTACCTGTGACAGAGCCCTACTTACTGGAATTTTGGACAACATTTAGCTGGGGCTATTAGCTAATGTGTAGGGAGCAACCTCATACTAATTGTATCTTGTTTTCCAATATTTGAGTCATTTTTACATAAGGATCCCCTCCTATAATTTTCCTTGAAAACATTTTCAAAATGATTTAAAACCTTTGAATCAAACTTAAACAAGGAAAAATATATAATCTTTACAATTTACTCAAAATCATATTACCACGTCATATATATATATATATATATATATATATATATATATATTCTTTACTCAAAATTCGGTTGATGAAAACATTTAACCATTTGAAAGAATTCTAAACCTTTGAAATCATCTCTTACAAAACCAATATCAAATCTTCTGAAACCATTCCTCAAACCTTAAGAAATCATACATCAAACATTTTGAAACCATTCTCCCGACCATTAGAACCCATTGAAAAGCAAACCTTTCGAAAGCTATAAAACTTTGGACATCCTTCTTTAAAACCACTTTAAAACATTGTCTTAGAAAACCATGGAAAACCTTCCAACTAAACTGTTTGAATCCATTGAATTAAAACTTTCGAAATCATGCAACTAAGACCTTTCAAAGCCATTCAATAAACCTTTCGAAACCATTCAATAAACCTTTCGAAACAACTGAACTAAGCCTTTAAAAATCATTCAACCAAAACATTTCGAAACCATTCAATAAACCTTTCGAGACCATTAAACTAAACCTTTTGAAATAATTTAATAAGTCTTTCAAAACCACCGAACTAAACCTTTCGATATCTTCAACTAAAACCTTTCGAAACCATTAGACTAAATCTTTTGAAATCATTCAACTTAAAACCTTTCGAAAACATTGGAAGCAACCTTTCGACCGTTCAACTAAACATTTCAAAATCATTCAACTAAACCTTTCGACTTTTCTGTGCACGTAAATGTGCATATATTTACATCCATATTTTATCTATTTTTATTTAAATAAATGTCATATTTGGGCAGTTTAACACGTTTAAATCAAAATTCAATTATTGTCATACCATCGTATATTCATCTTAATTCAGGGGAAAAATGGTCATTTTTGTGCATGTGTCAATTTGAGAATTTTTTACATGGACCTTTTTTATGATTTTTATAGGAATTTGGATGCATATGGAAGAGAGTTTATGAAGATACATGCATGCACAAATGAATGCAAAGGAAGGATGAAGGAAATAATTCAAGCTCATGATTATGGAGGACCCCACTCAGTTACCTAAATCTATAATTAGAAACTAATGGACAACTAAGTGGAGTTTAAAATTTCATGCATATTTAATGATGGATTAATTAGATGCTAATGGTTACTTGGAGACCACACTTCCTAATGGGTATTTTGGAAAGCACCCTAAAAATTTAATTAGGATTTTATGCATGTATAAATAGCCCTCTTATGTATATGTATATATCTTCTACATTCTTATTTTACTTGGGAAAATTAGCAAGCAAGTTGTAAACACAATGTTTCGTGAAATAAAAATGGCTTTCAAGCCTCTTTCTCTTTTCTTCTCTACATGCTTTTATTTGCTTTTATGTTAATGTTTATTTCTACACACTCTTTCTTTTCATGTTCACAGCTTAGATTTACATTCATGCAATTAGTTTAATGTTATTTCATGCGAGTAGTTAATCTCATTTCCTTTGTTTATCTTCTACTTCTCTTTGATCTCCAATGTTGAAACTTACATGTTGATTTGATAACACAAATGAGTAGCTAAACCCCTCCAATTTATGGGTAATCAAGCTTTCTAACTTTATGTAATTTCAATATTTCTATAATTTATGATCTCTTTTATTTGTGCTTCATGAAAGTGGATTTTGATGTAATTTTATACAAGTGTATTTGATAGCTTATGTTGCTTTTACAAATGAGCTATTCCTACTCAACATAAACACAATTTGCATCATCATTTGCTAATTCATTTTTGATTTTGAAATAAAAGTTAAAACAAAATTTGATGATCCATATTACTAATTACAATAGTAAATAGATCATACTTAAAATAGCTTTTGCTTTGGTTTCATTTTCATAAAAATTGATAAGTGGTTTATTTGTTGTATTATACTTTGATGGTTTAAGTTATGTTAATTAATAACATCATACTTATGATTAATACAAAGATTATTACAGTCAATATCAAAAATAGAGATCATAGATTGTTGATTTATAAAAATATGAGAGTGGATTTGCCTCTAAATTGTTCTCTAATCTCGTAGTTTTCAATCTCATTTTAATTTTAGTTTTTGCTTCATTTTGCTTGTTTTTAACAATCTTCTCTCATTTTGGTCTAATTTAATTGATTAGAAATTTTTTTAAATCTTAAAAATTCTCTGTAGATCGATTCGTACTCGCTGCATACTACGATAGTATGTCGTGCGTTTGCGGTAATTTTAATTTCAAATTTATCGGTAATTTTCTAAACTGATAAAAAATTTGTTGTTAAACAAGTTTTTGACGCCTTTGCCGAGGAATTTGCTTTGATTTTAATTTTATATTTTTTGAATTATTTTTGTTTGATTTTTGTGTGTTTGTTATATTTAAAAAAAAAATTGTGAGTTTATGCCTAATTTTGTTTTCATTTCTGACTATGTTTGTAGTTTTGTAGTTCATTCACATTTACATTTCATATTTAAAAAAACATTTCATTTAGTTTCACATTCTCTTCATTTTGCTTCTTGTTCACGAATCCAAATTTCTACTACACATTGCATTTCAGTTGCATCGGAAGAAAAAAAATCACACTACGTTAAAAACATTGTTCACTGTTCCAATACAAAGACAATGCATTTCATAAAAAAAAATTCCTGTTTTCGATACAATCTCAGTTTACAATTACTGTTTTTTCTTCTTTTTACATCTCTGTTTAAACTGTTCAATACTGCTTGCACTCCAATATCACTGCACCACAATCTGCCAACAACCATCCTACTATCTTCCCACTTCACCACTGTGCCGCTGTGCCTTAACAGCCACTGTCTCCACTTGACCACCGCTTACTATGGTCGACTGCAACCCTAAACACAGCAGTTATACCTCTCAACATTGACTCCCCTTTTCACACAATCAACAACCCGCATCATCTCCTCATCAACAACATACAGCCATCAATTGAACGACAACCACCCACAACTGCTGTCAATATCACCATCAACTTCCCACCCTCTCCTCTACAACCAAATATGCTGCAAACATAGGACATTGCCACACTTCACTACCTTAGCAAACTCACCTACCTCACAACTCCATCCACATGCAAAATTGCTCTCACGTTCTCATATCTGCCATGAACATTCTCATACATACAAAATTTCGTCCACATACGTACAACCAAATCTGCCGTGAACATTCTCATATCTACATCCACCTCTGAACAAAACTGCATAACATGTCATCAACCTAGTCACAACCAACAGTCTCTTCCCATACCACTGCCTTTGCCATATAAACATATCATAAAAACCGTCAGTACTCACTGACACACATTTGTGCACATACCATAGTCACACTTCAACAAAACTACCACTGTCACATAGCCACTGTCATATAGCAACTTCAAAACTGTACTTATGTTACATAGCCACTTCATCACAAGCTACTACACAAACATCACCAACATCCACATCTTCTACATCATCAACACAAGCATTTCATCAACATTAACCCCATACATACTACCACGACACAACTGACTTGCGCCTTCTATTCCCACACATACCCACAACTATCTCCAAAAACATACTTCGCCAGCAATCCAAACAGCAGCCTCGTATCACCAACAGTACACAGTGCCCAATTACCAGACATACAACTGCTACATACCTCTGCTAGCATCGACATCACCATTGCAACCATCGTCTCATCTCCATCATCTTCACTTCAGTCGCGACCCAAGAAAGCCAAAATCGCAGCCACCCACTCCACCATGAACTGCAACCAGAACCAAAAATCGTGACTACACCAACACCAGCGACTTCTCTACGACCCTCAACCATCACCCCAAAACCCAATTCAAACAACTTCCAACCCGAACCACACTCCTACCTCCCCTCAATCTCGAACCACCAATCTCCCCAAATCTCCTCACCCAAAGACAGCAATATACTCGAACATCCATACGCAATACTCTGAAACCACAATTTAATTCAATTCGTCCAATTGGGTATTCTCTGTTAAATAGAGATTAAAGGAAAATGGGGGCAGAATGTTCGTTTTATAAGTTAATGAAATGATGAAATAATGGGCCGGGTTGAAAAGTTTTAATTTGGTTCAGGTTGGGCCTCGTATTTTCATTTTTTCTTTTGCTTTTGTTCTTTTGTTTTGTCTTTTTGTTCCTTCAAAAAAAAATTAGAGAAAAAGACATAGATTTTTTTTTCCTCTTTGTCTTTGTCTTTGTTCATTTTAATTGTTTAGTTAGTTATTTAACTTTGTTTTCATTTGCCTTTTCCTTAAAAAAACAAATTTAAAAAAAAAAATTGTTTTTGTTTCAATCGTTTTGAGAGTTTCTTCCATGACTAAAAATAGGGGTTTGCACAATTTGTTTTGTTTACCCTTTAAAAGAAATTAGTTGTAAATTTATTTTGTTTTAATTTGTTTTTAAGTTCCATCCTTATATATTAAAAAAAACTTGTATATATCTTGTTTATATTTTCAGGTTGCCAAAGCAGATTGGAAGAGTTGTTTGTTTCGCTTAGCTTGCCAAAAAAATTAACTACTTGTTTACTTATAAAAAAAATTGCCGGTTTTAACCTCTATCTATTGTTTTCATTTGACTTGCATTGTTGCTCGCTTGCATTCTAGAAAAAACCCTCAAGAACAAAATTTCATAATAGTTGTATTGTTAACACACGTTTAATTTCAGTTTTGCATTTCATCTTAGATATTGATTAACGATAACGGTTAGAAATCAATAACGCTTAATTGTATATTGACAATTTGACCTCTTTCGATAAATTAATTTCTTGGTGTCTGGCTATGGCAGAGCAATAACCATTTATAAATATTACGGTGATTCATAAATATTATAAAGGTTGTTTATCTGAAGTTACATAAATCTTCGGCTGCATTGATACGGTGATTCGTGGTGTACCGATAAATCCTGTCCATTACCTCGCTAAGAACTATCTTGTTGATTTAAGACAGAGTATGATTATACAATTTTGGGTTAACTTAGGATAAATGATTTGTAATTAACCCTTGCATTTATTTAGTTGCATTAGTTTATGCATATTTAAAAAAAATTAAAAAAAATAAAAAACTAAAATCCAAAACTAAAAGAAAATTGTAAATATTTCTTAACTTAGTTTTTTTTTAAATCCTTTCTTTTGAAATTTATTTTTCAATCAAAAATCCAAAAAAAATCGAGTTAGTCTATTTTTAAAAATAAATAAAAAAACTAATATAACACCTTTTCAAAAACAAAAAAAAATGAAAAACCGAAATACAAAACAAAAACAGTTTTCTATTAAGAAAAATAAATTCTATTTCTACACATTTTTTTTGTAAAAAAAAACCAAAAACATTCTTGAAAATGTTCGAATTTCCTTACTCACAAGAATTCTACGGTAGTTGTGAAAATCAATATAATCCATATAATTTCACACCAAATTCTTATGGATATTATAATAATAACAATTGTTTAAACGATTCGAATTTTGAACAACAATGTTTTCAAAACGATGACCAACCCTCGACTCTTGAAAATAGCATTTTATCTTTACTTTAATTCTCCATACAACAAAATCAAGTATAAATGATTTGTATAGTTCATATTTGTGTAATAACTCGAGTCAAGGATTTCAAAATTAGAATTCAATTCAAAACTCAAATGATTTCGATCATAACTCATGCCAATACAACTTCGAAATACAAAACCAGTTTCAGAACGGAAATGTGAACCACTTTTCAAATAATTTTAGCAATGGGAATAATCTCGATTACGACGCGAGTAAAAAAAATTTGTTCTTAACAATTTCAAATTGAAAATCCTCAAGTTAATAACTATAAATTCGATTTTTGTTGAGCAAATGGATGATCCATCCCACGGATAATCCCGAATCCCACAAAGTCAAACACATGCAAACAGCAATCAAAAGTATGGCCCAGCAAATCAAACTCTAAATGGCCACACCTCATTCCAAGTGTTGCGTACCCTCCTATCGGATTTGCAACCCTTAAGGAAGTAACTAAGTATGAGGGTTTTAGGTTGAGTCTATCTACCAAACATCGAGAAATAAAAGAATGAGATGCTCCAGTATCAAATGATTGCTAAAAGACGTACCGTGAATCTGCAGCGAGCCTCCCAAAACAGCCTTCCTTTTGTCCTACACAACCGACTTTAAGGTTGTGGGATCCAAAGCATAAATTTGACCCTTCCATCTCTTGTTGGCTCTGGGCACTTGTTCCAACTCTGCAAACTTCCTCATCAATGCTGACTGTGCCATTATAGACATAAATCTTTTTGGGAACCATCTCCCAAGCTCCTCCTGAGTTATGGTTTCCTCATCAACTCCAGCAATAACAGTATTCCACCAGAATAGAGTTGTACCCTGAAACTGCCTTGAAGCCAATCTCCTCTTCTGTGCATTATTCAATCCTAAGTCAGAAAAAATTCTCTCTCAATGTAGTAGCCAATTTTCCAACTCAGTCGCATCTTCAGTACCAATAAACAGCTTCCCTCCAAGCCTGATGCAGTCTCTACTCAAGTTAGCATACTGATTGACCATCGGAACTTCTTGAGCTCCACCTCCAACAAGATTACCTTCGACAACTCTGGCTTCTATTCTAGCTTGCATCATGTTTAAAAAGAACTGATACATTGCACCCATGGCCATTTGGGGAACTCTTGCACTAACAGTTTTAGTTTGTGCTTGACCGGGACCTCTTCTAGCATTTGGTTGGGCATTTCTATTAGTGATGGTGCTATCTCCTCTGAGATTTACTCTGCCTCTTCTTCCCTCCATATCTGTATTCAAATATCGTGAGATACACATGAATAACCTAACTAAGATAGGAGTCTAGAGAGATAGTGTATACTTATATATATGACAAATACAAGTACGTTACTATAACGTTATCCTATATCCCGATCTTAACTCTAATTTCAAAGGATTATGTTTTCAAAAATCTTTCTTAGTTAAAGTATTTCATAAACCATGCTCTGATACCAAGCTGTAGCATCCTCTATCTAGAGGCCCAAAACTAAGCGCTATCGATGATGCAGTCATCTATAGTATTAGCTTCCGACGACTAAATAAGGCTTGTTGGTATCTATAATATCAGAAGCACTTGAATATGAAACAAAACACAGATTTCAAAACAATTTTTCTCTGTTACATTTAAAATAAATGTTCCATATTCTTAATACATAATCCTAATACATTCCTAGGCACAGATAAAATATAATTAGTACAAAATATGCCAAGAGCGGTATATGACGATACCCCTTTGGATGATCAGAGTTATATAGTCATAGTAGACTTAATACAAACACAATGAAAATATAACAAAACATAAAACTGCAACTCCTAAATAACTATTTGTTTGCCTCCTGCATGCTTTCGGTAGCTTTATTCGTCATCTTACTAAACCTAAAAAGACCTTAACTCCTCGGCCTACTCAAATTAATTTTGAACACCTGAAAGTTTAAGGGGAAAACATAAACTTTAAATCAGACATAAAACCTAATGTGAATAATATTATACATCCCGGAATAATTATGTTAAGCGAGACCGCGCCGCTTAGCGGAACTGGTTTCCCCTCACTAACATCCTTTTAAAACATATCTTTGCAAAACGTTTCATATAAACGTATACTATGCTCCTGCATCCATAATGATTAAATACTGTAAAGCAATCATTATGTAAACATACATAAATATCTGGTAATAATGAACTTCTGTTCAAACACACAAGTTTTGTTTGGATAACTTTTAATCTTTGGCTGACTTGGGCCTACGAGACAATATAATCAAAATTAACCTAACATCTGTTAGATTTTCTTCTTCTGTATTATCTATCCTTAACTATCTTTTAAACATTTCCCATCTGGATGGTCTGTCCTTAACTATCTATCAAATACTTCACTTCTGGACGGTCAATCCCTAACCTAATCATCTCCCAGGTCTTCTCGATCCTAATGGTTTTTCGGGCTCATCAATAACCTATTTGAATACAAACATATATTCCTTTCGGTGTGTAACCATAATTTTAGTCTACCTGTGACAAAGCCCTACTTACTGGAATTTTGGACAACATTTAGCTGGGGCTATTAGCTAATGTGTAGGGAGCAACCTCATACTAGTTGTATCTTGTTTTCCAATATTTGAGTCATTTTTACATAAGGATCCCCTCCTATAATTTTCCTTGAAAACATTTTCAAAATGATTTAAAACCTTTGAATCAAACTTAAACAAGGAAAAATATATAATCTTTACAATTTACTCAAAATCATATTACCATGTCATATATATATATATATATATATATATATATATATATATATATTCTTTACTCAAAATTCGGTTGATGAAAACATTTAACCATTTGAAAGAATTCTAAACCTTTGAAATCATCTCTTACAAAACCAATATCAAATCTTCTGAAATCATTCCTCAAACCTTAAGAAATCATACATCAAACATTTTGAAACCATTCTCCCGACCATTAGAACCCATTGAAAAGCAAACCTTTCGAAAGCTATAAAACTTTGGACATCCTTCTTTAAAACCACTTTAAAACATTGTCTTAGAAAACCATGGAAAACCTTCCAACTAAACTGTTTGAATCCATTGAATTAAAACTTTCGAAATCATGCAACTAAGACCTTTCAAAGCCATTCAATAAACCTTTCGAAACCATTCAATAAACCTTTCGAAACAACTGAACTAAGCCTTTAGAAATCATTCAACCAAAACCTTTCGAAACCATTCAATAAACCTTTCGAGACCATTAAACTAAACCTTTTGAAATAATTTAATAAGTCTTTCAAAACCACCGAACTAAACCTTTCGATATCTTCAACTAAAACCTTTCGAAACCATTAGACTAAATCTTTCGAAATCATTCAACTTAAAACCTTTCGAAAACATTGGAAGCAACCTTTCGACCGTTCAACTAAACCTTTCAAAATCATTCAACTAAACCTTTCGACTTTTCTGCGCACATAAATGTGCATATATTTATATCCATATTTTATCTATTTTTATTTAAATAAATGTCATATATGGGCATTTTAACACGTTTAAATCAAAATTCAATTATTGTCATATCATCGTATATTCATCTTAATTCAGGGGAAAAATGGTCATTTTTGTGCATGTGTCAATTTGAGAATTTTTTACATGGACCTTTTTTATGATTTTTGTAGGAATTTGGATGCATATGGAAGAGAGTTTATGAAGATACATGCATGCACAAATGAATGCAAAGGAAGGATGAAGGAAATAATTCAAGCACATGATTATGGAGGACCCCACTCAGTTACCTAAATCTATAATTAGAAACTAATGGACAACTAAGTGGAGTTTAAAATTTCATGCATATTTAATGATGGATTAATTAGATGCTAATGGTTACTTAGAGACCACACTTCCTAATGGGTATTTTGGAAAGCACACTAAAAATTTAATTAGGATTTTATGTATGCATAAATAGCCCTCTTATGTATATGTATATATCTTCTACATTCTTATTTTACTTGGGAAAATTAGCAAGCCATTTGTAAACACAATGTTTCGTGAAATAAAAATGGCTTTCAAGCCTCTTTCTCTTTTCTTCTCTACATGCTTTTATTTGCTCTTATGTTAATGTTTATTTCTACACACTCTTTCTTTTCGTGTTCACAGCTTAGATTTACATTCATGCAATTAGTTTAATGTTATTTCATGCGAGTAGTTAATCTCATTTCCTTTGTTTATCTTCTACTTCTCTTTGATCTCCAATGTTGAAACTTACATGTTGATTTGATAACACAAATGAGTAGCTAAACCCCTTCAATTTATGGGTAATCAAGCTCTCTAACTTTATGTAATTTCAATATTTCTATAATTTATGATCTCTTTTATTTGTGCTTCATGACAGTGGATTTTGATGTAATTTTATACAAGTGTATTTGATAGCTTATGTTGCTTTTACAAATGAGTTATTCCTACTCAACATAAACACAATTTGCATCATCATTTGCTAATTCATTTTTGATTTTGAAATAAAAGTTAAAACAAAATTTGATGATCCATATTACTAATTACAATAGTAAATAGATCATACTTAAAATAGCTTTTGCTTTGGTTTCATTTTCATAAAAATTGATAAGTGGTTTATTTGTTGTATTATACTTTGATGGTTTAAGTTATGTTAATTAATAACATCATACTTATGATTAATACAAAGATTATTACAGTCAATATCAAAAATAGAGATCATAGATTGTTGATTTATAAAAATATGAGAGTGGATTTGCCTCTAAATTGTTCTCTAATCTCGTAGTTTTCAATCTCATTTTAATTTTAGTTTTTGCTTCATTTTGCTTGTTTTTAACAATCTTCTCTCATTTTGGTCTAATTTAATTGATTAGAAATTTTTTTAAATCTTAAAAATTCTCTGTAGATCGATTCGTACTCGCTGCATACTACGATAGTATGTCGTGCGTTTGCGGTAATTTTAATTTCAAATTTATCGGTAATTTTCTAAACTGATAAAAAATTTGTTGTTAAACAAGTTTTTGACGCCTTTGCCGAGGAATTTGCTTTGATTTTAATTTTATATTTTTTGAATTATTTTTGTTTGATTTTTGTGTGTTTGTTGTATTTAAAAAAAATTTGTGAGTTTATGCGTAATTTTGTTTTCATTTCTGACTATGTTTGTAGTTTTGTAGTTCATTCGCATTTACATTTCATATTTAAAAAAACATTTCATTTAGTTTCACATTCTCTTCATTTTGCTTCTTGTTCACGAATCCAAATTTCTACTACACATTGCATTTCAGTTGCATCAGAAAAAAATATCACACTACGTTAAAAACATTGTTCACTGTTCCAATACAAAGACAATGCATTTCATAAAAAAAAAAATTCCTGTTTTCGATACAATCTCAGTTTACAATTACTGTTTTTTCTTCTTTTTACATCTCTGTTTAAACTGTTCAATACTGCTTGCACTCCAATATCACTGCACCACAATCTGCCAACAACCATCCTACTATCTTCCCACTTCACCACTGTGCCGCTGTGCCTTAACAGCCACTGTCTCCACTTGACCACCGCTTACTATGGTCGACTGCAACCCTAAACACAGCAGTTATACCTCTCAACATTGACTCCCCTTTTCACACAATCAACAACCCGCATCATCTCCTCATCAACAACATACAGCCATCAATTGAACGACAACCACCCACAACTGCTGTCAATATCACCATCAACTTCCCACCCTCTCCTCTACAACCAAATCTGCTGCAAACATGCAAAATTGCTCTCACATTCTCATATCTGCCATGAACATTCACATACATACAAAACTTCATCCACATACGTACAACCAAATCTGCCGTGAATATTCTCATATCTACATCCACCTCTGAACAAAACTGCGTAACATGTCATCAACCTAGCCACAACCAACAGTCTCCTCCCCTACCACTGCCTTTGCCATATAAACATATCATAAAAACCATCAGTACTCACTGACACACATTTGTGCGCATACCATAGTCACACTAAAACAAAACTACCACTGTCACATAGCCACTGTCATATAGCAACTTCAAAACTGCACTTACATTACATAGCCACTTCATCACAAACTACTACACAAACATCACCAACATCCATATCTTCAACATCATCAAAACAAGCATTTCATCAACATTCACCCCATAAATACTACCACGCCACAACTGACTTGCGCCTGCTATTCACACACATACCCACAACCATCTCCAAAAACATACTTCGCCAGCAATCCAAACAGCAGCCTCATATCACCAACAGTACACAGTGCCCAATTACCAGACATACAACTGCTACATACCTCTGCTAGCATCGACATCACCATTGCAACCATCGCCTCATCTCCATCATCTTCACTGCAGTTACGACCCACGTAAGCCAAAATCGAAGCCACCCACTCCACCACGATCTGCAACCAGAACCAAAAATCATGACTACACCAATACCAGCGACTTCTCTACGACCCTCAACTATCACCCCAAAACCCATTTCGAACAACTTCCAACTCGAACCACAATCCTACCTCCCCTTAATCTCGAACCACCAATCTCCCCAAATCTCCTCACCCAAAGATAGCAATATAATCGAGCATCCATACGCAAAACTCTGAAACCACAATTTAATTCAATTCGCAACATTTTTTCCAATTGCGTATTCTCTGTTGAATAGAGATTAAAGGAAAATGAGGGAAGAATGTTGGTTTTGTAAGTTAATGAAATCATGAAATAATGGGCCGGGTTGAAAAGTTTTAATTTGGTTCAGGTTGGGTCTCGTATTTTCATTTTTTTTTTCTTTTGGTTTTTTTTTTTATTTTTTTTTTTTTATTTTTTTTTTTTAGAGCAAAGCTAGCCTGCTTTATAGTGGGCCGTGCCACTGTGTATAAATATGGGAAAACAGGTGCCTACACATGCACAAAGCAACTAAAGAGACAAAAATATAAAAGCACAGGAGCTAGACAGAAGAGCCTAAACTACTATTTCAGCAAAACTAAACTTCCTCAGAAGAGGAAGAACAATCGCGTCCATCAATGGAAGAAGGACCAATTACATGAAGATACCCAGAGAAGAGAGCAGCCAGACGAGGATCAAATCCAACCGAGTCAGGAGTGTAAAGAAATTTTCTATCCCAAGTAACATCATAAAACTTACTTTTGTTCTCCTCCCCAATTTCACCAACCGTAGTGAGGCACAAACCATCTCCGTCAATATGGTAAATAAGATAACGACTCTCGCCCCCAATATCACTAATAAAAGCATAAAATGTGTCCCTCTCAGGAGGCGAATATCTCATATCAGAAGGAGCGTGAACCCAAGCACGTTCTACCGAATCCCAGGAGATGAAATCAGAAAAGGAAGCAGAGGGATCCACCTCCAGGGATGCAGGAGGAGATCCAATAGATGGGGCTAAAGCATGCACTGAAATAGTAGGAGCTACACAAACCGAAGAATCGGCAGGAGGATCCACAAGTGGGGGAACAACAACGGGAGCTAACAGAGCATCAACTAAGGGAACAACGGGAGGATCCACTATGGAGGGGACAACAATGCGAGCTATCAGAGCATCAGCTAATGGAACATGGGGAGCATCCTTCTTAACCCACTTCCGTAAAGGCGGACGGGGAAGAGGAATCCGGTCAACGAAGGGAACAACCGGACCAGAACAGGCATCAGCACAGTGTCCAAAGGATTGACAAGACGTACAAATCTTAGGTTTCCAACCATAGCGAACTCTGACCTCAGCTACATGACTCTCATCTAATTTGACATTAAGAACCAATGGCAAGGGTTTGTCTGGAGTAATCTCAATTAGAGCTTTGGCATATACTAGCTTCTTTCTGGCCACCGTATTAGCATCATAACATATCACCTTACCTACAAGACCAGCAAGCCAGTCGATCCCGATAAGAGGCTGTAGAACAGAAGGAATATAGGAAAAATGGGCCCAAACAGGTATAGATAATACTTGTTCCTTTGCACGATCCACAGAAGGACTCCACGTTGTGATAATGAATGGTTTTCCATCAATTAGAATAGGGTTAGCCTCTAGAATACGTTGTCTTTCATCACTACGCGAGAACTTAAAAAGGAACATTTCATTATCAAAATGAACACTCAATCCACCTCTAGGCTTCCACGCCATGTTGCACCTTGACTTAACTAAGTGGTAAGGAGGATTGGAGTCAAGAATGAAACCAACCAAGTGCTCTTTTCAATAATCCACGCCGGCCTCTATCACTTCCATAGGCGGAATCATCACACCTCCTTTCTCGACAATTTCAAAACGACGAGGCGTATGAATACCGGCATTACTAGGCAGCTTGGAAAACAAATATGTCCACTTAACATCAGACCGTGGCAACGGAGGGACAACCCTATTAGGCAGAGAAACAACAGACAGGGGAATATTGTCATCGGCATTACAACGAGCACCTGTAGTGCCACCCAACACAGCAGCGACAACACTGACATCAGAATCCACCACACCACCATTTGGCACCACTGTAGTACTGTTTACAAACGAATTTACATCGGCCGAAGCCACCCCCAAGATTGAATTACCCCCTAAACAATCAGTATTCTCAGAACCAACATCAACCACAATTGAGTCCACTGGTAATCCAACCTCCACTAACGACCAAGCATTAACAATAGAAGATGCTTAAAACGGCGACAGAGGGGACTTACCAGATGCTGTTTTGATGCCAGGAACAGAATGAGTAGACGAGACTGCGGGGATTAGGTCTGACATAATACCAGAAAGAGGGAAATCAATCACCTCCAAAGGCAAGTCGAAGACGCGATTCGTATTAGTGGCAGCAGGATTCACGTTTACTCGAGGCACCGAAACAAGAGCATTCGCATGAGCCAATTCGTCGTCAGAAGTGCAAACCAGATCTGGAGACGAAAACTTCGACAAGGGCATGGGGAGGTTAGGGCGGGTGGAAGGAATGAAAGGCAAAGAAGAACGGGGGCGGAAGGACCAGAAGTGGGCTAGGGATAGCTACGGAAAGAAGGCGAAGATCGCCAATTCACCATACGCAGTCGCCATTAGATTGTTTGTACTTACAGTTATATTTTATATTTTCGAAACTTTGGGGACAGGGAGACTATGTCGCCCTGACCTTTGGTTAAGCCGGTTTTAAAGTGGCCGTGCACTATGCCTCATAATTGTGGCCGTTGGGATTCGATCCGGTGCCACTACAACTACATGTAGCAACTCCACTATGTCTTAACCACTGGATTGTTCTTTTGTTTTGTCCTTTTGTTCCTTTAAAAAAAATTAGAGAGAAAGACATAGATTTCTTTGTTTTTTTCTCTTTTTCTTTGTCTTTATTCATTTTAATTATTTAGTTAGTTATTTAACTTTGTTTTCATTTGCCTTTTCCTTAAAAAAACAAATTAAAAAAAAACAAATTGTTTTTATTTCAATCGTTTTGAGAGTTTCTTTCTTGATTAAAAAAGGGTTTGAGCAATTTGTTTTGTTTACCCTTTAAATAAAATTAGTTGCAAATTTTTTTTGTTTTAATTTGTTTTTAAGTTCCATCCTTAAATATTAAAACAAAAACTTGTATATATCTTATTTTTATTTTCAGGTTGCTAAAGCAGATTGGAAGAGTTGCTTGCTTTGCTTAGCTTGCCAAAAAAATTAACTACTTGCTTGGTCATAAAATTTTTTGCTACTTTTAACCCCTGTCAATTGTTTTTATTTGCATTGTTGTTCGCTTGCATTTTAGAAAACAAAAACTTCAAAAACAAAATGTCATCATAGGTGCATTGTCAATACACGTTTAATTTCAGTTTTGCATTTCATCTTAGATTTTGATTAATAATAACGGTTAGAAATCAATAACGCTTAACTGTATATGGACAATTTAACCTCTTTCGACAATTTAATTTCTTGGTCTTTAGGCTACGGCAGAGAAATAGCCATTTATGAATATTACGGTGATTCATAAATATTATACCGGTTGTTTATCTGAAGGTACATAAACCTTCGGCTGCATTGCTACGGTGATTTGTGGTGCACCGATAAATCTTATCCGTTACCTCGCTAAGAACTATCTTGTTGATTTAAGACAGAGTGTGATTATACAATTTTGAATTAACTAAGGATAAATCATTTGTAGTTAACCCTTGCATTTATTTAGTTGCATTAGTTCATTCTTATTTTAAAAAAATAAATCGAAATCCAAAACTAAAAAAATTGTAAATATTTCTTAACTTAGTTTTTTTTTAAATCCTTTCTTTTGAAATTTATTTTTCAATCAAAAATCCAAAAAAAAATTAAGTTAGTTTTTTTTAAAAATAAATCCAAAAAATAATATAACACCTTTTCAAAAACCAAAAAAAAATTGAAAAAAAATTTTCTATTGTGAAAAATAAATTCTATTTGTGAACATTTTTTTCTTTATGAAAAAAAACAAAAAACATTCTTGAAAATGTCTGAATTTCCTTACTTGCAAGAATTCTACGATAGTTGTGAAAATCAATATAATCCATATAATTTCATACAAATTCTTATGGATATGTCAATAACAAATATTGTTTAAACGATTCGAATTTTGAACAACAAAGTTTTCAAAACGATGACCAACCCTCGACTCTTGAAAATAGCATTTCATCTTTACTTTAACTCTCCACACAACAAAATCAAAATACAAATGATTAGAGTAATTCATAATGGTGTAATAACTCGAGTCAAGGATTTCAAAATTTGAATTTAATTCAAAATTCAAATGATTTCGATTATACCTCATGCCAATACAACTTTGAAAACCAAAACCAATTTCAAAATGGAAATGTGAACCACTTTTCAAATAATTTTGGAAATGGGAATAATCTCGACTATGATGTGAGTAAAATTTTGTGTTCTAAACAATTTCAAATTAATAATCCTCGATTTAATAACTATAAATTGGAATTTGTTGAGCAAATGGACGAAATTTACGATGATCATATGGATTTATTGTTCGAAACATATATGAAACGATAAACAAAATCAAATCCCAATGTATGACGAGTCAAATGACAATCCATCTTTTACCCAAATCGACAATTTTCAAACAAGAACTTTTGAAACTAAAAATGATGATCTTAATGAAGTTGTTGAAAACATGGTAATTGAGTTGGATTTCAATTCTTTTGAGGATGAGAAACTCGATTTAAGATTCGACCTTTCTTTTTTCGATTTTGAAATTTTGAACACAACTTTGGATTTTGAACATGATACATGTAATAAAGTTGTTGATAATTCAATAAAGAAGACGAATTCAATGAACATAATATCTTTGGACTTTTCAAAAATGAGTTGCTAAATTATGAAGGAGAAGATTTGAATCACCACTTCAATTTTGAAATCAATAATTCTGAAAAATTTGTTGACGTTGAGCCTAACTTTCAGTTTGATGAAAATAAACTTGAATTTAAATCAATTGTTTTATCAACCCCAAAAATCATCAAAAATAAAACAACTCATTCGATTTTCAACAAAACGACATTCGTTTTTCCAAATCCACATTCAACTTCAAAATCTTCTATGGTTTGGATTTTAGCGCTTAAGCTGTGTCTCACATGCTTGACGAGACAAATGGATCGGTGTTTGGAAGACTGTTTCATTTAATTTTTGATGATATGCTTTTTGATCTCGTGTAAATACCGTTCATTTTCATGTAAATATAGGTCATCGTTTTGATGATATGCTTTTTGATTTACTAAGGAAAGCAAATTATTTTAAAAGAAGGACTTTTCTGTAAATATTGGTTTGGTTATACGAAAGGGTTTAACGTTATTGTAACGACCCGTAATTTCGCTACTTCAAAAATGAGAGATTTTTTTGTTTTAAATTTAAAAAGGTTTAAAACTTAAATAAATAAGTTATATATAACAGATAATAATAGAGAAACTATTATTTCTTATAGTTGATAATTTAAAAAGTATAAATTTGGATTTTAGAACAAATCAACAAAAGTTAAGTTTTGTTAAAAATAAATAAATGCTTAAATAAATAGGTTTAAATATTTATTTAAAAATGATAAATATTATTAGAAACATTTAATAAAGATAGTAAAAGTATATTAAGATATTTAAAAGTATGTTAATAATCGTTTTACAAAAATTACCAAATTTTATCGCATTTTGTCACTTTTACATACACTGTAAAATTAGAGACATTGATATTATTTAAATATGATTTTATAATATAAAGAGACATGTTTTAATTTATTTAAATAAGTAAAAATTTCATTTTTAAATTTAGTTTACATAAATAAATAGTTTAACTAAAACGTCAAAATGTGATCGCAAAATATTTTGTTGAAAATCAATGATTTGTCGATTAAAAATTATCGCACCTTTATTTTCCTATATAGAAACATATATTAAAATAGTATAAGTATTAATTAATTCACTAATCAAGTTTACTTTTACTAAACTTAGAAAATTCTAGAATATAGTTAACAAAATGTAAGCATAAAAAGACAAAAAAGAACAAAAGTCAAAAAGTCAAATATCAAACCAAATAAACATAATTTTTACTTTCTTTACTTAATATCTAAGTAAAAATGACATAAAGTAATGATTTAAAATGTGACATTAAGTGTTGAAAAAATATGATTACTTTATAAGTAAGTAAGGATATTTTGGTCTTTTTACAAAATATTATTTTAATCCAAAACTTTTTTAAAATAAGACCATCATTCTTCCACTTTCTTTTACACATTTTCACTTCATCTTCTTCCTTTCTCAAGATTTCTAAAAGCTTCTCTAATGGCTTCTTCTCTTCCATTTCCTTACTAACTTTTTCAAAACCAGACAAGAACCATTATCCAAGTTGTTAGTTGATTCGGCTTTGGTGCAAGAGGTCACAAGTTCGAAACTTACTTTCGAACGTTTATTGACATGGGATACGTTGTCCCAATGATTTGTTGTATATAAAGTACCATTTAAAAAAAAAAAAAAACTTTTTCGAAACCATATCAAACAAAGTCAAAAACACCACCACTACAAGAAAAATGTATTTTTATAACACCAATAGATAACGCTTTATTTTATGGCGTTATTGTACATCTTAATTTTTTGGATCTGGAGGGTAAATTGGTTGTGTAACGCATACAAAGGCGCACTTTATTTTCGTGGCCGCCAATTTTTCTAAATATTTCCCCCTATTCTTTGTCTCAAAACCCTAATCAGGCAACCAATTCGCCACTAAAAAGAAAAGAAAAAACAGGATTGGAAGCTCGCTTGCAGTTAACAACGGTAAAGGGAAGGCGACGGAACCATGGCGATAGGAGGAAGCACGGCTTGGTTGACTCGTGCGCGATGAAGAGAGCGGTAGAGATTGTTCGTGCGAGATGAGCTAATGGTGGCTGAGGTTTTATGCCACTTAATTTTTTAATTATTCTAATAGTTTACCACACATCAAATTATCTCCATAATTTGATTTTTAAATTCAATTGGATTCATTATAAACCAAAACTCAAATTTTCATCTTTATGCCTATGTTTTGATTTGTATTTACAATTAGGAAGTCTAAATTATATATATTATTATTGATTCTAGAATAAATTGTACTTTTTCTATATGCTTTTTTATCCCAAAGTTTGCTATGTTTTGCTCTTTTGTTCCCAAACTATATTTGTATTTAGAATGGAAAATTTTGTTTAGAAAATGAGATGATCTAAATACCTTTATTTTCTAGTACAAAACTGGTAGGAGTCATGAATGTGTTTTGTGAAGAACTGGAAGCTTAAACTCATTTTCTAATAACCAGAATAAGTGTAGGTGTCATTTTAACATACTTGTTAATTATCATTCTATTTTAAAACAAGGTCGAACAAAATATTTCAATTTATTCCCTACCTAATCAACTAAAGAAACAAATATAGCATTAACGAATTGTTCTTCGATTGTATGTGTGCGCAGTTACTAGACATGGTTGAGAAAAACGAGTTGAATAGATTGGTGTTGGCTCTTTTAGATGAAAATATAGCAAGCGCTGAGAGGAATGATCAGGTTAGAAGATTTATAATCTGAAGCAGTAACCATATATGTTATCACTTGTTGCACGTTACATAGTTTACATTCAAAATTGATTTCGTAGAAAGAAGCTGCAACTTCTATGGAGAATGTTCATTCCATGATACTGTAGTGTATCACAGTCTGATACAAAGTGGTTTTCTTCTTCTCTTACCATTCTATTTTTGATTAGGCTGTAAAATTGATTGGTCCGACGTCAGTTTTATGCCACCACACTGAAATAGGCTTTCCTTTTTATATCTATTTGATTTTTTTTTATAAAAGCCTTTGATAGTCCATCATCAATCTAATGGGAGGGAGCTTACAGCTACATCAAGATTACATAATTGGTAAAACATACCAGTCTTAACTAGTTTATATAAAACATAAGATAGCTAAGTGTTATAAAAGTTAACTAAATTTATATATATAATAGTAGTAGTAGTAGTAAAATTAACTAAGTTTATAAAAATTAACTAAATTTATATACTTATATAATAATAATAATAATAATAAATTATAAAATATTAAGAAAGTTAACCAAGTATAATAAAAATTAAATGGATATATATATATATATATAATAAAATCAAGTAAGTTTATAAAAATTAATGATAAGTTTTATAAAAATGAAATAAGTATATAATAATAATAATAAATATATTAACCAAGTTATCTAAGTTTTATAAAAGTTAACTAAATTTATATAATAATGAAAAAAACTAAGATTATAAAAATTAACTTCGTTTATTAAGTTATATTAAAATTAAATAAGCATGTAAAAATTAACTAAGTTGATAATAACAATAATGATTTGCATAACTTCTTGATGAAGACATCTTAATTTTCAGTTCTTAAATCTTAAAAACATAAATTACTATGAGCCTTAGGATGATGCGATGCGATCCAAGATGGGAATGGATTATCAGTTAACAATTTCTAGTCCACCAAAATGCACCTGTAATATTTCGGTTTTAGTTTTTTTTCCATCTATTAAACTATAAAATGTTGTTAAACTATTATATATGTGCATATTAGGTAAAACAAACAAAGCATTTTAGTTGGTCTTCTTATTTTTATTCTTTTGTAATGATTTGTATTATTTATTCTAAAATTTTAATATGACACTTACTGATATAGGCAAAAAAATTGCTTGATGCCATGCCTACTTCAGATAAGTCATTTAGTAGGCTATTAGGTGAAGCTCCCTTTTTGCCAGTATCTATGTTTAAATTATTAAAAGATCTTAGTCAGTTATGTGGTTACGAGAAACACACAAAAGATAATAAAGAGGCAACTGCATTTCTCAAGGCCTCAGTGCACTACAGAGCCAAATTGTTGGAAGACCAAATTATAGACAGGCATGCTTGGATATTGCATTGAAGGTAAAATATTTGCTCCCAGTTTTACACATTTAGTCATTTTGCTTAATTTCTGAAAACAGTATATGGAAAGCGCAAGTCAGGCAGTTGATATTTATGTATAAATTATAGAATAGTTTTCTAAATATCTCATTCCACTTTCGAAGACTCAAAGTATTCGTGAAGCCTTTGCCAAACTTTTCCAGAGATGGTAATCTAGCTGCATACCCATTTTCTTACATGAATTCCATGGAGTATGAAAAAATTATAAGAATACATTATCTAGAAGACAAGGGTCCGATCACTGATGTTGAACCCATTGGCAACTCTCATGTAATTATTAACAAGGTATGTAACATTAGTACGGTGCTGTCAATTTGTGTAATTTTCTCTCAAGATTCAGAGTAATTTCACTCTCAAATTCATGTAGAATTTCACTATTCTATTTACTTAAAAACTCACACTACTGTGCTGCTAGTTTTCCATAATGTGTGTTCAAAAAGAATTGGTTGTCCTTCAGAATCATAAATTTGAATTGAGTGAAAAATTGCATGAGAGAATGAAAAGGTTTAAACCATGTCAGTTAAATTATTCACTAAAAAGTGAACCCCATCAAAAGATGTCTGTTTTTCATATTGATGGTAATAGTGGTAGATAAATTTCCTTTTAATCCATGGTACCTGCATAAAAGAATTGCTCCAACTTGGATGAATGTCTCGTTACGAATGAAACGTGATCCGAAAGCGGATAAAGAACTTGGTTGATGGATGATGTAACAATTTAATTAAGATTGATAAAAATTAACTAAGTTTTGAATAATAATAATACATTACAAAAATTTATAAAAATTAACCAATTTTATAACAATAATAATAGTAATAATTCATCCAATCTTATGATAAATCACTAAATTGATAATATAATAATTTCACTTGAATTTAGGTGAGGAGATGGTTGTATTTAGGTGACAGTTGCATGACAGTTTGAGGAATGGCGTTGGTATGCAGGCACAGTTAAATGAATTGAAGTGGAAGAGGAAATATGTGTGTATAAAGTGGAGTATGTGTGTATGCAGTTACGTGAATTGAAGTGGAAGGCAGTTAAAGTTGTAGCGGTAATTGGTAGTGCTGGTAATGAGAGGTTGTAGGATGTAGGAGGGTACTTGATGGTCAAAGAATGTTGGTAGAGGGGTTTTGGGTGTGCAGGGTGGCATTATGAACAGCGTATGATATGTTATGGCACAGTGCACAATTATATTTAGAATCGTCGAGGGATTGATGACCACCGTATTGGTACTCACCAACTTAAATTAAGCTGAATTGTTTATACAAGACATCCTCTCCATTTGAGTTGACCTTAGTTGTTTTTTACATCAGCTACTCAGAAGACTGTTGATGGACCTTCTTCCAAGGACTGGAGAGGTGGAAGAGTGGCCATCTTTAACATTATTCCTAGCAGCATTAGAGATGCCAAGTGAGACCTTCATTTTAATGATATTTCTCAAATAATATGAAATCAATAATGCAATTTATAATGAAAATAGGCTGTAGGCAAATGGTTTCCTTCATTGAATGGAAAGCTTACTGGTATGTCATTCGGAGTACCTACTGTGGATGTTTCTGTTGTTGATCTTACTGTTAGATTGGAGAAGGCTGCTACTTATGATCAGATCAAGGCTGTTATCGAGTAAGTTACGGTATTAGCATACCTTACACTTATTAATTGCATTCATATATCAAAATAAGATTTTCATTTGATGATTTTGTCGAATTCACAGAGAGGAGTCTGAGACTAATCTGAAGGGTATCATGGGGTACGCAGAAGAGGATTTGGTATCTACCAATTTTATTGGCGACAGCAGGTATATTTTACTAGTATAATTTTCTGATATTGGTTTTTCTCTGGAGTTCTTGAATTTTTTTAAAGGAATTCCTTTTTTATTTTATTTAATGAAAAGTTTTCTGATATACCTTTGTTCCACAGACTAACTGGAAAAATAACTTCGTGATTTCACTCCGATTTAGGGCGGTTGTTGAGAGTTAGACTGTTATTTGTCCAATTACTTTTTTATTTGTTGAATGATGATGGCTTATTTATCATGATTTAAAAGCTAGTTTCCCGAGGTCTTTTCTTCTTCACGCTTATTTTCTAAGGCTCATATTCTCTGTTTGTTGAATAGGAGGGTAACTCAATATATGAAATTTGTGTGTGTTTATGTTGCCCTTTGCATCACCAAACCAATCAAAGAATATACTTAGTTCTAGACCTTTTTCAAGCATTAATGAAGTAGATATTGACTCTTGTCCTCCTTATCGTGGTAATTCAATCAATAATTGATGTAGAAATAAATATAGTAGAAACTCAACGTGTAACAAGAGATTATGGTTCCAAAATATTTGGAATAGTATTGTTCACTTATGTAAGGTTACTGATGGATTGATTTGAAGACATTTAAAATGTAAGGTCAGCAAATCTAGTTCTGTATCAATTGGGGTTCACTTATGTAAGGTTACTGGTGGAATAGTATTGTTCACTTATGTAAGGTCAGCAAATCTAGTTCTGTATCAATTGGGGTTTTAACAGACTTTTGAACTATAAGACATGCTAATATTCAAAAATTTATAAGAACCATATTAATCTTTTGATCAGAGTCAGCTGATCCAGTCCCACTTTGAAACTATATGTTTTGATACCCGATGCATCGTTTTTTATTTCCTTAAGACTACCAAAAGTTGGCACTTTATTTGTTTTAACCTACTTTGAAATTATTAAACTAGTTTATGCTTGGTATATAGGTGAGATTGATCATAGATAAGCTAGGCCGATCTGTAGTTAAATTTGCTTGGTACGACTCTGGCCAAATGAGCGATGATCTACTAAAAGGTTACACCAAGGTTAGTTTTCCACCTTCTAGTTCATGCTTAATTTACCAATTGAAACAACACCATGTTTAAGTACTTATTGGAGCTGTATATGCAGCTTTTCTTGTTTACACTAGTGATGATCAAATTTAGCAATATTCCATCTACTGGCTCCAAATTTAGTTGTGTATTCTTAGCTAACCATCCGGTCTGCCAAGCACCAATGCTTGCGGCTATATATTAACTTACTGTGTTTACTGTGGTAAAAACTTAATCCCCACGATTGCTAATCACGGCAACACGCTTCTTGATCCACATTTGGTTCATTTCTACGGTAATATCAAACTGAAAGTAATTTCATGACTGAGCCCAAAAAAAGAAAGAATTGTGTTATTTATAAAAACAAAAATTAATTCGTTTTTATTAAGAAAATTATCGTATTAGAAAGAAGTAACAAACATTTACACTGTCAATGTGTGTAGCAATCAAACCAAGGTTTATTATCCAGTAAATTAATCTACGCATGTGGAAAATATGGCAACAGTAGATGTTTTGATTCATACATCCAATGCCAAAAGTAATTATAAATAAGCCATTTGCTCAATATGAAAAATATGAATGCAATCAATCTTTGTTGGAAAGCGATAAGCAACCTGAATAATTTAGTTTTATATGGACATATTAAATGAACGTTTTTCATATTTTAATAGGTTTGTAACTTTGTATGGGAGGAAAAGCGACTTATTGAAACTTCGGAATGAAAGATATGAGGCGAGAAGCAGATAGGTGAAGTGGTTGGATCAAACTAAAGAAGATAGGTTTGGTTGAAGGATTAAGTTGTGGATAGTCTCACCTATCCCTTTTAATTTTCCTTCTCTGGACAGCTACTTCTTAGTCCCTGCCCCCACCATCATTAAATGGATAAGCTTGGTGCAATGTATTTTCCCATGATCTTGATGATTTTTCTTATAGAAGACCCGTGTTGTACAAATGTTTGTTCACTTCAGGCGATGATTGGTTTTCAAACCTACATTCGTGGAAATCCCAACTCCTTTTTTTGTTTATTCAATGTTTATGCACTTGCTTTAATGTTTGTACACTATAATGAAAAATATATCACATTTCTTTTTGAGCATGCTCTTGTGTTATATTTGTTGATTATAATCTTTATTCGTTTATGAAGATTTAGTTTGATTGTTATTATTAAAATGTAATATATAGGCATAGCTCTTGAAAATTGTATCTACGATTTTTATAGCGGCTACAATGAGCTATTGAATAAATATTTTATAGCGGTAAAATGGTGTTATAAAGATTTCCAGTTCTGTTGAGATTTAGCTGTATTATAGCGGCTATAATGAGCTATTGAATTAACGTACCATAGCGACGAATTTGCGTTATAAAACTAAGCTCAACCATAGCGGCATATTTTGTGTTATAAATGTTCAACAGTTTTTTATAACATGTCGATATTTATCAAACCGCTATGGTTGTGATTAATAGCGGCTATATGCCGCTATAAAAGACACTTTTTGTTGTAGTGCACCAAACTTTGCCAAAGACCTTATAATACCATTAAAACATGGTTTAGCATCTAAGAAGTGAAGAAACGATGGCGAAGGAGAAAGAATAGTAGGAGGCTGAACCTATGGAGAAGGGAGGAGAAAGTCATGAAGCTTCAGAGCGAGAAAAAGAGAAGGAAGTGATGCCGGGATCAAAAGGAAAGTCTAAGGAAAATATTTGGTGAAGATAAAAGGACTTAGTGAAGTGTTAGATGATATGAATTTTGGTAGGAAGTGAACGATTTGGTTAAAGGTGAGTACTCATATTTACTAGTTAATTCGTAACTTATTTCAACTATAATGATTGAAAAGTTCAGATATGTTGAATGATTAAATGTTTGATAACTTGGTTGCAAAATTGGTTGATTATATGATTGTTTATGTGGTTGATAACTTGTTTGATAAATGATAAGAGAATGATTAGAAATTAACCATAGTAAATTCAATGGAAATTAAATCCATATAAATGTGTTTATGGAAATTATTCAGCCTCTTCATAATTTCAAAATATCTAAAAAGATTGAAAATGATATTATAGTAAGATAATATTATAATATGAAATGAAATAAAAAAATGAGTTTGAAATGATGAAAATATTGTTTTAAATAAGTGGAAATAGTTTAAATATTGTTTAAAACAAATTTAAAGTGTTTTGAACAAGTTCCGAAGCAATTCACAAAATTGATCAAAATCGAGCTTATCGTGTAGCGGTAGTTCGTAAATTTCAACCCATAACTTCAAATTAACGTAGAAATTGATTTATAGAACGAAATTCTTCGAAATGAATTTTTTTTGGTCCACAATGATAATAGTTTTCCAAAAAATAAAGAAAATCAAGATTTCATTAAGATTTTGAAATATACCCGAAACAATTTTCTAAAACATCGGGTTTTGTAGATCGGAATCCAGAAAAGGATTTTTTTTTAAAATGATATTTTTAAATGATTAAAAATATAAAATAAAATTTATAAATCTATTAAAATGTTTTACAAGAGATTTTCAATGGAAAATGTGAATTTGCAAATATTCATAAGTTGTTTAAATCAAATAAGATTACATACCACTTTCCGCAGCACTTTTATGCTGCGATTTCTATAACTTTTTGAAATGTAGTTTTAAACTTAACAATCCTTTCCTAAATCTTTTGTAAATGATTTTAAAGGAATAATTAAGTAATATAAAGATGATTTGGAAGTTTTATTAAGAGTTTTGGTTAAGACGAATTGTTTATACCACTTACACAAAAAATAAAGAATATTGAATGTAATAACAAACTAAATATGCGTGACGACTATTACATTTATCCCGCCTGTGAGATCTGAAAAGATAAAACAAGATGCTTAACTAATGTTAGGGATGGAGAAACCAGTGCCCTGAACTTACCTGGCATATGTTTTCTCTTTTTAGGCGAAGGGTGGAATAGATCGAAAGAAAAGCCCGGATGCTCTAAAAGATCATCTTTAAGTTTTTCCAAGATAAAAAAAGAAATAAATTCTTTGAATGTTATTTAGCCACTTAACATCTTTTATTTGATGATTAGTACAAACGAACCGGGAGCGGATTTGGGTGATTCCTATCCGAAAACTCCTTCAAACTAATTTTCGAGATAAAATATATTGAAGACAATGATCATTGATGACAAATATTTGCATGATGTAGGATTACTTGCCATTAGTCCCTGGAGATGAAATTTACCAAATCTAAGGCGGCAGTAGTACTCTGTTATAAAAATCTTCGATTTGCAAGAATATGATTTAAATTAAGAAAGAAATCTTTAATTAAGATTTAATTAATGATTTGGGAATGTTTTTCCTAAGTTAAAAGTTATAGCTTGACTATAAAAAATCTTTGATTAAGTTTTAACGAATGATTTGGAAAGGATTTCCTAAGTAAAAGAGAAAATGATTTAGAATTGTTCTGAGATTTAAGAAAGGTTTAAATAAACCAAATGGTTTGATAAATGAGGCTAAATGATTCCATATACTTAGAAAAAGGAATAAATTGAAGAAAATATATCTAAGAAAGATGTTTGAATTAAATAAAAGATGAAATAATTGATTGATGATTTATATCCACATATGAACATAACATCTTTTAAAGTGATGATTGGCTTCGAAGGAACCGGAGTCGGATTTGGGTGATTCCTATCCGAAAACAACTTCGAACCAGTTTACGTATTTGAAAAATGAAGATGTTTGAAGATGGTGATATTGGGACGAATATTAACTAAGGACTACTTGTTGATTAATTAGGAATAAACTCCCGATTCACTATATTGTAGCAATGGTCTCTTTGTTATGAAAAACCTCAAAACCACAAGGGCTTCTCGCCTAGTTATGGCCGAGGAAAGTGCCTTCGATTTCATTCAGTCCCAAAAAATGAACTTGTATGGATGACTGTCTGGCATTGCATTTCTGAGACACAACGTTTGACTTTTATAAATGTACATCTACTTGGTAGTGGAGAAGGCAACTTCTCTTAGCTTAACACCCTTCTCTGAGACATATGAGCTCAGATGTTGTATGCTTATGGGAGTCAAATAGTAATCAAAGGAATGGCAGTATGGCATTCAAAGTGAAAGAAGATGTGCTATGTGAAAAGGTAATCGTAGCCTCGAGCCTCATCAACCGAAAATGACTGAAACATGGTTAGATGCAGCAAGGCTAAGTGGTTCATTCCCAACAAGGGTATGATCATCCCCTTCTAGATATATTTCTTTCCGCTATGTCGTTCAGGATGTAAATTAATGTGGTTTGTATGCTAGAGCGCACTAGGTTAAAGGCCGGTAATGACCGGGGGATGACATATTCGATACTATCTAGTTACAGAGGTAGGCCGGTCTTATGTTGGTAGAGGAGATTTGTGATGGTTCCTCGAGATATCCATCTAAAGGTGTGCCCATCGGAAGGTAGTCCCTTCACCCGGTCATTTATATGGAAATCCATTCTCCAATAAGAACCCGCAGTTTTGTTTGTATTGGGATAATGAATGGCATCGAAATGCTATATGGGTAACCATTTCGAAAAAGATTAATAAACTTATTTTCAAATGTTTCCACAGAAATGTCATTAGAAATAATATCAAAGGTTTTGATAGAATTTTTTTAGTTATCATAAGGTAAAAACCCGTCCGTGTTTATGTATGGGCGTGGTCTTATGAGATACTCTTTCTTTCAAAAGATTTTATTCAAAGGCTAATATGTGACACAGTCATTTATATTCGAGTTTCTCAGGATGGTTTATCAAGCCTGATCCAGGTATTTTCAATGCTCGGGTCAAATCTGAGTAGTTTCAGGTTTAGTCGAAGACGGTTGGAGTTTCCAGAGAAGAGCTAGAGACCTTCATTATCGTATGGACATGTTATATTATCCGCTGTGGTTTGTTAGTTTTGTTTGATGTTTGTCATCATTTTTGTAACGACCCGCTATTTTCAACCATTCGCATCCGCACATGTCGGACTTGAATAGCTCAAAATACCGAATTGTTAATTTAAATTTGGCAAAACTCGGAATATTGCAGTAAATAAATAAATCATGGATCACAGACACAAAGCAATAAAATACAGCGGAAGCAAAGAAATAGTAGTTCATGAAGCTACTATATAAATACTCAGAGTTAAACGAGATACAACAGAAGTCTCAATATGATAATCAAGTAAAAATCAGAATACATCACTGGAGATAACTGGAATCAACTGAACAAATGAAAGAGAAATAGATAGCTGGATATTCAAGCAAAGCTTCAACTCCAAAGGTGAGTCTTGAATGCTGTATCACTCAATCTGACCGGGCGTAAAGCAAAACACAAAACACTCGAGTCAAGACATACATACTTATACAATGTAAACCAACTCAAGTGAACTATAATATAATATACAAGTAACTTAAAGGATGCTTGGGACCGTCCATCCTCTAAGGACCCGTTAAACTATTTATATGTAGTAATATTTCGCTATTATAATAATGTCTATAGTAAAATAAACTTACTTTTAAATAGCGTTAAGGGGTTACCCATATAGCCTTTAACATATAATAGTCTCAGTAGTCTATCCAGTATCAGCGCATCTCCAGATCGGAAGACTATCCTAAATACTCCACAGGCTACGAGAGAAATCCAAATTCGTACAAGGCACGATAGGGTAGGTGACACGGCACAAATAGGCAATGCCAGGGAAGATATACCAATTACACTTCCGGGCCGATGGTAACACATAGCAACTACTACAGCCCACCTCGAGCCACACTTCCAAATCAAAAATCAAAAGTGACCACCAAATAAATCTCCAAGTCAGAATATAGTGTCGAAGGAGTGTGTCCGATCAGAGGAGCGACCTCATTAGCTCGTTGATTGCTCCTGTTTTAGCCACTTATGCCAACTCACGGGAGTCGGGTCCACGACCTCAAAGGTCGTAGCCACCATCCTACTTTATTCTGGAATCTCCACCGCGTACACGGTTGTTAAAGTGGTTTTCAGAGTTGGCAGAGAGTATGACAACATCCGATCCCGGTCTCTTTAACAACAAAACGTTATTATAACCCATTGATATTTATTTCAAAATCATTTATACTTTAAAACCAAAATATCATATCCATTTCAAACTAAATACTATATTATTTCATTTCAAAACCAATCAACATATCATTCCTATTTCAAAAACCCAAAGTAATAATATATCATCTGAATCCAAAAACCAAATCAAAATATCATTCAAATAAACCGAAATTTCCAAATTATTGAATATTCCTTCAACTTATCGAACTTGAAATATTCCTTTAAATCATCTTAAACCAAACCATTTTACAAAGTCATATTCTCAAATCTTCAATTTCACTAAGTTCAAATTAATATATTTAAAGACAATTCTTAATTAAATACAATTTCCAATAATTTCATTTCCAAAGCCATATTACTTTCAAGTTATAACAACTCTGAAACCAAACACTTTGAAACATATTTATTTAAACCATTTAAATTCAATGTTAAATAATATTCATTTCAAAGTTGTAGCATTTCTAAGTTCATTCATTTAATTATAAAATTTCCAATAGATTGTAAATTTCAGCTATAACATCATTTACAAAGTGTTATAGTAGATATATTAGTATTTCAAAAACATTGTCAAATTCAAAAACAGCAGCACTTATAAAGTGCTACGGTAGGTATTTAGTTATTTCAAAATAGCTCAATTTCAAAAACAACATCATTTATGAAGTGTAGTGGTTATTTAGTTATTTTCTGAAATAGTTCAAATCCAGAAATAGCAGCACTTATAAAGTGCTGTAATATGTATTTAGTTATTTCAGAACCTAGTTAAGTTTCATAATTGATAGCACTTAGCAAATTCTATCTTATTACTACAGCATTTCTGAAATGCTACTAATAAAATTACAAATTTTATTATAACATGTCAGAAACAATAAAGCTTCAATTTTTAGCCATTTTTAGCTTATAAAACATATTTCAAGCTTTGGAAAATGTCTATTTGGATATCATTTAACTCATGATTTAAATAGAATAAAATTTATTAAATAAAATATCCAAATTCAATAATTCATTCATTAAGTCAAGGTACATTATTTTACTTAACCTTTACTTTAACAAATAACTTAACACTTATTTCAAAATACCAATTTCATAAAATAAGATATTCTTTTGATAAGTCAAACATCAAATTTCCATTTGAAAATCCAATTTCCAGTCATAGAGTTAAGTCATATTAAAATACATTTTTCCCATTTAAATCTTAATCGTTCATTTTACAAAACAAATCCATAAATAAAATATTTTATCATAGTTAATACAACAATCAAATTTCATTACATCAAATAACTATGATTTTCTAGTTAAATAAATTTTATTACAACAAGTCCAATTAAAATTGTATTTCATTTTATCAATCCAAACGTTATTTATCATACAAACCATATTCCTTTCAAAGCTAAAAATTGATTGCAATTACCAGGTTAGATTTTTAAAGTTCCCTATTAATCAACTCTAATTATTAAGTTATTTATCACAAATAAAGATCTTAAATTACCATTTAAAACCAAATAAAGATTTTTAAATTACAATTTAAACCAATTGTTAACTTATAAAATTTTAACTTGTTGAAAGCCAATATCTCTTTATACTTTAAATCTCTAAATCGAATTTTAAGTTAAAATTTAAGAATTCTAAAATTAAACAAACTTAATAAATTTTTAGGAAAATATTACTTTAAAAATATTAACCATGGACCTGTATAATATTTTCTAACCTAGGTCAAGTGATATAGATATGTATCATTTCAATTCGTAATTTAAAAAGAAAATTCCAGGTTCTATCATTTCAAACCTGCAATCCCAAGAAAATAAATACAATAAAAATCACTCTAGCCTATTATTTCAGCTTATAATGATTTTTCCTTATTCTAATGTCCTGTCGGGTATGTATCATTTCAACCCATAGTGATAGGGAACTTGCAGTATGATATAGTAAATAAAATGAACAGTACAATATAACATATCATATCGGATGATGTAACAGTTATACAAACAACATTTGACATCATATAAATATATCACAGGCATGTATGAACATAGCATATTAATTTATACAATTCACTTTTCATCATTTCACAATTATAAAAGTACATATGTCTAGAGTGATAAACTCACGTTTTTAAAGCTAGAGATGAAATTCAAAACACAAAACTGAAACTCCAAAAAGCACAACAAGGCACGACTAAGCACGATTCAAACTTAAGTGAAAAGAGAGCTAAGATTCATCTCTTGTACACAAGCCAATACAACATATATAAGTACAAACTTCAACACAATAATTTATAGATTTAAAATAATGAAAATATATAAATTGAAAATAACATAACCTTGTTTTAAATCAACAAGGGGTCGGCCACAACAACAAATGGCTCGACCATCATCATGTGGGCTCGGCCTTGATGGGAACAAGCAAGCTATGCACGTCTATGGCTTGGAATTTGAAGAGAAGTGCAAGAGGTGTAAGTTACAAATTAAAGGAAGGCAAAAGGTCAAGGCTTTGTGAACCATGTGCTCGGCCATAATAGGTATGAGGTTAATATGCATGGCTAGGGTTAGGCAAAGTAAAGGAGGAGGTGTTTGAGTGGTGTGGACGAGGTAATAAAGGAGGAGGTGATGGGAAATAGGCACAGCTAGGCTTTTATGTTGCTTTTAGTGATGGATTTTCATCTTGGTGTTCATGGCCATGTTTGGGATGGTGGTGAGGGTGGAGGTTGATCATGATGGTGGTGGTGAAGAGGTGGTAAGGTTGGCTATAGGGTGGAGGCGAGCATAGCTTGAGCAAAGCAAAAGAGAAAAAGAAAATAGAAAAAAAAGAAGAGGAAGGAGAAGCCGTGGAATTAACTTGCTATTTTTCCTTTGTTTGCATGCAAATGGAAATGAGATTTTTTGGAAAGCTTTTATGCGTGATAGGAAAGAGAAATTCACAGCTAGAATAAAGGAATGAATAGCTAAGATAAGTAATAAAGAGGCTAGGCAATAAAATGCAAGAGTTTGATGGTTTGGAAAATAAAAAAGCAACATTATAAAACAAATAATTTGACGTATTTAATTATTATTTTTTCTTTGTTAGGAAGTGAGAAAAGGTGAGAATGTTTTATGCGCGAGTTAGAGGAGTGTTTCTCACGGCTGGAGAAGGTTTGGATGGCAAGAAAAGTGGGAGTGAATGCTAAGAAATGGAAAAAGCATGAGTTAAGGAAAAAGAAACTTACAATATATTTTATTCTTAAATGAAAATGAAAATGAGGATATTGAGATGAGAAATAAATATTCTTACATGTCATTGAGATAGGAATACATGGCCAAGAAAGACAAGAGTGAATGGCTATGGAGTGTAAATTCTAGGAAAACGAAAAGGCAAGAATTTAAACAATGTAACCTATGTCTCCTTGATTTTCTCCCAGCCATTTAAAATAGATAAAAAAATCAAAAATCAATAAATACAATAAAAGTCTAGACAAAATAAATAGAGAAATAAAATAAAGAGATGGACATAGGAAAATATAAAATAAAATATAGAAATTAATTGCGTGTAAAACGCTGTATTTTATCCAATAATAAAAGTGTAAATCAGAATTTAATGAAACGAAAAGCAGAATGGATATCAGAATTATATCTAGCCTCAAATAAAAAGATTAGAATTTAAAATTTAAAATTTAAAATTTTCAACTGTGGTCAAGCTTTAACTTTCAGTTGACCAAAATATAAAATTTTCAAAAAATGCTTATTTTATCGAATTTGGAAAATAAATTACCAACAAATTCCAAACTTACATTGGAAAATTCTAGAAATTCAATTTTTAAATGATTTAAAAATCAAAGTTTTCAAATAAAATTAAATTAAAAATACTTACAAAATTTTGGGCTGTTACAATTTGTAAGGGCAGGTGTTATAACTGTCCACGTTGAATCTAGGTTAGACCTGATATTGTATTTTAGAATTTTCCACTGTAAAGTTTATTATTGAAATAACATATTATCACATTCATGTGAGATTATGTTCTGTCTTTATTTTCTTTCCACCCTTAATGATCCGTCTTTTCGTGCAATTTGAGTTGGACATTTATGGTTTATTGTTGATTCAAAGGGCACGGAGTTGTTATTCATTACATTTGGTATCAAAGCAGAAGGTTAAGCGAGAACCTCGGCTTTGTTGAGGTAAAGACTCAGTAGAGATAGGGTTAGTAACACCATAGAATGTGTTTGAGCGTATTATATATGAGTGCGTATTTGTTAGTAACTAATAAATTGTTTTATGTTGATTTATCGGTTGAGCGATTTATAAATTCTGGTCGATTTGGGAAGTGCAACTGTATCGATAGGTATTTATAAACTCTTAACAAGGTATATCAACACATTGATTTTGAAAAAATTGGTAAATAAAATAACTTTATCTAGGATTATATTTTGAATATAAAGTATATATTTTGAAAAGTTATACAATTAGAAATCAGGATTAGTGAAATTTAAATATGAACATCTTGTGATTAGAATTTCACAATTTGACTATAAGATGTCTCATAAAGATGATTGATAAGTAAGAAATCTGATAAGGTAATTAAGATCTTTTTTTCCAAAATAATAAAATAAGAAATGACATTGTCAAGTTACAATCATAAATTGATTAGTTGTTTGATTTAAAATTTTAAATACAAATACCTTGAGAATTAAGCTTCACGATTTGACTATAAGGTGTTTGATGATAAGATTTATAGGAATGAACATATAAGATAAAAATGTAATAGAAAATAATTATGTAAAAGGAAAAAAATATAAATGGAATGAGAATTTAAATTCGAGTAAAAGAATTGTGGAATTTTAAATGAAGTTAATTAATATAAGATAAATTTATAAAAATAATTTATAAGATAGGTTTTATAAACAAAAGTAATCTCTAAAGGATTTTGAAAATGATATTATTTCAAATAAAAAGAGATATTTTATGATAACTAATTCGATTGGATCAAAAATAAACTAAAAATGGGTAAGAGGTGTGTTCGGATGGTAAGTACTTCCCTTAAGTATCACTCTTCTTGTTTAGAGGATATATGATACTATTGGTTGTACCCAGTTCCTTGGATTGTTTTGGAGTTACTCGATCTATATAATTTTCTTAAGTAAAAGAAATAATGTGAACCATTGATTAGTAATGTTTATAAAAGTGTTTAAGCTAAAGATAAATTTAGATCGCTAATTGCTAAAATAAAGCGGAATTTTCGACGATTTAGGACAGTCGAAAATTTTCGAATCAACTATAACTCAAAGCTAAGAAATTTATGAAAACTTTATGTTAAAGATTGTGAAATACTTTGAGCAAATGAATAAGATAATGATAATTTATAAAAATGATTTTAAAAAAAAATTTAAGAGTTAAGAGGTTGAGGATTTAAATACGAGTGGTTTCAAAAAAAAAAAATCTTTTCAAAGCTAGAAAATTAATAATAGTATTAAATAATAAATAAGTTTTATAACTTATGAATTTGAGATAATAGTAAATCACAACAAATTTTATATTTGTTAGACAGACGGATTTAAGTAAAACTAATTTGAAATTTGTATATACTCTTAGGATGTATAAGTATATCATACAAATATATATTTAAGTCATTAAACTGTTAAGTAAAATAATGACTCTTTAAAAATGTAACTATAACTTGAAAAATGTTTTATCAATGAATTCCAGCATTAATTAAGGATTTGGACTTAAATCTTTAAAAGTGATTGATTTGCATAAGTTATAAGATGAAATAAACTTAAATAATAGTTTTACGAATGATTTATAAATAACAATAGTGTTAAAGGAAATATACTAAGTTAAAGGAATGTGGGAAAAAAAATTTCAAGATAAATCATCTTTTGAGTGAAAAATGGTTTCTTTGGAATATTTTCCTTTAAATAAAAATATTTGAAAATAAATAACTAAAGGGATTATATAAAGAAGCACCTTTATAAAATGTTTGAGCTTAAGATAAAGTTTTATGAAAGTTTTTAGAGTTAATAAATACAAGTATTATATGTAGATTATTTCGTCACACAAATGATGATCAAATATTCGAGTATGGAACTTTGAGGTGTTTATACTGGTTCGAAAAAGAATTTATCACTCGATTCTCGATGACGAACATTGATGAGGGTTTGTGGTTAGATACTTGAGTTTTCTATCATAGTTGAGCACAATGCAAGGAAAGCAAAGGTTTTTTAACAAAGAGCCTCATCAAAGTCCGTACTAGAGGATCGGGGGATCGATACTAGTTCGGTAATAAAGTTGTGCATTCAAATAAGATATCGAATAAGAGGATTCATACGGATGATCTGTGTGTATTATATGGAATTAATTTTAAAGATAAATGTTTTGGGCAAACTTTTGTTTGGATAATTTTGAGGACGAAATTCTTTCAAGTAGGGGAGAATGTAATTACCCATAATTTTGATACTTCGAAAATGAGAGATTTCATTTGTTTTAAATTTAAAAAGTTCTAAAACTTAAATAAATAAGTTATATATAATATATAATAATAGACAACTATTATTTATTATAGTTGATAATTTAAAAAGTATAAATTTGGATTTTAGAACAAATCAACAAAATTTAAGTTTTGTTAAAAATAACTAAATGCTTAAATAAATAGGTTTAAATATATATTTAAAAATGATAAATATTATTGAAAACATTTAATAAAGGTAGTAAAAGTATATTAAAATATTTAAAAGTATGTTAATAATTGTTTTACAAAAATAATCAAATTTTATCGCATTTTGTCACTTTTACATACACTATAAAATTAGAGATTTTGATGTTATTTAAATATGATTTTAAAATATAAAGAGACATGTTTTAATTTATTTAAAGAAGTAAAAAGTTAATTTTTAATTTTAGTTTGCATAAATAAATAGTTTAACTAAAACGTCAAAATGTGACCGTAGAACATTTTGTGGAAAATCAACGTTTTGTCGATTAAAAGTTGTCGAAATGTTTTTGCACCTTCATTTTCTTATATAGAAACATAAATTCAAATAGTTAAAGTACTAATTAATTCACTAATTAAGTTTACTTTTACTAAACATACTTAGAAAATTCTAGAATATAATTAACAAAAAGTAAGCATAAAAAGACAAAAAAAGTACAAAAGTTAAAAAGTAAAACATCAAATCAAAGAAACATTATTGTTACTTCTTTACTTAATATCTAAGTGAAATGATACAAAGTAATAAATTGAAATGTGACATTGTGTGTTGAAATAAAATAAGATTACTTTACAAGTAAGTAAGGGTATTTTGTTCTTTTTACAAAATATTATTTTAATCCAAAACTTTTCTATAAATAAGACCACCATTCTTCCACTTTCTTTTACATATTTTCACTTCTTCTTCTTCCTTTTTCAAGCTTTCTAAAAGCTTCTCCAATGGCTCTTCTCTTCCATTTCCTTACAAACTTTTTCAAAACCATATCAAACAAAGTCAAAACACCATCAAAAATTGCCATAGACCTTAGAATACCATTAGAACATGGTTTAGCATCTAAGAAGTGAAGAAACAATGGTGGAAGAAGAAGAATAGAAGGAGGTCGAACCTATGGAGGATGGAGGTGCAAGCCGTGAAGCTTCAAAGTGAGAAAAAAGAAGGAAGTGCTGTCGGGATCAAAAGGAACAAAAAAGATTTGGTGAAGATAAAATGATTTAGTGAAGTATTGGATGATATGAATGTTGGTAGGAAGTGAACGATTTGGTTAAACGTGAGTACTCATATTTACTAATTAATGCATAACTTATTTCAAGTATAATGATTGAAAAGTTCAAGTATGTTGAATGTTAAATGTTTGATAACTTGGTTGCAAAATTTGTTGATTATATGATTGTGTATGTGGTTGATAACTTGTTCGATAAATGATAAGAGAATGATTAGAAATTGATCATAGTTAAGTCAATGGAAATTAAATCCATATAAATATGTGTATGGAAATTGTTTAGTCTCTTAATGATTTCGAAATATCTAAAAAGATTGAAAATGATATTATAGTAATATAATATTATAATATGAAATGAAATGAAAAATGAGTTTGAAATGATGAAAATATTGTTTTTAATAAGTGGAAATAGTTTAAATATGGTTTAAAACAAGTTTGAAGTGTTTCGGACAAGTTCTGAAGCAATTCACAAAATTGGTCAAAATTGAGCTCGTCGCGTAGCGGTAGTTTGTAAATTTCGACCTGTAACTTCAAATTAACATACAAAATGATTTATAAGACGGAATTCTTCGAAATAAAAATTCTTTGGTCCACAATGATAATAGTTTCCCGATGCAATTTTCTAAAAACATCGTGGTTTTACAGTTCGGAATCCAAAAAAGGATTTCTTTTAAAAATGATATTTTTTAAATGATTTAAAATTGAAGTAAATTTTATAAATCTGTTAAAATGGTTTAAAAGAGACTTATAATGGAAAATATGAATTTTCAAACATTAAAAAATTGTTTAAATCAAATAAGGTTATATAGCACTTTCCCTAGCACTTTTGCGCTGCGAATTCTATAACCTTTCAAAATGTAGTTTTAAACTTAACAATTCTTTTCTAAATCTTTTGTGAATGATTTTAAAGGAATAATTAAATAATATAAAGATGATTTGGAAGTTTTAATAATAGTTTGAATAAATGGTTAACGAATTGTTTATACCACTTAAATAAAAAGTAAAGAATATTGAATGTAATAACAAACTAAGTACGTGGAAACGACAAATACATTTGTCCCGCTTGTGAGATCTGCAAAGATAAAAAAGTGTTTAACTAAGGTTAGGGATGGAGCAATCAGTTCCCTGAACTTACCTAGCCTATGTTTTCTCTTTTTAGGCGTTGGGTGGAATTCATCAAAAGGAAAGCCCAGATGCTCTAAAAGATCATATTTAAGTTTTTCCAATATAAAAGAAAAGAAACAAATTCTTTGAAATTTATTTAACCACTTGCATCTTTTATTCGATGATTGGTATGAAGGAACCGGGATCGGATTTGGGTGATTCCTATCCGAAAAACTGGGATCGGATTTGGGTGATTCCTATCTGAAAACTCCTTCATACTAATTTTCGAAATAAATACAATAAAGACAATGACCACTGATGACAAAGATCTTCATGATGTAGGATTACTTGCCATTAGTCCTTGGAGGTGAAATTTACATATCTAAGGTGGAAGTAGTACTCTGTTATGAAAATCTTTGATTTGCAAGAATATGATTTGAAGTTAAGAAAGAAATATTTGAATAAGATTTAATAAATGATTTGGGAATATTTTCCCTAAGTTAAAAGTCATGGCTTGAATATAATAAATCTTAAATTAAGATTTAATGAATGATTTGGAAAGGTTTTCCTAAGTAAAAGAGAAAATGATTTGAAATTATTCCAAGATTTAAGAATGGGTTAAATAAACCAAATGATTTGATAAATGAGGCTTAATGATTCTATATAATCTAGAAAAGAAAATGGAATAAATTGAAGAGAATATATCTAAGAAATATATTTGAATTAAATGAAAGATGAAGTAATTGATTGTAACGACCCGTCATTTTCAACCATTCGCGTCCACACATGTCGGACTTGAATTTCTCAAAATACCGCGTTGTAAATAAAATTTGGCAAATCTCAGAATATACAGTAAACAGATAATCATAGATCATAGACACAGAGTAAATAATAATGCAGCGGAAGTAAAAAAGATAGTATTTCATGAAACTACTACATACATATAAGATACATCAGAGTTAAACAAGATACAACAGAAGAGTAACAAGATACATCAGGTACAAATCAGAATACATCACTGGAATCACTGGATACTGAAAGTAAAATAGATGGCTGGATCTTCTAGCAAAGCTCCAACTCCGAAGGTGAGTCTTGAATGCTGAATCACTCAGTCTGACCCGAGCGTAAAGCGAAACACAAAACACTCGAGTCAGGACATAAATACTTATGAATAGTAAATCAAATCAAGTGAACAGTAACAAAAATGCATCAGTAACTTAAAGGATGCTTGGGACCGCCCATCCTCTAAGGATCCGTTAAACTATTTACTATGTAGTAATATTGCGCTATTATAATAATGTCTACAGTAAAATAAACTTAATTTAAAATAACTTTAAGGAGTGACTCAATATTTCCCTTAACAAGTAATAGTCCCAGTAGTCCATCCAGTATCAGCGTACCTCTAGATCGGGAGGCTACCCTAAATACTCCATGGGCTACGGGAGAAAAATAAACTCGTAGTAAGGCTCGCTATGGTAGGTGACACGACACACAAGGCAATGCCAGGGTAGATATACCAATTACGCACACGGGATGGTGGTAATGTAGCAGCCGCTACGCCCACCTTGGAACACACTCCCAATCAAAATCGGAGGATGGCCATCAAATCAACCATAAGTAAGAGTATAGTATCGAAGAAATGCGTCCGATAGGAGGAATGACCTCACTTGGCCCGAGATCGCTCCTGTTTTAGCCACCTTATGCCAACTCATGGGAGTCGGGTCCACGTTCATACTCAATAGGATCTTCACCACCATCCTACTTTATTCTGCAATCTCCACCGCATACATGGTTGTTAAAGTGGTTTTCGGAGTTGGAAGAGAGTATGACAACTTCCGATCCCGGTCTCTTTAACAACCAATCATTATTATAATGCTGTGGTCATTTCAAAATAGTTCATACTTCAAAAATCAAATCATTTCATTTCAAGACTATATTCCTTTCAAAATAGTATATACTTCGAAACCAAAACCATTTTTATTTCAAAACTATACCCAAATCAATATGATATCATTTCCATTTCAAATATATATTCACCTTTCAAAAATCTTAATAGTTTTAAAGTTATAACTCTTTCTAAACCAAAATACTTGAAATCATTACACTTTGAAAATCATAACATTTCAAAATCATACATTTGAAATCATGTACCTTCCTTTAGTTCTTTATATATTACAAATTTATTCAATTAAACCCAAATTTTCAAATTTCCAATTTAATTCAATTCAAACCATCAGTTTTAATTCAATTAAGTTTCCCTACAAAACATTTAAAATCTTAAGCTGTTCAATTTTTAATATATTTCAAAGCTTTAATATCCCTCATTCGAAACTAAATTTTATAATTTCATATATCTCAAATTTAACTTCATTATTACTTAGTTTTGAAATATTCATTTCATAAATCCAATACTTTCATACAAATATAACTTCAAATATTCATTTATCAAATAGATCAAAATCAAATATCATTCCAAATTCAATTCTTATCAAAATAAAGATTATGCCATTCAAAACCATTTCAAAAATCATTTCCTTTCCAAATCCATTATAAATTCATTATCATTCTTTAATTCAAATATTTAATTTAAATATCATTTCAAAATCAAATATGTCATTCATTTATTATTTCAAATGCCATTACAAGACACATTTCAAAATTCCATTTAAAAATTCTTTTATCTCATTACATTTTATTCCATTTAACACATAACCAAGTAACCCTTATTTAAATTCAAATTCAATTTAAATTCCTTAAAAATTCAAATTTAAATATTAAAATATAAATTCAAACTCCTAAAATTTCACAAATAATCAATTCCAAAAGTTAAATCATTTAACACTTTAAAATATGACTCAAATAGTATTAAAATCTATAAGATTTCAAAACATTGTCAAATTATAGCAACAACGGCATTTATAAAGTGCTATCGTAGCTTATAGTTTCCAAAATAGTTTGGTCCAGGAACAACGACATTTATAAAATGCCGTAATAGATATTTAGTATTTCAACATAGTTAAATTCAAAAACAGCACACTTAAAATGCTGTCATAAGACCACAACATTTTTGGAAATGCTATTAATAAAACTCCAGATTTTATTATAACATTTCAGAAACAATAAAACTTTAATTTTAGCAAATTTTAAACTTACAAATCATATTTTTAGACTTCAAAATTTCACATTTAAATAATTTCAACATATGATTTATCACAATAAAATTTTAAAATCAAATATCCAACTTAAAATTCAATTCATTTGTTAAGTCAAAATTCACTGTTTATTAACATATGAATTTAATAAAACTTAACATTTCACTTCAAATATCATTTCAAAACTTTAAATTTAATTTCCATTATTTATTTACATTTTAAAAATATAATTTAAAGTCAAAAATCACATTTACTTTAAATTTACGTACATAAATTCACAAATTCAAATCTTAATATTTAACTTTCTCAAAACCATAAAATATATATTTTTAAATCAAAATTTCATACTTTTAAAAAATACATATCTTAAGAACAATCATTAAAAATATACCACGGGGTTTGTATATAATTTACTATCCTAGGTCAAGTGACACGGATATGTATCATTTCAATTCGCAATTTAAAAAGAAAACCGGGTTCTATTATTTCAAACCCACAATCCCACATCAAATAAAATACAATAAAAAATCACTTGAGCCTATCGTTTCAGTTCATAATGATTTTTCCCTATTCTAATGTCCGTTTTTTCAAACCATAGTAATTTTATTCTAACAGGGAAACTTGCAGTGAATATATGCATAAACAATATAAATAATTATACTAACATGTCAATGTCACAATATACTGTCATATATCATATGTCAGGTGATAATTGACAATGTTAACATGATAATAACATGGAATAATATATCATATAATCATCATTAACTTGCATAAACATTTTTACTACTAACCGCTTGTCATCCATTTACCATTTCATAAGTAAAAATGTTAGAGTGAGAATGACTCAACTTTATCAAAGCTAGAGACCACTACGACACACAAGAACGATTCCAAAGGTACGACAAGCACGATACAACACAATTTTGATTTGAATGAATAGAGAGCCTTGATATTGCTCTTGTAAATAACAAACAAAACAAGACCATAAACATATGTATACAATACAAATATGAATTGAAACGAAATGGAAATTTGAATCAACAAAAAACATTACCCAACTTTAACACAAAAGTGCTTGACCATGACAACATGGCTTGTCACATGATCAAATGGGCTTGATCTCACCACACTAGGCTTGGCCTAGGTGTCAACATGGCTCGACCATGACCTAGATGTCAGGCTAAGGGCATGAAAGTGGAAGGCAAAGGCAAAATAAGAGGAAGGTAAAGGAGGCAAGGGGTTTTGGATGAAAGCATGGACCTATGGACTCGGTCTGGTCAAACTTGAGGTCGGCCATGCAAGGTTCATGTCAGGTCAGATCTGAAGTGATGGCCGGAGGTGAAATAAGCAAGTGGTGGTGGAGCTAGGGTGGTGGCCGTGGTGATATGTGAAGGGGATGGTGAAGTTTATGGCTTGGCTAGGCATTTTTCATGGAGTTCTTTTCAAATTTGAGGTGCTTGCCTCACAAAGTGGCACAGCCAGATCTGGACAAGTGGGAGGGAGGAGGTTGCTGCCGTGTATGGTGATGGTGATGGTTGGTGGAGATGAGGTGGTAGGGGCCTAGCAAAGCACAAGAGAGAGTAAGGCAAAAATCAATGAAAATAAAGAAGTAAAAATGAAAAGAAGAGAGAAGCCATTACCACTTTCTTAGAATTGAAGATAGTCGTGAGTTGAATTGGTGAGAAAGTGTTTTCTCATGTGAAAAGCAATGAGAAACACATGGCTAGAAGATAAGAAGTGAACGGCCAAAAGAAAAAATGAAAAGCCAAAAGGAAATGAAAGGACAAGTAAATGAAAAGTCATAAGAATTGAAAAGGCTTTGTCTCTTTGTATTTCTAATTTCCTTTAAATAAAAATAAACAAAATAAAATCAGTAAATAAAAATAAAAGACAAAAAAATAAAGTGAAAAAGAAAATAAACAAGTAATTTTAGGAAAAAATAGAAGATAAATAAGAAAATAGCTTATTAAATTGAAACCAACATTAAAAATTGTAAACAAAATACAATAAACAATTGAAAATTATAACTACACTTTTAAAATGTTTTAAAAATAAAATATATAAATAACATGTCATGTTACACATATATACACAAATTATAACATTATATGACAAACAAAATATTATTTATATAAATTAAAATAAACAATTTTGTTAAATAAACCATTCACATACAATAGTTTAAAAAGTATAACTTTCACAATATTAATCGGATTTCAACGAAACGAAAAGCAATATACTTGAAATTTTATTTATTTTCTTAAAATAAAAATAAATTTCAAAATTTCAAACTTTAAAATTTTAAATTAAAAGTCAAAGTTTGACCTATTGACCAAAATTCACATTTTTGGAAAATATTCTATTTATTTATGTTTGGAATTCTAATTCACATACAAATCAAAATTTATATTTAAAATAACAAATTTTATTCATTTTCATAAATAGAATAAAAAATTTAAATCAGGAAATTCAATTAAAAAATTAAAATATACAATTAAAATAATCAAAATACAGGGTTGTTACACTCTCCCCCACTTAAAAATTTTCGTCCCTGAAAAGGAATGAGGTATGGAAAAACACAGAAAAAGATAGAATGAAATAGGATTGAGACATGATGACAAGAGGATTAAAATTATACCTGATAACTGTTGTTATAGGTAAGTTTAATAGGGTGGAGATGATCTTCCCAAGATCCTCTAGAATTAAGAACACAAGCACGAAAAGATCTTTGAGAAATCTGATTCACTATTTCCGTTTGACCATCGGTTTGTGGATGGCAAGCAGTGCTCAGATTCAAAAAATGAGTACCAAAGATTATAGAAAGGTTTCCAAACAGACTGGTATAGGCAATAGCCTCCCCATTCCGCAGCAAGATAAGGGAAATAAGGACAACCAAAAGATAGTTTGAAAAACAAAATAAGATAATAAATTTGAAGCCATGAAAATTTCAAATTAAATTGATAATTAATTTTACATAAGTTAAATAAATCTTAACCATCTCAAATTTCATTATCTTATCATCCAATTATCTTAAATAAACAATCTCTAAAATCATGGATTTGAAAGAAAAATCATTCATTATACTCATAATGTACTCAATAAAATTAATTCTTCTTTATTCCTAATTAAAATTAAATTTATTCTTCACAATATTATTATCACCTATATTATGTATATTTGCACTTACTATAACTGCTTTAATTTATTCTTAGTTCCTTTAACATCATTTTATATTGTAAATTATTCCATTACCCCTTTTATCTATTTACCTCTGTTAATCTTTTTATAACTAAAATTTAAGTGTATAACATTTATTATAACCACTCAAATTTTATTTATAAAATCCTTTTATATTGTATATTATCCAATTACATATTTCACTTTTGTATAATTTAGGTAAGTTATATTGGAATGAAATTGTGTATTATACAAATAAAACTTTCTAATTCAATCATTTCAAGCTTGAATATTTATCTAAATCATGAAACTATACTTGAAATTATCTTTCAAGATAAAATTTAGGAATTAAATTTTCGATAAATTCCAAACTATTTATAGATAAATAAATGCACATATACTATATATATATATCCATTCAAATTTAAATCATATATTAGCATATGTTATAAATCCAGTCTTATTTTAGAAATTCAAATCAATTAAATTCCCCAAAACAAAACTGTAGCAAGACTACAGAATGGTCTCCTCACTTCGAAACTCAAAAATGAATATAGATGATGCTGCGGTCATCACTGAAGTTATTTTCCAGTGACAAAAAGAAGAGCACTAGTTTTGAACTTTAAAATTCCTTGGAAACAAATTTCCATTAGAAAATTCTTTAAATAATATATCCTTTAAAACTTTAAATACAAGGTTTGAAACCATCGGAAATTAAATTCTCAATTCTTGTTTTAAATTCATTTTTAAATTTCCAAATAAATTTATAACCATGTTTATAGTTCAATTATTTATATATGAAACAAGAGAAATGATATATAAAATCAAATATTATTTCTTAACAACCAATTAAACAAAATCCAGAAAAAGATTTATAATATAGTTACAAAATTTATTTCATTCCTAAATTTGAAAAACATATTGTGTCTGTTCGCTCTGTTCAAGTGTTTTGGAAATCTTATCGATAGCGTTGATCAGACAAATCGATCAAAAACCCAAATCAACATTAACAACTCAAACAACACAATATATAAAGCATTTTAAATATTAGTTTACAAATACACTTCAAGAATGATTTGAAGATGAGTTGGAAACAAAGATGAGATGATTAAATAACAGAATAGGAAGATGGATCAGCTTATTTAAATCGCCGACAACCTTAACCGGGTCAACCGTGACTTAAAGAATAAGATCGATGTGGGTTTATAGGTAAATTAACATTCGGTCTCAAGAGATAGAATTTGGGATAATAAGAGGTACTAGCATCTAAACCGAGGATATAAAATCTTTGGTAAATCGATGCTGTCGTAAAGGAGTTTCACCCCTTTACAAATCAATTTGAGATTGGAGGGACCGCCGACTCATTATAAAGATCAGTCGAAGTGGAGTTATGGGATACTCCAGAATCAAAAGAAGATAAATAGTGAGGGACACGAATGGATTTTGGAACCGCAGGGAACATTCTAAAATTCAAAGGAATCGAGTCAAAAAGGAAGAGATTCAAACTCGAATGTAAGTGATTCCGTAAATACATTTACCATATATGCTAAGTTTTGCCTAGAGCCACCATAGCTCTGATACCAACTGTAACGACCCGATATTTTCAACCATTCGCATCCACACATGTCGGACTTGAATTGCTCAAAATACCGTGTGGTAAATAAAATTTGACAAATCTAAGAATATACAGTAAATAAATAATCACAGATCATAGACACAGAGTAAATAATAATGCAACGGAAGTAAATGAGATAGTAGTTCATGAAACTACTACATACATATAAGATACATCGGAGTTAAACAAGATACAACAGAAGAGTAACAAGATACATCAGGTACAAATCAGAATACATCATGGAATCTCTGGATACCAAAAGAAAAATAGATGGCTGGATCTTCAAGCGAAGCTCCAACTCCGTAGGCGAGTCTTGAATGCTGAATCACTCGATCTGACCCGAGCGAAAGCAAAACACAAAATACTCGAGTCATGACATAAATACTTATAAAATGTAAATCAACTCAAGTGAATAGTGACAAAAATTCATCAGTAAATTAAAGGATGTTTGGGATCGCCCATCCTCTAAGGATCCATTAGACTATTTACTATGTAGTAATATTGCGCTATTATAATAATGTCTATAGTAAAATAAAATTACTTTAAAATAGCATTAAGGAGTGACCCAATATTCCCCTTAACACGTAATAGTCCCAGTAGTCCATCCAGTATCAGCGTACCTCCAGATCGAGAGGCTACCCTAAATACTCCATGGGCTACGGGAGAAAAGCAAACTTGTAGTAAGGCTTGCTACGGTAGGTGACACGGCACACAAGACAATGCCAGAGTAGATATACCAATTACGCACACGGGATGGTGGTAACGTAGTAGCCACTACACCCACCTCGAAACACACTCCCAATCAAAATCGAAGGATGGCCATCAAATCAACCACAAGTAAGAGTATAGTATCGAAGAAATGCATCTGATAGGAGGAATGACCTCACTTGGCCCGAGATCGCTCCTGTTTTAGCCACCTTATGCCAACTCACGGGAGTCGGGTCCACGTTCATACCTCAATAGGATCGTTGCCACCATCCTACTTCTTTCTGGAATCTCCACTGTGTACACGGTTGTCAAAGTGGTTTTCGAAGTTGGCAGAGAGTATGACAACTTTCGATCCCAGTCTCTTTAACAACCAATTGTTATTATAACGCCATGGTCATTTCAAAATAGTTCATACTTCAAAAATCAAATCATTTCATTTCAAAACTATATTCCTTTCAAAATAGTTTATACTTCCAAACCAAAACCTTTTTTATTTCAAAACTATATCCAAATCAATACAATATCATTTCCATTTCAAACATATATTCAGCTTTCAAAAATCATAATAGTTTCGAAGTTATAACTCTTTCGAAACCAAAATACTTGAAATCATTACACTTTGAAAATCATAACATTATGAAATCATACATTTGAAATCATGTACCTTCCTTTAATTCTTTACATTTTACAAATTTATTCAATTAAACCCAAATTTTCAAATTTTCAGTTTAATTCATTTCAAACCATCAGTTTCAATTCAATTTGGTTTTCCAACAAAATATTTCAAATCTTAAACTATTCAATTTTTGATATATTTCAAAGCTTTAATATCCCACATTTCGAAACTAAATATTATAATTTCATATATCTCAAATTTAACTTCATTATTACTTAGTTTTAAAATATTCATTTCATAAATCCAATACTTTCAAAAAAATATAACTTCAAATACTCATTTATCAAATAGATCAAAATCAAATATCGTTCCAAATTCACATTCTTTATCAAAATAAAAATTATGTCATTCAAAACCATTTCAAAAATCATCTTCCTTCCAAATCCACTATAGATTCATTATCATTCTTTAATTCAAATATTTAATTTAAATATCATTTTAAAATCAAATATGTCATTCGTTTATGATTTCAAATACCATTACAAGACACATTTCAAAATTCCATTCAAAAATTCATTTATCTGATTGCATTTCATTCCATTTAACACATAACCAAGTAACCCTTGTTTAAATTCAAATTCAATTTAAATTCCTTAAAAATTCAAATTTAAATATTAAAATATAAATTTAAACTCCTGAAATTTCACAAACAATCAATTCCAAAAGTTAAATCATTTAACACTTTAAAATATGACTCAAATAGTGTTAAAATCTATAAGATTTCAAAATATTGTCAAATTATAGCAAGGACAGCATTTATAAAGTGCTATCGTAGCTTATAGTTTCCAAAATAGTTTAGTTCAGGAACAACTGCATTTATAAAATGCCGTAATAGATATTTAGTTATTTCAACATAGTTAAATTCAAGAACAGCCGCACCTAAAATGCTGTCATAAGACCACAAAATTTTTGGAAATGCTATTAATAAAATTCCAGATTTTATTATAACTTTTCAGAAACAATAAAACTTCAATATAGCAAATTTTAAACTTATAAATCATATTTTTAGACTTCAAAATTTCACATTTAAATAATTTTAACATATGATTTATCACAATAAAATTTTAAAATCAAATATCCAATTTAAAATTCAATTCGTTTGTTAAGTCAAAATTCCCTATTTATTAACTTATAAATTTAATAAAACTTAACATTTTAATTCAAATATCGTTTCAAAACTTTAAATTTAATTTCCATTATTTACTTACATTTTAAAAGTATAATTTAAAGTCAAAAATCACGTTTACTTTAAATTTACATACTTAAATTCAAATCTGAATATTTAACTTTCTCAAAACCATAAAATATATATTTTTAAATCAAAATTTCATACTTTTTAAAAATACATATCTTAAGAAAAATCATTTAAAAATATACCATAGGGTTCGTATATAATTTTCTATCCTAGGTCAAGTGATATGGATATGTATCATTTCAATCCGCAATCTAAAAAGAAAACCCGGGTTCTATCATTTCAAACCCACAATCCCAAGTCAAATAAAATACAATAAAAAATTCACTTAAGCCTATCATTTCTGCTCATAATGATTTTTCCCTATTCTAATGTCCGTTCGGGTATGTATCATTTCAAACCATAGTGATTCTATTATGAGAGGGAAACTTGCAGTGAATATATGCATAAACAATATAAATAATTATACTAACATGTCAATGTCACAATATACCGTCATATATCATATGTCAGGTGATAATTAACAAATTTAACATGATAATAACATGGAAAAACATATCATATAATCATCATTAACTTGCATAAACATTTTAATTACTAATCATTTGTCATTTATTTACCATTTCATTCAGAGTGAGAAGGACTCACCTTTATCAAAGCTAGAGACCACTACGACGCACAAGAACGATTCCAAAGGCACGACAAGCATGATACAGCATGACTTTTGATTCGAATGAATGGAGAGCCTTGATATTGCTCTTGTAAACAACAAACAAAAAAAGACCGTATAAACATATGTATACAATACGAATATGAATTGAAATGAAATGGAAATTTGAATCAACAAAGAACATTACTCAGGTTTAACACAAAAGTGCTTGACCATGACAACATGGCTAGTCACATGATCAAATGGGCTTGATCTCACTACACTAGGCTTGGTCTAGGTGTCAACATGGCTCGACCATGACCTAGATGCAAGGCTAAGGGCATGAAAGTAGAAGGCAAAGGCAAAATAAGAGGAAGGTAAAGGAGGTAAGGGGTTTTGGATGAAAGCATGGACCTATGGGCTCAGCCATGCAAGGTTGATGTAAGTTCAGATCTGAAGTGATGGCCAGAGGTGAAATAAGCACGTGGTGGTGGAGCTAGGGTTGTGGCCGAGGTGATATGTGAAGGAGATGGTGAAATTTATGGTTTGGCTAGGCATTTTTCATGGAGTTCTTTGCAAATTTGAGGTGCTTGCCTTGCAAAGTGGCACGGCCAGATCGGGACAAGTGGGAGGGAGGAGCTTGCTGCCGTGTATGGTGGTGGTGATGGTTGGTGGAGATGAGGTGGTAGGGGCCTAGCAAAGTACAAGAGAGAGTAAGGCAAAAATCAATGAAAATAAAGAAGTAAAAATGAAAAGAAGAGAGAAGCCATTACCACTTTCTTAGAATTGAAGATAGCTGTGAGTTGAAATGGTGAGAAAGTGTTTTCTCATGTGAAAAGCAATGAGAAACACATGGCTAGAAGATAAGGAGTGAACGGTCAAAAGAAAAAATGAAAAGCCAAAAAGAAATGAAAGGACAAGTAAATGAAAAGTCACAAGAATTGAAAAGGTTTTGTCTCTTTGTATTTCTAATTTCCTTTAAATCAAAATAAACAAAATAAAATCAGTAAACAAAAATAAAAGTCAAACAAAATAAAGTGAAAAAGAAAATAAATAAATAATTTTAGGAAAATAGAAGATAAATAAGAAAATAGCTTATTAAATTAAAACTAGCAATAAAATTGTAAACAAAATATAATAAACATTTGAAAACTTAACTACAATTTTAAAATGTTTTAAAAATAAAATATATACATAACATGTCATGTTATGCATATATACACAAATTAGAACATGATATGTCAAATAAAATATTATTTATATAAATTAAAATAAACAATTTCGTTAAATAAACAATTTACATACAATGGTTTAAAAAGCATAACTTTCACAATATTAATCGGATTTCAACGAAACGAAAAGAAATATACTTGAAATTTTATTTATTTTCATAAAAGAAAAATAAATTTCAAAATTTTAAATTAAAAAACAAAGTTTGACCATATTGGCCAAAATTCATACTTCTGGAAAATATTCTATTTATTTATGTTTGGAATTCTAATTCACATACAATTCAAAATTTATATTTAAAATAATTTTTTATTCATTTTAATAAATAAAATAAAGTTTTTAAATCAGAAAATTCAATTAAAAAAAATTGAAATATATAATTAAAATAATCCAATACAGGGTTGTTACATTGATTGATGATTGATATCCACATATGAATTTAGCATCTTTTAAAGTGATGATTGGCTTCGAAGGAACCGGAGTCGGATTTGGGTAATTCCTATCCAAAAACCACTTCGAACTAGTTTATGTGTTCGAAAAATGAAGATGTTTGAAGACGAAGATATTAAGACGAATAATAACGAAGGATTACTTAGTAATTAATTGGGGATAAACTCCCGATTCACAATATGGTAGCAATGGTCTCTTTGTTATGAAAAACCTCAAAACCACAAGGGCTTCTCTCCTGGTAATGGCCAATGAAAGTGCCTTCGGTTTTGTTCAGTCCCAGAATGAACTTGTATGGATGACTACCTAACATTGCATTTCTGAGACATAATGTTTGACTTCTACAAATATACATCTGCTCGTTGGTGGAAATGGCAACTTCTCTTAGCTTAACACCCTTCTCTGAAACATACAGGCTCAGAGGTTGTATGCTTGTAGGAGTCAAATAGTAATCAAAGAAATGGCAGTGTGGCATTCAAAGTGAAAGAAGATGTGCTATGTGAAATGGTAATCGTAGCCTCATGCCTCATCAACCGAAAATGACCGAAACAGGGTTAGATGCAGCAAGGCTAAGTGGTTCATTCCCAATTAGGGTATGATCATCCCCTTCTAGATATATTTCTTCCTGCTATGACGTTCGGGATGTAAATTAATGTGGTTTGTATGCTAGAGCAGGCTCGGTTAAAGGTCGATAACGACCGGGGGATGACATATTCGGTACTATCTAGTTATACAGGTAGGCCGGTCTTGTGTTGGTTGAGGAGCTATATTATGGTTCCTCAGGACATCCATCTAGAGGTGTACCCATCGGAAGGTAGTCCCTTCACCTGTTCATTTGTATGGAAATCCATTCTCCAGTAAAAACCTGCGGTTTTGTTTGTATCATCGTAATGAATAGCCTCAAAATGCTATATGGATAACAATTTGGCTAAGATTAATAAGTTTATTTTCAAATGTTTTCAAAGTAATGTCATTAGAAGTAATATCAAAGGTTTTGATATAAAAATGTTTTAGTTATCATAACGTAAAAAACCGTCCGTGTATGTGTGGGCGTGACCTTATGAGATACTCTTTCTTTCAAAATATTTTATTCAAAGGCTAATATATGACACTATCATTTATATTTGAGTTTCTCACGTTGGTTTATCATGCTTGATCCGGGTATTTTCCATACTTGGGTCAGATCCGAGTAGTTCCAGGTTTAGTCGAAGACAGTTGGAGTTTCCAGAGGAGAGCTGGAGACCTTTATCATCATACGAACATATTATATTATCCGCTGTGGTTTGTTAGTTTTGTTTGATGTTTGCTAGCATTTGTAAAGGCAGGTGTTACAACTGTCCAGGCTAAATCTAGGTTACACTTTGATATGGTATTTTAAAATTTTCCGCTATAAAGATTATTATTGAAATAATATATGTTATTCCATTCATGTGAGATTCTTGTCTGTCTTTATTTTCTTTCTACCCTTAATGATCAATCTTTTCGTGCAGTTTGAGTTGGACATGTGTGGTTTATTGTTGATTCAAAGGGTATGAAATTGTGTTAGTTACATTTGGTATCAGAGCTGAACGTTAAGCGAGAACCATGGCTTTGTTGGGGTAAAGACTCATTAGAGATAGGGTTATAACACCCTAGGAGTTTGAGCGTATTATATACGAATGCGTATTTGTTAGTGACTAATAAATTGTTTTTTGTTGATTTATCGGTTGTGCAGTTTGTAAATTCTGGTCGATATGGGAATTACAACTGTATCGATAGGTATTTCTAAACTCTTCACAAGGCATATCGAAACACTAATTTTGAAAAAATTGGTAAATGAAATAATTTTACCCAGGGTTATATTTTGAATATAAAGTATATATTTTGAAAAGTTATACAATTATAATTCAGGATAAGTGAAATTTGAATATGAGCATCTTGTGATTAGAATTTCAAAATTTGACTATATGATGTTTCATAAAGATAATCGATAAGTAAGAAATCTGATATGGTAATTAAGATCTTTATTCCAACATAACAAATTAAGAAATGATAATGTTAAGTTACTATCATAAATTGATCAATTGCTTGGTTTAAAAGTTTAATTACAAATACCTTGTGAATTAAGCTTCACGACTATAAGGTGTCTGATAATAAGATTTATTAAGGAATGAACATATAAGATAAAAATGTAACAGAAAATAATTATGTAAAAGGAAAAATACATATAAAAAGAAGGAGAATTTAAATTTGAGTAAAAGAATTATGGAAATTTAAGTGAAGTTAATTAATATAAGATAAATTTATAAAATGAATTTATAATATAGGTTTTATGAACAAAAGTAATCTCTAAAGGATTTTGTAAATGGTATTATTCAAATAAAAAGAGGTACTTTATGATAACTGATTCGATTGGCTCAAAAAAAAACTAAAAATGGGCGAGATATGCGTTTATATGGTAAGCACTTCCCTTAAGTATCACTCTTTTTGTTAAAAGGATATATGATACTATTGGTAATATCCAGTTCCTTGGATTATTTTAGAGTTACTCGATCTATATAATTTTCTTAAGTAAAAGAAATAATGTGAATCATTGATTAGTAATCTTTATAAAAGTGTTTATACTAAAGATAAATTTGGATCGCTAAACATAACTCAAAGCTAAGAAGTTTGTGAAAACTTTTGGTAAAAGACTGTGAAATACTTTGAGCAAATTAAATAAGATAAGGATAATTTCTAAATGTGATTTATAAAAAAATTAACAGTTAAGAGGTTGAGGATTTAAATATGGGTGGTTTTAAATTTTTTTTTTTCAAAGCTAGAAAATTAATAATAGTATTAAATAAGAAATAAGTTTTATAACTTATAAATTTGAGATAATAGTAAATTACAACAAATTTGAAATTTGTTGAACAAACGGATTTAAGTAAAACTGATTTGAAATTTGTATATACTCTTAGGATGCAAAGGTATATCATACAAATATATATATTTAAGTTATTAACTATTAAGTAAAATAATGACTCTTTAAAAAGGTAATTATAACCTAGAAAATGTTTTACTAATGAATTCCAGCATTAATTAAGGATTTGGACTTAAATCTTTAAAAGTGATTGGTTTGCATAAGTCATAAGATGAAATGAACTTAAATAATAGTTTTACGAATGATTTATAAATAACAACTGTGTTAAAGGAAATATACTAAGTTAGAGGAATGTGGAAAAAATTTTATTTTAAAGGTAAACCAACTTTCGAGTGAAAAATGATTTCTTTAGAATACTTTCCTTTGAATAAAAATATTTGAAAATAAATAATTAAAGGGATTATATAAAGAAGCACCTTTATAAAATGTTTGAGCTTAAGATAAAGTTTGTATTAAAGTTTTGATAGTTAATAAATACATATGTTTTATGTAGATTATTTCGTCACATAAATGACGATCTAATATTCAAGTACGGAATTTTGAGGTGTTTACATTGGTCCGAAAAAAGATTTATCACTCGATTCTTGACGACGAACATTGATGAGGGTTTGTGGTTAGATACTTGAGTTTTCTATCCTAATTGAGCACTATGCAAGGAAAGCAAAGGCTGCTGAATAAAAAGCGTGATCAAAGTCCACACTAGAGGATCGGGGGATCGATACTAGTTTAGAAATAAAGTCGTGTATTAGAATAAGAGATCGAATAAGACGTTTCATACGGATGATCTATGTATATTATATGGAATTAATTTTGAAGATAAATATTTTGGGCAAACTTTTGTTTGGGTAATTTTGAGGACGAAACTCTTTTAAGTAAGGGAGAATGCAACGACCCGTAATTTCGCTACTTCGAAAATGGGAGATTTCGTTTTTTTAAATTTAAAAAGGTTTAAAATAAATAAGTTATATATAATAGATAATAATATAGAGAAACTGTTATTTTTTTATAGTTGATAATTTAAAAAGTATAAATTTAGATTTTAGAATAAATCAACAAAAGTTAAGTTTTGTTAAAAATAAATAAATGCTTAAATAAACAGGTTTAAATATTTTTTAGAAATGATAAATCTTATTGAAAACATTTAACAAAGAAAATAAAAGTACATTAAAATATTTAAAAGTATGTTAATGATCGTTTTACAAAAATAACCAAAATTTATCGCATTTTGTCACTTTTACATACAATGTAAAATAAGAGATTTTGATATTATTTAAATATGATTTTTAAAGATAAAGGGACATGTTTTAATTTATTTAAACAAGTAAAAAGTTCATTTTTAAATTTGATCTACATAAATAAATAGTTTTACTTAAACGTCAAAATGTGACCGTAAAACATTTTGTCGAAAATCAACCTTTTGTCAGTTTAAAGTTGTCGCAACGTTGTTGCATCTTTATTTTCTTATATAAAAAGACATATTCAAATAGTATAAGTATTAATTAATTCACTAATCAAATTTACATTTACTAAACATACTTAGAAAATCCTAAAATATAATTGACAAAAGCAAGCATAGAAAGACAAAAAAGTACAAAAGTCAAAAAGTAACGTTAAAACAAAAAAACATAATTATTACATTCTTTACTCAATATCTAAGTGAAAATAACATAAAGTAATGATTTGAAATGTGATGTTAAGTGTTGAAAAATAATAATATTACTTTGTAAGTAAGTAAGTAAGGGTATTTTGGTCTTTTTACAAAATATTATTTTAATTCAAAAGTTTTCTATAAATAATACCACAATTCTTCTACTTTCTTTTACACATTTTCACTTCTTCTTCTTCCTTTCTCAAGCTTTCTAAAAGCTTTCTCTAATGGCTTCTTCTCTTCTTTTTCCTTACTAACTTTTTCAAAACCATATCAAACAAAGTCAAAACACCACCAAACTTTACCAAAGACCTTATAATACCATTAAAACATGGTTTAGCATCTAAGAAGTGAAGAAACGATGGAGGAAGAGGAAGCATTGGAGAAGGTCGAACCTGTGGAGGAGGGAGAAGCAAGTCGTGAACCTTCGGAGCGAGAAAAAGAGAAGGAAGTGCTACTGGGATCAAATGGAAAGTCTACGGAAAAGATTTGGTGAAGCTAAAAGGATTTGGTGAAGTGTTAGATGATACAAATGTTGATAGGAAGTGAACGATTTCGTTAAATATGAGTACTCATATTTACTAATTATCCATAACTTATTTCAAGTATAATGACTGAAAAGTTCAAATATGTTGAATGATCAAATGTTTGATAACTTGGCTGCAAAATTGGTTGATTGTATGATTATTTATGTGGTTGAAAACTTGTTTAATAAATGATAAGAGAAATGGTTAGAAATTAATCACAGTTATTTCAATGGAAATTAAATCCAGATAAATGTGTGTATGGAAATTATTTAGGCTCTTAATGATTTCAAAATGTCTAAAATGATGAAAATGATATTATAGTAATATAATATTATAAAATGAAATTAAATGAAAAATGAGCTTGAAATGATGAAAATATTATTTTAAATAAGTGAAAATAGTTTAAATATGGTTTAAAACAAATTTGAATTGTTTCGGACAAGTTCCGAAGCAATTCATAAAATTGGTCAAAATCGAGCTCGTCGCGTAGCGGTAGTTCGTAAATTTCGACCTGTAACTTCAAATTAACGTAGAAAATTATTTATTAGACGAAATTCTTCGAAATAAATTTTTTTGGGTCCATAATGATAATAGTTTTTCAACGAAGAAAGAAAATCAAGATTTCATTAAGTAGATTTTGAAATATATCTAAAACAATTTTCTAAAAACGTCGCGGTTTTGCAGTTTGTAATCTAGAAAGATTTCTTTTAAAAATGATATTTTTAAATGATTAAAAATATGAAATAAATTTTATAAATATATTAAAATGGTTTAAAAGAGATTTGGAATGGAAAATATGAATTTTCAAATATTAAAAAGTTGTTTAAATCAAATAAGCATATATAGCACTTCTCGCAGCACTTTTATGTTGCGAATTCTATAACCTTTTGAAATATAGTTTTAAACTCAACAATTCTTTCCTAAATCTTTTATGAATGACTTCCAGGGAATAATTAAGTAATATAAAGATGATTTGGAAGTTTTAATAGGAGTTTTAATAAAAGTGTAACGAGCCACTATTTTAGACCATTCAAATCGACAATAATCCACACATGTCTGACTTGAATAATTCAAAATCACAGATTTGATGAAATCTGGAGCAAATAAAATACAACTAAAGAATCATAGACACCGAACAGAATAACTCGCAGCGGAAATTAAAATACCATTGTAGTTCATGAAACTACTATAACAAACTCTCAAAACAATATACATAATATCAGTTTGAAAAACATATACAATAGAAATCTCAAATACACAAAAGTTTATAAATACCAGAGCTGAAATAGAACAACTGAAACTGACAGGGAATAGATAACTAGATAAGCAGAATCTCCAGCGATTCCTAGCTCCAGAAAAGAAATCCAAAGCTAAGCTATAAATATTCAGGCTGACCCGATCATAAAGTAAAACACAAAACACTCGAGTCAGGATTAACATTCTTATATCCATAAATCCGGCTCAAGTGAAATATCAACTAAAATACAGTTAACTTAAAGGATGTTGGGATAACCATCCTCTAAGGATCCGTGGAACTATCTATAATGTAGAAATATACACTATAACACCGTGGTCATTTTAAATTAATTTATACTTCAAAAATTAAATATCATTTTATTTCAAATATATCCATTTCCCAAAATAGTATATATATATATACTAACTAATTTATAAAGTAAAGTATTTGTAATTTCCTCAAAACTTCACAAATCGCTTCAAAAATCAACTCGACTTTTCCATTCAAATTTAATTCAATCTAAATTTATCAATTTCCATTCAGTTCAGTTTCTGACTAAACAAATTAAAATTTTATCGATTTCAAATACAGATTAGAACCACAAAATAAACATTTAAATTCCAATATATTTCAAGGCTTTAAATATTCAATATTTTCAAAACTAAATTTAACAATTTCATATAAATGTTGGTTTAACTTCATTATTTTATAGCCTTGGAATATTCACTTAATAAATTCAATATCGTTTAAATAACCTTGAATTACAGTTTACTATATTTTCCTTCAATTTCTTTAATCGAGAATTATCCATTTAATTTCCTAAATCAAAATCAAGTTATAAGATCATATCTAAAAATTCCAAATTCAATAGTTTCAAAACGATTTAATTAAGTAAAATTCTCAACTAAATACAATTTTTATAAATTCAACATTATCTTCCTTACTTATACAAATCACTGAAAAATCGATTTAAGAATTTACTACTTAACATAATATATTAATTAAATCACTTTATTTTAAAATTTATTTATATATCAACCATTTCCAATCTTAAATAAAACCACAAATATATATATTCCCTTCTAAAACCATAGAAATCATTTTAAAATATTTATATATAGACCAACGGTGTCTGTATATAATTTCCTATCCTATGGCCAAGTGATACGGATATTTATCATTTCAGTCCGTAAATTAAATATATACGGGTAGATATCATTTCGATCTGCAATTCCAAATTCAATTCAAATGAAAATCGCTTGGGTCTATCATTTCAACCCATAACGATTTTCTTCTATTCTAAAGTCCATTCGGGTATGTATCATTTCAACCCATAGTGAATTCTATACTAACAGGAAACTTGCAGAGTGATAACAGATAATATAGAATATAACAACATGCATATATCATCAATAATAATATAATATAAACACAGGATATGGTGTCATATCCGATAGGTGAACAGTTATAGATACTAGCATATATAACAATTTAAATAAATAACAGTTCAAACTAGCAGCATATTTCAATTGTCGTTTCAATTGAAATCAAACTTAATAAATATAAGAACATTAATCGTGAGTGATTGCTCACCTTTCGAAGTTAGAGAGATAGACATGAAGTGAACTACGAAATCCAAAGCAACGCTGGATGGACAAGATTTGATGTAGAAAATAGGCACGACGAACAAGGCTGATAATGGGAAATTGAAGAGAACGATTGAATCGGTCGATATAAATTTGAACTAAATATATATGAAATCAATATTTAGTTTAAAACCAATAAATGAAATTAATCGTCGTATATACATAAGATTGAAATAAATACATGTATACTATATTACCCATATTTCAAACCAATATCCGAACACCATCTAAAATTTAAATCTTTATAAAAGTAACCTTTTATATATATAATATAAAAATCAATTTTCATTTAATATCATATATATTCTTTCAAAATTGTACGGCAAAGCAGGCATGAATTTATATACATTATCTTTATACATTACAAACATGCAGACTAAAAATTTAAGTGCAGACCTTAAATCACACTTAAAACATATATACAATATATTTATCGAAACAAATTCATATATATTTTTAAATCAATCTTAAACTTCAAATAATGCATATCTATAATAAAAATCAAAACGTTTATGGGTACATACAAAATCATTATTATATCCAAACCCATATTTAGAAGACATACCTAATATATAATTTAAACTCAACAACCCTTATAAAATCAAAGTGACTTACTTTAAAATCAACATATAATTCTTATGCAACCCAGGTAGCAGTATATAACCATAAATATATATGTAACCGCATAAATGTTACACTTAAACACGTTGCACATTTAAAACTTATACCTTCCATTTTAAACCCAAGTATAGAAACAATAGGCCCTGACTTAAAATGTCACATATATGAAAATTCAGGTCGTATATGTGTATAGGCGTAAACTATGTATGCAAGCTATTCAGACACGTGCCAATTAAATCAAAACATGTGTACATATATTATGTGTTAAAACAAGATATGAACATAGAATTCAAACTCATGTACACAATATATAGACTAATATGTGTTCATGATATTTCTCTGATGAAATCATAAAGATCGAAATCCCACTATTCTAAACTTCTTATATGATATATATAAAAGTGTGCAGACTTCTAAACTTCTTATATTATATATAAAAAGTATGCAACAACCCAATGTATATTTAAAAGTCAGACTAAACAAATTTCAATAAATAATCATATAAAACTAACCATAGAACAAATGCAGATGTTTATAACTTTAAATTCAATGTATACTTAGGCTGCAATATGTAAACAGATTTATATTTTAAAATATATACTTGAAACATGTTATACTTAAAACAAAGGAAAAGCAATATAAACAAGAAGAAAAAACAAAAGAAAAGGATGAAAAAGAAGAAGAAAAGGAAAATAAAGGAAAAGCATGTGGCCATTTACCTACTGCTTCATGCGAGAGAGGAGATGAAGGTCTATTGATATGGAGTAGGGTATGTACGTGTGATTTGTATCTATAAGAGAAACCTCAAATTGATAAAGTGGAAAGAAATTTTGTTTAAAGTGGCAAGAGAAAATGAAGGGATTTAATTCCTATTTTAAAAGAAGGAATAAATGAAAAAATGAGAACTTTTCCTATCTTCATGTGAATTGATAGGCTACATGTAAGGAACGACTATAGGTATTGAGGAATAAGTCAATGTAGGAAATAAATAAGTAGGTAAATAAAGAGGTAGGAAATGAAAAGGTGGGGAAAAAAGGGCAAGAAATAAAGATAGTAACGGCTAGAGGAAATTTAGGAATTTATTCCTATTAATTAAGGAGAAGTAAAAAAGGAAAGAGGAAATTATCACATGTTATCCCATTTTTGGTCAAAACTGGAATATCAACAAATTGGCAAGGAATGTTGAATATCGGGGTTGGAGATCGATTGGGATCAAGGCTGCGATCGATATCGCCAAAATCTGGTTGAGCTCCGATCGAGACGAAATTGATTGGAAATGATGATAAGGACTAGGAAAGGCTATGTTTCAAATTTCAGGTTAATCGGAGTTCGTATGAAGGAGATATAACCGAGCCAAATGAAAGGAAGCACTGCCGAACCATCCATCCTCCATTCCCAAGCAATGCCGGTCCAAACTTCACCTCCAAGCATGGCCGGACCATATGCTACCGAACCTGCTACCTCCTCCCACTGTCGAACCAGAAGCAAGGTAGACCACCACCGAACCTAGCTTTGTCCCCATCACCGAACCAACCTACTTCCCTCCTACTACTGAACTAACCATCTTTCGATGCACTACCGGACCGGCATACCACCGAGCCAACATACTACCGAACCAACTACCGCTCCAACCCTCACCGGACCAACTCACCACCGAGTCAACCTCCACCGGTCCAAGGCCTCACCGGACCAACCCCTCCAACCATCTACCACCGGACCAAGGCGTACCGAACCAACACTTCCAGGTCAGATTGCATCAGCCCAGGCCAACCAGCAGCTATATACATCCAAGACCCCTGCCCCCCAGCCTCACTCTATAAATAGAAGGGCAGGGGTACAACAATGGGGGATAAGTTTGAGAGCTCAAACACGGAAGGAACTTTCAAACAACTCATATACGCTTGTAATCAAAGCCTTGGACTTGTAATCTAAAAAATAAAGGAGAATAACATATAAAGTGGACGTAGGCGCATTCTGGCCGAACCACTATAAATCTGTGTGTCTTTTACAGTTTAGTCCCTGCTTTTTACATATTTGCATAAATCACCCAAATCACTAAGAACAACACAAAATCAACTGAATCATACGACTTGGAGGTGTTTGCCCATTTTTTGTGCAAACATTTTTGGCGCTTTCGCTGAGAAGGACTAGCACCCGCTGCATCGGATAGAAGTTTGGATTTGGAAGGCAATGGCTAGGCAAAATAGTAGAAGGCAAAGGGCTGAGAGAAGCCAACCGGAAGGAAGTCAACAAGCATCCTCCGGAGCCGAGGAAGGACCGGCTTCGATCTACATAACCCGGGACGAAATGGAAGCCATAACAAATTCACTGCAAGAGAGGTTGTTGAAGAGTCAACAGGAGATGATGCAGAATTTCTTGGGGCAAGTGAGAGCTGTAGGGACCCAGAACTTAGGAACAACTATAGCGGCTGTGGATGCAGGACAAGGATCTAGGGTTATGGAACCCAATGGAGGACAGGATGCAGAGCCAGAGGGCAATCGACAAGGGCTTGGGGGCAGGCCCGCAGGATCCAACACAGGAGGACCTTTGGAAGGAGTTCAACAGGCTAGAACCAACGTTGCTGCTAGCGAGCCACATGAAGAGTATGTACCGGAATTCTCTCGGGGGCAACCCCCGACAGACAGCGCTGGATTGGTAGATATAATCAGGAAGACTGTGCGAGGTGGTTTGACCAGCGGAGACTTGGAAGGAGTGAACAGGAGTCCGTTCGCTCGAGAAATGAGGATGGCTCAGAATCCACCTAAGTTCAAGCTACTTAGCATGGAGGTATATGATGGCAAGGCAGACCTTACGGATCACTTGATGAGGTACACCAGACACATGGAGGTGTTGGGGGCATCGGAGGAAGTGATGGCCCGATGCTTCCCTTTGTACTTGACGGACTTAGCTGCGATGTGGTTTAGGCAGCTGGAAGAAGGATCTATCAGGACTTGGAGGGAATTGGTGGAAAGGTTTTTGGGATAGTTTCGGGTTCATGTCAAGAGACCGAAGAACGTGATGACATTGACATCGGTAAAGCAAAGGATAGATGAATCGCTTAGAGCTTTTCTAACTCGATTCAGTGCCGCAGTTGCTTCGGTGGATCGGCCCGATCCATCGATGGTTTTAATGGCAGCAGTATCAGGAGTCAGGGAGAACTCGGATTTCAAGGTATCTCTGATACGAGATCCCCCACGGGATCTCGACGAATTCTTTCACGAGGCAGAAAGATTCCTTCGGCAAGAAGATGCGAGTACAGATTTAAAGTTAAAAAAGGTTAATGCGATTGAGGCTGGAGGACCATCCAGCAAAGGTTTGGATAAAGACAAAGGAAAAAGGAAGTTGGACGATGATTCTGGAAATGCTAGGAAGCAATGGAAGGATCCAAAGTTTTCCACATACATAGGATTGAACGAGACGCTGGAGCGGATATACCTGGATACTCGGAATCGCCTTCCCTACCGGAGGCCGGCTAGGAGAGAACCAAAAGAACGGGAAAGGACATCAGGAAGGTACTGTCTTTTCCATGATTTGGATGGACACGACACCAACAGCTGTAGGCACCTAAAGGACATAATTGAGGAGCATGTAAGGAATGGACAGCTGCCACATTATGTTGGACCTCGGAATGCGACGGCGGAGCAGGAGCAACCGCCGCCTACCTCAAGCTACGATGGTGGGAGGCCCAGGAACGATGGTCGATTGATCATCAATTGACCAGGATAATATGGAATAAGTAGCGAACTATTGGCAAGCAACTAAGTCATTTACACATGTACGGGGACGGAGATAGCCCCTAGGCATGCTCTGAATGATGATAAACTGCGATGCTATGGTTTGTGAAATTTATCTTTTGCTTTTAGATTGGACACTGCTTTTCTTTTTGGTTTTTGGTTTTGGAGCTTGGATCAAGCTCCTGGTTTTGCTTGCGTTTTGATTTTCCTTTGGATAATTGTTTTCGGTTTTGGACGCTGGTTTGGATTTCTGGTTTTCTGGTTTTGATTTGGATTTTGGATTTGGATTTTGATTGGATTTTTATCTAATTTTTGATAAACGGACGTCAGGTATGGATTATGCCTGGCAAGGGGTGAGTCGCTTTGCCCAAACGTGGTAAATTGACTCATTCAGGTCGTCGAGTGTGGACTATGCTCGGCAAGGGTCCGGAGTGACCAGGATTCGGCCTAGGACTTAGGCCCTGTATTATCAATTGTTATATTCAGGTCGTTGAGTATGGACTATGCTCAACAAGGGTCCGGAGAGACCAGAATTCGGCTTAGGACTTAAGCCATGGCATTGTACAACGTCCAGGGACACTGGACCAAGGTCGTCAAGTGTGGATTACGCTTGGCAAGAACCCGAAGAGGTTAGCTCAACGTCCAGGGACACTGGACCAAGGTCGTCAAGTGTGGATTACGCTTGGCAAGAACCCGGAGAGGTTAGCTCAACGTCCAGGGACACTGGACCAGGGGCATCAAGTGTGAATTGCGCTTGGCAAGAGCCCGGAAAGGTTATGGATTCGGATGTCAACCTGGAGAGGTCTTGGATTTGGTTATTGGCTATTGGATAAGAATGAATTAGGACTCGGTTGTCGAGTTCGAATGGATATGGAATTGGCCAAAGCTTTGGTCATGGGATTTGGAATTGGACATCGACTCGGAGCATTCAAGGATGATATACTCTGGCAATATGACTATGGACTTTGGATATTAGACTCGGAGCTATTCAAAACACACCTTGTTATCACAAGGCATGTTTTGGGGGGCAAAGTGTTATCCCATTTTTGGTCAAAACTGGAATATCAACAAATTGGCAAGGAATGTTGAATATCGGGGTTGGAGATCGATTGGGATCAAGGCTGTGATCGATATCGCCAAAATCTGGTTGAGCTCCGATCGAGACGAAATTGATTGGAAATGATGATAAGGACTAGGAAAGGCAATGTTTCAAATTTCAGGTTAATCGGAGTTCGTATGAAGGAGATATAACCGAGCCAAATGAAAGGAAGCACTGCCGAACCATCCTTCCTCCACTCCTAAGCACTGCCGGTCCAAACTTCACCTCCAAGCATGGCCGGACCATATGCTACCGAACCAGCTACCTCCTCCCACTGCCGAACCAGAAGCAAGGTAGACCACCACCGAACCAAGCTTCGTCCCCATCACCGAACCAACCTACTTCCCTCCTACTACCGAACCAACCATCTTCCCATGCACTACCGGACCGGCATACCACCGAGCCAACATACTACCGAACCAACTACCGCTCCAACCCTCACCGGACCAACTCACCACCGAGTCAACCTCCACCGGTCCAAGGCCTCACCGGACCAACCCCTCCAACCATCTACCACCGGACCAAGGCGTACCGAACCAACACTTACAGGCCTGATTGCATCAGCCCAGGCCCACCAGCAGCTATATACATCCAAGACCCCTGCCCCCCAGCCTCACTCTATAAATAGAAGGGCAGGGTTACAACAATGGGGGACAAGTTTGAGAGCTCAAACACGGAAGGAAATTTCAAACAACTCATATACGCTTGTAATCAAAGCCTTGGACTTGTAATCTGAAAAATAAAGGAGAATAACATATAAAGTGGACGTAGGCGCATTCTGGCCGAACCACTATAAATCTGTGTGTCTTTTACAGTTTAGTCCCTGCTTTTTACATATTTTCATAAATCACCCAAACCATTAAGAACAACACAAAATCAACTGAATCATACGACTTGGAGGTGTTTGCCCATTTTTTGTGCAAACATCACACATGAATGACAAGGCAAGCTTTTCATTTCTTTCCCATAGAAAAGCACGGCTATAGAATGATTTTTTTTCCAACTAAGGTAAGAAATTAAAGAGTGCGTACAATAGACGCAATAATTAAAACGAAACGGATGCCTAAAATAATTAACAAAGTAACATAATTTAAATTTATATGTTTCTTATTTATTTAGTAAATATGCTAAAGAATATATCAGGAAATAACGTATTATTAATAACGCCAAATAATTAAACAAGAATGGATATAAACGTGTCAAGTAAATGTATAATTTATTGCCTTTTTACACATTATTTATTACTATATTTAAAATTTGATGGAATGGACATTACTTTCAGATATTATCATAATTTACATTAACAAAATATTTAATTATATTAGTAAAATTTATTTCCCAATTTTCTAAATAAAATCAGTTAAAATCTTGCGATTGTGCATTAACTATAATTCCAACTTATATTGAAATATTGCCAAATATAACATTTGCATTTCTTTTCATTAATTGGTGTTCCCTTCAATACATAAATTCATTAACCTTGACCAGTATTGTTTACCTTTTATTTACTTAACACATTCTCAATCCCATTAATGTAACCTTTAATTATATTTTTTATTAGAATTTTATTTCCCATTCCAATTCAATCTACAAATTAAACAGATAACTTATAATAATTGTTTACAAGCCAAGGTTACACTTAGGTTCATTATACTTCAACCAAATTTTATAATTACATACATATTACCGAATTAATTCAATTACTATTAATAATATATAAATTCCTTTAGTTATACAACACTTACACTTATTTACTTATTTTATATTTTTATTTATACCAAGTGCAACAATATACACAATTTCATTTTCAATGTGATTTTACTTAAATTGTCAATAATTAGTTCTTAATAACCATGGCTACAATTCATTCTTAACATTTAATTCAATATAAATTATAAAAAAGATATTTCTTTTTAAATTTAATTACAAAAATCTTATCATTTCAACCAATTTATTTATCAAAATTTACGGGTCGTTACACTCTCCCTCACTCAAAACTTTCGTCCCCGAAAAGGAACGAGGTACGGAAAGCACAGACAAAATAAAAGAATGAAATAGGACTAAGTCAAGATGACAAGAAACCTAAAATTATACTTGATAACTATTGTCATAGGTAAGTTTATCAAGGTGGAAAGTAGGAATGGCTAGAAGGGAAGATAGGTTGAAAGACAAGGATGGACCATTATTTTAAAATTATATAAATTTCAATTATTTATAAAGGTAAAATAAATGATCAAAATGTCCTTTATGTGATACTATCAAAATACTTTTATAACTCGATGTCTTAACAAGTTTATCCTTGTTCCTGTAGACTCTGGCAGTGCGTTGATCAGTCGCAAAGCTAGAATTCTCCAGGTACTTAGTAGACTTGTTTTTCAACACCCAGTGAAAATACTTGAAAAACTTTTAAAAATAGATATGGAAAGTACAATCCAGACAAATCAACCAAACCTTTTGTCCAACCATGGATCGTATATACATGAAGGTTATGCCTGAATCCTCCAGGAAACATCCGTATCCGTAAGCTTTCTCAGCCCTGCGAATTTCACCATGATGACTAGCAGACCGCAGATACACAAAGGTAACGACTGAATCCCCTAAGAATCCGTAAGCTTTCTCAGCCCTGCGGATTTTTCTACTAAAAACGGTCTACGTAGATTACAGGATACACAATGGTTACGCCTGAATCTCTCAGGAAACATCCGTACCCCTAGGCCATCTCAGCCAGGCGAATTACGCTATGCAGCCGTGCCAAGGAAAAAAACCATGGGTTACACCACGGTGGGACACTCGAGTATCACATCCGAAAAACCAAAAATCAGAGAGAATTATATCGATAAAACGAATCCACAATGTGACTACAGAGCGGATATCAAGCAGAAGGCACTTTCCTTATCTTTACTTCGAAAATATATATCATATAGTACCTTTTTCAAATCACTTTCAAATATCATACTTATATAAAGCCCATTATATATAAGATTTTATTTTCAAATCGAATACTTTCCAAAATCAATAGTATATCAAATCACACTTTTAAGATTTCTCTTTCCAAATTGAGTAACATTCAAATCAATAGTTTTCAAAACAACGTTATACTTATACAAATCCATTTTATATAAGTTCGACAACTCCCAAATCAAGTACTTAATAATACAAGGTCCTCAATTTCAAATCATTTCAATATCAATTCATTTTCAAAATCATATACGATTTCACCAAGTTATTTCTTCCAAATTAAATATCTTCAGTTTCAAAGTTTCCAAAAAAATAGGTTTAGAAAATAATCCAAGTTCCCATATTATCTTAATTTAGGTCAAACAAATTCATTTCCAAAATCATCATATAAGTACTGGGTTTACATTCCAATCTATTTTCAAAACCAAATATTTTTCTCAAAATCAATTTTACCTAAAAGGATTTCCAAGTTTATAACTATCCCTTTAAAACCTTTAAACTATTTATTTCTATTCAAAAGATCCAATTTACCTTTTGCAAATTATTTACTTAACAAAAGTTTTAAATTTATTTAAGCCGTACTCTTCATACTTTAAGAATACAAAACCAAACTTATATAATTTATTAAATATTTTATACTCTTTGAAATTTCTTAGCTTTGAAAATTTAACCTTGATTTGGAAGTGCTCGAACCTTCAAAATAGTTGGTGAAATCAATTTCAATAGATAAGCTTATACCAAAACAAATATGAAACTCAAGGACTGAACACCGGCTCACTTTAAATCATTTCAAATATATATATATACATACATATATATATATAGACACACACACACACACACACACACATATATCTTTCGAATATCAAACCATACTTCAAAATATGAAATCAAAATTGGTTTCATGAAATCACTTGCATAGCAAAGCTACTAGAGTGGCCTCTCCCCCACTCAGAAACTTGAAAATTAATATCGATGATGCATGCATTCATCACCGAAATTATTTTCCAGCGACATAAGTGGGTTCTGGACTTCTATTTTCTTGAAAACTTCTTTTGAAATTTCTTCAAAATCATTGGAATTCGTTCAATTACATTTGAAACATTTCTTATTCAGAAAATATCTTTAAATCCTATTATTATATATTTCCCAAAATCTTAAAACCAATTTCAAAACACCGGAGTTCAATCTCTCTCGAATTTCAAATTAAAACCCTTTAGCTATAAATTATTTTTATATAAATCCAAATTCTTATATATAATTTTGAAAATTTCAAATCCTTTCGAAATTTCAAAATTTCATTTTTAAAAGGTATATAATCCTTATCGAAAATATTTCACTTTTATATAAAAAGTGGTCATCCTTATCAAAATAATAATTTCGATGTATGCACAAATTCAAAATACAACCAAACACAAATTTTCCAAGGATTTTTCAAGAATGGATTTCAGAACAAGCAGAGATTCGAATTTCAGATCATACGAAAACAGGAGCACAGATATCTTTTTAGTTTGACAACTTTGGATAAGCAAAAGACACAATAGAGTTCACCGAATGCAACCTAACATACTACTGATAACAAACAGATCCACAGAATACCACCCTACAAGAACAAGACATCAATATTAATTCTTCCGGGTGGTACTTCTACGGGTCTCGAACACCCCCCCTCAAAGTGCCCCCAACTTCTACACTTCTGGCATAAATGCACCATAGTCCCATCTTCCTTCTCGAACTGTGGGTACACAAGTTTCTTGCCATGCTACCTCTCTAAACAATTCCTGGCTATATGCCCAAACCTCCTACAGTGGTAGCAAACAGTTGGTGGGCCAACTGATGTAGTGGGTGCAGATTTCATCTTCTTCACCTCTTGGCAGCGACTAGGAAAGTGCCCCTCCTAACAGTATCTAAAGCAGAAGTCTTGTATCAGAAATGCTTGCTCCCCTTCTTCTTTCCTTTAGCTCTCTTCCCACACATGGCAGCATAGTGTCCCTTTTCCTGACACCGATAACAAATGACATGGTCATAAGGACCAGGTCCTGCCCTTTCTCTCCATGGCTTTTCCCACTTCTTGACCGCTTCCTCATGCTCCTTACGGGCCAGTGCTCTTCATGCTCTACGAGCTCCTTTCTGCTCTTCTTATTTTTTCATGCTCAAATATTGTCCTTTCAATAAAGAATCCGGATCAAACAAGATAGAAGATGGATAAGCCTATATAGATCGCGGGCGACCTTAACCGGTCAACCGTGACTTCAGGAATATGATAAATGCCAAAATCTAAGGCAAATCGACATTCGATCGCCAGGGATAGAATCCAGGTTGAGCAGAAGGTAGATAGCATCGTAAACCGAGGACCTAGAAATCTCCAATGAATCAATGCCAACTGTAAAGGAGTTTCACCCCTTTACAAATCATTCAAAGATTTACGCAATCATCGATCTTTATAGAGGTCATTCCAAAGTGGAGTTATGGAATGCTCCAAAATTCAAAAGGAAAAATAGGGAAGACAAGACTGGATTTCAGAACAAGTGGGAGCGTTCCAAAATACAAGGAATCCCAATCTATAAGAATCCTAACCAAGAGATTTCTAACAAGGTGGATACAGAAGAGATGAAACTTAGAAAATCTTGATTTCAAAATAAGAAGATTTTATACTAATATAATCTTTGAAAATCCTCTAAAAATCATTTAGAAATTATTTTATACTTCGAAAATACGTTCTCTCACAAAGAAATAATTCTGAGATTGATTTCACTCATTCTAGGGAATTTCTACCCTATCTCTAATGAGTTTTTGTCCTGTAGGCTATGGTTTGCCTAAAAACCAAACTCGGATACCAAATGTAATGACCCACTATTTTGGACCACTCAAATCGACAATAGTCCACACATGTCTGACTTGAATAATTCAAAATGACAGATTTGATAAAATCTGGAGCAAATGAAATACAACCACAGAATCATAGACACCGAAATATCAGAATAATTCGCAGCGGAAATTAAAATACCATAGTAGTTCATGAAGCTACTATAAAAAACTCTCAAAACAAAATACATAATATCAGTTTGAAAAACATATACAATAGAAATCTCAAATACATAGAAGTTTAAAAATACCAGAGCTGAAATAGAACAACTGAAACTAAAAGGGAATAGATAACTAGACAAGCAGAATCTCCAGCGATTCATAGCTCCAGAAAAGAAATCCAAAGCTAAGCTGTAAATACTCAGGCTGACCCGAGCATAAAGTAAAACACTCGAGTCAGGATTAACATTCTTATATCCATTAATCCGATTCAAGTGAAATATCAACTGAAATACAATTAACTTAAAGGATGTTGGGATAACCATCCTCTAAGGATCCGTGGAACTATCTACAATGTAGAAATATACACTATAACACCGTGGTCATTTCAAATTTATTTATACTTCAAAACTTAAATATCATTTCATTTCAAATATATCTACTTTCCAAAATGGTATATATATATATTAACTAATTTATAAAGTAAAGTATTTGTAATTTCCTCAAAACTTCACAAACCGCTTCAAAAATCAACTCGACTTTTCCATTCAAATTTAATTCTATCTAAATTTATCAATTTCCATTCAATTCAGTTTCTGACTAAACAAATTCAAATTTTATCGATTTTAAATACAGATTTGAACCATAAAATAAACATTTAAATTCCAATATATTTCAAGGCTTTAAATATTCAACATTTTCAAAACTAAATTTAACAATTTCATATAAATGTTGGTTTAACTTCATGATTTTATAGCCTTGGAATATTCACTTAATAAATTCAATATCGTTTAAATAACCATGAATTACAGTTTACTATATTTTCCTTTAATTTCTTTATTCGAGAAATGTAACGACCCGTATTTTACGAGTCGATAAATCGTAGAATTTGCAGGTCGATAGTGTTGTTTGTGTTGCTTCTAGCTTGAGTCGTTTAGAAGTTAACCCGGGTACAAGTGATGAGTCGTGACCGACTCATAGGGGACCGACTCAAGGAGGGGTAGCGGTTTAAAGTGTTGGCCGAGATAAGGATGGACCGACTCAAGAAGTTAGGCGACTCATAGGATGACCGACTCATAGAGGGCCGAGATAAGAAGTGTGGCCGAGTCAACGAGTTACGACTCATAGGGTTTGCCGAGTTAAGGAGTTAACGGGTTAAGGGTGTAGCGACTTAAGGGGTTTAGGCTTAGGTCGTGGGTAATGAGTCGGCAGGGTTTTGAGTCGTAGGGCCTGATGAGTCGTGAGTCGGCATCATAGTTGAGTCGTGAGTGTGTATTGTTGAGTCGTCGTACGACTTAGGACTTGGGGAAAACGCGGCAGTGTCTTAGGTCGGAGGCTTTTAGGTCGTGACCGACTTATGTTGAGTCGGCACTGGTCTTGAGTCGTGAGTCGGTAGGTGTTGAGTCGGTTTGGGTTTGAGTCGTATGACCTTGTGCCTTGGTGTATTGAGTCGTTGGCTTGAGTCGGAAGGCTGTGCAGTTGAGTCGGCTGGGGTAGGTCGTCATGGCAATGAGTCGTGAACGACTCATGGTAAGTAGGCAGTGTTATGTTGAGTCGGTAAGGGCTGATAAGTCGGCAACGACTCATGATGAGTCGTGGACGACTCATAGGGACGACGACTCATGGTTGATCCAGCCTATAAATAGAGGGGTTTGGCTCACTTTTTGGCACCGGTTTTTGAAGCGACGAAGTGCTGCCATTTTGAAGACTCGACTACAACATTTCTTCACCTTCTTTTCTCTATTCCAATCTAGTTCTAACATCCATCCAAGATCGAAGATTTAGATTGAAGATTCAAGTGCCAAAGTTGAAGATCTTCATCCGTTTGAGCTAGATTTCATCGATTGAGACGAGATATTGCCGGATCAAGCCTTGATCTTTGCTGTCCAGATCTGAAGTTGATTGATTTTAGGTTGTTTTGGTGATTTGGTGAGTGGTAGTTATCTCTCACGCGGATCCAAAGGAGTATATTGGATTGGTGGCATGTTTGGGTGTTAAAGTTAGAGATTTCATGCATTTTTCTTAGATCGAAGTCTAGATCCATGGTTTTTGAAGATGTTTACTTATGCAAGTTAGTTTAACAAGTATTAGAGACAAAACCCATGTTTTATAATTGATAGATCTATGCTAAAAACCATGATTTCACATATGTTGGACTTTTGCTCGTTTATTTACGAAATTGCCATTATAGTTGATATTGCTTAAATTGCTTAATAGATCTTGTTTGAATGATTGATTATTTGAATGTATGATTGATTTGATTGTTTCCAAGTTAGCTAGTAGTTGATTTGGAACAAGATGATGAAAGAGGATTCAAAAGCTATGGAAGAAGGCTCTTGAATGGTGAAAGCTGCTTAAGGCATATGTAGCGGATGTTGAAGCTCATATGTATAGATTGGATGATGTTGAGATGGGGCTTTGCCATGATTTGATGAGGCAAACCATGTTGTTGAGTTGAGACTTTGCTTTGATGCGATGAAGCGAAGTATGATGTGAGTCTTGGCTTAATCCAAGCAGGGATCATTCCAAGCATGTTGATAACTTGAAGAGTAGTTCAAGTTGGTTGATAATGGATTGTTCAAGAGGTAGCTTGAGCTTGTATGAGGATAGTCGTCAAGAAGGATGGCTAGGAGGCTTGGATCTCGTCGTTGTTGAAGGTTCTAGCATGCTCAAAAGCAAGAGTACATGGGGCGCCCATAACGACTACAGGTAGGTAGTCGGGACACCCAAAAGACTACAGGTAGGTAGTTGAGTACTCTGGGCAAAGTAGATAAGTCCTAGGCACAAGGCAGTGTGCGGAGTTATGGTTAGAACCGGGGTTACCATTAGCCCTTGACAGATGGTCATTCAACTAACGGTGAAATCGAGGCAAGGATAACAGTGATAGCCAGAGTCATGGATGTTTGGTTGTATTATCATTCGGCTTCAAGAGCGGTGTTTTCTGGGTGCTTATCTGATCTTGGTTTAGGCATTGGGGGTTTGTATTTGGAAAACATCGTCCTTGACTCGAGTGGTATTCGCTTTACCTTAATTGTCTATGTTGTTATGCTTGCTTCTCCTTAGTGTATGTCTGGGGCTATCACTGTAGAAAGAGGTGGAGTGGGATGGTTTGGTTCCTATTTCTTTTATCCTTTATGCTCTTTTGGTATGCTTGATAGTTGATTTACTGCTCACTAAGACTTTGTCTGACTCAAGGTTTTATGTCTCCTCTTATTACCTTGGGCTGTTCATCCATGTCGGGATGGGCAGACTAGGTAGCAGGTGACAGGTGCTGTGCTAGGAGTTCTACGCTAAAGATGACGAAGACGAGCAGGAGGCTTTGCATATTAGTTTTCTTACTATATGTACTGGGTATCCGCTGCTGTATTTGGTTGAGTGATTTGTAGTGAGGCTTTCATGTATGGATTTGAGTAGATGATTGTATGAAACTACTGTGATGCTTATATGATGATGTTCTGTTCTATGGAGCTTCACTATATTATATTTCTCTATTGTATTTTATCCATGCGCTGTGAGTTATGCGATAGAGATTCTTCTGTTTTGTTTTACCCTGACTATCGTCCATGGCTGCCTGGCACACCTTTTAGCGCATTATTTCCTTGATTTGGTGCGGGAGTCATGGGCGGTCGTCACATTTGGTATCAGAGCTTTGGTTAATCGATTTTAGCCAACGCTCGCTGATGTAACTACGTAAGAGAGACGTAATTGTAATTTGATGGATGATTACTATATATAATATAGTAGTTTAGAAGGGTTTGAACTCCTTATGCAGTTGTTTCTTAAGGTGTTCTAATCATTCTTATTTACAGATATTAAGGATGAGTCGAAGTGAGAGACAAGCTGCGAGGGGTAGCCGTGATGCTAGGGAAGCTGTTGATTATGCTCCTATGTTTGAGGCCATGATGACTTCAATCATGAGGAGAATACCAGCTTCAGGATCATCTGTGGATGTGGGAGTTCAAGTCCAAGCTCCGAGACCGGTGGATTTTGCCAAGCTTTGCAAGGATTATACTGCTCTTGGAGGGAAAGTTTTCTTGGGGACGGAGTCGACTATTGAGGTGCAGAGATGGATTGATGCTTGCAAAAGAATCTTTGGTGACTTAGGGATTGAGGATGCAACTAAGAGGAAGCTTGCATCGAGACAGCTTCAGGGAAGAGCTGCTGATTGGTGGAATTCTATCACCATCGATACTCCAGAAGAAGAGATTACTTGGGAGCAATTCCAAGTTAGATTTGAAGCTAAGTTCATCTCTACTTCCCAGAAATCTGTCTTGTTTAAGAGGTTTGTGGAGCTCAAGCAAGGGGGAAGGCCTGTTCTTGAGTACATTTCTGAGTTTGAAGCTTTGTCTAAGTATGCCAGATCGTATATTGATTCTCCCTACCAGAAGAATGAAAAGTTTGTGACTGGTCTGGATGCTTATCTTGGGAGGCAGTTAGTGGATCATCTGGACGATCCATTTGAGAAGCTTGTGGAAAAAGCTCTTAGGCATGAGAGTTTATTCCCTAAGGAAAGTTCTGTTGTTGCTGTAACCAGGGAAGGATCTAAACCACAGCAGAGTGGAAATAGGAAGAGGAAGCAGCAGCAACAGAAAGGTAAGGATGGCCAGAAGAAGCCGAGAGGTGAAGTGACCTGCTACAACTGCCGACAGAAGGGTCATCTCTCCCGGGATTGCAAGAATCCAAAGGTGCAGTTGAAGTGCCACAACTGTGATAAGCTGGGACATATCAAGAAGGACTGTCCAGAGCCGAGGAAAGATAGGCAGGTTGTGCAAGCTTATGCTTTGGAAGCTGTGCCGTCGTCTTCAAGAGTTCCTACTGTTGAAGAGAAGGGGAAGAGTGTGGTGGTTCAAGGTACTCTTTCCATTTGTGGTGTTCCAGTCAGAGTGTTGTTTGATACTGGAGCATCGCATTCTTTTGTTTGTGATGATTTGGTAGGCCGGTTAGGTTTGAAACCGGATATTGTTGATAGGCCATTGGTTGTGACTAATCCAGTGGGGGGTTCGTCATGTTTGTGTATGATATGCCGTGGTCTAGTTGTGTCGAGTCATGATTGCTCGTTTGTTTGTGATTGCTTTGTTCTGAACTTTGCGGGGTTCGGAATTATTTTGGGTATGGACTGGCTTAGGAAGTATGCGGCAAGGATTGATTGTGAAAGGCTTGAGGTGACAGTCGGGAATGTGGAAGGGCGAAAGGTTGTGATACGATGTAAGCATGAGGAAGGCGTCTTCATGAGCTTCATGTATTCGCTGGTTGTTCCACGGGATGGACTGTCATCAGTGCCTATTGTGAATGGATTTGAGGATGTCTTTGACGAAGTCAAAGGGTTGCCGCCGCATAGGGAGATCGAGTTTCGTATCGATCTAGTTGAGGGAGCCAGACCTGTTGTGATGCCTCTTAGGCGGATGGCACCGAGGGAGCAGCAAGAGCTGAAGGTGCAAGTTGATGACCTTTTGAGGAAAGGATTCATTCGGAGAAGTGTGTCCGAATGGGGTGCACCAGTTGTGTTCGCAACCAAAGCGGATGGATCGTTGAGGTTGTGTGTCGATTATCGTGAGCTGAATAAGGTGACTAAGAAGAACAAGTATCCATTGCCGAGAATAGATGACTTGTTTGATCAGCTTCACGAGGCTAAGGTGTTTTCTCAGATGGATTTGGCAACGGGATTTCACCAGTTGAGAGTGGCAAAGGATAGTGTGCCGAAGACTGCTTTTAGGACACCATCCGGGTTTTATGAGTGGCTGGTAATGCCGTTTGGATTGACTAACGCACCAGCATATTTTGTGGATCTTATGAATAGAGTATTCAGAGATCAGTTAGATAAGTTCGTGCTTGTGTTCGTGGATGATATTCTGATTTATTCCAGAACTGAAGAAGAGCACAAGACGCACTTGAGGATTGTTTTGGAAATCTTGCGGAAACATCAGCTGAAGGCTAAGTTTTCGAAGTGCCACTTCTGGAAGAGTGAAGTGAGGTTCTTAGGCCATGTTATCTCTGGAAATGGAATAGCGGTTGATCCCGCTAAGGTGGCAGCGATCCAGGATTGGATTAGACCTAAGAATGCATCTGATGTAAGAAGTTTTCTTGGATTAGCAGGATATTATCGTCGATTTATCAAAGACTTTTCCAAGATAGCTGCACCGTTGACAGGATTGACGAAGAAGAATCAAGTGTTCAGATGGAATGATAAGTGTGAACAAGCTTTCATAATCCTGAAAGAGCGACTGACGAGTGCTCCTGTTTTGACTATTCCAAGTGGGAATGATGAGATGGTGGTTTACACCGATGCATGTGGTACTGGACTTGGAGCAGTGCTAATGCAGAAGGATAAAGTTGTTGCATATGTAAGTCGACAACTGAAGCCGCATGAGAGGAACTATCCGACTCATGATTTGGAGTTAGCGGCAATTGTGTTTGCTTTGAAGATGTGGAGACATTATCTATTGGGAGTTAGATTCGAGTTGTTTACAGATCATAAGTCGTTGAAGTATCTGTTCTCCCAAAAGGATTTAAATCTTCGACAGCAACGATGGCTAGAGTTCCTAGCATCTTATGATTTTGGTATAGCCTATACTCCAGGAAAAGGTAACGTAGTGGCAGATGCGTTAAGTCGAAGACATGCAGGTTTGGGAGCCATGTTTTCGGAATGGAAGAGTCTTGAGTATTTGGCTGGATTTGACTTCAGGCCTAGATGTGAATTGGAACCTAAGATGTTGGCAAACTTATCGATAAGGCCTACTCTTGTGGAAAGGGTTGGCGAGAGCCAAAAGGGAGATGATAAGCTTGTCAAGATTATCTGTGATTTGGAATCTGGATTGGACCCGGAGAAGGATAAGGGATTCGAGGTCGATCGAGAGGGTTGGCTCCGAAAGCAAGGACGACTGGTTGTTCCCGATGTAGATGGATTGAGAGATGAAGTTCTGAGGGAAAGTCATCACTCAAAGTTGACAATTCATCCAGGTGGAAATAAGATGTATCGGGATATGAAGAGAGCTTATTACTGGGAAGGTATGAAGAAAGATGTTGGAAATTTTATTTCCAAGTGTATGAACTGCCAGTTGGTGAAGGCTGAGCAGAAGAAGCCCAGTGGATTACTTCAGCCATTAGAAGTTCCTACATGGAAGTGGGAGCAAGTGTCGATGGATTTTATCGATGGTCTACCTAGGACAAGAGCAGGGAATGAAGGGATTTGGGTCATAGTAGATCGTTTGACCAAGAGTGCAAGATTCATTCCTGTTCGATCGACTAGGACCGCATCGAAGTTGGCTGAATTATATGTGAAGTGGATAGTTCGTTTCCATGGTGTTCCGAAGAGTATAGTGAGCGATCGAGATCCATTGTTCACTAGTAGATTTTGGAAGAGCTTCCAGGAAGTTTTGGGAACCGAATTGTGTTTGAGTACAGCTTATCACCCTCAAACAGATGGTCAGACTGAGAGAGTCAACCGAGTTTTGGAAGATCTTCTTAGAGCATGTGTTTTGGACTTCGGAGGATCATGGGAAGATCACCTTCATTTGGTGGAATTTGCTTATAATAACAGTTATCAGTCGAGTATTGGTATGGCACCATATGAGGCATTATATGGAAGACCGTGTAACTCTCCGACATGTTGGTTGGAAACTGGAGAAAAGCTGATACTTGGGCCAGAGATGATTCGACAGACTTCAGATTGTATAGAGATCATTCGGCAACGAATGAAGGCAGCCCAAGATCGTCAGAAAAGTTATGCCGATAATCGTCGTAAGGATTTGGAATTCGACGTAGGTGATATGGTTTTGTGAAGATTTCTCCTCTGAAGAGTGTCATTAGATTCGGGAAGAAAGGAAAGTTAACTCCGAGATTTGTTGGACCATTCCCGATTATCGAGCGTATTGGAAAGCTCGCTTATAGATTGGAGTTACCGGAAAAGATGGCGGGTGTGCACAATGTTTTTCATGTATCTTATCTACGGAAGTATGTGCACGACCCAACTACGGTGGTTTCTGCTGATAGCTGTGAAGACTTGGAGGTTGATCCTGTTGTTTCGAGACCTCGTAAGCCGCTTCGTATTGTTGAAACCGATACGAAACAGCTTAGGAGGAAGACGATTACGTTGCTCAAGGTACAATGGAGTGATGATGTTAACGACTGTACATGGGAGGAGGAAGAGAGGATGAAGGCAGCTCATCCCGGACTCTTCGAGGTATGGCCCTAAAGTGTCGTGACATCTCATGAATTTGTAGCTTGTTCTAAGTCATAGAATTCTGCATGCTAGGTTAGAATTGGATGCATGGTTTGTTGATTGCTATGGATGGTAGGCATGCGGAATAATTGTGATTGCTGTTGTTTGCTTGGAATTTCGAGGGCGAAATTCCTAAGGGGGAGAGAATGTAACGACCCGTATTTTACGAGTCGATAAATCGTAGAATTTGCAGGTCGATAGTGTTGTTTGTGTTGCTTCTAGCTTGAGTCGTTTAGAAGTTAACCCGGGTACAAGTGATGAGTCGTGACCGACTCATAGGGGACCGACTCAAGGAGGGGTAGCGGTTTAAAGTGTTGGCCGAGATAAGGATGGACCGACTCAAGAAGTTAGGCGACTCATAGGATGACCGACTCATAGAGGGCCGAGATAAGAAGTGTGGCCGAGTCAACGAGTTACGACTCATAGGGTTTGCCGAGTTAAGGAGTTAACGGGTTAAGGGTGTAGCGACTTAAGGGGTTTAGGCTTAGGTCGTGGGTAATGAGTCGGCAGGGTTTTGAGTCGTAGGGCCTGATGAGTCGTGAGTCGGCATCATAGTTGAGTCGTGAGTGTGTATTGTTGAGTCGTCGTACGACTTAGGACTTGGGGAAAACGCGGCAGTGTCTTAGGTCGGAGGCTTTTAGGTCGTGACCGACTTATGTTGAGTCGGCACTGGTCTTGAGTCGTGAGTCGGTAGGTGTTGAGTCGGTTTGGGTTTGAGTCGTATGACCTTGTGCCTTGGTGTATTGAGTCGTTGGCTTGAGTCGGAAGGCTGTGCAGTTGAGTCGGCTGGGGTAGGTCGTCATGGCAATGAGTCGTGAACGACTCATGGTAAGTAGGCAGTGTTATGTTGAGTCGGTAAGGGCTGATAAGTCGGCAACGACTCATGATGAGTCGTGGACGACTCATAGGGACGACGACTCATGGTTGATCCAGCCTATAAATAGAGGGGTTTGGCTCACTTTTTGGCACCGGTTTTTGAAGCGACGAAGTGCTGCCATTTTGAAGACTCGACTACAACATTTCTTCACCTTCTTTTCTCTATTCCAATCTAGTTCTAACATCCATCCAAGATCGAAGATTTAGATTGAAGATTCAAGTGCCAAAGTTGAAGATCTTCATCCGTTTGAGCTAGATTTCATCGATTGAGACGAGATATTGCCGGATCAAGCCTTGATCTTTGCTGTCCAGATCTGAAGTTGATTGATTTTAGGTTGTTTTGGTGATTTGGTGAGTGGTAGTTATCTCTCACGCGGATCCAAAGGAGTATATTGGATTGGTGGCATGTTTGGGTGTTAAAGTTAGAGATTTCATGCATTTTTCTTAGATCGAAGTCTAGATCCATGGTTTTTGAAGATGTTTACTTATGCAAGTTAGTTTAACAAGTATTAGAGACAAAACCCATGTTTTATAATTGATAGATCTATGCTAAAAACCATGATTTCACATATGTTGGACTTTTGCTCGTTTATTTACGAAATTGCCATTATAGTTGATATTGCTTAAATTGCTTAATAGATCTTGTTTGAATGATTGATTATTTGAATGTATGATTGATTTGATTGTTTCCAAGTTAGCTAGTAGTTGATTTGGAACAAGATGATGAAAGAGGATTCAAAAGCTATGGAAGAAGGCTCTTGAATGGTGAAAGCTGCTTAAGGCATATGTAGCGGATGTTGAAGCTCATATGTATAGATTGGATGATGTTGAGATGGGGCTTTGCCATGATTTGATGAGGCAAACCATGTTGTTGAGTTGAGACTTTGCTTTGATGCGATGAAGCGAAGTATGATGTGAGTCTTGGCTTAATCCAAGCAGGGATCATTCCAAGCATGTTGATAACTTGAAGAGTAGTTCAAGTTGGTTGATAATGGATTGTTCAAGAGGTAGCTTGAGCTTGTATGAGGATAGTCGTCAAGAAGGATGGCTAGGAGGCTTGGATCTCGTCGTTGTTGAAGGTTCTAGCATGCTCAAAAGCAAGAGTACATGGGGCGCCCATAACGACTACAGGTAGGTAGTCGGGACACCCAAAAGACTACAGGTAGGTAGTTGAGTACTCTGGGCAAAGTAGATAAGTCCTAGGCACAAGGCAGTGTGCGGAGTTATGGTTAGAACCGGGGTTACCATTAGCCCTTGACAGATGGTCATTCAACTAACGGTGAAATCGAGGCAAGGATAACAGTGATAGCCAGAGTCATGGATGTTTGGTTGTATTATCATTCGGCTTCAAGAGCGGTGTTTTCTGGGTGCTTATCTGATCTTGGTTTAGGCCTTGGGGGTTTGTATTTGGAAAACATCGTCCTTGACTCGAGTGGTATTCGCTTTACCTTAATTGTCTATGTTGTTATGCTTGCTTCTCCTTAGTGTATGTCTGGGGCTATCACTGTAGAAAGAGGTGGAGTGGGATGGTTTGGTTCCTATTTCTTTTATCCTTTATGCTCTTTTGGTATGCTTGATAGTTGATTTACTGCTCACTAAGACTTTGTCTGACTCAAGGTTTTATGTCTCCTCTTATTACCTTGGGCTGTTCATCCATGTCGGGATGGGCAGACTAGGTAGCAGGTGACAGGTGCTGTGCTAGGAGTTCTACGCTAAAGATGACGAAGACGAGCAGGAGGCTTTGCATATTAGTTTTCTTACTATATGTACTGGGTATCCGCTGCTGTATTTGGTTGAGTGATTTGTAGTGAGGCTTTCATGTATGGATTTGAGTAGATGATTGTATGAAACTACTGTGATGCTTATATGATGATGTTCTGTTCTATGGAGCTTCACTATATTATATTTCTCTATTGTATTTTATCCATGCGCTGTGAGTTATGCGATAGAGATTCTTCTGTTTTGTTTTACCCTGACTATCGTCCATGGCTGCCTGGCACACCTTTTAGCGCATTATTTCCTTGATTTGGTGCGGGAGTCATGGGCGGTCGTCACAAGAAATATTCATTTAATTTCCTAAATCAAAATCAAGTTATAAGATCATATCTAAAAATTCCAAATTCAATAGTTTCAAAATGATTTAATTAAGTAAAATTCTTAACTAAATACAATTTTTATAAATTCAACATTATCTTCCATACTTATACAAATCATTGAAAAATAGGTTTAAGAATTTACTACTTAACATAATATATTAATTAAATCACTTTATTCTAAAACTTATTTATATATCAACCATTTCCAATATTAAATAAAACCAGATATATATTCCCTTTCAAAACCATAGAAATCATTTTAAAATATTTATATATAGACCAACGGTGTCTGTATATAATTTCCTATCCTATGGCCAAGTGATACAGATATTCATTATTTCAAACCGTAATTTAAATATATACGGGTAGATACTATTTCGACCCGCAATCCCAAATTCAATTCAAATGAAAATCGCTTGGGTCTATCATTTCAACCCATAACGATTTTCTCCTATTCTAAAGTCCATTCGGTATGTATCGTTTCTACCCATGGTGAATTCTATACTAACAGGGAACTTGCAGAGTGATAACATAATATAGAATATAACAACAAGCATATACCATCAATAATAATATAATATAAACACAGGATATGGTGTCATATCTCATAGGTGAACAGTTACAGATACTAGCATATATAACAATTTTAATAAATAACAGTTCAAACTAGCAGCATATTTCAATTGTCCTTTGAATTGAAATCAAACTTAATAAATATAAGAACATTAATCGTGAGTGATTTCTCACCTTTCGAGGTTAGAGAGATAGACAATGAAGTGAACTACGAAATCCAAAGCAACGTTGGATGGACAAGATTTGATGTAGAAAATTGGCACGACGAACAAGGCTAATAATGGGAAATCGAAGAGAACGATTGAACCAGTCGATATAAATTTGAACTAAATATATATGAAATCAATATTTAATTTAAAACCAATAAATAAAATTAATCATCGTATATACATAAGATTGAAATAAATACTTGCATACTATATTACCCATATTTCAAACCAATATCCGAACACCCTCTAAAATTTAAATCTTTATAAAAGTAACCTCTTATATATATATATATATAATATAAAAATCAATTTTCATTTAATATCATATATGTTCTTTCAAAATTGTACGGCAACGCAGGCATGAATTTATATATATTATCTTTATACATTACAAACATGCAGACTAAAAATTTAAGTGCAGACCTTAAATCACACTTGAAACATATATACAATATATATATTGAAACAAATACATATATATTTTTAAATCAATCTTAAACTTTAAACATATATATTGAATTTAAAGCATATCTATAATAAAATCAAAACGTTTATGGGTATATACAAAATCATTATTATATCCAAACCCATATTTGGAATACATACCTAATATATAATTTAAACTCAATACCCCTTATAGAATCAAAGTGACTTACTTTAAAATCAACATATAATTCTTATGCAACCCATGTAGCAGTATATAACCATAACCATATATGTAACCGCATAAATGTTACACTTAAACAAGTTACATATTCAAAACTTATACCATCCATTTTAAATCCAAGTATAGAAATAATAGGTCCTGGCTTAAAATGTCACATATATGAAAATGCAGGTCGTATATGTGTATAGGGGTAAACTATGTATGCAAGCAATTCAAACACGTGCCAATTAAATCAAAACATGTGTATATATATTATATGTTAAAACAAGATATGAACATAGAATTCAAACTCATGTACATAATATATAGACTAATATGTGTTCATGATATTTCTCTGATGAAATCATACAGACCGAAATCCAACTATTCTAAACTTCTTATATGATATATAATAGTATGCAGACTTTTAAACTTCTTATATTATATATAAACAGTATGCAACAACCCAATGTATATTCAAAAGTCAGACTAAACAAATTTCAATAAATACTCATATAAAACTAACCATAGAACAAATGTAGATGTTTATAACTTTAAATTCAATGTATACTTGGGCTGCACTATATAAACATATTTATATTTTAAAATATATACTTGAAACATGTTATACTTAAAATAAAGGAAAAGAAAAAGCAATATAAACAAGAAGAAAACAAAAGAAAAGGATGAAAAAGAAGAAGATAAGGAAAATAAAGGAAAAGCATGCGGCCATTTACCTGCCGCTTCACGCGGGAGAGGAGACGAAGGTCTATTGATATGGAGTAGGTTATGTACGTATGATTTGTATTTATAAGAGAAGCCTCAAATTGATAAAGTGGAAAGAAATTTTGTTTGAAGTGTCAAGAGAAAATGAAGGGATTTAATTCCTATTTTCAAAAAAGGGATAAATGAAAAAATGAGAACTCTTCCTATCTTCACGTGAATTGATAGGCCGCATGTAAGGAACGGCTATAGGTATTGAGGAATAAGTTAAGATAGGAAATAAATAAATAGGTAAATAAAGAGGTAGGAAATGAAAAGGTGGGAAAAAAGGGCAAGAAATAAAGATAGTAACGGCTAGAGGAAATTTAGGAATTTATTCCTATTAATTAAGGAGAAGTAAAAAAGGAAAGAGGAAATTATCACATATGAATGACAAGGCAAGCTTTTCATTTCTTTCCCATAGAAAAGCACGGCTATAGAATGATTTGATTTTTTTTTTCAACTAAGGTAAGAAATTAAAGAGTGCGTACAATAGACACAATAATTAAAACGAAACGTACGCCTAAAATAATTAACAAAGTAACATAATTTAAATTTATATGTTTCTTATTTATTTAGTATATGCTAAAGAATATATCAGGAAATAACGTACCATTAATAACGCAAAATAATTAAACAAGAACGTATATAAAACGTGTCAAGTAAACGTATAATTTATTGCCTTTTTACAAATTATTTATTACTATATTTAAAATTTGATGGAATGGACATTACTTTCAAATATTTTCATAATTTACGTTAAAAAAATATTTAATTATATTTATTAATATTTATTTCCCAATTTTCTAAATAAAATCAATTAAAATCTTGCAATTGTGCATTAACTATAATTCCCACTTATATTGAAATTTTGCCAAATATGACATTTGCATTTCTTTTCATTAATTGGTATTCCCTTCAATACATAAATTCATTAACCTTGACTACTATTGTTTACCTTTTATTTACTTAACACATTCTCATTCCCATTAATGTAACCTTTAATTATATTTTTTATTAGAATTTTATTTCCCATTCCAATTCAATCAACAAATTAAACAGGTAACTTATAATAATTGTTTACAAGCCAAGGTTACACTTAGGTTTATCATACTTCAACCAAATTTTATAATTACATACATATTACCAAATTCATTCAATTACTATTATTAATATATATAAATTCCTTTGGTTATACAGCTTACACTTGTTTTATATTTTTATTTTATACCAAGTGCAATATATACACAATTTCATTTTCATTGTGATTTTACTTAAATTGTCAATAATTAGTTCTTAATAACCATGGCTACAATTCATTCTTAACATTTACTTCAATATAAATTATAAAAAAATTATTTCTTTCTAAATTTAATTCAAAAATCTTATCAATTCTGTTATCCCACTTTTTGGCAAAGCCGTGATGCCAACAGATCAATCGAAGAACAAAGGACAATTCGTCATAGAGATTAGTCATACTTTGCTTCACTATGGATATCGCTGAATTTTGTCCGAGTCCGGATCGGGCCACAATTGACAAGACATGACAAGCAAAAGCCAGTGGTTCAAATTACAGGTCAATCGGAGTTCATATGAGTGAGATATGAACGATACAATTTAGATGATATGTGCTGTTCGTATCCATCAGAACCACGCTTCGAACCGATGGTTCGTATCCATCGTCGCGACATAGCCCGCATCGATCTACTTCGTCTTCATGAATCTTTCGTTCGTATCGGATTGGTTTCGTATCCATCGGCAGGTCGTGTGCTTCGTATCGGTCATTCACCATCAAATAACCCTAGGTTCGAATCCATCGGAAGAGCATGTGTTCAAATCCATCGAGTTCCTCCTACTTCGAATCCAAGAAGTCACTCCACTTCATACCCATCCAGATACCCCGCCTCGGATCCACAGATGACATCATGTTCGAATCCATCCTACTACGACGGCTTCGTATCGATCGACTATAACATATCACGATCGATACGAACGAGCTTCTGTTTGAAACCCTTTGTGAATGCGGCCCTCGAATCCACTAAGTCAAAGTGGCGACAATCATGGAGTTGACCCAGTCGACTCGGACTGAAAAGTGGATTGACCCAGGAAGTGCGCACCACATCATCGTGAAAGCACGAGCGTCCATCGAGTCGAACCAATCGATTCGAATAAGATCGAGTCGAAGTAAGCAGCCTGCCAAAGAATAGCAATTCGAATCGACCATATCTCGAGATCCATAAGTCCAAATGCCACGAAATTTTCACAGATGCTTGTATGCATGTTGAAGAATGTCCACACCAAGTTTCACCTTGATTGGGTGATTTTCTGATCGATTCGAACGTACTTCGAATCGATCCCAAAGTGGGCCCAAATTTCCTAAGGTTGGGCTTGTGGGCCCCCTCACGTGCCAGAAGTGGTCTCCCAAATTTTCAGTGAAATATTAGCATCCTACACCTATAAATAGAGCCCTTGGTCATTCAGAAAGGGGATGGGAGAATTTTAGAGAAAAAGCACGTCCGGACGCTGCCAGTGTCATTCCATATCGTCGTCACTGCTACTGATCTCGAATTTAAGCTTATTATCTGCTGTACTTCGCTCTAGAAAACTTGTAATCTTTAAGCATCAAGCAATAAAGTGATAAAACTTCATAGCGGATGTAGGCAAATTGTCGAACCACTCTAAATTACTGTCTTCCGTGCAATTTACTTTTCTGCGACTTGGAGTTTTTGTTAGATAATCCTCATTTTCAATTTGATTTCTTCATTTATTATCTCTTCAAAAACTTCCGAAGAGTGTTGGCCAATTTTGGTGCAAACACTTTGGTGCTTTCACTGAGAAAACCCAGATTTTCTCCTCCTCTTTGGATCTGTCATCGATACCGGATTGAATAAATCTAAGAGAGAGATCCAGACTTCAATTTCAGATTCCTTCCATACTATTCAGATTTGCCAAAGTCTAGGAAAGGATTCTACACCTCAAGATGGTTAGCACGAGAACCACTTCTACCGCCGCTGGTCAAGAAGGCCGGGATAGACAGAATCCCATGCAACTACCGCCACCTAATCAAGAGGATACCGAACATTCAGATCCATCGGGTCCGGTCACTCGACAAGAGTTCCAGACATTACTCCAGGAACTAACCCAAAGTTGGCAACAGCCGACTGGACAGTTGCGCGCTAATGCTAAGTTGACTAATCAACTAAATCGCCAAAGGCGTAGAAGATCCAGAAGGGATCACGCCCTTCATTCTTCCACTGAAAGTTCTGCCTCGTCTGATTACAGTGGCAGATCTACTCATCCCAGGCTAGACGGAAGTCATGCACATGCTGCTGGTCACCAGCAGGCATTAACTGTTGGGCAGATAAGAGTTGGCCTTTCTGCCAGTTTTCATACAAGACCCTCCTCCCGAGGAGGCACTGTTCCGAAACATACCACGGATAACCATGCCACCACCACTGCCGTTGACATAGGAGTTGATACCCGAAATCACTCCATTCAGAACTACCACCAGCAGGAACATGCTCCAGAACCATATGTCCCAGAAGACATCGAGCCAAGGAGGCGAGATACGGATCGTCGACAGCGCCCGATCCCACCTCGTACTGTGGAACCCGACCACACTTTGGCTCACCACCCTCAGAATATAGCAACACCAGACCTCTCAGCCATGGTACGCCAAATGATTCGCGAGTGTCAAGGCTTAACAAATGACGATTGGGGAATCTCCCAAAGTCATATTCCGTTCACTGATGACATATTATATGCTGAACCTCCTCGGCGATTCAGGATGTCGACTCCGCCTATGTATGAAGGAAGTTCCGACCCTAATGAGCATATTCTGAAATACAAATGGTCGATGACTGCTGCAAGAGATGATGATGCAGTAAAGTTCCGTAGTTTTCCCATTTCTTTAGGGGGAATTGCGACGATGTGGTTTACACGATTACCACCACGATCTATCTCTTCATTTGATCAGTTGGCTACTAAACTTGTTGAACAGTTTTGTATGCACATTGCCAGGCCTAAAGACGTTAATACTTTATTTAGTGTCACTCAAGCTCCTGGAGAGACACTCAGGCGATATTTGGAAAGGTTCAATGTCGCTTGTGCGGAAATCACTAACCCCAATGATAATTCAATCTTGATGGCCTTGACTAAGGGGATTGACCCCGATTCTGAATTTGGAATTTGGCTAGCTGGGAAGCGTCCCGCATCGTTGGATCGTTTCTACTCCAAAGCCGCTCAATTCTTATGGCGTGAGGATGCGAAACAATCTAGGAAACAGGACGATACGAGACCCAACAATGAAGGGATTCAAAGCAATGTGGTAGTTAAACAGTCAGGGGAGAGCTCTGGAAAAGTCCAACTGAATATTCAAAACAAACAAACCCAACCGAGGAACGGTGATAATAGAAATAAGAAGCAAGATCAGAATCGTGGCCCGCGGCGTAGGGCACAAATGTTTGAAAGCTATACACCACTGAACACGTCACTGGAAAATGTGTATCTACAGACTTGTAATGCAATGCAGTATAAAAAACCTGCTCCGAAGCCATCGTCGGAGAGATAGATCCAACAGGAAAGTTCTGTAGATTCCACGAGAGTTACGGACGTAATACCAATGATTGTAGACATTTGCAAGACCTCATTGAAAAATTTATCAGGGAGAGGAAGTTAGATCAATTCGTGCGGGCGCCACAGGCTAGTGGTGTGGGCCCGTCAAACCAAAACCGTGCGCAAAACCAAAAGAGACAGGAGGAGCCCACTCGTACGGGCAGGAGATTGGTTATTAATACAGTTAGTGGTGGTCCCCATCCAGCGGACCGAAGCTGGAGGGAAATGGAATCATATGCCAATTCCATCAGGCATGTGGATTTCGAGAATTACAGTACGCTTGATGAAGGGGTCCCGACCAAACAACAGAGAACGATGGCAGACGACGTCGTATTTAGAAACCGAGATGCTGATAGGGTCGAAGCTCCAACTATAGACCCACTAGTCATATCTGCCCAGGTTGGTACTGCTTGGATGAAGAGGATCCTGGTGGACAGTGGGAGTTCGGTAAACATTTTGTTTAAGAGAGCATATGATCAAATGAAGATGGAAGCCAAAGATTTAAAGCCTTGTCAATCTAGAATCCATGGCTTCGACGGAAGTGGTAATATACCCACCGGAGTGGTGGAGTTGCCAGTGGAGTTAGGTGTCGGAGAATGCCGAAGAGTTCGAATGTTACAGTTTGTTGTTTTAGATATCCACTCTCCGTACAATGCCTTTTTGAGCCGACCGGCCCTTGCCGAATTCAAGTCAGCGATTGCCCCGTGGTGTTTAACTTTGAAATTCCTCACTGATCGTGGGATTGGAGTCATTCAGGGAGATCAGACTGCTGGGAGAGCCTGTTATGTTGCTGAGTTGTGAGAAGCGCAACAAAAGGAAAAAGGAAAGGGCGTGGAGGAATCTCTCTCCGTCCGTTTCACCGACGATTGACAATTAGTGCCTGGGCCTCGGCCCAGGCACCACGACCAATTCCAGAGGGATCTTGATCCCAGAGACAATGAAGAAAATGATGAATCTAAAGAAAGTCAAGCATCCCCAGCCGAACTAACGATTGATGTTCCAATTAGTGATGATGATTCAAAAATGTTAAAAATTGGGTCTCAGCTAAACCCACAAGCACAATAGGAATTGGTCGAATTTCTCCAAGCAAATCTAGACGTATTTGCTTGGACGCACTCTGATATGTGTGGAATCTCACCGGACATCGCGAACAACACCTTGAATATTGATGCACGGTATATCCCGGTCAAACAAAAGAGACGCGGTATGGATCCAGAGAGATCTACCGCCCTCAAAGAAGAAGTTGATAAGCTAAAGGCGAATGGGTTTATCCGGGATGCTCTGTACCCGGAGTGTGTATCCAAACCTGTACTTGTCCGAAAACCAAATGGGAAATGGAGAACATGCATTGATTACTCTGACTTAAATAAGGCTTGTCCGAAAGACAGCTTTCCACTTCCCCGAATCGATCAACTTGTGGATTCAACGGCCGGACATGAATCACTATCTTTCATGGATGCTTACTCTGGGTACAATCAGATACCCATGCATGTGCCCGACCAAGAACATACGAGCTTTGTAACCGATCTGGGACTATACTGCTACAAGGTCATGCCTTTTGGTTAAAGAATGCCGGAGCAACCAACCAACGTTTAGTCAATCGAATGTTTGCCGACCAGATCGGAAAGACTATGGAAGTATATGTAGATGACATGTTGGTGAAATCGTGGTACTCCATTGATCACGTCAAAGACTTAGAATCAATGTTCAATATCCTCCGAAGATATGGGATGAAGCTTAATCCGCTAAAATGTCATTTTGGAGTCGCATCTGGAAAATTCCTCGGGTTCATCGTCAACGCCCAAGGAATAGAGGCCAACCCTGAAAAGATCTGGGCTATCAGGAATCTTCAAACTCCAAGGACTATAAAGCAGGTTCAAAGTATTAATGGGAAGGTTGCAGCACTGAGAAGGTTCATCTCGAAATCAACTGACAAATGCATACCCTTCTTCGATTTGATCCGAAAAGGGAAACGAAACTTCGAATGGACTACGGAATGCGAGGGTGCATTTCAATCACTAGTTCAACATCTTTCCACACCGCAAATTCTTTCAAAACCTGTTGACCATGAACAGTTATATCTCTACCTGGCGGTATCTGAAAACGCAATCAGTGCTGCGTTAGTTCGGGAGGAGGACCGAGTGCAGAAACCGGTCTACTATGTTAGTAAACGATTAACCGGAGCCGAGAGAAATTATCCAAGGCTAGAAAAGTTGGCATATTGTCTAGTCATCACCTCGAGGAAGCTCTGTCCGTATTTTCAGGCTAATCCCATCACTGTGTACACCGATCAGCCGTTACGACAGGTCTTCACACGGCCTGAGACGTCTGGCAGGTTACTGAAATGGAACATTGAACTGAGTCAATTCCACATCATATATACTCCGAGAAGGGCCATACATGGTCAAGTCCTAGCAGATTTCATTGCCGAATTCACTATTCCTAAAGACTTACCTGAGACTAGCAAATCTTCTGAATACATATGGAAGCTGTAAACTAATGGTGCATCCAACGATCGGTGCTCGGGCGCAGGGGTAGTGCTTGAAACCCCCGAGGGCCGATCCATATGCTACGCTTTAAAGTTCGATTTCCGTGCAACCAACAACGAAGCTGAATATGAGGCTTTGCTTACTGGGTTGAAGTTAGCCTGTGACCTAAGAATTATCGCTGTGGAAATTTACCGTGATTCCCAGTTGGTAGTATGCTAGGTTCGGGGTGAATATCAGGCCAAAGATCGAAGACTAGCTGCTTATCTAACCCGAGTCCGGGAGATGCTTGATCAGTTTGATTATTATACCATTTTCTACGTACCCCGAGAGCACAATCAGAAAGCCGATTCGTTGGCAAAGTTGGCAAGTACGGGCGAAGCTCAACACTTGGGACTCGTTCCTGTTGAAACTTTATCCTCTCCGAGCATTGATTGAATGGAGAATGATTTCACATTTGAAGCTACTTCCAGTAGGGAGTCGTGGATGACCCCCTATCGAGATTACATTGAGCATGGTATATTACCTAAGCGCCGAAGCGAGAAAAGACAAGTTCTTCGAAAAGCTTCACGATTTGTCATTCAGAATGGAGTTATGTATCAAAGGGGGTATTCTGTTCCTCTTCTTCGGTGTATCGCGCACGACGAAGTCAAACGAGTGTTACACGATGTGCATGAAGGAGAATGTGGCGATCACACTGGGGGGCAAGCACTTGCCAAGAAAATACTCAGATATGGATATTATTGGCCTACTGTTAATCGCGATGCTATGGACTATGCTAGAAAATGTGATAAATGCCAAAAACACGCTCGGATCCCTAGAGCCCCACCTACTGAGATAACCCAAATGGTCAGTCCTTGGCCATTTGCAATATGGGGGGTCGATATAATTGGTTCATTGCCTTTAGCTAAAGGTGGCGCGAAGTATGCCATCATCGCAGTTGATTACTTCACCAAATGGGCTGAAGCTGAAACGCTTGCTACAATTACGACAAAGAAAGTAATCAACTTCATAGTACGCAACATCATCTGCCGGTTTGGTCTCTCGCATACTATTATCACCGATAATGGAGCCCAATTCGACAGTGTTGAATTCAAGAATTTCTGTCAACGATTCCACATCCATAAGAAATTCTCTGCAGTAGCGCACCCTCAAGCGAAGGGTTAAGTTGAAGCCGTCAATAAGGTTATCAAGTCTATTTTGAAGAAACGACTGGAAAAAGCCAGGGGCAAGTGTGTTGATGAACTTCCTATGGCTTTATGGGCTTACCGAACAACTCACAAAACTACAACCGGACATACTCTATTTTCTCCATCTTATGGCTCTGAAGCCGTTATTCCAGTCGAAATGGAAGTTCATTCTCATCATGTGCATATTATGATCCGAAAACGAATGCCATACTACTTGCTGAATCTTTGGATCTACTCGATGAGAAACGTGAAGAGGCTGATTTGAGGGCAGCCGCATATCGGGGTCGAGTCGCCCGAATATACAATGCCAAGGTCCGACCGCGAACCTTTGAACTCGACGATCTCGTACTCAAGAGAATTTATCCTGTCCCTTCGCACATGAAACCAAATTGGGAAGGGCCATATGTGATTTCACAAAAGCTCGGAGATGGCACGTTCAAGTTGTCGACCGTTGACGGTCTTACTTTGCCGAGAGCCTGGAATAGCGAAAGTCTCCGTCGCTACTACACATGACAAGCTCTATTTATCTATTTTAGTCAATTTCTTCCTTTGCATTTTATTTTCGCATTTTGAAGTTTGAATTTGTAATAAGGCAACTGATTTTTCCATGCTTCTTTCATTTCAGCAATAAAATGCCATCTCTTTGAGCCAGAGCTATGATTCATTGAATATGACATACAATATCACGATGCACGGAGAGCTAAGTTCCATCATGCGGTGGGATTTATTCAAATAGGGAGTGACTGTGATACGACCGGTCACTCACTAAGTGAAACCCGAGCTCGGGGGCAGAACACTACATCAGCATTTACAAGGATTGATACACGAAATCCTTCCTCTAACTCCAAATTCCCAGAGTGTGAATTGGAGTATAAACATCGAATAACTCGTTCCCATAGTGCGAACGGACTCCAAATTCCAAGAGTGCAAATTGGAGTATAAACATCGAATAACTCGTTCCCAGAGTGCGAACGGACTCCAAATTCCCAGAGTGCGAATTGGAATATAAACATCGAATAACTCGTTCCCAGAGTGCGAACGGACTCCAAATTCCCAGAGTGCGAATTGGAGTATAAACATCAAATAAATTGTTCCCAGAGCGCGAACGGACTCCAAATTCTTAGAGTGCGAATTGGAGTATAAACATCAAATAAATCGTTCCCAGAGCGCGAACGAACTCCAAAATCCTAGAGTGTGAATTGGAGTATAAACATCAAATCCATCGTTCCCAGAATGTGAAGGGACTCTAAATTCCTAGAGTGTGAATTGGAGTATAAACATCAAATAAATCGTTCCCAGAGCGCGAACAGACTCCAAATTCCCAGAGTGCGAATTGGAGTATAAACATCAAATAAATCGTTCCCAAAGTGCGAACGGACTCCAAGTTCCCAGAGTGCGAATTGGAGTATAAACATCAAATCCATCGTCCCCAGAGTGTGAATGAATTCCTAAAGAGCCCAAATAGGTGTGACTGACCATCTATCGGCTGACTCCAACTTCTCGAAGCATGAATTGAAGTATAAAATTACAGGTTCTCGGAATGCGAACCCAAACATACATGCTATCTCCAAATTCCCAGAATGTGAATTGGAGCACAAATACCAAGCCAAAGTTCCCGGAGCACGAACCGTAATATCAATACTAACTCCAAGTTCCCAGAGCCTGAAGTGAAGTATGAACATCAATAACAGGTTCCCGGAGCGCGGACCGTGTTACAAACATCGATAACTCTCAAAATCCCAGAGTGCGAACCGGATTATCGATCTCAAATTATCCTAAGTCCCCAGAGTGTGGACATGTGCTTAAGACATGCAATGAGTGCGATCAACCACCAAAAACACAAATGTTGTTCCCCGAAACTGGAGAGCAAAAAGCTTAAGTGTTAATCGCTAACTGAAGCAATACAATGCCCGAAGTTCAACTCATTCATCAATCAGGACATGTGATCGAGTTTTTCAGACTTGGCAAATAAAAACGAACTCTACTTGACGGTAAAAAACACAAGCACACCGGACTGAAAGCCAAACACTGCAAATACTCAAGCAAAAGAAAAGAACAATTTCCCGTTCAATTAACTAACAAAAAGGAGTTTTATTACATGGCAAGCCAAAAAATTTCAATTAAGTGGAGGCCGAATCCACACTTATACACGGCTCTAAAAGAACAAAAGAAGAAGTAAAAAGAACTGCTATTAACAACTACATTACAAGTCAAGAAGCTCAATCCTTCTTCTTCCGAGGCTTCTTCTTTGGAGTCGAGCCACTAGACCCGCTACCAGATTTCCTTCGGGATTTCTTGCCCTTCTTCGGTTCATCCTTCGGATCTGGCATGATATCGACATCTTCCTCGGAGCTGGAAGGGACAGAGATTCTTTTGGAAGGGCGAACTGAAGGCATAGGAGCTGTGACAGGTGTTTGGGCAGCAACGCTTGAAACGGTTACCGTGCCGCCAGGAGAAATTACCATTAGAGAAGATAAGCTTGATGGGGCAATGCCACTGCCAGAACCACCGACCGTTGTCACCGCGGCCATCTCAGCGCTTATCTCAGCAAAAATCTCTTCTTCTCGAGACAACCGAGCTGCGTTGGATACACTGGTGGTTGACATGACAGAACTAAAAGCTGGAGCAACTCCGCTCATCACGAATGAAGGATCAGGAAGAGGTTCAAGAGAATGACCAAGAAGCTCCTCAATCATTTGAGCATCGAATGACATCGAGCTCCCCTCTCCTATGTCGTCGGTCATGGCAGCAGTTGTAATTGCTTCGGTAACGATAGCCCCCTGCATTGGATGTAGGACCGGAGGTACTTGGGGCACGGGCGCAGCACTTTCAATCACTGAACAAAGAAGAGCAAAAGTATTCAGTCCAATAAATTCACTCCAAGATCGTTGTTTTATGACACGAGGAAAATATTTGAAGTACCTTCCTTGCCTTGCCTCGGAGCTTGAACAGGTTCGGAGACAACAGTCTTAGCAGGAGATAATCCCGGTTGATCCAGATTGTAGGCAGGAACGATTTGTGGATCAATCGCGGTAGTAACTTCAGACGAGGTCGGGACAAAAATTTCAATGCTCTCGCTGTGATGCGCAACACCCGAACCCTCGTCGATCCCCGTCTGCTGAATACCGAGTTTTTCTTTCTCGACGGAGATTATCGCTTCATGAAGAATTCTTCTCTCTTCCTCGCTGAGCAGACGAGATTCAAGTTCAAACTCGTCTAGTGTTTCATCTGGACAAGATATCTTCTTGTTCTCCACTAGTTTTTTCCAAGCATTGTAGAGAAGCATAGAGTAATCTCCTAGCCAGGCGAGATTTTTATGCTCTAACACATTAGCATTGTATGTGTCGAGGAGTTCGTCAAACTCAGCCTCCATCTTGAACCATTCCGCCTGAATTTTCTCGTCCACTTCCGTTTCCATCTCCTTAACCTTTGCGACTGCTACATCGCGTTCAGCCCGAAAAGACACAGCTTGCTCACACGCTTCTTGAGCGGCTGTATTGGCATCATCCCTTTCCTTGCTTATGTCAACAAACTTGGCCTTTAACTCCTCCAGTTCTTTAACTGTCGCATCCCGCTCGGCCTCAACATTTTTGTATCGATGGCCCAAGTCTTCTACTAAGGTGCAATGTGCCTGTTGCATTTTTTCCATCTCTACTAGCGTCTCATCGACCTTTTTTAGCGACTCAACTTCGGCCCTGTGGGAGGATTCCGCCTCAGATTGAAGTACCTCGACGATACGATTCTTCTGGGCCAAGTCGGCTTCCAGTTTCTCAATGATTTTTGCTCGGTCAAAGGCTGCTTTTGAAGCTTTAACGGCCGCCTTGTACCATTCCTTGTACTGGGCGTACAAGTCGCGAGTATAACTAAGTGCTGTGGTCACAGCGTCTTCGGGGATTCTTTTAAGGTTAGGAGGGAAGATGCAAGCGTCAAAGCATATTTTCGGGAAGTCTTTCTTCAGTTGGGCAAGTCTAATAGCCCCTTCAACGGATGGTTCAATAGGAGTCTCCTCCACAGCAGTGGTCATGACAACTTCAGTCCTAGAACGATGCGACTCAGGCCTCAAAATCTGTGAAGACGGCTGCTGTCGCAAAGGCTCAGATACGTGTGTATGGCTTCTGGGTGGCGGGGGAGAGCGAGAAGGAGAACGATATCTCCGATCTCTATCCAAGCATTCCTGACTAGAGTAGCTTTGGGGATAGTCCACCGCATAATATTCTTGCCTATAATACCTCCATTCGCGATCGCGATCGGAATCCCCACGACGAGAGTCATGGTAAGACGAAGGATGATGCACTCTCTGGAGTTTATCCATTGTAGATGGACGGCCAGACATAGCACCTACAAAAGGAAGCAACTCAATTAAACACTAAGTGAAAGCGCTATGATGCATGCGGAAGTCATGTAGTGTTGTGAAAGTGTATGCAAATGTGCAAAAACCCCGACCAACCAGAAGTGTCGATTGCACTAACGGGTAAAGGCTCGCTTATTTCTAACGCTTCCCGGAGCTCTTCAACCCAGACTCATGGTGGAGAGATACATACTCCGAGATGGGAATGTCATCCAGCCCGCTAAAAACATCTCCTGATTGACAAGGAGCGGCGTCAGAGATAGTAACTCCGGGGATCAAACGAGAAACAACTACAGACTTCCGTCTCTTAAATTTAGGAACAACAGCCTTGCCTTTCCGCTTCTCTTCTATTCAGGAAAGATCAGCCGCTAGCTCAGTATCTGTGGGCGTCCTTTCATCGTCGCTCGCTTCTCTTATTACTATACCAGGTTTTCTTTTCACAGTTTTATTCTTTGTCTTCGAAGCCGGTTTCGCCAACCCCTCAATAACAATGCTTTGGTTCATGTCGATTAAACCCAGCATCCTTAAGTTGTCGTTAATTAACACCAATTCGATATGCCTTAAGTCGCTCGGGACCTCTGATAAGCTCCGAACAATGCCTTTATAATATCCACCGTTAGGCCTCGAACTGATGGCTATAAGGAGGACGAAGTATTAGTACAAGTGTTAAGAATGGCCATTCAAGAAAGATTTGCGACACTTACGTCTAGACAGCCATCGCCTAGCAAACCCTGGGGGGCACCGAACAAAAAACCATTCGGCTTTAAAATAGCTAAGTCTAGTCCAAGCCCCGGTCACAACCTGGCAGTTTCTGACTGCTTCCAGAAAAGTAAAAGATGGGCTATCACCCCTACTTTTGAAGTTAAATATGTATCTAATCTCAGACGGCCTTGGTGGGCGAAAGAAACAACCCATAAATATGATGAAGGCACTATTCAGCAACGCGTGTCCGTTAGGATGAAGTTGTGAGGGGGCAATTCCTAAAAATGATAGCATCTCTCTGATGTACTGATTAAATGGAGGAAGAGTTTCAGCCGCACAAGCATAGCGGTAGAAGGCAGTATACCCTTCGGGCGGATTATGAGGTCTGTCATCAGCACCCGGCAACAACACATCATCCGGAGATAGATTATGTTTCAGACATATCCGGCCCAACAAAGATTCGGAGATATTGGACTGGACGGAGTCAATAGGGTTCTCAATAAATAAAGCATCCGGCAATTCATCCGGAGCCGGATCAACTACTTCGGTAGGAATATCAGGAATTTCAAGCGCAGGAGGGGGCGAACTCTGTACCTCTTGTTGTTTGGAGCTCGGAGATTCCATAACTGGTTAACTCATCAGAAATCATCATTAGATGCTAAAAAGCCCGTGCATTCCCCAGTGTAAAGTTTATGAATATGTTGTGTTGTGCAGTGCTGTGCATTACTTGAAAAGATTTTTTGCAGAATTAAAGGGAACTTGCAAGCGACAAAGATAGTCGGAGCTCAGTAGGAGTGACCGTCATCGCTGACCGTCACAACCGTACCATCCAGATGTTGGTGATCGATTCGAGTTAAAGTTCGTTATCACGACGTTAAGTTATAGTTCCATCGACGAGCTTCGAGAGGATAATCAAGTGGACAGTTTAATAGTTAAATCCAGATATGCAAGGATGAAGCTCGTCGGAATCATGCTATCGATTGCTAAAAATTTCTTATCCATCAAAGGAAGGGTTCGAATCGATCACAGGAAGTTTGTTCGAATCCATCAAAGCAAGGATTCGAATCGATCACATGGAGCTTGTTCGAATCCATCAGGATCCAAGTTCATATCGACCTCTGGGAGCATACTTCGAATCGATCATCTACGCTTGAGTTCGTATTGATTAACATCAGTAGCTTCGCATCGATCCTGGGTGTGCTGGTTCGTATCGGTCGAGAGAAACTCGGCTTCACATCGATCGCGTTCGACTCGATACTTCTTCGTATCGATCGAAATAATATACTTCGAATCGATCTAAAGCTGAGATTTTCGTACCGATCGCATCGCATCGATCATTTCAGATCGATGCGTTCTCTCACCATATTGGTCGATACGAACTACCTCGTTTTCCCTTTAAATTCATGGAATCGATACGAACTTTGAAATAAAACACTATTTCCTATATCGATTCGACGCAAGCGCTCCAGATCGACTCGAAAGATTGGATTCTTTCCCCTCAACACTCCTTCTCCAAACCGGATCTGGTTTACTAATGGCCAGAACGAATCGATCGCCAACGAGAACAGGATGGATCTGAGTTTCGATCTTCGTCGCCTCGATTTGGTCAAGGTTGATAATTACCTAAATTAAAATTGGATGTCGAAGGATGAAAAAACTATATTCGATCGATTCGAAGGCGAAGTGCAGTACTTCTTTTAATAAGCTGTTGGATCGACACGAAGATACAAGACAGCAGTAAAAAGTGAAAAAAGCAAAAAATGACCTAGTCCAGAGTATTTATATGCAACTCAGAAGGCAACCGGGCCGATTCGCCTTCCGGTCCATATGACCGGTCATAGCAAGTCAAACCACGGATCGACTCGAATGCTCTGCTCGAATCCATCGGAATCTGCCTTCATCGAGATGAAATGGACAACGAAATCCATCGATACGAAGTGCATAACGAAGATAACCAAAGACGATGAGTCCCAACGATTCGAAGCTCATGTTCGTTTCAGCGAGTTGACCACTCCATCCACTTCACATCGATACGAAAAACAATTTCGCACCCATCATGGCCTGTACATTAGCATCGATACGAATGAGCATTTCGCATCCAAACAACACAGGGTCCATCAATACGAGACAATGCGGTACTGATTGATTCGAAGTGTCTATTGTATAACCATCAACTCGCAACAATACCGGTCTATCGATGCGAACGTCGTTTTCGTATCCAACAAACGCATCGATACGAACGACCATTTCATATCTATCGATTCGACCCGCATCGATATAAAAAACTACTTTTCAACCTTTTACATCGATTCAGGAGAGGATCGATACAAGAGGATAATCCAAAACAACCATCAAGTGTTGTTCCAACTCAAATTTCCAAAATCGGTTCAGGAGAGAATCGATACGAAATTCAATAACAAACAAAACCGACAACGACTCGTGAACACACAACGTTAGTGAGAGTCAAATTGACATATGCGCATATATGTCAGACTAATACTCGATTTTTAACATTTGCAGGGATCAAATATTTATCTTATTACAATTACAACGATCAACAGCTAAGCAATATTCTACAGCAATCAATCATATCAACGCAAGGATACAACCTTTGACAAAAGAGCAATGATTGTTCAGAGAGAAATTGCAGCTTTTCAAAGCACGTCATGTTTCCACAAGACATACTTAGGGGGGCAAATGTTATCTCGCTTTTTGGCAAATTCGTGATAACAAAAGATCAATCGAAGAACAAAGGATAGTTCGTCACAGAGATTGGTCATACTTTGCTTCACTATGGATATCGCTGAATTTTGTCTGAGTCCGGATCGGGCCACAATTGACAATACATGACAAGCAAAAGCCAGTGGTTCAAATTACAGGTCAATCAGAGTTCATATGAGTGAGATATGAACGATACAATTTAGATGATATGTGCTGTTCGTATCCATCAGAACCACGCTTCGAACCGATGGTTCGTATCCATCGTCGCGACATAGCCCGCATCGATCTACGTCGTCTTCATGAAGCTTTTGTTCGTATCAGATTGGTTTCGTATCCATCGGCAGGTCGTGTGCTTCGTATCGGTCATTCACCATCAAATAACCCTAGGTTCGAATCGATCGGAAGAGCATGTGTTCAAATCCATTGAGTTCCTCCTACTTCGAATCCAAGAAGTCACTCCACTTCATACCCATCCAGATACCCCGCCTCGGATCCACAGATGATATCATGTTCGAATCCACCCTACTGCGACGGCTTCGTATCGATCGACTATAGCATATCACGATCGATACGAATGAGCTTCTGTTCGAAACCCTTTGTGAATGCGGCCCTCGAATCCACTAAGTCAAAGTGGCAAAAATCATGGAGTTGACCCAGTCGACTCGGTGTGAAAAGTAGATTGACCCAGGAAGTGCGCACCACATCATCGCGAAAGCACGAGCGGCCATCGAGTCGAACCAATCGATTCGAACAAGATCGAGTCGAAGTAAGCAGCCTGCCAAAGAATAGCAATTCGAATCGACCATATCTCGAGATCCATAAGTCCAAATGCCATGAAATTTTCATAGATGCTTGTATGCATGTTGAAGAATGTCCACACCAAGTTTCACCTCGATTGGATGATTTTCTGACCGATTCGAATGTACTTCGAATCGATCCCAAAGTGGGCCCAAATTTCCTGAGGTTGGGCTTGTGGGCCCCCTCACGTGCCCGAAGTAGTCTCTCGAATTTTCAGCGAAATATCAACATCCTATGCCTATAAATAGAGCCCTTGGTCATTCAGAAAGGGGATGGGAGAATTTTAGAGAAAAAGCACGTCCGGACGCTGCCAGAGTCATTCCATATCGTCGTCACTGCTACTAATCTTGAATTTAAGCTTATTATCTGCTGTACTTCGCTCTAGAAAACTTGTAATCTTTAAGTATCAAGCAATAAAGTGATAAAACTTCATAGTGGACGTAGGCAAATTGCCGAACCACTTTAAATTACTGTCTTCCGTGCAATTTACTTTTCTGCGACTTGGAGTTTTTGTTAGATAATCCTCATTTTCAATTTGATTTCTTCATTTATTATCTCTTCAAAAACTTCCGAAGAGTGTTGCCCAATTTTGGTGCAAACAAATTCAACCAATTTATTTATCAAAATTTACGGGTCGTTACAAAAAGGTTAAGATGAATTGTTTATACCACTTAAACAAAAAGTAAAGAATATTGAATGTAATGACAAACTGAGTATGCAAAAACGACTATTGCATTTGTCCCGCCTGTGAGATCTACGAAAATAAAACAAGATGTTTAAATAAGGTTAGGGATGGATTAACCAGCGCCCTAAACTTACCTGGCCTATGTTTTTTCTTTTTAGGCGAGGGGTGGAATAGATCAAAAGGAAAGTCCGAATGCTCTAAAAGATCATATTTAAGTTTTTTCAAGATAAAAGAAAAGAAACAAATTATTTGAATATTATTCAACCACTTAACATCTTTTATTTGATGATTGGTAAGAAAAAATCAAGATCAGATTTGGGTGATTCCTATTCGAAAAACCAGGATTGGATTTGGTGATTCTATCCGAATACTCCTTCAAACTAATTTTTGACAATGACCATTGATGATCTTCATGACGTAGGATTACTTGCCATTAGTCCCTGGAGGTGAAATTTACCATAACTAAGGTGGCAGTAGTACTCTGTTATTAAAATCTTCGATTTGCAAGAATATGATTTGAAGTTAAGAAAGAAATCTTTGATTTAGATTTAATAAATGATTTGGAAATATTTTCCCTATGTTAAAAGTTATAGCTTGAATATAAGAAATCTTTGATTAAGATCTAATGAATAATTTGGAAAGGATTTCCTAAGTAAAAGAGAAAATGATTTGGAATTATTCCAAGATTTAAGAAAGGCTTAAATAAACCAAATGATTTGATAAATGAGGCTTAATGATTCCATATACTCTAGAAAAGAAAATTGAATAAATTGAAGAGAATATATCTAAGAAAGATATTTGAATTAAATAAAAGATGAAGTAATTGATTGATGATTGATATCCACATATGAACTTAATATCCTTTAAAGTGATGATTGGCTTCGAAGGAACTGGAGTCAGATTTGGGTGATTTCTACCCAAAACCACTTTGAACCACTTTACGTGTTCGAAAAATGAAGATGCTTGAAGACGAAGATAATGAGACGAATAATAACGAAGGACTACTTGTTGATTACTTAGGGATAAACTCCTGATTCACTATATTGTAGCAGTGGTCTGTTTGTTATGAAAAACCTCAAATCCATAAGGGTTTCTCGCCTATTAATGGCCGAGAAAAGTGCATTCGGTTTCGTTCAGTCCAAAAATGAACTTGTATGGACGCCTATCTGACATTGCATTTCTGAGACACAACGTTTGACTTTTACAAATGTACATCTGCTTGGTGGCAGAGATGCAACTTCTCTTAGCTTAACACCCTTCTCCGAGATATATGAGCTCGTAGGTTGTATGCTTGTAGGAGTGAAGTAGTAATCAAAGGAATGGCAGTGGCATTCAAAGTGAAAGAAGATGTGCTATGTGAAAAGGTTATCGTAGCCTCAAGCCCCATCAACCGGAAATGACCAAAACAGGGTTAGATGCAGCAAGGCTAAGTAGGTCATTCCCAATTAGGGTATCGTCATCCCCTTCTAGATGTATTTCTTTCTGCTATGGCATTCGGGATGCAAATTAATGTGGTTTGTATGTTAGAGCACGCTCGGTTAAAGGTCGACAACGATCGGGGGATGACATATTCGGTACTATCTAGTTACAATGGTAGGCCGGTCTTGTGTTGGTAGAGGAGCTTTGTGATGGTTCCTTGGGGCATCCATCTAGAGGTGTGCCCATCAGAAGGTAGTCCCTTCACCTGGTCATTTGTATGGAAACCCATTCTCCAATAAGAACCCGTGGTTTTGTTTGTATTGGCATAAGGAATAGCCTTGAAATGCTATATGGGTAACCATTTCGACTAAGATTAACAAGTTTATTTTCAAATGTTTTCAAAGGAATGTCATTAGAAATAATATCAAAGGTTTGGATATAATTTTTTTAGTTATCATAAGATAAAAACCCATCCGTGTTTATGTGTGGGCGTGGTCTTATGAAATACTCTTTCCTTCAAAAGATTTTATTCAAAGGTTGATATATGACACTGTCATTTATATTTGAGTTTCTTACGCTGGTTTATCATGCCTGATCCGGGTATTTTCAATACTCGGGTCAGATCCAAGTAGTTCAGGTTAAGTCGAAGACGGTTAGAGTTTCCAAGGAGGGCTGATGACCTTCATCATCGAACGGACATATTATCTTATCTATTGTGGTTTGTTAGTTTTATTTGATGTTTGTCGGCATTTGTAAGGGAAAGTGTTATAACTGTCCAGGCTGAATCCGGTAAAGACTCTGATATTGTATTTTAAAATTTTCTGCTATAAAGATTATTATTGAAATAACATATATTATTCCATTCATGTGAGTTTCTATTTTATCTTTATTTTCTTTCTATCCTTAATAACCATCTTTTCGTGCAATTTAAGTTGGACATGTGTGGTTTATTGTCGATTCAAAGGGTATGGAATTGCCGTTCGTTATGGTTATAATGCTTTGATTTAAATCTAATTAATGAGCATTCTTAATGGTGAAGTATTTGAAAATTTTTAAAGTAGCCAATCAAGGAGTTACAACTAGCAGGTTAGTTATAAAGCAATTGCCATGTTTAGGTATAAATTAGTGTTTCAGAAAAAGGTGGTTCCGCCTATTTTGGAAGCACCTTTCGACTCTTTTACCCCTTCACCATCTTAGTCGAAACAATCTCCATCGAAACCCACATAGTCGGAACCAAGGCACATTGTATGAGTAGAATTGGTATGTAGTGAATTGGTAAGTAGTGGAAGGTAGGGTGTCGAAACCTATGCTTTCGTTAGAGTCGAAACCAAGGTTCAGTTTTAAAAAGATAAACGCCTACTTGTTTTTGAAGGGATTTCAACTGGGTCAATACCCTATAGAGTCGAAACCTTAGTTTGTCTCTAAAGTTAAATTCCTGCCTTGTTTTACTTAAAGCTTTTAATGTAGAAGAAAGCCATGCTTTCGAAAGGGACTTTATAAATAACTTTCAAAGGAGAACTTTTTCCTTAAATAAGAACTTCCGAAAGGATTAGTTTCGACCAAGTAGAGACCAAGTCGCTTATTTAACTTTTGATTGCATTGTAGCCATCTAAGTTGTCTAAAGGTTAACCATGTTTTAACCAAAGTTAAGCCACTTCCTAAATTCTTTTGAAAGGATTTAAGGTTTACGAAGGCAATGGTGTCGAAAGGGGGTTTTGACACTACCCTTCAATATTTTAATTTAAAATGTTTTTGCTTTCGACTAGATGGTTCTGACACCATCGACTTTTCCCTGGAACAATTTTATAATTGGTTTCAAAAGAGATACTTTCATATATAATCAATCTGACCCAAAGAATGTTTTAAAGAGTAAACACAATGTTTTCTAAAGGGTACTTTATTTGTTTTGAAGTTATGTTTTAAAGAATGTTTTCTTAATACCATCGAAAGGTATAGTTGGATTCGAAAGGTATAGTTGGATTCGAAAGGTATATACTTAGAATTTTGAAAAGAAGTTTTATGCTTTCGAAGGAGGTCATCTAGTGGTTTTGAAAGTGATGTTTTAAATTTCAAACCTAGTAATCCATTCTCATTTTTAAAGGAAAAACCATGGCATAAATGAAGATTTTGGAAATATTATTCGCATTGTTATTAACCCATAATTATATTTTGGGAAAAGAGCAGAATAACGAGTTAGGTTGACGCAGTGGTGAATATAACTTAACAAATGTTAAAATCTTAATTAAAGATAATGGAAGGAGCCAATAGGTTCATAGCCAGCCTATGAAAACCAAGATTTGATACTGAAAGAAGCCAATAGGTTCGCCCATGAAAACTATATCCGAATTAAGTTATTTACGGTCAGTCAATAGGTTCTTGGTTAGCTTATGAAAACTAATAAGAGACCAACAGGTTCTTAATGATCCCATGAAAATTATGATATTGGACAAATAGTCCATAAATATTTAACAGGTTAGTAGTAATCCTAGAAATAATAATTGAGACGAATGGTCAGAATGAATGGGGATGGATAATCCAGATTTAGTCAATTGTTTTGCATATCATCATAGAGTTTTTGAAATACTTTGTATTAACCATTGTGGATGCGTGAGCACAGTATATGGTTTTACTAATGTTTTAGGATACCAGTAGGGAGAAAACTCATTCCGCTAAGTGGTGTGGTCTCGCTATATATCTAAATTGTTTTGAGTTGGTAAATTATTATTCATACATGCTTTATGTCTGACTCGAAGTTTTTGTTTTCCCCTTAAACTCTCGGGCACTCAATTGATTTTGAGTAGGTTGAGAGTTAAGGTTTCCAGATGTTTTTTTAGACGAATAAAGATTCCAATGAAGTGCAGGAGGCAAGCTTTTATTAGAATTCTTTTATTTTTGTCGTGTGCTTTGTTTGTAAAGACAAATTGTTTTCTTTCCTATCTATACACTCTGATCTACCATGGACGCATCTTCATATGTCGCTCTTGGCGTATTTTGTAATAGCTATTTGTTATCTGAACGTGGTCTGTGAATTGGGATTATGTAATCGATTTGGAATATTTTAAATGGAATGTGGAATCTGTTGTTGTTTATTTTTTTTCCATATTCTTGTGTTTCTGTGTATCAGTGTATCTAATGTCGCCGTATTTGGTTGCTGAGGATTAATAACTATGGATGACTGTAGCTTCTATAGCCGTTAGTTTTGGGCCTCTAAGTAGTGGGAGGTTACACATCCATATTCTATAGTCCAAGCACAAAGTTCTTGATTCAATAATAACAATTATTATTAACCGAACTGCTCTGGTAAGAGACATCGACTTTATCTTGGCTTCGGTTGAACGTGATACTAAGCTCGTATAACTGAGGAGACAAATCCTCTTTTGAATAGTGTTTCGCTTTCAATGCTTCCAATTGTCCCAACTATAGTTAGTTGATGAATGCCATTCCACTATTTTACTATAATTAAAGTAGAGCTTCCATATTGAAGTCAACAGTATTCTCAAGTCAAGAGAACTATGTAATATTGTCACATCAATACTTTCTGTTTGACCTTAGATATATTAACCAACAGAAAGCTTTCAAATGATTCATTCCATAATTTCCAATAACTATCAGTATGCAAACTTTTGATGCCCCTCAGCAGTCATGAGTAATACGCTGCCCAACGATTATAGAGCATTACGCACTATATTCTCAAGCATCATTATCCAGCCTTAAGACATCTTAACTTGGAATATTAAAATAATATGTTTAATTTCATTGTGATAAATCAATCATGGATATTACACTTTGTAACTACTATCAATAAACATACCATTTATGGATTTTCTATTAAATATACCTTTATTTAAATTAATTAATTAATATAACCCATTTTACCATGTATGTAATAAAAAGAAAAACGCCTTTTATTTCGAACAAGATGGGCTGTCGAGTTAGATATATGTGACAATTACATAATTAGCCCTAGGGCATACCTCTAACTCCATCATTATGTACATTACATTAATTAAATCTTACTAAATTAGTTTAATTAATTAACATTTTAATTAATTTTATATTATTCAATTGAACATTTTTTAATATGTAAACCATAACATTTATGGTTACATACACATACATTGTATATGTGTGTAGGTATGTACGTATGTGTATGTTTGTGTAAATGTATGCATTGTATTATTTGTTAACTAACTTCAATTACTTAATTTAATTAGATAAATTAATTAAATATTAATTTCAAAAAATTCTTATGTATATACATATATACTTACATCATCTTAAATAATTCAAGATATTGTAACACACACACACATATATATTGTACATGTATATATTTTATTTTATTTTATTTATTAGACTTATTAATAAATATTAAATTCTTTGAAACATGTTTATTATGTTCAAAGAACTTTTGAAAACTATATTACAACATTTATAATATGCATTGTATTCAAATCCAACTTTGAAAATCATATTATAACATTTATAATGTAATTCTTATTTAAATTTAACTTTTAAATTTGAATCTTATTTTAATTTCAAAGCAATTTTGAAATCACATTATAACATTTCTGATGTATTTCTTATTTAAATTTAACTTTTTACTTTAAATTTTACTTTTAAATTTAAAATTTCATTTTTTATTTTTAAAATAATTTCGAAAATTACCCCAAAGACTAATTTTATTGGGCCTTTTCTGTTAGGGGCAACATAGGCGCTCACTTCGTTTTTCAGGCCAAGCCTGTTGCAAGGGAGGGCAAGGTAATTGATAATCCAAACCTAAGCATAAACACTAATTTTCAAGAAACTCTAATAAATTGGTAAGCTTAATTGGTTAGTGTTAACTTGACAAATTTATACCATGTATACTATGTGGCTCTGATACAATTGATGGAATAGGGCTAGACGAAAGTGGTTAAATGGGTGAATTTAAAAAAACCTATTTGGATCTTAGTTGGCCTACATATTCTAATGTCTAGCACTAGATCCAATCTAGTTATTTTGATAAAATAAAATTTTATTTTGAATGTATATTGCCTTTTAATTAATTTCATTAATCAAATGCATTTAATGTGAATGAAATTCAATTAAATGAACGAGAGAGGATTTTAACTTATTTAGAGAAAGAAACCTTTCATTTCTCTCTCTCTCTAAACTCTCTCATTAGTTAGAGAAGGTTGTGTTTTATTTAGAGATAGGAACTTTTCAATGCTCTCTTAATTAAATTAGTTGTTTAATTTGTTCAAAACGATAGTTTTAGCAAATTTATTGTTGGTATATTATTCAAATGTACTCAACTATAAGAGCAACTTTTCAAATTATGTACATATGCCTTGAAAATAAGAGAATGTGTGTAAATATGAATTTTTGTGTGTGTATATATATGAATGTGTGTATGTGTATATGTACGTATGTATTTATTTATTCGAATATTTTAAAAGTTTTATTTTTAATCAAATCTCTAAATAAATCTAAGTTGATCTTGACCAAATCAACAAATTTAAATTCAAAACCATGTTTCCAAACTATCATGTTGTCTGATTTGGTAATATAATATAAAAAAAATCTGGATCTATAAAGTAACAATTGCCTTTTCTACCTCCAAATATCGACACCAGTACATCCACGGTATTCATGCGTCTAGCACCTAAGTGCTAAAAAGACAGATTGTTAGGGTAGATAAAAAGAAAAATAAAATAAACAAGGAAGAAAGAACACAACATCAGAATTTCAAAATGAGACAATAACATATAATATCAAAAAACAGTACAAATTCAGAGTTACAATCTTAAGTATTATCATCATTCAAAATAGTTATAACAATATATCCTCACAATTGCTGAATATGTAAATAATAGTAGTGTAGCAGGAATAAGAATACTATGGTAGGTGAAAACATACGGCTCGACTCCTTGAGCTCCAAAGAGTATTCAACTAAAGCTTGCTTTCTCAACTGCTCGAAAGAGAACTCAAGGAATTAAGGGGAAAATAAAACAATGAGTAAGACAAAAATCTTGTAACGTCCCTAATTTTTGATAACATTATTCATAATATTTAATTAGATAAATTAAACAGAATAATGATGATAAGAAGATTGAGCTTTGAATAAATTATATATATATATATATGGTCGAGCTTATTAACAAGATAAATGAGTTTTAAATCGGTTTATTAGTTAATTAAACAACATATAGGCATATTAGCAAACTAGCCAATCTATTATACATGGCTATACCTTTTGTAACTGTCCATTCATGTTCATTTTTATTAAATCAAAGAGATAAAAACACAAACCCTAAGATACCCGGCCATTAACAAGGTGGAAAAGAGGGATTTCAATCAAAAGCTAAAGATCAAACGGGAGGATTAAGATTCCTTATCAATTTTAAGGTGAATAATAATCTCATACCATCTCTATTTTTATTTTTTGATTATATGGTTTTGGATTTATGATTTAAATTCATTTTTGTGATAAAATGGATGATGATATGCTAGATTTATATTATGATGATTCATGCGCGTATGAATTTGCACGGTTTAGATGTAAAACCAAGAATCTATGATTTCAGGTTTTCCATAGAAATTTTTTATGTTAAGTAAAACATAATTTTGGAGATGGGTTTTAATTTTCATAATTTTCCAAGCCATGGAAATTTTATTATAAATTATTGATGAAAACTATGATATAATTGGGTTTAAAATTTATTTCAAGAATTCAAGAGGAAATTGGATCTAGAATTTTAATATGTTTAATTACATGATGAAATTGAATTTCTATGATTTTTTGATGATTTTCCTAATTGATTTACTGGGGAAAATAAATTATTTTAAAAGATGGACTTTTTCGGGATAATTGGTTTTAGCATATGGAAGGGCTAAAACGTTACGTTTTTATGGCTTTGATCCGATGTAAATGTGGTAGTTTTAAATGTAAGGTGTTTGAAAAAAAATTATGGCAGCCAATCAATGATTTACAAATAGAAAAATTGTTAGAAAGTAATTGCTAAAAGTTGCTATAATTCAGCCTTTAAATCAAAAAAAGACGTTCCGCCTCCGTTAGCAAGTACCTTTCAACTCCTTTGATTATGCATCATCCCAATCAAAACTAAAACAGTAGAAGCCACCATAATCAAAACCAATACACGGGATATCACTTAGATGGTATGCAGTGGATTAGGAGGAGGATGGAAGCCTTGGTGTCATAAGGTTAGCTTTCGATTGAGTCAAAACCCAGCTTTGTTTTCATAAGTTAAAATTCTTGCCTTGTTTTACCTAAAGATTTCGACATGCTCGAAACATATGCTTTCGAAAGAGTTTTATAATTAGCTTTCGAAGATGGTTGTCATATTATGTTAAAGTATTAGTTTTCGAAGGGGTACCTTTTTCCTTAAATAAGAGTTTTCGAAAGGGTAAGTTCTGACCTACTCGAAACCTGACCGCCATGCTACCTTTCAACTATGATGCTTTCAAAAGGTTATCTCTATTTTAACCTAATTTAGCCAATTCCTAATTGCTTTCGGATGGGTTGAGGGTTTCGAAGGTGATGGAGTCGAAAAGGGGTTTTGACTTTGTCCTTCGAAGTTTTAATTTTTAAAGTCTTTTGGTTTTGACTAGATGGTTCCGACATAATCAACATTTCACCAAATTTATTTTAGTTGTTTCAAAACAGATACTTTCTCATATAACCATTTTGATCCAAATGATGTTTTTCGAGAGTAAACCCAATGCTTTCGAAAAGGTAATTTATGTATTTCGAAGCTATGTTTTAAAGAATGTCTTCATGATACCTTCGGAAGGTATCATTAGTTTCGAAAGGTATATACGTAGAGTTTTGAAAAGAGATTTTCTATGCTTTCGAAGGAGGTCATCCAGTGATTTCGAAAGTGATGTTTTAAAGTTTCAAAACATATAATCCATTCTATTTTTTATGGAAAAACCATGGAATAAATAAAGATTTTGGAAATGTTATTCGCAATGTTATTAATTCATAACTGTATTTTGGGGAAACGATAAAATAACCAGTTAGGTTGACCCAGTAGTGAATATAAAACTTAACAAATGTTAAATTCTTTATTAAAGATATTGGCAGGGCCCAATAGGTTTATTGTAAGCCCATGAAAACAATATGATATTGGCAGGGGTCAACAGGTTCATAGTCGGCCAATGAAAACTATGATTTGATATTGGCAGGGGCCAGTAGGTTTATAGTTCACCCATAAATGATATTAGTGAGGGGAAAACGTGTCCCGCTAAATGGCGTGGTCTCACTGGATATCTAAGTGGTTTGAGACGGAAAATTATTATTCATATCAAGGTTTATGTCTGACTCGAATTTTTTGTTTTCCTCTTAAATTCTTGGGTACTCAATTGAATATGATTAGGTTGAGAGTTAAGGATTCCATGTGTTCTTTTAGATAAATAAAGCTTCCGTGGACATGCTGGAGGCAGCTTGTTATTGGAGTTCTTTTATTTCCGCTGCGTGTTCTGTTTGTAAAGGCAAATTGTTTTCTTTCCTATCCATATACTCTGATCTACCAAGGGGACATCTTCTATATTGTTCTTGGCGTATTTTGTAATAAGTATAGGTTATCTAAATGTAGTCTGCAAATTGGGATTATGTAATCAATTTGGAATACTTTGAAATGGAAGTGGAATCTGTTTGCAGTTTAATTTTTTTTCCATATTCTTGTGTTTCTATGTATCAATGTACCTACCATATTAGGTCGTCGAGGATTAATAACTACGGATGACTGCATCATTCGTTGCCTTTAGTTTGGGACTTCAAGTAGGGGGATGTTACAAGTTGGTATCAATGCATAGGTTTATGAAACTTTAAAAGAAACTTAAACCTAAAAGATTTTTCTAAACATAATCCAATGAATCAGATAATTAGATTCGGGTTTGGGTTAACGCTATAGTAACGTACTTGTATTTATTATATATATTATATATGTAAGTACGTATACCCGTCTCTCTTGGACCATTCTTATGGATCTTACTAAGGCTCGTATGCAAATTTACGAGAAGGGAGATATGGAAGCAGGAAACGGAAGAGAAAATCTCAGTGGCGGAAGCACCACAACTAATGGGAATGCTCGACCCACTGTTAGGAGAAACCCTGGTCGATTGGCTAATGCTAGTAACCGAAATGCAAAATCTAATGTAGGTGCTAGAAATCCACCAGTAGATATGGAGGTGATGTATCGGTACTTTGCTGGTTGATGCAAGCTAGAGCTACTGCTGGAGTTGTTGGTAATGTAGGAGGCGCTAATCTTATGCCTTCAGCAGGAATATTGCTTTGCTGAGTGGACATTACACTAGTTTGGGCAGAAAGCCATTCTTGGGAACCAAACATGTAGTAAAAGTTCAATATTGGTGGTTACACTACGAGCGCTTATTTTCTAATTTAGGCCTGAATGATGGACAAAATATGAGGTTGGCCTCTAGACAGTTGCAATGGTCAGCACTCCATTGGTGGAATAGTGCCACTGCCAGAGTTCCAAAGGAGCAGTTAACTTGGGCTAATTTTAAAACGAGATTTGAGAAGAAATTTATATCCGAGTTTGCCAAGTCAGAGTATATGAGGAAATTTATGGATTTAGTACAAGGAGAGATGTCAGTAGTCAAGTATGTTGCTAAGTTTGAAGAGCTGTCTAGATATTGATATGCTATTGTAGATACTGACATCAAAAGGAATGAGAAGTTCATTTAGGGATTGAGGTCCGAGCTTGCTAAAATGACCATGACACATATCAGTGATCCTTGTAATATAGTGGTAGAGATGGCCATTCGCCATGAAGAGTTACTTGTTTATCTTGCTAAAGAGAAGTCAGTGGAAACTCAGGGTTCTCAGAAGGGGAGAAGAGGAAGTTTGTTAAGAAGAAGGGAACCCATAGGGGAGATACTGCCAAGAAGTCAAAGGTTGAGGTAGTTTGCTATAAATGTGACAAGAAAGGTCGCTTTGCTAATGAATGCCGGTCGGGAAATGGGAAGAAACCTGCAAGTAAGAAGAATGTGAAATGCTTCAACTGTCACCAAGTTGGGTATTACAAGAATCAGTGTCTAGAGCCAGTTAGGGAGGACAAAGTAAAGGTCTTTTCTATTAGATCAACTAGGCTTGCTATGGATAATAAGTAAAGACTGTGATGGAAGGTACGCTTTTGACTCGGTGTATTTCAATTAGAGTACTTTTTGATACCGGTGCATCACATTCATTTATATCTCAGTATTTGGTTGATAGATTATGTCTAGAACTCACCTACCTTGTTACTCCCTTAAGGGTTGTGAATCCAATTGGACGGTATGCAACTCTAGGGTTAAGATGTGACTAGTTAGAACTTGATTTGTTGGGTCATAAATTTTCATGCAGTTTGTATGTTATTGATTTCGTAGATTTCAGGATCATTTTGGGTATGAATTGGTTGGGTAGGTATGAGGCTAGAATATTTTGCCAGGATATGGAAATATTACTAAGACGCTATGATAGTCATAATCGAGTGATCTTCTCAGTAGAGAATACTGACCGGAGTGTTAGTGCTATGCTTAATGCTATGGAGGTAGGAAATGAGTTAAGTCAGGTTCAGGTAGCAGGATAATTTGCAGATGTCTTTGAGCCAGTCAGTGGACTACCCCAAAAAGAGTTATTGAGTTTAAAATAGATCTTGTTCCAGGAGATGAACCTGTAAGTAGACCATCTGATAGGATGGCACCATCTAAGATGAGGGAATTGAAGGTGCACTTAGTGGATCTAGAAGGAAGGAATTTTATTACACCAAGCAGTTCGCTTTAGGGAGCAGCCATGGTGTTCATGAAGAAACCAGATGTGTCGTTAAGGATATGCACTGACTATCGTAAAGTAAATGAATTAAGAATAAGTATCCTTTGCCAAGAATAGATGATCTGTTTGATCAATTGAGTGGAGCCAGAGTGTTTTCCCAATTGGATTTGGTGATAGGTTTCCATCAGTTAAGAGTGGCGGAGGACAGTATTCCTTTGACGGCATTTCGAATATGGTTCATATAAGTGGTTGGTGATGCTATTTGGGTTGAGAAAATCACCAGCTTCCTTTGTAGATTTGATGAAACGAGTTTTCCAAGAGTACTTGGATAGGTTTTTGCTAGTGTTTATAGATGACATTCTAGTATACTCTAAGGTTGTGAGAGAGCATGAAGTTCATCTTAGAGTGTTACTTGAGATGCTGAATCAGAATCAACTAAAGGAAAAGTTTACCAAGAGTCATTTCTGGAAGAAAGAGGTAAAATTTGTTGGTCACATGGTTTCAAAGAAAGGTTTGTCAGTCGATCCAGATAAGATCGAAGATGTGAATAATTGGAAAAGACCAGAGACGGTGATTGAGATCAGTAGTCTTCTTGGACTTGCTGGCTGCTACTGGAGATTCATTAAGGATTTTTCATGGATAGCAACACCCTTAACTAAGTTAACCAGGAAGGAAATGAGATTTTTTTGGTCCAACAAATGTGAGGAGGCATTCCTTAAGTTAAAGCATTTGTTGACCCACCCATGTTGGTAGTTCTAGGCGGGAATCAATGATTGGTGGTGTATACTGATGTATGTGGAACTGGATTAGGAGCGGTATTGATGTAGAATGGTAAAGTCATTACCTATGCAACTAAGAAGCTTAGACCTCATGAAATTAGATATCCTACTCTTAATTTGGATTTGGCAGCTGCGATCTTCGCACTGAAGATTTGGAGATATTTTCTCTTAGGGGAGAGATTTGAGTTATATACCGATCATAAGTCTTTACGGTATTTATTCTCTCGGAAGGAGTTAAATTTGAGACATCAGAGGTGGCTGGAGTTTTTGGCTGCATATGATTTTGGTACAGAATATACATCAGGAAAAATTAATAAGGTGGTTGATGCTCTTAGTAGGAAACATTAGAATATAGTGTTAGGTATGTTGATGGAGTGGAAGGATTTAGAAGCTTTGATCAGATGTGATGTGCAATTAAGATCGACTGCTGGCTCTAGTCAGAGTGCTGCCAGGTTGTGTTGTTTAGAAGTTCGACCAGTAGTAATTGAGAAAATTGCTTCTAAGAAAAGGGAGGATCCTGTATTATCTGAAAGGATCAGAAGACTGGAGGTTGGAATAGAGATCGATGATTTAAAGGATTTTAGCCTTGACTAGAGAGGATATTTAAGAAAGAAGGGACGGTTGTGTGTTCAGAATGTGGAGGACTTGAGGAAGAAAGTTCTTGGAAAATTTCATCGATCCAAGTTTATGATTCATCCTAGAGGAAACAAGATTTATCAGGATATGAAGAGGGGCTTCTATTGGGAAGGCATGAAGAGGGATGTTGGCTTGTGGGTTAGGCAATGTGCAAACTGTCAATAAGTAAAGGTTTAGCATCAGAAGCCTAGTGGATTGCTTCAACCTTTAGAGATTCAAGTTTGAAAATGGGATTCGATATCTATGGATTTTATAGATGGGTTGCCACTGCCAAATAGAGGTAATGAAAGTATATGGGTTATAATGGATAGATAGACCAAGAGTTCCCATTGCATTCCAATTAAGTCAACCAGAACGACACCTGTTTTAGCTAAGTTGTTCCTAAAGAACATAGATAGACTGCATGGAGTGCCTAGTAGTATAGTCAGTGACAGAGATGCTTTGTTCTCTAGTGAATTCTGAAAGAGTCTACAGGAAGTGATGGGTACCAAGCTTAATATGAGTATTGCTTACCACTATCAAACAGATGGGTAGAAAGATAGAGTCAACAAAGTATTCGAGAATCTACTGAGAGCTTATGCATTGGTCTTTAGTGGATCTTGGAAGGATTACCTATATTTGGTTGAGTTTTCCTATAATAATAGTTACCAGACTAGTATAGGAATGCCGTCGTCTGAAGCTTTGTATGGAAGACCATGCAAATCACCAGCATATTGGTTGGAGACCGGAGATAGATTAGTCTTAGGTCCAGATTCGATTAGAGAGGCGTCAGAAAAGATTGAGTTAATCCGGGGGGATGAAGGAATCTCAGTCCAGACAGAAGAGTTTAGCAGATAAGTGGCTTAAGGACCTAGAATTCTCAGTTCGTGATAAGGTTTTTATTCAGGTATCACCAATGAAGGGTGTGGTATTGTTTGGGAAGTCGAGAAAGTCGGCTCCGAGATATGTAGGTCCATTCCATATTATAGAGAGGATTGGAAAGCTCACATATAGAATAGAGTTGCCAATCAGTTTGGTAGGTATCCATAATGTAGTTCATGTGTCTCAACTTCGTAAATATGTGCATGATCCAGAGACTACTATTCTTCTGACAGGGTTGGATGATTAGTGGTAGATCCTAATTTGACTTTTGTTAGATAACCAGTTCGGGTTGTAGGTAGAGATGAGAAAAGGTTAAGCAGCAAGACAGTCAGGTTGGTGAAAATTCAGTGGAGCGACAACAAGAAGGACTGTACTTGGGAGACGGGGACATGATTAGAGATACTTAACTGATCTTCTTTGAGGGTATGTCTATATTAAATATATATATATATATATATATATATATATATATATATATAGTTGCTAGTCGGTTAGACTAGTATGGTTATTCGGATTTGTTACAAATGATTACTATGTTTAGTATTTAGTCCTTACTGAATTTCGAGGACTAAATTCTTTAAGGGAGGAGACTGTAACATCCCTAATTTTTGATAACATTACTAAGAAGATTTAATTAGGCAAATTAAAGAGGAATAATGATGATAAGGAAATTGAGATTTGAATAAATTATATATACGGGGTCATGCTTATTAACAAGATAAATGGGCTTTAAATTGGTTTGATAATTAAATAACACATGGGCATATTAGTAAATTAGCCAATTTATTATACACAGCTATATCCTTTTGTAATTGTCCATTCACGTTAATTTTTCTCAAATCAAATAAATAAAAACACAAACCCTAAGATAACTGGCCATTAATAAGGAGGAAAAAAAGGATTTCGGTAAAAAGCTAAAGATCAAAAGCTATAGAGGATTAATCGACAACAAATCTCAAATTCCCTATCAAGTTTAAGGTGAGTAATATTCTCATACCATCTCTATTCTTATTTTACGATTATATGGTTTCAGATTTATGATTTAATTAGTTTTTGTGATAAAATGGATGATGATATGCTTGAGTTTTATTATGATGATTTATTTTAATCCATGCGCATATGAATTTTCACCGTTTTGATGTAAAACCAAGAATTTATGATTTCAGATTTGCTATGGAAAAATTTTATGTGAAGTAAAACATGATTTTGGAGATGGGTTTTAATTTTCAGAATTTTTCAAGCAATGAAAATCTTAATATGAATTTTTGGTGAAAAATATGATATAATTGGGTTTAAAATTTATTTTGACAATTTCAGGAGGAAATTGGGTCTAAATTTTTTATATGTTTGATTACACGATGAAATTGAATTTCTATGATTTTGGGGTATTTTTCCTGACTGGATTACAAGGGAAAATAAACTATTTTAAAAGAAGGACTATCTGAAATAATTGGTTTTAGTATATGGGAGGGCTAAATGTTTCATTTTTATGGTTTTGATCCGATGTAAATGCGGTAGTTTTAAATGTGAAGTATTTGAAAAGTTTTCATGGCAGCCAATCAATGATTTATACATAGGCAAGTTGTTAGAAAGTAATTACTAAAAGTTGCTATAATTCAACCTTTACATCAAAAAACGTGTTCCGCCTCTGTTAGCAAGTACCTTTCGACTTCTTTGATTCTGCCTTGTCCCAGTAGAAACCAAAACAGTCGAAACCAATGCACAAGATAGCACATAGATGGTATGTTGCGGATTGGAAGAAGGGTAGAAGCCTTCATGTCGTAACATTTGCTTTTGATGGAGTCGAAACCCTACTTTGTTTTCATAAGTCAACTTTCTTGCCTTGTTTTACCTAAAGCTTTTGACATAGTCGAAACATATGCTTTCGAAAGAGTTTTATAATTAGCTTTCGAAGAAGGTTATCATATTATGTTAAGGTATTAGCTTTCAAAGGGTTACCTTTTTCCTTAAACAATAGCTTTCGAAAGGTAAGGTTCCGACCTAGTCGAAACCTGACTGTAATGCTACCTTTGAACTCTGATGCTTTCGAAAAGTTATCTCTACTTTAACCAAAGTTAGCCACTTCCTAATTACTTTCGTAGGGGCTGAGAGTTTTGAAGGTGATGGAGTCGACAGAGGGTTGCGACTTTGTCCTTTGAAGTTCTAATTTTTAAAGTCTTTTGCTTTCGACTACATGATCCCGACACCATCAACATTTCCCCAAATTTATTTACTTGGTTTCGAAAGAGATACTTTCATATATAACCATTTTGACCCAAATGATGTTTTTAAAAAGTAATCCTAATGCTTTCGAAAGGGCACTTTATGTGTTTCGAAGCTATGTTTTAAATGTTTTCTTGATACAATCGGAAGGTATGATTGGTTTCGAAAGGTATATATTTAGAGTTTTGAAAAGAGGTTTTCTATGCTTTCGAAGGAGGTCATCCAGTGGTTTCAATAGTGATGTTTTGAAATTTCAAAATGAATAACTCATTCTCATTTTTAAGGAAAAACCATCGCATAAATAAAGATTTTTGAAATGTTATTTACATTGTTATTAACCCAAAACTATATTCTGGTGAAATGGCAGAATAACCAGTTAGGTTGACCCAGTAGTGAATATATAACTTAACAGATGTTATTCTTAATTAAAGATATTGGCAAGGGCCAATAGGTTTACAGTAAGCTCATGAAAACTATATGATTTTGGCAAGGGCCAATAGATTCATATTCAGCCCATGAAAACTATGATTTGATAGTGCCAAGGACCGGTAGGTTTGTAGTTAACCAATGAAAACTATATCTGGATTAAGATATTATCAATCAGCCAATAGATTCCTAGTTAGCCCATCAAAACTAGGGGAGAAATAAGACATTGGAGTTACCAATAGGTTCTTAGTGTTGAATATGCGCTTTGCGCTATATGATTTTTGTTTGATGATAATAAACATATATACATTCATATAAATGTATTTGGTAATGTACTATTTTATTTTTTCATAGTTTAAATAAATATTTGTTGAATAAAATTAAATTTCACAGAATTTGAATTTGAATTCAAACAAAACAAGTTAAACAGATTTTGAATTCAAACAGGAATTTTATTCAAACAAATATTTTGTATAGTATGTATTTGGTTAAATAAATATCTGTTGAATAAAATAAATTACACAGAATTTGAATTTGAATTCAAACAGAACAAGTTACACAGTTTTTGAATTCAAACGAATATTTTATTCAAACGAATATTTATTACAAACTTGAATAGTACAAATTCATGCTCTCACTATACATATACATTTCTGATTACATCACGATTACATCACAAATATTTTTACATTGATAACCTCACTACATATCATTCACACTCGTATTTTTGTCTTCAACTGCATTCCGGTTTGAATCCAGCATCTGAGCAATCTGCAAAAATATAAACTAACGCAGTAAAATTGAAAAAGAAATATTTTTTGCAATTCAAAAATAAAATATGGTTTTTGAAAATAATATTTGCCTCAGTTATTTGGGTTGTTCGTCATCATTTAAATTTGAATTCATCATACACGAACAACTTGTGACATACACAGTGTATCACTGTATATGCCACAAGGCCGTGCACACCGATATATACACTTGATAATGCTACAGGGACAGGTGAGCACAGGTCAAACCCAAATGCAAAGCCGGGTTCAACGCACGTGCAATATATTTAAAATCACGACACAAGCACAAGGTCAAACCCGAGCTGCAAAACTGGGTTCAACACAGGGCAGGTGCACAGTTACAACCAACTACATGTAAGAGGCAACAAAGACAAATCAGTAGCATGCTAACGAATTATCAAACTTTATCAAACAATGGCAAATACTGCAATGACTACTGCAAGTTTCAGAAAATACCACTGAACCATCAATTATGACCAAATACAGGTGCAAGTGAATCAGATGTCAATGAAGCACGCAAACTGCAGTATACAAGTACAAGACCACCAAGATCAACAATGTCAAGTCAAACAGCCAGTCAAATGATTAAATAAACAAATGAATGAATGCAAAAGAAAACAGTTCAAAGCTTCAAACTGCATCAGTGAACAACTACAAAACCATAAGACTACAGCCACAGACAAGCACATGAATACAAATGAATCAAGTCAGGCATGAAGACAATGCCAACAACAAAAACAACAAGTCCAGTTACAACATGGTGAACAAGACACAGTGCTGAGCACATGCAAACTGCAATGAATAATGCAACAGAGACCAAGAACAAGCACAACATGTATCAGTGGATCTGCATACATGAATACGAGATGTTCAAGTGAAGTTCAGGTAAAGGTTATGGAGACCAGAGCATAGAAATGTGCAGACCCAACCAACAAACTCAAAGAGCATATGCATCAACTACAAGCAGATGCAAGCTAACCAGCAAATGAACAAAGGCAACAAGGTCAGAGTTTTAAAATGCACAAATATGCTATGCAGTGAAGCAATACACAGCAAGTGGATATAAACATCAAGCCAGAAAAACAAATCAACTCAAGCTCGAGGCAGTGACAGTATGAAATGGAATGTAACTACAAGGCATGAAATCGTAGTGAAACAGTTCAAGTGGATAGTGAAGGCAATACACAAGTCAGTGGAAAGCTACAAGGCATAGAAACTGCATAACAACTAATCAACAGTGCACAACCAACTCGAGAATTTACACAATCAAGACCGAATGTAAACTGCAGTAGTACACTTGAACATCATGAACAAATGGAAGAAGTACATCATGATACAACAAAGCAATGCCACCAGAATTTCATATCAAGTTCGGCATCAGGATGAGAAGAACCAACAGAACAACCATGTATCAATAACAATGCAACATAGTGACAATCACAAGCATCGCAACATATTCAAGTTGAAGCCGTGAATGACACAAATACAGACAGTGGCCGAAGCCAATTTACAAAATATCGAAGTCAAAGAAGAATTCATGAATGTATATTGAAAGTAAAAATTCAAGTGCGTATGCAGTATTGACAAAGTCAAAAATCAACACCGTGATGAGCACGGCAATTCAATGCCGCAATTCAAAACCGTGTCAATCAAGCAATCGAGGATTTACACGAATGAATTGGTCAAGAAAAAATCACGAGCATCCAAGTATAATCGAATGGCCGATGCACAAAATTGACAAATTCAAATAAATATATACGATCGAAGATTCAGGAAATTAAACGCATATATAACCCAATCATCATCGGCAATCAATGTATCGAATTCCAGAAAGCACAAAATCAGTAAAAGCAAAAGCATTACATACCGAGCAAGAAAGGAATTCGATCAACGAGCAAGCCGAACAATTCACAATTTCAAAGTTAACCACAATCGAATATCAGAGAACAAGCGACGCAAGCCATAAAATCAGAATCGAGCATCAGAACGAAGCCCTAATTCGAGAAAGAGCCGAAGCCCTAATTCAACAGAGAGAGGCCGACATTTTTTCACAAGAAAAAGAAGGGAACGGGTTGAAAGAATAGTGGGCCGGCTTAATTATTAAAAAGGGGGTTTTGTTTTTTTTGTTTTGGGCTTTTATTAATATTTTTTTTAGGGTTATTGTTTTTGATTTATTGTTTTTTTTTATTTTACGAACCAAAAAGTTAGTAAATCACCACCTAGGTTAGGTAGTGTCAGATTGTCTATTTTGAATTAGTTCAGTGAGCAGGGAGTGCGAGTTTGCAAAGCTCGATAGGCGGGAGCAGTGTTTGCGAGTGAGCGAAACTCTATAGGCGGGAGCAGGGTGTGCGAGTCTAGTAGAGTGTTTGTGAGCGGGAGCAAAAGGGTCTACGAGTCTAGTAGAGTTGTTGTAAGCGTGATACTGTTTAATTCTAATAGAAATCTGTGAATGCAGCAGTAGGCAGGGGTTGCCGAAGCTGGGTAAATTTTGTGTGTGATTTACTTTTCAGCATATTTATTTCTGCAGTTTATTTCTGTGTTTAAATCGAGAAAATTTGCTATAACCCTATTCACCCCCCCCTCTAGGGTTAATCTAGATCCTACAGGTGGTATCAGAGCCCGGTTTATATTTTTTTTAACTCTAGAGTCATGAGTCTACAAAATAATGCTTTTTCTGAGGGGCAATCTATTGCTAGGCCACCCATGTTTAACGGGAACGATTATGCTTATTGGAAAGTTAGGATGAGTATTTATCTTAGTTCCGTTGATTATGATGTTTGGGATATTATTGAAACTGGCTATAAACCTCCCACTATAATCATTAGTGGTACTGAGATTCCTAAACCTAAGGATAGGTGGGATGCAAACGATAAGAAATTGAAAACGACAAATGCAAAAGCCATGAATGCTTTGATATGTGCTCTTGATAAAAATGAATTTAATAAAATTTCTCATTGTACAACAGCACAGGAAATATGGCATACTTTGGAGGTGACACACGAAGGAACTTCTCAAGTCAAGGAGTCTCGGCTAGCCCTATTCAGCAATGAATACGAAAACTTTGTGATGGACAAAGACGAGAGCATAAAGGATATGTTTGGACGCTTTTCAACCTTGGTATACAATGCTAGAGCGCTTGGGAAGGTATTCACTGAGGTAGAGCTTGTGCGGAAGATACTACGAGTTTTACCAATGAACTTTGAGGCAAAAGTTACAGCAATCCAAGAATCGAAAGATCTGAGCAAACTAAGCATGGAGGAGTTGATTGGCAACTTGATGACATATGAGCTTGAGTTAAAAGCAAAGGAAGAACGCAACAACTCCGAACCAAAGAAGAAGACGATTGCCTTAAAAAGTAAAGAAGAAAGCGATGAAGAAGATCCAATTGAAGAGCTTGCAATGGCTGTCAATAATCTTAGAAGATGGTCTAGATTCAAGCCACACAAGAAGAAAACAAAGGGCAATAGGTCAAAAGATTCCGAAAATTCTGATAATGAACTGATATGTTATAACTGCAACAAGCCTGGCCACATCAAACCAAAATGCCCACTTCTCAAAAACAACAAAGAAAAGAAAAAGGCGAAGAAGGTATTTGCAGCGACTTGGGATGATGAAGAAGGAGAGGAAGCTTCGGATAGAAGCCCAGAGGAAGCTAACTTGTGTTGCATGGCAAAATCAGAATCAGAAGTAACCTCCGACGAATCTAGTGAGGCAGGTGAGTTTTCTTATAAAGAACTTGTTTTTATGTGTTCTGATCTTACTAAGGTAGTGGATACTCTTGAATCTAAAATTGAAAAACTGAAATCTGATAGGAGAGAATTTGCTCGTGAAAATTTTAGGTTAAAAACTGAACTTGAAAATATTCAAAACCTAGAATGTAACCAATGTAAAATTTTAGATTCGGAACTATCAAAAATTAGGAATAACTCTAAGAATCTTGAAAAAGAAAACTTGAGTCTTAAAGAAAACATTGACGCTAGAAAAAAGGACTTTATAAATCGATGCACCTCACTTGTCGCTGAAAATTCAACATTAAAAACCAAAGTCCAAAATCTTGAAAAATCTTTGAATAACTTTTCAAGAGGCGAAAAATCTTTCAACATGCTATTGGGAAATCAAATTTTTGCTAACAATAGAAAAGGACTAGGTTTTGGAAAATCACAAGATGATGATAATGGTAAAAGTGCTGCTCGATCTGAAATAATTGGAAATCATGTTGAAAATCATAGTCATAAGAACACAAAATTTAATCAAGTCAATTTAATGAGCACGTTCTGTAGAGAATTTGGACATAATCGAAATAATTGTTGGTATAAACCCAAACACGTGAAAACTATACCAATTTGGGTTCCAAAAGGCACAAATATAAAATCTTTGAAAGTCAAACAAATTTGGGTGCCAAAAGGAACATGTATAAATAGTTTTGAGTCTCCAAAAACAGATTTTTCATATTCTGCCACTAACAACAATGGACCTATAAAAACAAATAGGTCACATAAATCTTTTATCGTGTAGGTGTGGTGGCAGGCTAAGGAATAACAACAGTGTTCTCTGGATTTCGGCTGTTCCAGAAGCACAACGGGCGACAAAACAAAGTTCCTTAGCCTAGTATAAAGGTGACAGAATCACAATGGGCAATCACGAAAAATTATCGTAAAGGTAAAACAGGTAATTGTTTTTTAAATGTGATTATCTGCACCATACTCTAAATTAAAATCAGCCAATATTGAGATGAACAAAAGATGATGATTTTGATGCTATGATTTTTTTTTTTAAATAATGACTAACCATCTTTAAATAAGAATTACTTGGAGTAATTATGATGGTTGACTGATTTGGACTTAATTGATATGATTTTTTGACTTGTTCTTATTTATGACATTAATTTGTGCTTAATTGATGACCAACCAGATTTTAAAATTTTGAACTAATTTATATAAATTTGTTCAGTCAAATGCTGGTTACTCATGCTACACGTAGATATATTGGTTCTGACATTTTGATCACTGTTTGTAAATTTGCACGATTTCAAATTCATGAGAAAAAGGATTTTAAGAAATTGTTTTTGAAATAATTATGATGTTGATTGACTGTTGATTACTCATGAAAATAATTGTTTATCCTCTGGTTTCTGAATTTATCATCATGATATTTATTTTGAGTGTTAACACGGCTTAAATTCAAAATTCAAAAGAATGATGTTTTAAAATTTTTGGTGCACATCTCATGGTTTGATTCAACAAGTGAATATTGAGTGAAATTTAAATTCAGATGCGGATTACACTGGTAATATAGTTGATAGAAAAATTATTAGTGTAACGTGATTAATTTGTGAAACATTTATTTGCTGCATCGTTTTTTTAAAGAAAATATCTGCATATTTTTCACTTGAAATAATTTTCAAATAGCAGAAAATTTTCTTATAAAACTTCCCTCAAGAAATCATGTTTGACCATATTTACAGCTTAATTATTTTTGAAAAATTGATTTTATAATTTTTAATTTGATTTTAAATGACAAGTTTGACTAATCTGACTTCCTTTGATTATCGAAAAGATAAATAGTGATTGAAAAAGAGATAAGTGTTGATATTTATCATATATTATAACTCGAGAAAGTATAATTAAAAATTTCTTTAGAATTTCATAACAAGAGTTATAAAAACTTTTTGTTGGATAATAATTCCATGACCATTTCTATTTCTATCATCTTTCTATCGAACATCACTCATCAAAATCATATTTAATATGTAAATTTGTGGTAGTTTACAAAGGAAATCATTTGTTCTTCAATATCTTTAAAATCGGTGAAGGAAATTATTTGTGCTTCAATTTCTTATATTCAGCAATTAAAAATAAATATCCAAAGTATTCACTCTCATTTAAAAGTCCTCACGGTCATGCATGGGTGAATTACTTGGATTTTTGATTATGTGCTTCCATGCTCATTTAAAAGTCCTCACGGTTATGCATGTATGGAACGCATATTAAAAATAATTGATTTAATAGACAAGTTGATTCTAATCCCATTTAAAAGTCCTCACGGTCATGCGTGGTTAGAAGATACTTGATTTCATTTTTTAAAATTAAATTTGAATACTACTAATCTCATTTAAAAGTCCTAACGGTTATGCATGGTTAGTAGATATTCAAATTTCCAGAAATAAATATACCACAAATAGACATATCTATATGAATTTTTGATGATTCTATCTCCATCACTTCTGAAAGTGGAATATGCGTTTGACAAGGGTAATTATGATTTTTGTTTGAGTTTTATTGAAATTTGATATTTATATTTAATTGAGTTAAATGTTTGATTCATGTCTATCACTTCATCCCTATTTTTATAACACTGTTATTCTTTTGCTGATAACAAAAGGGGGAGAGAAAAGTTAAGATTTTGTCAAATAGAATCAAGAAAAGGTGTCAAATAGAATCAAGCAAAGGTGTCAAATAGAATCAAGCAAAGGTCAAATAACTTTCAATTTGCATATAGGCTCATTTACATATTTTTATTTGTATGCATATATATAGGGGGAGCCATATATGTAGGGGGAGTATCACATATAAAGGAAGCATTCAAATAGGGGGAGCAAATGAAATTATCAAATACATTTAATATATTCAAAATCTTAAATATATGTTTGTTATCATCAAAAGGGGGAGATTGTTGAATATGCGCTTTGCGCTATATGATTTTTGTTTGATGATAATAAACATATATACATTCATATAAATGTATTTGGTAATGTACTATTTTATTTTTTCATAGTTTAAATAAATATTTGTTGAATAAAATTAAATTTCACAGAATTTGAATTTGAATTCAAACAAAACAAGTTAAACAGATTTTGAATTCAAACAGGAATTTTATTCAAACAAATATTTTGTATAGTATGTATTTGGTTAAATAAATATCTGTTGAATAAAATAAATTACACAGAATTTGAATTTGAATTCAAACAGAACAAGTTACACAGTTTTTGAATTCAAACGAATATTTTATTCAAACGAATATTTATTACAAACTTGAATAGTACAAATTCATGCTCTCACTATACATATACATTTCTGATTACATCACGATTACATCACAAATATTTTTACATTGATAACCTCACTACATATCATTCACACTCGTATTTTTGTCTTCAACTGCATTCCGGTTTGAATCCAGCATCTGAGCAATCTGCAAAAATATAAACTAACGCAGTAAAATTGAAAAAGAAATATTTTTTGCAATTCAAAAATAAAATATGGTTTTTGAAAATAATATTTGCCTCAGTTATTTGGGTTGTTCGTCATCATTTAAATTTGAATTCATCATACACGAACAACTTGTGACATACACAGTGTATCACTGTATATGCCACAAGGCCGTGCACACCGATATATACACTTGATAATGCTACAGGGACAGGTGAGCACAGGTCAAACCCAAATGCAAAGCCGGGTTCAACGCACGTGCAATATATTTAAAATCACGACACAAGCACAAGGTCAAACCCGAGCTGCAAAACTGGGTTCAACACAGGGCAGGTGCACAGTTACAACCAACTACATGCAAGAGGCAACAAAGACAAATCAGTAGCATGCTAACGAATTATCAAACTTTATCAAACAATGGCAAATACTGCAATGACTACTGCAAGTTTCAGAAAATACCACTGAACCATCAATTATGACCAAATACAGGTGCAAGTGAATCAGATGTCAATGAAGCACGCAAACTGCAGTATACAAGTACAAGACCACCAAGATCAACAATGTCAAGTCAAACAGCCAGTCAAATGATTAAATAAACAAATGAATGAATGCAAAAGCAAACAGTTCAAAGCTTCAAACTGCATCAGTGAACAACTACAAAACCATAAGACTACAGCCACAGACAAGCACATGAATACAAATGAATCAAGTCAGGCATGAAGACAATGCCAACAACAAAAACAACAAGTCCAGTTACAACATGGTGAACAAGACACAGTGCTGAGCACATGCAAACTGCAATGAATAATGCAACAGAGACCAAGAACAAGCACAACATGTATCAGTGGATCTGCATACATGAATACCAGATGTTCAAGTGAAGTTCAGGTAAAGGTTATGGAGACCAGAGCATAGAAATGTGCAGACCCAACCAACAAACTCAAAGAGCATATGCATCAACTACAAGCAGATGCAAGCTAACCAGCAAATGAACAAAGGCAACAAGGTCAGAGTTTTAAAATGCACAAATATGCTATGCAGTGAAGCAATACACAGCAAGTGGATATAAACATCAAGCCAGAAAAACAAATCAACTCAAGCTCGAGGCAGTGACAGTATGAAATGGAATGTAACTACAAGGCATGAAATCGTAGTGAAACAGTTCAAGTGGACAGTGAAGGCAATACACAAGTCAGTGGAAAGCTACAAGGCATAGAAACTGCATAACAACTAATCAACAGTGCACAACCAACTCGAGAATTTACACAATCAAGACCGAATGTAAACTGCAGTAGTACACTTGAACATCATGAACAAATGGAAGAAGTACATCATGATACAACAAAGCAATGCCACCAGAATTTCATATCAAGTTCGGCATCAGGATGAGAAGAACCAACAGAACAACCATGTATCAATAACAATGCAACATAGTGACAATCACAAGCATCGCAACATATTCAAGTTGAAGCCGTGAATGACACAAATACAGACAGTGGCCGAAGCCAATTTACAAAATATCGAAGTCAAAGAAGAATTCATGAATGTATATTGAAAGTAAAAATTCAAGTGCGTATGCAGTATTGACAAAGTCAAAAATCAACACCGTGATGAGCACGGCAATTCAATGCCGCAATTCAAAACCGTGTCAATCAAGCAATCGAGGATTTACACGAATGAATTGGTCAAGAAAAAATCACGAGCATCCAAGTATAATCGAATGGCCGATGCACAAACTTGACAAATTCAAATAAATATATACGATCGAAGATTCAGGAAATTAAACGCATATATAACCCAATCATCATCGGCAATCAATGTATCGAATTCCAGAAAGCACAAAATCAGTAAAAGCAAAAGCATTACATACCGAGCAAGAAAGGAATTCGATCAACGAGCAAGCCGAACAATTCACAATTTCAAAGTTAACCACAATCGAATATCAGAGAACAAGCGACGCAAGCCATAAAATCAGAATCGAGCATCAGAACGAAGCCCTAATTCGAGAAAGAGCCGAAGCCCTAATTCAACAGAGAGAGGCCGACATTTTTTCACAAGAAAAAGAAGGGAACGGGTTGAAAGAATAGTGGGCCGGCTTAATTATTAAAAAGGGGGTTTTGTTTTTTTTGTTTTGGGCTTTTATTAATATTTTTTTTAGGGTTATTGTTTTTGATTTATTGTTTTTTTTTTATTTTACGAACCAAAAAGTTAGTAAATCACCACCTAGGTTAGGTAGTGTCAGGTTGTCTATTTTGAATTAGTTCAGTGAGCAGGGAGTGCGAGTTTGCAAAGCTCGATAGGCGGGAGCAGTGTTTGCGAGTGAGCGAAACTCTATAGGCGGGAGCAGGGTGTGCGAGTCTAGTAGAGTGTTTGTGAGCGGGAGCAAAAGGGTCTGCGAGTCTAGTAGAGTTGTTGTAAGCGTGATACTGTTTAATTCTAATAGAAATCTGTGAATGCAGCAGTAGGCAGGGGTTGCCGAAGCTGGGTAAATTTTGTGTGTGATTTACTTTTCAGCATATTTATTTCTGCAGTTTATTTCTGTGTTTAAATCGAGAAAATTTGCTATAACCCTATTCACCCCCCTCTCTAGGGTTAATCTAGATCCTACACTTAGTGATCCATGAAAACTAAGTAATTGGACAGATAGTCCTTGACATTTAACAGGTTAATAGTAATCCTAGAAACTATAATTGTGACAGATAATCAGAATGAATGGGGATGAGTAATCCAAAATTGATTTATTTGTTTTGCATATCATCGTAATGTTTTGAAATACTATGTTTTAACAATTATGGATGCAGGAGAACAGTATATGGTTTTATATATTTTAGGATATTAGTGAGGGGAAAACCTGTTCCGCTCAGTGGCATGGTCTCACTATATATCTAAATGGTTTGAGATGAAATTTTTTGTTCATATTAGGATATATGTCTGACTAGAAGTTTTTTCCCCTTAAATTCTCGGGTACTCAATTAATTTTGAGTTGGTTGAGAGTTAAGGATTCTAGCTGTTCGTTTAGATGAATAAATCTTCCAAGGATGTGCAAGAGGAAAGCTTGTTATTAGAGTTCTTTTATTTTTGTTGTGTATTTTGTTTGTAAAGGCAAATTGTTTTCTTGCCTATCCACATACTCTGATCTACCAAGGAGGCATCTTCATATGTCACTCTTGGCGTATTTGTATTAATTATATGTTATCTGAACGTGGTCTGCAAATCAGGATTATGTAATCAATCTTGAATAAATGGAATGTGAAATCGGCTTGTTGTTTAAATTTTCCATATTCTTGTGTTTCTCCGTATCATTGTATCTAATATTTCTCACTAAATTAGAGTATGACATATAACTTCCATTCCTAAGCAACAAGACGGAGTCTTGAACCCTAAATGCACTAGGTAGGCTTGGACTTGAAGGGAAGAGGTAGCGAGACTTGATTTGGTAAGGGGGAGCGACTAAGGGTAAACATCGAATTCTCAATAATAAACCCGAAATAGGTCATTTTGCAACTGATATTTTAGCTATCTACACATGAAATTTAAAAAAGCACTCAAGGAGAAAGTTATTGAAATTTCAATTCTCTATAATTTCAAAAAAAGAATCACTCATTTTTCCTTTGCTTGAAAAAGTTATGGTCCAAAGATGATGAACCATTTTCAAAATTTAAATTCTAAGCTCAAAAATTGCTCTGTAATGAATTGGTGTTTTGACATAGCTATGATAGAAATTTGAAAAAATGGTCACCAAGGATGTTGTAGCCATTAAAATTTCACACAATTTTAAAGAAGAAAATTTCCATTTGAGTTGGAAATGAGGAAGAAAAGGTTAGTGGAAAGAGGAGGAAAAATGGAGAAGCATATGAACTATTTATAAGCAAGATTTCACCTCATCATTTTATCAAGTAACATCACTCCCTTTATATATATATATATATATATATATATATATAGTTATCTTTCATCACATATTCTTTTATATATATACGTAATTATTATGTTTGGTTACATCACTTTCTTTATAAACATATAATTCTTATGTTTGGTCACATCGCTTTCTTTATATATATATATAATTATTATTTTAGTCACATCACTTTGTTTATATATATATCTAAGTTAAATTTTTAGTTAACTAAGATATAAAAAGTGATAATTATGGTTAATGATTACAAGTCTAAGATGTGACAATACTTAATATATATATATATATAACCTAAGATGTGACAATGCTTGTGTGTGTATATATAAGTTTATTATTTTTAAATATATGTCTTGTTACATCACTTACGAATCCAAATTAACATAAGATAATTCATTTCTAAGTGTAGTTAATGGAATTTTATATGCATGCAAGGTGCATAAAGATGAACAACGTTCCCGGCAATTTTTCGGTGTCAAAAAGTCGAAATTTCGTAACACGTTCTTCGGTCACATTTTCTGTTTTTCTGCGAACTATTTAATTTGGTAAACAAATTTTGAAAATGAATTTACCATCTTTATTAATTAACTAATTAATTAAAATGAGTTTATTTTCATTATAAAACCTATATATTGAATACTTAAAATTAATTAAATATCCACTAATCAAAGAAGTGAAATTCCGGGTCGTTACATTATTCCTACCAGTCCTACTGGCAGCATTTATAACCCTCTAGAAGGGTATTTTACTTTCACTCCAATTTATATCTGGCACATGGGATAAGTTCCTTTTTTGACTTTCTTTTGAGATAATTGTAGCATTTAAATATTGCCCCGATCCTATTCACACCAAATGCATATACCTACTTGACATGCCCAGAAGTCCTTACTTGGGAAGCCAAACTTCCTTCCTTGAGTGCCAAAGTCCTCCATTCTATATCTTGCCCTGCAAGAATAGGTGACCAATAGGATAATCCATTGTACCGCATTCATCCCCTCCCGTAAAGCCTAATCAGTGAACGTAAGGAAAGGGAGATGCAATTCTTCTACATTGGGTATTATTCAAGCATTAAGGGAACTTTCTTTACCGCCATTAAGATTTTTCCTATTACTTACATTTTTTTATTGTTCTCTGCTAATGAGTGTTTTCTTTAGGCACTGCTCCAAAGCAATTAAGTTCCGTAGCATCGGAAACTATCCAATCTTTAACTTGAGCATCGAAAACGGTGGGCAAGAGACTTACGCTGCTAACACAAAAAGCTCCTTCAATATTCTATAATCTTGGATCATCACAAAATCTTAATGGAGCCTCCAAAGATCAAAAGCAATACCCAAGGAAGATGATTATTAGTAATGGGCAAGCCGAGATCTTTCTCCATCAATTCCCCGGTCCAATCTAAACCATCCGTTGAGTTAACTTATACGAAATCTCTTGTAATATTATCTTATGAGCTTTTCTCTCTGATTCAAGCTCATCAGCCCTAGTTACTATCTAAAAAATAGGAAATCTTAAGTGATTCTCCCAAAGAGAAGGGGAATAAAGATGACATTCCTACCATGACTTAAGTTATCAAACCTTTTTCAATAAAGGATTCCATTGCTAGCGCGTTCAAGACTTTGAAAAGAAAACAAGTGATGGTCCTATTGTTGCCACTTCAACCCAACAAACTGTTCAAGGTTGGGGATGAGCATACCTCTGTAGTTCTGGATGAAGAACAATGTGTAAGCATCGACGCAAATCCTAAGGCCTCAAATCTTAACTCTTTTGGGAAAATAGCTCAATGGCCAACAGAGGTAGGCAATCCCAAGACTTGCTTCTGAATATCCATTTTCAAATACTCCTGGGGCTCTTTATCGTATATATGAGGATGTTGGCTTATCTCTTACCCTAGAAGATCCAAACCCCTCTAAGTCCCAGGCACAAACTCATGTTAATAACTTTGATGATCTTCTTCAATTGGCCATCCACTCTCCATCTTTTACTTCTTTTAAACTGCCACAGTCTTCTTCTTATTCCTAAGCTCACCTCTTTACTTTTCTCAAGTAGTTCTTATTGGTATGTGCCTTTCTTTGTTTTAGGTTCTCAACTTTATATATAATGTTCTAACTTATACTTGTTACTTATTCCATATAGCTAAGCACATGTTTCTCTTCCAAAAGGCGGCCCAAGGTTCTTCCAAAGAGGTGCCTAAGCTAAAAGAGCTGATTTATAGCTCAACACAGACAATGTAACAACCCTGTTTTGGAGATTACCTGTTTATATTAAATTATAACAGAAGTTATGACTTAATATTGTAAATTTAAGTATAATTGGAAATTTTAAATTTGTTTATTTGGAATAAACAATGAAGTTTGTAAATAAAATGGGAGAAATAAAGTTTGGAACATTATTTTTTTATTGGGAATAAGTATGGGATTAAATATTGATTGGATAAGTATTTGGTTTAAATAAACTAAAATATTGGGTATTTATTAGTTTTGAGCTAATAAATTAATTGGGTGATGTATTTCAATGTTAAATTGTTGAAATAAACCTAAAGTAATGAAAATGAAGTTTTGAAAACTTTATTTTAATAATTTGAGAAGAAAATGATCAATTATTTAAATAATTTGGGCCTTCATATTAATATTAAAATTTCCAATTATACTGAAATTTACAATATTAAACCATGACTTCTGCTATAATTTAATATAAACAGGTAATCTCCAAAACAGGGTTGTTACCTGTGTAGTTAATGCCCCGCTATTACCCCGCTACAACCCCGCTATATCTCATAGAAGATTTCTACCGCTACGATTTTTCCATATAGCCCTAGAATATAGCCTTTCCGCTTTAATCCCCGCTATTTCCGCTATTTCCGCTATATTACGCTATTCCCGCTATATCTTTTTTAATAAAATGAATTGAAAAATTGCATTTATACATTATAAAATTATGAAACTAATTTATTTGATTTAATTTTTAATATATTTTCAGAAATGAAAATACTCTAATATTCTACCAAATTCAATTATGTTATATAACAGTTTTTCGTTTATTTAAAGTATATTTGCATATGTTTTTATTTAAAATTATTTATATATTATTTATAATTCCATTGAATGATAATTATTCATTTAATTACCATTTATATATTTGTAAAAACATTAAGTACGAGTTTTATATGCTATTTTAGAACCATTCGCTATATCCCGCTATATCCTCGCTGTATCCCCGCTATGACTTTTTGCACCTCCACCGCTTTGAATCTACCGAGCGCATTAACTGCACAGGTTGTTACAGACATGATCGATTTTTTAGTAGTAATGGATGAGGTTTTGGATGAGAAGGAAAAATTTGCCTCCTCCCTTAATGAAGAGAAAAGCACCAGACAAGTACTAGAGGATAAGGTGAGGAATCTAGAATACAAATTTGGAGATGCCGATAAAAGAGAGGCTAGGCTTGTAGAGGAGAATGAACTTCTAAAGAAGAAGCTTCGGAGGAAAGGAACCCTCCTGACTAAATCAACCAACATTATTAAAGATGAAAAGCAGAAGGTCACTTATTTTCTTGACATGGCTCTCGATTCCATTATCGAGAAATTCTATTAGAAGACCTTATACATTGCATACGCCAACAACATTCACAACTGCCCAGATCTTGATTTCCCTCTCTCTCTCAGCTTGGAATGAGGGGTTTAAAAGGAATTTTTGGGCAATGCTGGAGAAAGCTACAGGGTCTGACATGGAGTTCTCTAATGAGTAGGAGGATTCGAAGTTAAGAAATTGCTAATTTTTAATGATCCTTTGGTGGACGACGAGATGGAGTCCAATGAGGAAGAGGTGGATGATGATGATGACATGAATGATGACGTTCATGACGATGGGGGTCATTATGATGATGGAAATGATGAAAATAGCGGTGGTGAGAGAGAAGGTCCCTCTGGACGGTCAAATAAGAAGGATCAATCGGGAGACGCTAAGCAGGACTCGACGGCGCATGGCACGTAATGTACTAAAATTCCCAATTCCTTAACTAAAAATTCTCCTCGAAAAGAAATCTCCTCAAAGCCATATTTCCAAAGTGAAGGAACAAATTTCTTCGTCTCAAATTCCATTCTCTTAAGTATAGATCTCTTTATTTAAATTTTTTAAGTTATCAAGCAGTTTTTAGATAACATGTTAATTATTTAAGTCAAGGAGAAAATAAAAATACTATTTTGAGGTTATGCTTGAATAGAATAATTGCAATAAATCAATTGAATAGTGAATTAGATATGCTTTTGAAGGAGCATAATAACTGTTTGTGAAATATGATAATCTTACTGCTAATGCATCAAAACTAAGATTTTTCAAAGAAACGAAAATTGCTCCACGTATGAAGAATGCACGTCTTCATCAGGAAAAACTCTTGACAGAGAATGTGGAACTTCTGACCCTCTTTTAGATGTTGATCGACATAGGAATGCCTTAGAGGAGTTTCTCTACAGAGTTTACTCTAGTGGTATATTTTTTGGTTTTTCTTACTTAGGCATCAACTGCGGAGATTTGCTTAAGTGCCTCATCATAGATACTTAGATGAACATGGGTCTGGTTCTCATCCTTGGACATGTTGGAATCTCCCTTGAGTTGCTTCTATCCCTCTTTCTTCTCATTCTCTTCCCACCGGAAAACTCAAATATAATAGGAAGAGATGTATTTTCGAATTTTATAACAAATCAATCTTGTATGAACCTAAGTGATTGTATAATTGTACTATGTAACTCAATTAGCTTATAAACCTTATCGCTTTTGTTTGTCTTGTGTTTGGTCTAATTTTTGCATATTATTCAAATTAAAGAACCATCAAAAGACCTGTTCCATGGAATTGCTAAATAAGTCTGTCAAGTTGAAAAGTGATTTGCAAGAGAAATATTTAACTTTTAGGACATCTCAGTTAGCAAGACATTGCATTCTCAGAGATCTATAGGAAGTAATGCATGATTCCCTCACTTTTTTTGACTTTTTGGGCGATGGTAAGGACAGACTGCTAGTGAAGTTTGAACTTATCGTGCGAAATTGTTGTGTGGTCACACTAGCCTTTTAGCCAAAATATAGGGTTATCATTAATTTCTTTCGGTTAATACCCTAGAAAGGATTAAAGCTCCTTCTGATTTACCCTTACCCTATCAATCGGGTCATTTGAAAAGGCCAAAATCTACGTTTCAAAACTTTAAGAATTATTTAAATGTTCAAAACTAGAATTTTGATGTAACTTGAATTTCTTTATTTTTTATAAACTTTGCTATTATTAATGGAATAACTTATTTTTCATGTTTTAATTTCTATTTTACTTATTCTAAATAGGAAAATCAATTAGCGCTTGCACCTGGTCCTACAGATGCTCTTTCTCCACTAAAAATTATCATAGATAAACTGATAGTCGATAATGAAAATAGGCGAACTTTTCATGACGCTTCAGCTTTACTGTTTCCCGACAATCCAGAAGCGTAAGAGTGGTATAGGAAATTTTAGCAGAAAGGTTGACATTCAGGAATTATAAAGAAATGACCTCCAGCCTAGAGGATCAGATTAAAGAGAATGGCAAAGAATTTCAAAGTTGAAAAAGAGGACTGATATTGTCCTAGGGTCTAGACTTCAATCGATATTGATACGAAAATGGCTAGTTTTCCTGTTAAGCGAACCAGGAACTTTACTGATTGAGTATTCAGCATTTCAGTTATGAAGACCATAAATTTCAAGCTTGATGTAGGAGTCTGCCTCTCAGTATAGTAATGGAGATTCCCATTTTTTACGAAAGTTGATTTTCAATCTGAACTTAAAAGATCGAAAGCTGATTTAATGAAGCTTTGTTTTTGTTCTTGAAGTAAGATAGTTTACTTTTGGCATCAGTTTTTTTTCTTGTTTTAGGGAATCCACTAACGGTAGATTAGAAAACTAACTGGCAATAATGGACTACTTTTAAATAGAAGGCTAGAATACAACCTGACCATAGAAATTCAGAAAACCTAGCAATCATAATTTATTAATAGAAGAAGACTAGAAAATCCTTCAGGAAATAATGAATTCTAAATAATAGAAGAAGAACAGAAAATCTATATGGCAATAATGATAGGGAACCAAGAAACCTATCTGGCTATAACAGAAGACTAAAAAATCCATTTGGCAATTAGAGATTTCTTTCTTACGAAGAGAAATCCCGCTTTCTTTACTTTGAAGCACAACAACACTTATTTTATTTATCTTCCTCTAGAAGATTACTTAACTCTTGTTCGTTTTTGATCGAGTTCTCCTGCCTCTCTTTGGGCATTGGATATCTTAATCCCTTTTCTTTTCGCCTCTCTTTAGTCTTCGGAAGTCTTAGTCCCTTTTCTTTGTCACCATCTTAGGTGATGATCTCAACTTGGATCGAACCCCTTACACCATCTTTGGTGATGTTTTAGGTCTATTGTCTGATGCATTTGGCTAGCTATCTGAAGCAGAATCAAAGACTTACCCAACCTCCCTCTAGGAGGTGCTTTCGTAAGGCCTCTGGGCGATAATAAAGGTTCATTCAGTACTTTGGTTAGGCTATCTTAGACAGGGCCAAAGGCTTATTCCTTTCTCCCTCTAGGAGGTGCTCCAGCCGGGCCATGTAGGCAAGGGCTTAAGGCTTGTCGATGCTTTAGTAAGGCCATTCAGACGAAACCAAAGGCTTACTTCGACCTCTCCTCTAGGAGGTGCTTTGACTAGGCCATCTTGAGGAGGAAAAGGTTTTTCGCTCCTTACTACTATCTTAGGTAGCGGTTTAGGCTTTTCTTTTGATTTTAGGAAAGTCTTACTCCCTAACCATGTGGATACGCTTATTTTACTCAGAAAACCTTTCTTTATTACCAATTTGTTATATACCTTTGTAAAAATTCCTTGAGCTTCCATTGTCCTAAGAGGTTATTGATTATTCCTTCCAAGCTACGGCACTGATTGGTATCATGGCCATTAGAACGATAACAATGACAATATAACCCTCCAAGATTTCTTTCATTCTTCTATCGCTTCTTTTGTGGAGCTAATAGTTGAGCTTTTCTTTGGTCAAGAGATAGATATTCTCATAAGAGGTGGTAAGAAAGTAGTCCTTATAATGTCGTAATATTCGAGGAATGACCCTCTCAATTGGTGCTTAACTCTTTTGCTGCTTGCGATGGACTCTTCACGTTCAATGACCAACTTTCTTTTTTAGGAGTTTTGCGCTTCATTTGTTTTATAAGATCGATCAAGTACTCTTTCGGTTTCTAGTAAACCAATCAAAACCTCTTTCTATCTCCATTTTGAAGATAGTTCCCTTTGCTTTGATTTGGATTTCCTTTCTCATAATAAAAATGCTATCTCTTTTATATTTTCTTCCTAGAGCAAAGATTGTGTCGGTCTTATATGGAATGGATTCAAACTCCATTTTCCGGGTTATAAGAAGCCACTTGTCATCTTTTATCCACCATGACTTTTAATGCCATGAGCCTTAATACATGCCACTCATGAAGCTGAGGATCATTACTGATTTGAGAGGTTGGTCTGGCCATTTGAGGTTCATAAGACTCTTGCTCAAAGATTTTAATACGTCTAATTGACATGACTAAGCTAAGCTTAGTTTATGTGATCAAATGGTGGTAAGAATCAAGAGTAGGCCGGTTTGAAAGGATTCCTTAAAGGGATATGATTGTTAAGGATAAATCCTCTAAGCCCTACATATGTAGGTCAAGGTAGTTCCACGTAGATGGAGGTTCGAGCCCCCTTCTAGCACCAAAATGTTAACGAATTTCTTCGTTGACCCCAAAAATGCAAGGAAAGGAAACCCTAGTTAATAGAAGGCTTTGGAGAGCCTTTTAACCTCAATAAGTCCAATAAAAAGTGGCATTTGGTTGAGTTAAGACTTAAGAGAGTGAGTAAGCAGGCTTAGGTCCATGATGTAGCCATAAGCACAATCATATTAAGGTCATATGTTCTTAAGGTTGATTTATATAGACAATTGTATACAGAAAAATGGAAATCAAGAATATGAATACTTTTACAACTCAAAGTAGGCCATGGTTAAACAAAATCACAAGTGCTTAAAAATTTGAAAGCAATCCATAATTTAGGACATCTTGGTCGTATTCCATATAATAGTTGAATGCATAAGGTCCTATGTGCAATAGTAAATTTGACACTGAAATTCACAAGTTGATTTAGGGTTACAAAGTTGAAATTGTAAGAGATGAGAAGAGAATGATTCGACCCTTCTTCCGTACCTATAGGTTTGTATTTATAGGGGTAGAATTATGGCATAGTGGCTTAACCTTGGTATGCATGAATTTCGGTAACATCGACGTCGCATGGCACTAGGCCTTGCTTAATGATGACATTCGACATTCCTTGTTAAATAGTAGCACTTCAAGACCACCTCAATAGTAAAGACATTCGACACCAAGACTTCCAGCATCGATAGCTTCTTCTATGAAGATTAACACCTCTAATTAGCAGGTGGCAACATAGGTTTAAAGCTACATCAATACGAAGCAACATTGGTGAAGAGGGGCATAACAACCTCCATGGATATTGATGACTTCCGGCATCAATATCGCATTTATATATATGCAGTGTCCTCTAAGGGTTGATGAATGTGCCATCAATAAGAGGCATCATTGATAGGTGGTGATATTAGCAATGTTCAACATTGAAAATCAAGTGGCATTGACAGCAGGCGGTACTAATAGTTGACGACATTGATATGGCATTGACAATAAGCCGCATTGATCAGATGCAGTATTAAGTTAGAGCGGCGTTGATTCTTCTGGCTATATGGAAGAAGTGCTCGGTTGATGGAATACATTAATGTGATGCAACATCAATGCTATATCATGTTACTATAACATTGATGGCTTTTAGCATAGAGCTTTCCAATGTTGTCATCCCTTACAACATGCGGCATTGTTTCCAATTTCATTGGCATGATATCACTCATTCAACCTTATAAGTAGCATGTGGCATTGATGGAATCCGGTATTGATGGCTTCACTAATGAACCATGACATTGCCTATTATTCTTTATTGATGAGGAGAGGCTTCATAGAACTTTGGCATTGGCTCACTAGACCTTTGGCATTGGCTCATTACCATTCTTTCGGAATTGATTATTGATGCGGTGTCACTTGTTATGTCATATGCCACATGTCTTCGAAAGCAATAATTATGGTAACATATAATATAAAAAAGACAAGATAAAGTGTCGCTCTTAGATACATATCATTTCAAAGTTACAATCCCTAGTATCATCATCATCCAGAATAGTTATAACAGCATATCCTCATAATTGCTGATTTATATACATAATAACAGTGCAGTGAGATAAGAATATTACGGTTGGTGAAAACATCCAGCTCGAATTTTGAGCTACAAAGAGTATCTAACTAAAACCTGCCTTTCTCAACAGCTTGAAAGAATGCATGAGGAACTAAGGAAAAAATAAAACAATTAGTCAAACAAAAGTCTAATATGAGAAACTCAAAAACATATAGCCACAAGTAATAACATCTTCTGTGACCACCCAAATCACCGGAATGGTTTTCCCCTTGAAAAAACCAATCCATCGAATAAGTACATATGGTGATATTATAGATAATGTCTAAGAGGTAAAATATAAATCAGAAAAAATAGTTGTACTACTTGTGTGACGACCCGCCTTTCATTCCACTGAAAGACGTATCATTAATAAGAAAGAAATAGGTAGAAATAGAATAGATAGAAGAAAGAACTAAACAATTATCAGAATCTCACAGCGAAAACAGAAAAAAACATAATATATCACATAACTATTACATAGTCTTCACATATCCGAGTTACACAGATTACATAACATCTTCACATTAGACAATTATATAGATCTGTCTATTCATTACATTACAAAATACAACAGTCAAAAGGGTTTCAAACACAGTGGATATAGATACATATAGCTACGCCAGGCTCCTGCTCCAAGCTATTCAAAATTCGTCTAGCAAGACTTGATCACTTGGCTACTCATAAAAATTTGAGTACCCAAGTGTTTAAGAAAATAGAAATAAACTTCGGGTCAGACATGGATCTGGCATGAGTAAATGGTTAAACTGTTTAACTTGAAAAACCTTTGAAAGAAAAGGTATCTCGTAAGACTCTCCGCCAATAAATACAGACAAGTTTTTCCCTTGTGATAACCAAAACATTGATAGGAAATCTGGTTATATTATAATAGGGTTTAGGGTTTTCAAATAAATATCCACATAGCCGAAGTTGTTACATTCATTAAATTCCAGCATACTAGCCACAAAGTGGGTTATACAATCAAGTCCGAGTCACTTATTGGAAGTTGGATTCCATACAATGGCAGGGCTACTGGGGTACCGCCCATCATAGTACGTGGCCTAGATCAATGTACCAAGGATCACTCCGGACCCCAGCAACACAAAGCCATGACTACCCCTTACTGGATAGTCCAAATAAGACAACCCTGCGGTTGTGGCCAGACAACCCTGCGGTTGTTGCCAAACAACCGCCCATACAGCCGAATACAAGGGACTCTAGACGGGGGAAATCTTATCCAACTTGGGTGCTACCCACTTAGCCTTGATGCACCTCCCCTATTTTAGCCATTCCTCATTGATGAGGCTTGAGGCTACGATTACCTTTACAAGAACACATCTTGGAATGCTCATCGTCCTCCATTGACGATGGTCTAATAGCATTCATCCATACAAGTTCGTTCCGGGTTCGAACGAAACCGAAGGCATTATCTCGTTACACACATTTTGGAATCACCCTTAGAGTTAACGACAATAACCCTTGCACTCTTAAACTCCATCTCGATCTTTACTTTGAGATTTCACGACCTATCGTTTAACTTGGATCGATGTGGTTTCGGATAATCAAACTTGATATTTGATCCCAGTCTCTTCAAAATCCAAACGCCATCTTAAAGGTCAAGTTGTTTAAGGTTTAAACAATTTAATTCAATACTTTGAATATACACAACATTTATCACAGATAAATAACATACATCTATCACAGATATATCCAATATCACATCACAAAATATCACAGATTATCATCCAATAGATATCGACCAATCTAGACATTCTACTCAGAAAAATCATCCATAAGAAAGTATTATTAATCCATATTAAATTAATTTAACTAACTTAAATTAAATTAATTATTTAAGAATTAATCATCTACCCTGCTTAATCAATCATTAATTAATTACAATCATTCAATTAATTAATCATTCCTGAATCAATTAATTTTTAATCAGAGATTGATTAATTATCCTTTAACTATTGATTAATAAACCTTAATTATTAATTAATAAAACTTAATTACAAATTAATTAATCCTTAATTATTAGTTAATTAATCTCTAACTATTTATTTAATTAATCTCTAATTATAATTTAATTAATCATTGATTATAATTTAATTACTCCTAAATTACTTAATTAATTAACCTTTAATTATAAATTAATTAATCTTAATTACTAATTAATTAGTGCCTAATTATCAATTAATTAAACTCTAATTAATTAATTATAACTTTTAATTATAAATTAATTAATGCTTAAACATTAATTAATTTAAATTAATTAATTACTCTTAATTACTCATTAAATTAATTAGTTATTTATTATCAAAATCTTAATTAACACTTAAGATAAAACTTTATCTTTATTAATGACTTATTTATCATTAACATAATTTGAATACATTTTAAAACATTCCAATTTTAATTTAAACTTCAAATTTAAATATAAGATTTAAAATAACTTACCAATTTAAGTTAAAAAAAATTAAGCAAAACAAATAATCAAACTTCTAAATCAAATGTTTAAGAAAACATTTATTTTACATAATAGTTTAAAATTAGATTTAATTTAAATTTAAAACCTGTTTTATAAAAAAATATAAAAATCTGCATTTTAAAACTTGCTTCGGGTTTTACCCCACAATTGCTTGAGTCCTGACTCGAGTTTCTACAGCTTCTTACATTTTTTTAACTTTAATCAAAGTTTAAAAGCAGAAACAAGTTATACTCTCGTGCACTACTACGAAGATGAACCCAAGCCATGACCAAACTGTCCCGAGCTATCCTACGAGTCAACAACCCCTGCCCAGGCTACAAACACATATGCACCTGCATTACGGTGACGGTCCGATTACCCTAGTTATCGCCGTTGAGTCGACGATGACCCAACCCTTCATTCCCGACTGACCAGAGTTCGTCTAGAACATAATTTCAAAATCGAGGAAATCTCGATCAACCTGGAACCTAACCACTGCCTGAAACTACCCCACATCCACGTCGCCGACCACCAGAGGTCGCGTAACCCCGGTCACACACTCCCTGACCATCCACACAGCCATTCCCCTTGGTTTGCTGCAACTCGAACAACTAGAGATGCCTCCATGATCATGTTTCTAGGCTCGACCATTTTGAGTTCATAAACCCTAGTTTGCCCAATCGTCGACGCCACGACGGTCTATACTCCCTCCAGACATTTTTCCCGACATCGACGAACCCCAAGCTCGCTCCAGCTAAGATCCCGACCTCCCAAGCATATTTGATCGCCATAAAACTCTTAAATACCATTTTCTGGTTAACTTAAAAATAACACATAGGTTTCCCAACTAAAAATCATGACTTTATCTTAAAAATCATATTTTACAAAGAAGATTTAAGTTATATAATTAGATCAACAAATTATAATACTTGATTTTAACATGCATTTAGAATTGCTACTGTACTATGTTAATTCTAGAAGATTTTCAAATCAATTTTTCTTGAATAAAATTTTAAACTCTAATTAATGTTTAAACAAACATATTATGTTTGGAACTCAAAACCTAACAACGATCAGATAAGGAGTTTTTGGATTTTTGAGTTATTTTTAATCTTTGAAATTTAGAACAGAGAAGAACAGATATACCATACATGCACAAATTAGATATTTACATATATACAGAGCTTCACACTTATATGTACACATGCAAGCATACTTATTCCAATAATTCACATGCAAGTCAGATTTCTATTTGTGTAAGTTTTAATATGTTTACTCACCTGTTAGAGTTTGAACAGAGACTTAAAAACTGAAAAACTTTGATAAAATGCTTGAATCTGGAAATGGGGAGCTTTGATTTTAAAATTGAAATGCTTTGTTGATATGATTTAACTTGAACTTGAAATCTGAAGCTTTAGTTGTTGTTGAGAAGGTTAAAGTTGAAACAGAGATGACTTTGCTTAATTTTTCTTGAGTTTGAAAATTGTTTTACAGGTTTGATTCCTGGTTTGAAGAAATTAACGATTTTTTCTTTGGGTTTCCTTACTTTTGAAATTGAGATAAGGAAAAATAAATGAAGATAGAAGATGTATGTTTATATGGAGTCATTTGTGATTTAAGAAAAAATAAAAGAAAATAAAAACTAAAAAGTGGCACTTATAAAAAATTAACATTTGTCATTTTGGCTAGTTAATCCACTTACACATGTTACTTAGAGGTTTCATGGCTTAACAGTTGTAATTAGGTATTTCTAATTATTTTTAAACGTTTAAATAAAAAGCATTTGAATTTATTTACTAATTAATAAGTTCTTTTCTAAATCTATATAAATAAAACTCTTTTTAAAGAAAATAAATAAAAACCAATTTTATTCAAAATAAAATCATATACTATGTATTTTTAAACCAAAATATATTTAAGATATACTTCTTTTAAATTTTCAAATTTAAATCGAAATTTAAATTTAAATTCTAATTCAATTTAAAATTCCAATTTAAAATCAATTCAAATACATACATACATACATACATACATACATACATATATATATATATATATATATATATATATATATATATATGTTTTTAACAAATCCTAATTCAATTTGGAATTAATAATTCTATTAAAAATTTATTTATCTATATTTTAAAACAACACGTTCATTATAATTATTATGAAAATAACAATTTTATCAATTTTAAATAATTTATAAGGGAGATTATCACATTTAAATTTGCTTGAAATTTCCGGGATATCACATTCCTCTTCCCTTAAACGAATTTCGTCCCCAAAATTTAAAACAAAAGATAATCCAAAACTTTTATTTTATTTCAACAATTTCAAGCATACATATCAGCCAAACAAACAATTCACCCAAACAAACAATTTATTTCACAAAGAACACTAGCTATCCGAACACAATTCCGGATAAGCCTTCCTAAAACTATCTAGAGTTTCCCAGGTACAGTCTATGGGATCCTCGCTCCACTGCACCTTGACTAGCTTCACCATCTTGCTTCTGAGTTGCCTCTTGTCTTGATCAACGATCTGGACTGGATGCCCGATAACAGATAAGTCCGGCTCAATCTCTAAGTCTTCTTGCACATGTGGTTCCACAACAAGAGATGGATCGTGCACATATTTCCTTGGATGAGATACGTGAAAAACATTGTGAATTCCAGCCATCTGGACTGGCAACTCAATCCTGTAAGCTACAACACCAATTTTCTCAAGCACTCGGAACAGACCAATATACCTTGGGGCAAGTTTTCCCAGCTTTCCGAATCTTATCGCTCCTTTAATCGGGGAAACTTTGACAAAGACTAAATCTCCAATCTCAAATTCCAATTGTCTTCGTCTCTTGTCCACATATTTCTTCTGGCGAACCTACGCTGCTCTCATTCTCTTCTTGATAACCTCCACCTTTGCAGATGCCTCATGGATCTAATCTGGACCAAGCACAAGACGATCTCCTGACTCTACCCAACAGGATGGGGATCTACAAGGTTTTCCATATAAAGCTTCATAGGGTGCCATCTTGATACTCTCCTAGTAACTGTTATTGTACGAGAATTCCACTAAACGTTGATGGTCTTTCCAAGATCCACCAAAATCCAAAACACAATCCCTCAGCATATCCTCAGGAATTCAGTTCAGCCTTTCAGTTTGTCCATCGGTCTAGGGATGATATGCTGTACTCAAACTCCATCTTATACCCATAGCTGATTGCAAAGCCTCCTAAAACTTGCTGGTGAAAATAGGATCACGATTGCTAACAATGCTAACTGGAACACCTTGCAGTCGGACAATCTCCTTTAAGAAAATATCATCCAAAGATGCTGCAGTATGCGTTGCCTTAACCAGAATAAAATGAATGCTTTTGGTTACAATTACCCATATTCCTTTATTTTCCTTTTCTTTCCTTGGCAAACCGTCGATGAAATCCATAGAAATCATTTCCCACTTCCACTTCGGGATTTCCAAAGGCTACAGCAAACCTGCGATCTTCTGTTGATCTCCTTTAACCTGCTGTCAGATCGCACATCCATTGACGAAAGCAGCTACATCCTTCTTCATACCCTTCTACCAGAAGACACTCTTCATATCCTTATACATCTTTGAAATACCTGGGTGGATACTCAGCCTGGAGCGATGACTCTCGGACAGAACTTCATGCTTCGAATCCTTGAAATTTGAAACACAGATCCTTTCGTTGATCCTCATTGTTCCTTGGTCATCAATCCCAAAACTGGAACGCTGACCATTCTTGACTCTTTTGTTGATTCCTCTCAATCTCCTATCTGATCCTTGCTTACTCGAAATCCTTTCCAAAAGAGACAGAATAACTTCCAATAGAGACAGAACTACATTCCTACTCAAAGCATCCGCCACAACGTTTGCCTTCCCTGGGGTATAGAGGATATCCAAATCATATGATGCCAAAAACTCAACCCATCGCTGCTGCCTTAAATTCAGATCTTTCTGGGAGAATAGGTACTTTAAAGGTTTGTGATCCGTAAAAAGCTCTAACTTTTCTCCCAAAATATAGTGCCTCCAGATCGTCAAAGCAAAAACAATGGCTAACAACTCCAGATCGTGCGTAGCGTAATTCTTTTCATGTGGCTTCAATTGCCTGCTCGCATACGTAATTACTCTCCCATTCTACATCAGCACTGCACCCAACCCTACTATACAGGCATCTGTATAAACCTCAAACTTGCTCTTACCATCCGGAATAGCCAACATAGAAGCACTGGTCAGCCTTGCCTTCAAATCCAAGAAAGCCTCTTCACACTCGGGGGTCCACTTAAACTTTTCTCCTTTCCGAGTCAACTTGGTTAAGTGCGAAGAAATCTTATAATAATCCTTAATAAACTTCCTATAGTACCCTACCAATCCCAGAAAACTGCAGACTTATGTCTGAGTCTACGGCTGCTTCCATTCCTGAATAGTAGCTACTTGGCTGGATCTATGGAAATACCCTCATTAGAAACAATATGCCTCAAAAATCTGACCTCCGACTTCCAAAAATGACACTTTGAAAACTTGGCCTTCAGAACATGCCTCCTCAGATTCTCCAACACTATCCCCAAATGTTGCATGTGCTCCTCTTCAGACTTAGAGTAGACAGAATATCATCGATGAACACAAGAACAAACTTATTCAACACGTCCCGAAAAACTCAGTTCATCAGGTCAACAAAGTAGGCTAGGGTGTTGTTAACCCAAAAGGCATAACCAATCACTCATAGAAACAATTGGGCCCTCTAAACGTAGTCAAGGGTATACTGTCCTCAGCTACCCTTAACTGATGGAAACCCGAAGCTAAATCTAACTGGGAGAAAACAAAAGATCCATGCAGCTGATCTAAGAGATCATCTATCCGAGGCAAAGGATACTTATTTCGGATGGTCACTTTGTTCAACTCTCGATAATCAACACAGAACCTTAGAGACCCATCCGACTTGGTGGCGAACACTGCAACAGAACCCCAACAAGAAAAACTGGGCTTAATCAATCCCTTCTCCAACAGATCCTGAGTCTGCTTCACTAGCTTCTCCCTCTCTCTAGGAGCCATCCTCCTGCTTGGTTGAATCACTAGTACTGCTCCTAGAACCAAATCAATGTGAAACTCTATCTCCCAATGAGGGGGTAACCCTTTCACTTCCTCGAAAACATCTGGAAAATCTCTAACCACTTCGATGGACTCTATACCTTGTGGAGATGCTTCGACTCCATGCAAAGGATTAATCAAATGAACTCTGGAATCATCGCAAGTCACTTTTGCGATTCTTCCCAAGTCAGTCTCCAAAGACACAATCCTTTCTTCACACATCAAAATAGCCTAATACTTATCTAACCAATCCATACCCAGAATAAGATCAAACCCTTTGAAATCCAATAAAAAAGGGTCGCAAGAAAAACTATGAGATAGATGAGAAAGCCTTAGGTCTCTACAGATCTTATCCAACTAGGTTACCCAGCCTATAGGATTAGATACAAAGATAGGACGGTCAACCAAAAAAGGGGAAAGATGAAACTTCTATACCGCATCCAAAGAAATAAAACTAAGCAATGCACCAGAATCGAACAGAACACTAATAAACATACCATCCAAAAGCAAAGTACTTTCAAAACTCATTTTCCTTTCGAAGAAGAGGATGGACCACCTTCAAGAGCAAACTCCATGTTCTGCTGGGATTTCTTAAGAAGCGGACAAGCCTTTATCATATGACTTGATCATAGTTGAAACACAAGGATTTCTGAACCAAAGCTGAACTCAGTCCACTCTTACGCTGTTGCTGCTGAGATCCTTTCCTGGGACACCGACTAGCCAAGTGACCCTCTTGCTGACATATATAGCACTTACAAGGTCCGTTGCTTCCTCCCTGCTTCCCTTTGCTTTGCTTCTTCCGATTCGGATTGAACTTTCTTTTATTTGGGTTGGAAGAAGTTCCACCTGGTGTTGCTGCAGAGGCCATTGGTTTCTTATTCAAGAGCTCCTCATATCTTAAAGCCATATCGATCAATTCTACAAATGGTCCCTTTAGATGAGCCGTCATCTTTCCATGGAATTCAGGCCTCATCCCTTGCACAAACATCTCATTCTTTTTAAGAGGCGTGTCGATCAATCCAGGTCCGTAGCATGATAATTCATTAAAATTAGTCTCATATTTAGAAACAGACATACTTCCCTGCTTCAGATCAGGAAATCTCTATATAAACGGGTCTTCCCAGTTGTTAGCATGAACTGTTCCTCAAACAATTCTTTAAACTAACTCCAAGAAATGTCATCCTTTGAGATATTCACTGTAACTGCATCCCACCAAGCTGCAGCACCTTCTTGCAATTGCTATGAAACCATCACTCTATTCTACTCGTCAGACAATTCCAAACTCTTAAAGATGCGCTCGCATGAGCGTAACCAAGCCTGAACTTCTATAATGGACTCTGATCCTTTAAATTGTCTCCCTCCCAGATTGGTGAAATCTTTGCATAAAGCAGCAAAACTAACTCGAGGCGGTGTTGGATTAACAGTCTCACTGGCAGTCTGACCTCTTCCATTATTGGTCATCGTGCTCCCTACAACTCTGCCTCTCCTGCCTCTTGAACTTATGTTGCAACCTGGACAGGTAGCCCAACCAATTTAGATAGGTATATAGTTATATATACGTGCTCTCAAGACAGATACTACTCTAGAGCCTGGGTATTATCTCAACCTATGCTTTGATACCAACTATGATGGCCCGCCTTTCATTCCTTAGAAAGACGTATCATCAATAAGAAAGAAATACGTAGAAATAGAAAAGATAGAAGAAAGAACTAAACAATTATCAGAATCTCACAACGGAAACGAAACAAAATATTAATATATCACATAACTATTACATAGTCTTCACATATCAGAGTTACACATATTACACAACATCTTCACATTAGACAGTTATAAAGATCTGTCTATTCATTACATTACAAAATACAATAGTCAAAAGGGTTTCAAACACAGTGGATATAGATACATATAGCCATGCCAGGCTCCTGCTCCAAGCTATCCAAAATTCGTCTAGCAAGACTTGATCACTTGGCTACTCATAAAAATTTGAGTACCCAAGAGTTTAAGAAAACTGAAATAAACTTCGGGTCAGACATGGGTCTGGTGTGAGTAAACGGTTAAACTGTTTAACTTGAAAAACCTTTGAAAGAAAAGGTATCTCGTAAGGCTCTCCGCCAATAAATACGGACAAGTTTTTCCCTTACGATAACCAAAAAATTGATAGGAAATCTGGTTATATTATAATAGGGTCTAGGGTTTTCAAATAAATTTTCACATAGCCGAAATTGTTACATTCATTAAATTCCATGATACTAGCCACAAAATGGGTTATACAACCAAGTCCAAGATCACTTATTGGAAGTTAGATTCCATACAATGGCAGGGCTACTGGCGTACCACCCATCACAGTATGCGGCCTAGATCAACGTACCGAGGATCACTTCCGATCCCCTGCAACAAAGCCGGAGCTACCCCTTACTGGATAGTCCGAATAAGAAAGCCCCATGGTTGTGGCCAAACAACCGCTCACGCAGCCGAATAAAAGGGACTCTAGACAGGGGAAAATCTTATCCTACTTGGATGCTACCCACTTAGCCTTGCTGCACCTCCCCTGTAACGTCTGCGATTTTTCGTTGCCGAAAAACCGAAAAGTTATGGGTTTAAGAAAGAAGAAAGAGGTAGAAGAAGAGAGAAAGAAAAACAGAACAGAAAGAAACAACAGAACAACATCAGAATCTCACAATTCGCAGCGGAACAACATATAATAAATAAATGAATAATCTTTAAACAAAGAACTATATCAGTTATTACATTACATCACATTACATTCATTTCATCAGAGTGTACAACAACAACAAAAAATGCAGCGGAAAAAGAAATACTATACTTAGTAATATGCTACGCCATCCAGCTTGCCTCCTGCAACTCCTGAATTCTAGAATATCCTGATAAACCTAACTCTTGACTGCCCGTGTGGAAATTGGTGGGCACCCAGAGTTTAGGAAGGAAAACAATAAACTCCGAGTCAGTCATGTGACTGGTGTGAGAACTCAAAACAGCTTATTTCTCTTTAAAATAAAAATAGAGGAATATTTTTAAAGTCAATTCGCAATGCTTTTTAAAAATGAGACTACCATAAGGCCTCCCGCACATACACACATGCAAACGCAAAATCGGAGGAGATTTCTCCTTATGATAGTCAAAGATGCTTGATACACATTAAAAAGAACATTTGATATTATTGCTAGTGCATAGTGTAGAAATTATTTCGAAAATAAAGATATAAATCTTAGCCAGCATAGACATTTCGCACTTATGCCTACTATAGCTACCATCCAAACAGTGGGTTACCACCATAAGTGAATGATAGGTTCTACAACTAACTCCATACAAGATCGTATTGGATGAATGGATTTTCCAACAAATGGTCAGGCCAAGGAACTTCCCATTGCCACATGGAAACGCCTCTGGAAAGACGCCCCGAGAACCAAACCGTTCTCTGCCAAACAAGGCCGGGAATCCCTTTTCCCAAGGAATATTACAAACCCTCAGATATGCCACCCCCGGTCCTTTGGGACCTTTAAACGAGAGCTCTCTAACCAACATCACACCATAATAATAAGTGTTTCAACATGAGTAAGTATCTGGGCTCCATACCATGATACTACCCTTTTCCAGAAGGAATGGTCATACCCTAAGGAAGTTATCCCTGAAAACCTTGCCGCACAATTCCTGTTTCGACCATTACCGGTTTGTGAGGCTCGACGAAGTCACGTCCACAAAAACACCCTTTATACAAAAGCCGTGCTTTGGGTCAACAAATGATCATAGAAATGATCACAAAGATAGATGATCAAATAAGTGATCCCATCCCAAATGATCAACATAATGATCATTTCACAGCAACACTCAGCATGTCACATTACCAAATTGGGAATATATTGCTGATAACTTCAACTATATAACCTCTGAGCTCGTACGTCTCAGAGAAGGGTGTTAAGCTAAGAGAATAAATTCTCCGCCACCAACAGAAATATATTTGAAAGAAATCAGCTTTATATCTCAACTTGTAATGTCATACATACAATCCATACAAGTCTGTTCCGGGATCGAACAGAACCGAAGGCACTTACAAAGAAGTCCTTGAAATCCGAATAATCTCTAATCACGTTCGGATTTCCCATCACATATGGAGATCTCTATACCGGGGATCAGCCAGTGCAGAGACAATCAACAAGAAACCCTTACGTTTTCGAAAATATCCGGTCTTCACACCGGTCTTCGAATGCAATTCATAACGACGTATCACATATTCGGAATGGGTTATACGGCCCCAAGGTCCTTTCCCGGTTAACCCGAATAGTGAGCGCTTATTTTTAAAAAAATAAGTGTGGCATTCAATTTCAAGAAAATCACAACAAATACCTATTCAAAGGTAAATATTGATAGTCGATTATTGAACTATCAATAGATATGCACACATCACCAGATTCCAAATAATTTTTCCAAATTATTTATTTTCCAAAATATCTTTACAAGATATATAATTTTCAATACTTCAAAAATAAATCAATATTTATTTTCAAACAAATTCCACTCTCTTTTATAAATTCCATAGTGAATTTATATTCCAAAAATATTTATGAATTTACGACTTCAATTCGATTTCAAATATTCATTTCCCATTTATCTTCAAAAAGATAAATTCTCAAAATATTCACTTATTTATTGGAAAACATTTCCATACTTATTTATTTATAAGTAATTCACGAACCTACTTATTTTCAACCTTTGGAAAATATTCAATATACTTTAATCGAAATTAAGTATATATTTCATTCTTTTAGGAAATCATTCTCTTAAACACATTTATTTGGGCCAAAACGAATGTTACGTAACACATCGTTACGACAACCCAAAATCACTAGTATAGGGATTCGAAATTAAAATAGATATATAAATCCCAATACAATACAAAACATTTCCTTTCGGAAATCATTTACTATAACAACAGTGTTATAGTCCACCATTTTCTTTTATTTCTCGAAACATCTATTTCAACAATGAATGTTGACATCTATGGTTTCGAATCTCAACATATTTAAAACATCGTTAGGTCGTTTTAATTCTGTTTAAAATATCACATTCTAAACATTTTCTTTAACATATTATTCACTATTCAAATACGTGAATATATTTGTTAACCCATTTCATCTTTCTATTCATTTTATTTTAAGGAATTATTCACTGTCTAAAACATGAATATAACTCCATTAACAAATTTCAACAATTTACTTATCAAGATAAGTCTTTGCGGATTTATAAAACAATGTTTATAAATTTCATTTCTATTTATTTTACAACAACTTCCTTTTATAAATTTCCTTTATAAATCTATTCAATTTATAACTCAATTATATACCAAAAGTCCATATTATAAGTTAAATACTTATAATTTATTTATTCGCAAAAACGTTCTTTTAAACTTTCCAAATTTATAAATCCTATAACTTATAAGATTCATTTATTTATCCAAAGTTCATTCCTTTAATAATTTTATAAATTTTATAAACCTACTGTTTATAAAATTCCATTTATAACTTCACCGTTTATAATTCTATAAATTTCATTCATTTATGAAATTCATTCACAATTCATTCTAACACTTATAAAAGCTCGTTTTACAATTCCAATATTTTTAATTTATAAATATCAATTTATAAATCTTTTAATATAAATCAATTTATATTACTATTTTAAAACGTCTTTAAACTTCTTTATAATTTCACCATTTTTGATTTATAAAAAAATCAAATTTCATAAATCCTATTTTTAAACTTTTTATAAAAATTCAGAAATCCCAGTTTAAACTATTTTATAAAATCATTAATCCCATATTTTCAAAAATCAACTTTTAACTGTATTTCTCAAAAATCATAATTTTATAACATTAAAAATCATAACGTTTATTTATTAAAGATGAATCAATTCCAAAAATATTTTATAAACGTATACTTTCAAAAATCACTTTAGAAATCCCTTAAAAATCAAAAACGTTATTTTTAAGCTTCAAAATGGGATCCGATGATGCAACACATCAAATAGTCAATCACGACTTTCAAACATGATATATCGATATAATAAACAATCAAATATCACAATATATGTAAATAAATAAATACGGTTGAGGAATCCAGTTGGATCCCTCCAACCTGTTTTCCTGCATCCACAGACATTAGCACAATACCAATCCCGTTTCAAGACGGAATATCGCGGTATATGGGATTTTATAAATATTATCCGCTTAATAACGGCGCAATAGGGTCTCATCCGCTATACAATGCGGGAAATCAATCAACTGCAATATATACATATGCCAATATATATATATTGCTATATATATAATATAATACCAATTCCACTTTGAGGTGGAATATCGCGGTATATGTGTGTAATAAATAACCTCCGCTTACTAACGGCGTATAGGGTCTATTCACATCCAATATATATATAACAATCATCATTCAAGCATTCAATCAACACAACTAACAATTTTAAATCTAACCATTTAAAATTTAAATAAACAACAAAATTCCTTTTGAGTGAGAAGTTCTCACCTTTATTCCCGTTTGCAATCCACTTCCAATTCAACTTGTTTTCTTCATTTATACCTTGTATAAATATTATACACAATTTATTAATATTCGAACAGATCGAATAACTAATTTATTTTCATTTAATTGATTTGCTTAACAAATGATCTTTATTTCAAACCAGTTTCTTCTTAAATAATTTTCCTTTTAAAATAATTCTATTCAATCTACAATTTAATTTTAAAACTAAATTTTCTTCTTAAATAAATTTAATTAACTTACCCTTAAATTGAATTTATCCAACTAATTATTTCAATCTCAAGTTAATGATTTTTATTTTGAACTAAAAATTAAAAATTCAAACTGATTTTCTTTAATTAAATTTGTTTAACTAAAGGTTACAATTTTTAAAATTAAATTCCCTTTTTAAATAGATTGTTTTTGGCTTCCAAACAATTTCTTTTTAATATTTTGATTTAACAAAAATTAAATTCAAAACTATTCTTTATAAATTCCAATCTTTATTTTATATAATCTTTGGACAAATCACATAATTAATTTCCATTCGCTATATTTAATTAACCAAAAGTTTAATTTACACTAAATTTCCATTAAATAAATCTTTCACTTAATAAATTTCCATTTGATAAATATACTTAACAAAATATTAAATTTCTTTTAATGATTGAATTTACAAAGGTTCAATAAAAACTGAATTTCTTTTAACTATAATTTTTCTTCTTTAAATAAATTTATTTTAACAAAAAATTTATTTTACTTTAAATCAATATCTTTAAATCAATTTCTTTTAAATAATTTATTTATCCAATAAATCAAATTCCTAACAAATCTGTCTAGTTCAATTTAAACTTCAACTAAATTTACTTTAAACAAATTTATTTAACTACAATTTAATTTCCATTTAAATAAATTATTTTTAACCACTTAACTTAAATTTAAACAAATTTTCTTCAGTAACCAAAAGAATTGACTAAGTTAATCGAACATCTTAATAATTTATTCTTAACCCATTTTTTTTCCAAAAATAAATAATATTTCTTTCGATAGTTTTAAATTAACAAATTTGTCTTTTTAAAATTTTATTTTTCAGCTTATCCATATTTATTCTTTTTTTTACTGCATATAGGTATATATATAAATGGAAACATTTTCTTTTCTGTTTGTCTATTTTATTTTATTTTTCATATAAATGTTTATTTAAATTAAATCAAAAATAAAGATAAAAATCAATTTACCTCACAGCAAATCGTTCGAGCTTCATATAGCCGAATGCCCCTCCTTGCAAGCATCAACACACGAATCCAAGCCCTAACCGAAACGCCTCCCCTTGTCGCCAGATCCATCGCGACCCTCCTCCATGTTGCGCGCGCTACAGGGAGTCGCGAATCCCAAATCCACTTGCTCGGCCTCGAGCTTCGCCATCACGTCGAAACCCCACATCTGCGCGCGCCTCGACATCCACTGCCTCGCGCGAGCGCGCGCCGCCGTGCCTTCAAATTCCTACAGCCATCATCGCGCGCGCCATCTCCACGTCGTCGCCTAGCCACGCGCGCCATTGATTTTGTTTTCTGAGTCGAATAGGGCTTCGGCCATTAATTAGGGAGATGGAGTATTTGGGTTCGAAATGATTTCGATTTCATGCGTGCCTGTTTTTTTTTTCTCTTTGGGAATCCTTCGGCCATGGTTTTGCACGAGAGAGGGACGCCATTGATTTTCTTTTTCTTCATTTTGCTTTTGAAACCTGGAAGACTCGTGATTATTTAAAATGGGAAGGAGCGATTTTCGTTCGTGATGCTCGGCAAGATTTTAGGCGTGATCGAAGGAAGATAACGTGATTTTAGGCAAGAATCTAGGGATACGGTCTGTAATAAAAGTTTAAATTTAAATTTAAATTAAATTCGTTTTCGATACAAATTTCAATGCGTTTACTCACCGTGTGCCCACATATCAACTCAGAAAAATACGAAATTTGAAATCCGATAATAATTCAATATTACGGACTCAACGGAACTGGTTTCGTCAAATTCCGAGACTGTGCCTCGGAAAGCTATTTTTATATTCGACTCAAACGATTTAATTTCAAAACTGAACAATTCACTTTAAATTTCAATTCCGAAGCTTCTATAACCTTCAATATTATCAATATGAATTTTACAAGCCTTTAAAATATTTTTAATCGGCTTAAAATTGAAGATTCAAATTTTTATTCAACTTTAATAGATTAAATTTTATAATTTAATCGCCAAATTCAAAGTTATATTGAAAATTCAATCCAAACCATCATTCAAATATTTAAAATTAATTAAATACTTCATTTTTAAATTGTTCAAAATTCTGGGTCGTTACAATCTTCCCCCCTTAAAAGAATTTCGTCCCGAAATTACAAGTTAAGAAGAATGCCCTTATCCCGTCTATTATTTTTCACAATCCAAATAGTTTTATCAACTTGCTAACCTAAATCTTTTTATTAGAGATTCAATCATTTCAACTAGCTTTCCAATTTCAATTTTATAAGTTCCAAACAACATTGTTCTCCTAACAATTCAAATTTAAATCCAAATTCAAATTTCAACTTTCAAAATTTTCTCAAAAATTTTCTAACACCCTAAATTTTCGAAAAATTTCGCCAGCGTTTCCTTTGCGCGGCTCGATCGGTACGACTACAAAATGGCACCACGGCCCCTCAGAATCAAAAAGAAAAGAGAAAGCCAAGTGGCTGGAGAAGAAAATCATCAAATCTCATACTGAAACTGAAATACGTACCTTTTTGTCGAGCAATTCAATTTTTATCTTTGAAATCAAAATCCCAATTCCATTTCTTTTTATATACCTGTATAACCTGCGAGTAGTAGCATCCAAATCCAACATTCAAACTATTTTGTAATTCCATTACAAAATTTATTCCAATATATGCTTCTTATACATTTTTACTTCACTATTGAAGTTGCATATTCAATTTCATTCAATTTTACTTGAATTTCATTTGAATTCAATTCACAATTTTAAATATTGAATTCTATCGACCAATCTTTCATTTACTAATTCATATTACTACTTTAAATTAGTTTCATTCACTAATTCATTTTAAATTTCAATTTCCATATTCAATTCATCACGAATTTACTTAATTACTAACAAAGGGAATTTCAATTTATTTCTTTTCTTACTTGAACTTATATTCAAATTCAAATTTATCTTCAAATTTAGCTCGGACTAAACTTTAATTTAACCAATTCAAATTCCAATTCATTAGTCCATGAATTAATAATTTATCAAGTTAGTTTACTTGAATTCAATTCATTTTATTTATTTAATTCCATATACTAATGATAATAATTCAATATTATCACTTCCTAACAATCATGCAACCATATACTATAATAATTCATAGAAAATCATTTCTTTTCTATATAAAAAAAATAGTTTTGGGCAAAATCATCTTATTTACCCGATTCAAAACAATTTTATATTCACTAACAAATACGCGCTCATATCTATTATTACACTCAAACTCATTCTAGAGTACTGCTGACTCTATCTCTAATGAGTAATACCCAACAGAGCCATGGTTGTCGCTTAACCATATGCTCTGATACCAAATGTAATGTCTGCGATTTTTCGTTGCCGAAAAACCGAAAAGTTATGTGTTTAAGAAAGAAGTAAGAGGTAGAAGAAGAGAGAAAGAAAAACAGAACAGAAAGAAACAACATAACAACATTAGAATCTCACAATTCGCAGCGGAACAACATATAATAGATAAATGAATAATCTTTAAACAAAGAACTATATCAGTTATTACATTACATCACATTACATTCATTTCATCAGAGTGTACAACAACAACAAACAATGCAGCGAAAAAAGAAATACTATACTTAGTAATATGCTACGCCATCCAGCTTGCCTCCTGCAACTCCTGAATTCTAGAATATCCTGATAAACCTAACTCTTGACTTCCCGTGTGGAAATTGGTGGGCACCCAGAGTTTAGGAAGGAAAACAATAAACTCCGAGTCAGTCATGTGACTGGTGTGAGAACTCAAAACAGTTTATTTTTCTTTAAAATAAAAATAGAGGAATATTTTTAAAATCAATTCGCAATGCTTTTTAAAAATGAGACTACCATAAGGCCTTCCGCACACACACACACATGCAAACGCAGAATCGGAGGAGATTTCTCCTTATGATAGTCAAAGATGCTTGATACGCATTGAAAAGAACATTTGATATTATTACTAGTGCATAGTGTAGAAATTATTTCGAAAATAAAGATATAAATCTTAGCCAGCATAGACATTTCGCACTTATGCCTACTATAGCTACCATCCAAACAGTGGGTTACCACCATAAGTGAATAATAGGTTCTACAACTAAATCCGTACAAGATCGTATTGGATGAATGGATTTTCCAACAAATGGTCAGGCCAAGGAACTTCCCATTGCCACATGGAAACGCCTCTGGAAAGACGCCCCGAGAACCAAACCGTTCTCTGCCAAACAAGGCCGGGAATCCCTTTTCCCAAGGAATATTACAAACCCTCAGATATGCCACCCCCGGTCCTTTGGGACCTTTAAACGAGAGCTCTCTAACCAACATCACACCATAATAATAAGTGTTTCAACATGAGTAAGTATCTGGGCTCCATACCATGATACTACCCTTTTCCAGAAGGAATGGTCATACCCTAGGGAAGTTATCCCTGAAAACCTTGCCGCACAATTCCTGTTTCGACCATTACTGATTTGTGAGGCTCGACGAAGTCACGTCCACAAAAACACCCTTTATACAAAAGCCGTGCTTTGGGTCAACAAATGATCATAGAAATGATCACAAAGATATATGATCAAATAAGTGATCCTATCCCAAATGATCAACACAATGATCATTTCACAGCAACACTCAGCATGTCACATTACCAAATTGGGAATATATTGCTGATAACTTCAACTATATAACCTCTGAGCTCGTACGTCTCAGAGAAGGGTGTTAAGCTAAGAGAATAAATTCTCCGCCACCAACAGAAATATATTTGAAAGAAATCAGCTTTATATCTCAACTTGTAATGTCAGACATACAATCCATACAAGTCTGTTCCGGGATCGAACAGAACCGAAGGCACTTACAAAGAAGTCCTTGAAATCCGAATAATCTCTAATCACGTTCGGATTTCCCATCACATATGGAGATCTCTATACCGGGGATCAGCCAGTGCAGAGACAATCAACAAGAAACCCTTACGTTTTCGAAAATATCCGGTCTTCACACCGGTCTTCGAATGCAATTCATAACGACGTATCACATATTCGGAATGGGTTATACGGCCCCAAGGTCCTTTCCCGGTTAACCCGAATAGTGAGCGCTTATTTTAAAAAAAATAAGTGTGGCATTCAATTTCAAGAAAATCACAACAAATACCTATTCAAAGGTAAATATTGATAGTCGATTATTGAACTATCAATAGATATGCACACATCACCAGATTCCAAATAATTTTTCCAAATTATTTATTTTCCAAAATATCTTTACAAGATATATAATTTTCAATACTTCAAAAATAAATCAATATTTATTTTCAAACAAATTCCACTCTCTTTTATAAATTCCATAGTGAATTTATATTCCAAAAATATTTATGAATTTATGACTTCAATTCGATTTCAAATATTCATTTCCCATTTATCTTCAAAAAGATAAATTCTCAAAATATTCACTTATTTATTGGAAAACATTTCCATACTTATTTATTTATAAGTAATTCACGAACCTATTTATTTTCAACCTTTGGAAAATATTCAATATACTTTAATCGAAATTAAGTATATATTTCATTCTTTTAGGAAATCATTCTCTTAAACACATTTATTTGGGCCAAAACGAATGTTACGTAACACATCGTTACGACAACCCAAAATCACTAGTATAGGGATTCGAAATTAAAATAGATATATAAATCCCAATACTATACAAAACATTTCCTTTCGGAAATCATTTACTATAACAACAGTGTTATAGTCCACCATTTCCTTTTATTTCTCGAAACATCTATTTCAACAATGAATGTTGACATCTATGGTTTCGAATCTCAACATATTTAAAACATCATTAGGTCGTTTTAATTCTGTTTAAAAGATCACATTCTAAACATTTTCTTTAACATATTATTCACTATTCAAATACGTGAATATATGTGTTAACCCATTTCATCTTTCTATTCATTTTATTTTAAGGAATTATTCACTGTCTAAAACATGAATATAATTCCATTATCAAATTTCAACAATTTACTTATCAAGATAAGTCTTTGCGGATTTATAAAACAATGTTTATAAATTTCATTTCTATTTATTTTACAACAACTTCCTTTTATAAATTTCATTTATATTCAATTTATAACTCAATTATATACCAAAAGTCCATATTATAAGTTAAATACTTATAATTTATTTATTCGCAAAAACGTTCTTTTAAACTTTCCAAATTTATAAATCCTATAACTTATAAGATTCATTTATTTATCCAAAGTTCATTCCTTTAATAACTTTATAAATTTTATAAACCTACTATTTATAAAATTCCATTTATAACTTCACCGTTTATAATTCTATAAATTTCATTCATTTATGAAATTCATTCACAATTCATTCTAACACTTATAAAAGCTCGTTTTACAATTCCAATATTTTTAATTTATAAATATCAATTTATAAATCTTTTAATATAAATCAATTTATATTACTATTTTAAAACGTCTTTAAACTTCTTTATAATTTCACCATTTTTGATTTATAAAAAAAATCAAATTTCATAAATCCTATTTTTAAACTTTTTATAAAAATTCAGAAATCCCAGTTTAAACTATTTTATAAAATCATTAATCCCATATTTTCAAAAATCAACTTTTAACTGTATTTCTCAAAAATCATAATTTTATAACATTAAAAATCATAACGTTTATTTATTAAAGATGAATCAATTCCAAAAATATTTTATAAACGTATACTTTCAAAAATCACTTTAGAAATCCCTTAAAAATCAAAATCGTTATTTTTAAGCTTCAAAATGGGATCCGATGATGCAACACATCAAATAGTCAATCACGACTTTCAAACATCATATATCGATATGATAAACAATCAAATATCACAATATATGTAAATAAATAAATACGGTTGAGGAATCCAGTTGGATCCCTCCAACCTGTTTTCCTGCATCCACAGACATTAGCACAATACGAATCCCGTTTCAAGACGGAATATCGCGGTATATGGGATTTTATAAATATTATCCGCTTAATAACGGCGCAATAGGGTCTCATCCGCTATACAATGCGAGAAATCAATCAACTGCAATATATACATATGCCAATATATATATATATTGCTATATATATAATATAATACCAATTCCACTTCGAGGTGGAATATCGCGGTATATGTGTGTAATAAATAACCTCCGCTTACTAACGGCGTATAGGGTCTATTCACATCCAATATATATATAACAATCATCATTCAAGCATTCAATCAACACAACTAACAATTTTAAATCTAACCATTTAAAATTTAAATAAACAACAAAATTCCTTTTGAGTGAGAAGTTCTCACCTTTATTCCCGTTTGCAATCCACTTCCAATTCAACTTGTTTTCTTCATTTATACCTTGTATAAATATTATACACAATTTATTAATATTCGAACAGATCGAATAACTAATTTATTTTCATTTAATTGATTTGCTTAACAAATGATCTTTATTTCAAACCAGTTTCTTCTTAAATAATTTTCCTTTTAAAATAATTCTATTCAATCTACAATTTAATTTTAAAACTAAATTTTCTTCTTAAATAAATTTAATTAACTTACCCTTAAATTGAATTTATCCAACTAATTATTTCAATCTCAAGTTAATGATTTTTATTTTAAACTAAAAATTAAAAATTCAAACTGATTTTCTTTAATTAAATTTGTTTAACTAAAGGTTACAATTTTTAAAATTAAATTCCCTTTTTAAATAGATTGTTTTTGGCTTCCAAACAATTTGTTTTTAATATTTTGATTTAACAAAAATTAAATTCAAAACTATTCTTTATAAATTCCAATCTTTATTTTATATAATCTTTGGACAAATCACATAATTAATTTCCATTCGCTATATTTAATTAACCAAAAGTTTAATTTAAACTAAATTTCCAATAAATAAATCTTTCACTTAATAAATTTCCATTTGATAAATATACTTAACAAAATATTAAATTTCTTTTAATGATTGAATTTACAAAGGTTCAATAAAAACTGAATTTCTTTTAACTATAATTTTTCTTCTTTAAATAAATTTATTTTAACAAAAAAATTATTTTACTTTAAATCAATATCTTTAAATCAATTTCTTTTAAATAATTTATTTATCCAATAAATCAAATTCCTAACAAATCTGTCTAGTTCAATTTAAACTTCAACTAAATTTACTTTAAACAAATTTATTTAACTACAATTTAATTTCCCTTTAAATAAATTATTTTTAACCACTTAACTTAAATTTAAACAAATTTTCTTTAGTAACCAAAAGAATTGACTAAGTTAATCGAACATCTTAATAATTTATTCTTAACCCATTTTTTTTCCAAAAATAAATAATATTTCTTTCGATAGTTTTAAATTAACAAATTTCTCTTTTTAAAATTTTATTTTTCAGCTTATCCATATTTATTCTTTTTTTTTTACAGCATATAGGTATATATATAAATGGAAACATTTTCTTTTCTGTTTGTCTATTTTGTTTTTTTCATATAAATGTTTATTTAAATTAAATCAAAAATAAAGATAAAAATCAATTTACCTCACAGCAAATCGTTCGAGCTTCATATAGCCGAACGCCCCTCCTTGCAAGAATCAACACACGAATCCAAGCCCTAACCGAAACGCCTCCCCTTGTCCCCAGATCCATCGCGACCCTCCTCCATGTTGCGCGCGCTACAGGGAGTCGCGAATCCCAAATCCACTTGCTCGGCCTCGAGCTTCGCCATCACGTCGCAAACCCCACATCTGCGTGCGCCTCGATATCCACTGCCTCGCGCGAGCGCGCGCCGCCGTGCCTTCAAATTCCCACAGCCATCATCGCGTGCGCCATCTCCACGTCGTCGCCTAGCCACGTGCGCCATTGATTTTGTTTTCTGAGTCGAATAGGGCTTCGTCCATTAATTAGGGAGATGGAGTATTTGGGTTCGAAATGATTTCGATTTCATGCGTGCCTGTTTTTTTTTTCTCTTTGGGAATCCTTCGGCCATGGTTTTGCACGAGAGAGGGGCGCCATTGATTTTCTTTTTCTTCATTTTGCTTTTGAAACCTGGAAGACTCGTGATTATTTAAAATGGGAAGGAGCGATTTTCGTTCGTGATGCTCGGCAAGATTTTAGGCGTGATCGAAGGAAGATAACGTGATTTTAGGCAAGAATCTAGGGATACGGTCTGTAATAAAAGTTTAAATTTAAGTTTAAATTAAATTCGTTTTCAATACGAATTTCAATGCGTTTACTAACCGTGTGCCCACATATCAACTCAGAAAAATACGAAATTTGAAGTCCGATAATAATTCAATATTACGGACTCAACGGAACTGGTTTCGCAAATTACGAGACTGTGCCTCGGAAGGCTATTTTTAAATATCGACTCAAACGATTTAATTTCAAAACTGAACAATTCACTTTAAATTCCAATTCTGAAGCTTCTATAACCTTCAATATTATCAATATGAATTTTACAAGCCTTTAAAATATTTTTAATCGGCTTAAAATTGAAGATTCAAATTTTTATTCAACTTTAATAGATTAAATTTTATAATTTAATCGCCAAATACAAAGTTATATTGAAAATTCAATCCAAACCATCATTCAAATATTTAAAATTAATTAAATATTTCATTTTTAAATTGTTCAAAATTCTGGGTCGTTACATCCTCTATTTTAGCCATTCCCGGTTGATGAGGCTTGAGGCTACGATTACCTTTACAAGAACACATCTTGGAATGCTCATCATCCTCCAATGACGATGGTCTGATAGCATTCATCCACACAAGTTCGTTCCGGGTTGGAATGAAACCAAAGGCATTATCTCGTTACACTCATTTTGGAATCACCCTCAGAGTTAACAACAATATCCCTTGCACTCTTAAACTCTATCTCGATCTTCACTTTGAGATTTCACGACCTATCGTTTAATTTGGATCGATGTGGTTTTCAAATAATCAAACATGATATCTGATCCCGGTCACATCGAAATCCAAACGCCGTCTTAAAAGTCAAGTTGTTTAAGGTTTAAACAATTTAATTCAATACTTTGAATATGCGCAGAATTTATCATAGATAAATAACATACATCTATCATAGATATATCCAATATCACATCACATAATATCAAAGATTATCATCCAATAGATACCAACCAATCCAGACATTCTACTCAAAACAATCATCCATAAGCAATTATTATTAATCCATATTAAAACTAATTTAATTAACTTAAATTAATTATTTAATAATTAATTATCTACCCTGCTTAATCAATCATTAATTAATTACAATCATTTAATTAATTAATCATTCCTAAATCAATTAATCTTTAATCAGAGATTAATTATGCTTTAACTATTAATTAATAAACCTTAATTATTAATTAATAAAATTTAATTACAAATTAATTAATCCTTAATTATCAGTTAATTAATTAATATCTAATTACAATTTAATTAATCATTAATTATAATTTAATTACTCCTTAATTACTTAATTAATTAACCTCTAATTATAAATTAATTAATATTAATTACTAAATTAATTAATGCCTAATTATCAATTAATTAAACTCTAATTAATTAATTATAACTTTTAATTACAAATTAATTAATCCTTAAACATTAATTAATTTAAACTAATTAATTACTCTTATTTACTCATTGAATTAATTAGTTATTTATTATCAAAATCTTAATTAACTTTTAAGATAAAACTTTATCTTTATTAATGACTTGCTCATCATTAACATAATTTGAATACATTTTTAAACATTCCACTTTTAATACAAACTTCAAATTCAATTTAAGATTTAAAATAACTTACCAATTTTACTTAACAAATTTTAAGTAAAACAAATTATAAAACTTCTAGATCAAATGTTTAAGAAAAAATTTATTTTACATAATAGTTTAAAATTAGATTTAATTTAAATTTAAAACTTGTTTATAAAAACTTTTTAAAAATCTACATTTTAAGACTTGCTTCCAGTTTTACCATACAATTGCTCGAGTCCTGACTCGAGTTTCTAACACTTCTTCCATTTATTTAACTTTTGTTTAAGTTTAAAAAAGAAACAAGTTTTGCTCTCGCGCACTACTACGAAGATGAACCCGAGCCATAACCAAACTGCTCCGAGCTACCCTACGAGTCAATAACCCCTACCCAGGCTACATACACATGTGCACCTGCACAGTGCGATGGTGATGCTCCTATCACCCTAGTTATCGCCGCTGAGTCGACGATGATCCAACCCTTCATTCTTGACCGACCAAAGTTCGTCTGGAACACAATTTCTGTAACGACCCGGAATTTTGGGCAATAAGAATTTAATAATCTGTGTAAATAATTTAATTGGTTTGATAATTTTCTTTATAATTTTAATTTTAAATTGGTAAATTTAATCTTTTAAAGGTTAATGAGTTTTAATCTAGTAAAATTGATAAGAATTGTTTTTCAAAAGCTAATAAAATTTTATTCTATTTATAATGTATACATTTGATATATATTGTAAATAGGAGATCTTTTGTTTTAAATAAAGAATGAATTTTCAAATTATAATATATATGTAAGTATATGTTATAGTTTGAGTTGTTTTGAAATTTAATTTAATCCATTAATAATTTAGATATGAATGAATAATGTAATTAGAGCTTTTGTTAAGATTAATTTTCAAATTGTAATACATATGTATGTATATGTTATAATTTGACTTTGCTTTGAAATTTAGTTTAATCTATGGATAAATTGAAGATATGTTTAATAATTTATATATGAATGAATAGTAATTTTAAAGCTTTGTTTCAAAACTAAATATTTTTCAAAAGTTAAATTTAAGATTAATTTAAATTGTTTTTTTAATATAAGTTGATTGTTTATTTTTAAAGTATGATAGTTTATAAAAAGGATTTAAATAAAAGTTTTGTTTTATTTCTTTAAAGTGTTTAATTTGAATGGTTATAAATGTATAAAAGAATGTTTTAAAATAACATGTATAAAAAATTTCATACTTGTATTTAGTAAAATTCAAAAACTCAATATCATAAAGACATTTCACTAATGTGTGTAAACATTTCTTAAATATATACAAATACTTTATGAATGCATTTATAACTTAAAATGAATTAGTTAAAAGAAAAGAACACTTGTAAATACATGATGAAACATTTTAAACACTTGTAAATTTAGAAATGCATGCAATTTACATTTGTTAAATTTATGAACAAGTGGCAAGTCATTCATATTAATTTTTAATAAACATTTTTAGGAGAAAATTAGTTTTTCTCTAACACTTCCATTCCTTGTTTCCACCTCTCAACTAAATAATGGCAAAATCAGAAATCAAGTTCCAAAACCTGAAAATTAAATGCAAAAATCAAAAGCAAATATGAAACTAAAATCTGCATTGTACAAAGCTATAACCTGCATTTCATCTGAGTTCAACTTGCAATCTGCAATTTCAACATGCAAAGGGGAAATCAACATCTATTTCAACTGCAAGCTTCAACTTTTAATCAACCCAGCAAGTTAAAGAAATCTGTAAACAACAAGAGTGATTGGCATGCAGGGAATTTCAAAACTGTTTTCAAATTTAAAAAGTTCAAGCCTGGAAATTAACTGGTTCTTCTCTGCATAAATTTCAGAGGTGAGTGAACTTCTTTTAAAAACAGCTTGAATTGTTTTTACTATCATGTTTGTGGTGATATTGTCTGATATTGAAATTCTTTAACATGAATCTATGTGAAGTATCTCTGTTTTATTGAATAAAGCAAGTATGTGTGTATGTTTATTAGCAGCACCTTGTATTCTGTTTCTTTGAACAGAATTTACATCAAAAATCTTAATCTCCCACTAAAAATCAGTAGTACGACTTGATGATTGAATGTAAGACTTTGTGTTGATGTTGAAGGTAATTGAAATAATAATAATATATAGTTTCTGTAGTCTTAAATTTACAAACAGTTTACAAATGGAAAAAAACACAGTAAAACTCTAATGCATGTTAAAATCAATGAATTCAATTTATAGTTTACATTAAATAAATGGATTTGTATTTGTAAATCATGAATTTTAACACAAGTTTCATGATTTTTAGTTTAAGAAATTAGGAGAATTTTGGGTTTGAACCTTTTTGGGATTTTTGGTGATTGCTGTCGAGATACGCAACTATTTGGTCTGATTTCTTGATGGAGTATTGTTTGAGAGATGACGATGATAGGAAAAATGTCTAAGTATTTTTCTAATGTCAGATTTGTGCGAATTGGATTAAATTAAGGTTTTTAAGCAAGTTCGGTTGGTCTTGACTGTAATGGCTTCCGCGACGTAAATGATGAATCGAGTTACTTCGTTTTTGGTGATGTCGAAGTTCATGGAGGTGAGATTATAGGGTGAGGGCGGCGATGGCTTAACGGTGACGTGATGTTGGTCGTGGGTGATTTTGTGGAAGGTGGGTTGCTGCAGTTTCGTGATCGAGTACGAATTTTCGATTCACATGGGGATTCGTGGATCTGGGTTCACATTCGCGCTCGCGAATGGATTTAGAATTTGGGTGGGTCGTTGCGGTGGTCAGCGGAGGCCGGAAGTGGAGGTGCATGTGCACCGTGCCTTGGTGCACAGTTGAGGCTGGTGAGTGTTGTTTTGGAGAAGACGAATTGAACGTTGTGGGAGCTCGTGTTTTCCTGGGTTGCACTCGTGTAGGCTTCAGGGGCGACTCGAAGGTGAAAGTTTCTGGTTTGCTTCGGGGTAGACTCGAGGATGTGGGTGTTTGTACTCGGGTTCTTTGGGCAGTCTTCTCGAGTTGGTTTCCTGTGTGTTGTTAACTGCCAAGTTACTTGATGTTGAAAATATAAGTACAAGCCTAAGGTTTTTTTTTATAGGGGAAATAAATTTATAGGTTATAACTTGTTCTTTGAAAGTAAATATAAATCAAATGATTAAAAGTGATAATTGAGTTTAATTTCAAACATAAATTGTTTAAGATGATTTCTTTTAAAAGTAATTAACTTGATTAAATTTTGAATTCTAATTCAAAGGGAAGTTATCATTGTAAATTATTAAATCAAAGTTATCAAGTAATGATTTTAAAAACTAAGTTTTAAATTAGATAACTTAAAGTGTTATCAAATTGATTTTGATTTCTAAATCATTTATTTTCAAATAAGGATAAGATTATAATATTGAAAACCAAATTGAATAAATTGTTTTTGAATTATTAAAGCTTAATCAATTTTTAAATAACTTATTTATAAAGATAAATAATGTTAAATTATTTTGATATGAATTTGTGAGTACTTAAATATGATTTGTTAATTAAGATAAATATTCTCTTATTTAATTTAGGATTTTGAATTATAAGATGTTAATTAATTAATTGTTTAATTAATTTTAAATAATTAGTTAATTATTTATTTAATTTTAAGTAATCACTTAATTATAAATTAATTAAGTGTAATTACTTAATAAAGTAATTAATGATGAATTGTTGAATGTAATTAAGAAAGTTAATTACTTATGGAAGTAATTAATGATAATTACTCATGGAGTAATTAGTTGAAGTAATTATTGGTTAATTACTTAATAATATCAATTTAAGAATTGATTAATGTAAATGTTTTAAAGGTAATTAATTATGAAGTAATTAATTAAAGGGTTAAGGATTATTTAATAATGGAATTAATTATTTAAGGAAGTAATTAAGATTCATTAATGAAAGTAATTAGGAATAATTACTTAAGTAAGTAATTAAGAGTTAATTACTTAATTATTTGGTTAAATAATCAATGTGATTAATTGATTAATGAATTTAACTTAGGGTTAATTACTAAGTGTAATCAATTTAAAATGTAATTAATTAATTAAGTAATTAATTAAGGATTAATCGTTAATTTAAATTGATTAATAATTACTTAATGAAGTAATTAAAGATTAATTAAATGGATTAATTAATCAAGGATTAATATAATTAATTTAGAAGTTAATTAATTAAGAAGTTAATTAATTAAGATAAGTAATCACAAGTTATTAATTACTGTTTATGATTAATTAAGATGATTAATTATAAGTTAATTATTTAATTAATTAAAGGTTGATTAATTAATAAAGATCATTAGTTAATGTAATTAATGAATTAAATCAAGGTGATTAATAAAAGTAATTAATTAAAGCAAGATTAATTAATTGTAATTAATTAAGGAATTAATATAATTAATTATAGTTAATTAATTAATTAATAAAGGATCATTAATTATTGTAATTAATGATAGTAATTAAAGGGTTAATTACTGAGTATGGTTAAGGATAATTACTTGAATGTAATTAAAAGAATAATTAATCAGGGAAGATTAATTAAAGAAGATCATTAAGTAATGATTAATGAATTTGATTTGTAGTAAATCAATGAAGTAGGATTAGGATAATCCAAGTGATTAAAGGATAGTAATTAATTTAATTATAGGTTAATTAAATTGATTTAGAGTTAATCAATTCTGTATGAATGATTGATATTGGATGATTGGTTGATATTGAATGTTGATTGATATTGAGTGATTGAATGATATTGGATGATTTGGATATATCTGCTATGTGATATGCTGTTTATGAGATGAATGTTTGATATGATTATCTGTTGTGATAATATTATTCATCTATCTGTTTATTATATCATCCTGTATATAAGTTTAAACTGTTTAAACCCTTAAGTACAACTTGGACATTAAAATGGCGTTTGGTTTCGGTGAGACCGGGATCGGGTTTCCATATTTGGAATTCCGAAAACCACATCGATTCCAATTAAACGTTAGGTCGTTAATCCAAGTGGAGCGAGTGAAGACTCGAGGTGTAAGAGCTATACGTCAGTATAACTCTGTGGGTGATTCCGTAATGAGTTTGACGGAATAGTGCTTATAGATTCGAGATGGTGATTTAGAGTGCAAGGGCTATGGTCGTTGACTCTGAGGGTGATTCCAAAACGAGTGCAACGAGATAGTGCCTTCGGTTTCGTTCGAACCCGGAACGAACTTGTATGGATTGAATGCTTTCAACACATCGTCAGGCGGACGATGAGCATTCTAAGTGATGTGTTCTATAAAGGTAATCGCAGCCTCAAGCCTCATCAACCGGGAATGGCTAAAACAGGGGAGGTGCGCCAAGGCTTCGTGGGTAGCCCCCACTTTGAGAGTGAGATTTACCCCTGTCTAGAAGTCCCTTATTATTCGGCTGTGTGGGTGGTTGGTCGCGCCAACCACGGGGTGGTCTCATTTGGAACTATTCAGTAAGGAATGGGTCCGGCCTTGTGTAGCAGGGGATGAAGGGAGTAATCCTCGGTACGTTGATCTAGGCCACGTACTGTGACGGGCGGTACCCCAGTAGCCCTGCCATTGATGGAAACCAATTTTCCCTACGAGACCCTACGGTTTTGATTGTATTACCCACTTTTGTGGCTAGTAGCTGGAATTTAATGAATGTAACAATTTCGGCTATTTCTTATTTACTTGAAAACCCTAGACACTATTATAATATCACTGGATTTCCTATCAAATGTTTTGGTTAGCGTAAGGTAAAAACTTTTCCATGTTTATGTGTGGGAAGTCTTACGTGATACCTTTTCTTTCAAAGGTTTTTTTTAAAAGTTAAGCAACTTTAAACCGTTTACTCACACCAGACCCCTGTCTGACCCGAGTGTTTATTTTCTGTTTTATTAAACTCTTGGGTACTCATATTATATATGAGTAGTCAAGTGATTCAGGTTAGCTTGACGAATTCTGGAGGAGTTATGGAGCAGGAGGCTTCCACGTGTAGATATTATGTTTCCGCTGTGTATGTTGTATCTGTGTCTTGTATACTTGAGTTGTATGAATTAGACAGATGTATATAACTGTCTAATATGTGTTGTATAAGATGTGTAACTCTGATGTACTCTGATACTATGTAATATTCTATGTGATATATTATATTTATTCGTTCCGCTGTGAGTTATCTGTTGTTGTTGTGTTCTTCTTTCTCTTTCTTTTCTTCTTCTATCCCTTTCTTTCTTCATCGGCAACGCGATTTCCTGGAGATAGGAAGTCGGGTCGTCGCACTTGGTATCAGAGCAGTAGGTTGAGTGAATACCTAGGCTCTGAAGTGTGTCTTTCTTTAGGGAGCGTTAGGTTGAGCAAATGCCTAAGCTCTGTAGTAGTGTCTTCTTGAGAGAGCGTACTTGTAATTTTTATATATAACTATATTTATATATTTATATCTACCTGATCTGTTGGGTTATCTGTTCGGATTTGCCAACGTAAGTTTTAGAGGTAGAAGGAGTAGTAGTGGTGTGTGTGTGACACGACTACCACTAATGGAAGAGGTTCCATATGTTTGAGGTTGGAAGTTTTTGTCGAGACTGTAGGCCTAATACCGTCTCGAGTAAGTTTTGTAGTTTGGAGTATAGGATTTCTCTGATATCCGTAAGAAATCATTTTGAAGATTCGGAGATTATCTTTGGAGTGTAAGTTGGGATTTCGCTTGGGTAAGCGAATTATTCTTGAGTTTGGATTTGTTGGAAATACAGAAGTAAGTAAATGATTATATCTTGGTAACTGCGTGATGAGATGCAGTATCCTTGGATATTTTCTGAAGATGTTTTCTTTTGAAGCAGTTTTAGAAGTAGTTGAGGAGCAGTCTTTACCTACCATAGGGAAGACTCATCTGTGTAGAAGTTGTCTGGATCTTTAGCAAAGAGGTTGGCTGTTTTGGGATATGAGACTAAGGCCTATGAGTTGTTTCGCTTCGGCATGGTCTCATTTTTTTTATTTCTTAAGGAAAGCGAGATGTTGATGCTTGGTTTGGAGCCCGAGTTTCTTTTGGGATGTCTGCCATCTCAAAGGTCTGTTGTGTGGTTTGTTGAAGGTTTTGGAGTTGAGAAGAGCTCTGGATTTTGGTGGTGTAGTTAGTTAGTTTTTGTAGAACGAGTCTCCCGATGATTTTTACTTGGGAAACTCGAAATAGTATTAGAAGGATTCCTTCTGATCTATATCAGGATAATTAGTTAGGGATTGTTTGTATGATTGATTGCTATGGTTGTTAGTAATTGGTTGTTAGGAATGCTTTGCTGTTTGAAATTAAAATCTTTTAAGGGTTATTAAATTACCTTTGTTTTAAATTTCGGGGACGAAATTCTTTTAAGGGGGGAGGATTGTAACGACCCGGAATTTTGGGCAATAAGAATTTAATAATCTGTGTAAATAATTTAATTGGTTTGATAATTTTCTTTATAATTTTAATTTTAAATTGGTAAATTTAATCTTTTAAAGGTTAATGAGTTTTAATCTAGTAAAATTGATAAGAATTGTTTTTCAAAAGCTAATAAAATTTTATTCTATTTATAATGTATACATTTGATATATATTGTAAATAGGAGATCTTTTGTTTTAAATAAAGAATGAATTTTCAAATTATAATATATATGTAAGTATATGTTATAGTTTGAGTTGTTTTGAAATTTAATTTAATCCATTAATAATTTAGATATGAATGAATAATGTAATTAGAGCTTTTGTTAAGATTAATTTTCAAATTGTAATACATATGTATGTATATGTTATAATTTGACTTTGCTTTGAAATTTAGTTTAATCTATGGATAAATTGAAGATATGTTTAATAATTTATATATGAATGAATAGTAATTTTAAAGCTTTGTTTCAAAACTAAATATTTTTCAAAAGTTAAATTTAAGATTAATTTAAATTGTTTTTTTAATATAAGTTGATTGTTTATTTTTAAAGTATGATAGTTTATAAAAAGGATTTAAATAAAAGTTTTGTTTTATTTCTTTAAAGTGTTTAATTTGAATGGTTATAAATGTATAAAAGAATGTTTTAAAATAACATGTATAAAAAATTTCATACTTGTATTTAGTAAAATTCAAAAACTCAATATCATAAAGACATTTCACTAATGTGTGTAAACATTTCTTAAATATATACAAATACTTTATGAATGCATTTATAACTTAAAATGAATTAGTTAAAAGAAAAGAACACTTGTAAATACATGATGAAACATTTTAAACACTTGTAAATTTAGAAATGCATGCAATTTACATTTGTTAAATTTATGAACAAGTGGCAAGTCATTCATATTAATTTTTAATAAACATTTTTAGGAGAAAATTAGTTTTTCTCTAACACTTCCATTCCTTGTTTCCACCTCTCAACTAAATAATGGCAAAATCAGAAATCAAGTTCCAAAACCTGAAAATTAAATGCAAAAATCAAAAGCAAATATGAAACTAAAATCTGCATTGTACAAAGCTATAACCTGCATTTCATCTGAGTTCAACTTGCAATCTGCAATTTCAACATGCAAAGGGGAAATCAACATCTATTTCAACTGCAAGCTTCAACTTTTAATCAACCCAGCAAGTTAAAGAAATCTGTAAACAACAAGAGTGATTGGCATGCAGGGAATTTCAAAACTGTTTTCAAATTTAAAAAGTTCAAGCCTGGAAATTAACTGGTTCTTCTCTGCATAAATTTCAGAGGTGAGTGAACTTCTTTTAAAAACAGCTTGAATTGTTTTTACTATCATGTTTGTGGTGATATTGTCTGATATTGAAATTCTTTAACATGAATCTATGTGAAGTATCTCTGTTTTATTGAATAAAGCAAGTATGTGTGTATGTTTATTAGCAGCACCTTGTATTCTGTTTCTTTGAACAGAATTTACATCAAAAATCTTAATCTCCCACTAAAAATCAGTAGTACGACTTGATGATTGAATGTAAGACTTTGTGTTGATGTTGAAGGTAATTGAAATAATAATAATATATAGTTTCTGTAGTCTTAAATTTACAAACAGTTTACAAATGGAAAAAAACACAGTAAAACTCTAATGCATGTTAAAATCAATGAATTCAATTTATAGTTTACATTAAATAAATGGATTTGTATTTGTAAATCATGAATTTTAACACAAGTTTCATGATTTTTAGTTTAAGAAATTAGGAGAATTTTGGGTTTGAACCTTTTTGGGATTTTTGGTGATTGCTGTCGAGATACGCAACTATTTGGTCTGATTTCTTGATGGAGTATTGTTTGAGAGATGACGATGATAGGAAAAATGTCTAAGTATTTTTCTAATGTCAGATTTGTGCGAATTGGATTAAATTAAGGTTTTTAAGCAAGTTCGGTTGGTCTTGACTGTAATGGCTTCCGCGACGTAAATGATGAATCGAGTTACTTCGTTTTTGGTGATGTCGAAGTTCATGGAGGTGAGATTATAGGGTGAGGGCGGCGATGGCTTAACGGTGACGTGATGTTGGTCGTGGGTGATTTTGTGGAAGGTGGGTTGCTGCAGTTTCGTGATCGAGTACGAATTTTCGATTCACATGGGGATTCGTGGATCTGGGTTCACATTCGCGCTCGCGAATGGATTTAGAATTTGGGTGGGTCGTTGCGGTGGTCAGCGGAGGCCGGAAGTGGAGGTGCATGTGCACCGTGCCTTGGTGCACAGTTGAGGCTGGTGAGTGTTGTTTTGGAGAAGACGAATTGAACGTTGTGGGAGCTCGTGTTTTCCTGGGTTGCACTCGTGTAGGCTTCAGGGGCGACTCGAAGGTGAAAGTTTCTGGTTTGCTTCGGGGTAGACTCGAGGATGTGGGTGTTTGTACTCGGGTTCTTTGGGCAGTCTTCTCGAGTTGGTTTCCTGTGTGTTGTTAACTGCCAAGTTACTTGATGTTGAAAATATAAGTACAAGCCTAAGGGTTTTTTTTATAGGGGAAATAAATTTATAGGTTATAACTTGTTCTTTGAAAGTAAATATAAATCAAATGATTAAAAGTGATAATTGAGTTTAATTTCAAACATAAATTGTTTAAGATGATTTCTTTTAAAAGTAATTAACTTGATTAAATTTTGAATTCTAATTCAAAGGGAAGTTATCATTGTAAATTATTAAATCAAAGTTATCAAGTAATGATTTTAAAAACTAAGTTTTAAATTAGATAACTTAAAGTGTTATCAAATTGATTTTGATTTCTAAATCATTTATTTTCAAATAAGGATAAGATTATAATATTGAAAACCAAATTGAATAAATTGTTTTTGAATTATTAAAGCTTAATCAATTTTTAAATAACTTATTTATAAAGATAAATAATGTTAAATTATTTTGATATGAATTTGTGAGTACTTAAATATGATTTGTTAATTAAGATAAATATTCTCTTATTTAATTTAGGATTTTGAATTATAAGATGTTAATTAATTAATTGTTTAATTAATTTTAAATAATTAGTTAATTATTTATTTAATTTTAAGTAATCACTTAATTATAAATTAATTAAGTGTAATTACTTAATAAAGTAATTAATGATGAATTGTTGAATGTAATTAAGAAAGTTAATTACTTATGGAAGTAATTAATGATAATTACTCATGGAGTAATTAGTTGAAGTAATTATTGGTTAATTACTTAATAATATCAATTTAAGAATTGATTAATGTAAATGTTTTAAAGGTAATTAATTATGAAGTAATTAATTAAAGGGTTAAGGATTATTTAATAATGGAATTAATTATTTAAGGAAGTAATTAAGATTCATTAATGAAAGTAATTAGGAATAATTACTTAAGTAAGTAATTAAGAGTTAATTACTTAATTATTTGGTTAAATAATCAATGTGATTAATTGATTAATGAATTTAACTTAGGGTTAATTACTAAGTGTAATCAATTTAAAATGTAATTAATTAATTAAGTAATTAATTAAGGATTAATCGTTAATTTAAATTGATTAATAATTACTTAATGAAGTAATTAAAGATTAATTAAATGGATTAATTAATCAAGGATTAATATAATTAATTTAGAAGTTAATTAATTAAGAAGTTAATTAATTAAGATAAGTAATCACAAGTTATTAATTACTGTTTATGATTAATTAAGATGATTAATTATAAGTTAATTATTTAATTAATTAAAGGTTGATTAATTAATAAAGATCATTAGTTAATGTAATTAATGAATTAAATCAAGGTGATTAATAAAAGTAATTAATTAAAGCAAGATTAATTAATTGTAATTAATTAAGGAATTAATATAATTAATTATAGTTAATTAATTAATTAATAAAGGATCATTAATTATTGTAATTAATGATAGTAATTAAAGGGTTAATTACTGAGTATGGTTAAGGATAATTACTTGAATGTAATTAAAAGAATAATTAATCAGGGAAGATTAATTAAAGAAGATCATTAAGTAATGATTAATGAATTTGATTTGTAGTAAATCAATGAAGTAGGATTAGGATAATCCAAGTGATTAAAGGATAGTAATTAATTTAATTATAGGTTAATTAAATTGATTTAGAGTTAATCAATTCTGTATGAATGATTGATATTGGATGATTGGTTGATATTGAATGTTGATTGATATTGAGTGATTGAATGATATTGGATGATTTGGATATATCTGCTATGTGATATGCTGTTTATGAGATGAATGTTTGATATGATTATCTGTTGTGATAATATTATTCATCTATCTGTTTATTATATCATCCTGTATATAAGTTTAAACTGTTTAAACCCTTAAGTACAACTTGGACATTAAAATGGCGTTTGGTTTCGGTGAGACCGGGATCGGGTTTCCATATTTGGAATTCCGAAAACCACATCGATTCCAATTAAACGTTAGGTCGTTAATCCAAGTGGAGCGAGTGAAGACTCGAGGTGTAAGAGCTATACGTCAGTATAACTCTGTGGGTGATTCCGTAATGAGTTTGACGGAATAGTGCTTATAGATTCGAGATGGTGATTTAGAGTGCAAGGGCTATGGTCGTTGACTCTGAGGGTGATTCCAAAACGAGTGCAACGAGATAGTGCCTTCGGTTTCGTTCGAACCCGGAACGAACTTGTATGGATTGAATGCTTTCAACACATCGTCAGGCGGACGATGAGCATTCTAAGTGATGTGTTCTATAAAGGTAATCGCAGCCTCAAGCCTCATCAACCGGGAATGGCTAAAACAGGGGAGGTGCGCCAAGGCTTCGTGGGTAGCCCCCACTTTGAGAGTGAGATTTACCCCTGTCTAGAAGTCCCTTATTATTCGGCTGTGTGGGTGGTTGGTCGCGCCAACCACGGGGTGGTCTCATTTGGAACTATTCAGTAAGGAATGGGTCCGGCCTTGTGTAGCAGGGGATGAAGGGAGTAATCCTCGGTACGTTGATCTAGGCCACGTACTGTGACGGGCGGTACCCCAGTAGCCCTGCCATTGATGGAAACCAATTTTCCCTACGAGACCCTACGGTTTTGATTGTATTACCCACTTTTGTGGCTAGTAGCTGGAATTTAATGAATGTAACAATTTCGGCTATTTCTTATTTACTTGAAAACCCTAGACACTATTATAATATCACTGGATTTCCTATCAAATGTTTTGGTTAGCGTAAGGTAAAAACTTTTCCATGTTTATGTGTGGGAAGTCTTACGTGATACCTTTTCTTTCAAAGGTTTTTTTTAAAAGTTAAGCAACTTTAAACCGTTTACTCACACCAGACCCCTGTCTGACCCGAGTGTTTATTTTCTGTTTTATTAAACTCTTGGGTACTCATATTATATATGAGTAGTCAAGTGATTCAGGTTAGCTTGACGAATTCTGGAGGAGTTATGGAGCAGGAGGCTTCCACGTGTAGATATTATGTTTCCGCTGTGTATGTTGTATCTGTGTCTTGTATACTTGAGTTGTATGAATTAGACAGATGTATATAACTGTCTAATATGTGTTGTATAAGATGTGTAACTCTGATGTACTCTGATACTATGTAATATTCTATGTGATATATTATATTTATTCGTTCCGCTGTGAGTTATCTGTTGTTGTTGTGTTCTTCTTTCTCTTTCTTTTCTTCTTCTATCCCTTTCTTTCTTCATCGGCAACGCGATTTCCTGGAGATAGGAAGTCGGGTCGTCGCACTTGGTATCAGAGCAGTAGGTTGAGTGAATACCTAGGCTCTGAAGTGTGTCTTTCTTTAGGGAGCGTTAGGTTGAGCAAATGCCTAAGCTCTGTAGTAGTGTCTTCTTGAGAGAGCGTACTTGTAATTTTTATATATAACTATATTTATATATTTATATCTACCTGATCTGTTGGGTTATCTGTTCGGATTTGCCAACGTAAGTTTTAGAGGTAGAAGGAGTAGTAGTGGTGTGTGTGTGACACGACTACCACTAATGGAAGAGGTTCCATATGTTTGAGGTTGGAAGTTTTTGTCGAGACTGTAGGCCTAATACCGTCTCGAGTAAGTTTTGTAGTTTGGAGTATAGGATTTCTCTGATATCCGTAAGAAATCATTTTGAAGATTCGGAGATTATCTTTGGAGTGTAAGTTGGGATTTCGCTTGGGTAAGCGAATTATTCTTGAGTTTGGATTTGTTGGAAATACAGAAGTAAGTAAATGATTATATCTTGGTAACTGCGTGATGAGATGCAGTATCCTTGGATATTTTCTGAAGATGTTTTCTTTTGAAGCAGTTTTAGAAGTAGTTGAGGAGCAGTCTTTACCTACCATAGGGAAGACTCATCTGTGTAGAAGTTGTCTGGATCTTTAGCAAAGAGGTTGGCTGTTTTGGGATATGAGACTAAGGCCTATGAGTTGTTTCGCTTCGGCATGGTCTCATTTTTTTTATTTCTTAAGGAAAGCGAGATGTTGATGCTTGGTTTGGAGCCCGAGTTTCTTTTGGGATGTCTGCCATCTCAAAGGTCTGTTGTGTGGTTTGTTGAAGGTTTTGGAGTTGAGAAGAGCTCTGGATTTTGGTGGTGTAGTTAGTTAGTTTTTGTAGAACGAGTCTCCCGATGATTTTTACTTGGGAAACTCGAAATAGTATTAGAAGGATTCCTTCTGATCTATATCAGGATAATTAGTTAGGGATTGTTTGTATGATTGATTGCTATGGTTGTTAGTAATTGGTTGTTAGGAATGCTTTGCTGTTTGAAATTAAAATCTTTTAAGGGTTATTAAATTACCTTTGTTTTAAATTTCGGGGACGAAATTCTTTTAAGGGGGGAGGATTGTAACGACCCGGAATTTTGGGCAATAAGAATTTAATAATCTGTGTAAATAATTTAATTGGTTTGATAATTTTCTTTATAATTTTAATTTTAAATTGGTAAATTTAATCTTTTAAAGGTTAATGAGTTTTAATCTAGTAAAATTGATAAGAATTGTTTTTCAAAAGCTAATAAAATTTTATTCTATTTATAATGTATACATTTGATATATATTGTAAATAGGAGATCTTTTGTTTTAAATAAAGAATGAATTTTCAAATTATAATATATATGTAAGTATATGTTATAGTTTGAGTTGTTTTGAAATTTAATTTAATCCATTAATAATTTAGATATGAATGAATAATGTAATTAGAGCTTTTGTTAAGATTAATTTTCAAATTGTAATACATATGTATGTATATGTTATAATTTGACTTTGCTTTGAAATTTAGTTTAATCTATGGATAAATTGAAGATATGTTTAATAATTTATATATGAATGAATAGTAATTTTAAAGCTTTGTTTCAAAACTAAATATTTTTCAAAAGTTAAATTTAAGATTAATTTAAATTGTTTTTTTAATATAAGTTGATTGTTTATTTTTAAAGTATGATAGTTTATAAAAAGGATTTAAATAAAAGTTTTGTTTTATTTCTTTAAAGTGTTTAATTTGAATGGTTATAAATGTATAAAAGAATGTTTTAAAATAACATGTATAAAAAATTTCATACTTGTATTTAGTAAAATTCAAAAACTCAATATCATAAAGACATTTCACTAATGTGTGTAAACATTTCTTAAATATATACAAATACTTTATGAATGCATTTATAACTTAAAATGAATTAGTTAAAAGAAAAGAACACTTGTAAATACATGATGAAACATTTTAAACACTTGTAAATTTAGAAATGCATGCAATTTACATTTGTTAAATTTATGAACAAGTGGCAAGTCATTCATATTAATTTTTAATAAACATTTTTAGGAGAAAATTAGTTTTTCTCTAACACTTCCATTCCTTGTTTCCACCTCTCAACTAAATAATGGCAAAATCAGAAATCAAGTTCCAAAACCTGAAAATTAAATGCAAAAATCAAAAGCAAATATGAAACTAAAATCTGCATTGTACAAAGCTATAACCTGCATTTCATCTGAGTTCAACTTGCAATCTGCAATTTCAACATGCAAAGGGGAAATCAACATCTATTTCAACTGCAAGCTTCAACTTTTAATCAACCCAGCAAGTTAAAGAAATCTGTAAACAACAAGAGTGATTGGCATGCAGGGAATTTCAAAACTGTTTTCAAATTTAAAAAGTTCAAGCCTGGAAATTAACTGGTTCTTCTCTGCATAAATTTCAGAGGTGAGTGAACTTCTTTTAAAAACAGCTTGAATTGTTTTTACTATCATGTTTGTGGTGATATTGTCTGATATTGAAATTCTTTAACATGAATCTATGTGAAGTATCTCTGTTTTATTGAATAAAGCAAGTATGTGTGTATGTTTATTAGCAGCACCTTGTATTCTGTTTCTTTGAACAGAATTTACATCAAAAATCTTAATCTCCCACTAAAAATCAGTAGTACGACTTGATGATTGAATGTAAGACTTTGTGTTGATGTTGAAGGTAATTGAAATAATAATAATATATAGTTTCTGTAGTCTTAAATTTACAAACAGTTTACAAATGGAAAAAAACACAGTAAAACTCTAATGCATGTTAAAATCAATGAATTCAATTTATAGTTTACATTAAATAAATGGATTTGTATTTGTAAATCATGAATTTTAACACAAGTTTCATGATTTTTAGTTTAAGAAATTAGGAGAATTTTGGGTTTGAACCTTTTTGGGATTTTTGGTGATTGCTGTCGAGATACGCAACTATTTGGTCTGATTTCTTGATGGAGTATTGTTTGAGAGATGACGATGATAGGAAAAATGTCTAAGTATTTTTCTAATGTCAGATTTGTGCGAATTGGATTAAATTAAGGTTTTTAAGCAAGTTCGGTTGGTCTTGACTGTAATGGCTTCCGCGACGTAAATGATGAATCGAGTTACTTCGTTTTTGGTGATGTCGAAGTTCATGGAGGTGAGATTATAGGGTGAGGGCGGCGATGGCTTAACGGTGACGTGATGTTGGTCGTGGGTGATTTTGTGGAAGGTGGGTTGCTGCAGTTTCGTGATCGAGTACGAATTTTCGATTCACATGGGGATTCGTGGATCTGGGTTCACATTCGCGCTCGCGAATGGATTTAGAATTTGGGTGGGTCGTTGCGGTGGTCAGCGGAGGCCGGAAGTGGAGGTGCATGTGCACCGTGCCTTGGTGCACAGTTGAGGCTGGTGAGTGTTGTTTTGGAGAAGACGAATTGAACGTTGTGGGAGCTCGTGTTTTCCTGGGTTGCACTCGTGTAGGCTTCAGGGGCGACTCGAAGGTGAAAGTTTCTGGTTTGCTTCGGGGTAGACTCGAGGATGTGGGTGTTTGTACTCGGGTTCTTTGGGCAGTCTTCTCGAGTTGGTTTCCTGTGTGTTGTTAACTGCCAAGTTACTTGATGTTGAAAATATAAGTACAAGCCTAAGGTTTTTTTTTATAGGGGAAATAAATTTATAGGTTATAACTTGTTCTTTGAAAGTAAATATAAATCAAATGATTAAAAGTGATAATTGAGTTTAATTTCAAACATAAATTGTTTAAGATGATTTCTTTTAAAAGTAATTAACTTGATTAAATTTTGAATTCTAATTCAAAGGGAAGTTATCATTGTAAATTATTAAATCAAAGTTATCAAGTAATGATTTTAAAAACTAAGTTTTAAATTAGATAACTTAAAGTGTTATCAAATTGATTTTGATTTCTAAATCATTTATTTTCAAATAAGGATAAGATTATAATATTGAAAACCAAATTGAATAAATTGTTTTTGAATTATTAAAGCTTAATCAATTTTTAAATAACTTATTTATAAAGATAAATAATGTTAAATTATTTTGATATGAATTTGTGAGTACTTAAATATGATTTGTTAATTAAGATAAATATTCTCTTATTTAATTTAGGATTTTGAATTATAAGATGTTAATTAATTAATTGTTTAATTAATTTTAAATAATTAGTTAATTATTTATTTAATTTTAAGTAATCACTTAATTATAAATTAATTAAGTGTAATTACTTAATAAAGTAATTAATGATGAATTGTTGAATGTAATTAAGAAAGTTAATTACTTATGGAAGTAATTAATGATAATTACTCATGGAGTAATTAGTTGAAGTAATTATTGGTTAATTACTTAATAATATCAATTTAAGAATTGATTAATGTAAATGTTTTAAAGGTAATTAATTATGAAGTAATTAATTAAAGGGTTAAGGATTATTTAATAATGGAATTAATTATTTAAGGAAGTAATTAAGATTCATTAATGAAAGTAATTAGGAATAATTACTTAAGTAAGTAATTAAGAGTTAATTACTTAATTATTTGGTTAAATAATCAATGTGATTAATTGATTAATGAATTTAACTTAGGGTTAATTACTAAGTGTAATCAATTTAAAATGTAATTAATTAATTAAGTAATTAATTAAGGATTAATCGTTAATTTAAATTGATTAATAATTACTTAATGAAGTAATTAAAGATTAATTAAATGGATTAATTAATCAAGGATTAATATAATTAATTTAGAAGTTAATTAATTAAGAAGTTAATTAATTAAGATAAGTAATCACAAGTTATTAATTACTGTTTATGATTAATTAAGATGATTAATTATAAGTTAATTATTTAATTAATTAAAGGTTGATTAATTAATAAAGATCATTAGTTAATGTAATTAATGAATTAAATCAAGGTGATTAATAAAAGTAATTAATTAAAGCAAGATTAATTAATTGTAATTAATTAAGGAATTAATATAATTAATTATAGTTAATTAATTAATTAATAAAGGATCATTAATTATTGTAATTAATGATAGTAATTAAAGGGTTAATTACTGAGTATGGTTAAGGATAATTACTTGAATGTAATTAAAAGAATAATTAATCAGGGAAGATTAATTAAAGAAGATCATTAAGTAATGATTAATGAATTTGATTTGTAGTAAATCAATGAAGTAGGATTAGGATAATCCAAGTGATTAAAGGATAGTAATTAATTTAATTATAGGTTAATTAAATTGATTTAGAGTTAATCAATTCTGTATGAATGATTGATATTGGATGATTGGTTGATATTGAATGTTGATTGATATTGAGTGATTGAATGATATTGGATGATTTGGATATATCTGCTATGTGATATGCTGTTTATGAGATGAATGTTTGATATGATTATCTGTTGTGATAATATTATTCATCTATCTGTTTATTATATCATCCTGTATATAAGTTTAAACTGTTTAAACCCTTAAGTACAACTTGGACATTAAAATGGCGTTTGGTTTCGGTGAGACCGGGATCGGGTTTCCATATTTGGAATTCCGAAAACCACATCGATTCCAATTAAACGTTAGGTCGTTAATCCAAGTGGAGCGAGTGAAGACTCGAGGTGTAAGAGCTATACGTCAGTATAACTCTGTGGGTGATTCCGTAATGAGTTTGACGGAATAGTGCTTATAGATTCGAGATGGTGATTTAGAGTGCAAGGGCTATGGTCGTTGACTCTGAGGGTGATTCCAAAACGAGTGCAACGAGATAGTGCCTTCGGTTTCGTTCGAACCCGGAACGAACTTGTATGGATTGAATGCTTTCAACACATCGTCAGGCGGACGATGAGCATTCTAAGTGATGTGTTCTATAAAGGTAATCGCAGCCTCAAGCCTCATCAACCGGGAATGGCTAAAACAGGGGAGGTGCGCCAAGGCTTCGTGGGTAGCCCCCACTTTGAGAGTGAGATTTACCCCTGTCTAGAAGTCCCTTATTATTCGGCTGTGTGGGTGGTTGGTCGCGCCAACCACGGGGTGGTCTCATTTGGAACTATTCAGTAAGGAATGGGTCCGGCCTTGTGTAGCAGGGGATGAAGGGAGTAATCCTCGGTACGTTGATCTAGGCCACGTACTGTGACGGGCGGTACCCCAGTAGCCCTGCCATTGATGGAAACCAATTTTCCCTACGAGACCCTACGGTTTTGATTGTATTACCCACTTTTGTGGCTAGTAGCTGGAATTTAATGAATGTAACAATTTCGGCTATTTCTTATTTACTTGAAAACCCTAGACACTATTATAATATCACTGGATTTCCTATCAAATGTTTTGGTTAGCGTAAGGTAAAAACTTTTCCATGTTTATGTGTGGGAAGTCTTACGTGATACCTTTTCTTTCAAAGGTTTTTTTTAAAAGTTAAGCAACTTTAAACCGTTTACTCACACCAGACCCCTGTCTGACCCGAGTGTTTATTTTCTGTTTTATTAAACTCTTGGGTACTCATATTATATATGAGTAGTCAAGTGATTCAGGTTAGCTTGACGAATTCTGGAGGAGTTATGGAGCAGGAGGCTTCCACGTGTAGATATTATGTTTCCGCTGTGTATGTTGTATCTGTGTCTTGTATACTTGAGTTGTATGAATTAGACAGATGTATATAACTGTCTAATATGTGTTGTATAAGATGTGTAACTCTGATGTACTCTGATACTATGTAATATTCTATGTGATATATTATATTTATTCGTTCCGCTGTGAGTTATCTGTTGTTGTTGTGTTCTTCTTTCTCTTTCTTTTCTTCTTCTATCCCTTTCTTTCTTCATCGGCAACGCGATTTCCTGGAGATAGGAAGTCGGGTCGTCGCAATTTCGAAGTCGAGGAAATCTCGATCAACCTGGAACCTAACCACTTCATGAAACTACCACGCATCCACGTTGCCAACCATCAGAGGTCGAGTAACCCTAGCCACACACTCTTCGACCATCCTCACAACCATCTCCCTTGGTCTGGTGCAACTCAAACAACCAGAGACGATGCCATGATCATGTTTCCAGGCTCGATCATTTTGAGTTCATAAACCCTAGTTTGCCAATCGCCGATGCCACGATGATCTATACTCCCACCGGACATTTTTCCCGACATCGACGAACCCCAAGCTCACTCCAGCCAAGATCCCGACCTCCCAGGCACAACCGATCACCAGAAAACTCTTAAACACCATTTCTAGTTAACTTAAAATTACACACAGGTTTCCTAACTAAAAATCATGATTTTTATATTAAAAATCGTATTTTACAAAGAAGATTTAAGTTATATAATTGGATCAACAAATTATAATACTTGATTTTAACATGCATTTAGAATTGCTACTGTACTATGTTGATTCTAGAAGATTTTCAAATCAATGTTGCTTGAATAAAATTTTAAACTTTAATTTATGTTTAAAAAAACATATTATGTTTGGAACTCAAAACTTAACAATGATCAGATAAGGAGATTTTGGATTTTCGAGTTATTTTTATCTCTGAAATTTGGAACAAAGAAGAACAGATATACCATACGTGCATAGATAAAACATATACATATGTACAGAGCTTCATACTTATACATACACATGTAAGCATACTTATTCCAATAATTCACATGCAAGTCAGATTTCTATTTGCTTAAGCTTTTTTTTAATATGTTTATTCACCTGTTAGAGTTTGAAGCAGAGACTTAAAAACTGGAAAACTTTGATAAAATGCTTGAATCTGGAAACTAGGTAGCTTTCATTTGAAAACTAAAATGCTTTGTTAAAATGATCTAACTTGAACTTGAAATCTAAAGCTTCAATTGTTGTTGAGAAGGTTAAAGTTGAAATAGAGATGACTTTGCTTAATTTTTCTTGAGTTTGAAAATTGTTTTGCAGGTTTTATTCCTAATTTGAAGAAATTACAGGTATGTTCTTTGAGTTTCCTTGCTTTTGAAATTGAGATAAGGAAAAAGAAATGAAGATAGAAGATGTATGTTTATATAGAGTCATTTGTGATTTTAAAAAAATAAAAGAAAACAAAAACTAAAAAGTGACACTTGTTAAAAAAATTAACATTTGTCATTTTGGCCAGTTAATCCACTTACACATGTTATTTAGAGGTTTCATGGCTTAACACTTGTAATTAGGTATTTTTAATTATTTTTAAATGTTTAAATAAAAAGCTTTTGAATTTATTTACTATTTAATAAGTTCTTTTCTAAATCTATATAAATAAAACTTTTTTAAAGAAAATAAATAAAAACCAATTTTATTCAAAATAAAATCATATATAATATATTTTTAAACCAAAATATATTTAAGATATAGGTCTTTTAAATTTTCAAATTTAAATCCTAATTCAAATTAAAATTAAAATTCAATTTAAAAATCCAATTTAAAATCAATTCAAATAAATACATATATATGTTTTAACAAACCCAAATTCAATTTGAAATTAATAATTCTATTAAAAATTTATTTATATATTTTTTAAAACAATACATTTATTATAATTTTTATGAAAATAACAATTTTATCAATTTTAAATAATTTATAAGGGAAGTTATCACATTTAAATTTGCTTGAAATTTCCGGGATATCACAAATTGTATCTCACAACACGACAATAGTAGAAATACAATAAAAACAGCTAAGGTACATTCGCATATGGATTTACATGGAGGTTTCCTTAGTAAGCTAAAGCCAACCTCCTGCATAAGGTTTAGAGTCAACCTTCTGAAACCATGTATATCTCTAGATAAAGTATACCACTAGAAAAACATAGTTGGCCCATACCCGAACACTTCATACCGAATACCGTCAACTCCTACGCACCTCAATCAAAAGCAAATCTAGATATTTAGAGTTAATATACACTCTTGGACTAGCTAAACCCCATAGCTATGAGGCCTACTCTATTTTCTATCATTTCCAATGAAGAAGTTGCATTCAGCATCTCTCACATGAGTCTTCATCACTTGAACAGATCTTGAGTCTTTCTATGGATTCCCACATCTATAACAATTCATGAATCTCTCCATGCATCCCAATATTAGTTGCCCAATAAATAAAAACGTTGACCTTTCCCTTACACTTAACCTTAGGATTGATAGCTCAACTTTAGAGCATTCCACTCCACAACCACTTTAAAAACAAAAAAACTCATACATTGACGTTGATGCAATTTTCGACAGGTAATACACTTATCCGATCCTAAATTCGAAACTAAATTGATCAATTTCCGATTAACTCAATTCTGATAGTTTAAGATGTAATCAAACGATATAAAGGAATCCTCCCTGGGGGATCTCATATATATATATATATATATATATATATATATATACACACACACACACACACACACACACACACACACATGTTTTTAAAGTAAGAGACGATCCATATGAATAAGTCCTCCTCGAGGGATCTCAAACCATATTAGTATATGAGGCATACACATACTCTCAAAGTTAAATTGGTCAAACTCGATTGTCAACTAATCGACTACCTATTGTAATATAGAAATAATCATATACGGAAGCCAAGTCTCGTATAATTATCACGTTTTCAACATTCTCAATTTACATTGTCCCTCGGTCAAGAGTAAAGCTGGTACGTTAAAGCACTGTTTGCTTCTAAGCCCTACTCGAACATCATTCTTAACTCTCACAGATAGGATAAATATACTTTATCAGCTTTAGTGCTAAGTATATGACAAAATACTTTCTATAGACAAGTAAACACATAAAGCACGATTAAGTCACATAAAGCATGATTAAGATTAAGTCGCATAAGCGACTTCTAACCCCCTTTTTACCTAATTAATTCTTTTGTGAATTAAACTTTCATTGCAAATACTTGTATATATATACTTAAAATACCTTTATAAAAGATACATACATTTATACTACTATTTCATTATTCATTTCTACCCTTTTGAATACCTAGAAATGTATTCACAAATTTTAAACAAGATTTTACATTTCCAAAAATATAATTAAATGGTCAAAAATAAATGTTATTAAAACATTTTGCCTACAAACCTAAGGCCATTTTATACTTAACATTATCTTTAAAATATTTTTTCAAAGATCTATTTACGTCTACACTTATTTAACAAGGTAAGGCACTTTTAATTAACTTCTCAAAACCATTATATAACTTAAGGTTATAACAAAACCACTTATCCTTTATAAAATAATTAACCTACTTTTCCGAACTTATATATATACCCACACATATACTTAAAAAATATTTATAAATAGGTTTTAAATATTTGAATAAAATATTATGTAATAGATAATTTACTAAAAACCTTTTATTTTAAATGCTGCAAAGGAAAAGAATTTCTTTAAAAAATCCATATTTAATTATTAAAAATATATTTAAACTTCTATTCTTTTTTTCATGCTCTAATCGTTATTAGACTTCCCTAAAAATGCCAAAAAGAAAAGAAATTTTAAACCATTTAAAGCAAGAAATACTAGTTAAATATCGCATTAAAATAAAGTAGTGCAACATGCCCATGAGTGATGTAGTAGATCAAAGACAACATTTATAAGTGTTGTTAAAAGTCCTAGACAGAGAACACTTAGAAAAGCATCGAAAGTTTGATAAGTTTTCTCTATCCAAATGATCGATTAAATGTCTAATTTTCTTTATAATATAAGTATACTTACAGTAGATAATAACCATGCAAAGAAACCCAAACAATATCTCCCATAATCATAATAAAAAATTCCATAAACGAGGTATTTTCAAAGTAATCATATAGTGACCTATTTCTCGCTTCTAACCTTTTCAACTTCATTCAACTAATTCTATAAATTTTTGAATCGTGATATTTTCATGGTAATAAATACCCATATAGTACTTATTAAAAAAATAAAGAAACCACTAAGGATGTCTCCTAAAATTAAGTTGAAAAATGGCCAAACACATGGCATTTTCAAAGTGCGCCCATGGCAACTAATTCATTTCTAAATTTTCAAACTTTGTTTTATCATTTCTTTAACTTTCTAAACCATTTCCTCATTGTCCCATACACTATTATAAGTGTAGTTAGAACCAAGATATATTTTTTCACAATATATTCTCATACATCCATGTAACATAAGTTAAAACAACTATGGATTCAAAATGCACTTAGAGCTACTATTTCGCTTCAAACATTCACATACACAAACTTCAACTTCACACACCACCAAACCAAATATGTAAACACAAAGTCTAGGCCATGTTACATGTTGTAAAGGGTTATATAAGTGACAATGTACAATATAGAGTTGTTATTTTCTTTCAAAAGCAAGTATGGTTAAGAGCTGTAACTTTCATTAATTAACTTTAAACTATATATTCAAGAAAAAAAATGCATACATACATACGGATTCAATGGTTAGAAAACTCATCCCGTAGCCAAGCTAACATAAACACAAGCCTTCACAAATACATGAACACTTCCTATCATCACCAAAAGCCAAAAGATTCCACCATTCACCTTTACAAGCTCAAAGCCAAGCTCACCCCTTCAAAAAAACTTACAACCCAACATGGTGCGCCCCCTTGTCCCATCTTTCTTCCAACTTTGATTTAATATTCTTACTGCTTATAATGATTTAAGGCCTTGGTTAGGGTTTGGTAAAGTTTGGAGAAGATTTGAATTGATTAAAGAAATATTCGTAGAGATAGAAATGAATTAAGGCTAAGTGTTTCTACCTTTTGTTTCTAGTTTAGGAAAAAGTAATTAATGCAACATATGAAATGTATTTATAGGCTTAATCAAGGGGTCATCCTTACCTACTACCCTTAATGGAGATCACTAAGCGATATCCCTCTCATGTGCAACTTTACACATCATTATTTTAGCCTTAAGCTTTCCCAAACTACCCCTCTTCCAAAATATCTCCAAAACCTTCTAGAAGATTCTAATTAGCCCTAATACACAAATTACTTTTAGTTGCTATTTATGAAACATTACTTAATTAGACAAGCACAACAAGTTCGAATAACTTTTTACATGTAAAAAGTTGTTTATCAATAAAACAATTTTCATATAAGTCTAATTAATCATTTGTGGTAGGTCAAGGAATAATCCACTATCAAGGAGTGCCTCCTTGATGCCTTATTATACTGCAGAGGCACTTGTAACGTTTAGTATGATATTGTGTGTTTGTTACCTGATGCAATAGGATCCAATTAGTAAGTATAAAAATCTCTTTTTTGGTGTGTATGAATATCTATGATCATAGATCATAGATCCGCCCTCTTTACCATTTTGTATAAACAGACTATTCTAGTTCTATAGATATAGTAGAGGGCATATCCAATCTTTCTTGTCCTATTATTTCCTAGTTCTTTAACGTAGAGTAAAGCATTTTGGTAGCTACAAGGCTCATAACCTTGAGGTCACGGGTTCAACTCCTGTCTCCGCAACTTTTTTGTCGCTAAAAATATATATATTTTAATTTTTAAGCCTTACGTTAATAGTAATTAATTGCTACTTTTGTTTTTGGATGAGAGGGAAACACGAACATAAGGAAGATAAGACTGCTACAAAAAGTATATAAATGGAAGTGCTATAGTGACTGCTATAATATCATTACGGTAAGTATCATAATAGGATATACTTAATTTTAACTGAATTTTTTATTCTAACTATAGTACACTATTTCCTCATGGGCTTATAGTGGGAATCGAACCCGAATCTTCTCCTTGGCAAAGAGAAATTTTACCGTTTGACCATATCCACATTTTTGTAATTCTAAAACGTATGCATATATCCACACATATATGACATATATGACATATCAAATTTGCTTAGGGCCATAAATAAATACTAGTAAAGTAAGATTTCAATTAAGACAAAATTCATATTGTCTCCTAATAGCTAATTAATAAAAATTTCATTGAATTTTTTACTCAGATTGGATTTACATGTCTCCCACAATCCAAAATTTGGTGAAAGAATGACATTTTGGGTCAAGAAAACGCCAAAGAAGTTCAAGAGATGAGAGAACTAAAGATAGCTACCAGAAAGGCTAATCCAATCCATAATGATGTATCGGAAAATACTACTTTTTTTACTTGGCCAACTATCAGAAGAAGCAAATACACTAAGTACACTAATGAGTAAGATTGCTGAAGTCACAATCTATGCAAAAATAGCTAATTGGAAAGCAACAGACATATTTTTAATTCTTTAAGTTACCAAAATGAACGATACCATTTGATCCTCTGCTTCGTTAAAATTGGAATAAAGTGCATCATGGAGGGATTTTATTATGAATTAATTAATGATTTTTAGAACCTATTACCACTTATTTTATTCAATATGGAGTAGAAGGGAGTTTCGCAATTACTTTACAAACAAATATAATATTATATCATGCATATGGACGTGCATATAAAAAACTGTACGTTAACTTTTTTATGCAAATACATAAAACACACATAAATTTAGTTTAATACCATTACTGTACCGCCTAACCCTTCCTACACGAAGTACGAAGATATCAAGATAACAACATGTTTCTTGCATGGTATATTTTTCCTAAATGCATAAAATAATGGATTACAACTACAATGGCTTATTTAACAAAATTAGTTTTTTTTAATGGAACAAAGAAAATTTAAGAACAACAGAAATGGAAGCACTCTTATGGGGTGTTTATGAACAACTTTGGATAGGAGGTAGAGATTGGTTAGAGGTAGAGGTTTGGTAAAAGGTCGTTTTTTGAAGATAATTTAATTAGATGTGGGTCAGAGGTTGAATGGTGACTAAAGATTGTTGTGTACTATTTCATCGAAGTTGTTCGATATTTGATATTTGATATTTAATATCTAATAATTTTTGTTTATTTAATCATATTTAATATTTAATAATTAATATTTTATATATATTTAATATTTTAAATATTTAACCCTTGTTAAATTCAAATATAAATTCAAATATGTCCAACTTATTTTGTTAATCAGATCTGATGTATTATTTGAGTTTACAAATTTCAGCTTCCATTCACTCCGATAGACCATTATTGTAAAAAACTTTTTCGATGTAACTTTTTAACATTGAAAATCTTATTTTTACCTCCAAAACAGAAATAGGGTCTGCGAATGCAACCTTAAAGAGATTCAAAAGGTGTACAGCACTACATTTTCTTTTTTCCTTTAAGAAAGCTCCAACTGTTAAATCCAACTTCTTGGCATGATAACCAACAGAGCTATTATTTTGTTAAAAATCAAAAGGAAGTACAATTATGATAGGCTTTATTGCCTATGTAGAGTAGCATAGTTAAAAGTGGTTTGAATGGTTATTTCATAAAATTAAATACATAATAATAAAAAATAGTTAAAATTATTGGATAACGTAAATAAGACAACAGTGCATTCATGCTTCATAAATGAGTAAAGGTTAAACTATACAAAATAGGTTATCTACTTCACATAATGGTAAAACCACATATCATTTTTTCCCTATGGAACAATCGTCGATCACAATTCAAGATATTACACCTCCAAACAAATGCTTTAACTCCCACTAATAGTAAAATTAAAATCTTCATCCCTAATAATAATAACAACCACATATCAAAGGGAAAAAAGTCGGGGTTACAAATGAGAAAAAAATAATATATCCACAATGACAAAACAAATACCAATAGGCGCAAAACAGAATGATCAATCTACTCCCACACTTCATTTAAGAAACTGTTTATTGAGTTCCCAACTTTCTCCCATAGTGCAAAAAAATATTATTTATTTACTTTCAAGTTAGGTATTAACATCCATGGCATGCACAGCTGGATTTAAAAATTACACTTCTTACGTGAAATGAATGCGATATTTAATACTTTGAAGACCGCACTTACTTTCTCAGGGCTTGTGATCCCTGTAGCCTTTTTTCATAATACACAATAGAGAACTTAATGGCGGAACTATGAAGTAACTACTTTAGAAATCTCAAAATATACATTTTTTAGCATATATGTGTGTATGTTAAAACGTGTACAGATGGTGTTATTGTCTAGTCCGATGCATAGTTGAAAACTACTTATTACAATTCGAAACAGACCGTAAATTGGTTTGTTCGAGGACAACAATCATGGGGGATGAAGACATAGTTTTCCAACCATAGTGGGTACGACATTGCCATTGTATTTTAAGCTTAAACACATACAAAGAAAAAAGTAGGGTATAAATGGATTGTTAAAATTCCAAAAAATGTAGAGGAATAAAAATTTATATGAATTAAAGCACTTTATAAGCTTTCCAATGAAAATATAAATTAATTTGTAGTTGTAGAATTAAGTATATTGTTTTTTCCCACTCAAATATCTTGCAAGTCGGTTTGATATGCACATACTGTAGAATTATATGCGTAAGGCATTAATATGTAGCTTTTTTCCACTTAACACTTTCAAAAATTCGAATTATAACGTTGAGGCATAATATACACTCAAACTATCCGGCATGTAGTAAATATATTTTTGATATTTTGAGTGCATGCTCTAACTTTCGAATTATATGGATATAGTGGTGCAGTTGCTAAATCCAGCTGTAGTTTGATATCAAACTATCAACATATAATTAAAATGTTGCTAAGGGCACCCGATAGTATGCTCGGAATTACCATGGTTGGCAGTTACCCACCGAACGAACACTGTTCGATTGGCGTTTTCCTGCAGCACGCAATGTAAAAAAAAGATTTTCGATCGGTGGTAACTTGTAGTACAAAATCGTATCCCCTTAGCAACATACCCGAGTTTATAATTATATCAAAATTTGGAGCATGCTCCAACTTAAACTATCAAACCATTACAAACTATTATAAACTATCTAACTCAAATAATCTTTCCACAATAATAAAACAAATGCCAATGGGCATAAAACCGAACGGCTGAATGATCAATCTACCCCCACCCCCATTCCAGTTAAGAAACTGTTTATTGACTTTCCAACTTTCTCCGATATTACAAATAAATATTATTTATTGACTTTCAAGTTAGGCATTATCCACGACATGCACAGCTGGATTTATAATAGTTTGATAGTTTGACTCAAATTATCAACATATAATTTATCAAAATAGCAAACTAACAAACTTTATAATATCAAACCTATAATATATATAATTTGAATGTAACTATATGCTATGACTGTATCCGTATAATTTATCCACTCAAACTATCAAACATCTTAGGGATTTCAAATGTTTTGCTGGTTTGCCTTGTCCACTCAAACTTTCAATTCAAAAGTTGGAGCATTTTTTAACTTAGGCATTAATATCCATGGCATGCACAGTTGTAGAATTGAATACACTGTTTTGTCCACTCAAAATATCAAACTATCAATTCGAAAGTTGGAGTTTAACTTAGGCATTAATATCCATGGCATGCATAGTTGTAGAAATGAACACACTGTTTGACCACTCAAACTATCAAAATTATAGACCAACCAATAGCATGGCTAACGAATTATTAACAAAGTTAACAATTAATATACACACACACACAAAGAGAGAAACCAAAATGTATGTTAGAATATAAAGTTGCCAAATAAGGATCGAACATTGAAGTTTCAGCCATAGTGAATTTTTTTCCAAACTCATGCAAACACGATCTCCAATGTTGATAATTTCGCATGATCCAATTTCTACAAACAATAATGTTCATGTTAATAGTGTACAATCTTTTAACATGATAGTGAAGTACATCGAACTTACAGTTCAACAGTTACCATATAATATTAATGGAATATCAAGCTAAGAAGAGTAAAGATTTGAAAAAGGAAAAAAATAAAACTACCAAAAAGCTTTACCAAGTAAAGTGCTTTAAGCTAGGATCTAACTTTGGTTTGATAATTATTCCATTTGCAAATTGAAGTCTGTAATAGATCGATAAGATGCCACTTCCAAATTATCTTAAAAGGGATTGGATCCTTACTAATAGCAACTATTGCCTACAGGAAAACAAATAAATCAATTTAAAATTAAGTAGAAATTATATATTGTTAAGAATCACTAACTAACCTGAAGATAGGATCTATATAAGCTTTGGTCGTACAAGATAAAAGGAGGTCATCGAAGAAAAAAAAAGGTTGATGATGGTGGCAAATGGGAATACGACATCCAGCGCCATTGACATCGAATGGTTTAGAGTAGTTATCAAGTGCTTATGGTGCTGATTTGTGAAGAGAGATAGAGATAGTGGGTGTAGTAGGATAAATTAATTAAAAGTACTTTGTATTTGATAGAGGTCTGATGAAGTAAAAAAGAACTATAAAAGTAGAGCATACGTTGAGACGTGACGAACTGGGAAGGTATTTATACAAAAAGACAATTGTGTCCTCAGTGCGAACATTACCAAACTATGAATCCAAATGGATACCTTTGAAAATACCAAAAAGGCTTTACTTTGTCTCTTTGACGAAGGGTTTTGCTTTATAGTATAAGATATAGGTAGATATAGCGTAACCTAAATTCAATCCTGGAGGTTTCTACATACTGGTAGTTAGTGTATCATTTCATATAGCAGTAAAATGGACATTACCTCTGGGAGAGGGGTGAGTGGTTGATAGCTTCGGTCTTGAAAACCGGTATAATTTCGACACTATCAAGTGTTTGAATCCCCCTCTCTCCCCTTTTTCTTTATTGTGGAGTTAAATTTTTTATTTATTCATTTCGATTGACTTGTTAGTTCTCATAAAATAAAGAAGCATGACTAAGCCATCCCATCTAGCCAAGCCAGAATAGAGAAAACAATGGATATAAAGAAAAATATCTTAACCCAGTAGGGTCATAAAAAGAACAGGTTCCAAATCGTGATCGATTGGTTTTTCAAATCTTGCTGCCACTACATGGGCCCTTACTGCATGCCAAAAATTACCTATGAATATAAAAAGTCCTAGAACAAAATGAGAGGTAGCTAACCAACTTCAAGGAGAGTCATAATTAACTGCATTTATCTTCATAGCTATGCCACCTATAGAATTTAAAAACCTAACGGAGCATGAGTCAAATATTCTACCGAATGTCGTTCTTGCCAAGGTTGTATATCTCTTTTTAAGTCTACTCAAGTCCAAACCATTGGGACACCATAGAGGTTCTGACTAGGGAGCATGAAAATACCAAAAACGCATAGTTTCTCCTCCAAAAATAACCTTTCCCATAGGGGAACGCATTAGATATTTACCTAAACCAGTGGGTCCTTGGGCAGATCCAACATTGGCCCCAAGACATTGGTCTCTAACTAGAAAAGTAAATGCTTGAGCTTGAGAAGCATCTGGTCCATTAGGCCAGCAAAACTCACTAGGATAAGCGATATTATTGAACCGAACGAAACAAAAAGCAACGAAACCAAAGATAGATATGGCAGCTAAACTATAAGACAAGTAAGCTTCTCTACATCATATAAGTGCATGATGAGCCAATGCATAGGGTTTGGTTAAGATATGCCAAATTCCACCAAGTATACAAATGGAACCTAATCATACATGTCTTCCAATTATATCTTCTTTTTTCCATACTAACAATCCATCCTTCTCCTCCAAAAGGGGATTTTAGTAAATAACCCAACATAACACTTGGGCTATGTGTCAAATTGGTAATTTTTCTTTCGTCTCCCCTCCCGGTGCCTAGGTATTATATACACATCCAAAATAAAGAGCCTTGAATACTAAAAGAAAAGCACCTATACCTAATAAAACGAAGTGAATACCCATAATAGTCACTGTTTTATTTCTATCTTTCCACACATAACCAAAAAACGGAAAGGATTCCTTAAGAGTCTCAAGTCCAAGAAGCGCATGATAAATACCCCCAAAGCCTAAGACTATAGAAAAAATTAAGTGAAATACTCTCGACAAAAGTACGAAAAGGTATCTATAATTTCTCCCATGGACCTATCCCCTAACCTAGATTACATAGGTGCAGAAGTAAAATCAAGCCTTGTTCATGCATGGGGTTCTGCTAGTATGAAATGATCAAAAAGATTCATTGCTCCAACCAAGAATACGACTAATCCGACATGGGCTACGTGATCCCCAATTAGTTTACCAGATAAATCAATAAGTCTGGCATTCCTGAGCCACTAAGCGAAACTGGTGTTTCTTGGTCACAATCACCTAAAGCTAAAGTTCCATTAAATAGCGTTTCCATGGGGTAGAACCTCCTAAGGGAATATAAAAATTTTCATGAGGCTAATCCTAAGTCGCCATACAAGCATGAATACCTTCGGTTAATAAAATATTTTGGTGTGGAAAGTCTCAAATTCATGATCCTCCGCCGTGCGGATTTCTCAGGAAACAAAGTTATAGGCACGTAGGTTCAAACCCAGACTAACTACCCCAAAAGCATTCATCCGTAAACTAGTTACTGGCACTTATAACATAGAGAAATGTAACTAATGTTTACTTGAAAATGCAACCAGATTTGGGACCAAAAGCAGTTGGCAGTGACCATTGGATAAATCTCTTCAACTTGAGTTAGGACAAAAGTATGGAATGTATTTGCACCGTCACTATCTTCAAATAAAGTATTTTCTATGGTAGGAATATGAATAGCGCATAACAAAACTGCACTTAATGCTCTGGCAACTCCAATTATATGAAATAGGTTTAATGTCCAATTATGAAACTCTTGGAAGAAGAGGATGAATCAAAATATAACAGCTACACCAAAACTAGGGTCAAAGAACTAACCAGATTGACCCAATGGATAATAAGGAATATAGAAACAATAAAAACAATTGGACTAGAGAATGCAATTTCATTATATGGTCAGAGTTAAACAAATCGAGCAAGTTCCAATTGACATAATATAAAACCTATTAGTCCGAAAGCACCATGGATAGCAAAAAAACTCCACAGCTCTCCCAGTTGGCACCAATGAGTAAAATCCCCTTCTATTTCAGGTTCCCACAGTAGTAATAAAAAATGTGCTAAACTATTTGCAGGGGAGAAACCGCAGAAGTTAAGAAATTACAACCTTCCAAATAGGAACTGGCCAATCCATGAGTATACCATGAAGTTACAAAAGTTGCACCTGTGAACCGACCCCTTAAAGCGAAATAACCACATGGAAAGAGCAACAGGCCATACCAGCCTACAAAAACTAAATGGTCCTTCCGTAACCAGTCATCCATAATATCAAATAAATCATTTTCTTCTTTGATAATTTTACCAAGAGCTATTGTCATAGCGATCCTCCTATTCAACTACTTCAGCCATTTCCAAACATGTTATCTCATTTTCATCGCATGTGATAATTCAATTATGTATGGATGATTCGTTGTTCCATTCCCTTTATAATAAAATGGGTTTCAAGAAAAAGATTTCATTTCCATTTTCTATTGGTTGATAAACTGACCTAGGTAAATCCATGAGTGCAATTCGGCTAGTCTTTACTATATAACTATTTGAACCCTAATTTGTCTTATAACTCAGATTCTAGAATATATCTTTTAATAAGCCCAACAAAAAAGGAATTTTATTTTTTCCTTACCCCGAGATGAAATAATGATAAATTGGACCTGAAAACCCCTTTCTCGCTTTCATTTGCAATTTGCATTGCTGAAACAAAACAACAAAACAATATGAGAATCATATTTTGAAATCAAGGAAAGATATTGAAAAATGGGGTTTTCAATATATATATGTACATATATATATATATATATATTATGTATTGGAAAAGAATAGCGATTTATTCTTATAGAGCGTCCATTAACAAAAAAATCAAATCATAAATATGGGCAAATTTTTATCTTTTATGATCACAAATTCTTGTCTTTCTAATCTAAGAAACTAAAAAAGGAAAGAAAACCCCCTGCTTTCTATAATTTAATATATATATATATATATATCGAATATAAATATCAGAATAGCCAATATCTGTAACAACCCTGAATTTTGTGATTTATTTTAATTGTTTATTTTGATTATTTTATTTGAAATTTTGATTTAAAAATTTTATTTTATTTGTTAAAATGAATAAGTTATGTTATTTTAAATATAACTGTTGATTTTTATGTGAATTATAGTTTCAAACTTGTATAAATTGAATATTTTACTGGAAAGCGAATTTTGGTTAAAATAGTCAAACTTTGACTTTTAAATTTAAATTTTAAATATTTGAAAATTTTAATTTTATCTTTTATTTTGAAAATAGATGTAATAACTTGAACACTATTTTTCGTTTCGTTGAAAACGGAGTTAAACAGTAAAAGTTATGTACATTTCAATACTGAGTGCAATTTGTGTATTCTGCAATTTTGTTATTTTAAATTGTATAAATTATATTTTTCTTTGTAATATGTTATTTTAATATGTATTAATATGTTATCTTATGTATATTATTGTCTTTTAATATTTTTAAAGTGAGGTAGGAATTTTTCTAGAGTTAGTAGTATTTTTCTTGTATTTTCCATGCCCTGTTTTCAATTTTTAAACATTTTCTTTAGTTCTTTTTCTATTTTTCTCCAATTTAATTATTTATTTTATTTTGAAAATGATAAATAAATTATTTTATTTCAAATTTTCACTTCATAATATTTTTAAAATGAAGTGGATATTTTTCCAAGACTAGTAGTGATTTATTTGAAATTTCTGGACACTATTTTGTATTTTTAAGTAATTTCTTTCATTCTTTTTATATTTTCTTTAAAATTTATTTTTTATTTTCTTATATTTTCACTTGGTTTCGGTTTTTACAAGTATTTTCTGATTCACTTTTATTTTTATTTGATCTTTAAAAAACGGAAATGCGTTTCATTTCTAAACGTTTCATTTCTAGACGTTTCATTGTCCAAAAACGTTTCAAATGCCATAACAATCTCATTTATTCATTTTTGCTGCCCATTTTAAGTTTCTAGCCATGACATTCATCCTATTTCTCACTCAAGAAACCATTCTTTCATTTTATTCATGGCTTCAAACATTTTGGGTAATGTCTTCCTCTTATTTTCTTCCTTTACTTCCTATTTTCTTATGTATTTTTGCCTTGTTCTCTCCATAGTTTTGCTTGGCCTCCACTCCATAGCCATGGCCACCACCTCCTATACCTCTTTCCTGTCATCATCACCACTTACTCCTCAGATCTGAACCATGGTCGAACCCACCATGATGCTAAAATCCAAAAAAATACAACATATGCCTTGAAAACATGCTAGTTTGAACCTTGTTGCTTCACCACCTCTTTTTCCACCATCACCTCTAGCCGTCGCCACCACCTCTGACCAGACCACCACACACCACTACAACATCTATCCAGATCTGAACTTGAAGGGCCAAGCCAAACCCCTACATGGTCGAGCCTTTTGTTGACCAAAAACCCACCTATTTTGCATAATCCTCTTCATATTCATGCGTAGTAACTCCTCCATCACTTCAATACCTTGTAGCCATGACTTATAGGACCCAAACCTGAACCAAAGTATGTCCAAACCCGAGCCAAAACATCCCCTAGGTCGTGCAATCAAATGTAGAAAGCAAGGCAAAAGACTGTGTATTCGTATCTCTTTTTATTTCAAAGTTGTTTCAATTTAATGTTGTGTTGAAATGTTAATTTATTTGGTTTTGTTTTGGGTTGCAACAAAAGTTCTAAGCTTGGATCTCTTCCCACTTGAGTCTATTGTTGTATCATCGTGCCTTTCTGGAATCCGTTGTGTCATTTGGATTGCAATCTCCAGCCATAAATGTGAGTAAATCTCACCAGACTAATATGTACTTATATAACTGATAAACTGACACCATTTGAATCTGTAACTGTTTATCATCATGCTATATCTGCTATATTATTATCATATGATGTTCACACCTGTTATTACACTTGTTATATCATATGTTATTGTTATTTCATGCTATTCTGTCATTTATATCAGTTATCACCATTGCAAGTTCCTTGTAGACTAGAATCACTATGGGTTGAAATGATACATACCCGAACGGACTTTAGAATAGGAAAAAAATCATTATGGGCTGAAATGATTGGCCTGAATTGTGACGACCGCCCATGACTCCCGCACCAATACAAGTAAATAATGCGCTGAAAGGCGTGCCAGGCAGCCATGGACGATAGTCAGGGTAAAACAAAACAAAAGAATCTCTATCGCATAACTCACAGCGCATGGATAAAATACAATAGAGAAATATAATATAGTGAAGCTCCATAGAACAGAACATCATCATATAAGCATCACAGTAGTTTCATACAATCATCTACTCAAATCCATACATGAAAGCCTCACTACAAATCACTCAACCAAATACAGCAGCGGATACCCAGTACATATAGTAAGAAAACTAATATGCAAAGCCTCCTGCTCGTCTTCGTCATCTTCAGCGTAGAACTCCTAGCACAGCACCTGTCACCTGCTACCTAGTCTGCCCATCCCAAACATGGATGAACAGCCCAAGGTAATAAGAGGAGACATAAAACCTTGAGTCAGACAAAGTCTTAGTGAGCAGTAAATTAACTATCAAACATACCAAAAGAGCATAAGGAATAAAAGAAATAGGAACTAAACCATCCCACTCCACCTCTTCTCACAGTGATAGCCCCCAGACACACACTAAGGAGAAGCAATCATAGCATAGCAGGTAATTAAAATAAAGCAATAATCACTCGAGTCAAGGACGATGTTTTCCAAATACAAACCCCCAAGGCCTAAACCAAGATCAGATAAGCACCCAGAAAACACCGCACTTGAGACCGAATGATAGTACAACCAAACATCCATGACTCTGGCTACCACTGTATCATTGCCTTGATATCACCGTTAGTTGAATGACCACCTGTCAAGGGCTAATGGTAACCCCGGTTCTAGCCATAACTCCGCACGTCGTCGCAGCCCGTGCCTAGGAATTTTCGCAACTACCCAGAGTACTAGCACGTCGTCGCAGCCCGTGCCTGGAACGTCGTCGCAGCCCGTTCCAACGTACCCTTGCTTTGAGCATGCTAGAACCTTCAACAACGATAAGATCTCAGCCTCCTAGTCATCCTCCTCGACGACTATTTCCATACTAGCTCAAGCGCCTCTCAAGCTAACCATTATCACCAACTCGGATCGCATCACCGAGTAATCAACATAACTTTGCACGTCGTCGCAGCCCGTGCTTGGAACGTCTTCGTGACCCGTCCCATCACAACATATGTCTTGCCTCATCACATCATAGCAAAGTCTCTCTTCTTGGAACGTCATCATGACCCGTCCCATTCCAACATCACACCTTGCTTTATCGCATCATAGCAAAGTCCCATCTCAATCATGCTTTGCCTTCTCGTATCATGGCAAGATCCCACATCCTCGAATCCATCCATATGAGCTTCCACATCCGCTTCATATGCTACAGGCAGCTTCCACATTCAAGAGCTTTTCCACCTAGCTTTTGAATCATCTCGAACCATCTTGTTCCAAATCAACCACTAGCTAACTTGAAACAATCCAATCATTCATCAATACAAACAATCAAGCATTCAAACAAGATTTAATAAGCAATATCAACAAAAATGGCAATATCATAAATAAATGAGCATAAGTCCAACATGCATGATTCATAGGTTTTTAGCATAGATCTATCAAATATAAAACATGGGTTTTGTCTCTAATACTTGTTAAACAAATATGCATAGGTAAACATCTTCAAAAATGATGGATCTACATGCAGACTTAAGGACAATGCGAGAAAATGCTATTTCAAACACATAAACTAGCTACCAATCCACTACACTCCTTTGGGTCCGCGTGAGAGATAACTACCACTCACCAAATCACCCAAACACTACAAAAACTACACACTTCAGATCTGGACAGCAAGGACTTGGGCTTGATCCGGAGAAATTTCACTTGAAACGGTGAAATCTAGCCTCTTCGGATGAAAATCTTCAACTTTGGCTCTTGATCTTTGATCTTGATCTTCAATCTTCAATGGATGTTAGCACTTGATAGAAATAGAGAAAGAAGTGAAGAAAATACTGTAGTCGAGTCTTCAAAATGGCAGCACTTCGTCGCTTCAAAAACCGGTGCCAAAAAGTGAGCCAAACCCCTCTATTTATAGGCTGGAAACTCCTTAGGTCGTCGCCCCTTAGGTCGTCCCCGACCTAACTATGAGTCGTTGCCGACTCATCAGCCCCTACGACCTACGACCTAACCAACACAACATACAACCAAGGCCGACTTACGACTTAACCCAGACGCGACCTAAAACACAGGCCGACCTAACGACTCAACGCACTGCCGCATTTCCTAAGTCCTAGGTCGCCTGACGACTTAACTAGCATGCCGACCTACGACCTAAGACCCTGCCGACTCAACTCCTTGCCGACCTAACACAAAGTCGGTCACGACCTAAAAAGCCTCCGACCTAAAATACTGCCGCGTTCCCCAAGTCTTAAGTCGTATGACGACTTAACTATGACACACACGACTCAAGACCCCACGACCTAACTCACTGCCGACTCACTACCTAACTTAGGTCGTTTACGACCTAAGTCTGAACAGTACTCACGCGACCTAACAAACCAGACCGACTCAACGACCTAAGCCCCCCAACGACTCAACGTGCCTGCTGACCTATCCCCCTAGCGTCCTAACGCTAGCCCTTAGGTCGTTGAACGACCTAACTCTAAGTCGCTAACTCGGCGACTTCCTTAAGTCGCTGCCTACTAACACGCTAACCCCTTAACTCGGCAAACCTTATGAGTCGTAACTCGTTGACTCGGCCACTTCCTAAGGTCGTCTACGACTTACTATAGGTCGGTCACCATCACTAAGTCGCCTAACTTTTAGGTCGTTACTTCTATAACTCGGCAACTCTTAGGTCGGTGAATTTCTTATCTCGGCCAACACTCCAACCCGTAACCCCTCCTTGAGTCGGTCCCCTATGAGTCGGTCACGACTCATCCCTTAGCTCGGCAATGCTCATGAGTCGGTCACAACTCATACTCCACCCGGGTTAACTTCTAAACGACTCAAGCTAGAGGCAACACAAACAACACTATCGACCTGCAAATTCTACGATCTATCGACACGTAAAATACGGGTCGTTACATTCTCTCCCCCTTAGGAATTTCGCCCCCGAAATTCCAAGCAAACAATCAGAAATCAAAGATATTCCGCATGCCTACCATCCAAAGCAATCAACAAACCATGCAACCAATTCTAGCCTAGCATGCAGAATTCTAAGACTCAGAACAAGCTACAAATTCATGAGATGTCACGACACTTTAGGGCCATACCTCGAAGAGTCCGGGATGAGCTGCCTTCATCCTCTCTTCCTCCTCCCATGTACAGTCGTTAACATCATCACTCCATTGTACCTTGAGCAACGTAATCGTCTTCCTCCTAAGCTGTTTCGTATCGGTTTCAACAATACGAAGCGGCTTACGAGGTCTCGAAACAACTGGATAAACCTCCAAGTCTTCACAGCTATCAGCAGAAACCACAGTAGTTGGGTCGTGCACATACTTCCGTAGATAAGATACATGAAAAACATTGTGCACACCCGCCATCTTTTCCGGTAACTCCAATCTATAAGCGAGCTTTCCAATTCGCTCGATAATCGGGAATGGTCCAACAAATCTCGGAGTTAACTTTCCTTTCTTTCCGAATCTAATGACACTCTTCAGAGGAGAAATCTTCACAAAAACCATATCACCTACGTCGAATTCCAAATCCTTACGACGATTATCGGCATAACTTTTCTGACGATCTTGGGCTGCCTTCATTCGTTGCCGAATGATCTCTATACAATCTGAAGTCTGTCGAATCATCTCTGGCCCAAGTATCAGCTTTTCTCCAGCTTCCAACCAACATGTCGGAGAGTTACACGGTCTTCCATATAATGCCTCATATGGTGCCATACCAATGCTCGACTGATAACTGTTATTATAAGCAAACTCCACCAAATGAAGGTGATCCTCCCATGATCCTCCGAAGTCCAAAACACAAGCTCTAAGGAGATCTTCCAAAACTCGGTTGACTCTCTCAGTCTGACCATCTGTTTGAGGGTGATAAGCTGTACTCAAACACAACTCAGTTCCCAAAACTTCCTGGAAGCTCTTCCAAAATCCACTAGTGAACAACGGATCTCGATCGCTCACTATACTCTTCGGAACACCATGGAATCGAACAATCCACTTCACATACAACTCAGCCAACTTCGATGCAGTCCTAGTCGATCGAACAGGAATGAACCTTGCACTTTTAGTCAAACGATCTACGATGACCCAAATCCCTTCATTTCCTGTCCTGGTCCTAGGTAGACCATCGATAAAATCCATCGATACTTGCTCCCACTTCCATGTAGGAACCTCTAATGGCTGAAGTAATCCACTGGGCTTCTTCTGCTCAGCTTTCACCAACTGGCAGTTCATACACTTGGAAATAAAATCTCCAACATCCTTCTTCATACCTTCCCAGTAGTAAGCTCTCTTCATATCCCGATACATCTTATTACCACCTGGATGAATTGTCAACTTCGAGTGATGACTTTCCCTTAGAACTTCATCTCTCAATCCATCCACATCGGGAACAACCAATCTTCCTTGCTTTCGAAGCCAACCCTCTCGATCGACCTCGAATCCCTTATCCTTCTCTGGAGTTAATCCAGCTTCCAAATCTCGGATAATCCTGACAAGCTTATCATCTCTCTTTTGGCTCTCACCAATCCTTTCCACCAGAGTAGGCCTTATCGATAAGTTTGCCAACATCTCAGGTTCCAACTCGCATCTAGGCCTGAAATCAAACTCAGCCAAATACTCGAGACTCCTCCACTCTGAAAACATGGCTCCCAAACCTGCATGTCTTCGACTTAACGCATCAGCCACTGTGTTACCTTTTCCCGGAGTATAGGCTATACCAAAATCATAAGATGCTAGACACTCTAACCACCTTTGCTGTCGAAGATTCAAATCCTTTTGGGAGAACAGATACTTCAACGACTTATGATCTGTAAACAACTCAAATCTAACCCCCAATAGGTAGTGTCTCCACATCTTCAAAGCAAACACAATCGCCGCTAACTCCAAATCATGAGTTGGATAGTTCCTTTCATGCGGCTTCAGTTGTCGACTAGCATACGCAACAACTTTATCCTTCTGCATTAGCACTGCTCCAAGTCCAGTACCACATGCATCGGTGTAAACCACCATCTCATCATTCCCACTTGGAATAGTCAAAACAGGAGCACTCGTCAGTCGCTCTTTTAGGATTTCAAAAGCTTGCTCACACTTAGCATCCCATCTGAACACTTGGTTCTTTTTCGTCAATCCTGTTAACGGTGCAGCTATCTTGGAAAAGTCTTTGATAAACCGACGATAATATCCTGCTAATCCAAGAAAACTTCTCACATCAGATGCATTCTTAGGCCTAACCCAATCCTGGATCGCTGCCACCTTAGCGGGATCAACCGCTATTCCATTTCCAGAAATAACATGACCTAAGAACCTCACTTCATTCTTCCAGAAGTGACACTTCGAAAACTTAGCCTTCAGCTGATGTTTCCGCAAGATTTCCAAAACAATCCTCAAGTGCGTCTTGTGCTCTTCCTCAGTTCTGGAATAAACCAAAATATCATCCACGAACACAAGCACGAACTTATTCAACTGATCTCTGAACACTCTATTCATAAGATCCACAAAATATGCTGGCGCGTTAGTCAATCCAAACGGCATTACCAGCCACTCATAAAACCCGGATGGTGTCCTGAAAGCAGTCTTCGGCACACTATCCTTTGCCACTCTCAACTGGTGAAATCCCGTTGCCAAATCCATCTGAGAAAACACCTTAGCCTCGTGAAGCTGATCAAACAAGTCATCTATTCTCGGCAATGGATACTTGTTCTTCTTAGTCACCTTATTCAGCTCACGATAATCAACACACAACCTCAACGATCCATCCGTTTTGGTTGCGAACACAACTGGCGCACCCCATTCGGACACACTTCTCCGAATGAATCCTTTCTGCAAAAGGTCATCAACTTGCACCTTCAGCTCTTGCTGCTCCCTCGGTGCCATCCGCCTAAGAGGCATCACAACAGGTCTGGCTCCCTCAACTAGATCGATACGAAACTCGATCTCCCTATGCGGCGGCAACCCTTTGACTTCCTCAAAGACATCCTCAAATCCATTCACTATTGGCATCGATGACAGTCCATCCCGTGGAACAACCAGCGAATACATGAAGCTCATGAAGACGCCTTCTTCATGCTTACATCGTATCACAACCTTTCGCCCCTCCACATTCCCGACTGTCACCTCCAATCTCTCACAATCAATCCTTGCCGCATACTTCCTAAGCCAGTCCATACCCAAAATAATTCCGAACCCCGCAAAGTTCAGAACAAAGCAATCACAAACAAACGAGCAATCATGACTCGACACAACTAGACCACGGCATAACATACACAAACATGACGAACCCCCAACTGGATTAGTCACAACCAATGGCCTATCAACAATATCCGGTTTCAAACCTAACCGGCCTACCAAATCATCACAAACAAAAGAATGCGACGCTCCAGTATCAAACAACACTCTAACTGGAACACCACAAATGGAAAGAGTACCTTGGACCACCACACTCTTCCCCTTCTCTTCAGCAGTCGGAGCTTTTGAAGACGACGGCACAACTCCCAAAGCATAGGCTTGCACAATCTGCCTATCTTTCCTCGGCTCTGGGCAATCCTTCTTGATATGTCCCAGCTTATCACAGTTATAACACTTTCCCGGCACTTTGGGATTCTTACAATCTTTGTAAAGATGGCCCTTCTGTTGGCAGTTATAACAAGTCACTTCGCCTTTCGGCTTCTTCTGGCCATCCTTACCCTTCTGCTGCTGCTGCTTCCTCCTCTTATTGCCATTCTGGTGTGGTTTAGATCCTTCCCTGGTTACAGCAACAACAGAACTTTCCTTAGGAAACAAACTCTCATGCCTAAGGGCTTTTTCCACAAGCTTCTCAAACGGATCGTCCAGATGATCCACCAACTGCCTCCCAAGATAAGCATCCAGACCAGTCACAAACTTCTCGTTCTTCTGGTATGGAGAATCAATATACGATCTGGCATACTTAGACAAAGCTTCAAACTCAGAAATGTACTCAAGAACAGGTCTCCCCCCTTGCTTGAGCTCTACAAACTTCTTAAACAAGACAGACCTCTGAGCAGTAGAGATGAACTTGGCTTCAAATCTAACTTGGAACTGCTCCCAAGTAATCTCCTCCTCTGGTGTATCTATAGTGATAGAATTCCACCAATCAGCAGCTCTTCCCTGAAGCTGTCTCGATGCAAGCTTCCTCTTAGTTGCATCCTCAATCCCTAGATCACCAAAAATCCTTCGGCAAGCATCCATCCATCTCTGCACTTCAATAGTAGACTCCGTCCCTAAGAAAGCTTTTCCTCCAAGAGAAGTATAATCCTTGCAGAGCTTGGCGAAATCCACCGGTCTCGGAGTTTGGACTTGAACTCCAACATCAACAGTAGGCCCTGGAACGGGCATCCTCCTCATAATCGAAGTCATCATCGCTTCGAACATAGCCCCATAATCTGCAGCTCCTTCTGTAGCATGGCCTTCCCTAGCAGCTGGTCTTCCTCTACGACTCATTCTTAATATCTGTAAAAAGAATGATTAGAACACCTTAAGAAACAACTGCATAAGGAGTTCAAATCCTTCTAAGCTACTATATTATATATAGTAATCATCCATCAAAATACAATTACGTCTCTCTTACGTAATTACGTCAGCGAGCGTTGGCTGAAATCGATTAACCAAAGCTCTGATACCAAATGTGACGACCGCCCATGACTCCCGCACCAATACAAGTAAATAATGCGCTGAAAGGCGTGCCAGGCAGCCATGGACGATAGTCAGGGTAAAACAAAACAAAAGAATCTCTATCGCATAACTCACAGCGCATGGATAAAATACAATAGAGAAATATAATATAGTGAAGCTCCATAGAACAGAACATCATCATATAAGCATCACAGTAGTTTCATACAATCATCTACTCAAATCCATACATGAAAGCCTCACTACAAATCACTCAACCAAATACAGCAGCGGATACCCAGTACATATAGTAAGAAAACTAATATGCAAAGCCTCCTGCTCGTCTTCGTCATCTTCAGCGTAGAACTCCTAGCACAGCACCTGTCACCTGCTACCTAGTCTGCCCATCCCAAACATGGATGAACAGCCCAAGGTAATAAGAGGAGACATAAAACCTTGAGTCAGACAAAGTCTTAGTGAGCAGTAAATTAACTATCAAACATACCAAAAGAGCATAAGGAATAAAAGAAATAGGAACTAAACCATCCCACTCCACCTCTTCTCACAGTGATAGCCCCCAGACACACACTAAGGAGAAGCAATCATAGCATAGCAGGTAATTAAAATAAAGCAATAATCACTCGAGTCAAGGACGATGTTTTCCAAATACAAACCCCCAAGGCCTAAACCAAGATCAGATAAGCACCCAGAAAACACCGCACTTGAGACCGAATGATAGTACAACCAAACATCCATGACTCTGGCTACCACTGTATCATTGCCTTGATATCACCGTTAGTTGAATGACCACCTGTCAAGGGCTAATGGTAACCCCGGTTCTAGCCATAACTCCGCACGTCGTCGCAGCCCGTGCCTAGGAATTTTCGCAACTACCCAGAGTACTAGCACGTCGTCGCAGCCCGTGCCTGGAACGTCGTCGCAGCCCGTTCCAACGTACCCTTGCTTTGAGCATGCTAGAACCTTCAACAACGATAAGATCTCAGCCTCCTAGTCATCCTCCTCGACGACTATTTCCATACTAGCTCAAGCGCCTCTCAAGCTAACCATTATCACCAACTCGGATCGCATCACCGAGTAATCAACATAACTTTGCACGTCGTCGCAGCCCGTGCTTGGAACGTCTTCGTGACCCGTCCCATCACAACATATGTCTTGCCTCATCACATCATAGCAAAGTCTCTCTTCTTGGAACGTCATCATGACCCGTCCCATTCCAACATCACACCTTGCTTTATCGCATCATAGCAAAGTCCCATCTCAATCATGCTTTGCCTTCTCGTATCATGGCAAGATCCCACATCCTCGAATCCATCCATATGAGCTTCCACATCCGCTTCATATGCTACAGGCAGCTTCCACATTCAAGAGCTTTTCCACCTAGCTTTTGAATCATCTCGAACCATCTTGTTCCAAATCAACCACTAGCTAACTTGAAACAATCCAATCATTCATCAATACAAACAATCAAGCATTCAAACAAGATTTAATAAGCAATATCAACAAAAATGGCAATATCATAAATAAATGAGCATAAGTCCAACATGCATGATTCATAGGTTTTTAGCATAGATCTATCAAATATAAAACATGGGTTTTGTCTCTAATACTTGTTAAACAAATATGCATAGGTAAACATCTTCAAAAATGATGGATCTACATGCAGACTTAAGGACAATGCGAGAAAATGCTATTTCAAACACATAAACTAGCTACCAATCCACTACACTCCTTTGGGTCCGCGTGAGAGATAACTACCACTCACCAAATCACCCAAACACTACAAAAACTACACACTTCAGATCTGGACAGCAAGGACTTGGGCTTGATCCGGAGAAATTTCACTTGAAACGGTGAAATCTAGCCTCTTCGGATGAAAATCTTCAACTTTGGCTCTTGATCTTTGATCTTGATCTTCAATCTTCAATGGATGTTAGCACTTGATAGAAATAGAGAAAGAAGTGAAGAAAATACTGTAGTCGAGTCTTCAAAATGGCAGCACTTCGTCGCTTCAAAAACCGGTGCCAAAAAGTGAGCCAAACCCCTCTATTTATAGGCTGGAAACTCCTTAGGTCGTCGCCCCTTAGGTCGTCCCCGACCTAACTATGAGTCGTTGCCGACTCATCAGCCCCTACGACCTACGACCTAACCAACACAACATACAACCAAGGCCGACTTACGACTTAACCCAGACGCGACCTAAAACACAGGCCGACCTAACGACTCAACGCACTGCCGCATTTCCTAAGTCCTAGGTCGCCTGACGACTTAACTAGCATGCCGACCTACGACCTAAGACCCTGCCGACTCAACTCCTTGCCGACCTAACACAAAGTCGGTCACGACCTAAAAAGCCTCCGACCTAAAATACTGCCGCGTTCCCCAAGTCTTAAGTCGTATGACGACTTAACTATGACACACACGACTCAAGACCCCACGACCTAACTCACTGCCGACTCACTACCTAACTTAGGTCGTTTACGACCTAAGTCTGAACAGTACTCACGCGACCTAACAAACCAGACCGACTCAACGACCTAAGCCCCCCAACGACTCAACGTGCCTGCTGACCTATCCCCCTAGCGTCCTAACGCTAGCCCTTAGGTCGTTGAACGACCTAACTCTAAGTCGCTAACTCGGCGACTTCCTTAAGTCGCTGCCTACTAACACGCTAACCCCTTAACTCGGCAAACCTTATGAGTCGTAACTCGTTGACTCGGCCACTTCCTAAGGTCGTCTACGACTTACTATAGGTCGGTCACCATCACTAAGTCGCCTAACTTTTAGGTCGTTACTTCTATAACTCGGCAACTCTTAGGTCGGTGAATTTCTTATCTCGGCCAACACTCCAACCCGTAACCCCTCCTTGAGTCGGTCCCCTATGAGTCGGTCACGACTCATCCCTTAGCTCGGCAATGCTCATGAGTCGGTCACAACTCATACTCCACCCGGGTTAACTTCTAAACGACTCAAGCTAGAGGCAACACAAACAACACTATCGACCTGCAAATTCTACGATCTATCGACACGTAAAATACGGGTCGTTACATGAATGGTTTTTATTTAATTTATTTAACTTGCGATTGCGGGTTTGAAATGATAAAACCCGAATTTTTCTTTTTAAACTGCGGATTGAAATGATATATATCTGTATTACTTGACCTAGGCTAGAAAACTATATACAGAATCGTGGTTTATGTAATATTTTTGAAAATGTTTTAAAATATTTTAAAATGTAAAATTTATAATATTTTGATTTAAATTTAATTAAAAAGATTTTGTATAAATATAAGTGATTTTCTATAAATTAAATAATGAATTAAGTAAACGGTAAAGTAGAATTTGAACTTTAAGTAAATTTTGGAATTTATGTTTTGTTTTAAAAAGGAAATTATGTAAAGTAATAAAAATGTAATATTTTGATTTAAAAATGTATTTTAAATGATTTTATGAAAATAATAATGATTTTTGATTTAGTTAAAATGTTAAACAAATGAATGTTTAAGTAAATTTTGAAATATAACTTAAATGTGAAATTTTAAATTTTGGTACAAAAAAAAGTGAAATTTTAATTAAGTAAAATTTATGGAAATAAGTTATATTTTGTAAATTTAAAACTAATTGTTAATTTAATAATTTAATTAAAGAAATGGAAGTTAATACTTGAATTTAAATAAGAAATTATGTTAAAAATTGATTTTTGGATGAGATTTAACTTTATAAAAATCATAAAAATAAGAGTACTGAAATGATGATTTTAAAGTGTAAAATTTATGATGTTTATAAGTTAAATGATTTAAATTAAAGATTAAATGTTGGTGAAATTTTTATTTAAACCCTGAATTTGATTTAACAGCATTTTTGAAGTGTAATATAAAGGATATTATAGCATTTTGTAAATGCTGTAGTTGTTTTAAATGAACTAAAAAGTTAATTTGAAATAAAGGCTATTATAGCACATTGTAAGTGCTATAGTGGTTAAACTTAACATTTAAAGTTTATCTGAAATTTAAAGAAAATCTATTACAGCACTTAAATGCTGTATTTTGTTAAATGAACCGTTTTAAACTATAACTTTACGTAGCATTTTTAAGTGCTATGGAAACTGAATTTTATTATTTTATTTAATTTTAATGAGATTAATCTTTGGAATAAGATTTAAATTTTGGAAATTTTATATTTAACTATTAAATAATAAGGAATTGACTTTATTTTTTTTATGAAAAGATTTAATCTTTAAATATAAACTCCCTTGAAATGTAAGTTTGAAATGGTGATTAATTTCTAAATAAAATGAATGGTTTTAAATGGTATTTAAACGAATTAAAAATGAATGATGTTTTGAATAATACTTTGATATTTTGATATATTAAAATGATTTGAAATGAATTTTTGAAAGATATGATATTTTGATATTAAAAATGTTTTGAAATGAAGTTTTGAAAGATATGATATTTTGATAAAAAAATGATTTGAAAGGAAGTTTTGAAAAGATATGATATTTTAATACATTAAATGGATTCGAAAGGAGTTTTTGAAAGGATATGATAATTTAATATATTGAAATGGTTAGAAATAACTTGATATTTATTTTGATAAATATTTTAATTTGAATGATATGGCATGTCGATATACTGAAATGGTTTTGGAAATGATTTAATCTTTATTTTGATAAAGATTTGGATTGAAAAGGATATTTTATTTTGAAGTATAAAATATTGTTTTAAAATTATAACCACAGGTTATAATAACGATTGGTTGGCAAAGAGACCGGGATCGGATATCTGGCATACTCTCTGTCGATACCGAAAACCACTTTGACAACCGTGTACGCGGTGGAGATTCCAGAACAAAGTAGGTTGGTTGGCGAACGCTACTGGAATGAAGTAAGAGAACGCTGATGGATGGCCTAATTATGACTAAAACATGAGCTATATCGGGCTACACAAAGGGTCGCACCCTTTCATCGAGCATGCTTCTTCGAAAACCATTCTATTACTTTTGTGATTCGATATGGTGGCGCCACTTTGATTCGGGGTATTGCTCGAGGCGGGCGGAAGTTGCTGGCTTGCCGTCACCACCGGTCCGGGAGTGCAAACGGTGTATCCACCCTGGCATTGCCTCGCATGCCTTTTCATATGCTCCTTATATCGAGCCCACTACGATTTTGGTTTAAAGATCCGACCGCGTTAAGGTTCACCATCCCCTTAACACTATTTTCTATATGATTATACTTTACTGATTAGACACTACTGTATATAGCGCAATATACTACATAGTAAATAGTTTAACAGATCCTTAGAGGATGGGCAGTCCCAAGCATCTTTTAAGTTACTTGTACTTTTACTACAGTTCACTTGAGTTGGTTTACATCGTATAAGTATGTATGTCCTGACTCGAGTGTTTGTATTTATTATGTACGCTCGGGTCAGCCTGTGTTATTCACAGATTTGGATTCCACTTACTGGAGATTGGAATCGCTGGAGATTATCTGCTTATGTAGTCTTATCTATTTCAGTTCGGTTGTTCCATTCAGCTTGTACTTAGTTATCATATCGAAACTTCTGTTGTATTTTATTTAACTCTAATATATTTACATAGTAGCTTCATGAACTACTATTTCTTTTACTTCCGCTGCATTATTAAATACTCTGTGTCTGTGATCTGTGATTTTTATTTACTGTATATTCTGAGATTTGCCAAATTTTATTTACAATGCGGTATTTTGAGCAATTCAATTCCGGCATGAGTGTCTACCTATACACTTATAATGGATGCGAATGGTTGAAAATATAGGGTCGTTACAGTTTGTATCAGAGATCTGCTTTTAGGCAAAACTCGATATATAGAGTAGATTTAATTTCAGAATCAATTTCGTTCGAGCTTGAATTCCTTCTTCTTCAATTCGGTTTTCCTTTGAATTTTGGAACGTTCCCTGCGGTTCCAAAATCCATTCATGTCCTTCACTATTCATCTTCTTTTGATTTTGGAGTATTCCATAACCCCACTTCAAAATGATCTTTATAATGAGTTGGCAGTCCCGCCAATCTCAAAAATTGAATTGTAAAAGGGTGATACTCCTTTACAATTAGCATCGATTCACCAGAAATTTATATCTATCCTTGGTTTAGATGCTAATATCTTTTGTTATCCCAAACTCTAACTCTTGAGATCGAATGTTGATTTACCCCAGAAAAATCCACATTGATCTTATTCTTTAAGTCACGGTTGACCCGGTTAAGGTTGCCCGTGATTTGTTTAAGCTTATCCACCTCCCTATTTTGTTATTTAATCATCTTGTCTTTTGTTTCCTACCTTTCTTCAAACATTTTGAATTGTACTTGCAAATCTATGTTTTGTTTATATATTGTGTTGTTTGAGTTGTTGATGTTGAATTGGGTTTCTGATCGATTCGTCTGATCAACGCTATCGGTAAGATTTCCAAAACACTTTGACAGAACAAACTGACACAATATTATTTTAAAATTTGGTTAATGAAATAAATTTTGATATATAAGTAAATTTATGGAACTTCATAAACTGATTTAAATTGATTATTTGAAGTGATAATACTTGATTTATCATTTATTGTTCTATAAATGAATTTATAAATAGTTGTTTATAAATTGATTTGGGAACTGAAACGAATTTAGAACAAGAAATTTGAGAATTTAATTTCCGATGGTTTCAAACCTTGTGTTTAAAGTTTTAAAGGGTTATATTATTTAAAGTATTTTTGAATAGAAATTTGTTTTCAAAGAATTTTAAAAGTTTAAAAAAAATTATTGCTCTTCTCTTTGTCGCTGGAAAATAACTTCGGTGATGATCGCGGCATCATCGACATTCATTTTCGAGTTTCGAAATGAAGAGACCGCCCTGTTGCTACAGCTTTGTTTTGGGAAATCAAATTGATTTGAATTTCTAAAATATGACTTTATTTATATTATATATATAGACATATGATTTAAATTGATTTGATAAGTTATGTACATACATTTATTTATCTTTAAATGGTTTGAAGAAATCGGAAATTTAATTCTTAATTTCAATTATAATAAAAAAAAATTAAAAATTTGGATAAATGATTCAAATTTGAGATAATTGAATTTGAAGTTTTATTTGTATAACACACAATTTCATTCCAATATAACTTACCTTAATTTTCAGAAGTTGAATATGTAATTGGATAATATCCAATATAAAAAGATTTTATAAATAAAATTTGAGTGGTTACAATAAATGTTATACACTTAGATTTTAATTATAAGATGATTAACAGAGGTAAATATAATAAAGGGTAATTGAATAACTTACAATAAAATAACGTTAAAAGAACTAAGAATAAAAGAAAGCAGTTATAATAAGTGTAAGTATATTCAACATAAGTGATAAATAAATTGAGAGGAATAAATTTGATTTTAATTAGGAATAAAGAAGAATAAAATTTATTAAGTACATTGTGAGTGTAATAAATGAATATTTTTCAAACCCATGGTTTTAAAAAAATTGTTGATTTAAGATGATTGGATAATAAGATAATGAAATTTGAGATTGTTAAGATTTAATTAACTTGTGTAAAGATTTATTCTCTATTTAAGTTGAAATTTCCATTCTTTCAAATTTATTTCCCTATTTTGTTTTTCAAACTATCTTTTGGTTGTCCTTATCATCCTTATCTTGCTATAAACTGGTATAGGCATCTTTCTATAATCTTTATGTTTAGAAATCTTTCTATAATCTTTGACAATCTTTGGTACTCATTTTGAATCTATTTGTGTGTGCTTGTGTTCTTGATTTTGGAGAATCTTGGAAAGATCATCTCCACCTTGTTAAACTAACCTATAACAACAGTTATCATGTATAATCTCAATCTTCTGGTCACCTTGTCTTAATCTTATTTCATCTCCATATTTTTCTGTGCTTTCCCGTACCTCATTCCTTTTCGGGGACGAAAAGTTTTGAGTGGGGGAGAGTGTAACAACCCTGAATTTTGTGATTTATTTTAATTGTTTATTTTGATTGTTTTATTTGAAATTTTGATTTGAAAATTTTATTTTATTTATTAAAATGAATAATTTATGTTATTTTAAATATAAATGTTGATTTTTATGTGAATTATAGTTTCAAACTTGTATAAATTGAATATTTTACTGGAAAGAGAATTTTGGTTAAAATAGTCAAACTTTGACTTTTAAATTTAAATTTTAAATATTTGAAAATTTTAATTTTATCTTTTATTTTGAAAATAGATGTAATAACTTGAACACTGCTTTTTCGTTTCGTTGAAAACGGAGTTAAACAGTAAAAGTTATGTATATTTCAATACAGAGTGCAATTTGTGTATTCTGCAATTTTGTTATTTTAAATTGTATAAATTATATTTTTATTTGTAATATTTTATTTTAATATGTATTAATATATTATTTTATGTATATTCTTGTCTTTTAATATTTTTAAAGTGAGGTAGGAATTTGTTAGTAGTATTTTTCTTGTAATTTACATGCCCTGTTTTCAATTTTTAAACATTTTCTTTAGTTCTTTTTCTATTTTTCTCCAATTTAATTATTTATTTTATTTTGAAAATGATAAATAAATTATTTTATTTCAAATTTTCACTTCATAATATTTTTAAAATGAAGTAGATATTTTTCCAAGACTAGTAGTGATTTATTTGAAATTTCTGGACACTGTTTTGTATTTTTAAGTAATTTCTTTCATTCTTTTTATATTTTATTTAAAATTTATTTTTTATTTTCTTATATTTTCACTTGGTTTCGGTTTTTACAAGTATTTGCTGATTCACTTATGTTTTTATTTGATCTTTAGAAAACGGAAATGCGTTTCATTTCTAGACGTTTCATTTCTGGACGTTTCATTGTCCAAAAACGTTTCAAATGTCATAACCATCTCATTTATTCATTTTTGCTGCCCATTTTAGGTTTCTAGCCATGACTTTTATCCTATTTCTCACTCAAGAAACCATTCTTTCATTTTATTCATGGCTTCAAACATTTTGGGTAATGTCTTCCTCTTATTTTCTTCCTTTTCTTCCTATTTTATTATGTATTTTTGCCTTGTTCTCTCCATAGTTTTGCTTGGCCTCCACTCCATAGCCATGGCCACCACCTCCTACACCTCTTTCCTGTCATCATCACCACCTACTCCTCAGATCTGAACCATGGTTGAACCCACCATGATGCTAAAATCCAAAAAAATACAACCTATGCCTTGAAAACATGCTAGTTTGAGCCTTGTTGCTTCACCACCTCTTTTTCCACCACCACCACCATCTCTAGCCGCCACCACCACCGCTGACAAGACCACCACACACCACTACAACATCTATCCAGATCTGAACTTGAAGGGCCAAGCCAAACCCCTACATGGTCGAGCTTTTTGTTGACCAAAAACCCACCTATTTTGCATAAGCCTCTTCATATTCATGCGTAGTAACTCCTCCACCACTTCAATACCTTGTAGCCATGACATATAGGACCCAAACCTGAACCAAAGTATGTCCAAACCTGAGCCAAAACATCCCCTAGGCCGTGCAATCAAATGTAGAAAGCAAGGCAAAAGACTGTGTATTCGTATCTCTTTTTATTTCAAAGTTGTTTCAATTTAATGTTGTGTTGAAATGTTAATTTATTTGGTTTTGTTTTGGGTTGCAACATAAGTTCTAAGCTTGGATCTCTTCCCACTTGAGCCTATTGTTGTTTCATCATTCCTTTCTAGAATTCGTTGTGTCATTTGGATTGCAATCTCCAGCTATAAATGTGAGTAAATCTCACCAGACTAATATGTACTTATATAACTGATAAACTGACACCATTTGAATCTGTAACTGTTTATCATCATGCTATATCTGCTATATTATTATCATATGATGTTCACACCTGTTATTACACTTGTTATATCATATGTTATTGTTATTTCATGCTATTCTATCATTTATATCAGTTATCACCATTGCAAGTTCCCTGTAGACTAGAATCACTATGGGTTGAAATGATACATACTCGAACGGACTTTAGAATAGGAAAAAAATCATTATGGGCTGAAATGATAGGCCTGAATGATTTTTATTTAATTTATTTAACTTGGGATTGCGGGTTTGAAATGATAAAACCAGGATTTGTCTTTTTAAACTGCGGATTGAAATGATATATATCCGTTTCACTTGAGCTAGGCTAGAAAACTATATACTGACCCGTGGTTTATGTAATATTTATGAAAATGTTTTAAAATATTTTAAAATGTAAAATTTATAATATTTTGATAATATTTTGATTTAAATTTAATTAAAAATATTTTGTAGAAATATAAGTGATTTTCTATAAATTAAATAATGAATTAAGTAAACGGTAAAGTAGAATTTGAACTTTAAGTAAATTTTGGAATTTATGTTTTGTTTTAAAAAGGAAATTATGTAAAGTAATAAAAATGTAATATTTTGATTTAAAAATGCATTTTAAATTATTTTATGAAAATAATAATGATTTTTGATTTAGTTAAAATGTTAAACAAATGAATGTTTAAGTAAATTTTGAAATATAACTTAAATGTGAAATTTTAAATTTTGGTTAAAAAAAGTGAAATTTTAATTAAGTAAAATTTATGGAAATAAGTTATATTTTGTAAATTTAAAACTAATGTTAAGTTAATAATTTAATTAAAGAAATGGAAGTTAATACTTGAATTTAAATAAGAAATTATGTTAAAAATTGATTTTTGGATGAGATTTAACTTTATAAAAATCATAAAAATAAGAGTATTGAAATGATGATTTTAAAGTGTAAAATTTATGATGTTTATAAGTTAAATGATTTAAATTAAAGATTAACTGTTGGTGAAATTTTTATTTAAACCCTGAATTTGATTTAACAGCATTTTTGAAGTGTAATATAAAGGATATTATAGCATTTTGTAAATGCTGTAGTTGTTTTAAATGAACTAAAAAGTTAATTTGAAATAAAGGCTATTATAGCACATTGTAAGTGCTATAGTGGTTAAACTTAACATTTAAAGTTTATTTGAAATTTAAAGAAAATCTATTACGGCACTTAAATGCTGTATTTTGTTAAATGAACCGTTTTAAACTATAACTTTACGTAGCATTTTTAAGTGCTACGGAAACTGAATTTTATTATTTTATTTAATTTTAATGAGATTAATCTTTGGAATAAGATTTAAATTTTGGAAATTTGATATTTAACTATTAAATAATAAGGAATTGATTTTATTTTTTTTATGAAAAGATTTACTCTTTAAATATAAACTCCCTTGAAATGTAAGTTTGAAATGGTGATTAATTTATAAATAAAATGAATGGTTTTAAATGGTATTTAAATGAATTAAAAATGAATGATGTTTTGAATAATACTTTGATGTTTTGATATATTAAAATGATTTGAAATGAATTTTTGAAAGATATGATATTTTGATATTAAAAATGTTTTGAAATGAATTTTTGAAAGATATGATATTTTAATATTAAAAATGTTTTGAAATGAAATTTTGAAAGATATGATATTTTGATAATAAAATGATTTGAAAGGAAGTTTTGAAAAGATATGATATTTTAATATATTAAATGTATTTGAAAGGAGTTTTTGAATGGATATGATAATTTAATATATTGAAATGGTTAGAAATGACTTGATATTTATTTTGATAAATATTTGAATTTGAATGATATGGTATGTCGATATATTGAAATGGTTTTGGAAATGATTTAATCTTTATTTTGATAAAGATTTGGATTGAAAAGGATATTTTATTTTGAAGTATAAAATATTGTTTTAAAATTATAACCACGGGTTATAATAACGATTGGTTGGTAAAGAGACCGGGATCGGATATCTGGCATACTCTCTGTCAATACCGAAAACCACTTTGACAACCGTGTACGCGGTGGAGATTCCAAAACGAAGTAGGTTGGTTGGAGAACGCTACTGGAATGAAGTAAGAGAACGCTGATGGATGGCCTAATTTTGACTAAAACAGGAGCTATACCAGGCAACACAAAGGGTCGCACCCTTTCATCGAGCATGCTTCTTCGGAAACCATTCTATTACTTTTGTGATTCGATATGGTGGCGCCACTTTGATTCGGGGTATTGCTCGAGGTAGGCGAAAGCTGCTAGCTTGCCATCACCACCGGTCCGGGAGTGCAAACGGTGTATCCACCCTGGCATTGCCTCGCATGCCTTGTCATATGTTCCTTATATCGAGCCCACTATGATTTTGGTTTAAAGATCCGACCGCGTTAAGGTTCACCATCCCCTTAACGCTATTTTTTATATGATTATACTTTACTGATTAGACACTACTATATATAGCACAATATACTACATAGTAAATAGTTTAACGGATCCTTAGAGGATGGACGGTCCCAAGCATCTTCTAAGTTACTTGTATTTTTACTACAGTTCACTTGAGTTAGTTTACATCGTATAAGTATGTATGTCCTGGCTCGAGTGTTTGCATTTTTTATGTACGCTCGGGTCAGCCTGAGTTATTCACAGATTTGGATTCCACTTACTGGAGATTGGAATCGCTGGAGATTATATGCTTATGTAGTCTTATCTATTTCAGTTCGGTTGTTCCATTCAGCTTGTACTTAGTTATCATATCGAAACTTCTGTTGTATTTTGTTTAACTCTGATATATTTATATAGTAGCTTCATGAACTACTATTTCTTTTACTTCCGCTGCATTATTAAATACTCTGTCTCTGTGGTCTGTGATTTTTATTTACCGTATATTCTGAGATTTGCCAAATTTTATTTACAATGCAGTATTTTGAGCAATTCAATTCCGGCATGAGTGTCTACCTATACACTTATAATGGATGCGAGTGGTTGGAAATATCGGGTCGTTACAATATCGTAATGACTCAATGGGTCAGGTCCACTTACTTTTTTCACTTATCATTTTTATGGTAGGTTTAGTGCGAACAATGGAAAAATAGGAGTACTTTTGTTTGTGATTAATAAATAGGGTTTGATATCTAGAAAATTTATGTTATGTTTCCGGGAATATTTAATTAAACAATCATAAGTTATAAAGAGGACTATTGTGTCACTACAGGCCTGAAGCCCCCAACCATTATGTTCAATTAGTCAATATAATAATGATTAAAATTAAATGTTCAACTTTTTAATTATTAATTAGAACTTAAAATAAAATAATAATAAGAACTCGTTATAATATAAATAGTAAAATAGTATTTGCCATTTTTATCATCAAACATATCTGTATTTTTCAATGAAAAAAGAAGACAAAGGTTCGAGTTTCATGAAAAAAGCCCTTTATTAGATTTGAACTGATGATTTACACTTTATCATGGTGTTACTCTACTATTGAGTTAAAAGACCTTGATAATTCATGACTTAGCTATTTTCCATTATAAGTCTACTGCATGTATGTATATATGTAGTAGACTTATATTGGAAATAATGGAAAAATAAATTATATTTACCTAAAAAAGGGATAAAAAATTTCTCATTTTTAAATTTTCTAACTTAATGTGAGATAGTGATTGACATATTTATCCAAAAAAGAAACGAAGCAATAGGTTAAAATTGAAGAAAAAACATTCAATTCAAATTCAAATCCTATAAAATCATAATGTAAAAAGACTGTTCGAATCTAGCTACACCATTAGATTAATTATATTGACAATTTCAAAAAACTATTTATACTATCATTATAGTATAATGACGGTCAGGCGTAGATGCCCCCATCGTCTAGCAGTTTAGGACATCTCTCTTTCAAGGAGGCAACAAGAATTCGACTTCCCCTACGGGTAGGGTACTACGAAAGGAAGTTGATCATGGATTATCAATAAGCATATAAAGAATTCTTCCTTGGTTGATGCACGAATGGCTAATTGGGACGGACTGTAAACACGCTGATGACTGTCTATGCTGGTTCAAACCTAGCTCGGCCAAGAGTTCACCGCCCCATGAGTAAGATATAATTAATTTATCCTATAGAAAAGAAAGGGTAATGCCTGCTTGATAGAGAAATAAAGAAAAAATTCACTATCTTTATTCTCATCTGATTAATAGATTGATTATTTTTATTTAACAATAAATAAATAATCGCTAGTTACTAATAATTTGTCTCACTCTCACAAAAGTCCATGTTTATGTCGATATAATATCAATATAGCTTTTGCATATCTGTTACGTTTTGACATGAGCGTAGAATATTCTTATGAAATCCTAAGTATATGTATATTATACACCTCGCTGGGATTGTCGTTGAATTAGTCAGAGCATTGCCCTGTTAAAGTGGAACCTGTGGGTTCGAGCCCACTAGTCTCGAACTAAGGTCTCATGAATTGAGAAATCCATTTCTCTGCTTTTCTAAAGGGAAGACAAAGAGCAAAATAAAATCAAACAAATTTGCACAGTGGAGACTATTTCTTTTGTTTTGCATGTCTCATCAAATAAATATAGGAAGTTCCTTTTCTTCCCTAGTACACGTTGATAAGGAAAAATATATGTAGGTTTAGTACAATTGGTACTATTGCTATATTCAGTATTTAAAGTTTAAGAAATACCAATACTCTTTTTTCTTCAATCATTCTGCTCTTGACCAATGAAATGGAATATAGTGCTTAGATTTTTGGAGGGGGTATAGACATAAAAAGCTTTGTTTACTATATGATATGCAATGAACTTAATCTTAATAGAATTTAGTTCTCCAACAAATTACTTTTAGGTTAAAGCACATCTTTTCTAAATCTAAAAATTTTTAGCCTCAATTATGACTATTGATTGAAACGATTCATTCCATTTTCATTTCAATTTTATATTTTGATGTATACGTTCCGATTTCAATCCAACAAAACAAAGGTTATACTAATAAAATAAAATAAAATAAAATAAAAAAACCAACAAAACCAAGTAGGGTTTCTTTCTTTTCTTATTCTTAGTAAATGTAAAAGCTTGAATAGTCAATTTTTTAGACTTAACCTTACATTTTTTACATCTCACTTATACCTATACTATTCACCTCTTTATATGCCCTAGAGAATACCGGTTATATACTACCTTATAATTCTATACACGAAATATTATGTATAAGTAGAAGAATTATATAAGGAAGATAAGATGCTAGATTGTAGAGAAGAACAAGTGGAAAAAGGATGAAAAACTAATGATAGGCATTATAATCTAATTAAAACAGGTTTTTAATATGGATAAAAGATCTCCCCATGTTAACTATTTAATTCTTGACAAGAAATTGCTTTGATAAATTAAAAAAAATTATTCATAATATTGATCTGGTTCAGTATCAGCAAGATACAATTCATCCCATTGAATTTACGGGAATAAAATTTATCATCTCTTTGGAATTAGATCCCAAGTTAAGTTACTGCAAAAAAAAGATTGGATTATGGAAGCCAATACTCTCACACTTATTGCTACTACACTATTCATTCTAATTGCTACTGCGTATATACTTATCATCTATGTAAAAACAATTAGCCAAAATGATTAATTTGAATCAAACTTGAATTATCAGTTCTTTGTAGTTCAATTCAATTTAATGATTCAAGAAATGAAAGAAAAGATCCAAACTCTAAGTCTTAACTGAAATGATTGTGCTGAGCTGGAATCAAAATAAAAGTAGCTTATTAAGTATATAAGCTAGTGTGGTAGAAAGATTCATAATATATAATTCTTTCTAGCACACTAGCTAGCATTGTATTTAAATATTAATATAGGCTTCATATTGATAAAATTACAATATGTATATAGTAAATGTACATATATATATATATATAAGAAAAAACTATAATTGTATTTCTTTTTTCATCTCAAGAAGTCATTAATTGAATAATTAATGGATGATCCTCATAGTTATATGACAAGTTCTTTAGATTTGGAAAAAGTTAACCTGGTTGTTTTTCATGTTTAAACAAAACATAAGTCAAAATAATATAATTTCTAGAAGTTTAAAACAAATGTGAAATGTGTGATATATAAATAGCCTAACGAAAGAAAGATCTAATTCTATTATATGTAGGACCTCTTTGGACAATCACTGATGTTTCGCTTAGTACGGAAGAAAATATATAGTGTTATATTGATAGATTTATTTTCTTTTAGAAAAAAATATAGAATATTTAGTCAAAATTTGGTTGGAAAGAATCTTCTACTATGCGTAGACTCAAGTTGCAAAATACAATTATGATAATGATTTATTACTCTATTCTAGTACAATTTTGAATACTTTATTTAAGTTAAGGCTTTGTAAAACAATCAATAAAGAATTGATGCAGTTCGATTGAGCAATCGAATACTCAATTTAGTATTTATAATATCCACAGGACTACAGTCCACTCCTTCCCTATACTACAAGTGAAAGATAAAATGTAAAAACGACCTTTAAGCAGTCCTAGCAAAACTTACTATCTCTATGTGAATTATGTCCCTTATTTCTATGAAAGAATTATTCAATTATTATTTAATAATCATAGTGGAATCAATGGCATAGAGTCAAAATAGGATTTTGACTTAAGACTATTGATGAATCAAATTAATTCAATGAATAAATTTGAAATAAGCTTCAATATTTTAAGATTTCTGGTAGAATCAAGAAGTATTAAGTATAAAATGACACACGCGCCTTTTCTATACACAATTATATATATACACACACATATACACACATATATACATATTTACACACACACACACACACACACACACACACACACACACATATATATATATATATATATATATATATATATATCAAATACCTTTATTTTTATCTGATCTAAGCTTATTATATTTCTATGAAGGAATTGGTAGAACCCACTGCCACTATTACTACATGCATATATTCTTTTTTTTCCAATTTTTACCTTTACTCTATACTATAAGAATCAACCAACTATTCTGATTCTATGTCTGAGCACTCATAGCCTCTCATGAGCTTATACACAAAGTATCTTCATGCCTCTCTACAAGCCCTAAATTTATTTCCCATCATTGTATCAAATCTAATTTAACACCCGGTAGAATCATGAGACACTGCTTAAAAATAAAAATAATTTTAGAGATTTTGATATGCTAGTCTTTTATATTATCATTTATTCTAGTAGTAAAAATAGGATGCCTCTTAGCAATCTTTATATATCAAGATTTTTAATCTTAGTTCTAAATTCCATTCTGGAATTGATGCTCGCCATTTATTCAATTCTTTTTGAAATAAATGATTAGAATCAATCATTACCGACGATTAATTTAATAATTAAAGTTTTTGCTTCATCCTTATTATTGCCGATTTGATTTGGGCTAAACTTAGATTTTTAGAAAAAAGTTACAGTCTTTTCTAAAACCTATGCTATAGTTTATAAAAATCAAATATTGACACATCCACTTAGTTCTTTGCCTCCACTTCTTGCGGAGCAATAATTCATCGAATTAGATCGTTAGAACAAGAAATAAAAAATCTTTGGTTGATCAGGCGACATACGGATTTGAACTGGGGATAAAGGATTTGTAGTCCCCTACCTTACCACTTGGTTATGCCGCCACATTCGATCCAAAATAAAATGGATAAAAATATTAACCACATTTTATTTCTACCGCTAACTCTTTTTTATCTTGAATCCCATTGTACTTAATCCTCAAAAATACATTCTTTTTTTAATCTGGTTTCTATTATTTTCTTTGTTTTATTATACCTTAAAATATACATCAATTAATGATTTCCCTTCTCGTTTCTTTTATATTAACAGTCAATTCTGGTGAATGACTGAAAAATTCAAGGCAAATTAGAACCATTAACAATTTACTTTAAATTATTTTTTAAATTGAAATTAGTGAATGGTTCTTCAATTTTTATCAGAGATAAAATTTTATTTCCTTGAATGGAAAGAGAAAATTGATTTATGATCTATTTATGACTAATCTCATTTTGCAATATACTTTCTATTTCAACTATAACAATATGTATGTGTATATATAAACCCCAAACCATAAATTTTACCCAAATTCTGAGACTGGTCTCTTTCTTATGTACATATCCCTAAAGAGAATTCTCATGTTTCAATTTTTCATTAAATAAATAGATTGAAATAATGAATATAAAATACGAATTTTGGTGGAGAGTGATCCATGTTAACGTTGCTCTAGAAATTGCAAGAAAGGATGTGAAATATGGATAAATAGCCGTACCAACATGTATTTAATAAATACAATATTTTTTTTACTATATTTATCTTAAGTTGCATACTTTAACCGTATTTTATAAATTTTTCTCCCTACTGAAAAATCCGCCAATTCTTTTTGGAACATGAAATTCCATTTTTTGTGTTAAAAAGAAAAAACTCTATTGCTTCATATTGTTCTATCTTTATTTCATTTATATATATATATATATATATATATATATATATATATAGGAGATCTGATTTCAATCATTCCTTTTTATTGTATCCCATCGGATTGTAATATCATATTAATACTTAGGTAGAAGTTGGACCTATTTTGAACAAGGCTCCATAACTGTAAGTAACATATTTTTTTCTAGAAATATTTTCTCATTTTAACCCATCAAAAATTTGAACCTGCACCTAAAATATTCTTTACTCCACCGTTCCATCTCCATTCATATGTTTTAAATAGATATATGGAGTTGACTAAAATTTTATGTGATTCAATAAACAGAATATACATTCTATTATTGCTAGATTAATCCATATGGGTCGATGAACAGTAAATAAACAATTGAATTTTTTCAATAAAAATAAATAGGAAACTTAAGACTAAGATGCTTCAAAATGGAAACAAGGGAATGTCCATAGTACGTAGATTTAGTTAGATACAATTTGAGAGATTTTGTAGCTTCATTGATCAGGGTTTAAGGGTTATAAATTTTCAAAAATTGAAGATAGAGATCAAGAAATGGAATTTCAATTATTTGTAGAAAGGTATCAATTAGTGGAGCCCATGATAAATGAAAGAGATGTTGCATATGGGTCACTCACATATTCTTTTAAATTATATGTCCGTGTGGATGTAATTTGGAACACTGATAGGGATATGCAACAGCAAATTGTTTTATTAGAAACATTTGTCTAATGAATTCCTTTGGAACCTCTATAGTAAATGGAATACACAGAATTGTAATCAATTAAATCTTGCAAAGTCCAAGCATTTACTATCAATCAGAATTAGATCATAACGAAACTATTGTTTATACCAGCATATAATATCAGATTGGGAAGGAAGATTAGAATTAGAAATTGATAGAAGAACAAGGATATGGGCATGTGTAAGTAGGAAACAAAAAATATCTATTCTAGTTTTATCATCATCTATGGGTTTAAATCTAAGAGAAATTATAAATAATGTTTGTTACCGTGGAATTTTCTTATCTTTTCCGAATGATAAGGAGGAAAAAATATTGGATCCAAAGAAAATTCCATTTTGGAGTTTTATCAACAATTTGCTAGTGTCGGTAAGGATCTGGTATTTTTCGAGTCCTTATGTAAGGAACTACAAAAGAATTTTTTTGGACAAAAATGTGAATGAAGAAGGATTGGTTGATGAAAGATAAACTAAAGACTGAATCTCGATATACCTTAGAATAATACATTTTTGTTACCATGAGATCTATTAGCTGTTGCGGGTAATTTGATCGAAATTAAATATGAACTGAGTACATTTGATGATATGAATCTAGGCCTGTCAATGGATATCCAAAAATACGAAATCTGTCTGGATCCGTATCCAAAAAACGGATATTTATCCGATATTCGAAAAGCAGATGCGAATATTCGATATCCGAAAAGAAAATCGGATGCGGATGCGGGCATATCCGTATCCGAAAAACATCCGTCCGATCCAAAAATTTACGTGTGTTGTCATTTTGTCATTATGTATGTTGCTATTTTATCATTTGAATTGATGTAATGTCATGTAAACTTGTTTGATATTATGTGTTTTTCCATTTTGTCATTTGAAAAAATGATTAGTATTGTAGTGTGTGTACTGTCATTTGAGAAAGTGATTGTTTTAGTTTAAAAATATTAGTATAATAAAAATCTTATTCAATTTCGGATGTGGATATTTCGCATATTTTCGAATATCCAAAAATATCCGCTTCTTATTTTCGAATGCGGATATTTTCGGATATCCAAAAAATATCCACGAATGCGGATGTTAATTCTCAGATATCCACAAATATCGGATGTGGATTCGGATTTAAATTTTTGGATGTGGATGCGGCCAAAGCCATATTCGTATCCGTTTGCATCCATTGACAGCCCTATATGAATCACTTGAAAAATAAACATATTCATTCTGTAGCAGATCTTTACAAGATCAATCTTATTAGCTCTTGTTCATTTAGAAATTTTGATTCAAAGAACTATATGTGGAGCAAATATGACATGAATTGATTCCAACTTCTCAAAACTTGGTAACTTCAACTTAATTAACAACCACTTATGAATCCTCTTATGGCCTACACCTTTTATATCAAGTTGTGGATTGAATTAATCCATTGACACTGATTGTTCATGGGCAAAAATTGAATTATCTGGGTCTTGGACGGTTGACGGGACGAACTAGTAGCTTTTAGATACGAGATATCCACCTGAGCCACTATGAGCGTATTTGCCTGACACATCTAAATGGATCAATGCTGGACTTATTGGATATTTAGCTACTCATGTGAAAGTTGGTCATTGGGGATCTATAAAGAGTCCGCTTTATGAAATGTTAGAGATATCAAAAGTGGCATAGATAAATTATTTATCACCAAATAGAGATGAACATTATGTGCTAGCCATGGGAAATTCTTTGGCCCAAAATCGGGGTGTTTAAGAGGAACAAGCTGTTTCGAGTCGTCAAGAATTTTCGACTATTGCATGGAAATAGATTCGTTTTAAAAGTATTTTTCATTTCCAATATTTTTCTATTGGAGGTTCCCACATTCCATTTATTGAACATAATCATGCGAATTGGACTTTAATGAGTTCTAATATCAGCACTAAGCAGTTCTTCTCTCTCGATCTGAGAAGTGCATTATTGGAACCGGGCTAGAACGCCAAAGGGCTCTATATACGAGGGTGTTTGTTATAGCTGAATGTGAGGAAAAGATGATTTATACTGATATTCACAAGATCATTTTATCAAGTAATGGGGGCACTATAAGCATTCCATTAGTTATGTACCAGTATTTCGAAAAAATACTCATATACATCAATAACCTTAGGTTCAACAGGGTAAATGTATAAAAAAAGGGCAAATTTTAGCAAATGGAGAAGCTACTATTAGTGGGGAACTCACTTTAGGAAAAAAATGTACTAGTCACTTACATGTCATGGGAAGGTTATAATTTGGAAGACGTAGTACTAATTAGCGAATGGATACTGTGTGAAGATATTTATACTTCATTTTGCATACGGAAATATGAAATTTAGACTTATGTGACTAATTAAGGTCCCGAAGGAGTTACTAAGGAAAAACCCTATTCAGACGCTCATTTACTTCGAAATTTAGACATAAATGGAATTGTAATGATGGTATCTTGATAGATACCAGTGGCATTTTAATAGGTAAATTAGTACCTTAGACATCAAACGAATCCTCGTATGCCCTGGAGGATGGATTATTATGAGCCATACTTGGCATTTAGGTATCCATTCTAATAGAAACTTCTATAAAACTACTTGTATGCAGAAGAGGTCGAGTTATTGATGTGAGATGGATCAAGAAAAAGATAGGTTCTAGCTATAACCCAAAAAGATTCGTGTATATATTTTACAGAAACGTGAAATCAAAGTGGGTGATAAATTAGTTGGAAGACATGGGAACAAAGGTATCATTTTTAAAATTTTGTCTAGACAAGATATTCCCCACTTACAAGATGGAACACTGTTCATATGGTCTTCAATCCATTAGGAGTACCCTTACGAAAGAATGTAGGACAAATATTTGAATGTTCGCTTGGGTTAGCAGGGATATACTAAAGATACATTATAGAACGGCACCTTTTGATGAGAGATATGAGCAAGAGGTTTAGAGAAAATTAGTGTTTTTCGAATTACATAAAGCTGGTAAGCAAATAAAAAATCCATGGGTATTTAAAGCTGAGTTTATGGGAAAAAGCATAATATTTGATGGAAGAACAAGAGATCCTTTTGAACAACCTATACTAAAAGGAAAGTCCTACATCCTAAAATTAATAGATCAAGTTGATAATAAAATCCATGGACGTTTGAGCGGGCGTTATGCACTTATTACACAACAACCTCTTAGAGGAAGGGCTAAGCAAGGGGACAACGAGTAGGGGACGTGGACGTTTGGGCTCTAGAAGGATTTAATGTTATTCATGTTTTGTAAGAGATGCTTCCTTATAAATCTAATCATATTAGAGCTCGTCAAGGATTACTTGGTGCTACGATCATTGGAGGAGCAATACCTAATCCTAAGGATGCCCCAGAATCTTTTCGATTACTCATTCAAGAAAACGACCATTGGCTTTTGAACTGAACATTTCCTTGTGTCTGAAAAGAATTTTCAGATTAATTGGAAGAAATTTTGATCCAATTGAATCAGAATTTCTATTCTGTGATCGATCGATATAAACATTAATAACTTCGATTAGAGTCCCTTCAATAAACAAGGGCTTGGGTCAACAAAATCCTACCAAATGAGGAGATAGTTGGAGAGGTGACAAAGCCCTATACCTTTCATTATAAAACCAATCAACTGGAAAATGATGGATTGTTTTGTGAAAGAATCTCTGGACCCAAAAAAAGTGAAATTTGCGCTTATGGAAATTATCTAGTGATCAGAGCAGAAAAGCGGACCCAAAAGTTTTGTAAAGAATGTAGGGTGGAATTTTTTGATTTTCGAATACGAAGATATCAAATGGGATACGTCAAACTTGCATGTCTAGTAACTCATATACGGTATTTGAATGCCTTCCTAGATATATCGCAAACCTTTTAAGTAAATCGCTTAAGCAATTATAACGTCTAGTATATCGCAATGTGTGATTTGATCGAAATTCACATTTTACAAATTTGCACTAGTAAACTGTCATCCCATTCAATCTGATTGGGATGCCCTTGACTTTGACATGGTTCTTGAAAGGAGTAACATAAAGCTTCGAATTCTGGGTGTATTCAATATCCCCAAACAAAGGGAAGATTGATCCATGGTCGATTCCGTAATAGCTAAATAGAAATTGCTAATTATACCTCAAAGGATTTTTTTAGTGGAATGCATCATTCCATTTCTTTTAGAGAGAGGTTCCGTTAAAGCAAGTAAATATGACATGGTTACAAAAGTCTATTTATCGCATATATGCTTCAAGGGGCATAATGACATAGCCGTGGAGATAGGTAGGGACGTAAAAGATCGAATGGAGTGACATGATATGTAGATAAGTAAATCCTTTACGAGCCCAAAAGTATTCCTTTGATCTAAAAGGGGTTCATAATTTGAAGGGAAGTAGACTATAATTTCATATTTAAATTGTATGTCGAAAATAATAAATTCAAAAAGCTCAAAAGTGAAAGTAAAAAAATGAACTAGTATTGTCCTTACTAGATGAAGAACTTGAGTAAAGAGTAGTTCTTTGTAGGTTTTTTTTTGTCAAAAAAAGTAAAAAGAAAAAAAGCTCCCTTCTTTATTTGGTATAACTACTTGAGTCAGATAAGATGAAACCTTCACGTCTGATTTTTAAAAGGGGGATCCAATAGGAATCTATCTAAAATTTTCTTTCACTGGACCCATAACTAAAAATCCTACTTTCCTACATTATCAATATTTCTTAAAAATATTTATTTTCATAAATATTTTTCAAAAAAAAGTTTACCATCATTAGTCATTAATAAAAGGGGTTTAATAATGTTATTCAAATATTTAAATAACTCAGATATTTAAATACGAAGTGCTCGAAATTCTGGCTCATTACACATAAATAAAAACAAAATAAAATAAAAATAAAGAGATGTTGTAAGCAACATTTATTTCCCAAAAAGCCTAACCTTTCATTTTTAATCCAAAAGAATAGTTTTACCAAATTTGGTTAGGATGTTAATTTATTTTTGTACATTAAGGTGAATCTCTTTTAATATTTATATGTGTGTGTGTGCACGCGCACGTGCGCGCATGTTTATATGTATGATACTTTTTTCGTATAGAGAAAAAACACTTGTTATAAAATAATTTTCAAATTAATTTTAATACATGCACATAGATACACACGTACACATGCATACATATATGTTTGTTTTGAAACATAAAACAATTATGAATCAATAGAAATTAAAATTAATATTTAAATAAATAAATATACATATAATAATGAATAAACTTTTAGATCTAGGTTTAAAACAACACCACCAATAGAAAGTAACAATAAAATTATCAATGGAAACCATCATCGTTGATTTCAAATCCAAATAAAATGTTAACAAATTATAAATTTTTTCGATCTACACATACATATAAAAGGGAAAACATATGCGTACATAAATTCATCATAGTAAATAAATTGCTAGATCTACGACATAATAATGTATATAGATAAAATTTAATAAAAGATGTTTGATGTTGCTCTTTTGAATATACCTTGATTAATGGATTCAATCCTAGATTTGATCTCTTACTCCTAGCTTTGCAATGGCTTGGAGTACCACCTTTTATTTGATTGATTTAGTTGGATGCCAATAAAATATTTTTCATTTATTTCTCTGAAATTTCAGCCATGAAAGTGGAAGAAAAAAGATGGATGCTAGGGTTATGAAAGAGAGTGATTAAGAAAGGCATGTGAATGAAAGGAAACATATTTATAGAGTTAATCTTCCTTAATCTCCTCCCTTCATTTCCTATTTCCAAATATTGGACTAAAAGCCTTTTTTTCTTCATATGGTCTGAAATGAATGACGCTTTATGGCCCTTCAATTTGTCCAATAACACTAAGCAAATAGCAACATGTAAATTAAATTTAAATGCCCGTCGATATCTTTTATCGATTTATACATATACAACTTTCATATACGCAACGAAGTAAATACTGACGTCAAAAATAGTAGTGTCATCCAATACATCAAATAAGCAAATAATTAATTAATATTTTCAAAATATAATAATTAATCTAACTAATTGATAATAATTTATAAATCAATGAAATCTTATAGTATTTCGAAGAATCTATCAATGCGTTTGAGCGGCTTGCATTGTAAATTCAGTCGGCGATTAATATCAAACTATTCGAATATTAACGTTTCTTCATCACCTTAGCTAGTGGAGTGACAATTTGCCTTAATTTATCGCTTACATGTCTTTTCTATAGAATCCAAGTTTACTATATAAGCATTGCCTAGTAGTAACAATTATTTACACTAATTCTCTTCATCGACACTTTATCACATTAGGACTTATGGAATTTGGTTTTGGTCAAAATTCCGACATCATCCACATTCAACTTATTTAGTTCAAATATAAAGTCTTCGATCTAATAATAACAATAATTATTTATCATACTTCTCTAGCTAGAGACTTTGACTTGACTATGATACCAAACTCATATAAGTGAGGAGATGAATTCTTCATCGAATAATGTTTCACTTCCAATGCTTCAATTCGGATCCAATTATAGTCATTCGATGGACACCACACCATGATTTAACCATAATCAAAGTGAAGTATCCACATGGAAGTCCAACAGTATTCTCAAGTCGAGAGAACTGTGTAACAATGTCACTTCGAGATTATCTATTCGACCTTAATTATATTAAGCAATAGAAAACTCTTGAGTGAGTCATTCCATAGTTATCCAATAACTATCAATACGTAACCTTTTGGTGCCCATAGCAGCTATGAGAAAAATGCTGCTCAACATTTGAAGAGTGTTATGCACTCTAGTCACAACGGATGAATCGATATCCTTTCTCCAAACATCTTAACTTGGAATATTTTAAATCATATGTTATTTTCAGTGCGATAAAATTTTCCCGATTACAACACTTTATAATAACTTTCACATAACATATTATTTAAGGATTTTTCATCTATATACTTTTAATTAATTACTTACTTATTCATCGCATTATATAACAAGTATATAATAGAAACAAAAATACCTTTTATTTTGAACAAGATTACTAATAGAGTTAGATATATGTAACAAATTACATAATTTCTCCTCGGGCAGACACATAAGTCTATCATTTTATATCTTTGAATCGATGAATTGAATATTATCTTGTATTAATATGCTAAAAGATGGATGAAAATGTAGACATGAATTGAATATTATCTTTTTTCCTAAAATTCTTCTTCTTTCACATTTTTTCCCATCCTTCTCTATCTCATTCTTCAATGATCTCTATGAAACTTTGATAACAGTGATGAATATTAGATCTTGTTTAAATCAAAGTTATGTCGCTTTGAAAATTTTGTTTAATGTAGTGTAAGTATGTACATTCGTTATGAGAAACTTGACATAAATAAAATATCAATGTTGTCTTCTCCTTTTCTATACTTTTAAGTGTATATTGAATATGTTTTAAAATCCTAACAACTATGGAACAAGAGAAAATTATTATTGTAGGAGTTATTTGATGGCATGTATCAATAATCTTTTTCACATTTCAAGACTAAAGAAATATATCTATGAAAAAGGCCTAAGAACTACAAATAATGATTTTGATTACAACAACCTATAAGTTATGTTATTAAAATCCTTACTAAGTGTTACATGGACTATCGTGAAAATTCTACTAAGCATCTTCGTAGGCCTCTTCTGGGCATAAGGTGGGGCTTACCGCCTAGCCATCCGCTTAGACCCTAACATCATGTGAACCCCATTACCTTATTAAACTACAGCTAAACGAATGTCAAGGCGCTCCTTCAGCACTCTGGAAGGGTTGATGCCCCGTATACGCATCTGCATGCTTATTTTGGTTGATTTTTATTCCTTGGCTATTCCTAAGCTTGTCTAAACCACTAAATTTTCAGTTAGGCTGATTAGTACTATACAGAGACTCAAATTTTATCAGACATATATTAGAGTACCAAAGATAACTAATTCTAATTTAACTTTGATGAATTCCTACCTATACAACTAAGCTCTAGTCTAAGCCTATCACCTAGAGCCTACTTAATGGCTAAGGTTTCTACAGCCCAGATTACTAGATAAAGAACAACATTGTAATATGTACTTCAATTGAAATGACTTGAAAATAACACAAGATAATGGTTCAAGCTTATTAAGTATTCAAGTAAGTGGTGAGTTCTAGAAATTTTCTTAAAAGTTGTAAAACCCCGGATTTTTAATAAAAATAATTAATTAATTAAATTTTTTTGTTAACTTTACATAAACAATAAAAAAAATTACAAATTAAGGAAGTTGAGAAATGTGACTTTTCTGTTTTGCCATATATATTTTTCTACCCCTAATTCATATGTAAAATGTTAGGAACGGATATCGGATGAAGGAAATACAGATCATCTATGTTCATGCATGTTTCAAGGAAAAACCGTCTAGAAACCCATATGGGTTGTGAGGTTTTGGGGATTGGTGCATATATAAGAGAAGTTTGTAACCCTAATTCAACCCATTCTTCATTCTTCTTTATTATGTAATCTGTATTATGTAGCCGCCGCTCAACCTAAACTCAAAACTTCATTCTTTTTCTTCTTATTCCTCAATTATAAATCAAAATTCTTCAAATAAAATAGCAAATCAACTAGAAAAAAAGGGAATCTAATCCAAATATTAGCTAGGAAAATAGAAGTGGAGAGGCGCTAAAGAAAACCAAAACAAAGAAGTGAATTTGGAGATTCTACCAAAAATTAACTAGTGCATAAGTGCTCGAGGTGATTTTCTTTTCAATTTAATTTTCTTAGCAAAAAAAGCCAAAGTACCAGAAAGAGAAGATTTAAGAATGTTACATTGTACTTGCATTAGTGAAAACAATGAATGAAATTAATTTACCCACTAAATGTAGGGATCTAACGATCCAAACCATGTAAATATAGTATTATTTATGCATTGCATTCATTTCACCACTTTCATTATGAATCATTTAGCAACAAGCTCATCTTACCATTAATTCTACTACACAAGTTTGCGAAGGACACCAATATTTCCCTCATACACGTAAAAGCACTTGCACTATGTGTACCGTCGGGAAGGGTAGCGAGGCAAAAATTCTCGCAAATAGTTATTTTCCGTCAAAACTGATAATATGTGTATTCTAAATTATTTTATTAAATAAAATAGTTAATATCCACATTTTTATCATGGTGTTAATTTATATTATGTTGTATAAGTAAATATTCACTAATATAAACTACTTTTTGTCATAATATTTTTTGTTTCTAATATTTTCATATGCAACGGTACCGTAACAATTTTAGGGTGAATCAATTTTTTATTCTTCCAATTGTGATTGAGGTCGGCTATTTGACACAAAATTGTGACACAAAAGATCCAGACCATTGAATTTTTTGTCTTTATGGAAGATGTGGAATTTAGGGGCAATCCAATGGCGGAGATTGTTTGTGTCACCAATTGTGTCTATATTTTGTGTCTAAATAAACTTTCCCATTTGGATTTGTCAATATGAACGGATAGACAAAACCTTATATTTGTCGATATTCATTGATACATATATTCGATTTTTGAAATGACTTATGATATGGATGTAATGCAACATTATTTGTATCCGTATTTAACTGCTGATTGACCTAATTTCATCTTGATCATCACCTAGTTAATAGGTAGTTATTTGATCGATAGTTGGACAAGGAGTGAAAAAAGATAAAGGGATAGTTTGACTCACATCCCTGTTAAGTTTCAAAATAGAAAAAACATCCTTTCCAAACTAGATTTACATTTCCAGTCTCCGTTTTCAAATTCGTGTGCGCAGAAAGGCCCAAATACCCTTTACGTTTTTAATATTTAAACGTGTATAACTTTCTGTAGAAATATCGGATCAACATACCGTTTTCACCAAAAAATCAAAAAAATTATGATCTTTAAAATGAGATCCATTGTTGATACCAAAAATTTATATTTGCAGTAAGGCTGCAATTATTCCATATATTTGAAGAGAATTCTGCAATTTTTGAACATCATCGATAGTTCTTCAAATGTCAGCAATTATTCTATGTAATTGCAAACTTTTATGCAATTATATGGAATAATTGTATGCTTTTATGCAATTATTTCAAATAAATGCATATTTTTATGCAATTATGTCGAATAATTGCAGAAAACTCTGCAATTATTCCAAGTAATCACAAAATTGACTGCAATCATACCGTATAATTACAAATATTTCTGCAATCATATCGTATAAGTGTAGATATTTCCCCTATTATTGTAGACATTTCATATAATTACAGAAATTTCTGCAATTATTGCATATAATTGCAAACATTTCTACAATTATTGTGTATAATTGCAGACTTTTCTGCAATTATTGTGTATAATTGCAGAATTGTCTGCAATTATAGCGTGTAATTGCAGAATTGTCTGCAATCACACCATATGCTGTTTTTATATATGCATAATGTCACTCATTTGAAAGATAATAAAATTTGTGATTTAATGGTGAAAGCGGTTTGTTAATCCCTCGTTTCTACAAAAAGTTATTGCGTTTTAAACTGATAATTAAATCAGGTGCAAAATTTAGTTGTGCACCTGAGAATAATATGCACATGCAATGGAATAAAGTGGTACTTTAGGAAAGAAATTTGGAGTATGTAATTTATATCTTTTTTCAAGGAGTTTGTTTTGTGTATTAAGTTTAATTGTAAGGATGTGTCTCTTATTTTCACAAAGATAAAAAGAGCTTTGCAAAGTAGATCCATATTTTTGATGTCGTTATAGGAAAAGTACAGCCCCTAATTTTCTAAATTAGAAAGCAAAAATTAGTTTGCAATTTTCTGGTAAAAAATAGAAGTTAATTAACCTGCGTTTTTTCGAAAATTAAAAAAAACCAATCTTCTTTATTATTAAATAACAATGATTGTAATTTAAGTATAATTTTATTAAATAACTACAGTTTTTCACCATTATCGAATTTTATATTTTTCTCGAAAATTTGAGGTCCTTTGCATTTTCTGTTAGAAAAGTACATATTACCTTCCGTTTTCTATTTTTAAAAAAAGACCTAATTTACATATTCATTTTTTAGAAACTGTTCTTATAACAAAGTAAAAAGCCGTGATTCTTTTTTTGTTAGAGAGATATATTTGCTTCAACTTAGTTCTATAATGTCATTGTCTCCCAAAATGCTGTTTTATTTAACCTGATTTCTATAGTTTTCGTGTGCGAGAGTGTCAGTAAGCCTAAATAAAGCATAGCTAATATGTGCTTCAAGAACATATATTAAAATTGTTAATTTGAACAAGCAAACCCTCGAATTCACTTGTGACGTTTGTATAAGAATAAAGTAGGTGAAATAGAAAACTTTTGTTTTTAGCGTAAACTAGTCATCACTACCATGGGCTTGACATATGTCACTCGTAACCCAACATAATTATTATGGTAAAGCTGGTTTGATTATACGACGTTTCTTCTTACTTTCCTGTGTGCAGCATTTAACCCGTAGCGCACCTTCTGTGTTACTCTCATATTGACTCCCTTTCGGGTAACTACCATGAAAATTAATACAAGACTCCACGTAAACAAGTCATATATAACTGGTCATAAACGCCAGCATCTAATCTAGCAAGCCCAACCCTCAGTCAAACTTATATACATGTACATACACATACATACATACATACATATATATATATATATATATATATACATACATATATATATATATATACATACATACATACATATATATATATATACATACATACATACATATATATATATATATACATACATACATACATACATACATATATATATATATATATATATATATATATATATATGGGTCCCTACCCATCAATTTGCGCCGAAGCTCCACCGAAACGAAGTTTAGCCCCACGCAGACAAAGAGATATTGCACATCGCTAGTCTAAATCTCAAAACGATCATTATTGATTGATAAGTGTAAATTACATTAAGCTAGTAAACAAATGTGTTTAGTTTCATGTCCCATAACCACTGGCTTAACTTAAATATTTACGAATAGATTGTAAATTTCTACTCGAAAATTGTCGCGAGAGTTCAATCGAACAAGTTTAAAAATTAACCGACGAAGTAAACGAAAAAATTTCATATATGTATAATATTTTTTTTGAAGTGTAACTATAAGTTATTGAAAACGTAACATTCTTCACCATAATATTCAAAAACAAATAAAAAATTGTCTTTGACCAAAAGATAAAATAATTTATAATTCTTTTGCATAGATAAATCATTTAGCTTTATGATTAGTAGATGAAACCATTGTCACTTTGTAGAAAGAGATAAAACATTTAGTTCGGTGTTTGAAATGAAATGTTAGTTTCCATTTGGATTTAACAGTGTCATCAAATTTGAACCATACACCTCTTTAGGTTTTTGTTAAAAAGATAAACCTTTAACCTTTTGTTAAAATGCTAAAGCCATCTAGCATTTTGTTAAAATAACAGTTTATTAAAAGGATTTACCATTGTGTACTTGAAATTTGAACCATACACCACTTCATGTTTATGTTAAAAACATAAAAACATACATTTATTTTTTGTTAAAAATATACAAATATTTAGTTGTTTGTTAAAAAAAATAATAGACTTTTATTTTTTATCCTGGTTTTTCTAGTCTGTCCAAAGGTAAGTATAACAATGTTATTTCACTACGACAAAACAACCATATTACAACCTTTCATTTACAACCAGCACAAACTGACAGTTGTAATAAGTATTTTTTAACAACTATTTATTTCAGCAGTTGTAAAAAATATACTTTTAACAACTTTTATTTTTGCAGCAGTTGTAATGTATGTATGTAACAACTGCTTACTAGTGCCCCTTGTAAATATCTATTTATAACAACTGTTTTTGTAAATGAACCCCCTGCGTTACTTTTCTTCTCACTGAAAATTATCATTTCCCTCCCTACATTTCTTTGGCCGCTCAATTTATTAAAAACCTGACGCCCAAAATTTCCTTAAAAAGACCCTAAACCCTTCGCGTTTTGCTAGCTGCCTTGCCATCGATGGCGCAAAACCCTATCGCGCTAGCTGTCATTGCAATTATTGACGAAACCCTCTTGCAAACCCTAACCTGCTACTCTCCACCAAACCACCTCACAGTCGTTGCTGTCAACGAAACCCTCTTACAAACGCCAATTTGCTACTCTTTACCACCTGTTTTGCTTGCATCCGTTGTTGCTGATTACAGGTATCGGATCATTCAGTTACTACATCGAATATTTCTACAAATATCATAATTTTGGATTTGCTTTTGGTTTTCCTTTTCTTTTCCTTTCTTTCTTTTGGGTTGCAGGTACCTTTAATTATGTGATTTATCTTGATCATATTATAAACATTCTTGTCTAAGATAAATTTGTTTTTTTAACTTTCGGATATGAAATTATTGTTATTAGCACCTGTTCTATTCCATTGATGCTTATTCGGTATTTATTTTATCAAAAAGTATTAAACTGAAAATGTTGAGTCAAATAAGTATGTTGATCATTTTATTTTAGCGTGAATTGATTGGTTTCTCTTCATTGCAATTTTGATTTGAGTTCTGAATCGAAATTTGAAAATCCAATCATAATAGTATTCAGATCGTTAAATTGTAGGGTTTCTGTAATAGTTGACTTGGATTATTATTCTAAGCTTGTAATATGTATGTTGGCTTTTTTATTGTGTGAGATAGTTGTTACATGTTTCAGCTATTAATTAATGGAATAATAATAACTAAGTTCACTTTGCTTAATGCTTGTTAGGTTAAAACTACATCCCCTAAAAGATATTGTGTGCATCCAAACATTGGTGTTATTCCACAAAGATCAACATGTGATTTTACAGGTTTGTTCTAATTATCTAATTGATGATTAGTTTTCTTTGTAAATAGCATGTTTAATTGATATTTCAACGACATATTTAATTTATCCCATGGTTCATGATTTTTTCTAGTAACTATGCAAGCTAAGAAGACAGCTCCGCCGGATATGCAATTGAAAGATAAATTTTTAATTCAAAGTACAGTTGCTCTGTATGGGAGTGCAGATGAGGACATTCTACCTAACTTGGAAAGACACTTTATATGTATAGTTTCAGTTCCAGTGATCTAAGTACCTCAACTAGTACTTATATTCTTTAATATATAGTTCTCAAAAGATACCGGGAGATATATTAGAGAAAACAAATTAAGGGTTGTTCTTATTAATCCAACTCACTCTTCAGTGCTGCAACCACTTAATGGAACATGAAAGAAGAATGAAGTAAAGAAGACAACTTTGCGAAAGATGCTCTTGTTGTGAAAGATGTTCATGCTGCAAAAGTTGTTCCTCCAGCAAAAGAAGCACTTGTTGAGAAAGAAACTTATCTTAGAAAAAAAGCTCCTTTCCAGAAAGAAACTTCTGATGTGAAAGAAACTCCTGATGTGAAAGAAAAACTTGATGTGGAAGAAACTACCGTCGTGAAAGGAAAATTTGATGTGGAAGAAACTCCTGTAGTAAAAGAGGAAGAAAATGTTGATATACAAAACTAATCTGTTCCAGTGAATGAAACTTCGGTTATTGAAAGACAACTACCATTGATTGGAGATGATTTATCACAGCCTTCTAATCTAAGAGCTCCTTTGTGTGCACACACATTATAATATATACGTAAATTACACACACTGTGAATATTCTAAACCATGGGAATTTGCTATGAATCAAGACATACCCATGAAACATTCTAATTGTGTAAAATTGAAAAATAATTTATTTTTGAAAATTATGCATGCATCCTTGTTTTCAAACTTATTAGGCGGCGGTCCACTCCTCAAAACCTAGTTTCACCCAACACCCTTTCCATAATTTTGATTTTTTTTTGGTTTTTTAAAGAATTTTGATCATCACTAATTTGTTGTTATTTTCAAGTTTTTTTTTGGAAACTTGCAGTTTAAACTGAAAATATTTGCAAAAAAAAGATTTTTTTTTTAAAGTTACTCAGATTGTGTCGTTTTAGTGCAGATCTAGAATGTAAAAATAAAAAATGAAAATAATTTGTTGAGAATTATTAAAGGATTGTTCGGTGGAATGCATTTTTGGAAGGAGGCTATATATTTTGAAACGTAGGGAAGGGTGTTTTAAAAGGTCCCATTTATATAACCATAGGGCACCTTAATATGCATAACTGAATTCAATGTTATTCTTGTGCTATATAATATTCTTGTTTAGTACAATATGTGTATGCTATCTTCTGTTAGAAGAAAAGCCAGATGCCTAACTTCAGGTGTTACTCAAAACATAAGAAGACCATGTGAAAGAATGTTAGCTTATAAATGCACTTCTCTTTCACATTAAATCCCAAGGCCAACTAGAACTCTCTTTCAAGAAGAGTTTGAATGTTGAATAAGAAGCCTTATTTTTGGCGAAAAATATTTGTGACGCATATTTTCCTTTTAGAAGATAAAAGAGACAGAGGATTTAAAACCAATATCAGCAGTCTCGAATCAAAGCTTAACGAGGTTGGTCATTTTACAACAAATCGCATTGGTAAATTTGTTATCTTATGTTATATTGGTAGAAAAGGTTATCACATATAGAAATTATGCCCATCATATGTCATAATTATCTATACATCGGTTATTATTGATATTACCCGTATGTGCAGGTTGATAAAACCATTGGGATACTGAAGGAAGAAAAAAGTTATGCCAATCAAGAGAGGGATAAGCTGCAGGAGGAACTGGTAATTATTCTAATACCCATATGTGCATCTCCTCTTGTTGACTTAGATCATGTCTGCAATTTCAGATCTTTTCTTTCAGTTCAGCTCATGCATGCTTGGTTCATGCTTATTGTACTTGTTTGTGTATACCTTGCAATCTTGCCTTCCACTTAGGTTCTGTTCTAGTCATTACTTAGCTCATGCTTCTTTTCTTACAACTTACTTTGCATCATCTTCTAAATGCATTCTTACATCTCAAATGTCTGCACCTTTCTCAAATATTGTTGGAGCTAGTGATTCAATGTATCATTAAGACTATTTATCTCTTACTTGTCTGCAAAAATATGAAAATTTATTAAAGAATGCTTGAATAATAAATACAGTAATTTCACGTACTGTGATGACCTATTTTATACTATGAGCAAATCATTCACAATCAATGATCATTATATATTGCTTATATTCCTACAAAAATACATCATACAACTTTTACCATAATCATACATTCATACAAGTAAAAAAAAGTATGAAGTTCAATGGTAAATGAACTAGGCAAGGAACAGTAAATGCTCTAAACCTTCTATTTTGATTTTTGAGAATAGCTTCTCTACCTTTTCGATCAAGCCATTTTTCCCCAGCATAAGAATCATATCTTTATAGAAAGATATCACACTTTGTGTGTCCTCTTTCCTCATATAATGGAAGACCTAGATAATGTAATAATTTGAAACGATGCATGTTATAATGATTCCTAAATAGTACATGCTTTCTCCTGTAAAAGAAACTAATAATCATTAGTTGATTTTTGGTGGTTTAATTCTGGCTATTATGTATTGACATGTTAATGTAAGACAAGTCAAACAATATTGATAGTGGTTTAATCTTGTTTGATCTACGCCCACCACAAAAATTTTGTTGTTGACTACTCTTCCGATTACATATTATAGTAGTGGAGTGCTTAGAAAAACTAAAGTTGGGATTCTTTTCAATACAATACAAGTTATAAACTAAAGGCGACATGAATCCACTTCAATGAGTACCAAGAAATTTCCAACTATATTTTAAAACGGTAAAAATATTTTTGGCATCTGTATCTTCTTTACTTTTTAACCTTGGATAATTTTAACTGTATATCAACTGATGAATCTCCTCACAGGGAATGAGACTTCTAAGGTGAATGTCATGAAGTGTATCTTGGAAGTGCACTGACAAGCAAAGCAGTCACAATTTATGGGTAATTTTGATTTTCAGCAGCTTCCATTCTTCGAATCTTACTATTTGCACTCTATTGATCTTATTTTTTCAGCAGCTTCCATTCTTGACATATTACTGTTCATACTTGTTAATAGTAGAGTTTTGGGTTCTATCACTATAACTAAATTGCTAAAATCAGCTACCTAATGATATTGCTTCAAGTAAAATACTTCTGAGGAATGAGTATACCGTCGTTTGTATATGTGAAATCATCTTTCTATGTTTATAAGATAAAGGAGCATATGTATTTCTTTTTAATGTTTGTATGGAGTATGAGGCTTTATGTAGCTTTGCTTTCTAAAAATTTGGATCGTCGTAGTTTAGCTTCTAAGCCATTCAGGAAATTGATCAAAAATGGTTCTCAACGGCAACATGTATTTGAACATACATGACAACACTATACCAGCCTAACTCAAATACTGAATACCATTTCGTACAAAATTCTTCGTTTCAATATCAAAATTTCTAATCATGATAAACATAAAATTATGGGAATCAATATTACAAATCAACAACCTTATCCGCTAAATCAAAATAGTACACATTCATCTACGACAACCTCAATTTAAAATACTAACAACATAGTAGAAAGTTAATCAATCAGCTTGGAACCAACCTAGCACCAACACGAATTTGCAAACTATATCAAATGTGATCCTAATATGGATGACTTAGGTCAAAACACGTTAAGGGTTAGTGGTGGAGGTCGGAATTGGACAGGAAGATGTGGAGCCGGACCGGGTAGTGGTAGATCGTCTTAGATTAGTATAAATAATTCACTCGATAAAATGTAACCACAGTTATGTAGGATATAATGTTTATTGATTTGAACTTTCCTTTGTCTATAGCCATGTTATGATCGATCGGACGGGTTGGCCCAATCGAGGTAGCTATTGATATAAAAAATTAGACACAATAAAATCTTAATAGTTGGAAGTTTTTTGTCTTTGCAAGTAAGTTTGTCCAAATAAAATTTCCACACCCGCCATCCAAAAAAATCGTAATTAATTATCTCATTCAAAGGGAGATGCTATGAATATGAGTGAAATCAAGTGGAGTAAATAACAGGTAAGGCTTAGATATATTTATTCTCACATATAAAATCGGTACTTGAGTTCACGGGTAGGGTACCTCTATCGTTTGAAAATACTATAAGATTAAGGTTACATTTTATCAGATTGTCAGGTAAGAGACTACAAATTAGGAGGGAATTATTTCAACTAATTATCTCATAATTTCATCATGTAATTAACAATTATTTTACCATTTATGTTTTGTTTGATCAAAGAAACATGTCATTTTTGTTCCTTGGAGCTTCACTATCTAATCAAATAAATAAGTACACCAAACTTAAATGACATTACTATTTTTCATTTTCTAGTCAGGCAGTAATATTTTATAAATATGATAAACTCCCATTATGGTTACTTTGTAGATCATTTGAAGCCATATGTGCATAAGACCGCATTATTTTAAAAAAAATGAAGATTTGATATTCTTTATATAAACACTTAGTATGTCCTTTATTTAAAGTACTATCGACTACACATAAATAGGAAAATAGAAATAATATTGATAATATAAAGAATACAAAATGGAATTGCCCCTTTTAATATCAACAATCAAAGCAACAATTGTAAAGCAATTTACCATCATTTAGGCTCCCTGAGCAAAATATCTTTGGGTTCTAGTCCTAATTCTTTTCGCAGCTGCATCCACTACAACATAACAACCATATTACAATTTATGGATTGCCTATAATTTTATTATGTTGTTCTTAATAGGCTAACTTTCTAGAAAACTTTGCTACATTGCTACATTGGTCAGCTACATTGCCTATAGTTTTATTATGTTGTCAAGGTCTTTGTACAATTAACGATTCTCTTTTATTACATTTATAATGATCTTAAATATAAAAAAATACAATCTTAAGTCCTAATATCCTATTTCCTTAATGTCGACTAACCAAATACAATTTTAACTAGCTACAACGATCTTTAATTTTTAACAAGATACTTATGTTACATGTTTTGATGAAGTTTTATATCTTGCGGCTTCAATTATTAACAATTTGGATATGTTTCTCATGTATATTCTTTCTTTTCCATTGAAGACTTGGCACAGACAATACTAGTTGGATATCAATACGGAGAATAGCAGTAAAATTATATTCAGCGCCAAACCAATTGTGAAGTTTGTTTATCTTATCTGCACTCATATATTATTCTTTTTTATGACTTTCATATTTGAACAGCATAGCTTGAGAAGGAAACGACAACAGATAAATAGAATGTGTGGAAGAATTCGTTAACAGGTAACCATCTAGTTTACTCATGTTTCGTCTGTTTTGTCGTAACTCAAAACAACTAAATTTTCCTTTTGCTACTGTAACCGCCATTTGTTGACATCAAAAAAGCACCACCACAAGCAACCTCATTTTCTCCTTAATCAAACTTATCTTTGCAAGTATATCTTCAGTATATAGTTTATATATTTCAGTATACAGTCTTCTCAATTTCAAGTCAGCAGCTGTAACATTAAAACAGCATTTCCATGTTACATAATCAAACAAAATTTGCTATAGTAAGGTGAGTTTATTCATGTCTCTTCCTCACTCTTAGTATTCATCTTCTGTTTCTACGTAGTTGTGCATAAAGGGAAATTAGTTAGATTCTTAACAAATTTATTTTTCACAAAAAACTAGATATATCTTGAATAAAATCCTAAGAATATCGAAAATATTATTCCTTGCAATATATAATTTATAAATTGCAGAGGACTCATTCAAATCTAGGTCGCATACTTAATGTGTAATATGGTTTCTTATTGCGATTATATTAATGTATTCATAAGTACCTGCCAGAAGATAGCATGTACAAAATCAGTTTTGTAATCAATTATTATATACTGAAGTTTTTGAAATTTAATATTTACACCCATCTGAGCTTCTGTCATCGAGAAAAATTTATATGAGTTACTGGTCTTCAAAGGAATTAAGACGAGGAATGGTAAACTGATAACTGAGTGGTTGCTGGTAATATCGATTATAATCGTGTATCTTAATTTTTTCACAGAGATTCTAGTTAGAAAGACTTTTCGACCAGAAGAAACTCTTGACTTACTTCTCTTTACCCCCAAAATATTGGACCAAAAGAAACTCTAGACTTACTTCTATTTACCCCCAAAATCATTGGTTACTTATGATAAAGTCCACAATGTTTGTAAAACAGAGTGTCAGCGAATACAGACATGTAAACCTCATCTTATGAAAATGTTGTTCTACATAACCTATAGAAAATTATCCCTTTTTCCTCTAAGGGCAATATTGCCTTATAAATGATGGCGTTAATGAGAAAATAAATCTAATTCAAAGCTCATCAATATTTTTACAGTAGATAGCTTATCATGAATATTTATTCACATTTTTTTATCTTGATTCATCTTCCATATTGGATTAGTTTTTCTATTCAGTAAAGGATGAACTCAGTTATAACTTTTGAAACAATATTGATATTTGAAACAACCACAATAAGCCAATATCATGTACTGAACTCTATGTAATATTTAAAAGATTTATTATGTGTTTCAAACAAATATTATATGCTGAAGAAAAGGAAATGCAAGAACAACCCTGTTGACCTATAATCAAATAAATTAAGAACTTATATGTAACAAAAATGAAATTATATTTTTTGAAAGTCAAAATTCCAATTATTGAGGCTAAAGCATTTATAAACTTTTGGTTAAACTCATTATAATTTACCTGTCGTGATGTCTGTTAGGCAATACCATTAGGCGGTCCATACTTTGAATCTCCTGATATCTCTTGGGCAGTCCACATTATGAATCTCTAGATATCTGGTTGGCGCATATTTAAAGTGCAAAATGATGGATAAAGCAATGAATATATGTACACTATGAAGAAGGCCATAGAGTGCATGTATGAAAAATGTTCATAAATATCTATCAATATAGGCCTCACAATAAATTTCTCTTCGTATCAAAAAGATACAACTTATCAAGTCACATATTGATTTACTCGAGTATTTGATAGAAGTGTATCAACGCAATTTCACATCGTATCATGTGGTTTTTTTTTGATATTATACATAGTCGTTACATATCAAAAAAGTCTTATACTAATTAGTATAATGTTAATTTTTTACATATTAGGATTTTTTTTTCCAGGTTGATCCTTTGGAGAAAGAAAAGCTTGAACTTGTTGTATCTAGGGGTAAGAATGAGCAGATGCTTGGAAAGTTTGGATTGATGCGGTCGTGGATCCGGAAGCTTTTCTATTTAAGCATACTTCATATATCTATACAATTGGACAAGCGGTTAGGATGTCTATCGCTTGGCAGAAAGAATTTATCTCTTGTGATTAGTACGTACACCTACTTTTACTAATTTATGTTATGGATTTAGTTATGTTTTGGAATAGAGTTTGAATTCATAAATGATGTAAACGTGAATTATTTTTGAATGTTAATGGTTCGTGTTGTTTTAAGTATTTGAATGATTGTGGTTATTATTAACGAAATATTGTTTTTAATTATAATATCATGAAATTTATGGTTAATACCAGTTGTGAAAATATGAATTATAGTATTTTGTAACAGTTGTAAAAGTATTTGTTGCAACTATCAACACTAGTTATAGTAGATCCTACTATGGCTATTACAAACTGTTGTAAAATGTTAACGCAACTGGTGAAAATAGTTGTTAAAAATGTATTGCAACTGTCGTAAACAGTTGTAAATAAGTCTTTTACAACTGTGAAAAGCAGTTGTAAAAGATTCTATTACAACAGCCACTGACAGTTGCAAAAGAGTCTAATAACAACTGGTTTTGGCTGTTGCGATAAACTTTAATACAAGTGTAAATAGCAGTTGTAAAAAGACTTTTACAACTGTCGAAAACAGTTGTAAATAACTATTTTACAACTACCATTTAGAGTTGTAAAAAGACTTTTTACAACTGCTTATGCAACTGTACGTACCCGTTGTAAAATAATCCTGCTCTATTACAACTGCGAATATAAAGACTGGTGGGTGCCAGTTGCAATAGACCTATTACAACTGTTTTTTGCAGATGTGAAAGGGTATTTTTGTTGTAGTGTTTTCATACTTTTTATGTTGTTTTTAGTTTCAAAAATTCAAAATTTGGAAATATCCCATTGAGACTACAGTAAGTGTAACTTCATCTTTTTATAAAAATAAATATTTGTTTTTTCAACATAACAAACATATAATATTTTATGCGAACAGTGTTGGTTTAGTTGGTTTCTCGATACTTGTTAAAAATAATCAACCATGTTAAAAAAATATATTTTATTATAAGGCTGAATATTTATATTGTATATTTTAATTCCTTTCGAAATTTAAAGCCATGCATTATTATGACTTATTTACTAGCTTATAGCCACCTGCATTATCATAGATGAAAGACAACTTTTATCTGTGAAAGTGAGATAAAAAACTCGCAACTTTACTACATGACGTGGGATATACATCCTGTTGCTTTTTCTTGTTTTCTAAGATCTAGCTAACAATGATAAGTACACTGAATGACATAAGGATTTTGAAACATTCATTTTCAAACTTTTAAACTGACATTTGCAAATTATATCGTTTACATTACAACCCTGTAAACCTTCGTCTACATTACAATTCTGTAAAATGTCAACCGCTGAAGCAACAGTAATTTCGGAGGGCGGCTAGTCGTCGAAAAAACCGTCGACTATTTGATGACGGCTACTCATGGCTCTTTTTCACGGTTTTATAATGGTTTTCGGTGTCCACGTGCCACCAAAGAGCCGTCAAAAACCATCATTAGCTATTGGAAATTGACACCAAAATGCCGTCGAAAATCTAAGCAATTCTTTTTTGTTGTTGCAGCCATTCGATTTCTGTACTACGTATACATATCACAAATCAATTTCACATATATCTAAAATTTAAACTCAACCAACGCATAATCAACTTATAACCAATATCCAACTCAATCCTCATCAACTCAATACTTAAAACAAGCAAAAAAAAAACAAACAAACAATACACTAAATAATCAACATCCAACATGTCAAAACAAACCAACATATCATCCAACATAGCGTCAAAATGTTTCAACCATATCCAAATATATAAATTTCCAAATGTCCAAACATAAACGTAAAGTAACATGCACATCAAGACTCATCATCAGCTCCAGAACCACTCGTTGAAAAAAATAACCCACGCCGCTACACCTCAACCAAGTGCTGGTTCAACTGCGCCATCTCCGCAGCACGACGATGGTCTTTCTCCTGAAGCTCCGCGATCATAGCTCTAAGCTACGTGATCTTTTCTTTGTCCTCAACTTTTTGATATGCTTTCTACGACTGTGGCTGGTGTAAATTAAGAAGGAACACATAAGTAAAGCACAATCATTTGTTAAAACATTAGTGATATATTTTTTTATGACAACTTTTTATGACTATTGGTTTAAACTTATAAGTTAGTAAATTTTTAGAAATTACGCTTGATTCCCAAAGCCTATTTCACGATGTGGTTTCCACGATGGACTCAAAAATTGCGTCATCTTCATCAGTGGTCAACGAATCTCGTCTCTATCCCTCCAACATCTATGCTTGTGCTTCTATAAAAAATTTCTACAATGGAAAAAAATATATAATTAAAAAATATATATGTGTGTGCTACATGGTAACCTCTATCGTCTAACTATACTTTCATACATTTTCTATCAGGTCGGTCATGTTGTCTAAAAAAAGATAACATTTCTTGAGAAAATTCTTATTCTACGCCATCATCATTACGCGTGGCACTTTTATATGATAAGTTCACGTGGTCACTGAAATAATGAGAGAAAAAGAACGAACCTTCTTCTTTGATATATGATTTGCAAATCGAACCTTCAACTCGTGCTTTTTGTCTAACTTTTTTTCTTTAGATGATTTAGGTGCCTATTAAAAATTATTTCAAATTAAAATTTACTTATATATGTAATTAAACTAATATTTAACATACCCAATATAAATAATACCTCTCAAATGGATACATTCGTCCATATTGCATAGGACGTCGAAAACGTGCTTCAAATAGAAGATGAACAGGTAAATGCTCTATTATATTAAAGAAAACTGGAAGAAATATTTTCTCCAGTTTGCAGAGCAGTATAGGAATTTTTTTCTCAAGTTTAGATAGAAGATTAACTTTTAACGTAGTCCAGCAAAACTCCTTATAAAACAAACTAAGTTCCATTATAACCATTCAAACTTTTAGGGGCAATAGTTCTTTGAAAGCAACTAGAAACAAATTTTCCATCATTATGTGACAATCATGGCTTTTTATCCCACTCGGTTTACCATTCTCATAGTCGACACATCTACGAAGACTAAAAGAAATCCCATCAAAAAATCTTTATCCTTCCACCCATTTTAATATATCTTTAACTTGGTTACTGTCTAGCTCATAGCATAATTTGAGTTTTTTAGTGTCATTTGGCTTGATATGAAGCTCGGGACGATTACATACTGCTTGGGTATCACGACTTGATTTTAAATCATCCTTAGTCTTTCTCTTAATATTCAAAAGTGTATTAAAAACATTATCAAACACGTTTTTCTCATTGTGCATCATATCAATATTATTATGAATTAGGAGATTTTTCCAATAAGACAATTCTCAAAATATACTTTGCTTACACCAATTATGAAGCATATATTTACCTTGAATTTCAATTTGCTCTTCGGCTTCATGTATCTAATTCTTTACAAATTCATATAAATCTTCCTTGACCAAATCGTTGTTGATCGCAAAGTCTCTTGTCTATTAGATGTAAAGTTTTTACTATCTTTTCTAAAAGGATGATTAACATGAAGAAAACACCGATGACAATCAAACCATGATATTTTCTTCTCATTTGTTAAAGAAAATGACTGTGTTTCTTCCATGCAATAAAGACAAGCTAGACTATCGGTTGTACTCCAACCGAAAAGCATTGCATACGTAGGTTAATCGCTAATAGTTCATAACAAAGAAGCGAACATACGATTTATTTTTTAAATGTTGTATGTTTCAACTTCTTCACACCACAATGTTTTCAACTCTTCAATCAACGGTTATAAATAAACATCGATTCCTTGTGTCGGATCATCAGGGTCAGAGACGACAATAGTGAGAAATATATATGGAGTTTTCATACACATTCATGGAGGTAAATTGTAAGATGTAACGTTTATAGGCCAAGATGAATATTTAGAACCAAATTGAGAGAATGGTGAAAATCCATCCGTACATAAACCAAGTCTAACATTACGGCTCTGCGCTGCAAAAGCGGGATATGTCTTATCAAAATGCTTACATGCTTCTCCATCAGTTGGGTGTGTTAACGTATCTTCTTCCTATGTTTCCACACTATGCCATCCCATATGATGCGCGGTTACAGAGGATGCATATAACCGTTGAAGTATAGGAGTAAAATGTGAGTAATGCATACGCTTGTATGAGACTTCCTTTCTTTTTCATAGTTTGTATCTTTTCTCGTTATATATTCTACAATTTCTCAGATTGATATCTTCTTTCCAAAATAACATACAACTATTTAAATATGTATCTATTTTTTGATACAGCAAATCAAAAGAAGACATAAGTTTTTTCACTTCATAATGATTTTTGCACATCAAATTATCGGATGGCATATGTCGTTTTGCAGCTTGTACAACAACTATAAACCCGGCTTCCATGAAGTTTTATTTTGATTTCATCGCAATGTATTCTGCAGTTACAGATAATTGGGTATCGCTTGTGCAGCCATCCCAAAGCGGTTTCTTAGCAGCATCTAATAAATCATAGATTTTTTTGCTCCAATATTTGGTTCTTCTTCAACATTAACATTGTCATTATCAACTTCAAACATAGGGAACATTGATCATGCTGCATCTTCAACCATATCTTCTATGGGATTCGTCGTAACAATTTCATTACCCACCTTCTCTTCTGCATGAACAACATTAGTTGCTACATGTTCTCTATGATGATCCCACACAAGATAATTCGGCACGAAATAGTATTGGTACAAATGGACTTTAACCATATCCGGTATCAAATGCTTCAACAATTTGCACCTACTACATGGACAACAAATTTCTCTATTATTTCCCTTATTAATTAAAGGAATTCAATAAATACGTTTACAACATTATAAAAATGTTCGCTTATTGAGCCTCTCATTTCCCTTCAAGGATGATACATACATGTCCGATCAACAAAATAATCGACCATTTTTTCTATTTAAAAAATATATGATAGAGATTAGAAAAAGTATTAATCATTTTATGGATTGACATTTAATTTTTTAAATCATTTATTAACTGATATTCATTTATGCATTTTAGGGATTGACATAAATTATGAATAGAATATTAATTTTTTAGTTTATTGTTTTCTACTTTGATGGTCAGACATCCTACTTTCCATTACAAACATAGTTGTAATTATATTTCGTAAATCATTTCAATTTAAAAGATTTAACAAAATTTCGACAGCACTTTCTCTTTGTACCCTGTATCGTACACAAAGCGTGTACATAGGGAACAAAAAGGAGGTGCTGTCAAAATTTTATAAACCGTTTAAAATAAAATGATTTACAAAATGTAACTACTTTATTGTGTTTGTAACTTGTCCAATACATGGACAAATCCGACAAATACTATATCGGATGATTATACATGTCCGTTTTATGACAAAAACGAATATCCATATAACGATCATATACAGCACTTGTCAGAAGGGGCGAAAAACTCTAAAGAGATATTAATTATACACATAACATATATTAGCATATATAAATTCATTTATGCATTGTAATGTTCTAATAATTATACAATATTTTTTTTTCCATTTATTATAAAATCTTATATGTTTTCAATCATAACAAATTATGGATATAACGTTCTATTTTTAAAAAATAAACTTCATTATACACTCATTTATTTATCAATTTTATCAGATTCAACATCCAAGTAAACTAGATCTATTATATAAACTATCAACCGATAATTAATCTTCAATAGTAATATTTGAATTGACATTGACATTTTAGCACACTAATTAGCACTAAATAATATGTAATACCCCTAATTTTAATAACATTATTCAGAAGATTTAATTAGACAAATTAAAAAGAATAATGTAAATGTTAAATGATAAGGGGACTGAGATTTGAATAAATATTAAGTGGTCATGCTTATTAATTTAAATGGGCTTAAGAATGGTTTATAAGCTAATTAAATTATATAAGGGCATAATATGAATTAGCTTCATCTAACCTTTACAATTATATATATTTTGTCCCCTAAGCCATTCACGTTCTTTCTTCATTTTCACAAAAATAAAACGTAAACAAAAGAGGGGGAGCCGACCATAATAAAAGAGAAAAGAGAAATCAAATCAAGCTAAGAATTAAAGCTAGGAGAATGAATCTCAATCTAATCCTTATCTTAATCAAGGTGAATAATAATATCGTCACTATTTTATGAATACATGTTTTGGATTTAAGATTAAATTCGTTTATATGGTGTCTGGATGATAAAATTTGTTTAATTTAAACAAGATTGTTTAAACATAGATTCAAACGGTTTTAGAGCAAAACCAATTGAAATTGATGTTTAAATGTCATGGAAAAATTATATGTTATGAAAAACATGATTATGGAGTTAGGTTTTAATTTTGATAATTTTTCGAGCTATGAAAATAATATGAATTTTCGAATGAAAATATGGTCAATTGAGTTTAGAAATTTATTTCAGAAATTATATAGAGAATTTGGGTCTGAAATTTTGATATGTTACATAACATGATGAAAGTGAATTTTAGTAATTTTTTGGGATTTTTCTTAACTAATTTACTATTCGAATTAAATTATTTGAATAGGATCTAAGTGATTTAACTGTATTTTCAATGGAATGGCTTATATGCAAAATAAATCTTGATACTTATCCAAAAATTAAGTGGCGGCAATTTTGGTAAAGCATGTAAAAAGTTGAGGCAATCAAGTACGTGTTTACAGGTAAGCAGGTTAGTAGATGTAAAAAAATTAATTTGACATTTAACCAGACTATACCCAAAAAAGCAAGTTTCGTCTCTATTAGAGGTACCTTTCGATTCTTACCTTTCGCCTTTGGTCAAGTCGAAACCCCACTAAGCCAAAACTAATACACTAGGTCTCACCTAGATGGTATATAGTGGATTAGAGAAATGGCGGGAGGCAAGGTGTCGAAAGCGTTGCTTTTGATAGGGTCGATACCTTAGTTTGTTTTAAAAAGCTAAGCGTCTGCCTTTGTTTTACTAAAGCTTTCGACATAGTCGAAACATTTGTTTTCGAAGGAAGTTTTCTAACATCTTTCAAAGGGGTTGCCATTTTCTATTTTAAAAATATGGGCTTTCGAATGAGTTCCTTTAGTTGTAAGTAAATAAATGCTTTCGAAAGAATGGGTTCCGACCTAGTCGAAGCCCTGCTCCCGTTCTTTTGCCTTTCGAGTGTATTGAAGTTATCAATACTTTCAAAGGGTAGTGCTTGTTTTAAAGATGCATTAGGCCGAAAGGGTTCATAGGTTTCGAAGGCAAGGCTTCAGAAGGAGTTTTCGAAGCTATCCTTTAGTGTTTTGTTTAAATGTTTTGAAGCTTTCGAAAGGGATGGTGCGGACGCCATCAAGTTTTCCCTAATAATTTTATATGATAAAGAATGGTTTCGAATGAGATATTTGAGTTTATACTTACTTTGACCCAAATGATATTTTAAATATAACCCAATGGTTTCGGAAGAGATACTTCCAAAGGTTTCAAAATGGTAATTTCAATGGTTTCGAAGCTATGCTTCTAAGAGTTAATGAACATTACTTTATTACATTCAAAAGATTTCGGAAGAGAGGTTTTAAATTATTTTGAAAGGAAGGAGTCTAATGATGTTTTGAAAAGAGATTTATATGCTTTCGAGGGATGCTATCCTGTGAGGTTGAAAGCAAGATTTCGAAGGTTTCAAAAGCCTTATTTTTTCAAAACAATAACCTGATTTCATTTTAAAGAAAAACCATGGCATATAAATAAATTAAGTATTTTAAAATGGAGTTTTTGAAGAAGTCTTAATAGGTGAAAGGGATTAATATGTTTGTTTCTTCATATATATATATATATATATATATATATATATTCACATTGAAATAAACCCATAATGGTAACTTGGGGAAGGGCATAACAACTAGCTAGGTTGACCCAGTAGCGAATATAAATTAAAGATATTGGTAGGGGCCAATAGGTTCACAGTAAGCCCATGAAAACTGTGCATAAGAAAAGATATTGGGAAAGGCTAATAGGTTCACAGTAAGACCATGAAAACCATGTATAGGAAAAGATATTGGCAGGGGCCAATAGGTTCATAGTAATCCCATGAACACCGTGTATAGAAAAAGATATTGGTAGGGGACAATAGGTGCATAGTAAGCCCATGAAAATTATGTAAAAATGAAGATGTTAGCAAGACAAGTTCATAGTAAGCACATGAAATCTACATAATAATGAATATATATAAGATAGTTCATAGTTAGCCCATGAAAACCATGATGAGATATTGACAGATAGTCAATAGGTCCCTACTCAGCCTATGAAAACTAGGATAAGAAATTAAGATAATGACAGACATTTTGTAGGTTCTTAGTCATCCCATGAAAGATTAAAGAAAAGACATTGGAGTTACTAATAGGTTCATAGTGATTCCATGAAAATTATGTAATTGGACAGGGAGTCCTTAAACATTTTACCGGTTATTAGTCAGTCCATGAAAAGTATTAGGTTAACAGTAATCCTAGAAACTATAACTAAGAGTGATAGTCAAAACGAATGGGGATGGGTAATCCAAAATTGATTTACCTGTTTACATATCATCCTATCATATTATTTTTGATATGTTTTAACTATTGTGGATGCAGGAAGCACAGTATATGGTTTTATGAAATTTTTAGGATACTAGTGAGGAAAAAACTCATTCCTCTAAGCGGCGTAGTCTCACTAGATATCTAAATAATTTGAGATGGTAGATTATTTTTTATACCATACTTTATATCCGACTCGAAGTTTAAGTTTTCCTCTTAAACTCTCAGGTGCTCAATTGATTTTGAGTAGTCTGAGGGTTGAGGTTTTCAAGTACCTCATTAGACGAATAAGTTTCCAAAGACCTACAGAAGGCAGAATAGATATTTAGAGTTCTCTTTATTTTGATTTCACTGTGTTGTTTGTAATGACAAAGTTGTTAAATTGCCTTTCTATACTCTGATCATCCAAGGGGGCAATTTCATATGTCTCTCTTGGCGTATGTTGTAATAAAAATATTTTCTCTGAACGTGGTTGACGATGGTGAGATTATGTAATGAATTAGAAATGTTTTGAAATGAAATGCGATCTTTTTGATATTTTAAATTTTTTCCATATTCATGTGTTTTTGTATATCAATGTACCTAACACCGCCATATTTGATCATCGAGGATTAATAACTATGGATGATTATGACATTCATAGCTGTTAATTTTAGGCCTCCAAGTAGGGGGTATTACAAGTTGGCATCAGAGCATAGGTTTATGAAACTTAAAAGAAATTTAAACCTAAAGGATTTTCAAACATAATCTATTGAATCAGAGAATAAGATCAGAGTTTGGGGTAACGCTATAGCAACATACTTGTATTTGATATATAAGTATATATAAGTATATATATGTATATGTATATATATAAGTACGTATTACTCTCTCTCTCTCTCTCTTGGACTGTTCTTTTGTATCTTACTAAGGCTCGTATGCAGATTTATGAGAAATAAAATATGGAAGCAGGAAATGGAAAAGGAAATCTAGGTGGAGAAAGCACCACAACCAACGGAAATTCTTGACCTAACACTTGGAGGAACCATGGTCGACAGGCTAATGCTAATCAAAATGGGGAAGCCAATGTAGGTGCTGGAAATCCGCCAATAGATGCAGGGATGATGTATCAGTTCTTTGCAAATTCGATGCAAGCCGGAGCTGTTTTTGGTATCGCCGGAAATATTGGAGAAGCTAATCTTGTGGCTCCAGTTGGGAATAATTATGCTAAGCTAAGCAGAGACTACATCAGTTTGGGTGGAAAGCCATTTATAGAAAGGGAGGATGCTATTGAAGTAGAGAATTGGTTGTTGCGCTGTGAAAGAATATTTGCGGATCTGGTTTTAGAAGATGAGCAGAAGAGAAGTTGGCCTCTCGGCAGTTGCAAGGGTCATTACTTCACTGGTGGAATTTTGTGACTACCGAAGTTCGAGAGGAAGAGTTGACCTGAGCTGATTTCCGAAGGAGATTTGAACAGAGATTTATTTCTAAGGTTGCTAAGTCAGCATTGATGCGGAGGTTTATGGATTTAGTTCATGGAGATATGTCAGTTATCGAGTATGCTAATAAGTTTGATGAGCTATCTCAATATGGATATGCTACTGTAGGCACTGACATTAGAAGAAATGAAAGGTTCATTCAAGGACTGAGGTCCAAGCTTGCTAGGTTAAACTTGACACATCCGAGATGCTACTAATGTAGTGGTGGAGATGGCAATCCGCCATGAAGCGATGCTTGCTGTTTGTCCTAGAGAGAAGCCAGTTGAATCCCAAGGTTCTTAGGGAAAAAAGAGGAAGTACTTCAAAAAGAAAGAAGCCCAAAAGTGAGATACAGCCAAGAAAGCAAACGCTGATTTAGTCTGCTATAAATGTGACAAGAAGGGTCATTTTGCAAATGAATGTCGGTCGGGCAAGAGGAAGAAGACTGGGGGTAAGAAGCATGTGAAATACTACAATTGTGACCAAATTGGGCGTTATAAGAATTAGTATCCGAAACCAGTTAGAGCGGACAAGGAAAAAGTTTTTGCTATTGGACCTTCATTTGCTAAGCCAACTGCAGCTGATAAAGGGAAGACTATGATGGAAGGTACGCTTTTGATTCAGAGTATTCTAGTTAGGATACTATTTGATACCAATGCATCACATTCTTTTATGTCTCAAAATATGGTTGATAGGTTATGCTTAGAACCTACCTACTTTGTTTCTTCCCTAAGGGTTGCGAATCCAGTAGGAGGGTATGCAACTCTAGGGATGAGACGTGACAAGTTAAAAATTGATTTGTTAGGTCATATGTTTACATGCAGTCTGTATGTTTATGATTTCATAGATTTCAGGACCATTTTGAAAATAGATTGGTTGGGTAGATATGATGCTAGGATATTTTGCTAGGATGGGGAAATATTAGTAAGACACCAGATAGTCATAACCGAATCATCTTCTAAGTGGAGAATTACAACCGGAGTGTTTGTGCTTTGTTAAGTGCTACAAAAGTGGACGAAGAGCTAAGTCGGGTTAAAGTTGCAAGAGAGTTTGCAGATGTTTTTTAGTCGGTCACATGACTACCTCCGAAACTATCTATTGAGTTTCAGATAGATCTTGTGCTAGGAGCTGAACCTGTTAGTAGACCACCTAGTAGGATGACACCGACTGGGATGAAAGAATTGAAGGTGTAGCTAGTGGATCTAGAAGGAATAATTTTTATTAGACCAATCAGTTTGCCTTGGTGAGCGGTCGCAGTTTTCAAGAAGAAGCCAGATAGGTTGTTAAGAATGTGCATCGACTGTTGTAAACTGAATGAAAGGACAATCAAGAATAAGTATCATTTGCCCAGAATAGATGATCTATTCGATCAGTTGAGAGGAGCCAGAGTATTTTCTTAATTGGATTTGACGATGGGGTTCCATCAGTTGAGAGTGGCAGAGGACAGTATTCCTTTGACAGCATTTCGAACTAGGTATGGTTCGTATGAATGGCTAGTGATGTCATTTAGGTTGATGAATGCACCTGCTTTCTTCATGGATTTGATGAACTAGTTTTCCAAGAGCACTTGGATAAGTTCGTATTATTATTATTCATAGATGATATTTTGGTGTACTCGAAAGATGAAAGGGAGCATGAAGATCATCTGAGAGTAGTGCTTGAGATGCTGAGGCAGCACCAGCTAAAGGTGAAGTTTTTCAAGTGTTAATTCTGGAAGAAGAGGTCAAGTTTCTTGGTCATGTGGTTTCAAAGTAAGGTTTGGCAGTAGTTCTAGTTAAGATCGAAGCTGTCAATAACTAGAAGAGACAATAGACGGTGGACGAGATCAGAAGTTTTCTCGGACTTACTGGCTATTGTCAAAGATTCATTAGGGGTTTTTCGCAGATAGCAGCACTTTTGATTAAGTTAAGCAGGAAGGATGTGAAGTTCATTTGGTCCAATACTGTGAGGAAGGGTTCCTTAAGCTAAAGCATTTGTTGACCAATGCACCAGTGTTAGTTGTTACAAATGGAAATCAAGGTTTGGTGGTGTACACTAATGCATGTGGAATGTGATTAGGAACCATGTTGATGTAGAATGGTAAAGTTATTGCCGACGCTTCTCGACAGCTTAGACCGCATGAGGTGGGATACCCTACTCATGATTTGGAGTTAGCTGCAGTGATCTTCGCGTTGAAGAATTGGAGACATTATCTCCTAGGGGAGAGATTTGAGCAATACATGGATCATAAGCTTTTAAGATACTTATTCTCTCAGAAGGAGTTGAATATGCGACAGCAGAGATGGTTGGAGTTTTTGGCTGCTCACGATTTTGATATAGAATATACTCCTAAGAAAGAAAATAAGGTAACAGATGCTCTTAGCATGAAACATCAGAATATGGTGTCAGCTGTGTCGGTGGAATGGAAAGATTTAGAAGCTTTGACTACTTGTACTATAAAGTCGAGATCGACTGATGGTTCTAGTCAGAGTGCTGCTATGTTAGCTTGTTTAGAAGTACGACCAGTGCTAATCGAAAGGATAGTTTCTAATCATAAAGAGGATCCAATATTAGCCGAAAGAATTAGAAGACTTGAGTTCGGATCTAAGATCGATGATCTAGAATATTTTGACATCTATCAAAGAGGATAGATGAGGAAGAAGGGATGCTTATGTGTTTCGAATATAGAGAACTTGAGAAGAGAAGTTCTTAAAGTGTGTCATCGATCCATGTTTACGAATCATCCTAGAGGGACCAAAATGTATAAGGATATGAAGAGAAGCTTCTATTAGGAAGGCATGAAGAGAGATGTTGGCTTGGGGTTGGGCAGTGTGCTAACTGTCAACAAGTGAAAGTCGAACACCAGAAGCCGAGCGGGTTGCTTCAGCCTTTAGAGCTTCCAGTGTGGAAGTGGGATTCTATATCCATGGATTTCATCATGGTGGACAGATTGACCAGGAGCGCCTATTTCATTCCAATCAAGTCAACTAGGACGACACCTGTTTTGAAGAAGTTGTTCGTGAAGAACATAATTAGACTTCATGGAATTCCCGGTAGCATAGCCAATTATAGAGAAGCATTATTCATTAGCGAATTTTGGAGAAGTCTACAGAGAGTATTAGATACCAAGCTCAAGATGAGTACAATATATCACCCAAAGACAGATGGACAAACTGAGAGAGTCAATAAAGCACTCGAAGAATTGTTGAGTGCTTATGTATTGAACTTTGGTGGATGTTGGAATATCACCTACATTTGATTGAGTTTTTCTATAATAATATTTATCAGACTAGTATAGGAATGGTACCTTTTGAAGCTTTGTATGGAAGGCCATGCAAATCGCCAGCATGTTTGTTAGAGATTGGAGAAAGATTGGTCTTAGGTCGAAAGATGGTTAGCGAGGCATCAAAGAAGATTGAGTTGATTTGAAAATGGATGAAGGTAGATCAATCCATACAAAAGAGTTACATAGATGCAAGGCGTAAAGACCTAGAGTTCTCAGTTGGAGACGGGTTTTTATTAAAGTGTCGCCGACGAAGGGTGTGATACGATTCAAAAAGTCAGGTAAGCTGGCACCGAGATATGTTGGACCAGTCTAGATTGTAGAAAGGATTAGAAAGCTCGCATATAGAGTAGAATTGCTGAGCAACATAACAGGTGTCCATAATGGATTCCATGTGTCTCAACTTCGCAAGTATACGAATGACCCAAAGACTAATATTCCTCCGACAGGGTTCGATGAGTTGATAGTAGATCCTAACTTGACAATAGTTAGACAACCAGTTCGGGTTGTGGCGAGAGATGAGGAAAGATTGAGATCCAAGACAGTCAAGGTGGTGAAAATTCAGTGGAGCAATAACGAAAGGACTATACTTGGGAGATAGATGACATGATTCAAGATACTTATCATGATCTACTTTGAGTGCGTGTCTATATAATATAGATAATAGCTAGTCAAGTAGAATAGTATGGTTATTAGGAGTTGTTACATAAGATTGCTATGTTTAGTATATAGTCCTTAATGAACTTCGAGGACGAAATTCTTTAAGAAATGGAGCCTGTAACACCTTTAGTTTTAATAATATTATTCAAAAAAATTAAATAGATAAATTAAATAGAATAATGTAAAGGCTAAGTGATAAGGAGATTGAGATTTGAATAAATATTAAATGGTCGTGCTTATTAATTGAAATGGGCTTAAGAATGGTTTATAAGCTAATTAAATTATATAAGGGCACAATAGGAATTAGTTATATCTAACCTTTACCCTTATATATATTTTGTCCTCCAAGCGATTCACGATCTTTCTTTATTTTCACAAAAATAAAACGTAAACAAAAGAGAGGGAGCCAGCCATAATCAAGGAGAAAATGGAAGAGAATTCAAATCAAGCTAAGAATTAAAGCTAGGGGAATAAACCCTGATCTTAATACAATCTCCTTATCTTAATCAAGGTGAATAATAATCCCATCTCTATTTATGAATATATGTTTCAGATTTAAGATTAAATTCGTTTATATGACATTTGGATGATGATATGCTTGAATCAATTTTTTTTTAATTTAAACAAGATTGTTTAAATGAAGATTCATACAGTTTTAGGGCAAAACCAATTGAAATTGATGTTTAAATGCCATGAAAAAAATTATATGTTATGAAAAACATGATTTTGAAGTTGGGTTTAATTTTGATAACTTTCCAAGCTATGGAAAGTTTAATATGAATTTTCGAATGAAAATATGGTTAATTGGGTTTAGAAATTTATTTAAGAAATTATATAGAGAATTTGGGTTTGAAATTTGGATATGTAAGATAACAGATGAAAGTGAATTTTAGCAATTTTTAGGGATTTTTCTTAAGTGATTTACTATACGTATTAAATTATTATGAGAGGAGAATCTAAATGATTTAATTATATTTTTAATGGAAGGGCTTATCTGTAAAAATAAATCTTGATACTTATTCAAAAATTAAGAGGCGGTAATTTTTGTAAAGCATGTAAATAGTTGAGGCAACCAATTACTTGTTTACACATATGTAAGCTAGTTGATATAAATTGTTTAATTTAGCATTTAACTAGACTATACTTAGAAAAATAGGTTTCACCTCTATTGGAGGTACCTTTCGACTCTTACCTTTTGTCTTTGATCAAGTCGAAAACCCACGAAGCTAAAACCAATGCACAAGGTATCACCTAGATGGTACGTAGTGGATTGGAGGAAAGACAGAAGGCATGGTGTCGAAAGCGTTGCTTCCAATAAAGTTGATATCTTAGTTTGTTTTAAAAAGTTAAGCGCCTGTCTTTTTTTACTAAAGCTTTCGACATAGTTGAAACATATGTTTTCAAAAGGGGTTTTCTAATAGATATCGAAGGGGTTGCCATTTTCTGTTTTAAAAGTAAGGGCTTTCGAATGAGTCCCTTTAGTTGTAAATAAATGCTTTCGAAAAAAGGGATTCAACCTAGTCTAAACTCTGCTACCGTTCTTTTGTTTTTCGAGTATATTGAAATTATCAATGCTTTTTGAAGGGTAGTGTTTATTTTAAAGATGTATTAGGCCACTTTCTAAATGCTTTCGAAAGGATTCATGGGTTTCGAAGGCAATGGCTACGAAAGAGTGCTTCGAAGCCATCCTTCAGTGTTTTTTTAAATGTTTTGAAGCTTTCGAAAGGGGTAGTACCGACGCCATCAAATTTTCCCCATTATTTATATATGATAAAGAATGGTTTTGAAAGAGATACTTTTTTTTATATTCACTTTGACCCAAATGATATTTTAAATATAACCCAATAATTTCGGAAGGTATACTTCCAAAAGTTTCAAAAGGGGTATTTTCAATGGTTTTGAAGCTATGCTTCTAAGAGTTAGTGAATATTACTTTATTACATTCGAAAGAATTCGAAAGAGTGGTTTTAAAGTATTTTGAAAAGCAGGAGCCTAATGTTTTGAAAAGAGATTTATATGCTTTCGAAAGAGGCTATCCATTGAGGTCGAAAGTAGGTTTCGAAGGGTTCGAAAGCCTTATTTTTCAAAATAGTAACCCAATCTCATTTTAAAGAAAAACCATTGCATATAAATAAATAAAGTATTTTGAAATGGAGTTTTTGAAGAAGTCTTGATAGGTTAAGGGGATTAACCAAAGGTATTTGTTTGTCTTCATATATATATATATATATATATATATATTCACATTGAAATGAACCCATAACGGTACCTTGGGGAAAAGGCCAAAATAACCGGCTAGGTTGACCCAGTAGTGAATATAAATTAAATATATCGGAAGGGGCAAACAGGTTCACAGTAAGCCTATGAATATTGTGTATAGGAAAAGATATTGGCAGGGGCCAATAGGTTCACAGTAAGCCCATGAAAACCGTGTATAGGAAAAGATATTGGCATAGACCAATAGATTTATGGTAAGCCCATGAAAACTATGTAAAAATGAAGATGTCAGCATGACGGATTCATCGTAACCCCATGAAAACTAAACAATGACGAAGATGTTAGTAAGACAGGTTCATAATTAGCCTATGAAAACTATGATTAGATATTGACAAATAGTCAATAGGTTCCTAGCGAGTCCATGAAAACTAAGGTAAGAAATTAAGATATTGGCAGACAGTCAATAGGTTCCCAATCAGTTTACGAAAACTAGAATAAAAGAAAAGATATTGGAGTTACCAATAGGTTCATAGTGATCGCATGAAAACTATGTAATTATACATGGAGTTCTTAAATATTTTACCGGTTATTAGTCAGCCTATGAAAACTATTATATTAATAGTAATCCTAGAAACTATAACTGAGATAGATAATCAAAACGAATAGGGATGAGTAATCCAAAATTGATATACTTGTTTTGCATATTATCCTATTATATTATTTTTGAGATGTTTTAACCATTGTACATGCAGGAAGCATAGTATATGGTTTTATAAAGGTTTTAGGATACTAGTGAGTGGAAAACCCGTTCCACTAAGTCGCATGGTCTCACTGGATATCTAAATGATTTAAGATAGTAGATTATTATTCATACAAAACTTTATGTCTGACTCGAAGTTTATATTTTTCCCTTAAACTCTCGGATGCTCAGTTGAGTTTGAGTAGCTTGAGGGTTGAGATTTTTAGGTACCTCGCTAGACGAATAAGTTTTCGAAGACTTACAGAAGGCAGTATAGATATTTAGAGGTCTCTTTTATTTTGATTCCGCTGTGTTATTTGTAATGACAAAGTTGTTAAATTGCCTTTCTATACTCTGATCACCCAAGGGGCCATAGCGTATGTTGTAATAAAAATATTTTCTCTAAACGTGATTAACGACGATGAGATTATGTAATAAATTGAAAATGTTTTGAAATGAAATGCGATCTTGTTTGATATTTTAATTTTTTTTTCCATATTCATGTGTTTCTGTGTATCAACGTATGCCGTATTTGGTCGTCGAGAATTAATAACTGTGGATGACCGCTACATCCATAACCGTTAGTTTTGGACTTCCGAGTAAGGGGACATTACATCATATCACTAATTCGACGCATAAAATAATTAACCTAACTTTGGCCATAATTATATTTTAATTATCGGAGTTACACATTTATAACCGTAATTTGCATATCACAATCAGTCAACATACAATTTGAAACACCGAAGCCGGTAGTATCATCAAATACAACTACAAATTAACACTAATTTAACATATTAGCGTAAATTGGAGTTAGCAAAATAATACCTCTTTTCGCTGAAATTGAAGTGCTGGAGGTCGGAGAGGAGAAGTTTGAGATGTTTCTGGTGGTGGTGAGGCAGTGGTGGCCGGAGGTGGATGAATTTGAAGAAAGAGGGAGAGTTTGGAGGAAGATTTGGGGGAACAAGATAATGAAAATAGCTCTCGACCTACTCAAATAATTCATAACATGCGTCGGTTTGCGACGGTCGCCGATGACAAACTATCGACGGTAAAAGTTTGGTTATTACAGAATTGCCGTGGCAAAACCGAACCGTCGGAAGCCATTGGAAAGATCCGTGGACGGCCGTCGCTATCATCTGTCGCGGTAAACAAATTCTAGTAGTGGTTGTAGTTTAGACCACAGCTTTGCTTTGTGTTATTCGCCTTTAAATATTCGTATATAAGAAGAGTAATAATTTATTCATATGGAACACTTGTTTTATAGTCGAAGTTACGACCTTCAAAACCTTTACTTAAAGCATCATATCATTTGCTTCTAGCTTACATGAACCTTTAAAATATTAAACTAAAACTAATGTTTCAGGTATCTAAAGCCAGACATTTTTAAGCCAAAAAGAATTATTATTTTTTTAAATTAAAAGATTTTTATTAGGATAAACTATTCTTATTTACATACATATATATATATATTAATTTTTAATCATGCATGGATTAAGGAATGAAAATTTGTCATGGTTTTAGTGATCTGACTGGTTCGAGCTTGATAACCTTTGATCATAGAGTATCACGGTTCTGTTCACTGTTCGGTCTTTAAAAATTATGACTTCTAAACAAAGAGTTAAACCACTATGGGACGTGACTAAAAATAGAGAAAAACTTTTATCTTTTATTCACTGAATAACTTGTTATCGTTTACAGTGATAATACTTTGTATTTATAACAACATGATGGGCTTTGAATTAATTGTTACAGTCCAGCCCAATAATAAAGATAAAGAGGTAATAACCGGGTTAACCCCTTATTCTCATTATTCCCCCGCAAAACAAGCTAGGGTTTCCATCTCCTTAAGACTCCTCTTCAAAAATCATGGTGGCAGAAAAACTCTAAGTCCTTCTCTGAGGCGAGTAAAATTCTTTGACGAAATAGCTTTTGTCAGTATATCTGCTCGCTGATAGAAAGAAGGAATATGTCGGATCTGGAGTTTTCCGATGCTAGTTCGCTCTCTAACGAAGTGAAGATCTATTTCGAGATGCTTTGTTCTCGAGTGTTGGACAGGGTTCATAGATAGTGAAATTGCACTCAGATTGTCCACCCAAATGATCGGCCTTTGCTTAGGTTCAAGACCCAACTCTCCGAGAAGAGCTTCTGTCCATGTAACTTCGGCAGTCGCGCTTGCGATAGCTCTGTACTCCGCCTCTATTCTTGACCTAGAGATGGTCGTTTGCTTCTTTGTACACCACGAAATGGGGTTGCTGCCGAGGTACACACAGTACCCGGTAGTGGATCTCCTATCATCCATGTCATTGGCCCAATATGAATCACTATAAGCCTGTACAATTATATTTTTGCACGATTCTAATTTCAACACGTAGTGAGTAGTTCCTCTTAGATATCTAAGAATACATTTAACAGCACGCCAATGTTCATTTGTTAGTGCTTGCATGTACTGGCAGACCTTGTTCACACTAAAACAGATGTCTGGTCTAGTGATAGTCGCATACTGGAGTGCCCCAACTTTGCTTCGGTATTGCGTGACATTGTCAACCGGTTCACCTTTGTCTTTAGATAATTTAAGATTACTTGTCATGGGTGTGGGCAGTGCTTTTGCCTTGTCCATATTTGCTCTCACTAGAATGTCTGATATGTATTGTTTTTGTGATAAGTTGATGCTTGAATCTGCATTCTTTTGAATATGTATGCCTAGAAAGTAATTAGCTTCTCCCAAGTCCTTTATAGCAAACTGCTTGTCTAAACATCCAATAACTGTTTCAATTTCTTGATGATTATCACCTGTAATAAGGATGTCATCAACATATACTAATATGTAGATGCTATTGCCCCTTTGCTTTCTTATGTAGAAAGAATTATCAGATTTGGTAGCATTGAATCCTAACATGACCAAAGTAGTCTTCAATTTTTCATACCATGCCCTTGAAGCTTGTTTCAATCCGTATATAGCTTTGTGTAACTTGCATACTTGATTGCTATTATCCTTAGACCTGTAGCCTCTTGGTTGTTTCATGTACACTTCTTCTACTAAATCTCCATTTAAAAATGCATTATGCACATCTAACTGCCTTATTTGCCAATGCTTGTGCAATGCTAGAGTTAATATAATTCTTATTGTTGTTGGCTTAATGACTGGGGAGAATGTCTCATTGAAATCATAACCATACTGTTGAGTATAACCCTTTTCCACAAGTCTTGCTTTATGTTTAACTACTTTTCCTTCTGCATCCCTTTTGATTTTGTAAGTCCACTTGCTTCCAATAATATTCTTGTGCTTAGGTGGGTCAACTAAGATCCATGTTTTTTTTAATCAATGCATTATACTCTTCATCCATGGCTTTTCTCCACCTCTCATCTTTAACTGTTGATTCATATGATGTTGGCTCCACTTCATTGATTTGATTATTAAATAATTTGGGTTTAAAAATTCCACTTTTGGATCTAGTGATCATGGAGTGTTGACTGGTGGTTGATTGAGACACTTGATGTTCATCCCTGTTGTGGTCAGTAGCTTCACTTGTTGAGTCTTCATTGACTTGATTTTGCTGTGTATCTATTTGCTGTTGTTCATTATGTTGTGAACTATCCACTGCACCTTGCTCTGAATTATCACTATGAATGTTCTTTGTTGACTCACAATTTGTTTTGTTATCTTTGCTGATCCACTCAGACAGGTCAGGCATTTGACTTGCTCCTGCATTGCTTATATCAATTGCTTGTTTATATTTTTCCTTTTCTGCAAAAGGGAAAACATTTTCATTAAAAACTACATGCCTAGAAAAATATAGCCTGCCCTGATTGTCTAGACATTTGTAGCCTTTCTGATTTTCTACATAACCTAGAAAAGTACATTGACTAGATCTTAGGCTTAATTTGTGCTTGTTGTATGGTCTGAGGCAAGGGAAACACAGACATCCAAAGTTTCTCAACTGATTATAATCTGGTTTAACACCAAAATGTTTTTCAAAGGGGCAGACATGGTTTAGCACTCTGGTTGGCATTCTATTGATGAGATACACTGCTGTGGCAAATGCCTCCCTCCAATATCTCATAGGTAGACTTGCTTGTGACATAAGTGTTAAACCAGTCTCCACTATGTGTCTGTGTTTCCTTTCCACTAGTCCATTTTGTTCTGATGTGTGTGGGCATGTCATCCTATGCATGATTCCTTTCATAGCAAAGAAATCTTTCAGGGATTTAAATTCACCCCCACCATCTATCTGTATTATTTTCACACTGCTATTTAGCTATTTTTCAATGCAAGTGATGAAGTGTTTCATTGCACTACATGTGTCAGATTTAGCCTTTAAAAAATATATCCAAGTATATCTGCTATGTGCATCAACAGGTGATAGATAATACATGTCTCTTTGTGTTGAATTATGTGGAGATAGTCCCAACAAATCAGCTGCAACTAGTTCAAGGGGCTTCTCATATGCAGTCTCAGAGTATTGAAAAGGTAATTTGTGACTTTTACCAATTTGGCAATGTGTACATATATTGAAGTTACACAATTTTGAAAAAGATATTTTGTTCTCATTCAATACTTGTTTGACTACATTAAAACTTGGATGCCCCAATTTGCAATGCCACATATCAAGAACATTTACATTTTTATCATTTGTACCGACTTCATTACACCATACTGCATTGTTACAAAAAGATCTTTTTCTCATGTTGCTGAATTTGTATAAACCTTGATCCAGTTTATCCTGTAACAATATGTTTTTATTTAGCATATCCCTGACAAGACAAAAACTGGGGTGAAACTCAAAATATACATTATTTTCTTTGGCAAACTGTGAGACACTAATTAAATTCTTTTTGATACTTGGTACTCTCAACAAATTATTAAGAAAGAGTGACCTTGTACCTTCAATAGTGCCTGTTCCTACATGAGATGTATTTATTGTTTCACCATTTCCCATTGCAACAGAATGCTTACCTGTGTAGCTTTTGTTTCCCAAATTTAAATTCTGCAAGTTGTTGGTCATGTGATTAGTAGCCCCTGAGTCAGGGAACCATTCCTCTGTGTTGATATCATCATATTTATTTGCATCATCTGCTGAATTATCTGCATTGTTTCTGGATTGATTACTAGTGTGTGCAATGTTTGCTGTTGGTCCTTTATTGTTCTGACTTTGCTGAGTAACATTGTAATCCTCCTTGAATCTGAAGTAACACTTATTTGCCATGTGACCAAATTTCTCACAGATTTGACATTTGATCCTATTGCTGTTTGGATATTTTCCTCTGCCTCTTCCCCTTTGACTGTTGTTCCCTCTGGTATTTTGATTTTCTTGTTTAGTTTGATTGTGCTTCTGGTTTCTATTTTTTATGGATGAGGCAAAGTTGGCAGAATAGTCTTCTTGCATCAGTTTTCTTTGTTCAACTCTACCTTTATGAGCAAGAAGTGCTGAGTGAACATACTCTAAGTCTGGCAAGGTTTGCTGTGTGGCAAGATATGTCACTAATGACTCATAATCTTGATCAAGACCATTTGTGATGATGAGAATCTGCTCACTATTAGATATCTCATGACCCACTGATTTCAATTTATCACAAAGGTTCTTGATCTTGGCAAGATACTCTCTCATACTTGTATCATTCTTTCTTGCATTTTGTAGTTCTCTTCGATAGTGCATTACTCTAGCTGCTGACTGTGAACTGAAAATTCTTTCAATTGTTGACCATATCTCATATGATGTATAGCACCCAACAAGTTGTGATACAAGATTCTGACTAACAGAAGATAACAGCCAAGATGCAAGCAAATTGTCTTGTTTTTGATATTGAGTATAATCTGGATTGCTAATAAGTGTCCCTTTATCATCAGTGATGTTAATAGGAGGAATTACCTTAGTTCCCTTCACATAGTCTTGCAGATCATAACCCTTAATGCAATCTCTACCTGATATTTCCATGTTATGTAATTTCCTTCATCTAATGGTGCGTTGATTGGCTGATTTTTAGGTCTGATCAAGATTGGTTCGATGCTTTGCCCATTTCTAGATCTATTGCCTGTGTTAACTGAGATGACATCATCATCTTGATTCGCTATGGTGGATCAAGAATGCTGATATTCGAATATCTTGGTCAGGAAACTATGCTTTGGCAAGGCAATGATACTTGCAGCCAATGCAGATGAGAACTGTATGGTTAGATGCAGTGATCTTAATCAAGAAGGCAGTGCTTCGGCGAGGCAATGATACTGGCAGCCAAGACAGGATGTAGGGATTGAGATCTGTGCAACCAGATGAGATGATGATTCTGGATTTGATCCTCTTCTTGGATGGCACACAAATGCAAGAATTGATGAGAAACTGATGCTATTTCAATCGCGAGAGGGGTATTCCTCCCCTGTGATGATAATGTTCTGAGGTGAGAAAAGTGAAATCACTTTCTCTTTGTTGATGATTGCCTTTTGGCCAATGGCTCCGATACCATAAAAACAGAGAAAAACTTTTATCTTTTATTCACTTAATAACTTGTTATCGTTTACAGTGATAATACTTTGTATTTATAACAACATGATGGGCTTTGAATTAATTTTACAGCCCAGCCCAATAATAAAGATAAAGAGGTAATAACCGGGTTAACCCCTTATTCTCATTAGTGACTACGTCCAAACAGGAGCCCTGAAAGCCATACACTTACATTAAGGAGCACAATATAAGTATAAAAATAATGCATATACAGGAGTGTAAAAGTTAGAGAGGAACAACAGAGAGACTTAAACATGAGCAAGCCACAACCAAAGGAAAATATTTGCTAGAAAGAAATGAAGCAGGAGTAGCTCCAATACGAGTGCAAGAGCTGAAACTAGAGCACAACAAAAGATGGCATGAATTATGCCCATAGGATGCAATGCCAAAGCAAAGCAAAAGCAGCTACTATATCTATGAACTGAAATAAGGCTTGAGCTACAAGACTTGAACTAAGATAGGGTCAGTTGTATTACTTGTGCAGAGCCAAAGAAAAAGAAAAGGAGGTGTAGTGTAGGAACATCAGTGAAACAACAAGACTAGGACTATTATGATAATAGTTACCGTAACCGTAGCTGTTTTGCAAATTGTACGTTTTTATCGATAAGCTAAACAAAATTTATCGTTACTGTTATCGATTTGTTGGTATACCGAAACTCGCTACATGTTAGACTGGTAGTGATGAATTACTGTTTGTCTCAAAAAATAAAAAATTTGATTTATTTTAAATTTAGTTGATGCTTTATCATACATTTCTTCTTCTGCCAGTTAATAAAAGACATCAATAATAAATAAAAGAAATCTATTTAGCATTTGAAAGTGAAAATTTTATTAGATTTAATTCTTAAATTAAATCTAATAAATTTTTCACTTTTAAATGCTTGTATATAACATATGAATATCGATGTATTATACTTGGACTCACAAATTACCGTTGCCGTTGGTTTTGAGAACATGCTACCGATGTTTTAATGTAAAAACTAGTAAATTTACCATTAACATACCGTTTAAACTTGTATATCGAAGTAACTCAAAAGTGGTAATTGATTGAATGGTATGATAATGAGAAATTTATTTTCATAACAGCCCTAAACAAGAGAGTGCAAAGAGGGAAAATGGCAGTAGGAAGGGTAGAAGCATGTAAGGCAAAAGCATGCGATGGAAGAAAAAAAAAAGTGAACTAATCAAGAGCAAAAGGCTGCATAGGTAAATCTCAGCAGCTAAGGAAGAAGCTGGCAGAAAGTAGACTACTGGAAGCATCCACAACAGAAGCATGCAGCAGTGGGAGAAAGCTTTTATTAGCAGAACAGTGAACATGAATAGGCTGACAAAGGGAAGTGAGCACAACATAGCAGCACAGTAGGTTAGTGCTGAAAGCAAGATCACCATTCTTAGTTTGTATATGAATATTACGATTCATGACTGATGTATTTTAATAATCAAATGTTCACAGCATAACATCGAAATGTTCTGTGTTTAATAGCAAGATCATCGTAATGTTCTGTGTTTAATAGCAAGATCATCATTTTTGTTTTATATTTGTAGTATTGAGATTCATGAAAGATTTATTATTGCGATCCATGTCAAACATATGTTCAATAATATGATTTTTTTAGTTGATTTATAAGCTGTTTTCATTGAAAAATTGTTAGTGGTGAAGTTCTATTTCCTTTAGGTTAGAGTTACAACTCAAACTATTTGCAATAGGAAAATGTTAAGAGTATGAACGTGAAATAGAAAAGGCATTTGCCTCAAACTCTTTGCTATACAAAAAGAGTGCTCATTTGATGAAAGATAACACTTGTTTTATAGTTTATATTCAAAATTTGTAATGAGTGAAGGTATGAGCAGAAGAATAAGGCAATGTTTATGCTAGTTGGGGCAAGCGTTCTACAAGTTTTTCTTTTACGTTGCCTTTTTGAATGTAAACTAAAACATCAGTTCTTCTTTCATCCAATGTACTTGTGAGTGGAACACATGAAATGCACTTTGCAGCTTTGCAATTTAATTTATTTCAAATGTTGTGCTTACTTTTGCATCTTGTAATATTTGTTTCAGATCTTAAATTTGAAATGCGCTTTTGCTTCTAGAATTATGTTATGTGAAGTACTTTTGTACTAATCGATCACCATTTGTTCTGTTGAAGTTCAGTGTTTGGTCTAACATCTGTTTTCAACTTGGTTGAATCATATAATGTGCTACTCTAGCAAAATTAGTAATGTACCATTGTACCAAAGAGAGTAGACTTCCAACTGTAATTTTTGTGAATGCTATTAGTTTCCAATACTGGCATCATGTCTGACAATGTGACTTGCTTTTGTTTAACTATATATGACAATACTGTCATTAGTTTCCAATATAACGTGACTTGCTTTTATTTAACTATGAAATCTTAGAACCAACTCTTTCTGTACCATTTAAGCATTGAGCCTCATAAAATGTACTCCAAGAACATACATTGGTATGAAGGAACCACTAATGAATCGTATAAATGTTGGAAATAAACTTGATTTTGTTAATCTAGATTTTCCATATAGGAAATATCTAAAATTTAGAATATATAGAATAATATATTTGAAATTGTATGAGAAAATATTTAGGAGATATTTGTGAACTAATATATTTGAAATTGCATGAGATAATATTTAGAAGATATTTATGCAAAACAGTTAGATAAGATAATCTCCACCATTTATTTGAGATGTGAACTCACATAAACAGAGGTAGATTCACTCATCTTCGGAGTAAGAGAAAAGAAATGTCGTAAGAAAAAATATGAACTTTTGTAATAAAGTTTAGTAATAAAATGTTTCACCTTATATGAAAAAAATTGTTTTTTCTTTCTTCAACCTCTTATCTATCTTCTTCTAAAATCAAATATATTTGTTATTGAAGAAAGCTTCCAACAAAGTGGTATCGGAGTTTGAAGATTCTCCTAAAAAGATGGGGAATAGCAGCGTTCCTTTACAAGTCGCAATGCTCACTAAGATCAATTTTGACAATTCGAGTTTAAGGATGATGGCTCTACTTGGAGCACATGACGTATGCATGGTAGTTGAGAAAGACTACACCGAACAAGAGAATGAAGATAGTCTATCTCAAACTCAAAGAAATAGTTTGAGAGACTCAAGGATGAGAGAAAAGAAGGCTCTCTGTTTAATCTATCAAGCATTGGATGACGATACTTTTGAAAAAGTTTCAAAATCAAAGTCAGCCAAAGAAGCATAGAAGAAGCTTCGAACATCTTAAAAAGAAGCCGATTAAGACAAAAAGATATGTTTTCAAACTTTAAGAGGAGAGTTTGAAACTTTGCATGTTAAAAAATATGAACTTGTCTCTAATTACTTCTCAAGAGTTTTAACGGTTACTAATAACCTAAAATCAAACGATGAGAAGTTAAATGATGTAAGAATTATGAAGAATATTCTTAGATCATTAGATTCAAAGTTCGAACATATTGTTCCCATCATCGAAGAGACCAAAAACATGGAGGTTGTGGCAATAGAGGAACTTCTCGGTTCACTGAAAGCATATGAAGAAAAGAAAAGAAGAAGAAAGTGATTACGGAGCAAGTATTCAAGACGCGAATTGATTCGAAAAAAACAATCGAAGCCAACAAAGACGAGATTGAAGTCAAGAACGAGAAAGAGGTTGTGGATATGGACACGAACGAGATTGGAGAACAAATAATGACAACAACAACTACAACAATTAAAGAGGAGAAAGATCAACACGAGGTCGTGGAAGAAGAAATTCAAAGTCAAGGCATGACTAGTCACACGTCAAATGCTACAGTTGTGAAAATTTTGAACATTATGCTTCTGAATGTAGAGCTCCTAGCAATAATAAAGTTAAGGAGAAGACCACTTACATTAAAAAAAGAAGTCAAAAAGATGGTACGTTACTGCTGGCCTGCAAGGAAAAGAAAGAGAAGTTTATCTCCAAAGGATTATGATAGATTGTCGAAAATGGTTATGAATGGCCAAATGATTTAGAGAGCATATCGCAAATTGACAAGAAAGCGTTTCGCGAAATTATGATGGAATGATCATCGTGCTCGTTTATGATAAATAAAAACGTCGATGAAATAGCATATGATCATATTCTTGGGAGAAGGTTCCGTAAAATTTTCGTGGAATTTGTTGAAAGAAGTGTATAGAAAGAATGACACAACAATAATAGAAGAAGACAATCCGATTGACGAGAAAGGGAAAAAGAATGATAGCTAGAAGGAGTAAGATGCTGAAAAATTGCTGAAATTTAAGGAGTTAGAGAAGGATAAATTGGAAGAAGAAAAACGCATAGAGGATGAAAAAGAAGAAGATAAAGAAAATAAAGTAAGAAAAAATGACGTCAATAATGAAGAGTTTAAATGCAAACGAGATGAATATGGAGAAGACATAAATCAAGGAGATAAAATTCAAGAATTTGGAAGAGGTTTGAAATATGAGCAAAAATATGAAGAAATGAAAATGGAGAATGTTAAAGAAATAGAAATAGAAATGGTCAAAGAGAAAGCCAAAGTGACAAGCAATGAATTTTATTATTATGAGAATAAAGAGGTTAGCAAAGCTTATATAATTTTGAACAAACCTATTTTTCAAGTAATGATTTTTGAAATGACATGCAAAAGTGAAATTAGAAAAACATATATAGAAATTGGATGGGTCAAAATCTGCAAGAGAAAAGTTATGAAAGAATATAAAGATAAAGTATACGACTCCTTTAAAATTTATGGTATTGAAATAAGGCGGATGTTTGAATGCTTACTTTATGGAAATTTTTATTGTGATGAAGAACGACAAAATGAAAGGAGTAAAAAAAGAATCCGTGAACTTGCATTGAAGATCTCGACGTATGGTAAGAAGATCAGCGCAATGAAAAAAGTTTGAATAATATCTCTATTACTACCAATGTATGTGAAATACAAAGATTTGAAACATTACTTGGTACTACAAAATCAAGTTTACAGGGAGGTGTTCGAAATAAATTTGATTTTGTTAATCTAGATTTTTCCATATAGGAAAGATCTAGAATTTAGAATACATATAATAATATATTTGAAATTGTAGGAGAGAATATTTAGGAGATATTTATGGACTAATATATTTGAAATTGTATGAGAGAATATTTAGGAAACATTTATGGAGAACTGTTAGATTAAGATAATCTCTACTGTTTATTTGAGATGTGAACTCCTATAAACAGAGGTGCATTCACTCATCTACAGAGTAAGAGAAAAGAAATATAGTAAGAAAAAAATATGAACATTTGTAATAAAGTTTAGTAATAAAGTGTTTCTCCTTATATGAAAAAAAATCTTTTTTTTCTTCTCTAACCTCTTATCTATCCTCTTCTAAAATAAATCTATTTGCCAATGAAGAAAACTTCCAACAATAAATTACAACCAATAAGCCGGGACTCGTTCAACTGCGTACTTCCCAAATGTTTATATAGACGTTTTCGTTAGTAATAAAACAAAAAAAAATTAAACACTTTCATTTCTTTTTAGAAATTCATCTTGTTTATTCCAATCCCATATGCCACTCCTTTCTCCTTTTAGAGGCAAGAAGGGTTAGGTGTCTCACGTTGTATGTGGATAATGAGTTCGGACTGAAAAAACATTAGTCCCCAATCGTGAAAAAATTATAGAGGTGGACCCAACATACATACATACATACATACATACATACATATATATATATACGAGTTTGGTTGCATGTAATAACAATGAGATTCTTTTTGTTAAAAGATGTTGACCAAATTCTAGGTTGTCTGCCCCCTAGATATTAATCTAGGTGAAGCAATGGCTTCTACAAATGTTAAGCTTTGCTTCCCCTACCTTAGATAACCGCACCATGCTGGAGATCGAAGGTATTTGGCCCCTAAAAGGTTCCATTCTTTGCTAATATGGAGCATAATTATACGATCTAATAGCTATTCTTACGAGACACTGTAGTTATTTGAATGATCCACACCAACACTGTGTTTGGAGATTATGAAGACATAATCCAAACCCTAAATCAACTTCCTATGGTCGATTATAGTTTGTAATATTACGTGATTGGGACCAATTTAGTTACAAATCTATAATCAAAGCTTGATGCATATTAAACTAGCATCTTAATCAGGCGACTTGTTGGGCGCTTATTTAGCACGCGCTTATAACATCTAGTTTCTGCCCCTATAAAGAAGCATTTGACATGATCGTGCTTTCAGTAAAGACCAAGAACGACTCGATTTATTTCATTGAGGGTACAAGGGATATTGAAAAGACATATTCATTTAAAAGCTATTTTAGCACATTTAAGAAATCATGGTCTTATAGCAATTGCACTTGCCATTTCTGGAATTGTTTCTATTAGTTTACCTGGTGGTATAACTGCACATTCTCGGTTTAAAATCCTAATTAACTTAGACTCTTCCTCAACATGTTATGTTGTTGAATAATCTGATACTGCAAAGCTTTTACGCACGACTACTATTTTACTATGGAATTAAGTGACGATGCCCATCATTATGCATTCGCGGCTTTGGACAGCTCATTAAGAGACTTGATTAGTGTAGATGTGCCCTTTGGAGGAAAAATTGTTATCTTAAGAGGCGATTTGCATCAAGTTTTACCATTTGTTCCCAAAGGGACTAGAGCTCAAACTAATGATGCATGTATACCATGATCAATCTATGGTCAAATGTTAAGGTATTTCATTTGACACAAAATATACATGCAAGAAATGATCAATCGTATGCTGAATTTCTTTTACGTATTGGGGATTGGAACGATGCTTATGTCTAAGAAGACATCATTAAACTACCTGATGATACTGTTATAACTTGGAAGGATACAAATTCATTATATTCACTGATTAATGATGTCTTCCCCAAACTTGGTGATACCGATTACATAATGAATAAAGAAATATAAGCAATAAGAAATGAAATGACATATGATTGTTAACATGTTCATGAAAATGTTTGCAGGTGAAGAACCCATTTATCACTTTTGATAAAGTAAAAGATGATATAGCTAACTTGGATCAACCCGATTTCTTAAACTCAGTTACTCCGAGCACTACTTAAATTTGCACTAAAAATAGAATCTCTAACAATGCTACTATGGAACATTGACCCAAGAATTGGATTATGTAATGGGATGAGATTTATATGTCATTTCTTCCACAGAAACCTCATAGATGCTGAAATTTCATCCGGTCAATTTCAAGGTACGAAGATATTATTCCACGTATACTATTGAAGCTTTTTGAAAAACATTTAGATGCCTTTCAATTTAATTCGTAAATGATTTTCAATTATTTTAGCTTTTGCATTGACAATTAATAAACCACTATGGTAAATCAATCCACATGTTGGAATATATTCTGAAGCATGTATTCAGTCACAATCTGTTGTATGGTGCTTTATGTCGAGGAATTTCATGAAAAACAACAAAGATTTTGGATAAAAATGGGATACTTCGATGGAAAAAAGTACTCACACTAGAATGTTGTCTTCAAGGATGTTTAATTAAAATGTTAACATATTATGAATTAATTTGAATTCTATATTCAATAAGGGATATTTTGACATAGCCATTTTTTTTATTGATAAAGTTATGGTCATGACATAGGGTAATTCTGTAATTTATTGTAAATATTAACTCTGTAATAAAATCATGTACGAAATAAACAGTGTTTTCTATCTATTATATACTAGTCGTACTGTGATATTTTAATTAATTATTTAATTTAGTATGTTGAATATATAATCCATAAATAATATGTTATGTGAGTAATGTGCTGTAATCATGAGAAATTTATCGTAATAAAAATAATATATTATTTTAAACATCCTAGTCCAGATGTTTCCAGATAGGATATCGATACATCTATTGAGTCTAGAGTACGTAATGCACTCAAAACGTTGGGTAACATATTACCCATGGCTGTTGAGGGCATCAAGGGATTACATACTGATGGTTATTGGATAACTATGGAATGACTCACTCGAGAGTTTTTTTTGGTTATCATAACTAAAGTCAAACAAAGAATTTCGTGACGTTGATACTATACAGTTTACTCGATTTGAGAATAATGTTAAACTTCAAAACAGATACTCCACTTTGATTATAGTTAAATCGTAGCATGTCATCCATCGAACGACTATACTTGGTTTGAGATGAAGCATTGAGGTGAAACATTATTCAATAGAGAATTCGTCTCCCCCGTTAGATGAGTTTAACATCATGGTCAAATGTGGTCAACACAAAGTTAAAGCCTTTGGCTAGAGCAATGTAGTTAATAATAACTATTATTATTGAAACAAGGACTTTGTGTTTAAAATAATCAAGTTGAATATGGATGATATTATAATTTGACCATAACAAATTCCATAAGTTCCAATGTGATATAGTTTTGACGAAGAGAATTTGTGTAAATAATCGTTACTACCGGGTACTATTTGAAATTGCAAAATTGGATTTTTACCAAAAATACGTGCATGTGATAAATTCAGCCAAATTGTCGTAGCATTATCTGAGGTAACATGTGAACATTAATATTCGAATGGTTCCATATTGATCACCGACTAAATTTATGCCTTTGAGTCGAACAACCATAATGCTGAATACTCTGAAGTACTATATGATTTAATTAATTCATGATTGTTGTAAATTAATTAAATTAAACAATATTTATGAAATATTTATTTTTAAATTTTATTTTATTTTTTAGAAGCCATTGGTAATTAATTGAAAGCATATATAAAAAAGTTATATATATATATATGTATGTATGTATGCATCGATATACGATACTGATTGAAATTTAAATTTGATTCATAATAATAATTTATAAATGGGCATGAGATTCTTGAAGACCCAACAATGCCTTGAGAAGGCCAACCTAAGGCGAGTGGTAGTGTGGTTCAAGGATTCAAATTTGCCTTGGAGAGGTAAGCAAACGAAAGAGTAAAAAGAAGGAGAGACGATCTCCACTTTTACCTCTTCTCAAAAGCTACACAAACACACCATTACACTTATATTTTTTTGGCTAATTCATTTTAATTCCTAACCATGAGTTCCAAGTGGAGATAGCCCAAAATATTGGCTATAAGATCCAAATAAAATCATTTAATATAAGGTGGTGTTTGTCTCTAGATTTTGTAGCAAAATCCAAAGGATGATTTATTCTGATCTCGAAGTTATTCAATCATTCAAGGTGTGAATCTTAGGCCACAAATTCATGTAATAATCTAGTACTATTTTTGATTACACATTACATATCGACTGTATAGATTAAATCTTATATATATATAAATCTATGTGTATATGTGTGTGTGTGTATTATGATATATTTATATATGCCTCTATTGTCATATTTTATTTGTATACATAAATTATTTATAATAAAAAAACAAAACACCATCATTATTACCTATATATAATTTAGACATGATTTTTGAATATATTAATAATAACTTTTGGATATTAAAACTATTTTTGATTAACTAAAATAATTTTATAATATGTTAAATTTATTTATACATACATACATATATATTATATACATATTAAATTATTTGATAAATATTTACATGTTTTTGGTTTTATAAAAAATATCTCCATATAAAAGTAATTAATAAATATTTTAAAATTATTTTAAATATATTTATATACATATTTATATTAAAAAACAGTACGTATTTTTAAAAAATTTGAAAACCCATGCGGTCGAGTAAAAACATTTTATTAGTATTTTGATATATATATATATATATATATATATATATATATATATATATATATTAGTAATAATTTATATAAACAAATATAATTCTATAAAATCAAATATAAGCATATATATATAATAAATCCATCTTTTAAGATTATATATATATATTTATTATATTTAATATTAATTTAAAATTTATAAACTAGTATTTTGTTTCAAACCTAGATATGATTTTGAATTTTAAACCACTCAATATTTTAGGATGTTAATTTAAAATATTTTGAATTAGTTAAAAATCAATTTTAATTAAAAATATATAATTATATATATGTATGTATGTACTTTAAAATAAAACTATGGATAATAAAGGCAAATATAAAGGGACTATGTGTCCATTATAGTGTGAATTCCAATACCTACAAACGTATACATTAACTATGTACACTTTTTATATGTTGCACTTGCACTATATACATGAGTATATTTGAACTCAAATTTGGATTCAAATTAAATTCATTGTTTAATTAAATAAATAAATAAAATAAAATAAGTCTTTATGCAAATAATATTTTTGATTAGATCAGAAACCAACTAGACTTCATAGGCTCAACAAGATCCAAATAGCAAAAATAAATTGAAATTCACCCCTTTATCTCGTTTTGACTCGCTTCGGTTCCATCAATGATATTAGAGCCCAGTAGCATATGCAGTCTAAATTAGCAATATTATGGCTAACTTATTAAAGCCTTCTCATTTAATAGGGTGTCTAGAAAGGTGCTAGCTAAGGTTGGCTTTGGTAATCAAGTGCCCTATCATACATGGTTACTAGTCTAGCCCGAAGGATGAAGTTAACACTAAAGTTATTTAGAATATAAAGGCCCGAATTGACTTTGGACCTTGGGCTAATTTTTAAATTTCTTTTTGAAATTTTAAATTATATTATAAATTTAAAAGTTAAGTTTAAAATATAAAAGAAAATTTTATAAATGGTATAAAATATTTTCAAAAATTATAACCCAATGATTAATGGAGTTTCTAAGATCTCCAAATATAATTATTATAATCTAAATCTGACCACAATTTATTAGGTTTCAGATTTGATGGAGTTTCTAAGAGAAAAAGAAAGAAAGATCTCCAAAGTTCCCATAGTCCCAAAAGTTCTTTTCTAGTTGAAGTTTCCTTTATTTATAGATGAATACCAACACAAATTCCGCTATCCAAGTTTCGAACACATCTTAATTCCTAGATCTGAAGTTTCACCTGAAAGAACAGGTCAATCTGGAACACTCAAATCATATTGATGCTGATCAAATTCACTTAGTGCCAAAACATCCCCCATCATATGCATCTTCTTCAACTTCCATAAGTACAACCCCACTCCAAGAATCATATTGGTATCGATCAAAATTGACTTCTCCTTTTTGACTTCAAATTTCTTATGTGGCTTCATATCATCATTCTAAGCATGCCTTTAACTTCTTAACCATTTCTCTTCGCCTCCATTTCCAGATTCAGTTAGAGGTTGCTTGGTTCAAACCTTGGATAACACTAACCAAATCATGTCAGTACCAACGAAATTATGGTTGGTACCAACCAAATCATGCATTTTTGAAACTTAGCCAAATCTTTAATTTCTTCAATATTGATACCTTCCAAGATTCTTGACTTATTCTTTCATCATTTTGCAGTCCAGTTCATCTGTTTGAGCTTGTTTCGAGACCATGGAAAATTTACCGGTAACATTTCCCCTCCGAAGTACGCCTTATGAGTATAATTGTGCTTTGCTCAAGAACAAGCTTTAATATTGATAAATTATCATTGTTTGCGCTATTTGGCTATTTACTAGGCCAATCATGGCGAATTATCCGATTCCTCTAGAGTTACCTTCAAATCAAACATTTTAGACCATCATTGCTAAAATGTCAAATCCTTGCTTATGTATTAGTCATAAATCATAATTATTCTGCGTTCACTCTGAATTTAACATATCATATATCAATATCCTCTTGTGTTATCCTTGGTTTTAACTACTACAAATCAAAAATCATGCTATCATGCATCCTATATCTTATGGTGCTTTGCTACCAATTGGAATATTACTTATAAATCATTTATTATCGCCTAGCATTCCATTATAAGTAAGTCCAACCGAATCGAGGCAATGACATTCATTAATCTGCAGTAATCATTATCAAGTCATAAGGCATTCAAATCCTAAGGTTAAATTTAGATCTCTTCGGATCGTATTATCATTAATATAGATTGAGCCCAATCTACTCGCTCTCTGATGTGGGAACCCAATATCTGACAACGTCCATCTGCTCACTCTTCAGTTAGAGGACTAGCTATCTGAGACCACTAATCCACTCACTCTTCAGTGAGGAGAACTTGTTATCCTGTATAAGTCTATCCACTCACTCACTAGTAAGGGAACCTTCACTTTATGGTTCATCACACTGTCTCTTCCGTTGGGGGAACCAAGATCTATAAATTTATATATCAGGTATAGAGTATAACTACTTTCTGACAGCATCCAATATCAGTATCAATTATCATGCTCAAATGGTTTCCTATTCTAAATATCCATCGAACACTAATTGATAAAGTTTAAATCAAATGCATCAAGCAAAAGTTGTAAAAATCTAGTCCAGTTAAGGATTACCCGTGATCTTAACCCAGAGCATTCCCTCGGTTCGATCGAGATCCCATACACATGTTAGTAGCCCAGTGGTAATCCTTCATAGTTTATTCGAAACAAAATGAAAGTGCAAAAACTAAAGCTTGTTCTGATCAGTCTTGATCATGCGATTATGATACTCGACCTAGATCCTCGACCACGATCAATCACATCTACCACAGATGGTCCTACTACACCACTGCGGTTTGACTCCTTACATATTGTTGAAGCCAATTATTCTAAACTTGCTCCTCTATCAAGTTGCGCTAATGCTTGCAATCATTAATTTGTGCCCATCCAGCTCATGGAATAGGCAGTATTTTCCTGATTTTCTTTTCCAATCCGTGGGTTTCCTCTTTGCAAGTTTTCTATAGTGAATCTATCCCTATGTATCTAAGTATATCCTTTACGGAATCCCTGTCAATTCAGAGTAAGAGGAAAATTTTGGTTCTCTCTTATGTTGCTTCGATCTTCTGGAGCCATCATCGGCTTTTCTTTTCCTTTGTCCTTTCCATATCCCACCATATATAGTCCTCTATCCTCCATAATATTAACTTCAGCATTCTCGGCTTTGGCATTATCTTGGCACAAGTATCTTTCAATTCGATAGTAGAAATCGACAAGATCAACCGGTGGATTTCTTTCTAAGGCGGTCTTGAAATCAGTCTTGTTCGTGACTCCAGAAACTACCGTCGTTAAAACTATAGACTGGTCTAGCTTATGCACTGCTATGGCTACTGCATTGAATCTAATTAAGTAACTTCATAAAGTTTCGCCGGCCCTCTGCTTCACACTCGAAAGTGTCTTCACATTCTTTAGTCGTGCTATATGAAATCTAAACTACTTTATAAACTTCTCCATAAATTCGGTCCATGTACTGGTCGACCCATTCTCGAGTTGACGAAACCAGACCATTGATAAATCCATCAAGTATAATGGAAAACACCATCCCATAACCTCCTCTAGAGCACCCAACACTTCTATATGTCGGATATATCTCATTAAGTGAATGGTCGGATCCATCCTTCCATTATACATCTCTAACGTTGGTAGCTTAAAATAAAGTGGAATCCTTGTATACCGGATGCTCGAAGTAAATGGGTTCCTATTTATGTCCTCCAAACTCCAATTTAGGGGTTCATCTCTCTAAAAGTTGCCTAATCATATCAGAAATCATGTCATTATCATCCATTGAAAATCTCTGGTGCTCCGCTTGCCCCTGACCTAAATCTTCATCATGCCCCCCATCCTTACCAAGAACTTTTGGTCCTAATCATTGTGATTGAATGTTTACATTATGGTATGCATCTCCGACTCCAACATTGCCTACTCTCGGTATCCCTGCTCGCCCAATGCCTAGATCAATCATACCCCCCAACCTTTATGATCGATACTGATCTGTTATATTACGGGGGATGGGTAGCTCCATTATGTCGTGCTTTATTATTTAGTATATTTTCTCTTCCTTTTGGCCTCTAATTCTGGGTTCCAACTGCTCTGGCTGTCCTCTACTACTTTGTTCTTTGGAAAAATCCATTTATCTTCTCTTCTTGCTAAGCCATCAGCCTCTCTTGCATGTTTCCCATTATCCCTTCCATCTCCTCTTTGGTAATATAGATAGAAGGCGAACTATGGCCTAAAGACACCTCTTGGCTGCCCTCATGCTCTGGTTGACTTCCTCTAGCAATAGCTCTTGAAGTAGGAATCTTCTTCTTTATCGAATCTCAGATCCAAGTCTTTCTTAGTGAAAGCAAAGAAAATGTTGCATCAAATATTAGTACAATACCCCAAAATCGATGAAATATGTATTAAACAAAATGAAAGTATAAAAATAAAGAGAAAGAAGAACAAATATACAGTTTTTATAGTGGTTCGACGAATACTCCGCCTACGTCCACGTAATCCTTACTATTGATGTTTTCTCTCTAGAATATAATGACTATAATCTAAATCCGACAGTAGACCTCGAACGTAATGGAGTTTCTAAGAGAAGAAGAGAGAAATATCTGCACAACTCCCAAAGTCTCAAAAGTCCTTTCCTAGTTGAAGTCCCCTTGCTATTTATATATGATTCCCATTACAAATCTCGCAATCCAATTTTGAACATGTCTTAATTCCAAGATTCGATGTTTCAGTAGGAAGAACAGGTCAATCTAGAACACTTTAATCATGTCGGTATCGATCACGATTGTGATCGGTTTCGATCAAATTCACTTAGTGCCAAAACGCCCCCCATCATGTGCATCTTCTTCGACTTCCATAAGTTTGACCCCACTTCAATAATCATATCGTTACCCATCATAATTGTGATCGATACCGATCAAAATTGACTTTTAATTTTAACTTCCAATTTTTTATGTGGATTCATATCATCTTCCAAGCATTCCCCTAACTTCTTAATCCATTTCATCTTCGCCTCAACGTCCAAATTCATTAAGAAGTTGCTTGATTCTAACCATATCATGTCAGTACTAACCAAATTACGGTCAGTACCAACCAAATCACACATTTTTGGAACTTAGCCAAATCTTTAATCTCTTTAATTTTGACCTTTTCCAAGCTTCATAACAATTTCTTCATCATTTCACAATCTAGTTCATCCATTTTAGTCTATTTTGAGGCGGTAGAAAATTAACCGGTAACAGTTAATAAATTATATACATGTATAACGATATATGTATATATAACTACTATAACTATTTTAGTCAATATTCATTTTAAAATATTTAGAATGAATAAAATTAATTTATTTAATCATTAAATTGTTAATTAAATAAATAATTAAAATATTTAAGTAGATTTAATTAATAAAATTAAAACTAAATTCAATATGTTTAATTAAATTGAGTGGAATTATAAGAAACCTAATATGTTTAATGAATAGATACATATGTACAATATGTATATCGTGATTTTAGGTGTATTTGATATTTCAATCACTAGGGTATTTCATAATAAGTACACTGCTTCCTATATCAATATCACTCAATTTATATACACACATTAAAGATTAAAAATCTTTAATACATAAGTTATTATCTACCATTTATATATTAATAGATTACTTGCATACTCTTTAGTAATTGAGCTTTCCTCAAATTAGAGATATTATGTATAGTGATATTAATATATTAACTTGATAAGGTAAGATATATGCATATATTTATTAAGCTTTCATCATGATACGTACATTATACTTAGGCTGTCGCAAAATTATGGGCATGAATAAATAATCTCTCTTGGTTTGTTGAGCTTTCACCCAAGTCAAGATGAGATTAGGACAAAGACCACATGTTAGGATTTATTATGATACAACCAACAAGGTGTTATCCGTCGCTTGCAAGCCTATGATTTTTTGAGCATCCTGAAGGTCAGAATCCACGGGCATGTGAGTCCTAACACTCACTAGAGAATTCGAAAGTCTTTTATACTTCCCTTCGAGATTTAATAAATATAGAAACCTAGTGTGAGCTAATTAGTCAAATGAAACAAATTTATTAAACTTTACTATAATATAAAAATATTTACTATGTACATATGTCCTAATTTACTTAAATTAAATTTGTAAAAAATGTCCACAACAAAGGTATTTTTAGAAAATGACAAGCTGACTGAACCTAATTACATTGATTGGCTAACAATGATAAAAATAGCACCAACTTATGAACGCTTATGGCCATCCATACATGAATCTCCAAAATAAAAACCTACTGAAGGTGCGACTACCAAATTAGTGATTACTCATAATAAGCGGGTAACATATCTTGGAATAGCCCAAGTTTACGTACTGTCTACTTTAGATAAAAAATTGTAAATATAGCACAAAAGCATGACTGTCCGACAAAACTTGGATAACCTTAAGGCATTATTTGGGGAGAAATCTCGTCCTACAAGGCACATATTACTGAGAAATTATACGTTATAAAGATGACAAAGGGAACTTATATAGAGGAATATGTCTTACTAACGAAAGGGTGTATTGATAAACTTTCATAGTTGTATGTTACCATAAGCAGTGAGCAGCAAGTGGACTTGAGCTTAGGGTCTCTCACTCCATATTTTGAATCGTTCATACTGAATTACAATATGAAACAGATGAATGTAGCCTCACGGAGCTACTCATTATGTGTAGATCGGTCAAGCTATCATCCAAAGATCAAGGCATAATGCTCCCTAGGAAGGAAAAAGTATAGTCTTCGAATGGTTCGAAGAATCGAATGCATGTTAATAAGAAGTGTAGGAAGAATGCTCAAAACTACAAGGGTGAATGTTATAAGATGGTGCTTTGGAAATAGAATTGTCCGGACTACCTGAAACTTTTCAAAAAGAAGAAGGAGAATGGTTATACCCATCCTACCTATATGCCTATGATTCAAAATTATTTTGAAATCAATAAATTATCTTGGTTTTAGATACTAGATCTGGGGCTCATATCTATAATTTGTTATAGGAACTTAGAAGTAGATGACATGGGAAAAAGGTAATATGAGATTTCAAGTAGGTACTAGATCTATTATATATCCAACTGTAGTTGGTAACTACCGTTTGCTTTTTCCTAGAGGTTTTGATTTAGTTTTGAATAAATGCTATTATGTAAGAAATATTATTTTTGGTATTATACTTTTTGAGATTGTCTAATACTAGCTTTCATTGTAATAACAATATTATGAATATTGTGTTTGGTGGAAATAATTTCCATGATGATGTTTTGGATAACGACATTTATGTACTTAATCGAATATGTGCTGTTAATAATTCTTCCAATATTGAAATTAATAATAATTATCTGTGGCATTGTAGATTAGGTCAAATTAGTGACCAAAAACTGCAGAAATGGAAAATCGAAGGTTTTCTACCATTATTTGATTCTAATTAAATAGATACGTATGAGTCATATCCAAAAGAATAAATGACAAAGCACTCCTTTAGTAGGAGCAACAAAAGAGTTGATGAACTCTTGAGTCTCGTTTATACTGATGTATGCGGTCCAATGTTTATAGTTATCAAAGATAATTCTGCTTATTTTGTAACTTTTATTGACAATTTCTTGGAACTAGGATATGTTTATCTTACGAAGAATAAAGCCAACGTCAATATTTTTTTTTAAAGAGTATAAGAATAAGACTGAAAATCAAACCAACCATAAAATTATAGTACTTCAATCTGATCGAGGAGGTGAGTACGTTGGGTATGAGCTCTAATAGTACTTAAAAGATAATGAGATTATCTCTTAGGTTACTGCACTCTATACTCCATAACACAATGGTTTTTTAGAAAGAAGGAATCAAACACTATTAGATATGGTTGATTCTATGATGAGTAATGTTGAGTTTCATCTTTTCCATTAGGGATATGCGCTAGAAACCATAGTGTATATGTTGAATTTGATACGTATTAAATATGTGCCTAAGATGCCATATGAGATGTGGCATGTGAAGAACCTCCTCTCAATTATTTTAAGATGTGGGATTGTCTAGCCATATTAACAATGTTGACCCCAACAAACTTGAGGCAAGATCAGCTTTGCAAAAATGTATAGTATATCCTAAGAATTCTAAGGTTTATATTTTCTATAACACCGAGGAACAAAAGTTCATCATTTCTCCACAATCTTTTTATAAAAGGAACTTCTATCAAAAGAAATCAATAGCGAAGTTGTAGACTTGAATAACATTTAAGAAACTAAGTGTAAATTAATGGAAGAATCAAATCCACCATATATAAAAACATGCAACTTATTAGAAGGTCTAATAGGGATTCCACACACCGAAGTGATACTATAGATTTCTCATGGATGGCAAAAAAAGGGACCACATCTTAAAGACGATAATCCTCTCTTATTCCAATAAATAGTGCAAAGTAAGGACTCTGCATTTTGGCTTGAAACTATGAAATTCGAAATGGATTCCATGTATGAAAATAAAGTTTTATGACCATGAAATATGGCAAATGGATGTGAAAATGACATTTCTAGATGGTGATTTAGAGGAGACCGTTTACAAGTCATAACCCGAAAGTTTCATGAACGGTGGGAGCAAGGGTAAGGCTTGCCAATTGTTAAGGTCAAATTATGGCCTTAAACAATCTTCATTAAGTTGGAATAAGTGAATCGATAAAGTAACCAAAGAGTTTGGTTTTTATCAAAATATAGAGTAAGCATGCATATATTAAAAAGAACAAGGAAGTGTTATTGTGTTCATAGTCATGTACGATGATGACCTACTCCTGATTAGCAATGGCATCCCTTGCTATAATTATTGAAAGTGTGGTTATCCAAGAACTTCACCATGAAGGATTTAGGAGAAGCACCTTACATACTTGGTATTAGCATATATATAGATATATCTAAAAGGTTTTTGGGATTGTCCCAATCCCTATACATAGATACCGTACTGAAAAGATTTAGTATGGAGAATTCCAAGCATGGAAATGTTCCAACGCAATCTGGAATCATCATTTCTAAGAAGGATGCTCCTCATAATGATAAGAAGAAGGATGATATAAAGAGGATATCATATGCGTCTACAATTGGTCCCATAATGTACATTATGCTATGTAATAGATCGCATGTGGCTAATGCATTAGAATTCATAGGCTGATACTAGTCCAATCCTGGTGAGAAGCGTTGGACAGCTGTAAAATGCATTCTTAAGTATTTGTGAAACACTAAGGACTTATTCCTTATATCTGAAAATGAAGACCTCCTTATGAAGGGTATACGGATTCTGGCTTTCACAGTTATATCGATGATTGAAATTCTATATCTAGTTATGTTTTTACGTTAAAGGGAGGGTTGTTTGTTGGAAAAGCTCCAAATAGAAAATATTAGTCTGTTCAATGATGAAGGCCAAATACGTCGTTCTTAACGAAGTAGTTGAAGAAAAGGGTACGGATGGACAAATTTAAAACTGAGTTAGGACTGATTCTAAACATTGAAAATCTGATAACTTTGTTTTATGACAACAATATTGTAACGCAGATCACAAAGGAACCAAGAGCTTATAAGAAGTCAAGGCACATTCTTTGAAAGTTCCACCTTATTAGAGATTTGATTCCCAATAAAAAAAGTTGTCATTGGTAAAGTAAATACCAAGGTCAACGCAGCAGATTTATTTACAAAGGGAATGGCTCTGTTAGTTCCCAAAAAGCTGATCGAAGGGGTTGGATTGAGATTCCATACTCCAAGTTCAAGTGGAGAATTGATAGAGTTAGGGGTATACCCTAGGGGAAATTGTATAATGTATAATTTATTATAAAATATTAACTTTGTAATAAAATCTCTTTTAAAATAAAAGATGTTTTTCTTCCTATTAGATACATATCGTATTATGCTATGAGTTAATTACTTATTTAATTTAAGTATATTAAATAGAAAATTCTTAAATAATAGGTTATGCGATAATAATTACAATATGTTGTAATCATGAGAAATTTATCATAATAAAAATAACATATTATTTTAAATATTCGTTGTCACGATGTTTTGAGACAGGATATCGATATACTGCTTGAGACGAGAGTACTAATGCTCTCCAAATGTTGGAAAGTGTATTACTCGTGGCTATTGCACACGAATGGATTATGTATTGATAGTTATTGGAAAATTATGGAATGGCTCATTCGAGAGTTTTTTGTTTGTTAGTATAACTAAGATCAAATAAAGAATTTTGAAGCGGTGATATTACACAATTCTCTCGAATTGAGAATATTATTGAACTTCAATATGGATATTCCAGTTTGATTATAGTTAAATCGTGGCATAATGTCCATCGAACGACAACACTTGGGTCTGAGTTGAAGTATTAGGAGCGAAACATTATTCAATAGAGAATTCGTGTACTTAGTTACATAAGGTTAATATAACAATCAACTGCGGCCAACTCAAAGTCAAATTCTCTAGCTAGAGTAGTACAGTTAATATTAATTATTATTATTAAACCAAGAACTTTGTGTTTGGAGTAACCGAGTTGAATGTGGACAATATTGGAGTTTTAACCAAAACCAAATTCCATAAGTGCTATAGTGATATAGTTTTGACAAAGAGAATTGGTATAAACAATCATTATCGCATGATACCAGTTATAATAGTAAAATTAGATTTATGGAAAAGAAAAGTAAGCGATATATTCGAGCAAACTATCAGACCACTAGCCGAGGTGATGTGCGAACATTCGAATTGTTTGATATTAAACGCTGACTAAAATTACACCTTTAAGCCGCGCAATCGTAATGATGAATACTCCAAAATACCATATGATTTAATTAATATATAATTGTTGTGAATTAATTAAATTATTATTGATTAAACATTAATCATTAAATTTTATTTCATTTTTATATAATAGTTATATATATATATGTATCGATATGCGATATCGATGGAAATTTAAAATAGATTCAATATAATTATTTACTAAATGAGCTTGGGGTTTTTGATGACCCAACAAGGCCTTGAGATAGCTGACCTAGGGTGAGTGGGAGTGGGCTTTTATGATTTAGATGTGATTTCGAAAGCAAGATAAAGAAAGAGTAAAAGAAGGAGAAAAGATCTTCGCTTTTACCGCTACACAAATGCTACTTAAACACACCACAACACTTTTATTTTTTGGCTCATTCATTTTCATTGATGACCGTAAGTACCAAGGGGAGATCGCCAAAAAATTTAAGAAATAAAACTAAGAAAAAATCAAATTAATACAAGGTAGCATTCTTCTCTGGATCATAGCAAAATTCTGAGGCCGCTTCAACCCAATCTCGGAGTTATTCAATCATTCAAGGTATTAGTCTTAGGCCACATATTCAAGTAATAACCTAATATGATTTTTGATTATGCATCACATATTGACCGTGTAGATTAGATCTTATATATATATGTATTTTAAAATGAATTTATATATGTCCGTGTCGTCCTATTCAATTTGTATGTACAAATTGTTTAAAATAAATAAAAAAACAACATCATTATGACTTATATATAATTTGGCCATAATTTTTAAAAATATTAGCAATAATTTTTAGATATTAAACTCCTTTTAGTTGTCTAAAACAACTTTATAATACGTTAAATACAATTTATATGTATTATATACGTATTAAATTATTATTATAAATATATGCTTTTAGTTTTATAAAAAAATATTTCTATATAATAATAATTAATAATATTTTAAAACCATTTTAAATACATTAATGTATACATTTATGTTTAGAAAAAACAAATCCATTTGGATTAAAAAAAAAAAAATTGAAAACCTTTTCGGTCGAATAATAAAAATATTTTTTATTAATATATTATGTATATTTATTTTAATAAGATAATATATATATAAATTAATATAATTTTATAAAATTAAATATAAGTATATTTATGTATAATTTTTTAAAGATTATATGTGTAATATATTTATTATTAATTCAAAATTATAAAAATATTTTTTTAAAACCTAGATCTAATTTTGAATCTTAAATCAACTCAAGATTTTATTATATTAATTAAAAATATAATAAATTTGTTAAAAGTCAATTTTAATTAAATTTATAAAATTATTATTATTGTTGTTGTTATTGTTATTATTGTTATTATTATATATCTTTGAAACCATTCACATTAAAGGCATATATACAAGAATAAATGCATTTGTTGCAGTGCAAATCCCAGCATCTATAAACATACATATTAACCATGTCCACTATTTACATGTTGCACGTGCACTATACACATAAGTATATTTGGATATACTCGAATTTAAATTCTAATCTAAATTCAAATTAAATTCATTATTTAACTATGTCAATAAATAAAATACATAAAGATTTTATTTAAATAATATTTTTGGTTGGTTTTAAAATCAATTAGACTTATAGGACTAATAATGATCCAAAATGGTAAAAACTACTGAAATTCACTTATTTAACCCGTTGTGACTCAGCCTAGTTCCTTCAGTTACAAACACAACACTGTTTACCGTTAACCGGGTTTTCAATCCAACAGAACTCATAAGGAGTTAGAACATTGAAACTGAGTTAGAACGACTTGAGACTTGATTGGAAGACCTAAAAATACATGACAAAGAAACCCTGGGAGTTTGAACCAAAAATACGCCAAGTATTTGGATCAGCACCGATCCGATCCAACTGGATCATTTACAATCCAAAATATTGACTTGTGGATTCTCCAATTCACATGCATTATGTTCCTACATCTCTTATAAACTTATCTACCAAGTTTGATAGCATTCCGAACATCCGAGTTGAAGAAGTGAAGACTTATTCGATTTGAATTGCAGTTCAATCCAATTTACAGGTGAACCATCGTCAAAAAAAGTCAACAAGCTATGAAATCACATGGGGAATCTCGCATGCAAGAAAGGAAGCCAAAGAAGTAGTAATTTTGCAAAAATTACACAACATTTTGGATCGATACCGATCAGATCCAATTGGATCGGTACCGACCCAAAAATTTAGTTTAAAATCACCCTAAATTTTACATGCCTCCTCCTATGGATAACTACAAGTTTTTGGTACTCTGGTTCTAATCTAAGTGCTATCAAAATCCTATAAATACCATCATATCTTCAACTATAAGGGGGATGGCTGTTTTAGTCAGTGGGAAAACTCTGCTACTAAAATTCTTCAACCTTCCTCCTCCTCACAATGGCTACCATGTGACAATTGAGATCCTTCCCTTTGTCTCCATCAATGATGGTCTGATCTTTTCTCGTTCAATTATTAAAATTGTAAACAGCTTGTACTTGTGATCAACAGCCAATTTATCAAAATCTATAAAGTGGATGTAGGCATCATTGACAACCGAACCACTATAAAAATCTTGTGTTTCACTATATTTTGTCATTTCTTCAATTTGGAGAGTGTTTAGCTCTACTCTATTTGTCCTGATAAATAGGGTTGGTGCTTTCACAATCATATCAGGATGTTGATCCATTTTTTGGGTTAATATTTTGGTGCTTTCACAGAGAATAAAATCAGGCTTAGATCTAGCTATCTACTTTGGATCAAATAGGTTTAGAAGTTAGATCCTCAATCTCTGCTGCGGATAACCAATGACACTAGGAAGAAGGAGAATTGCTTCCAGAAGATTCATAGGAGCTGTAATTACTGGAGAAGAGATCAATTCTTAGAAAATTGAGGTCAACGGGGCCAACACAGGAGATCAGGTGCCAGGATTCTCTATTTATCACGAAGTTGTTACTATATATGAATTAAATAAGATGGTTTATGAAATTAATCAGAAGATGGAAAACAACCAAAGAGCTTTTATGGACAAGCTAAATGCCTTATTGACCTTGCACGCTACTCCAAGAACCATGGAAGAGCCTGCAACTGCCATGGAACAAGAAAATCCCGCCGTCTTTGGACTAAACAGGAGAAACGAATAACAGCAGCTGTTGTCCCACCTTTCGGTCAAGGCTGGAATATCAATAAATTGGCGAGAAAGGATATACATCAGGATTGGAGATCGATTGGAAGCAAAGCTACGATCGATGTCGTTAAAATTTGGTCGTACTGTGATCAAGACGGAATCGATTGGGAATAACGAACAGGACTAAGGGAGGCTACATTTCAAATTTTAGGTCAATCAGAGATCGTATGCTTGAGATATGGATGGGCCAAAGTATGTGAAAGGTGGTTCGTATCGATACATTTCATATCGATCGTTATTGGTTTGAACCAATGTTGTTCGTATTGATCCACATGGATACGAACAGCGCGTTCATATCGATCAAACAGGAAGACCGGAAGGATTTCGACCCGATGGCAGTGGACCCAGAATGGATAGGCAAGAGCGCGATGGTTTTTTCAAATCGATCAGGATGGAGACAAGCGGCGTGCTTCGTATCAACGTCCTCGTATCCATCAGGTAAGGCTTCGTCTGTGTCCATCCTAAGGTCTAGTCTTCGTATCCATATGATTGGCCCTTCGTGCGTTTTTTGTATTGATCGATAATGCTTCCCATATGATTATTTCTTATCGATCGGATAGATCGATACGAAACACACTCCTAGAATCAACATGAAGAATGATACGATGCGAGCAGTTGGGCACGATACAAGCAAAATTATTGGCACGAACGAACGCGAAGTATGGATGTTAGCACGATTCAAGGGAAGAAACATTCAACTCAGCACGAAGTTAGGATCAGGCCTGGGAAGTAGCGCCACATCAGCAAACAGTCACGTGCCTTAGATCTATGCGAAGGGGATGGATGCGAAGGCATCGATACGAAAATGTTCCATGCGAGAAATCCCAGCTCGTATCGATCATATCTCCTAAATCACAGGTCCAAATACTACGAAATTTTCACAGGAGCTTACGTACAAGCTAGAGAACATTCCTGCCAAGTTTCAGCTCGATTGGATCATTTTTTGATTGATACGAAATTGGTTCGTATCGATTACGGATCGAGTCGAAACTTTTCGGGATGGGTCGCGTTGGCCCACTCACGTGCCAGAAGGGATCTCCTGAAGTTTGAGCGTGATATCGGCCTCCTACACCTATAAATAGCCATCTGGAGCCTATCGAAAAAAGATCTTTTGGCTATTCCATGTCCAGACTCTGCCGGATTCAATTCTACACCTTACCATCACTGTTGTACTCAAATTCCTTCATTGTAATCGCTATAATCATCTGTAACCAACAAGGGAAATCAATAAAGGATTACCATTCGAAGTGGATGTAGGCCAGAGATAGTGAACTGCTATAAATCTTGTGTTTCTGTTCGTTATTTCTGGATTGTTGTTTGTTGTTAGCTTAGATCTGTAACTTGTGCTCGAACATTGTTGATTTATATTCATATATTGGTGCTTTCACGATACTTGGGGTTTGTGACCAATTTTGGCACAAACAGCAGCAGAAAGGAGTGATAGGTAAACCGTGGGAATCAATATGGAAGGAAACAAAAACACTCCACCAACTACGAGGCAACCAGCTACAAACTTGAATCTAGGAGCGAAAACCCCACTTGAAGATATAGCTATGGATCTCTTCGACTTAGAAGATGGTGAGCGACTTGACGATGAAAAGTTTGAAGGAAATATCCATGCATTCAATGATGCTAGGGACATCCAAATTGCCCCTACCAGACCAATCGCATGCCAACGGAACATTGATGGAGTGGCTCTCTTGAAGACAGGAGAGCCTAGGCTTCAGCCCAGTTACCAAGATCGTTTACAAAATCATACATTTAGTGTAGTCACGGACGGCCAACCCGTAGATTATCGGACATGTATATATCACGGACATGGTCAAGCAACTAATGGATGAAAGTAAAGGTAGAAGGGATGATGAATGGGGATCCGCTCCAAGTCGGACTCCCTTCACTAGTGACATTTTAAACAGGTGGTACCCTGAAAATTCACCATGCCGACTATTTCATCTTACGATGGAATGAGAGACCCGAAACCCCACTTGTATAAGTACAGTTGGTACATGGACAGAGAAAATGCTTCGAATGTCATTCGATTTAGATGTTTCTCGATTTTCTTAGAGGGAATTGCTTTCATGTATTCCACCCGGCTTCCGCCAAGATCCATCTCTACCTTCAATCAACTAGTAATAAGATTCCTTGATCAATTTAGGCCTCACATGGCATAAATAAAAGACGTAATGTCCTTATCCGACCTATTCTAGGGACGGAATGAATCTCTAAAGTCCTTCATGAATTGGTTCAACATCGCGGTGACCGAAGTAAGTAATCCGAACGAGGATATGATTTTCATGGCCTTGGTCCCTACTATCCACCCTGAAATTGAATTCAGAAAATGGACCAAAATGAAACAACCTACTACTAGAAAGGACTTTAACCGAAAAGCGAGTTAGTATTTGAGATTGGAAGAGGCACATGGATCAGAAAGAAAATCTGCTAACTTACAACGGACAAATATTGGGCAGAGTGGTACTGCGGCCAACCTAGACATGAATACCTCCGAGACCGCTGAAGGGAACGTAGGAAAAAATGGGAATCATAAAAGGAAGAACCAAAACTCCAACAAGCGAAACAGAAGTAACAAATGAATTAAAGGTTTGAGGCCCGAAGAATATATGTCGTTCAACGATACTCCAGAAATCATCTATCTCGCGACATAGGGGATGGAAGAGTACAAGAAGCCGCCTAAAAAGGAAGAAACTGAATAGAAAAAGTATTCTGGAAAGTTCTGCTGCTTCCATGAGACACGTGGACACCATATGAACGAGTGTTATCACCTGAAGAACTTGGTTGGGAAGCTAATTCGGGAAAACATGCTTCAGTATTATGTGAGGAAACTACCAAATCCTGGCCAATCTGTAGCGCCCCAAGTTACTAAAGATCAAGGGAATCAAGTTGGAACCAACAAAGAGGGACCCAGATGAGCTGACTAGAGACTCATCATTGGACAATATCTGGAGGGCCCTGTCTCGCGCAAAAGGGTTGGGGAGAAATAGAGTGGTATGCGAGCTCAATAAAGCATGCTCCGAAATATTCATGCTTTGCGATCGAATATGGAGCCCCTACTAAGCAGCAGAGAACCCTGAACGATGACATAGTATTCTAGAATCGAGATACTGAAGGGATAGAAGCCCCAACTCTCGACCCTATGGTCATGACAGTAGGAGTCGAAACCGCCATGGTCTGACGAGTATTGGTGGACAGTGGCATCTCTGTGAACATCCTTTTCAAACGCACCTTTGATTAGATGAAGATCAATATGAAAGATATATCTGCTTACCGAACAAAGATTCAGGAATTCATCGGTGAACCCAGACAACTTATTGGAAATATTGCCTTACCTGTAGAACTCGGAGAAGGCAACCTAAAAGTCACCCTCATCCAAATCTTTGTAATTGTAGATGAAATGTCCGCCTATAATGTGGGCGACACAGCTTGGCAGATTTTAGGATTGCTTTAGCTCAATAGTGTCTAACTAAGAAACTTCCAACAGAAAATGGAATCGAGGTGATCAAATGAGACCAAAGTGCCGCTAGGGAATGTTATATTATGGAACTACGTGAGTCTAAAAGAAAAGAAAATAAAAGGGGAAAAGTGTGGGAAGAACTCTCAACATTTGCGAACCTATCGAATAGCAGCTACAGAGCCGCCCCTGACTTGGGACCATAGCAGATTTGATAAGGCTTTGGATCCTAGAAAGAAGAGTTCAGTGGAGGGACGGGCAACATCGGCAAAATTGACAGTGTCTGTCCCAGTTGATATGGATGACCCAACAGGGTCTTGAAAATTGGATCACATCTTGGAAATAAGATGAGATTGGAACTCATCAAATTTCTTTGTGCCAATCTGGTTGTACTCGCTTGGACACATTCCTATATGTATGGGGTGTCATCGGAGATCGCATGCCACACACTTAAGATTGATCTCAAGTATATGCCAGTTAAGCAGAAAAGGCACAGCCTATGACCCAAGCGGTCCAAAGTGCTGAGAGAAGAAGTGGACAAACTGATGGCGAATGCTTTTATCGACAACGCAACCTACCTTGAATGGGTATACAACCCGGTCTTAGTCAAGAAGTCCAACGGAAAATGGCGAACTTTTATCGGCTACTCGGATCTAAACAAAGCTTGCCCGGAAGACAGCTTTCCTCTTCCCAGAACCGATCAGCTTATGGACGGGACGGCTAGACATGAATTGCTATCATTTATGGATGCATACTCGGGCTACAAACAGATCATGATGCACGAATTCGATCAAGAAAATACCAGCTTCATTACTGATCTGGGACTATACTACCACAAACTGATGCCATTTGGCTTAAAAAATGCTGGGGCAACCTACCAACAACTAGTGAACGCCATGTTTAAACATCAGACTGGGAAGACTATGCAGTTTATATAGACGATATGTTGGTTAAATCACACATAGCAAAGAGGTGTCATTTTGTATAGACGATATGTTGGTTAAATCACACATAGTAAATCACACATTGCAAATCACTTGGGCAACCTCGTCGAAATTTTTGAAATACTCCACAAATATGGAATGAAGCTCAATCCACTTAAGTGTCATTTTGTGGTTGCCTTTGGAAAGTTCTTGGGATTCATCATAAGCTCCCGAGGCATCGAACCAAATCATTAACTAATATCCTCTTTGGGGGAAGTCGAGTCTCTAAGGAATAGGAAAGAGTTACAAAGTTTAAATGGAAAGGTTGCAGCATGGAGCCGATTTATCTCAAAAGCAACTGATAAATGTATACCGTTCTTTTACGCGCTAAAGAGGGAAAAGAAGAACTTCAAATGGAATCAAACTTGTAAAAATGCATTCGAAGAGCTGCTACGACATATGGAAACCCTACTAATCCTGTCCAAGCCAGCAGATGGAGAAGATTTGTACGTCTACTTAGCCGTTTCGCCACATGTATTTAGTGTCGTACTCGTAAGAGAAGAGGCTAAGGTCCAAGGACCCATATATTACATCAGTAAATGGATCACTAGAGTAGAAAAGAACTATCTAAAATTGGAAAAAATGGCATATTGCCTCTTGATCGCATTTAAAATGTTATGACCGTACTTCCAGGCACACCTGATCAGAGTGCTGACAGATCAACCCTTGAAGCAAGTGTTATACTGTCTCGAGCCCTCTGGATGGCTTATCAAATGGAACGTCAAATTAAGTCAGTATGAAATCGCATACCATCCTTTAAAGGCGATCAACGGGCATGCGCTGGCAGATTTCATTGCTGAATTTATAATAGGAGATAATGAGGAAGAAATGACTTCAGAAGTGGAGATACGTTGGAAGCTATTCGTCGATGGTGCATCTAACACCTTTCATTTAGGAGTAAGGTTAGTGCTTGAGACTCTCAAAGGACGATCCCTTTGTTATGCCTTGTTCTTGGAATTTCCCGCAACAAATAATGAGGTGGAATACGAAGCATTGATTTCCAAGCTCAAAGTTGTGAAGGAACTCGGGACAAGGTCCGTAAAAATCTATAGCGACTCTCAACTAGTCATTTATCAGGTGAAAGGCTAATACTAGGCTTGAGAGGAGAGCCTCGCCCTATACCTATCCAAAGTGTAGGAACTACTGAACAACATCGAGCATTACACCATAACTCATATCCTGAAGGAACAGAGCACAAAAGCGGGTTATCTAGCTAAACTGGCCGGTTTCGGAGAAGCTCAATCATTGAGGCTAGTCTCGGTTGAAAACCTAACAACTCCAAGCATAAGCAAAATGGATATCGAAAGGATTTGTGAAACAACCAAATAACTAGAGTTGTAGATGACGCCAATCAAGGACTACCTGCTCGTACGGACCCTCCTCGTAGACAGGAATTCGTGGAAAAAGCTCCATTAGTGGGCACTACGATTTGTAATACATGATGGGATACTCTACAAAGGGGATTCTCTACCCTCGATGCTTAGATGTGTGACCAACGACAAAGCTTTAAGGAACCTAAGAGAAGTCCACGAAGGTAACCGCGGAGACCATACCGGGGGAAAACCTTTGCAAAGAAAGTATTACGGTATGGGTATTTTTAACCAACTGTAAACCACGATGCAACAGATTTTGCTAGACGGTGCAACCAATGACAAAGATTCAAAAAGATCAAAAGAACTTCTTCAACAGAGCTAATATGGATGGTCAGCCCATGGGCATTCGCAATCTGGAGAATCGATCGATTGATGTATTACCAATGGCTAAAGGAGGAGCCGAATATGTTATCGTTGTTGTTGACTATTTCACCAAATGGGCTGAAGCGGAACCGCTTACTACTATTACCATAAAGAAAGTTATTAACTTTGTTACTAAAAACATTATTTGTAGGTTCGTTGTGCTATAGAAAATCATCATGGATAAAGATACTCATTTCGAAAGCATTGAATTCAAAGACTTTTCCAAACGCTTCCGAATCGAGAAAAGCTTTTTTTCCGCCACACATCCACGGGAAAATGGGCAAGTGGATAAAGTAAACAAGACAATCAAGTTTACCATCAAAAAGCGGCTAAATAAAGCGAAAGGAAATTGGGTCGATGAACTTCCACTCGCACTATGGGGTTATAAGATAACGCACAAAGCTGCAACTATGCACTCTCCGTTTTCCCTGACATATGTTTCAGAAGCAATGATCCCGATCGAGCTTGAATTCCCTTCTCATAGAAGGAAAAATTTCGATAAAAGGTAAAATGAGCAGCTCTTATTCGAGTTACTCGATGTGGTCAATGAGAAGAGGGAAAAAGCCGAACTAAGGACTGCCGCTCACCCGAAAAAAGGTCACACGGTACTTCAACTCCAAAGTTCATAACCGCACCTTCGAAGTGGGAGACCTTGTCCTTAAGAGGGTCTACCCTATATCTAGTGCACTCAAACCAAACTAGGAAGGACCCTATGTGATTGGTCAGAAGCCGAGGGACGACACATTCAAACTAGCAACCGTTGATGGACTCCAAATTCCCTGAGCATGGAACAGCGAATCGCTGCATCGTTGTTTTATCTAAGACTATCTTATGTGTTTCCTATTTCCAGCAAATAAGCCATCATGGAATACCAGATGCATTGTAAATAGGCAAAACATACCCAACTTCCATTAATAAAATTTCTTTTCTTTTGAACTGATAAAACTATGTTCAAAAAAGTAACCTGTTGAATTAACAGGGTCAAGTCGACTCAAAATCATGATCGCTGCTTGAGATAGTGGAACCACACTCAAGTATGCCCTATCTAGCTACCGGGTCGATGGAAGAAAATCGACTCAAATCGTTGGATCGGGATAACCTGATGCCTGCCTTCTAAGAACCGGTATTGCTCCGGTGACACCAGGAAGGCCTAAATAAAAGCAGCGCATTTCGTAAGCCATGCACCGCATTTTGGAATGTGGAATCACATTCAAGCAAGCACAGCTATCAAAGTTTCACTCTTCCATAAGCCGCGCATTATTCCTTGAGTCATGGAACCACGCTCTCGAAACACAAACTCCTAATAATACCCGAAGATTGGTAATGTCGATAAATTCCAAACCATACCGGATCGATGGGTCATATCGATCCCAAAAGCTGCGCATTTCATAAGCCACGTACACTCTTATGTACCGGTATTGTCTCGACAATGCCAGGAAACCAGTTTCTTACAGGACTAACAAGAATCAATCCACGCTCACTATCAGGAGTAATAGGTATGAATCCAGCAATGTCGCATGACTACAAATTAGCAAAAAAAATTGATTGTTGACGATAAAATCATCAAGACGTCCAAATCACAAGTTCTCGAAGATAAGAACCGCAAAACAGACTCGGTTACAAAAATTCGAGGGATCATACGAATCAACCAGTCATTTATCAAGTGTTTGGAGTAAACAGCCCCGTGAATTAGGGGGCACTCACCAATACCGTACAAAAAAATATACTTCACAATCAAAGAATTTTGGTAGTGATTATAGACTAGGTAAAATGGTGATGAAAAAAATTGGCATAAGTGCATGAAACACAGATGAGTAGGCAAATAAAGTTACAATCAAAATGTCAATATTGTATTATTTATAATGTTTTCAATATACAACAACAAACAGCGTATGCCGTGCCCACACAATATTGGCAAAAAAAGGAAAATACAAAATAACACCGTGGCAACAATAAGAAAATTGCTAAGTGCAGACTCTGCACTTATACAAATGGTGATCAAAAAACAACAAATGGAGGAAAAGATAAATCAAGACGTCTTATCACTGCTTCCTCTGTCTCCTTTCCCGCCTTTAATTTGCAATTTCTCGGGCTTATCCCTTCTCAAAGCAATCTCACTCTCTGAAGCATAGCTGCTAGCGGACTCCCCTTTCCCTTTATGCTTGTGGGATTGGTGAGAGCTCTTCGATGACCTCTTTGTGCTTCAACCTTCTTCTTTTTCACTACGATCATCGGTTGCTCGGTCTTCGGCTTCTTGGCCTCTGCACTGTCCAATTTGGTTGCCTTGGCCAGCTTGCTCTCGTGTATCACCAGCTGCCAAACTCCCATCTTGAGAAATAGAGGGTTCGTCCAAAATATGCAATACCATGATTCGTTTAGAATGTGAATTGGGCTGCGGACCAGAAGAGGAGACGACAGTTAATGTGGTGAAATTAGCGATGGACCCGGCATCGTGATGAGAAGGCAATTCAACAAGAAGAGAAAGTTGATCTACAATATCTAAATAATTGGCAGTTATCTCGGAAATCTCTTCAGGTATGAATTGAAAATCTTCAAGCATGGGGGAGATAATAAAGTTACCTACTATGGGGGTTTGTTCGTGTGTAACGTCTTCGAAGCCTTCATCGTTGCTTTCCTTCGACGGATGCAAGATTATAGAAGTGGCAATAATCCCCTCACTAGTATGAAGATGAGAAGACGGCTTGCCCAGCCCCGAACGAAAATGTTCAGGACCAGCCTCTTCGGTGGTGACCGTGACATCGATGGTTTCACGATCCTTCTCCAGCTTAAGGATTTTCTGGCCTTCCACTAGAGCTAGGCTATATTCTTCATTCAAGTAGGCCTGAACTAGTTCATCTTCGAAGTAACTGCCGCCCATGCCTTGAAACTAGGCCAGAACTTCTTCCCAAACTACAGTGAGTGTGTGAGGGAACAATAGACCCAAGTAACTGAGGCTATCCTGATGAAGCACGAAATTAACATAGAGGCCTAAAATGGTAGCATCCAAGCCTTCCAAATTCTTAGAAAAGTATCTTAGAGCTCTGAAAGGATGGATTCCTTGCTTGCCTTCTCAACTGGCAGACGGTTTTTCTCGGCCTTCAAAGTTGAATTTGCGCACTCAGAGAGGCAATTTCCTCTGATTGTTCGGCGACGACTTTCTTCTCCACCCCGACCATTGTCTTGCTTGACTTTGGTTTTTCTTCCAGAGCTGCTTCATCGGTGTTACATTTCTTTAATTCGTCTCTGAGTATGAGTGCGGTTCGATTGGAAGACTCCTTCATCTCCTCGAATAAAGAAGCACTCCTACTTTCTCTCTTCAAGGCTTCATCACTTTCCTTCTTCAATATCTCAATCTCCGAGTCATGATCTACAAGATGGTTTTCGTATTCATCCTTTTCAAGCTCAAATGAGAGAATCTCCTAGTAATTGTTTCGATTGACAGTAGAAACCTGCTTGTAAAATTTCTCCCACCCATCGACTTGCTCCAAGCTTCTCTGGATTGCATGGAGAAGGGGTAAATAAGATTCTACGTGAACGGACTTCAAGTTGGGTTTATTAAAAACAATCCCCGTTAAGAAAAAGTTAGGAAATGTAGCCAGTAGGAGAGGTGGACCAATAGGGAGAATGTAGGGGGCTTGCCTTGAAATTAGGAGAGAAGCGACCATTGCAGCTTGAGCGGAGGAGGTCATGACACTAGAAGCAGGAACAACAATACCAGTAAAAGTAGGAAGCTGTACGGAGGGTGCATGTTCTTAGTCTTTGTTCAACATCTTTGATGGATCATCCAGTTCAATCAGGCTTTTCCTTTTCTCTTGGCTGCTTCCTCTATCGCGAGGTTAATCCTTCTCAGCTTGAAAGCTCTCTTCTGCCTCCTTATCCTTTCTCCTCCTTCTCTCCTCATAAGTTTCACAAGAAGCATAGTATCTGGATGGATACCTTTCCGAACGTTGAGACTCAAGTGCTTGGTTAAGATCATTGTAGAAGCCACCAGACATAATTCCTATATCAAATAACATAACAACTATAGAAAAAAGGCATTTGATGGGTTAAAATAATCCTAAGAGAATAACAATGAAACGCGTGATCCTAGCGAAGTGTGCGCTACAGCTTGACAACCACAGCAGGATACGCAAACCGGATCGATTTCCAACTAATGTTAGGAGATTGATTTTTGTAGGAAGGAATTGGGTAGACTGGGAAGGCAACCCTTTCGATGTAAAGTATCCCATTAGGCGCCTATATCTACCAAACTGTCACTCGCGTCTCCCAAGTCAAGATCCGTGCCCTTCGGCAAAGGACTGGGAATGGGCTCGTTCTTGGAAGGAGCTTCTTTAAAACATCCCTTTGAAAGAGGTAAGGGAGTATGTTTGGGACTCAACTCTGGGACCTTCTCATCTAAATCGACATTGCCTTCATCGGTATCTGTCACGACCCAAAATCCAATGTTCGAAAATTGACATCAAATACTCACTTGTATTCGACTTCTGAAGATTCAAACATCGAACTCCGGTCGGATGTAGCTTATAACAACATTAGATGAATATAAAACAGTGGAACAAAATGAATATCATGTATTACATCACAGATACACATCATCATAATATCCATTACAACATCATCATCAACATCAGAGTATTTTTATACATATATCACAACTTCAAAATAGAACTTCACAATAGAACAATAAGTGATCATATGCCAAAAAGTCTTCAAAGAAATGAAGCGATAGTGAACTTCCAAAACTAAGCACCATGAGTTCAAAAAGCTTCCAAAATATCTCCAAGACAAAAGCCTCCCAAAACCGATAGCCTCCAAACCAAAGAACTTCAAAATCCAGCTAACACCAAAACATGGAAAACCTGCTACTAGGATGCCCTTGTGGAAATTATAGGCACCCAGAGTTTAGAAAGAAACAATAAACTCCGGATCAGTCATGAGACTGGTATGAGTAAACAAAAAACAGTTGCTTTTAAATAAAACAAGATTTATAAAAGAAAATCCGGTATGCTTTTTGGAAAATGAGACTACCATAAGACCTTCCGCCATACACACAATGCAATCGCAGAATTGGAGGAGATTTCTTCTTATGATAGTCAAATATGCTTGATGTGAGAAAAATTCTTTGATATTATTACGAGTGCATAGTGTAGACAACCATTTTGAAGGTATAATATTAATCTTAGCCAGCATACCACATTTCGTCGTATGCCTACTATAGCTACTATATTTTGTGGCAGGTTACCGCCACGCTGCATGGCATGTTATACAACCAAAACCGTACAGGGCTCGTATTGTTTCTTTGGATTTTCCAACAAATGGTCAGGCTAAGGAACTTCCTACTGCCACATGGGTACGCCTCTGGAGGGACGTCCCGAGAACTTAACCAGTTCTCTGCCAACACAAGGCCGGGTTACCTCTGTAACTAGGTAACTACTACACGACTATGCCATTCCCCGGTCGTTTGCGACCTTTATCCGAGGGCCTCTACCAAAAAGCAACATCCACACAGTAAATGATATTGTAGCAACCACATAGGTAAAGTATCTAGAATCCATACCATGATACCACCATTTTCCAGAAGGAAATGACATACCCTAAAGGGTGCGACTCTCATAACCTTGCCGCATCTTTCCTGTTTCGACCATATCCAGGGTGTGAGGTCCGATGAGGTCTTGTCTATAAAGCTACGCTTTACATGAAAGCCATGCTTTGATCACAAATGATCATCAACACACAGTAGCACTTAGCATGCCACACTACCAAATTGGGAGTATATCACTGATATCCTTCAACTACATAACCTTTGAGCTCGTACGTCTCAGAGAAGGGTATTAAGTTAAGAGAATAAATTCTCCGCCACTAACAGATATGTATTTGAAAGAAATCTGCTTTATATCTCAAAGTGTAGTGTCAGACATACAACCATACAAGTCTGTTCCGGGTTCGAACAGAATCGAAGGCACTTCGTCCAATAAAGGAAGAAGCCCTTGCAAATCCGGGTATCCACAATCCCGATCGGACTCCCTATCACATGTGGAGATCTCTATACTGGAGCAACTCAGTGCAGAGACATTCGATAGGTTATCCTATCGTTTTCGAAGACACCCGGTCTTCATCACCGTCTTCAAATGCTATTCATTTCGTCGAATCACAATTCGGAATGGGTTATATGACACAAAGGTCCTCTCCCGGCTAATCCTAATAGTAAGCGCTCAATTTTAAAACACGTGGATGGATCAATCACAAAGATTCACATTCAGGGTTCGATGTGGGTTTTAGATAACTGACTGAAATCTGACTCCCTGTCGCATCGAACTTTAAATGCAGCTTTACGGGCAAAAGGGTTTTCACATACATACAGAAACAAATCACAAATCATAGTTCAGCATAAAGCAATTTCACATCACACGGTATCACAATCACAAACAGGGATATCAAACATCTCAAAGCATTTCGATAATAATTAACCATCTAAGAATTAGATGAATTAACAGCGTGATTATAATCAATTTATCATATAATTTTTTTTATTAATTATGTTTAATTAATGATTAATTATCCTTAATTTTAAATAAATTAATCCTTAATTATTAATTAATTAAATATTAATTATTAGTTGATTAAATCTTAATTACTTGTTAATTAAATCCTTAATTATTAATTAATTAAAACTTAATTACTTTCATTAATTAATTATCCTAATTAATAAATTAATTATCCTAATTAATAAATTAATTATCCTTTAATTAACTATGAATTAATTGTTAAGTAGGTATAAATCATTAATCATTAATTAATTTAATCTTAGTTACATTTATTAATTAATTATTCCTTAATTAATTAATTAATTAAGTTTTTTTTAAAATAACTTTTTAAAATTACACATTCCAACTTAACAGATAGTCATCATTCTAAAAAGAATACTTTAGAAATTTAATTGACTTAGATTGTTAAAGTTTTAAACCAGAAATCATACTACTCGAGACACGCTTCGAGTTTTACCCGAGAGAACTTCCTGTTTGCTTCGGGTTTTCTCAAAACTTACCCGCACGCTTTAAAATTTTCAAAACTTGAGTTTTTCTAAGTAATTTTTTTACACTGCACATCAACATTCTACTCAAGTTAAAACTCGAGCTACCACACGATCCCCCCCCCCTCGATGCTCGCTTCGAGTCACCCTTTTCTTCCTAAACCCATCAGCACTGATACATTGACAGCCACGTGCACGTGCACCGTTGAAGCCGTCACCTACGGCCTCCAAGATCACCACCAGCAGACCCACCCTCGATCCCCTCTTACTACCCAAACACGAAGAAGCTCAGATTAAACTCGAAAACAAAATCGAGTTACCTCGATCAAAATAGGCACAGCGGCCATCACCAGAGGATCACCTCAAACGTCTTACGCTGACCATCGGAACGCCTAAACCTCCGGCCACATCTACCTAGCCTTCCCCATTACAATTTCCCAAAACCCCATGACACTTGAATCACCAGAGGCTCCGCAGTAACCAAAATTCCGACCAACCCAAAATTTAGGGTTAAAAACCCAATTCGACGATCTGTAACACCATGATGATCTAACAACACATTCAACAATTTTGCGATGATCCCAGACCACCCTGTTAGCCTCCGCCGCGATCGCGAGACAATCTTCGTCTCCTATCATCAGAATTTCAATAAAACCCATCTTCCATTCATTTTTCAATTTCTCAGTGAATATGTTCTTAAAAAATTGGTTTTGCTTTCAAAAATCATCAATTGTAAAAATGTTTCAATTGATATAATTGAAATCAAAGATTATGATGATCGAATTTTCCAACAGGTACTGATTTTGCCTGTAATTTCGATTTTTCAGGAAATTCTTCGATTTGATTTGCTTAAAACTATTTTTAAGATTTGAATCATGTAAAAACTAACAACTTCCATTCAGATCCTATAGCCTGAAGTGAATCAGAGGAGTGGAGGTTGATTTTTAGACAGGGTTTTTTTTTCTTTTTTTTTCTTGAAACCTGGAAATAAACAGAGACATCTCTGTTTGCATATCAGACATGCATCCACATCACACACACAAGTATTCACATGCATGTATATACTTTGCAATTTAATCTCAAGCCTGAGTCAAACAATAAAAAGAATCCAGATTCGCAAAGTTTACTCACCTGACACGGTTTCGAACAGAAAGCCCCTGACTGTTTTAAAATAAAGATGGAAGCTTGGATATTTTTCTACTTTTATCTTGAAGTTTAATCTGCAACTTGTAAATACAAATCTTTGCTTAATCCTTGTTGTATTTGTTTACTTACTTCATCAATAACAAACAAAGATCCAAGCTTACTTATAATTTGAATTTAGTGCAACAGAGAATAGGGTCTGTAGCTTGAAATCCAGAAATTTATTTAGTCTTTAAACTTGATTTTTTTCCTGCAACTGATTGATACAACTTGCTTAAATTCTTGCTTTATTACTGATTAACAAATTCAAATTCAAATTTTGAAAAGAAAAGTCCACTTGCCTTAATTTATTTCAAAGAATCCAGCTCTATTTTCTGGCCAAAACTGGAGCATTGATTATACTAATCTGCAGTTTGAAATTTTTGTGTCAAATCTTGATTTTGAAATTGTAAATTCACTTAACTATGAAGTTTAAAACTTACATGAGAGATGGAATTAAAACTACTGCTTTGATGTTGGAGAAGATTCTCAGATTTTAGATTATTTTTGAATTCAAGAGGATGTTGCAGTTTTTTTCTATTTCCTTTGGTGTTGAGATTTGTGATGTTCAAGATTTCTTTACTCTTCTTTTAGAAATTTGAGAGGCTATATAATTGAAAAAGAGAAGCCGAAAAGTTTTTATGATTTTAAGTTTTTTTTTTTTCAATCAATTAAATTGAATGCCACTTGTTAAAACCAATCATGAGATCTCTACACTTGTTTATTTTTACACCATCTCCCTTATGCATGTTTAACACTTGTATTTTTTTTACAAAGACAAAAGAATTTTTAAGTAAATTTTATATCAAATTCACTTTATTAATAATTATACCCCTTATTCATTTGTATATATACAATGTTAAAAGAAGAAATGTTTCTAACAAATCTTTACGTTATATAAATTACAACCTTTTGATTTCAAATGCCAATTATTTTTCTAAAACATTTATTTTAAATTTAAATTCAAATTCCAATTCAACTTGAATTATAATCCATTTATGTCCATTTATATACTCATACATATACTTGTACAATTTAAATTCAAATTCAATATACACATTCAAATCTACTCATATATGCAACATATATATATATATATATATATAATTTAAATTCAAATGATTTTTAAAACATTTATTATTTCAATTATTTTTAACTCAAAATAAATTGGAATTTTATTCGTTTATAAATTATCACTTATTTTATTTTTTTGAGGCTTTTCAATTTATCTTCAAATTGAATTCCAAAAGTTTAAATATATTACCAATTTAAATTGATAAATTTTGGGATGTTACAGATATCCCTCCTGAAGAAAATTTCATCCTCGAAATTTGAAAGAGAGAGAAAAACAAACAAAGAATATACAAATTCAAAAAAGGATAGAGAAATGGCTTACCAGTTTAAGCCGAGACATCCACTCTGCAATTGGGATATGATTTCTGCATATTATCTTCAGTTTCCCAAGTGCAGTCTTTGGATCGCCACTCCACTGTACTTTAACCAGTTTCAAAATTTTGTTTCTCAATTGCTTTTCATCACGATCTACAATCTTTATCGGTTCTCTTTTAACTGTTAAATTGGGAGTGATTTCGAGATCCTGTTGAGCAGCTTCTTCAATAATACTATCCGGATCGTGCACATACTTCCGAAGGTTAGAAATGTGGAACACATCATGCACGCCAGATAACCAGCTAGGCATCTGCACTCGATAGGCTAAAGAACCGATCCTCTCCAGAATAGGAAAAGGACCAATATACCGTGGTGCTAGCTTACCGTTCTTCCCAAACCTTAATACACCTCGCATTGGAGATACTTTAAGAAAGACAGAGTCTCCAATATGGAATTCCAAATCCCTTCTTCTACGATCATAATAACTCTTTTGACGACTTTGAGCCGTCGTCAATTTCTTTCGTATGAAATCAACTTTTTCAGTGGCTTCTTTAATCATATCTGGTCCAAGGACGAGTCTATCACCTGCCTCGATCCATCATGCAGGTGATCGACACGGATGACCATATAGAGCTTCAAAAGGAGCCATCTCGATGCTGGCCTAATAGCTATTGTTATATGAGAACTCGACCAGATGCAAATGGTCCTCCCAAGAACCACCAAAATCAAGTATACAAGCATGCAATAGGTCTTCTAAGATTCGGTTAATCCTCTCAGTCTACCCATCAGACATGGATGATAAGCAATGCTGAAATTCAGTTTTGTTCCCAATGCATCTTGAAATGCCTCCCAAAATCTACTAGTGAAGATCGGATCACGATCACTCACTATGCTGCAAGGAATACCGTGGAGACGGACAATTTCTTTCACATATAACTCGGCTAAACTTGCTGCCGTGCGGGTAGATTTCACTAGTAAGAAGTGGGCTGTCTTAGTCAAACGGTCCACAATAACCCAAATTACTTCATTGCCTTTCCGAGTACGAGGCAACCCGTCGATGAAATCCGTCGATACTTGGTCCCATTTCCACTTGGGTACCTCTAAAGGCTGAAGTAAACCCGCCATTTTCTTTTGATCGCTTTTAATTTGTTGGCAAGTAGCACAGCGACTTGCAAATATAGATATGTCCCTTTTCATCATCTCCCACCAGAAAGTTCTTTTGATATCTCGATACATTTTATTGACTCCTAGATGGATGCTGAATTTAGACTCTTGACATTCATCTAAAACTTTTCGTTTCGGTTCGGGAATGTCCGAGACACAAATCCTGCCTTTCATCCTTATAACTCCATTATCATCAACTCTAAAACTGGAATCCTCACCTTCATGTATTCTTTTACAAATTCCACGAAGGAATTGGTCTTCTTTTTTCTTGCTGGCGATCTTTTCAAGGAGAGTAGGAGTGACAACTAGATATACAAGAACAACATGTCTCCTACTTAAAGCGTCGGCAACTACATTGGCTTTTCCGGGCATATATTGGATATCTAGATCATAAGATGCCAGAAATTCCAACCAACGTTGTTGTCGTAGATTTAAATCTTTCTGGGTGAAGAGGTATTTCAAAGATTTATGGTCGGTGAATAATTCGAAATTTTCACCTAAAATAAAGAGAGTTCAATAAGTATATATGTTAAGTTAAATTAAATTCGTAAATTGTTAAGAAAGCTGAAAGGATTCTTACCTAGAAGATAATGTTGCCATATTTTCAAAGCGAAGATAACAGCTAAAAGCTCTAAATCATGGGTTGGGTAATTTCTTTCATGAGGACGTAATTGTCTACTCGCATAGGCAATTACCTTCCCATTCAGTATTAATACCGCACCTAAACCATCACCACAAGCATCGGTATAAACAGATAAATCTTGGTTCCCGTTAATAACAGCGAGAACATGAATAGTGGTTAATCTCTTCTTCAACTCCTGAAAAGCTTCGTCACATTTCTAAGTCCAATTGAATCTTGCATTCTTCATTGTTAGCTTAGTCAATGAACTAGCTATCTTAGAAAAGTCCCGATCAAACTTCCGGTAAGAACCTGCTAAACCCAAAAACTTCGAACTTCTTTTGGTGTAGTGGGTTTCCTTCAATCAAGAATAGCGGAAATTTTGCTAGGATCAACAGAAATCCCTTCTCCATTAACAATATGGCCGAGAAATTTAACTTCTTTGACCCAAAAATGGCATTTGGAAAATTTGGTGAACAGAATATTTCTCCTTAATATCTCCAAAATGATTCTAAGATGCTCGACATGCTCCTCTTCGGTCTTGGAATAGACCAAAATATCATTAATAAACACGAGCACAAATTTATTCAATACTTCCCGAAACACATGGGTCATAAGATCTACGAAGTATACTGGAGCATTGGTTAGCCCGAAAGGCATGACTAACCATTCGTAGAACATATTAGGAACCCTGAAAGCGGTCAAATGTACACAATCTTTGGCGATTCGTAGTTGATGGAACCCTTGGGCTAGATCCATCTTCGCAAAGAAACGAGCACCGTGCACTTGATTAAACAGATCATCAATTCTAGGTAGAGGAAATTTATTCTTGAGAGTCAAGTCATTGAGATCGCGGTAATCTACACACAATCCCAAAGATCCGTCTGATCTAGCAACAAACACGACGGCTAAACCCATTCAGAAACACTAGGTCGGATTAACCCTTTATCTAGTAAATCATTGGTTTGCTTGACTAATTCAACCCTTTACCTGGGTGCAATCCTGCGACTTGCGTGAACGACAGGACGAGCTTTGGGTACTAGGCCAATTCTGAATTCTATTTCTCGATGTGGAGGTAAGGATTTCACTTCTTCGAACACATCTGAAAAATCTCTAACAATGGGAATAGACTCCAGACTGGGTTCGGGATAACCCAAGTTATACATCAACCCTTCTCTTTTAGGACTAGGGTCCTCACAAGAAATCTTATGTAACAGCCCAAATTTTTAACAAGTAATTTTCACTTGTATTTTTAGAACTTTGGGGTTTATTATATAAAAATCTAAATTTTAAATTGATCAAAACAATTGACCAAATTTTTAAATAAATAACAAGATCTCTAAAATTTTAACGTGGTTAAGAATTAACTTTAATTGGAAATTTGGGTTTTTTTGGTTAAAAGATGGCAAATAACTTAATTTCTAGCAAAATCATGTTTTAATTAAGAAATAAGATTTGAAAAAAAAATTAGTGTATAAATAAATTGTTTAATTACATGTTTAAAAGGCGGGTTATTGACAGAATATTTTTAACGTATATTTACTACATAAAAGAACGCGTAAATTTAAAAAGCGTTACTTTTATTATGAAACTGGGCGTGTGTTTGATTTAATTATTGCGTCGGTTTTTCATGCGTCTAAATTTATTACCTTGGATATAAATAATCAAATAAATCTGTATACATGCAGTTTTAAGTGGGAAAGGAATAAATTTTCTTTCCGTTGACTCCACATATTTAATAAATAAAACCCATTGATTTTTCAATAACGTTCAAATTAAATATTCTTTTCCGTTTCTTTACTCTAAGAATCAACACTTTACTTTGATCAATTTTATAAAACGTTCGCCAATTTTTCATTTTTCTGTACCGTTAAAACAACACAATAATTTTTACCTTAGCTATAAAATAGATTATCTACCTTTTAAAGTTAAGTAATATTTTGAATAATACATTTCTTTGTCAATGGTAAATAGAAAAATATGTAAACAAATTTTATTCTATTTAAGTAATAAATTTTAAAATTTTATAGCGTATAAAGAAACTATTTAATTACGCGTTTAAGGGTGCATTATCTGATGAAATAAATAACGTAAATATATATATATAAGAAAACATATAGAATTTTAATCCGTTATTTGGTTATATTTTGGGCATAAAATATTACGGTTATGCTACACATTCTTAAAAATATAACCTTAGTTGTAAATGAGTAAATTTATCAATGGCTTGTGTTTTTAGAGGGAAGGAATTGTCCAGCGTTCAAATCAAGTATGTTGCCTTTAATTCAACGCATTGCTTTAAAAATTTGATTACCATAGATTTTTGCCATTGAACAAGATTTATTTCTTGCATTTTTTTCAGAACACAATTTTCTCCTAAATCTCAGTCATGCTCGGTATCCATTCTCCTATTTGCTTGCCTATTTTATATGCGCTTTTCTCTTTACCCATATTTCTTACGTTTATTTTTCTCTTTCCAGTAAAATTTACTTCCCTATTTATATATATATATACCCACGCAAATCTGTTAATTTTGAATGAAAGCATTTACTTCTTCCTGTAATTTGTTTCTGAAAAAATATCAAACGTATTTTCCTTGCCAATTTTTTTTCCTTCCTTTGATTGCGCAACTCTCTGTTTTAAATTCAAATCCCCTTCAAAGAAAATAAATTTCGGACGTTTCTTTCATAAATCAACGCAATCAATTAATTGTTGCTTATTCTTTCGCCTAAATTTTCGCAAGATTCTTTTGTTTAAAAACACGTTTGAAATGTTCAATTATTTCTATCGTTCTTTCCCATAATTCAGGCAATATAAACCCACGCGCCCTATAAAAAGAAAAAAAATCAATTACTTTCTTTAAGTTCTTTACAAACCCACGGATATCAAATCCATTTACTTCTTTACAAATAAACGCATGCAAATTATTGCTTCCTACTTTTTCTCCCCTCTAATTGCGCAACTTTGCTGATTTAAATACAAACCACAATATCAATGCAAACCCTTTTGGAAATACTCGGTCAACATATGCAAAATACCCAAAAATATTTGATTTGGATATTGCATGCCGTTTCTCCACCCCAATCACTGTAAACTTCTTTCTTTCGGTCACGTATGCATATCCCTGAATTAATCTTTGATTTTTATTAATTTCTTTCCATTTCTTTGCATAAATCACTCAGCCTATTTAATTCTAAAAACTCACGCAACCTATTAAATAAAGAAATTGCAATGAAACCAATTATTTCCTTAAACAATTTATCACTTGCAGTTCTTTTATGCAATCAAGTGGAAGAAATTTTCCGTTTCAAAGCAATAAGTTTCTTGCCTTTATCAACTGAAATTGCATAGGCTCACACATCAAATTCCTGACCATTCAGAGAAAAAAAATCTACCTATTCTTTCTCCTAGAATATCGCAAGTTGATCTTTATATTCCAATGCACGTACGCAAATATAAATGTCTATAAAATATATAAAACTTCTTGCCAAAATTGTTCCCTTGAATTGCGAAACTCCTCTGTTATAAATATATAACCCACACATTTTCCATCTCCTCATCAAAAGTTTGGCTTCAGCCTCGTGCGTGAGGAAGCATACTTCAGGTAAGGGCCACCTTTTAGCTTATCTTCTTCTATTGTTTCTCCTATTATTATTTATTCTCTTTTTCCCATTCACACGAAGCTCAACCTACACCGCCACATAACTTGACTACACCTATTTATCCACCTTTCCTCTATGTCTATATTTATGTTCATGGAATTATCTAAGATTACGTGGATAGAATGCTTGACTAGGTTAGGTATAAGCAATATTTTGCGTTTTAAGATTCATGGTTTGGATATGGTACTAGGTTTTGCTGTCGCTAATTAGCAAGTTTTGATTTCTATGTGCTATTGAATAAAATTTGATAGGATTCACTAACTGGAGTTAGAATGAAGCTGCATGCATCCATTTTGTAATAGGCTAGTGAAAGTATGCTCATAAGTTTTTTTGATGCTGAGTAATTGGATTAAATTAATTAGGTGTTCGCCACTTGTAGAAAATTTTTAGCCCATCGAGTGGAATACGCGTGCATGCCTTCAGATGGATATGACTGAGCCTAGCTATTTTATGCCGTGTCACCTATAAAAAAAAGAGGTTAAAGTTTTCTATGGATTAAATAGTTAGATTTGTGAGATATGGAAATTGAAACTAAACTTGATTTAGAAATGAAGGCTATTTTTGAAACAAAGGTAAGAAAAGAAATTAATTGGAAATTAATTTATTTTTGATATGAGGATTTAACTTAATTATAAGAAAAATTTATAGAAAATTTTGCACTATGAACAGATCCATATGAAGTATTGTATACTAAGAATAATTATGAAGTATAAATGCGTAAACCACATGTTGCACTTAGTAATAAAAAATAAAATAATAATAAATAAATAAATATTGCATGCGCCACCTTTATGTATCACTGCCGTAAATTGCATTGTTGCCCACATAAGATTTGCCACCTTTTTATTTACACGTCATAATATTCTGTAAAAAGGGTAAAAAAATAATATATAGAGTATAAAATTTATTTTGTAAATTTTGATTTACAAAAATTAAATGGGAAGGCTGAGTTTTTGTTTTAGTGGGTCAAGCCATGTGGTGAGTGGTCGAGCCATTGTGTCAATTTCCTTTAATTCAATCTTGTTTCAAATTTGCTGTGTTCGTGATAAGATTCGAATGCTTAGTTTTATTTAATTACTTTGTTCAAGATTTGAATCAAGTCGTTGCGTCCACTGAAAATTGATCGTGCCTCCTATACTCTTCTTTCGGGGTAGATATCATTGTTGAATAAATTCTGCAGCTTCGAAAAGTTGAGTATTCTCACCTGACAAACGTACTTATATATCTGTAAATTAATAACAAGTGTAATTGTAGCACGATTTTATTTCATTTATTTGACTGTGATATAAATTGATGATGTTAAAAATCCTGTTATTTACCCCACATATCATCAGTTATATTATATACTGTTTTATTTATGCTGTTACACTATTTATATAATTACTATTTATCACACTGCAAGTTCCCTGTAGTATAGAATCATTACGGGCTAAAATGATAGGCCTAAACGATATTTATTTATTTATTTAGTTTATTATATAACTTGGGATTGTGGGTTCGAAATGATAGAACCCGGATTTATTTTCTAAATTACGGATTGAAATGATATATTATCCGTATCACTTGACCTAGGTTAGAACATATTATACAGACCCGTGGTAATAAATATATATATATATATTCTGGAAATATTTAAATATTTTTTAAAAAAAAAATCTAAAATGTTATTACACTTTGTTTAAAGTGGATTTGAATGATTTTTATAAGTATATTGATATTTTTCAAGTTAAATGTGTAAATAAATAAATGTTAAAAATTTGAAGTATAAATTCATTTTGAAAATTTTGATTTGTAAAATAAAATGGAATTCTAATTAAGAAATAAAATATGATGTTTTGGTAAAATTTGAATATAAGAAAATAGATAAAGGGTAAGTTGGCTATGAATTAAATAGTTAAATAAAGTGAATACTTAAAATGGAAGTTGGAATATAGCTAGATTTAAAAATGTAAAGTGGTTTATGATAAAAAGGGTAAGTTAAGAAATTAATTAGAAATTTTGTAACAACCCGCATATTTAACGATTATATATTTAAATGTTTTATTTAAGTATAGCGTCGTTAGTCGGATTTTGGTCCGAAAAGCTACTTTTTGCAAACGTTCGAATTGGAGCTCGAAACCATCTCCATTGGTTTCAAAATGGCGTTTGCGATCCTTTTGAGTATAATCTTCGATATGTTTGGAGTTTGTGAAATTTTGACCCTTTTTCTATTGGGTTTTGGGTTTGGGTTCAGCCCTCTAGCTTAACTAATACTCTAGCTCAGCCTCTTCTCTTCATTCATCTCCTTTTCATTTTCATTTCTCAAGCTAAAACTGAAATGGTGGAAGGGAAAGAGAAATAGAAATTTGCAAGCCCTAGTTTCAACTTCCAACGTGATTTCTTGCTCTAAAATCAAAGAGAATCCATAGGTAAGCTCTTCTTCATATTCTCCAACTCATCTCCTCTTCAATTTCAGAAAATTTCCTAAACCTAAATTGGGAAATATATGTTTTATTCTTAGATTGAAGCTTGTTGAGTTGAAGTAGAGTTTAGTTGGTCTTCTCCTTGATATTGAGCTTCTTCTTCTACTTCTTTGTTTTGGGTTAAAGGTGAGTTTTGAACTCACATCTACTTCTCTTGATTTCTTTGATGTTGGGTATGAATTTCCTAGCACTTGTTCATATGCTCTTGCTTTTGGTTTGGATTGAATTGGTGAATATCCAAATTTTTAGTGTTTGGGTTCAATTCTTTAAAGATCCTAACTTTGATATTGGAACATGTATTTGCTAGCGAATCGGAGAGCTAATGGAGCTGGGGTATCTGTAACAACCCAGAATTTTGAACAATTTAAAAATGAAAATATTTAATTAATTTTAAATATTCGAATGATGATTGACTTGAAGTTCAAATTTTCAGGATAAATTGGCGATTAAATTTTAGAATTTAATCTATTTAAAGTTGAATAAAATTTAAATTTGGCTTTGGAGTTAAATTGAATATTGAATTTGTAATTTAAATTCGAACTAATGACATAGAGAAAAATAGTTTGGATTTACGAATTTTTTTTATGTAAATTTATAAATTGATATTGATAGTTGAACTGGAAAACATTTATATGTTTACTAAAGAAAATGATTTACAAAACAAAATTTAATTTAAATTGAAAAAAATAATAATAATATAACATAAAATAAAAAAATAAAATAAAAAGAATACACTATCTTACCGTATTCAGCTGCGAACACGCCTTCCCCCACGCCAAAATTCACGCCGTAACCCACGCCCTAAATCGTGTCCCTCTGCAAAAACACGTCTCCTCTTTCCCTTATATTCATTCGAAAACCCTACCCTTTCAAACGAAACAAAGAAACAATGGCGGCCTCGTCGTTCCTCTTCGATTCCGTGCTCCAAAAATTAGGGCTTCAGTTCCCATTCGTTGCCGCTTCGGTGAAAGGTGAGAAATTTTATTTCTCACATCTAGATTCAACTTCATATTTATATGATTTGTGATTTTCACGGCTCTGAAATTTGTTGAATCTTTGTTGACTTCGGTCCTTTTGATTTGTTAAAATTAGTTTGCTGTGATGACGATTTCTTTGGTTCATTCGTTCGAATTTCTGGAAATTGAACTTGTGTTGGCTTCGGCCTCCTTTTGATTTTGTTTTGACGATTTCTATTGTGACTTCGGCATACCTTAATTTGAACTGCAATTATCTTGGTTCAAAACTGATAATTGCTCATGGTCATTGTTCTTTTTTTTTTTTTACTTGTAACTAAGTTGCCTTAGTTTGGGTACACATGCCTATTTCACTTTTTAGAGATAGTTTGATTCAAGTGCATTTTATGTTGGCGTCACTCTGTTTCACTGTCATGTTTGCACCCCTTTTTGTTGCACTTGTTGTTCACGGTGTCTTGTTCACCATGTTGCATTGATCACTGATGCACTTTCTCATTTCCACTGCTTCATCATGTTGTATTCATCCCTGTACTTGTAGTTGTGTAGTTCTTCTGGCTTCACATGTGCACAGAGTTGTAGCTGTCATTAACACTTCCATGTATTCACTGTTTGTTCACTATAAGCTCGAGTTTTCTTTGCTTTGACTTGGATAAAATTTTGTAAGGCTTGGGTAGATTTTATTTACAGGATTTTTTAAACCTGCAAATGTTTTGAAAAAAATATATAAAATAAAATGAAAGTGTCGAGACAAATTTAAATGCTAAGTTGTATTCTCTTGACCTGTTGCACTATTTTCGGTTGCTGTTGTATGTAGTAACCCAGTTTTTTTTTGTTTGCATTGACCTGGTGTAGTTTTACACTTGTGACCTCACTTGCAGTTCACTGAACTGATTGTATCACTTATTCGTATACTGTGATGTGGTGCCATGAACTCTGGTGCCCTCACCCTCCTTCTATTTTGAAATTGTGCCACGGCTTGTGCTTTGGTGTTTCAGTTGTGTTGGACATGTTGAGTATTTAAATTTTTGGCATGTTGAGTTTTGGAAGTTTGACATGTACATGCCTTTACCTATTTCCAGTAGCCTAACCTTTCATGCATATATAAACAAGTACTTGCATGTATATGTTAATAACTTTGTACCAACTTTTATTTGTATTTTGGCTTTGAATAAGAACAGAGTATACAAACCTGATACATGTATTTTTTTTCATAGATTAAATCGCTTGGCTAAATTATACAAAACATAGTGAGTAATTGTTAAGCTTCTTGCCCTTGACCTGTAACTTGAATATCATGATGGCACTTCATGTTGTATCTGTTATGTGTAGTAATATTGAACTGCTTCATGTTTCACTGTTTTGTTAAATATGATATTCTCACTTTCACTTAGTCACTGCCTATTTCAAATTGCATATTGATGTTCATTTGACATGTGTTTTGCTTCGAACTCAAATCCATTGTGCATTATTGTTATAGTCGAACCTTTTGTATGCTGACCATTGCACTGAGCATTGCTTTAAATTTAAAGTACCTGACCACGTTGATTTCCTTTGAGGTCTGGTGCCTTCATTTTTGTTGTATTCTTCCATTTGACAACTGTTGTTTCACTTGAGTGTACATGCAGCTTGGAGTCAGTTTCCTTGTAGTGCTTACATTCTTGAAACTATTTGGATTTCTGGAATTACTTGAGTTTCATTGTGCAGTGATATTTTGAATTTTTGGTCGAGGCCGTTTGTACTTGCGTTGAATCTGATTTTGATTTGACCTTGTGCACTCGAGTTGGCGAGGCAGTGCACATGTATGTATGTGTGTACTGCAGCCACACCGTCTTGATTTTATTGGTATTTCTTTTGCTTTGATGCTGTTTCGATTTGTTGAAGTTTGCATTGAGTCAGATAAATGATTCATATTCATTGATGTTGACTTTTTCCACTTATGAAACCGCTGTTTCACTATGTTGTTCTGCACTTGTATTCTTGCTGTAGTGACTTTTGTACCTATTGCACTTGCCTGACCAGTTTCATTCATCCTTATTTATTTTTGTTGCCTTGATCATTTTGACTTCAGATGTATAGATGCGTTTCACTTGAATTCGGTTGTGTTTAAATTTATGCTCGACAGTTTTAAGTGGTTTCATGTGGGATCTTGTGGTGGCTGCGTTATTGATTGCAGATTTGCCCTTGTGTCCAAGTAATGGCTGCAGTTTTATTTTTATGAAAATTTTGCACTTGTTGAAATGTGCAGTAATAAGTTGTTTGGAAACTTGTTTTATTTTACATGTTGTTGTGGCGAGGCAGCGCACGCGTGCGTGCACTGCAGCCACGTAGTATCGACATTTTGAATCGATATTTGAACCTTCATTAATTTTGGTTCGTTGATTTTCTTGAGTACGTCATCACGATAGTGGCAAGGCAGTGCACGCAAGCGTGAACTGCAGCCACATGGTGTGGTATTGTTATATTGATATACTATTTTGTTTTGATTTATGATCTTTTGCATATCTCATTACGGTAGTGGCGAGGCAGTGCACGCAAGCGTGAACTGCAGCCACACGAAGTTAACATTTTAAAAATGTGGCGAGGCCGTATACGCGTGTGTGTACTGCAGCCCTACCAAATCTAATGTTTTAAATGATGTTTTCTTTTTGATGAAAATTGTTTTATGTTGACAATTCAATATATTTTGAACTGATTTTGATGATTTTGTTGATAATTGCCGTTCAGGCAGATTTTGATTGTTTTCTAGATTATCTTCATCAATAATCCCTTCATCTATCCTCATTGATAATTTGAATCTACTGATTTGTTGTTTAACACTGTTAAGTGTTGTATTTACCATTATCTGATTTCTTGTTAAAGGATCGGATAGGTAAATTTATATTTGACTGTCATCTAATTGCTATTTGATTATTATTGCCTTTATGCACTAATAACTGAGTTTGAATTAGACTGACCTGTGTATTATTTTCTTTTGAATGTAATACTCGGGTCAGACCCAGTATTTTACAGCTTGAAGATTTTCAGGCCGCGAAGTTAGAGAGAGTTGGGGAAATTGCTTCACTTTAGCTTTTTGAAGAATTTTTGTACTTAAAAGAAATATTCCGCTGTATTAAATGTAATTCATTGTATAACTCTTATATTTGTATATAAAAGAAAATTCATTTATGAGAAGTATGATTATTATTCTGTGATTCTGTGGCTGATTCTGTTTAAATGTTATAAACTAATTAACAATCCGTCATTTTTAACGTTCCTAGTTGGTTTAATTACCGACTAGAGGCGGTCAGAGCGGCGGGTCGTTACAAAAGTGGTATCAGAGCTTTGGTTTACACAAAGCTCAGTTTATGATATTTAATATGAATAGTTACTAGAACCACTTTAAAGAAAAAAAAATTCAAATTTAAAATAAGTATGAAATTGTTTTCTTTGAAAAAATAAAAGATATCTTGAAAATTCAAATCTTTTTCGAAAATTCCCCTCTCTAAATTTAGGATTGCGATAGTTTCTTATTCAAAACCCATTATCGAATTTTTGAGATTTATGGAAAATTGAAGTATAAGTTAAGTGAATTAATGAATTGGTTTAAATCCAATATTTTGAATATCTCCAAAATAATAAATTGGGTAATAAAATGATATTTCAATTTAGTTATAGCCAAGAGGATAATTAAACTATAACTTGGGAATTTGATTCTGAATTCTTTTGAAAATTGATTTCAAATGTTTTGAAGAATGATTTAGTAAATAAATGGATTATAAGTACTTAACTTATAAATGGACTTTTGATATATAATTGAGTTATATAAATTGAATTGAATTAGTAAAGGAGATTTATAAATCGAAGTTTTATAAATAGAAATGGAATTTGTAAAGATTGTTTATAAATTCGAAACCAATTGAATTTGATAAATGAAAAATAGAAGTTATTAAAGGAGATATATTCGTGATTTTGGATAGCGAATTATCCTTTATATTAAATATTGTGATAGTAAATGTTGGTTGGGAATTTTATCCATGATTTTGGACAGTGGATAATCCTTTAAATAAATGTGTAGAAACACTGAATTGATTTAAATAAGTATATTCACGATTTTGGACAGTGAATATATTATTGACTAAAACGGATATGTTTTAGGGAAGTGATATTATGAAATGAGGTTAATGTGGAAATATAAATTTAATGGAACCAAGTTGATGAATGGCTTACTAAAGAACTAGTTGATTATTTTTGAAATAGAAAGCAAATGCAAAGTTCAAATGAGATTTAAATTTCAAATTTGAAGTTGTCAACATGATAATCCATTATAGGTTTAATAAATTCAGTGATGAATTTGAATTTAAACGTGCGGAAAATTAAATTAAGTGAAAAACTTAATACTGAAAAGTTTGAAATTGGTTTAAAACTAATATTATGAAAAGTATGAGGAATTCAAACTATGAATTAAGTTGAAGTTGAAATTGAAAAAGTTAATAAGTTTTAAAGATGTTTTAAAATGCATTAACTATCGAATATATAGATTTCAACATTCATTGTTGAAATAGACGTTTTCGAGAGAAAAATAAGGAAATGGTGGACTATAACATTGTTGTTATAGTAAATGGTTTCCGGAAGGAAATATTGTTTATAGTATTGGGATTTATATATCTATCTTAAATATCGAATCCCTATACTAGTCATTTTTGAGTTGTAGTGACGATGTTTTACGCAACATTCGTTTTGACTCAAATAAATGTGTTTAAAAGAACGCTTTCCTTAAAGAATGGAATATATACTTAATTTTGATTCAAGTATATTGAATATTTTCCGCGTTGAAAATAAATGAACTTGTGAATTACTTATTAAATAAGTATGGAAATGTTTTCCAATATGAAATGAAAGGTTTGAAATTTTATCTTTTAAAGATAAATTGAAAAATGAATATTGAAATTGGTTTCAAATGGTTAAGTTGGAAAATTATATATCTTGTAAAGATATTTTTTTGGGAAATTTGAACGATCAGTTCAACTTGAATATTTTCCAAAAAAGATTGAATCTTGAGTTAAATTGAGTTTAACTTCGACATCAAAAACAATATAAGTTGAGCTTTGAATTTTGGATAGTCGATTGGGATTGTATGTCTAACATTGTGAATTGATGACATATCAATTGATCTTTATTAAATATATATCTGTTGGTGGCGGATAATTTATTCTTTTAGCTTAACACCCTTCTCTGAGACGTACGAGCTTAGAGGTTATATATCGATAGACATCAATTATGTGTTGAGAATTGACGATGTAACGTGAAATCCAAATCGAATGTGAAGTCGATAATGAATTGGATTATGAATGTGAATTAGGTTTGAGATAACCTTAAATTTTCAAATCGATTTAGAGGAAAATTTTAAGTGAAATGGAAAATTTTGGAATCCTCTATTTGTTATGAATGTGAATTGAGTTTTCGTAACTTATATATGTGAATATAATAAATCGAAAACCATCAGTTTGGAATGTCATTATTATGAAAAGTCCTGTGTAGGTTTACATAGGTATGATATGTACGAAATGTGAAATGAAGTACTATATGTATATGACATATGTTTTCTAAAAAAACTGAGGATATGGAAATGTACCTTCCATTTATTATTTGTGAAGGTGATTGGAACTCGGTGGAGTGTCCATTGGAAATCGTAGCTACGTAGAATTTCCATTAGTGGAATGTCCATTGGGACTGACTAGGATCCCCCACGATGGATCATCGTGTTTGGGATTATGTGAATTGATGCTGGCGTAATTCGTGGGGCGTGATGCCTACAGTTACAAGCGATTCCACTGGGATAGTGGCGCAACCGCCGTGTAAACTGCGATCTAGAGGCCGAAGCGTAATTTGAGGGGCGAGATGCCTACGGTCACGAGCGATTCTACTGGGATAGTAGCGTAACCGCCGTGTGAACCGCAATCTATGGCAACAACCATGGCGAAATTCAAGAGAGATGTGAAATCTACAGTTACAAGCGATTCTACTGGGATAGTAGCGTAACCGCCGGGTAAACTGTGATCCATGGGGAACGTGCTTTCCATATCCATTTTTAAAAGAATTTTTAAAAAGTATTTTCACTGGGAGTTGAAGCAAGTATATTTAGTACTTGGAGATTTTTAGTCTTGCGTCTGGCCAGCGTATGCCTAAAGTCTGTAAGAACGACGATGGACTTGTTAAACTTCGAGTTAGCAAGTATTTTCAAACTTTGAATAGAAAATCAATAATCTGAAATTAGAATTACATAATTCTAACCTAATGAATTAAGGAAGAAGATCTTTTAAAATATCTTGAAAGCACATAGCTTTGGAAAAGGTTTAATATGTAAATCTCTAGCATGAAAGATTTCAAGTTTAAAAATCTGAGTTTTGTAAGTCGAAAATTTTGGTAAAAGACTTTTGCGTCTTGATTGTAGAAATCGATGAACAAAACTGCTGAGATAAAATAAATGGAATGAATCCTATATTTATTTATGAGTTTGGAACTGGCAAAAGTTGTGTAGGGTATAAATTTCGGTGAGATTTGAGCAATTGTTTTCCCAACTTATAATTTCGGGACGAAATTTTTTAAGGAGGGAAGATTGTAACAACCCAGAATTTTGAACAATTTAAAAGTGAAAATATTTAATTAATTTTAAATATTCGAATGATGATTGACTTGAAGTTCAAATTTTCAGGATAAATTGGCGATTAAATTTTAGAATTTAATCTATTTAAAGTTGAATAAAATTTAAATTTGGCTTTGGAGTTAAATTGAATATTGAATTTGTATTTTAAATTCGAACTAATGACATAGAAAAAAATATTTTGGATTTACGAATTTTTTTATGTAAATTTATAAATTGATATTGATAGTTGAACTGCAAAACATTTATATGTTTACTAAAGAAAATGATTTACAAAACAAAATTTAATTTAAATTGAAAAAAAAAATAACATAAAATAAAAAAATAAAATAAAAAGAATACACTACCTTACCGTATTCAGCTGCGAACACGCCTTCCCCCACGCCAAAATTCACGCCGTAACCCACGCCCTAAATCGTGTCCCTCTGCAAAAACACGTCTCCTCTTTCCCTTATATTCATTCGAAAACCCTACCCTTTCAAACGAAACAAAGAAACAATGGCGGCCTCGTCGTTCCTCTTCGATTCCGTGCTCCAAAAATTAGGGATTCAGTTCCAATTCGTCGCCGCTTCGGTGAAAGGTGAGAAATTTTATTTCTCACATCTAGATTCAACTTCATATTTATATGATTTGTGATTTTCACAGCTCTGAAATTTGTTGAATCTTTGTTGACTTCGGTCCTTTTGATTTGTTAAAATTAGTTTGCTGTGACGACGATTTCTTTGGTTCATTCGTTCGAATTTCTGGAAATTGAACTTGTGTTGGCTTCGGCCTCCTTTTGATTTTGTTTTGACGATTTCTATTGTGACTTCGACATACCTTAATTTGAACTGCAATTATCTTGGTTCAAAACTGATAATTGCTCATGGTCATTGTTCTTTTTTTTTTTACTTGTAACTAAGTTGCCTTAGTTTGGGTACACATGCCTATTTCACTTTTTAGAGATAGTTTGATTCAAGTGCATTTTATGTTGGTGTCACTCTGTTTCACTGTCATGTTTGCACCCCTTTCTGTTGCACTTGTTGTTCACGGTGTCTTGTTCACCATGTTGCATTGATCACTGATGCACTTGCTCATTTCCACTGCTTCATCATGTTGTATTCATCCCTGTACTTGTAGTTGTGTAGTTCTTCTGGCTTCACATGTGCACAGAGTTGTAGCTGTCATTAACACTTCCATGTATTCACTGTTTGTTCCCTATAAGCTCGAGTTTTCTTTGCTTTGACTCGGATAAAATTTTGTAAGGCTTGGGTAGATTTTATTTACAGGATTTTTTAAACCTGCAAATGTTTTGAAAAAAATATATAAAATAAAATGAAAGTGTCGAGACAAATTTAAATGCTAAGTTGTATTCTCCTGACCTGTTGCACTATTTTCGGTTGCTGTTGTATGTAGTAACCCAGTTTTTTTGTTTGCATTGACCTGGTGTAGTTTTACACTTGTGACCTCACTTGCAGTTCACTGAACTGATTGTATCACTTATTCGTATATTGTGATGTGGTGCCATGAACTCTGGTGCCCTCACCCTCCTTCTATTTTGAAATTGTGCCACGGCTTGTGCTTTGGTGTTTCAGTTGTGTTGGACATGTTGAGTATTTAAATTTTTGGCATGTTGAGTTTTGGAAGTTTGACATGTACATGCCTGTACCTATTTCCAGTAGCCTAACCTTTCATGCATATATAAACAAGTACTTGCATGTATATGTTAATAACTTTGTACCAACTTTTATTTGTATTTTGGCTTTGAATAAGAACAGAGTATACAAACCTGATACATGTATTTTTTTTTTCATAGATTAAATCGCTTGGCTAAATTATACAAAACATAGTGAGTAATTGTTAAGCTTCTTGCCCTTGACCTGTAACTTGAATATCATGATGGCACTTCATGTTGTATCTGTTATGTGTAGTAATATTGAACTGCTTCATGTTTCACTGTTTTGTTAAACATGATATTCTCACTTTCACTTAATCACTGCCTATTTCAAATTGCATATTGATGTTCATTTGACATGTGTTTTGCTTCGAACTCAAATCCATTGTGCATTATTGTTATAGTCGAACCTTTTGTATGCTGACCATTGCACTGAGCATTGCTTTAAATTTAAAGTACCTGACCACGTTGATTTCCTTTGAGGTCTGGTGCCTTCATTTTTGTTGTATTCTTCCATTTGACAACTGTTGTTTCACTTGAGTGTACATGCAGCTTGGAGTCAGTTTCCTTGTAGTGCTTACATTCTTGAAACTATTTGGATTTCTGGAATTACTTGAGTTTCATTGTGCAGTGATATTTTGAATTTTTGGTCGAGGCCGTTTGTACTTGCGTTGAATCTGATTTTGATTTGACCTTGTGCACTCGAGTTGGCGAGGCAGTGCACATGTATGTATGTGTGTACTGCAGCCACACCGTCTTGATTTTATTGGTATTTCTTTTGCTTTGATGCTGTTTCGATTTGTTGAAGTTTGCATTGAGTCAGATAAATGATTCATATGCATTGATGTTGACTTTTGCCACTAATGAAACCGCTGTTTCACTATGTTGTTCTGCACTTGTATTCATGCTGCAGTGACTTTTGTACCTGTTGCACTTGCCTGACCAGTTTCATTCATCCTTGTTTATTTTTGTTGCCTTGATCATTTTGACTTCAGATGTATAGATGCATTTCACTTGAATTCGGTTGTGTTTAAATTTATGCTCGACAGTTTTAAGTGGTTTCATGTGGGATCTTGTGGTGGCTGCGTTATTGATTGCAGATTTGCCCTTGTGTCCAAGTAATGGCCGCAGTTTCATTTTTATGAAAATTTTGCACTTGTTGAAATGTGCAGTAATAAGTTGTTTGGAAACTTGTTTTATTTTACGTGTTGTTGTGGCGAGGCAGCACACGCGTGCATGCACTGCAGCCACGTAGTATCGACATTTTGAAACAATATTTGAACCTTCATTGATTTTGGTTCATTGATTTTGTTGAGTACGTCATCACGATAGTGGCAAGGCAGTGCACGCAAGCGTGAACTGCAGCCACATGGCGTGGTATTGTTATATTGATATACTATTTTGTTTTGATTTATGATCTTTTGCATATCTCATTACGGTAGTGGCGAGGCAGTGCACGCAAGCGTGAACTGCAGCCACACGAAGTTAACATTTTAAAAATGTGGCGAGGCCGTATACGCGTGTGTGTACTGCAGCCCTACCAAATCTAATGTTTTAAATGATGTTTTCTTTTTGATGAAAATTGTTTTATGTTGACAATTCAATATATTTTGAACTGATTTTGATGATTTTGTTGATAATTACCGTTCAGGCAGATTTTGATTGTTTTCTAGATTATCTTCATCAATAATCCCTTCATCTATCCTCATTGATAATTTGAATCTACTGATTTGTTGTTTAACACTGTTAAGTGTTGTATTTACCGTTATCCGATTTCTTGTTAAAGGATCGGATAGGTAAATTTATATTTGACTGTCATCTAATTGCTATTTGATTATTATTGCCTTTATGCACTAATAACTGAGTTTGAATTAGACTGACCTGTGTATTATTTTCTTTTGAATGTAATACTCGGGTCAGACCCAGTATTTTACAGCTTGAAGATTTTCAGGCCGCGAAGTTAGAGAGAGTTGGGGAAATTGCTTCACTTTAGCTTTTTGAAGAATTTTTGTACTTAAAAGAAATATTCCGCTGTATTAAATGTAATTCATTGTATAACTCTTATATTTGTATATAAAAGAAAATTCATTTATGAGAAATATGATTATTATTCTGTGATTCTGTGGCTGATTCTGTTTAAATGTTATAAACTAATTAACAATCCGTCATTTTTAACGTTCCTAGTTGGTTTAATTACCGACTAGAGGCGGTCAGAGCGGCGGGTCGTTACAGTATCTATTGGCTAAGGCTCCTTAACTCCATTGCTCGAACGGTCGCATTTTGGAAGAACTTGCATTTCATTGGAAAAAAGGGCAGAAACTGCAAATTTATGCAGTTCGGCCGACCGAGCCCTGCAGCCGGTCGACCGACCTGCTCATGTCGAGTTTTTTTATTTCCTGCATCTGGCCAGCCGACCGAGCCCTGCAACCGGTCGACCGACCTGCTCCTATTTTGCTGTTTGCCTTTTTTTTCATATTTTGATTTGTTTTCCAAATTTTATTGATTCAAGTTGCTTTTTAGTGGTTGTCATTGCATTTTTGGCTTTGATAACTTATCTTTGACTTCATTCACGGGTTTTCATAAATAATCCCTCTAAATTGTATTAAAAGTTTCCTTCTCAAATTCTTAAATTCTATTTAAAACGCACATACACAAGTTCGCACTTCGAGCGGAGTGGAAGGGTGATTAAATGGTTAGGTAAAATACGGACCATGAATCTGTGCGTTTGTCTTCCCGATTAGTCCCCGACCTATTCGATTGATCGTTTTGACCTTCGGGTTTGGTTTATCGATGATATGAGGTAAACTTTGTACTGCTTTGAGTGTGAAAGTGGCTGACGGATAGTAAACCGTTTAGTGCGAACGAGTGGTTATGGGACATACGTTAACACTTTTCGGATTCCTTTTCGAGAGTTGTGACACATTCCGCCAGTTAGTGGTGTCCAGTACTAGGTCTCTGACCTTCACCACTATGGTTTGTTGCCTTCGGGTATGTGCCTTCGGGTTTGTGCCTTCGGGTTTGTTGCCCTTTAGTATCGCTTCCGATGTTGGTCGTTATGAGCCGCATGGGTGATATTGGGTTGCCCTTTAGTATCGCTTCCGATGTTGGTCGTTATGAGCCGCATGGGTGATATTGGGTTTGGAGTCTTCGGGCTCATGGATCCTTGTTTGTACAGTACTGAGCTCGAGCAATTTTATGATGTTTCATTCATATGTATATTCCCTTGGTATCGCCCTTCGGTGTTGGTCATTATGAGCCGCATGATGCGTAGCGTTTACCTTGCGGAACTTGTGTACCTTATTGGTATTTGTTATTGCCTTATGGCTTGCTTTGGGATATTCTTATCCTTTGTTTCTATATGTTGCCGATGATATGAGGCTTGTTCTATATGATTCATCTTTTGTTAGATGATTGTGTTATCTCCTTTGGAGATATCTATTATGCTTTGTAACCTTGCAGGTTTATTGTGGTTCAGTTTATCTAACTGATTTGTTTAGCTAGACTGACCTGTGTATTTTATACTCGAGTCAGACCGAGATGTTTCAGGTTAGGTGCATTTGGACTTAGCTTATTTTGCTTCCGCATGGACTACTCCGCTAGCTTCTTTTTGTCATAACTTTTTGTGTAGTCCCATTTTGTAGTAACTCTGATATTTATTCTATTGACTCGTCTGTATATCGTGGTCTGTTATACCACTTGACTTGTATTGTTTTGTAAACTCTGTTGTGTATCGATATATTTGTATATGATGATTTACTGTTCTGTGATGTATATTACATTTGAGTTATTATATTCTATTCTGATAGATCCAGCCACCTATGGTTTTGTTTTAAGTATCCACTGGATATGTCGATCTGTTTGGTATGATTTTTGCCGACATATTTAATGGATAGTTAAAGCAAGGCTATAGATGGTCGCTCCTAACCAGCCTTATTCTCCGTGCTAGTTGAGGGCATTACCCTGTAGTGTCCTTGGCAAGCGTGGGTATGGAGGTGGGGCATCACAGCGTGGTATCAGAGCTGAGTCAGAACAAAGTATAATAAACACAGAATAGATGCACATATTACGGTACATCAAAGTGTACAAGTGATACAGATCTTTGAATCATCGTGTCTCTTTATTCCATCAAGGTTAGATAGAATTTGGGAATACGTCTAGGAATGCATTTTATTCCATAGTATTCCGTAATGAAGTATCTACCTTGTGAATAATCTTGTTCTTATCTTACTTTCAGCGTATGGCTGGAAGAAGCAGGGGACGACGTTCGGATGCTGGGCAATCTAGTGGCTCACATCCGGATGGCGTTTATATGTCTGCTGATCAGTTTTTGGAATTGTTTAGGAGCACTCAGCCTCCAGTTCCTCCTCGAGTGTCTCTACCTCGTAAGTCTGCCTTTGCACGTCAGTGCAGTGATTTTGCTCATCTTGGAGGAAAGCCGTTTAAAGGCTCTGAATCTGTTCTTGAAGTCCAAGCTTGGTTTTGCGCATGCGAGCGTATCTTCTCTCGTATGGATCTTTCTGACCATGATAGAGTTCTTGTAACTTCTAGCTTATTACAAGAGCGTGCTCTTGATTGGTATGAGCTTCTTGTAGCCGAGATTGATGAGTCTACTCTTTCTTGGACTCAGTTTCGGGAGCGATTTGAACTCAAGTTCGTTCCTGAATCTGAAAAAGTTTTATTGACCCGTCGCTTCCTTGAGTTGAAGCAAGGGAAATCTTCTGTTTCTGAGTATGTTGCATCATTCGAGGCTTTATCTAAGTATGGTCTTGAATTCATCGGTACTTCTTATAAGAAGAATTTGAAGTTTGTTTCTGGTCTTAAGAAATATCTTAAGAAGTCCTTGTTGCTCCAACTTAAACTTTCTTTTGAGGAGTTGGTTGATTCGGCACTTCATCTCGAGACCGTCGAGAAGGAGTGTGATAGTGATGTTGATGTTGAGGTTTCCAAGAACCCCCACAAGAGGCCGTTTCCAATTCAGAAGTCCAGGTCTTTTCCTTTTAAGATGAAGAAGACTGGTGGTCCTAGTTCTCAGCCTCAGTCTTCCGGAACACCTTTCGTTCGAAAGTGTTTCAATTGTGGTTCTCCGGATCATATTGTTCGAGCTTGTCCTAAGCCTCTCTTCTGCCGTTATTGCAAGAAGGAAGGTCATCATGTTTCAGCTTGCCCTACTGTTCCGGCTGGTGCCAAGTCTAGCAATCTTTATGTTACCAAGGTTTCAAAAGGTCCTTCTCAACCAAAAGGTATATCTTCATCTATTTTGGAAGGTTCTATTTTATTTCATGATCATAATATTCGAGTTATTTTCGATACGGGTGTATCACATTCTTTCATATCAAAGAAGCTCGTTGCTGATTTATCTTTGGATGTTTCTTGTATGGTTACTTCTTTAAGGATTGCGAATCCTATTGGGGGATCCGCGACCCTTAGTTTGCTTTATGATGATGTTGAGATTGTTTTATGTGGTTTTTCTTTCCGTGCGAATCTGCACGTTATTTCTTGTCTGGGATTTGATATGATTTTGGGTATGGACTGGCTAGTGAGATATGATGCCAGGATTATTTGTTCGGAGAGAATTTTATATCTTCGACATTCGGATTCGCCTACTCAGCTGTCTCTTATTCTTCGGGATATGGATAATTCCGAAATGGCTTTATATTCTCTTGATTCACGAGATGATGATGATATATCTCGTATTCCTATTGCTTGTGACATTTCTGATGTTTTTGAACCTGTTTCGATTTTGCCACCCAAGCGGGCAATTGAGTTCCGCATTGATCTCATTCCAGGCGCGCAGCCAGTTAGTCGTCCTCCTACGAGGATGTCTACAAAGGAAAATGAGGAACTCAAGAAGCAGCTTTTAGAGATTGAGTCCAAGCAGTTGATTCAGTCCAGTTTTTCCCCGTGGGGATCCGCGGTTGTCTTCGTGAAGAAGTCCGATGGAACTCTTAGGTTTTGCATTGACTATCGCAAGCTTAACGAGTTGACCATTAGGAATAGGTATTCATTGCCTAGGATCGATGATATGTTCGATCTATTGAGTGGTGTTAAGGTCTTTTCTCAGCTTGACCTTGCCACAGGTTTTCATCAATTATGAGTCGCGGAGGATAGCATACCTCTTACAGCTTTCCGCACTCGATATGGTTCTTTCGAGTGGCTCATTATGCCGTTCGGTTTGACGAACGCTCCTGCTTTCTTTGTTGATCTCATGAATCGAGTATTCTGGGAATATCTCGATAAGTTCGTCCTTATCTTCATTGATGATATCCTTATTTATTCTAAGTCTGAAGCCGAGCATGCTAATCACTTGAGAATTGTCTTGAGTACTCTCTGTCATCATCAGCTTAGAGCCAAATTCTCCAAGTGCCACTTTTGCGAGAATAAGGTTAAGTTCTTAGGCCATGTTGTATCTCCCGATGGCATTTCTGTCGATCCCTCAAAGATCGAAGCCATCCAGAATTGGAAGAGGCCTGAGAATGTTCATGAGATTCGAAGTTTCCTTGGATTGGCGGGTTATTACCGTCGGTTCATTAAGGATTTTTCCCGTGTTGTGCTTCCTCTCACTTGCCTTACTCGGAAAGGCATTCGTTTTGATTGGTCCGATAAGTGTGAAGCTTCCTTTCTGACATTGAAGGAACTTCTCACTAATGCTCCTATCCTTGTGGTTCCCGAATGGAATTATGACCTTGTTGTCTACACCGATGCTTGTGGTAGTGGTCTCGGTGCTGTTCTTATGCAGAAGGATCGGGTAGTTGCTTATGCTTCTAGGCAACTGCGTCCGAATGAAGTTCGCTATGCTACTCATGATCTTGAGTTAGCCGCCATTGTCTTTGCCTTGAAGATTTGGCGACACTATTTGTTGGGGGAGCGCTTCATTCTCTATACCGATCATAAATCCTTGAAGTATTTGTTCACTCAGAAGGAACTCAATATTAGACAACAGCGTTGGCTCGAGTTTCTTGCTTCCTATGACTTTGATATCCAGTATACCCCTAGTAAGGGTAATCGTGTTGCTGATGCGCTTAGTCGCAAACATTCGGCTGTTATTTCTATGATGCTTGCCGAATGGGATGTTCTTGAGACTCTATCTTTTTGTGAAATTCGTGATCGAGGTTCATCTTCTCATTCTCCTATTCTATTATTTAGTTTGGGAGCTCGACCTATTTTATTGGATCGTATTGCCGATGCCCAACGGAGTGATCCTGATTTGTTGCATCTTATTCAGCTTTGTGAGTCTAAATCTTGTGATGAGGCATTGCAAGATTTTAGCCTTGATTCTCATGTGTGTCTTCGTAAGAAGAACCGTCTTTTTGTGCCTTCTGATCTTGCACTTAGGCATGACATTCTTGATGACTGTCACCGTTCTAAGTATACTATTCATCCCGGTAGTAGCAAGATGTATGCCGATATGCATCGTCTTTATTATTAGGAAGGCATGAAACGCGATGTGGCGAGTTATGTGAGTAATTGCATAACTTGTCAGCGTTTTAAGGCCGAACATCAGCGTCCTTGGGGTCTTCTTCAGCCTTTAGAGATTCCATTGTGGAAATGGGATCAAATATCTATGGATTTCATTGACGGCCTACCTCGTTCGAGATCAGGCCATTCTAGCATTTGGGTTATTGTTGATCGTCTCACCAAGTCTGCTCATTTTGTCCCTATTAAGTCAAATAGAACTGCTTCGCATTTGGCTAAGTTATATGTCAAGGAAATCGTGAGACTTCACGGTTTTCCTAGTTCTATTGTGAGTGATCGTGATCCTTTATTCACGAGTCATTTTTGGAAGAGTCTTCAGCAAGCTTTGGGGACAAAGCTTAATTTTTCTACAGCTTATCATCCGCAGTCTGATGGACAGACTGAACGGGTGAATCGTATCTTGGAAGATCTTCTCCGTATTTGTATATTTGATTTCGGTGGTAGTTGGGAGGATCATCTAACTCTTGTAGAGTTCTCCTACAACAATAGCTTTCAATCTAGTATCGGTATGGCTCCTTTCGAAGCCTTATACGGAAGGCCATGTCGATCAACTTCTTGTTGGTTAGAATGTGGGGAGAAGCTTATTCTTGGCCCGGATTTTGTTCGTCATTCTTTCGAGAAGATTGATCTTATTCGATTGAGAATGAAAGAGGCACAGAGTCGCCAGAAATCCTACGCGGACAATCGTAGGAAGCCTCTTGAGTTCTCGATTGGCGATCTTTTTTTTATTCGTGTTTCTCCTTTGAAAGGGGTGATGCGCTTCAGTACGACTGGGAAATTGGCTCCTCGCTTTATAGGACCATTTTCTATTACGGAACGTATTGGCCCTGTGGCTTATAGAGTTTCACTTCCTGCTCATTTATCTGGTATTCATGACGTGTTTCACGTCTCGCAACTTCGGAAGTGTCTTCGGGAGTCGGATTCTGTTATTACTTCTCCTGATTTGTTAGAGCTTGAGATCTCACCGGACTTATCTATTGTACAGCAACCTAGTCGCGTGCTTGACACGGAGGTGCGACACCTTCGAAACAAGGACGTACCGCTCGTTAAAGTTCAATGGTCCGCTAATCCCAATGACCGTACTTGGGAAACCAGAGAGTTTATTGAGCGATCTTATCCAGGTTTTCTATCTTAGCTTGTAAACGGTGAGTATGTCTTTTCATCTCAAGCTTATTTCCTTTTCTTTTGAATGTTGTATGTATGTAGTTGTTACAAATATCATCTCTAGGAATTGCGGGGACGCAATTTTGTAAGGAGAGGAGATCTGTAACAACCCGCATATTTAACGATTATATATTTAAATTTTTTATTTAAGTATAGCGTCGTTAGTCGGATTTTGGTCCGAAAAGCTACTTTTTGCAAACGGTCGAATTGGAGCTCGAAACCACCTCCATTGGTTTCGAAATGGCGTTTGCGATCTTTTTGAGTATAATCTTTGATATGTTTGGAGTTTGTGAAATTTTGACCCTTTTTCTATTGGGTTTTGGGTTTGGGTTCAGCCCTCTAGCTTAACTAATACTCTAGCTCATCCCCTTCTCTTCATTCATCTCCTTTTCATTTTCATTTCTCAAGCTAAAACTGAAATGGTGGAAGGGAAAGAGAAATAGAAATTTGCATGCCCTAGTTTCAACTTCCAACGTGATTTCTTGCTCCAAAATCAAAGAGAATCCATAGGTAAGCTCTTCTTCATCTTCTCCAACTCATCTCCTCTTCAATTTCAGAAAATTTCCTAAACCTAAATATATGTTTTATTCTTAGATTGAAGCTTGTTGAGTTGAAGTAGAGTTTAGTTGGTCTTCTCCTTGATATTGAGCTTCTTCTTCTACTTCTTTGTTTTGGGTTAAAGGTGAGTTTTGAACTCACATCTACTTCTCTTGATTTCTTTGATGTTGGGTATGAATTTCCTAGCACTTGTTCATATGCTTTTGCTTTTGTTTTGGATTGAATTGGTGAATATCCAAATTTTTAGTGTTTGGGTTCAATTCTTTAAAGATCCTAACTTTGATATTGGAACATGTATTTGCTAGCGAATCGGAGAGCTAATGGAGCTGGGGTATCTATTGGCTAAGGCTCCTTAACTCCATTGCTCGAACGGTCGCATTTTGGAAGAACTTGCATTTCATTGGAAAAAAAGGGCAGAAACTGCAAATTTATGCAGTTCGGCCGACCGAGCCCTGTAGCCGGTCGACCGACCTGCTCATGTCGAGTTTTTTTTATTTTCTACATCTGGCCAGCCAACCGAGCCCTGCAACCGGTCGACCGACCTGCTCCTATTTTGCTGTTTGCCTATTTTTTTTTGCATATTTTGATTTGTTTTTCAAATTTTATTGATTCAAGTTGCTTTTTAGTGGTTGTCATTGCATCTTTGGCTTTGATAACTTATCTTTGACTTCATTCACGGGTTTTCATAAATAATCCCTTTAAATTGTATTAAAAGTTTCCTTCTCAAATTCTTAAATTCTATTTAAAACACACATACACAATTTCGCACTTCGAGCGGAGTGGAAGGGTGATTAAATGGTTAGCTAAAACACGGACCATGAATCTGTGCGTTTGTCTTTTCGATTAGTCCCCGACCTATTCGATTGATCGTTTTGACCTTCGGGTTTGGTTTATCGATGATATGAGGTAAACTTTGTACTACTTTGAGTGTGAAAGTGGCTGACGGATAGTAAACCGTTTATTGCGAACGAGTGGTTATGGGACATACGTTAACACTTTTCGGATTCCTTTTCGAGAGTTGTGACACATTCCGCCAGTTAGTGGTGTCCAGTACTGGGTCTCTGACCTTCACCGCTACGGTTTGTTGCCTTCGGGTATGTGCCTTCGGGTTTGTTGCCCTTTAGTATCGCTTCCGATGTTGGTCGTTATGAGCCGCATGGGTGATATTGGGTTGCCCTTTAGTATCGCTTCCGATGTTGGTCGTTATGAGCCGCATGGGTGATATTGGGTTTGGAATCTTCGGGCTCATGGATCCTTGTTTGTACAGTACTGAGCTCGAGCAATTTTATGATGTTTCATTCATATGTATATTCCCTTGGTATCGCCCTTCGGTGTTGGTCATTATGAGCCGCATGATGCGTAGCGTTTACCTTATGGAACTTATGTACCTTATTGGTATTTGTTATTGCCTTATGGCTTGCTTTGGGATATTCTTATCCTTTGTTTCTATATGTTGCCGATGATATGAGGCTTGTTCTATATGATTCATCTTTTGTTAGATGATTGTGTTATCTCCTTTGGAGATATCTATTATGCTTTGTAACCTTGCAGGTTTATTGTGGTTCAGTTTATCTAACTGATTTGTTTAGCTAGACTGACCCGTGTATTTTATACTCGGGTCAGACCGAGATGTTTCAGGTTAGGTGCATTTGGACTTATCCTATTTTGCTTCCACATGGACTACTCCGCTAGCTTCTTTTTGTCATAGCTTTTTGTGTAGTCCCATTTTGTAGTAACTCTGATATTTATTCTATTGACTCGTCTGTATATCGTGGTCTGCTATACCACTTGACTTGTATTGTTTTGTAAACTCTGTTGTGCATCGATATATGTGTATATGATGATTTACTGTTCTGTGATGTATATAACATTTGAGTTATTATATTCTGTTCTGATAGATCCAGCCACCTATGGTTTTGTTTTAAGTATCCATTGGATATGTCGATCTGTTTGGTATGATTTTTGCCGACGTATTTAATGGATAGTTAAAGCAAGGCTATAGATGGTCGCTCCTAACCAGCCTTATTCTCCATGTTAGTTGACGACATTACCATGTAGTGTCCTTGGCTAGTGTGGGTATAGAGGTGGGGCATCACAAATTTAGTGGTAATTGAACTTAATTGTAAGAAAATGCATAGAAATTTCACATTAAATTTTAATAAGTAAATATAAAGGAGTTAGATATATATTTGCAAAATCTACTTTATAAAAATCATAAATTATTGAGTAATTTAGATGATTATTTAAAAATTATGATTTCATAAGTCAAAATATAGGCATATATTTTGCTAAAATTATATTTAATTTACTCAACCCTGTTGTAAAGCATAGTACGCACTTTGCAAGTGCTGAAATTGATACAAATGAACTAATGTTAAATCTTTGGGATTTATATGGGATTTTGAATTATACTTCACTTTTAAATAATTTCAAGTATAGTATTTTATCGAAACATAAAACTATTTTGGATTTATAACCACGGGTAATAATAACGATTGGTTGGCAAAGAGACCGTGATCGGATATGGGCATACTCTCTATCGATACGGAAAACCACTTTGACAACCGTGTACGCGGTGGAGATTTCAGAATGAAGTAGGATGGTGGAGATGTTTCCTTTGAGGTAAATACGTGGACCCGACTCCCGTGAGTTGGCATAAGGTGGCTAAAACAGGAGCGATCGACGGATTAATGAGGTAGCACCTCTGATCGGACGCACTTCTTCATATGCCATTCTATTACTTTTGTGATTGTTTTGGTGCGCACCTTTGATTTGGGAGTGTTGTTCGAGGTGGGCGGTAGCTGCGCGCTACGCGTTACCACCGGTCCGGAAGCATAATTGGTATATCTACCCTGGCATCGCCTAGTTGTGTCGTGTCGCCTACCATAGCGAGCCTTGTACGAGTTTGGTTTTCTTCCCTAGCCCGTGTGGTATCCTCTGGTGGCTTTCCGATCAGGAGGGACTATGATATTGGATGGACTACTGGGACTATTACGTGTTAAGGGCTATATGGGTAACCCCTTAACGCTATTTAAAAGTAAGTTTACTTTACTTATAGACACTATTATAATAGCAAAAATATCACTACATAGCAAATAGTTTAACGGATCCTTAGAGGATGGGCGGTCCCAAGCATCCTTTAAGTTACTTGCTTTATATTACAGTACACTTGAATTAGCTTACACTATATAAGTATGTATGTCCTGACTTGAGTGTTTATGTTTTATTTTACGCTCGGGTCAGCCTGAGTTTCAGTTCAGACTTCACCTCCAGAGCTAGGACTTCAGCAAGATCATCTCTTTTCAAGCTGCCGTCAAGTTTCTGTTCAGTTCTTATTTTAGCCTTTGAAATCAAGACAATTTAATATTGAGAGTTTCTGTGGAGATTCAAACTATATTTGGTTTAAGACTATGTACTTTATACTTATTTTGAGACTATTGATAGTGGCTTCATGAACCACTAAGTTATTTTTAAATTCCGCTGCGAGTATTCTGACTCTGTGTCTGTGATTCTGTGATTATTTATTTACTGTATATTCTGAGATTTGCCAAATTTTATCTACAACACGGTATTTTGAACAATTCAAGTCCGACATATGCGGATGCGAAAGGTTGAAAATATCGGGTCGTTACAGTTTGGTATCAGAGCTTTCGCTCTAGGCAAAACTTAGAATGTATGGTAAATATGATTTACAGAATCACTTTCTTCGAGCTTGAATCTCTTCCTTTTCGAATTTTGGAACATTCCCTACGGTTTCAAAGTTCATTCGTGTCCCTCACTATTCATTTTCTTTCGATTCTGGAGTATCCCATAACTCCACTTCGGATGATCTTTATAGTGAATTGGCGGTCTCGCCAATATTCTAATAAAGGGGTGAAACTCCTTTACAACTAGCATTGATTCACCAGAGATTTATATTTATCATCGGTTTAGATACTAGTATCTTTGGTTATTCTGAACTCTATCTCCTCAGATCGAATGTAGATTTACCCTAGAAAATCCACATCGATCTTACTCTTTAAGTCACGGTTGACCAGGTTAAGGTTGCTCGCGATTTATATAAACTTATCCAGTTCCTTATTCTGTTATTTAATCATCGAATCTTCTGATTCCAAGTTATCTTTAAATCAAAATTCTCTTTGATTTGAGTCCATTAAATTTGAATATTTATCCTTGTTTTGAAAATTTTATTCTTATATTTGACAAAAAAATCTAATATTATATATAAGTATAACTTTTCAAAATTTTTATAATTAACTAGTTGTCAAGAGAAAATAGTCTTTGATTTTATTTATGGTTTTGTAAACCATGGGTTTTGTCTCATATAAATAATTGAACTATAAATAATGGTTATAAAATAATTTGGAAACAAAAAAATGAATTTCAAACAAGAACTTGAGAATTCAATTTCCTGATGGTTTCAAACCTTGTGTTTAAAATTTTAAAAGGATATATTATTTAAAGTATTTTCGAATAAAAATTTGTTTCCAGAGAATTTTAAAGGTTTAAAAATCAGTGCTCTTCTCTTTGTCGCTAGGAAATAATTTCGGTGATGACTGTAGCATCATCGACATTCATTTTCGAGTTTCGAAGTGAAGAGACCGTTCTGTAGCTGGCTAAAGTGTTACCTTGAGAATTTAATTGATTTGAATCTCTAAATATGACTTGATTTATAATATATATAGATATATGATTTAAATTTGATTTGACATATATGTACATATATTTATCTATCCCTAAATGGTTTGAAGGGACTCAGAAATCTAATTCTTAAATTTTATCTTGAAGAATAAATTTCAAATTAAAAAGAAAATCAAATTTTTGAATAAATGATTCCAACTTGAGATAATTGAATTTGAAAGTTTTATTTGTATAATACTCAATTGCATTTCAATATAACTTACCTTGATTTTCAGAAGTTAACAATGTAATTGGATAATATACAATATAAAAAGATTTTATAAATAAAATTTGAGTGGTTATAATAAATGTTATGCACTTAAATTCTAGTTATAAAAAGATTAACAGAGGTAAATAAAATAAAAGAGGTAATAGAATAATTTACAATATAAAATGATGTTAAGGAACTAAGAATAAATTTAAGCAGTTGTAATAAGTGTAAACATATTTAACATAGATGATAAAATATATTGAGAGAAATAAATTTAATTATAATTAGGAATAAAGAAGAAATTAATTTATTAAACACATTTTGAGTATAACAAACGATTTTCAAACTTATGATTTAGAAATTTTTATTTTAAGATAATTGAAAGATGAAGTAATGAAATTTGAAACAGTTAAATTTAACGTAAGTGAAATTAAATAGATGAAATCAATTAATCATTTAAAATTGAATTTGTATGGTTTAGAATAATGATTCTAATTTAAGTTTCAATTTAGTTTTCTTTCAGGTTGTTTCTATTCCCCTACCTTCTTTCTTTTCGAGGACGAAATGTTCTGAGTGGGGGAGAGTGTAACAGCCCAAATTTTTAACAAGTATTTTTCACTTGTATTTTTAGAACTTTGGGGTTTATTATATAAAAATCTAAATTTTAAATTGATTAAAACAATTGACCAGATTTTTAAATAAATAACAAGATCTTTGAAATTTTAACGTGGTTAAGAATTAACTTTAATTGGAAATTTGGTTTTTTTTTTGTTAAAGATGGTAAATAACTTAATTTCTAGCAAAATCATGTTTTAATTAAGAAATAAGATTTGAAAAAAAAATTAGTGTATAAATAAACTATTTAATTACATGATTAAAAGGCGGGTTATTTATAGAATATTTTTAACGTATATTTACCACATAAGAGAACGCGTAAATTTAAAAAGCGTTACTTTTATTATGAAACTGGGCGTGTGTTTGATTTAATTATTGCGTCGGTTTTTCATGCGTCTAAATTGATTACCTTGGATATGAATAATCAAATAAATCAGTATACATGCATTTTTAAGTGGGAAAGGAATAAATTTTCTTTCCGTTGACTCCACATGTTTAATAAATAAAACCCATTGATTTTTCAATAACGTTCAAATCAAATATTCTTTTCCGTTTCTTTACTCTAAGAATCAACACTTTTCTTTGATCAATTTCATAAAACGTTCGCCAATTTTCCATTTTTCTGTACCGTTAAAACAACACAATAATTTTTACCTTAGCTATAAATTGATTATCTACCTTTTAAAGTTAAGTAATATTTTGAATAATACATTTCTTTGTCAACGGTAAATAGAAAAAAAAATGTAAACAAATTTTATTCTATTTAAGTAATAAATTTTAAATTTTTATAGCGTATAAAGAAACTGTTTAATTACGCGTTTAAGGGCGCGTTATCTGATGAAATAAATAACGTATATATATAAGAAAACGTATAGAATTTTAATCCGTTATTTCGTTATATTTTTGGCATAAAATATTACAGCTATGGTACACATTCTTAAAAATATGACCTTAGTTGTAAATGAGTAAATTTATCAGCGGCATGTGTTTTTAGAGGGATGGAATTATCTAGCGTTCAAATCAAGTATGTTCCCTCTAATTCAACGCATTGCTTTAAAAATTTGATTACCATAGATTTTTGCCATTCAACAAGATTTATTTCTTGCATTTTTTTCAAAACACAATTTTCTCCTAAATCTCAGTCATGCGCAGTATCCATTCTCCTATCTGCTTGCCTATTTTATATGCGCTTTTCTCTTTACCCGTATTTCTTATGTTTATTTTTCTCTTTCCAGTAAAATATACTTCCCTATATATATATATATACACCCATGCAAATATGTCAATTTTGAATGAAAGCATTTACTTCCTCCTGTAATTTGTTTCTAAAAAAAATCAAACGTATTTTCCTTGCCAATTTTTTTTCCTTCCTTTGATTGCGCAACTCTCTGTTTTAAATTCAAATCCCCTTCAAAGAAAATAAATTTCGGACGTTTCTTTCATAAATCAACGCAATCAATTAATTGTTGCTTATTCTTTCGCCTAAATTTTAGCAAGATTTTTTTGTTTAAAATCACGTTTGAAATGTTCAATTATTTCTATCGTTCTTTCCCATAATTCAGGCAATATAAACCCACGCGCCCTATAAAAAGAAAAAAATCATTTACTTTCTTTAAGTTCTTTACAAATCCATGGATATCAAATCCATTTACTTCTTTACAAATAAACACGTGCAAATTATTGCTTCCTACTTTTTCTCCCCTCTAATTGCGCAACTTTGCTGATTTAAATACAAACCCACAATATCAATGCAAACCCTTTTGGAAATACTCGGTCAACATAAGCAAAATACCCAAAAATATTTGATTTGGATATTGCATGCCGTTTCTCCACCCCAATCACTGAAAACTTCTTTCTTTCGGTCACGTATGCATATCCCTGAATTAATCTTTGATTTTTATTAATTTCTTGCCGTTTCTTTGCATAAATCACTCAGCCTATTTAATTCTAAAAACTCACGCAACCTATTAAATAAAGAAATTGCAACGAAACCAATTATTTCCTTAAAATTTTTATCACTTGCAGTTCTTTTACGCAATCAAGTAGAAGAAATTTTTCGTTTCAAAGCAATAAGTTTCTTGCCTTTATCAACTGAAATTGCATAGGCTCACACATCAAATTCCTGATCATTCAGAGAAAAAAAATCTACATATTCTTTCTCCTAGAATATTGCAAGTCTATCTTTATATTCCAATGCACATACGTAAATATAAATGTCTATAAAAATATAAAACTTCTCGCCAAAATTGTCCCCTTGAATTGGGAAACTCCTCTGTTATAAATATATAACCCACGCATTTTCCATCTCCTCATCAAAAGTTTGGCTTCACCCTCGTGCATGAGCAAGCATACCTCAGGTAATGGCCACCTTTTAGCTTATCTTCTTCTATTTTTTCTCCTTTTATTATTTATTCTCTTTTTCCCGTTCACGCAAAGCTCGACCTACACCACCACATAACTTGACTATACCTATTTATCTACCTTTCCTCTATGTCTATATTCATGTTCATGGAATTATCTAAGATTGTGTGGATAGAATGCTTGACTAGGTTAGGTATAAGTTATATTTTGCATTTTCAGATTCATGGTTTGGATATGGTACTGGGTTTTGCTGCCGCTAATTAGCAAGTTTTGATTTCTATGTGCTATTGAATAAAATTTGATAGGATTCACTAACTGGAGTTAGAATGAAGCTGCATGCATCCATTTTGTAATAGGCTAGTGAAAGTATGCTCATAAGTTTTTTTGATGCTGAGTAATTGGATTAAATTAATTAGGTGTTCGCCACTTGTACAAAATTTTTAGCCCACCGAGTGGAATACACGTGCATGCCTTCAGATGGATTTGACCGAGCCTAGCTATTTTATGCCGTGTCACATATATAAAAAAAGAAAGAGGTTAAAGTTTTCTATGAATTAAATAGTTAGATTTGTGAAATATGGAAAGTGAAATTAAACTTGATTTAGAAATGAAGGCTGTTTTTGAAATAAAGGTAAGATAAGAAATTAATTGGAAATTTAATTTATTTTTGATATGGGGATTTAACTTAATTATAAGAAAAAATTTTAGAAAATTTTGCACTACGAACATATCTATATGAAGTATTGTATACTAAGAATAATTATGAAGTATAAATACGTAAACCACATGTTGCACTTAGTAATAAAATAATAATAATAATAAATAAATAAATATTGCATGCGCCACCTTTATGTATCACTGCCGTAAATTGCATTGTTGCCCACATAAGATTTTCCACCTTTTTATTTACACATCATAATATTCTGTAAAAAGGGTAAAAAAATATATATATAGAGTATAAAATTTATTTTGTAAATTTTGATTTAGAAAAATTAAATGGGCAGGCTGAGCTTTTGTTTTAATGGGTCAAGTCATGTGGTGAGTGGTCGAGCCATTGTGTCAATTTCCTTTAATTCAATCTTGTTTCAAATTTGCTGTGTTCGTGATAAGATTCGAATACTTAGTTTTATTTAATTACTTTGTTCAAGATTTGAATCAAGTCGTTGCATCCATTGAAAATTGATCGTGCCTTCTATACTCTTCTTTCGGGGTAGATATCGTTGTTGAATAAATTCTGCAGCTTCGAAAAGTTGAGTATTCTCACCTGACAAACGTACTTATATACCTGTAAATTAATAACAAGTGTAATTGTAGCACGATTTTATTTCATTTATTTGACTGTGATATAAATTGATGATGTTAAAAATCCTGTTATTAACCCCACATATCATCAGTTATATTATATACTCTTTTATTTATGCTGTTACACTATTTATATAATTACTATTTATCACACTGTAAGTTCCCTGTAGTATAGAATCATTACGGGCTAAAATGATAGGCCTAAACGATATTTTTTTTTTATTTAGTTTATTATATAACTTGGGATTGCGGGTTCGAAATGATAGAACCCGGATTTATTTTCTAAATTACGGATTGAAATGATATATTATCCGTATCACTTGACCTAGGTTAGAACATATTATACAGACCCGTGGTTATATATATATATATATATATATATATATTCTGGAAATATTTAAATATTTTTTTTAAAAAAAATCTAAAATGTTATTACACTTTGTTTAAAGTGGATTTAAATGATTTTTATAAGTATATTGATATTTTTCAAGTTAAATAAATGTTAAAAATTTAAAGTATAAATTCATTTTGAAAATTTTGATTTGTAAAATAAAATGGAATTCTTGTTAAGAAATAAAATATGATGTTTTGGTAAAATTTGAATATAAGAAAATAAATAAAGGGTAAGTTGGCTATGAATTAAATAGTTAAATAAAGTGAATACTTAAAATGGAAGTTGGAATATAGCTAGATTTAAAAATGTAAAGTGGTTTATGATAAAAAGGGTAAGTTAAGAAATTAATTAGAAATTTAGTGGTAATTGAACTTAATTGTAAGAAAATGCATAGAAATTTCACATTAAATTTTAATAAGTAAATATAAAGGAGTTAGATATATATTTGCAAAATCTACTTTATAAAAATCATAAATTATTGAGTAATTTAGATGATTATTTAAAAATTATGATTTCATAAGTCAAAATATAGGCATATATTTTGCTAAAATTATATTTAATTTACTCAACCCTGTTGTAAAGGAAAGTCCGCACTTTGCAAGTGCTGAAATTGATACAAATGAACTAAAGTTAAATCTTTGGGATTTGTATGGGATTTTGAATTATACTTCACTTTTAAATAATTTCAAGTATAGTATTTTATCGAAACATAAAACTATTTTGGATTTATAACCACGGGTAATAATAAGGATTGGTTGGCAAAGAGACCGGGATCGGATATGGGCATACTCTCTGTCGATACCGAAAACCACTTTGACAACCGTGTATGCGGTGGAGATTCCAGAATGAAGTAGGATGGTGGAGACGTTTCCTTTGAGGTAGATACGTGGACCCGACTCCCGTGAGTTGGCATAAGGTGGCTAAAACAGGAGCGATCGACGGATTAATGAGGTAGCACCTCTGATCGGACGCACTTCTTCGTATGCCATTCTATTACTTTTGTGATTGTTTTAGTGCGCACCTTTGATTTGGCAGTGTTGTTCGAGGTGGGCGGTAGCTGCGCACTACGCGTTACGACCGGTCCGGAAGCGTAATTGGTATATCTACCCTGGCATTGCCTAGTTGTGCCGTGTCACCTACCATAGCGAGCCTTGTACGAGTTTGGTTTTCTCCCGTAGCCCGTGTGGTACCCTTTGGTGGCTTCCCGATCAGAAGGGACTATGATATTGGATGGACTACTGGGACTATTACGTGTTAAGGGCTATATGGGTAACCCCTTAACGCTATTTAAAAGTAAGTTTACTTTACTAATAGACACTATTATAATAGCGAAAATATTACTACATAGTAAATAGTTTAACGGATCCTTAGAGGATGGGCGGTCCCAAGCATCCTTTAAGTTACCTGCTTTATATTATAGTACACTTGAATTAGCTTACACTGTATAAGTATGTATGTCCTGACTCGAGTGTTTATGTTTTAATTTACGCTCGGGCCAGTCTGAGTTTCAGTTTAGACTTCACCTCCAGAGCTTGGACTTCAGCAAGATCATCTCTTTTCAAGCTGCCGTCAAGTTTCTAGTCATTTCTTATTTTAGCCTTTGAAATCAAGACAATTTAATATTGAGAGTTTCTGTGGAGATTTCAAACTATATTTGGTTTAAGACTATGTACTTTATACTTATTTTGAGACTATTGATAGTGGCTTCATGAACCACTAAGTTATTTTTAAATTCCGCTGCGAGTATTCTGATTCTGTGTCTGTGGTTCTGTGATTATTTATTTACTATAGATTCTGAGATTTGCCAAATTTTATTTATAACACGGTATTTTGAACAATTCAAGTCCGACATGTGCGGATGCGAAAGGTTGAAAATATCGGGTCGTTACATCTTAATGGAATCAATCTAATTTGGCTTCATATTTTGTTAGCCAATCCATTCCGAGTAAGACTTCAAACTCGTTAAAATCCAGGACAAAGAGACCGATAGAGAATTGGTAATAAGAATATGAGATAGGAACGTCTCTACATCGAAGACAAAGGTTCGCGGGGCCTCCAACTGGATTCTTTACGCATATAGGCTCATCAGCAAAATTAGGTTCAAATTTTAATTCTTTTATAGCTTGCTGAGAGATAAAACTATGTGTAACGCCTATGTCAAACAGAACTCTAACAATGCTATCACAAATAATGAGATTACCTTCCAGAACTCCTTTCCCCTTTTCTGCTTTGGAAGATGCAGGTTTGTCTTTGACTGTGTACACCTTGGCTGTCTGAGCTTGCTTCATGGTTGGGCAGTCTTTAACTTCGTGTCCCAATTTCTGACAATAATAACATTTTCTGGGCTTCGCTTGAACGGATTGATTGACTTGCCTCTTAGGCTTCGTACATCTGCTCGAATAATGGCCCTTTTCTAAGCAATCAAAGCAAGTAACATTCTCTGCTATCCTTTCCTGATTGCTCTTCTTTTTCTCCTTACCCTGCAATTGTTTCTTGCCTCCAAATTTCCTCTTCTTCCAATTTTGATTGCTCGAATTTCCTTTCTCCACCGGAGCTTCTTGCATATCAAGTGTAGCATATCTATACCCCATATCAATCAGATCTGAAAAGAATTCTTTGACGTGGCCAGTCATCCTTTCGTGGAACTTCTTATTCATCCCACGAATGAACCTTTCATTTTTCTTTAATGGTGTGTTCACCAATTCCGGACCGAAACGAGATAATTCATTGAATTTGTTTACATACTCCTCGAATGGCAAACTCCCTTGCTTTAAGTCCATGAATTCCTGGTACATTCGAGAAATCCCTGCTGATGGCATATAGCGCTTCTAAAATACTTCTTTAAATCTCTCCCAAGTAAACACGTCTTCTGGCTCATCTACAGTGACTGTCTCCCACCATGCTAAGGCTTCTTCTTGAAGTTGCCAAGAAGCTATGAGTCGCATCTGATCGTCTTGTAGCTTTAGCCCTTTAAAGATTCTTTCACATGATCTGATCCATGCTTGGGCCTCAACAATCGACTCCTTGCCGGTGAACGGCTTACCACCAAGCCTTGAGAAACTCTTATATAAATCAGCCAGATTCGGCTGATGCTGAGTAGATAAAGCTGCTTCTGCTGTTGGGGGAACTTGGCTAGGTGTTGTGGCATTTCCTCGCCCCCCAGCTCTTCCTCTCGTCCAATCATTCTGACTATCTATAATTAGTAAGAAAATTGATTTAGATATTCGGACGGGATATCCTAAGGAATATCAACAGTTAAAAGAAATAGAATAAGAAAATTTAAGGGTTTCTGTCTCGGTCATACTCATTCTAGGGATACTTCACCCTATCTCTAATGAGCCATCTAATGTGTTATACTCCATAGCTAAAGTTCTTACTCAACCTTTCGCTCTGATCCCACATGTCACGACCCGAAATCCAATGTTCGAAAATTGATATCAAATACCTCACTTGTATTCGACTGCCGAAGATTCAAACATCGAACTCTAGTCGGATGGAGCTTATAACAACATTAGATGAATATAAAACAGCGGAACAAAATGAATATCATGCATTACATCGCAGATACACATCATTATAATATCCATTACAACATCATCGTCAACATCAGAGTATTTTTATGCATATATCACAACTTCAAAATAGAACTTCACAATAGAACAATAAGTGATCATATGCCAAAAAGTCTTCAAAGAAATGAAGCGATAGTGAACTTCCAAAACTAAGCACCTTGAGATCCAAAAGCTTCCAAAATATCTCCAAGACAAAAGCCTCCAAAAACTGATAGCCTCCAAACCAAAAAGACTTCAAAATCCAGCTAACATCAAAACACGGAAAACCTGCTACTAGGCTGTCCATGTGGAAATTATGGGCACCCAGAGTTTAGAAAGAAACAATAAACTCCGGGTCAGTCATGGGACTGGTATGAGTAAACAAAAAACGGTTGCTTTTAAATAAAGCAAGATTTATAAAAGAAAATCCGGTATGCTTTTTGAAAAATGAGACTACCATAAAACCTCCCGCCACACACACAATGGAATCGCAGAATTGGAGGAGATTTCTTCTTATGGTAGTCAAATATGCTTGGTACGAGAAAAATTCTTTGATATTATTACTAGTGCATAGTGTTGAAAACCATTTCAAAAGTATAATATTAATCTTAGCCAGCATAACACATCTCGTCGTATGCCTACTATAGCTATCATGTGTTATGGCAGGTTATACAACTAAAACCGTACAGGGCTCGTATTGTTTCTTTGGATTTTCCAACAAATGGTCAGGATAAGGAACTTTCTACTGCCACATGGGTACGCCTCTGGAGGGACGTCCCGAGAATTTAACCAGTTCTCTACCAACACAAGGCCGGGTTACCTCTGTAACTAGGTAACTACTACACGACTATGCCATTCCCCGATTGTTTGCGACCTTTATCCGAGGGCCCTCTACCACAAAGCAACAACCACACAGTAAATGAGCTTGTAGCAACCACATAGGTAAAGTATATGGGATCCATACCATGATACCACCTTTTTCCAGAAGGAAATGACATACCCTAAAGGGTGCGACCCTAATAACCTTGTCGCATCTTTCCTGTTTCTACCATTTCCGGGGTGTGAGGTTCGATGAGGTCTCGTCCATAAAGCTACGCTTTACATGAAAGGCATGCTGTGATCACAAGTGATCAACAAATGATCATCAACACATAACAGCACTTAGCATGCCACACTACCAAATTGGGAGTATATCACTGATATCCTTCAACTACATAACCTCTGAGCTCGTACGTCTCGGAGAAGGGTGTTAAGCTAAGAGAATAAATTCTCCGCCACCAACAGATATGTATTTGAAAGAAATCTTCTTTATATCTCAAAGTGTAGTGTCAGACATACAACCACACAAGTCTGTTCCAAGTTCGAACAGAACCGAAGGCACTTCGTCCAATAAATGAAGAAGCCTTTGCAAATCCGGGTATCCACAATCCCGATCGAACTCCCCATCACATGTGGAGATCTCTATACCGGAGAAACTCAGTGCAGAGACATTCGATAGGTGATCCTATCGATTTCGAAGACACCCGGTCTTCATCACCGTCTACAAATGATATTCATTTCGTCGAATCACTATTCGTAATTGGTTATATGACACAAAGGTCCTCTCCCGGCTGATCCGAATAGTGAACGCTCAATTTTAAAACACGTGGATGGATCAGTCACAAAGATTCACATTCGGGGTTCGATGTGGGTTTCGGATAACTGACTGAAATCCGACTCCCTGTCGCATCGAACTTTAAATGTCGTTTTATGGGCAAAAGGGTTTTCACATACATACAGAAACAAATCACAAATCACAGTTTAGCACAAAGCAATTTCACATCACACAGTATCACAATCAAAAATAGGGATATCAAACATCTCAAAGCATTTCAATAATAATTAACCATCTAAGAATTAGATGAACTAACAGCGTGATTATAATCAATTTATCACATAATTATATTTTTTTATCAATTATCTTTAATTAATGATTAATTATCCTTAATTTTAAATTAATTAATCCTTAGTTATTAATTAATTAAATATTAATTATTAGTTAATTAAATCTTAATTACTTGTTAATTAAATCCTTAATTATTAATTAATTAAAACTTAATCACGTTAATTAATTAATTATTTCTTAATTAATCCTAATTAGTAAATTAATTATCTTTTAATTAATTATGAATTAATTGTTAAGTAGTTATAAATCATTAATTATTAATTAATTTAATCTTAATTACCTTTATTAATTAATTATTCCTTAATTAATTAATTAAGTTTTATTTAAAATAACTTTTTAAAATTACACATTCCAACTTAGCAAATAGTCATCATTCTAAAAAGAGTACTTTAGAAATTTAATTAACTTAGATTGTTAAAGTTTTAAACTAGAAATCATATTACTCGAGACACGCTTCGAGTTTTACCCGAGAGAACTTCCTGTTTGCTTCGGGTTTTCTCAAAACTTCCCCGTATGCTTTAAAATTTTCAAAACTTGAATTTTTCTATGTAATTTTTTTACCCTGCGCACCAACATTCTACTCGAATTAAAACTCGAGCTACCACACGATCCCCCTCGATGTTCGCTTCAAGTCACCCTATTCTTCTCAAACCCATCAGCACTGATACAACGACAGCCACGTGCACGTGCACCGTTGAAGCCGTCACCTCCGACCTCCAAGATCACCACCAGCAGACCACCCTCGATCCCTTCTTGCTACCCGAACAAGAAGAAGCTTAGATTAAACTCGAAAACAAAATCAAGTTACCTCAATCAAAATAGGCACAGCGGCCATCAACAGAGGATCACCTCGATCGTCTTACGCCGACCATCGGAACGCCTAAAACTCCGTCCACATCTAGCTAGCCTTCCCTACTACAATTTCCCAAAACACCATGACACTTGAATCACCAGAGCCTCCGTAGTAACCGAAATTCCGACCAACCTAAAATTTAGGGTTAAAAACCCAATTCAACGATCTGTAACACCATGATGATCTAACAACCCATTCGACAATTTTGCGATGATCCCAGACCACCCTGCTAGCCTCCACCGTGATCGCGAGACAATGTTCATCTCCGATCATCAGAATTTCAGTAAAACCCATCTTCCGTTCATTTTTCAATTTCTCAGTGAATATGTTCTTAAAAAAAAAATCTGATTTTGCTTTCAAAAATCATCAATTGTAAAAACATTTTGATTGATATAATTGAAATCAAAGATTATGATGGTCAAATTTTCCAACAGTTTCTGATTTTGTCTGTAATTTCGATTTTTCAGGAAATTCTTATATTTGATTTGCTTAAAACTATTTTTATGATTTGAATCATGTAAAAACTAACAACTTCCGTTCAGATCCTATAGCATGAAGTGAATCAGATGAGTGGAGATTGATTTTTAGACAGGGTTTTTTTTTCCTTTTTTTCTTGAAACCTGGAAATAAACAAAGACATCTCTGTTTGCATATCAGACATGCATCCACATCACACACACAAATATTCACATGAATGCATATACTTTGGAATTTAATCTCAAGCCTGAGTCAAACAACACAAAGAATCCAGATTCGCAAAGTTTACTCACCTGATACAGTTTTGAACAGAAAGCTCCTGACTATTTTAAAATAAAGATGAAAGCCTGGATATTTTTCTACTTTGATCTTGAAGTTTAATCTGCAACTTGTAAATACAAATTTTTGCTTAATACTTGTTGTATTTGTTTACTTACTTCATCAATAACAAACAAAGATCCAAGCTTACTTACAGTTTGAATTTAGTGCAACAGAGAATAGGGTCTGTAGCATGAAATCCAGAAATTTATTTAGATTTTAAACTTGATTTTTTTCCTGCAACTGATTGATACAACTTGCTTAAATACTTATTTATTACTGATTAACAAATTCAAATTCAAATTTTTAAAAGAAAAGTTAACTTGCCTTAATTTATTTCAGAGAATCCAGCTCTGTTTTCTGGCCAAAGCTGGAGCATTGATTATACTAATCTGCAGTTTGAAATTTATGTGTTAAAACTTGATTTTGAAATTACAATTTCACTTAACTATGAAGTTTAAAACTTACCTGAGAGATGGAATTAAAACTACTGCTTTGATGTTGGAGAAGATTCTTAGATTTTAGATTTTTTTGAATTCAAGAGGATGTTGCGGTTTTTTTTCTATTTCCTTTGGTGTTGAGATTTGTGATGTTTAAGATTTCTTTACTCTTCAGAAATTTGAGAGGCTAAATAATTGAAAAAGAGAAGCTGAAAAGTTATTATGATTTTAAGTTTTTTTTTCAATCAATTAAATTGAATGCCACTTGTTTAAACCAATCGTGAGATCTTTACACTTGTTTATTTTTACACCATCTCCCATATGCATGTTTAACACTTGTATTTTTTACAAAGACAAAAGAATTTTTAAGTAAATTTTATATCAAATTCACTTTATTAATAATTATAGCCCTTATCATTTGTATATATGCAATGTTAAAATAAGAAATGTTTCTAACAAATCTTTACATTATATAAATTACACCTTTATGATTTCAAACGCCAATTATTTTTATAAAACATTTATTTTAAATTTAAATTCAACTTCCAATTCAACTTGAATTATAATCCATTTATGTCCATTTATATACTCATACATATACTTGTACAATTTAAATTCAAATTCAATATACACATTCAAATCTACTCATATATGAAATATATATATAAAATTTACATTCGAATGATTTTTAAAACATTTATTATTTCAAAAAAAAATTTAACTCAAAAGAAATTGGAATTTTATTCGTATATAAATTATCACTTATTTTATTTGTTTGAGACTTTTCAATTTATTTTCAAATTGAATTCCAAAAGTTTAAATATATTACCAATTTAAGTTGATAAATTTTGGGATGTTACAATATCTATATACCAATTTATTTCTTCTCCGATTAAAAGGAGCCCTCATCAATTTCTCCTTCCGTCTTTCCCTCAATCAAAGGAGCTTTTCCTGTCCGATAAACAAACTCTTCTTCTTTTAACTCCAGGATCGTAGGCATTTTGGGTGGACTGTCAACCCAAACTTGAACATGCGCCTCTTCAAAAGTTTTCTCTACCCACTGGACGAGCCACTTTCTTCCTTCTCATCATCGTCATCATCACCTTCACTAGAATCATGAGAAGAGGAAATTGAGCGAGTCTAGGTTTTGGAGTAAAATGGGGCACTGATGAATCCAACAGACTTCCCGGGATGTAAGAGCCCACATTGGCGAAGATTTTCATCTATAAGCAGAAACCTAATCGTGCGCTCTTAAGCATCGACCGCTTTCAAGGCGTTGAGAACGGGACCAAGCATCGAATCTTTATTAATCTTCAGGAGAACTGGAAAAGAATAGACGATCGTCTAGAGGATTTCTTGGTAGCTAAAATAAATTCCATGTGTGGTGAAAGAAACTTACACCCCGTGGTCCACAGACAGGTGAATCTCTTTGGACACTTGGCGTAAACTAACAAAGCTTTGAATGTGGGAACCTTGCTAGGAAGATCAAGTATAAGATTTTGACTGTGTTGCGCTTCAATATAAACGAGTGATGGACTACCGTTCCTCTTTTTAAATAGCAGGAGATACTGCAGCTCGGTGAAGCTCGAGGCATAGTTGGGTGTTCGTATGAACATGATATACAAGAAAGTAAGCCTGGCATAACCATTCCGGAGGATTTGAAATAGAACCAATCTCATGTTCTGAAGAGTCACCATAAGAAAGTGATTAAATAGGGGCAACGCACCATACATACACATGTAGCAATGGCAAGCCACGTATTTAGAAGGTGGTCTATGAGCGAATTCCTATTTTGATGCCAGACGTACGTCATCCTTCGGGATGCCATGTTATGAGCAAATTCTTCATGGTTCCCTATGTGTAAGGATCTAAGAGGCATTCTCCAGAGGATTAAGCAGAACACTAAAGTTAGGGGGAATGCAATCGACGACGGAGCCAATTGGGATCAGTATGCCATATTTCCCCAAGGCCATCGAAGTAGCAGATCCAGCCAAGATCGACAAAGACTACACTTCAGAAATAGGTGAGCTTCCTTCAACTGACTTGCGTTGGTAGGATTTGCACATCGTTCTATATAAGAAAGCTTGTGTTCGAAACGGTCAGGTGCTCCAAATCCTTAAACGATAAACACCAAACGTGGTTGATGCTTGGAATTCGAAAGGTAATTGACGTGCATCAACCACCGATCGGACTCCAAATATGAACCGTGAGTGTGAGTGATTTGTAATCTATTTGAGAACGGGTTCGATATCCTAAATACTATAAACAGACCATTCTAGGTGGATGCCTCATTCACATCGAAAAAAGCGATCTGCATTAGCTATTAATGTCATTTCTTCTACACTTACTCATTATCGATGAACGATTGATAATGGATCCATTGTCCGAAGCGACATAGAAAGCCCTTCATGTTCCAGGTACATTGGCTGTGTAATGATAAGAACGGACTAATTCGAGCAGTTATAGACTGATGAATCCAAATCTGAAAGACAATTATCAGCATAAGTTGATTTTAGGTTCCTGGAAAATGGTAACAACCTAATTTGCATGCAAGATACTATCCTAAGTTATTATCACCCCTTAGAAAAACCAAAATCAATCCGCAGTTCGCAGGATGTCTTGTCAGAGTCGACTGTAAAACTCAATTCAAGTTAATTATGATTCTATATAAAATTAGCAAAACATGTCGAGCACTGGGACAAAATCCTAGCTTCGTTCCGTGAAGAACTTCGGACTCGATTTACTATCTTCTTCCATAAAATCATAATCATCTCGAATCTTCCACTGCATCTGTCATCCACAAAACCTCACCATCGATCAAGGGTGTAACAACACGTCAAAACCCACTTCATTGACCTTCGAGATTGCAAAAAATGATGATCTTCGATTCAAGATAGCTCGAACGAGGGTGTTGGGCGAATTGGATAGGTAGCGCTCTAAGGCAATAGGTGGCGCTAGGGAGAAGATTAACGGTGGTAGTATTCTGGCAGCGGCAGGTGACTGATTGGCGAAAATTTCGTGAGTTTTGGTTTGGATTGGCTGGAAAACGTAAAGTGAGAAAATGGAGATCCGATCCCATTGATGAAAAAAGAGAAGAAGAGATAGGCGGAAATTTTCCCAAGTACTTGGATCGCTGTCGATCCGATCCAATTGGATCGGTACTGATCCAATTTTTTCCCCCAAATGACCTTAAACTTTCCTTGTTTGCCCATCTCGATGTTCGTATACATTCTGGAGGTTATCAAGTTAAGATCACTCTGTAATTACAACTAATGGAGATTTCCACTAAAGACTGGATAGTTAGCTGGAATGTCATAGGAAGCTACTCAAGGAAGCTATAAAACTCCATGCAGCTTAAACCGAAAAATGTATAATTCCAGAGCATGCCTTGTTTTCAACGAAAGCATGCTCTGAGGAGCAAATGTTAACGGGGTTTTTTACCTAGCAGAATTCAGAAGGAGTGAGAACATTCAAACTGAGCCATAATGACTCGAAACTTGACTGGAAGACCTAAAAATACATGACAAAGAAACCTCGGGAGTTTGAACCAAAAGTACCACAAGTATTTGGATCGGCACTGATCAGATCCAATTGGATCGAACGATCCAAAATATTGACTAGTGGATTCTCCAAGCTGCATGCATTATGTTCCTACATCTCTCCTAAACTTATCTACTAAGTTTGATAGCATTCCGAGCATCCGAGTTAAAGATGTCAAGACTTATAAGATTTAGATTATAGTTCAATCTAATTTATAGGTGGACCATCATCAAAATAAGTCAACAAGCTATGAAATCACATGGGGAAACAAGCATGCAAGAAAGGAAGTCAACAAAGTAGGAATTGTGCAAAAATTACAAAACCATTTGGATCGGTACCGATCTGATCCGATCCAGTTGGATCAGTACCGATCCAAAAAGTTATTTCCTAATCACCTTAAATTGTACATGCCTTCTCCTATGGATAACTATAGGCTTCTGGTACTCTGGTTCTGATCCAAGTGCTATCAAAATCCTGTAAATAGCATCCTATCTTCAACGGGAAGAGGTCTAGCTGTTCTGATCACTGGTAAAACTCTACTACTAGGAATCTTCAGCCTTCCCCTTCCTTAAAATGGCTATCATGGGACAATTGAGATCCTTCCTTTTATCTCCATCAATGGTGGTCCAGTCTTTTCTAATTCAATTATTAGAATTGTAAACAACTTGTACTTGTGATCAACAGTCAATCTATCAATAAAATCTATAAAGTGGACGTAAGCTTCGTCAGTCGAACCACTACAAAAATCTTGTGTTTCTCTACTTTATTTTGTTTTTTTTGAAATTTGAAGAGTGTTTAGCTCTACTCTATTTGTCTTGATAAACAGGGATGGTGCTTTGGCAATCATATCAGGGTGCTGATCCATTTTATGGGCTAATATTTACTATTCTTTAAGATTCATAATTTTATATATAAATATGAATGCAAAAATATTGTCACATGAAATTAGTAATTTAAACAGCAAGTACAAAACCATTGTTGGTTACTTCATAATAACATATGCATTGTTTTTTAGCTTGGCCATCAACACAAAATTCTGTTATAGTTGCCAGTCTCAAGCCTAAAAAAAGAAGGACAGGAAACACTATTTATTCATTATACGATTCCTAAAACATAGTTCTTATTTCCATAATAAACAAATACACAAACTATTTTTTGACAGTATAATATAGAAGCAAAAAATAAGACCGTAATCAATATTTTAATAATTTGATGATAACTGAATACTATGTTTATGCCACCAACATAAGGAAATAATATAATGCTTTAACTTCACATAATCATTCAATTCCATCAATGTGAAAAGTTGGTACTACAAATATCCAATATGTACAAAGTAATACTCTACTATAGACCTTCACGAAACATTGAGATATTGATAGATGTTTATGTGATTTGATATTTATGATACATTTTGAGATGTTGTTGGATGGATGAGGTTCATTTAAGGGGTTGTTTGACATATTTTGAGATATTGATAGATGTTTGTGATTTGTGGTATATTGTTGGATGTCTAAAGTTGGTTTATTGTATGTATTGATGCTTTTTATTGTTGGTATGATATATTTTGTAATATATGCAATTTAGGCTTTGATGTATATTATTTATATATGTGAAATTGAGCTATAATATATATTGTTACATATGTGTTGTTTGGGTTGAGGTGCTGCTGAAATAAAAAAGATTCAGATTTCGACGGTTGCCGATGGCGTACAGGTAGCAGATTTCCGACTGTTTGGGATGACTTCCAATGACTTACATGTAGTAGATTTTTGATGTCTTAGGGTGGCTATCGACAGCAAGTTCTTGAAGGTGTGACCTTCCACGTCTACATGACGAGGTGCTGGAAGTCATCGGATGTGCCAACGATAGCCGTTAGAAAAATGTTAATGAAGCTATCAAAAAGTCTATCGAAGAAGAGTTGTTTAACGACCAATATTTAGATGGTTTTTTTCGACGGCTTCCGATGACCGCCAATAGAACTTAGCTGTCAGAACTGCCGTTGCTTCTTGTAGAGCCCTAAATGTCTAAGAGATTCCATTTTATATTGACAGCTTGAGATACGAGCATGGTCAAACATGATTTACATTCAGTGTTTACTTTAGTTAAGTCCCGTATAGCCAACGTAGAGAATACAACAGATGTCGACATGTATTGACTAGTCGAGTTCTATACATCGACCGGGGCAATGATATGTGATTCAGTCTATGTAGTATGTGTTCTGTGTTCTTGGCACGATGAACAGATGCGCTCTATGTAGATAGCCCATTCAGTTGGCAAACAAGCTTTGACGTGCAATGAAACTATGTGTTAGATGTTACCAATCAATGTAGGAGCTCAGTTAATGGAATCGTTATTCAAGACAATATAGAGCTCTTTTATGCAGGATTGCTAATACGTGATGTTCAATTCAGAATGTCAATGGGATGAGCATCCCATAGTGTGTTGATACCCAGGATCGTCGAATGCCAAAGAAAGTTCAACGAGTAGATTTCACAAATCAATTCATTTGAACACCTAATGGAGATCAATGTCTTAAACCTATGGAGGTGCTTTTCTTCTTTTCATCGTCCCCACCCCATGTTTTCTTACTGTTCTTGAAATTGGGATGGTTAGTGATGGTGGAAGGGGACTAGCCATGAAAATGAATCAGTGGAGATGGTAAGATGAGGTGTAAAAGAAGTTAAAGTCGTGGTGAAGCTAAGATGGCTAGGGATTACAACGATGCATACCTAGTCGACACCAAGGTTAAGATCTGAATAGAATAAGATTTGAGATTTAGAGTCATGCTCTTATGGATCGACGATGGAGTTTGAACAAGCTCTGGTGGTGATTATGATGGTGAAAGACGTGAATCGGTAGTGGAGTCGTAATGGAGATCAAAGATTCAAAATGGTAGGAAGATAAAAATGCCAAGTAAGGTCAGAAAATTTTCTAAGTGTTATATGTATATAACACTAGTAAAATCGATCTGCACTAATCCTTTTGGATCAGTACCGATCGATATGAAGTTGATTCTAAAAAAATAGAGAAACTGAATGAATGACGGAGAATGAATGGAAATTTACTTGCGAAAGATGGAATGACTTTCAAGAAACCCTAAAAGTCGAGCGAGGAATTCAGATGGTGAACTTCGACTTTTATGTCTGCCGAAGGGATGTGATTCCATGACTTTTTGAACTTGTGCACCAATTTTCTCAAAACAAATGTAACATTTTAAGAAAACAGTTTAAATGTTGCATTCGAATTGAGTCGCTTGTCTTGATTCAAAACATGTTTTGTAATCATAGAAGCATACTATAGGAAGGGTAAGTATTATTCGATATTTGAACTAAACGATATTTCAATGGATATAGACTACGAAACGATGAGGAAATAAATCAAGAAGCTTGAAGAGTGTCAAAAATTTAGAACTCAAGAAAGTAGAGAAAAAATAATGCAAGTTAGATGGGCCGATACCAGATCATATAAAGTTACGAGGTCCACTGCATGTTCTATAAGAATCAAAGTTGAAGTCGAAGAACTGGAAATCGCATGAAATGACATGAGTTGGTACCGATCCATATGAACATGTACTAAACCATAGTGGTTCCAAGACTTTAAGGAAAAAAAGCTAAGAGACTTATGTTAAGCGAAGAAAAGAAAAATAAAGGTCAAAGCTATAGGTCAATACTAATCCATATCAATCTGTACCGAACCATAGCGTTTGCTGGTGTTGGATCTATTAGAGAAGTTCTTTATGTTGAAACTTCGGATCGAAAGATATTTACTCATTCAAGCCAGATCTAACGATTTTAATGCTCGAATTCGTCTATAAATAGAAGGCTAAAAACGATTGTGTCATATCATTTAGAGTTGGAGAAAAAATGTTTGTATGAACGATTGTGTGAATTTGCTGTTTGGTTTACAAGAATTTTAGTGGGTTTTGCTTTGATGGTGAATCTAATATAGATATAGTGGTTGATTATAGAAGATCCACAGCTAGACATGAATTTTCATGAGTATAAGTGAGGCAATCCTACAATGAGTATAGGTGAGGCAATCCTATACTCTATCCTGTGAGAGGTCTAGACAATTGTGTATCACTTAGGAAGTTCCTAGGAGTTTGATAAGTGATTAAATGTGCAAACGATCTGCAGCACGAAAACTTGAGATGTCTGAGTATGGAAAGAAGTGAACCTTAAACATACACCAAGTTTTAGAGTGACTAGCGTACAGTATATATGCACAAAAAGTGGGAAGTTAATGAGGATATATGAAGGATGAATAGTTTTTTAAACAAATGTCAAGATATTCTACCTGAAAGTGATAGTAAAATTGTATTTAGTCAATAATGTATCTAGCTGATAAAGTGAATGAAATGAAATAAACGCAGTGGATAACGAGCAGGCAGTAATTATGAACGTGAAACATGGTTAGTTTTATAGTCCAATGTTGAGATATTCTGCTTAATTAATAGTGATGGTGCGCAAATAGCTGAGAGCTTGTCTAGCGGATGAAATACATGTAATGCAACATGCATAGGCACGCATGATGGTATATGTAAGAAGAAGGTGGCTAACAGAATGTCGTCTCTGAAGCTTTACAAGTTATATTTGTATGTAATAAGTGTTATTGGGCCAAGGCTTTTCTATATTCAGCCCAGTAGCATTTCAACAGTTATAAATACAAACTGTTTGTACAGAAGACAAAATAATAAAGCTTTACAATTTTCTCAATTCTCTTATATGGTATCAGAGCCATGTAGCATCACTGCAAACAAATCAAGATCCTCAAGCAATAATCAAGAAAAGGTGAGAAGATAAGAAATTATCAAATCTCATCAGAATTAACTTCATCACTTGAGATTCTGTTATACAGTTCAACAACTGTATAACAATTTCTTTGAAAGAAAAGACATTATCATCATTTGAAGTGGCTGCCGTGCCAAAGAGGGAGATATCAAAGTAATATCATCACTTATCTACCCTCTGGCTGCATTCATACTCCATCAGATCATCAAAAATTCCAAGAAACTCACCAGAAGTGCCTTGCCTTGACCATCAGTCGGATTCAAATCATCATTCTTTTCAGATCAGGCTGCACTTTGTTCTATTTCTCTGATTGCAATTCTGAAATTTGATTCTGAACATTATCTTGTTAACTGAAACCTCACTATCATGTCTGAAGAGAGCACTGATAATACAAATACCCCACAAAATCAATCAAGAACCACTCAGCAAAATTCCATCACCACTCAAGATCTCATCAAGTCCATAATCAAGCCACAAAGTCAGATCATCACCATACAACTTGATGAATCCAACTACTTGTTGTGGAAATTTCAGATTGAAATGGCTATCAGAGGGTATGGACTGCAAGAGTATGTTCTTGGCACCTTGATTACTCCTCCAAGATTCACTACAAATCAAGAAGGAAAACTTGTAAGTAATTCTGAATACACAATACATGAGAGGCAAGATAGTTTAATAAGTTCTTGGCTGTTGTCATCTATAAGCACAAGTCTACTGCCACAACTCGTTGGATGCAAAACAACTAGTGAAATATGGCACACTATTGAGCAAATATTTAGTTCTCAATCTGCAGCAAGAATAATGCAGTATAAAAGGCAACTTCAAAATTTAAGAAAAGATAATGTCAGCATGAGAGAATATCTCTCTAAAGCCAAAACAATTTGTGATCAGTTATCCTCTGCTGGGCACAAGATAACCGACACAGAGCAAATTCTGTGCATCTTAAGTGGCCTGGATGATGACTATGAGGCAGTGGTTGCTGTAATATCATCCAATGAAAATCTGCCATCACTGCAAAATGTTCAATCTATTCTTATTGCACACGAGGGAAGATTGGAACAAAAGAAATCAGCAAGCTGGGACTGCAATGTCAACTATGCAACTGTAAGCAAAGGTAAAAACCAAGAAAAGAATCAAGGCAACAGAAATCAACCAAACAACTACAGAGGTGGTCAATCAGGTAGATTCAGAGGAAGAGGTGGCAGATGGAATCTCAATAACAACAAACCAAGATGTCAAATATGTGAAAAATATGGTCACACTGCCAACAAATGCTACTTCAGATTTGATGCCAACTTTGCACCAGCACAACAAACCAACACTAACTCAAGAACTCAAAATCCCAATGTTAACATGGTCAGTGCACAGCAGGAACACACATCTGATAACACAAACACAAATGCAGCAAAAGCAGAAGACATACATGATGAAAGCTGGTATCCTGACTCAGGTGCAACAAATCATGTAACAAACAGCATGGCAAATTTAAATCTTGGCAACAGGGAATACAAAGGTACACAATCTTTATGTATGGGAAATGGTAAATCTATAAAAATATCTCACATAGGAAATGCAAGCATTAATGGAACCAGGCAACTGTATCTAAACAATCTGTTAATGGTTCCATTAATCAGAAAAAATTTAATGAGTGTGTCACAATTTGCTAAAGACAATAATGTGTACTTTGAGTTTCACCCCAAATATTGTCTAGTTAAAGATAAACTAACTGCTGAAGTAATTTTGCAGGGTAGAGAACATAAGGGACTTTACAAATTTGATGTACCAAACTTAAGAAGTGTTGAAAGTAATGAAAATTGGTGTCACATCTCAGAAATCAAAAACACCAAAAACTTTGATGTATGGCACTATAAGTTGGGTCATCCCAGTTTAAATGTAATGAAACATGTTTTGAGCAGTTGTGGCAATACTCATATTAGTAAAATTCCTGATTCATATATTTGTGAATTCTGTCAAATGGGCAAGAGTCACAAACTTGCATTTCCATACTCTAAAACTGTTTATGATAAGCCTCTTGAACTTGTTGCAACAGATTTATGGGGACCAGCCCCCATACACACTGATTATGGATACAAATATTACATTTCATTTATTGATGCATACTCTAGATTTGTATGGATTTATTTTTTAAAATCTAAATCAGAAACCAGGAATGCTGTGATACAATTTATCACTAATGCAGAAAGACAGACAAAGTGTCAATTGAAAACCATACAAACAGATGGTGGTAAAGAGTTTTTACCTTTGAAAGGTTATTTTGAAATGAAAGGTATAACTCATAGAGTAACATGCCCATATACTTCAGAACAAAATGGTCTTATTGAGAGAAAGCACAGACATATAGTAGAAACTGGTTTAACACTACTAGCACAGGCATCTTTACCACTAAAATTTTGGCCAGATGCCTTTTCTACAGCAGTGCATTTGATTAATAGACTGCCCACAAAAGTTATAAAGTTTAAGAGTCCAATGGAAGTGTTATTCAGTGTTAAACCAGACTATCAAAGTCTAAAGACTTTTGGATGTCTATGCTTTCCCTACATAAGACCATACAACATACACAAACTTGATTACAGGTCAAAGCCATGCACCTTCATTGGATATGCCACAAACCAAAAGGGATACAAGTGCATTGATGATAAAGGAAAAATATACATATCCAGGCATGTAGTGTTCAATGAACATGAGTTTCCTTTCAGCAATGCACCAATCAAAACAAATCAGAAAGTTCATAATCCAATGCTATCAATACCTCAAGTGCTACCTTCACCAGAGGTTATCATACCTGTGCATAACTCCAATCATCATGAAGAAGATGACACCAGCTCTCAACACACAGTGCCCAGGACTGAACCAGGTCAAGAATCTGCTGGTGCACCAACTGAGCCTACCAGTGTGTCACAAGACACCAGCCATCATCTAGACACTCATCAAGTACTGCATGATACTCAATCACACAGTACCCAATCAGAGACTGCTGTTGAAGATAGACAACCACCTGCAAACACTGGGCACCACATGATGACAAGGGCAAAATGTGGAATATTTAAGCCAAAAACATATAGCATAGAGTCAGAGCTCACAGAACCAAGCACATATGAACAGACAATTCAGAATGATAAGTGGAGCAATGCTATGCAAGAAGAATACAATGCTCTAATAAAAAACAAGACATGGGATCTTGTACCATTACCAAAGAATAAAAATATAATTGGATGCAAATGGACATTTAGATTAAAAAGAAATCCTGATGGCACAATTCTTAAACATAAAGCAAGACTGGTAGCAAAAGGGTATTCACAGCAGAATGGATTTGATTTTAATGAGACTTTTTCTCCTGTTGTGAAACCTACTACCATCAGAGTCATATTAACTATTGCTTTACATAAGAATTAGCCAATCAGGAAATTAGATGTTAATAATGCCTTTCTTAATGGTGAATTGCAGGAAGAAGTGTACATGGAGCAGCCACATGGATTTATACAAAAAAACAGAGACCAGCTAGTTTGCAAACTTAACAAGGCATTATATGGACTCAAGCAAGCACCAAGAGTTTGGTTTGACAAGCTGAAGTCAACACTAACAAGACATGGCTACAATCCCACAAAATCTGACAACTCACTGTTTACTAAATTCTTAAACAGTTCAACTGTGTACATACTAATTTATGTTGATGACTTTGTTATCACAGGGAATGACAACTCTGAAATTATGAACATTACACAATGCTTGAAAGAAGAATTCTCAATTAAAGACTTGGGTGAGCTAAACTACTTTCTTGGCATAGAAGTTAAAAGAACATCAGAGTCAGAAATTCATCTAAACCAAAGAAAGTACATCAGTGAGATACTGATTAAGGCAAAAATGGACAAAGCAAACCCACTGCCTACACCAATGATAAGCAATTGCCATCTATCAAAAAACAAAGGAGAACCAATCATAAATGTTAAAGAATACAGAAGCATTGTAGGGGCACTACAGTATGTCACAATCACTAGGCCAGACATCTCCTTCAGTGTAAACAAAGTAAGTCAGTTTATGCAAGAGCCACATGATGAACATTGGAAGGCAGTTAAAAGAATACTCAGATACTTAAAAGGCACTATTAACCAAGGACTGATCATACAAGCAAGTTCAACTCTACTCATAAATGGTTACAGTGACTCTGATTGGGCATCAGATCAAGATGACAGGAAGTCTACTACAGGGTACTGCATTTATTTAGGTAAAAATCCAATATCTTGGTGTGCAAAAAAACAATCTACTGTATCTAGATCAAGCACAGAAGCCGAGTATAGAAGCATTGCTAGTACCACTGCAGAAATTATGTGGTTAACTTCTCTACTAGGTGAACTAAAAATCAAACTTGATCATAAGCCGATAATTTGGTGTGATAATCAGAGTTCAATTGCTATCTCAGCAAACCCAGTACTCCACTCTCGCACAAAACATATCGAGCTCGATCTATATTTTGTACGAGAGCAGGTAATCAACAAAAAACTTGAAGTCAGATACATACCTTCAACTTACCAAAAAGCTGACATTTTTACGAAGCCCTTATCACGGCCGAACTTCATCAAATTCAGACAAGAGCTCAACGTGGACGATGCCAACATGAATCTCAGGGCCAAAGGGCAGATCTATATCCCTGAAGTAACTAAAGTTGAAATCGAAGACTATCAAGACCTTGCCTCACTGACAAGCTAGAAGCAAGATCATCTGACCAGCTAGCAAGTCTTCTATCACATGATTGCTGTCATATCTCTTATTTGAGATGAAGATAGAGAAAGTTTCTTCCTGGCGGCTCACAATCGCATGTATTGCAAACCCTAACCCTAACGTTAGGTTTGAGGGGGATAACAGAATGTCGTCTCTGAAGCTTTACAAGTTATATTTGTATGTAATAAGTGTTATTGGGCCAAGGCTTTTCTGTATTCAGCCCAGTAGCATTTCAACAGTTATAAATACAAACTGTTTGTACAGAAGACAAAATAATAAAGCTTTACAATTTTCTCAATTCTCTTATAGTGGCTAATGTATGTAGAGATATGAAAAAGTGCGAGTCTTGCAACCTAAGATCAAAATACTCTGTCTGATAATAGGAAGAAATGAAATATTATTGAGATATTAAGCTGATATTTAAGTCTTGCAACCTAAGATCAAAATATTATTGAGATATTAAGCTAGTAGGTTTGGGTATTAATAAGAATTCAAATTAGGAAGGTGGAGCTGGCCATTTCAACTATGTGAAGACACTGAAAGGTTTGGAACCGAGTTTGAGTAAGAACAATTTGGAAGATATTGTCTATATATATTGTTTGTCTACTGAGTATTGTATGATAGCAGGGCATCAAATTCTCTTAGATTTGAGCATTCGGTGATTTGTTTAAAGCTTAAACCTTGGTAATTAAGTGCGTCATTGAGGATAATTACTCAGGTTGAGAATGTTGCTAATTTAAGACTAATATAGTGGTGATATATTGTGCGAGACGAGCAGTTTCGATTTGGCAAGGTAGAAAATATTTAGTTGTTGAGTAGTTTGTTAAGAGAGGTTAATTATGTGAATGGTAGTTTCATATATGCTTCAGAAGTATATAGGTATGATTTTCGTTTCATGTAAGCATAGTGATGTTATATCTGAAGATAGTTGTCCATTGGGAAGAGACGTTGAATTCAATGTAAAGTTCATAACGAATGTTAGAAAGGATACATATGCTCCAAACAGAATGACGCCGAAAGAGTCAGCTGAACTAAAATTGCAGAATCATGAGTTGTCGCGAAAAGGTTTTATTTGCTTGACTGAATATTCTTATGGTATGCCAACCCATACGGTAAGAAACAAAGATAGGTTAATGTGACTATGCGTTTAATATTAAGAGCATAATAATGCGTTGTGAAGAATGAGTCTATTTAGTGAAAAGTAAACTATCACTATTGCATTTGTTATTCCTATAAGTGGAAAGTCAACAGACATGTATTGTGCATAAAAATTGAGGGGGTTGATTTAGGGGTTATGCGAATAGAGTAAGGCGTGCTACACATATTTTAGAAACAGTTGATATAGTTAAAGTTTTTAGAAATTAGAGAAACTAGTTGGTTAGGGAGAAGTTTTAGTAATATACTGATCATAATACTGAAGTATTTTTTTTCGCGTAGAACGGTCTGAATATGAGACAATAGGAGCGGTTTAGTTTATGGATGATTACAAAGTTATATCTTTTGTACTAAAAGCAAAGTAAATGTGTGGTCGATGCTGATATTTGGAAGCATGTGAGGATGATAGTTAGGTCTTACTTGAAGTCTTAGAAGTAAAACATTATTTAATAGAGAATTCATCTCATCGAATATATGAAATTAGTATCACGGTCAACTAAAGTCAGCCTAAAGTCAATATCCTTGGCTAGAGTAGTTGGTTAATAATAATTGTCATTATCGAACTAAGAATTTTATGTTTAGACAATACACGTTGAATGTCGACGGTATTAGGATTTTTATCAATACCAAATTTAAAAAGTCATAAAGTGATATAGTTTTGATTAAGAGAATTAGTATAAATAATTGTCACTATTGGCACGCTTAAAATAGTAAAATTGGGATTTTACCAAAATCATGTAAGTGATATATTCAGCCAATCCGTTACACTAGTAGCTAAGGTGACGTGTGAACATTAATGTTCGAATTGTTCAATATTAATCGCTGACTGAATTTACAACTTTAAGTCTCACAGCCATATGATTTAATTAATTTATAATTGTTGTCAATTAATAAATATTTATGTAATAGTAAGTATTAAAAATTTAGTCTGATTTTGATGCAATTTGTCATTGATTGGATGCATATATAAAAATTATATAGGTGCATATCAAAAAATACGATATCGATAAACGTTTAAATTGGATATATTCGAATTAATTACAAAATAGTTTTGGACATTTTACTGGCCCAATAATCACCCATTTTCGGCTGGCTATGAGGGGTTATGAAGTACCCTTTATGTAACGACCCTAGATTTTAATTTAATTTAAATTGATAATTAAATGAATTTTTGAATAAAATTGTAAGATAAATTAATTTAAATGGAAGCGAGTTTCCCGATTCGACTAGAAAATATATAAAGTCATATGGATTTGACAATTTGTATATATGTGAATATATATTTATATTGGATTTGAAATAAGATCTTAAAATAAATGGTTTTAAAAATAAATATAGAGATATATACGTATATACATTAGATATGAATTGTAAAATTAATGGTTTGAGTTTATAAAATAATATAAGACAATAAATATTAAAGTAAGATAACAATAAATATTTAAACTAGAAATAGAAAAATAATATGAGATAAATTTTAATAAAAAAAATAGGAAGTAGAACATTTGCTAAATTCTAACAACATAATAAAATAGAAATTTATTTGTATTACAAAACAAGAAGATTTAAAGAAAATAAAATACATTTAAATATGAAAAGAATGTAGACGAAAATAAAACAAACAAATAAAATACGAAGGACTAAAACAAAAATATGTTTTCATGAACACCTAAACAAACATATATGCAAAAGCTTATGGAAGAAAACCAAATTTGTGTAAAATTAATCAACGGATGTTAAGGACAAAGCAAGCTAAATAAACAAAACAAAAGTATAAATAAAAGAATTAAGGCATAAGCTTATAAAAACAAAGTAAAATAACCAGACAAGAAAAATAAAACTGCATTAGATCACAAAAGAAAAGAAAACTTTGAATGTAAGACTTGGTACTTGCAAAAGAAATCAAATAGCATATCTATATAAGTATATGCATAATGTACTTGTAAGAATTTAAGGTAAGATGGCTGTTACATTGAAGCATGAAGCATTTAATGCTTTCAAACCAGCCCATAATACAAAAGAAATCATCAGCCGAAGTACATACAACAACTTCAACCATGCCTAAGGTACAAATAATATTCTATACCCAGTAAACTTTTTTTTTATATATTTCAACACATCACAAAATAACTTCATTTCAGTTTTCATTCATTTTAAACTGAAGTATCATCTTTTAAAAAACTTAAACAAACAAAATACAAGTAACAAGCAAAGAAAATACACTTGCAAAAGAAGACAATGATAAGTATGTAGTATGTAAGTAGCATGTAAAGCAAGGCAAGTAAGATAATGCCTGTAAAACAAAACTTCAAGTTTAAACAATCAATCAATGCAAGCCAAAGAATCAAGGAAGAAGAAGTTCCAGCTTGCATCTCCAGAACCCTGTTTCAAACAACACATGTGAGTAAACCCCCTTAACTCTGCTTATATTCTTGATATTGTGATTGATCTTTGAAGTGTTCTATGACTTGTGATGGCATGTTGATTTTATATATGGGGAAGATGATGTCTGTATGTACATATATCTGGGAACAGGCAAAAGAACATGCCTCTATTCTTTTATTACAGGGGTTTAAACCCTGTTTAAAAAAAATTGATTTTCTTCCTCCCTGTAGCTTATTAGGCTTTGAAAATTTAGACAAAGTTTGTGAGTAACTTTTTAAAATCTAAAATAAAATTTGGTTGCTGTTTGTATAGTTGAATAATAAAATGTGTATTGCATGTATATAAAAGTGAATGTCTGATGTAAACATGTATTTATGTGTATGCTGTATAACTACTCTGTTCTGTTTTGTTTCTCAAGCTCAAATTTCCAATTAAATCCATTTTTCACTTAATTTAGTTTTAGTTAGGATGTAATTTACAAATCAAATTTGTTTGATTTAACATGGATTATGTTTAAAATTTTTAAGTAAGTCGAAATGAAGCCAGTTGTCTCTGGAAGTATAAAAACAACTGTATATGTTAAATAACATCAAAACTCAAACTTTTGAATTTACAAATTCAGTATTATAAACTGAATACATAAACAAAAATATGATTTTTAACACAAAAATCAGGATTTCTAGTTTGGGATAAAAGGTGGGGTTTGGGTTTAAACTGGAAATGTATTTCTGTGTCTTCCTCGTGATCAAGTTGACCGGAAGGGCCGTGGTTGTTCCTGGAGGTGGAGGAGCCTACGGTGGTTACAGGAAAAATGGTGGGCAGGGGTGTAGATGGTCGTGGTGGCGGCGGCGACCGGTTAAATATTTTTAACCTAATTTTAGTGAGGCCGGTTTGTTCGTTTCGTTCGCCATCTTGGATTGATCGAGCGTCGCGAGTCTCTGGGAGATGGAAGGAGGAGCATGGAAGATGCTTTGACCAGAAGCACGCGACCTCTGATGGTCGGGGGAGGAGGAGCGAAGCGATTTTCGTGGATGAGTTTTTGGGTCAGTGGGTTCAAATGGGTCGATTTTGATCTGATCGAAATTTCTTTGATCTGGTTGGTGCTTTGGGGTCTCGCGTGTTCGAGTGGGTGTGTGGGATGGACGCGGTGCTCATCGGTGGCCGGAGGAGCGTGGGTAGGTGCACGGTGCATGTGTGTGCACTAGGGAGGAAGAAAGGGAAAAGACTCGGGATTTGTCTCGAGCAACTCGGGTATTCACTCGAAGTAGTTGAGAGTTGGACGCGAAGCAAAATGACAAAGGACCGGGTAAATTTCTAACACTTAAACAAAAAAATTTGAAATTTAGAAGGCTCGGGTAAGTTTGGGGAAAAACTCGAAGTTGTCTTCGGGTAGAACGAAGTTTGGCTCGAAGCAGGGCCCGGGTGGTATAAAAACAGTTTTCAAAATTTTAAAACAAAATTCAAGTTTTAAACAATTTTAACTTATTCTTTTAAATAATTGTTTTACTTAAGTAAGGGATCGGTTTAAGGTTTAAAAGTAAATTATTTCAATTAAATTAAGTTTTAATTAAAGATTTAATTAAAAGGGTTAATTTATTAAAGATTTAATTTATGTAATTGAATAAATTAATGTGATAAATTAAAAGATTCTTTAATAATTAAAGGTTAATTAAGTACTCATAAAAAAATTAATTAATTTGTTGAGAGCTAATTTATTAATGATGGATAATTAAAGGATAATTATTTAATTAAATATTAATAAATGATAAAAATTGATTTAAATCAAGTGATTTATCAATATTTAATACAAAGTATAATGTGATTAATTCAAAAATGGTAATTAAAGAAATGTATTAGTTAATAAAGATAATTAACTAAGGATTATTAAGTATTGATTAAAGTGATTAATGTTAATAATTAATTGGATTAATTAATTTAGATAATCAGTTATAAATTGTTTAAATGTAATTACTAAATGAAAGTAATTGAGAATTAATCACTTATTGTAATTAATTTTTGGATATTTTGATTTATTAAGGTTAATTAATTAAGTAATTGGTTTAAAGGTTGATTTAAATTAATATGATTAATTAGGTATAATTTAATTAATTAAAGTGTTTGATAAATTTATTTATATCAAATGATTTGTAATTTATAAATAAGATTGAATAATTTATTCATAAGTAATTAATTTAATTGGAAATGAATTGAATTACTTATCATTAAATAATTTATTAATCCTGCTTATAAATGATTATTAAATGCTTGACCTTACTTATGAATGATTATTTTGTATGAAATGCCCTGATTGATTGTCCTATCTGATCTGTGATATTTTGATCTGTTGATTGTGCTATGTATAATTTTATTCATTTATTGATGATACATCTGTATATATATCTGTGATCTGTGAATGAAGATAAGCGTTATAGTTTATATCGCTTATCGGATATATTGTTATATTTGATTTGTGATGATTGAATGATGTTGCACTATTGTGTTAAACCCCTGGACCACACTTATACACACACCAATATGGATTTCACGAGGAAATCGATTAAGTCACAGATTTTTGAAATAGTTTTAAATTTGAATATTTGAATTCAAATGTTTTGGAAATGGATTGGGTTTAAAGTGAAAAGCTTTTGAAATAGAATTTCATAGATGAAATTTATTTTGAATAACTCGATAAAATATGAAGTTGAATAATTTGATTTGAACTTAAATTCAAGATTTGAAATTGAATTCTATGATTTAAAAACTAAGGATTAAAAATGTTATACCAGTTATATATGGGTTAAACTATTTTAAAAGTATTGATTTGGGGATGTGAATAGAATTCAAGAGCTTTAACTCGTGTAAATATAATTGGATTTTTCTGAAACGAAAACTGTTTGTTTTTCACATAATAAAAGCTTTCACATAAGTAACGAACTTCCAATTTGTGTTAAAAAGATTTCTGGTTTAAAATGGGAATGATTTCCATATTTTAGAAATGGTTAGAAAGCTATAAGTTAAATCTTTGATTTAAAGATTTAAGTGAATTAATCCAATTGAAATAGAAATTGTTTTGAAATCTATGAATGGATCTTTATGAAACAGGGGTGAACTTTATGAAATGAATCTTTTTGTTTAGAAGATTAGAAATGGTAATTTGTTTAAACCATTTGAAGAAAAGTTTTGGGTAATAAGTTGTGACTTAATTGAATCCCAATATCCATATGTTTTTGAAATACTGCGCTCACTGTTCGGTTTAGCCGGGAGAGGACCTTTGTGTCATATATCCCATTCCGAATATGTGATATGTCGTTATGGATAGCATTTGAAGACCGGTGTTGAAGACCGGATATTTTTGAAAGCGAAAGGACAACTCGTAGAATGTCTTTGCATCGACTGGTCCCCGGTATAGAGACTCCATATGTGATGGGAAGTCCGAACGTGATTAGTGAATATCCGGATTGCAAGGACTTCTTTGTAAGTGCCTTCGGTTCTATTCGATCCCGGAACAGACTTGTATGGATAGTATGTCCGACATTACAAATTGAGATATAAAGCTGATTTCTTTCAAATATATTTCTGTTGGTGGCAGAGAATTTATTCTCTTAGCTTAACACCCTTCTCTGAGACGTACGAGCTCAGAGGTTATGTAGTTGAAGGTTATCAGCGATATATTCCCAATTTGGTAATGTGATATGCTGAGTGTTGCTGTGAAATGATCATTGTGTTGATTATTTGTGATAGGATCATTTATTTGATCGTCTATCCTGGTGATCATTTCTATGATCATTTGTTGACCCAAAGCATGACTTTTGTATAAAGTATGTTTTTGTGGACGTGACTTCGTCGAGCCTCACACCTCGGGAATGGTCAAAACAGGAAAAATGCGGCAAGGTTATGAGGGGTAGCGCCCTTTAGGGTATGTGCATTTCCTTCTGGAAAAGGATGGTATCATGGTATGGAGCCCAGATACTTACTCGTGTTGAAAACACTTTATGATTGTGTGAATTGATTGCGAGCGCTCGGTTAAAGGTCCCAAAGGACCGGGGGATGGCATATTCGGTCAGTTGTTACTCAGTTAGGGGTAACCCGGCCTTGTGTTGGCAGAGATCTGGTTTGGTTCTCGGGGACGTCCTTCCAGAGGCGTTCTCATGTGGCAATGGGAAGTTTCTTGGCCTGATCATTCGTTGGAAATCCAATTCCCAATACGAAACCTTGTACGGTATTAGTTGTAGAACCTGCCATTTACTTATGGTGGTCACCACTGTTTAGATGGTAGCTATAGTAGGCATAGTTCGAAATGTCTATGCTGGCTAAGATTTATATCTTTATTTTCGAAATGAATTTTTCTCTACACTATGCACTAGTAATAATATCAAATGTTTCTTTTTAATGCGTATCAAGCATTTTTGACTATCATAAGGAGAAATCTCCTCCGATTCTGCGTTTGCATTGTGTGTGTGTGCGGGAGGCCTTATGGTAGTCTCATTTTTAAAAAGCATTGCGAATTGACTTTGAAAATCTTTTGTTGAATGTTTTAAAAGATAAACCGTTTTTGTTGCTCACACCAGTCCCACGACTGATCCGGAGTTTATTGTTTCTTTCCTAAACTCTGGATGCTCATAATTTCCTACACGAGCAGTTTAGAGTTGGGTTTTTCAGATAGCTAGGTTCAGTAGATTATCTGGAGTTAGTTCAGTCTTTGGATCGCACCAGTCTTGCTTAGCTTGGTGCATCGTTATTGGGAGTCCGAGCTATTGCTGGATTGGTTCTTGGAAATGGAGTTGCAGTTCTCGGAGTTCTCTTTTGAAGACTATCTTAGAGTTATATTCTTCCGCTGCTAGATGTCATCTATTTTCTTTTCTGCTGCTATTTATTGTATCATATCTCTGATGTATATTGATATATATTGGATCATCTGTTGTATCAGATATTGTATCAAAGCTGTATATCAATGTATTATTCTTTTATTCCGCTGTGTTATTTACTTAATGTTGTTATAAGCTCCGGCGACTCGGATTTGAACGGTCGAATCTACGGCATTCGAATACGATTTGAAGTATGGGTGTCGATTTTTGAACGGGCAAAATCCGTCTCGTTACATTTGGTATCAGAGCTAAGGTTGAACTTTAGCTCAGGAGTATAACACATTAAGTAACTCATTAGAGATAGGGTGAAGTATACCCTAGAATGAGTAAATCCCTAAGATATCCGTTCGAATGTCTCAGTAAATTCTCTTGTTATTCACCGATAGTGAGTATCAGTGCAAGAAGAGGACGAGATAGGGGACAGGGAAATACGACTATAAATGGTCAATACCCTGTGACAGTGGAAACAACTTTCTTATCAATTTTCTTTGATTCGTTCTAAATTCTTTTGATTGCTTCGGGGCAGCTCCAGAAGAAGTTTCGATATGATGTGGCTCTACGATTCGTTATAGAAAATCCTTATCTTTATCGATTTATTATCAATTTCTGATTTAAACTTTAATGAATTTGAAATTTAGAATTAAAATTTTGAATAAATTGGAAATTTGAAATTGAGTTAAATTGATTAATAGAAGAAGAAGCTAAATCGAATTGTATCGATAAAACGATTTCGTTTAAAACCAAATTTTGAAATTCTGTTGTAATTTCTTGGGTTGGTTGAAGTCCGAAGAGGGATAAATTGGTATATATTTTGGGATATTCCGAGTTGAATTTGGAATACATATCTTGTATTTGAGAGATTGTAAAGATTGAGTCTATCTCTGTGTTGTTTTCGTGCCTGCGAATTTCGAGGACGAAATTCTTTTAAGGGGGGAAGTTTGTAACAACCCTAGATTTTAATTTAATTTAAATTGATAATTAAATGAATTTTTGAATAAAATTGTAAGATAAATTAATTTAAATGGAAGCGAGTTTCCCCGATTCGACTAGAAAATATATAAAGTCATATGGATTTGACAATTTGTATATATGTGAATATATATTTATATTGGATTTGAAATAAGATCTTAAAATAAATGGTTTTAAAAATAAATATAGAGATATATATGTATATACATTAGATATGAATTGTAAAATTAATGGTTTGAGTTTATAAAATAATATAAGACAATAAATATTAAAGTAAGATAACAATAAATATTTAAACCAGAAATAGAAAAATAATATGAGATAAATTTTAATAAAAAAAAATAGGAAGTAGAACATTTGCTAAATTCTAACAACATAATAAAATAGAAATTTATTTGTATTACAAAACAAGAAGATTTAAAGAAAATAAAATACATTTAAATATGAAAAGAATGTAGACGAAAATAAAACAAACAAATAAAATACAAAGGACTAAAACAAAAATATGTTTTCATGAGCACTTAAACAAACATATATGCAAAAGCTTATGGAAGAAAACCAGATTTGTGTAAAATTAATCAACGGATGTTAAGGACAAAGCAAGCTAAATAAACAAAACAAAAGTATAAATAAAAGAATTAAGGCATAAGCTTATAAAAAAAAAGTAAAATAACCAGACAAGAAAAATAAAACTGGATTAGATCACAAAAGAAAAGAAAACTTTGAATGTAAGACTTGGTACTTGCAAAAGAAATCAAACAGCATATCTATATAAGTATATGCATAATGTACTTGTAAGAATTTAAGGTAAGATGGCTGTTACATTGAAGCATGAAGCATTTAATGCTTGCATGAAGCATTTAATGCTTTCAAACCAGCCCATAATACAAAAGAAATCATCAGCCGAAGTACATACAACAACTTCAACCATGCCTAAGGTACAAATAATATTCTATACCCAGTAAACTTTTTTTTTATATATTTCAACACATCACAAAATAACTTCATTTCAGTTTTCATTCATTTTAAACTGAAGCATCATCTTTTAAAAAACTTAAACAAACAAAATACAAGTAACAAGCAAAGAAAATACACTTGCAAAAGAAGACAATGATAAGTATGTAGTCTGTAAGTAGCATGTAAAGCAAGGCAAGTAAGATAATGCCTGTAAAACAAAACTTCAAGTTTAAACAATCAATCAATGCAAGCCAAAGAATCAAGGAAGAAGAAGTTCCAGCTTGCATCTCCAGAACCCTGTTTCAAACAACACATGTGAGTAAACCCCCTTAACTCTGCTTATATTCTTGATATTGTGATTGATCTTTGAAGTGTTCTATGACTTGTGATGGCATGTTGATTTTATATATGGGGAAGATGATGTCTGTATGTACACATATCTGGGAACAGGCAAAAGAACATGCCTCTATTCTTTTATTACAGGGGTTTAAACCCTGTTTAAAAAAAATTGATTTTCTTCCTCCCTGTAGCTTATTAGGCTTTGAAAATTTAGACAAAGTTTGTGAGTAACTTTTTAAAATCTAAAATAAAATTTGGTTGCTGTTTGTATAGTTGAATAATAAAATGTGTATTGCATGTATATAAAAGTGAATGTCTGATGTAAACATGTATTTGTGTGTATGCTGTATAACTACTCTGTTCTGTTTTGTTTCCCAAGCTCAAATTTCCAATTAAATCCATTTTTCACTTAATTTAGTTTTAGTTAGGATGTAATTTACAAATCAAATTTGTTTGATTTAACATGGATTATGTTTAAAAAATTTAAGTAAGTCGAAATGAAGCCAGTTGTCTCTGGAAGTATAAAAACAACTGTATATGTTAAATAACATCAAAACTCAAACTTTTGAATTTACAAATTCAGTATTATAAACTGAATACATAAACAAAAATATGATTTTTAACACAAAAATCAGGATTTCTAGTTTGGGATTAAAGGTGGGGTTCGGGTTTAAACTGGAAATGTATTTCTGTGTCTTCCTCGTGAACAAGTTGACCGAAAGGGCCGTGGTTGTTCCTGGAGGTGGAGGAGCCTACGGTGGTTACAGGAAAAATGGTAGGCAGGGGTGTAGATGGTCGTGGTGGCGGCGGCGACCGGTTAAATATTTTTAACCTAATTTTAGTGAGGCCGGTTTGTTCGTTTCGTTCGCCATCTTGGATTGATCGAGCGTCGCGAGTCTCTGGGAGATGGAAGGAGGAGCATGGAAGATGCTTTGACCAGAAGCACGCGACCTCTGATGGTCGGGGGAGGAGGAGCGAAGCGATTTTCGTGGATGGTTTTTGGGTCATTGGGTTCAAATGGGTCGATTTTGATCTGATCGAAATTTCTTCGATCTGGTTGGTGCTTTGGGGTCTCGCGTGTTCGAGTGGGTGTGTGGGATGGACGCGGTGCTCATCGGTGGCCGGAGGAGCGTGGGTAGGTGCACGGTGCATGTGTGTGCACTGGGGAGGAAGAAAGGGAAAAGACTCGGGATTTGTCTCGAGCAACTCGGGTATTCACTCGAAGTAGTTGAGAGTTGGACTCGAAGCAAAATGACAAAGGACCGGGTAAATTTCTAACACTTAAACAAAAAAAATTGAAATTTAGAAGGCTCGGTTAAGTTTGGGGAAAAACTCGAAGTTGTCTTCGGGTAGAACGAAGTTTGGCTCGAAGCAGGGCCCGGGTGGTATAAAAACAGTTTTCAAAATTTTAAAACAAAATTCAAGTTTTAAAAATTTTTAACTTATTCTTTTAAATAATTGTTTTACTTAAGTAAGGGATCGGTTTAAGGTTTAAAAGTAAATTATTTCAATTAAATTAAGTTTTAATTAAAGATTTAATTAAAAGGGTTAATTTATTAAAGATTTAATTTATGTAATTGAATAAATTAATGTGATAAATTAAAAGATTCTTTAATAATTAAAGGTTAATTAAGTACTGATAAAAAAATTAATTAATTTGTTGAGAGCTAATTTATTAATGATGGATAATTAAAGGATAATTATTTAATTAAATATTAATAAATGATAAAAATTGATTTAAATCAAGTGATTTATCAATATTTAATACAAAGTATAATGTGATTAATTCAAAAATGGTAATTAAAGAAATGTATTAGTTAATAAAGATAATTAACTAAGGATTATTAAGTATTGATTAAAGTGATTAATGTTAATAATTAATTGGATTAATTAATTTAGATAATCAGTTATAAATTGTTTAAATGTAATTACTAAATGAAAGTAATTGAGAATTAATCACTTATTGTAATTAATTTTTGGATATTTTGATTTATTAAGGTTAATTAATTAAGTAATTGGTTTAAAGGTTGATTTAAATTAATATGATTAATTAGGTATAATTTAATTAATTAAAGTGTTTGATAAATTTATTTATATCAAATGATTTGTAATTTATAAATAAGATTGAATAATTTATTCATAAGTAATTAATTTAATTGGAAATGAATTGAATTACTTATCATTAAATAATTTATTAATCCTGCTTATAAATGATTATTAAATGCTTGACCTTACTTATGAATGATTATTTTGTATGAAATGCCCTGATTGATTGTCCTATCTGATCTGTGATATTTTGATCTGTTGATTGTGCTATGTATAATTTTATTCATTTATTGATGATACATCTGTATATATATCTGTGATCTGTGAATGAAGATAAGCGTTATAGTTTATATCGCTTATCGGATATATTGTTATATTTGATTTGTGATGATTGAATGATGTTGCACTATTGTGTTAAACCCCTGGACCACACTTATACACACACCAATATGGATTTCACGAGGAAATCGATTAAGTCACAGATTTTTGAAATAGTTTTAAATTTGAATATTTGAATTCAAATGTTTTGGAAATGGATTGGGTTTAAAGTGAAAAGCTTTTGAAATAGAATTTCATAGATGAAATTTATTTTGAATAACTCGATAAAATATGAAGTTGAATAATTTGATTTGAACTTAAATTCAAGATTTGAAATTGAATTCTATGATTTAAAAACTAAGAATTAAAAATGTTATACCAGTTATATATGGGTTAAACTATTTTAAAAGTATTGATTTGGGGATGTGAATAGAATTCAAGAGCTTTAACTCGTGTAAATATAATTGGATTTTTCTGAAACGAAAACTGTTTGTTTTTCACATAATAAAAGCTTTCACATAAGTAATTAAATTCCAATTTGTGTTAAAAAGATTTCTGGTTTAAAATGGGAATGATTTCCATATTTTAGAAATGGTTAGAAAGCTATAAGTTAAATCTTTGATTTAAAGATTTAAGTGAATTAATCCAATTGAAATAGAAATTGTTTTGAAATCTATGAATGGATCTTTATGAAATGGGGGTGAAATTTATGAAATGAATCTTTTTGTTTAGAAGATTAGAAATGGTAATTTGTTTAAACCATTTGAAGAAAAGTTTTGGGTAATAAGTTGTGACTTAATTGAATCCCAATATCCATATGTTTTTGAAATACTGCGCTCACTGTTCGGTTTAGCCGGGAGAGGACCTTTGTGTCATATATCCCATTCCGAATATGTGATATGTCGATGGATAGCATTTGAAGACCGGTGTTGAAGACCGGATATTTTTGAAAGCGAAAGGACAACTCGTCGAATGTCTTTGCATCGACTGGTCCCCGGTATAGAGACTCCATATGTGATGGGAAGTCCAAACGTGATTAGTGAATATCCGGATTGCAAGGACTTCTTTGTAAGTGCCTTCGGTTCTGTTCGATCCCGTAACAGACTTGTATGGATAGTATGTCCGACATTACAAATTGAGATATAAAGCTGATTTCTTTCAAATATATTTCTGTTGGTGGCAGAGAATTTATTCTCTTAGCTTAACACCCTTCTCTGAGACGTACGAGCTCAGAGGTTATGTAGTTGAAGGTTATCAGCGATATATTCCCAATTTGGTAATGTGATATGCTGAGTGTTGCTGTGAAATGATCATTGTGTTGATTATTTGTGATAGGATCATTTATTTGATCGTCTATCCTGGTGATCATTTCTATGATCATTTGTTGACCCAAAGCATGGCTTTTGTATAAAGTATGTTTTTGTGGACGTGACTTCGTCGAGCCTCACACCTCGGGAATGGTCAAAACAGGAAAAATGCGGCAAGGTTATGAGGGGTAGCGCCCTTTAGGGTATGTGCATTTCCTTCTGGAAAAGGGTGGTATCATGGTATGGAGCCCAGATACTTACTCATGTTGAAAACACTTTATGATTGTGTGAATTGATTGCGAGCGCTCGGTTAAAGGTCCCAAAGGACCGGGGGATGGCATATTCGGTCAGTTGTTACTCAGTTAGGGGTAACCCGGCCTTGTGTTGGCAGAGATCCGGTTTGGTTCTCGGGGACGTCCTTCCAGAGGCGTTCTCATGTGGCAATGGGAAGTTCCTTGGCCTGATCATTCGTTGGAAATCCAATTCCCAATACGAAACCTTGTACGGTATTAGTTGTAGAACCTGCCATTTACTTATGGTGGTCACCACTGTTTAGATGGTAGCTATAGTAGGCATAGTTCGAAATGTCTATGCTGGCTAAGATTTATATCTTTATTTTCGAAATGAATTTTTCTCTACACTATGCACTAGTAATAATATCAAATGTTTCTTTTTAATGCGTATCAAGCATCTTTGACTATCATAAGGAGAAATCTCCTCCGATTCTGCGTTTGCATTGTGTGTGTGTGCGGGAGGCCTTATGGTAGTCTCATTTTTAAAAAGCATTGCGAATTGACTTTGAAAATCTTTTGTTGAATGTTTTAAAAGATAAACCGTTTTTGTTGCTCACACCAGTCCCACGACTGATCCGGAATTTATTGTTTCTTTCCTAAACTCTGGATGCTCATAATTTCCTACACGAGCAATTTAGAGTTGGGTTTTTCAGATAGCTAGGTTCAGTAGATTATCTGGAGTTAGTTCAGTCTTTGGATCGCACCAGTCTTGCTTAGCTTGGTGCATCGTTATTGGGAGTCCGAGCTATTTCTGGATTGGTTCTTGGAAATGGAGTTGCAGTTCTCGGAGTTCTCTTTTGAAGACTATCTTAGAGTTATATTGTTCCGCTGCTAGATGTCATCTATTTTCTTTTCCGCTGCTATTTATTGTATCATATCTCTGATGTATATTGATATCTATTGGATCATCTGTTGTATCAGATATTGTATCAAAGCTGTATATCAATGTATTATTCTTTTATTCCGCTGTGTTATTTACTTAATGTTGTTATAAGCTCCGGCGACTCGGATTTGAACGGTCGAATCTACGACATTCGAATACGATTTGAAGTATGGGTGTCGATTTTTGAACGGGCAAAATCCGTCTCGTTACATTTTATGTGTTGAAATTTATTTGAATTAGTGTATTGGACTGAGTGAATAAAGTAAATTTCGTCTCCTCCATTTTCTCAGACCTAGATGCTTACAAGGGGAACTTTCTCTCCATTTTTTGGCCTTTTCTCCTAGCTCAATTCTAGCCGAACTTACATAGATCACACGACCAAATTCCAAATCAAAATCCATATCGAAAATATTATAAAACAAGGCATTTAGTATACCTCTAGGTTGTTGCAACTTCTGAAGATGTATAGATCAGATCTGCTAGAGCTATATTCAACATTTGTGGTGCATTTTATTGGCAGTTATCATTAGTAATAACCTTTGTTTTAGATATTTTCTATCTGCATATGATATTAGATCAATATTGATATTTGTTTACATCTTGTATATCATCAGAATTTGCATTATGCTTGCTGTCATTTTCACATACATATTCAATGTAAATGTGATATCGATGTACATAAAGTTGCATATTAATTTTTGACATAAAGATCAAAATTGAATTTTTTTTAATTAAAAAATAAATAAAATTCTATTTTCAATATGCAATATATATATGTATATATGTATTTTATAAAATAAAAAATTTGTTTCCTAAAATTTTGCATAGGGCTAAAAAGAAACAATTTTTTTTAATTTGTTGAAAATTGTTTTTGGCCGATTTAAATAAATAAATAATTTTTTTGGTCGTTTTCTTTAGCAGTAAAGTAAAAATAAAAATAAAAATACTTCCCTTCTAATTAAATATGTTTTCGGCGAGAATAAAAAAATGTTTCTCGATTTGGCCAAAATAAAAAATTTGCTTGTTTGGCTTCGACTGAAATTTTAAACAAAAAAATACTATATTTAAATTAACATTATGGATGCAATTTAATATAAAAAATTATAATTATTTTATAGTTGAATTTAATATCGCTGTGTGTGTATAATGTATACATATATATAGTACATATATTTCGAATACATTAAAAAATTATTTTGTTTATATAAATTTACAATACGAAACATTGTTTGTAAAACTAAACTTGAAATTTAGATTTGACTTTTACTAGACCTGAATTTCATTTAGATCTAAAATTGTCTAAAATATTTGTAACTTGAATTAAAAATGTGAACAAAGTCTACTTAGTCAAAATTTAAATTATAGTTATTTTATATAATAATATACATATGTGTATTTACATACATACATACTAAATGTTAAATTAATTTATAAAACAATACAAAAGGATAACATATATATAAAGGGACTAACATGTTCGTTGCGGTGTAAATATCAGTTCTAATATATAAGCATGTTACTACACACTTTATATGCTGCACTTGCCGATATACACACCACGAATTATTTATAATATTAAATATAATCCTTTTATCAACAAATTAACAAAAATAATGATTTTATTTAAAATTTATTAGGATTTACAATCAATTTAGATTTCATATGCCCATTAAGGTCCAAAATGGTTAAAAAATTGAATTCACTCATTTAACCTGCTGCATGTTGGTTCAGTTCCAACATGATGAAGGGTTTAAAAGAGAAGTAACGGATGATTATCTTATGTCCAGACTCATTATTCATCCGAGTAGTGTGAATATATAAATATGGAGATGAAAAAGTTTTTAGCTGCCAAATAGAAAGGTAAATGTCTACCAATACGTAAATGTCTACCAATACGTGGCAGAATGATGTAATTGCCAACATGTTAAAGCCAAGCATTTAAGACCTTCGAGGTTGTTACAACCATAAGAATTATCTAATCAAAAGTGGGAGGCTATCTCAATGGACACTTTATATGGTTGGTTGAAATAAGAAGTGGTAATGAAAGTGTACGAGTGACAGTTGACAATCTTACATAATTGCATAATTTATGCACATCGATATAAAAGATAGAGAAATCTTGCATAAAAATATGTAAACCAAACGATACAATATAAAATAGTAGGCCATGCAATTTTTTGTAAGTACAGATGTGTTGATCTTGTACCTATTTCAATAAGGCGATCCAAACTAAAACATAGGTTGTGTGTTACCTCAAAGAGGAGGAATGAGCATTGAGAAATCATATTCGGAAGAAAAATTAGTAATAAGCTATTAGTGGGCAGTAGGCGGACCTTAGATGTTAATTTGGTTGGCAAGTTTTGGTCACTTAATGAGAAAAGTGCTCGAGGTGATGTGTTTATTGTGACTAAATGCGTGTAAGCTATTAAAATTGGTCACGGAAGGTGAGTGCTTATGATTGAGAACCTAGGCGAGTGACTAGTGAATGGGTAACGAACACATGTGATCAAAAGAAAAGTAAGTTCACAATATATATTGGCGAGCTGTGTGTAAAACAGTCGGTGTATTGTGAAAATTATCAGTGAATTTTTTAATTTAATTTCGTTGTTTTTCTCAAGGATCTATCGCATTATGATAAGATATTGTGCTAACTTAGTGAGAGTAGGTGAAACAAGTTTATGTATAACTTTAGGATTGTAAAAAATATTATGTTATACTTCATATGATGTTTGAGAGTTGCTCATATCATAATTTATGTCTATCCTAAGTATTATGTCGATGTGACTTCTTAAGATAATCTTATGTGTGAGTAGAGCATGGAGAGTAGGTCATGATTTGAATGCTTTAATTTGGAGCAACCAGTTGTAGCTTTGCAAGGAGATCCACAAATTTTGTATATATGGCCTTAAGATGTCGTATTTTGATAAAATAATGAACATTTATACGATGATCGATGCTCGATATATGAACATAAGGTTTTATATCTGAGGTTTCTATTGTGTCTACTTAGTAATATTTTGGTGATATTAAATTTTATATGTTGGAGCTAGTGAATTATCGTATATAGTTAATAAATGTAAGAGATTCCATTTTTACATTTTTCTTTAATTTCACATTAATAACCAAGTAGTAAATAAAAATTACAACATTAAGATTTAGGTGTCATATATATATCCAGTTCTTAGGTTATTCCAACCTGGCGAATTTTGACTATAATGTTATTACATTCGAGTATGGATTATACGTTATTTTTTTATGTGAGGGATTCATTTAGGTTAACAACATGCCCCAAGCCCCCAAAATTAGATTAGGGCTTTTAAATACACCTTCACTTATAAACCTAGTCTTCGGTTTTGTAGTAATATATTTCTAGTTTTTCTTAGTCTCTTATATGATCTCCATTAAATCCCCATTTCCAAAATCAATATTAAATAAAATGAATTCCTAATATCAAAAGAAAAACCATTATAAGTTTATATTAATCTCCTTATGTAACAAACTCAAGGTATTAAAGATTTATACTCTTTTACATTTAGGATTGAAGTTATAGGAAAAGTTAGGATTTTTTTCTTAGATTTTCTAAATTGCTTATTACATGAAGTCGGGAAAACATTCTTCCATAGTAACATTGTGATTTAAATATATTTTCATATTAAATTAGATTGAACTAATTTATATTTCAATTGTGTATTGATTTTGGATGTCTTTTTGTTTGTTTGATGCATATTTGATGTTAAATGAATGTTATCGATGTTTACATTCTTGTATGCAATTGTATTTTGCTAAGATCGAGCCATTTTTTTGAAGTACTAATAGAGTGAGGATTTTTTTCAAAAACTTGTAAGAGATGGAGTTGTTAAATTTGGACAATTCAAATCTATTTCAAATACTAATCGGGAGAAAATATATCAATTGATTCATGCAATCAATGAAATATGAGAAGCAAATAGGAAAGGTAACAGATTAATTTAAAATTATATATTAATTAATTTAAGCAATCGATCAAATATGAATATATGTGGAAAGCGGAATAGAAAGAGAATCGATTAATTGATTTAAAACATTAATTCATTTTATGGTATCAACAAAGAAGAATAATATGTACAGAAAATCAATCAAGTATGGAATAAATTTAGTACCATTATGCTTAATTTATGTTAAAATCAATTCAAGCAAATCTAGGAAGATTTCAACTTTATCCACAAGGTAGTATTCATCCTTATACCTATATATAAAGTCATTTATTCATCTTCTTGATAAGCGAGTTCTCCATAAAATATCATTAATAAGATCCTTATATCAATTTTTATTTTAGGATGAGTGAAATTTATTGAGTATTTATATTCTTCTCATACTGTTATACTCCTTCTTAAAGTGAAAAAATAGTAAAGGTTGATGGGCCCAAGGATGTGGACATAGCTGAAACTCGCTATGTCGATGTGTTCTTTCCTTTCCATCTTTGCCTGTATTTTATGTCCTTTAATTTTACTTTGTTGAATTGGAATTGTCGAGATTGTCCACGGACTTGATTATTGAGTGTCCTGCTTCCGCTACCCAAACCCTGATTTTGCGCTATAGTTTGGTATCAAAGCTTGTTGTTTTGTTTGAATATTATTTCAGCTATGTCTAATTCTACAAAGAGTAGCATCGGTAGAAGCTCTACAAATTATGGTGTCGTTATATTTGAAGGAAAGAGAGATTTTGGAACGTGAAAGATGAAGATGGAAGTAGTGTTGAAGAAAGAGATAACTTTTAAGGCTGTCTCAAATCTAGGTAAACTGAAGAAGTTAATGCCTAAAGAGATTGAGGGATTAGAGGAGGATGCTTTTACCACCATCCAGCTTAACCTTTCTAATGAAGTCCTTAGGGAGTTTCCTTACATGAAAACTACTAAGAAATTATGTGATGCTCTTTAGAGAAAGTTTTACGACAAGTCTCTCATCAATTACATCATCCTATAACAATAAAAACTTTACTCATTTAAGATGAAGCCTAGAACCGATGTGGACAACCTAAACATACTTGTTATGAATCTTCTAGTAGCTGAAGTAAAAATTGAGAATGAAGCGTAAGATGTTATTCTTTTATGTTCTTTGCCTGTAGAGTATAACACTTTTGTTAACTCCATGATCTATGGGTGCTCTTCTATTTGCTAGGAGGATGTGAATGCAAATTTGCATAATAAGATATGGAGGGAAATGTTAGCAAACATAAGCATGAAGAATGATTCTAAAGGCCTAATTGTGCACAAAGGAAGAAGTAAGAGTAGACCCAAATATGGTGAAGGTAAAGGAAAGTCAAGATCTCAGTCTAAGGGAGCTTCAAAGGGTATTTATCATTATTATAGAAGGCCTAGACATTGTATTGCTAGTTGCCCCAAGTTGGAAAAATAACAAAGTCATTGCTCAAAAGGGTTCGGTTTCTACAACGGAGACATCAGATTCAGAAAGTGATCCCAGCGCTTTCAAAGCTTCTTCCTATTCTATGAAGAGTACTATTTTAATTATTGTTTATGGAGCATCGTATCATATAACACCTAATAGACACTTGTTTTCCACGTATCGTCAGTTTGATGGAGGAGAGTTTCTCATGGGAAATTATGCTACTTACCACATGATTGATATTGGAATAGTGAAGGTGATGATGTTTAATGGTGTTGTTAGTACTTTCTGTGATGTCAGGCATGTGCATGATTTGAGTGATCTTTATTTGGACGTTGTGTAATCTTGGCTTGAAGTATGTAGTAGAAAAAGATTCGTTGAAAATTGAAACGTGCAAATGGCTTATTGATAGTGATTAAAGGGGTATAAGCTAGATATCTGTATTTGCTAAAGGGTACCGCTATTGTTATAAAGTCTTATTTGGTTGTTGATTCCGTTGATTCTAATACTACTAGGTTGTAGCATTTTTAAATGAGACGCATTTGAGAGTGCAGTCTTGAGGTGTTGAGAAAGAGAGGTTTGATTGATGCATTTATCATTCAAAACTTGGCTTTTGTAAGGGATACGTACTTAAAAGTAGATGAAGGTATCTTTTGGCATTGTAGAGCACAAGTCTAAATAGGTTTTGGAGTATGTTCGTACTAATGTTTAGGGCCCTGCACCATGCCCATACATTGGAGGAGCCATATATTTTGTTTCACTTGTTGATGACTTGTCTCAAAATGTATGGGTTTACTTTAAGAAGTCAAAGGATGAAACTTTTGATAAGTTTCATAGTCGAAAATCTCTTGTTAAGAAGTAGTCTGGAAAGGAAGTGAAGTTTTTTCATTCATATAATGGCGGTGAATTCACTTTTCGAAAATTTACCAAACTTTTTGAGTTCGAGGGAGTCAAAAGGCACCATGCCACACAACGGATACTCAGTCATATGAGGTTGCAGAGTGGATGAATCAAACACTGTTTGAAATAACTCGTTTCTTACATCTGACTACTAGATTAAAGATGAGATTTTAGGTAGAAGCATTATCTACGGTATACCTACTCGCCATAGATATGAAGATTCCATAAGAAGTATGGAAAAAAGAGCATGTTTCATATTCCTTTCTCTGAGTGTTTGGTTATCAAACTCGTGTGCATAAGAGTGAAGGGAAGTTGAATGCAAGATCGTGCAACTGTATTTTCTTGGCTATCGAAGAGGAGTTAAGGGTCATAGGATGTGATCTCATACTACCCAGAAGATTTTTACTAGAAGACATGTTATATTAGATGAAAAGGCAATGCTAAAGGTGAAGCATTCTTCTTTAGAAAATGATGCTATTCAACTGTGTTTTGTTAAATTTTTTTATTATGATTCAAAATAATAAATGGAATCACACTCTATAGGATTTGAACCTACGACATTGGGTTTTGAAGCCTGCGTTCTACTGAACTGAACTAAGAGCACTTTCTTATGACAAGAACTACAATTGTAAAGAAAATAATTTTTACCCCAGTCTTGCATACCAATCCATGTACAAAAATAAAAGATAATGAATGCCTTGTTTTATTTCATTTTTATTTAATTGATCTCATTGAATTAATCTTTCCTTTCATTACTGCCCCCTAAGAGAAGTAATAGGTAGATCAACTGTGACATTTTGTACCCAAAACAACAATGATGTTGAGAGGATAAAGTCAAAGCACCAGACACCACGTTGATCGTTAGATTTTCCATACAAGTACAAAGGGTGTTTTTGATGATACCGTGACTGATGAGAAGAGGACAGAGGATCAATCTAAAGGTGGAGCTCAAATTCATACTTAAGTAATTAGAGAGAAGAAAGACCTAGCTTGATGTTTTTATGGGACTGAGCATTAAAGACATTGAATTTGATGACATGGCAGTCCATGATGAGCCCAGAGACTATAGAGATGCCATTAGTTTAGCCGATAGTTCCAATTGGTTAGTAGATATGGAGGACGAAATTGAGTCTTTAAAAAAAATCACACTTGGGATTTAGTGCCACTTACTTCAGGTATGAGAATAGTTGGGTGTAAGTGGATCTGTAGGGTGAATGGCGGTGATAATGGTGACTTAAGGTATAAGGCAAGATTAGTAGCGAAGGGGTATGTTTAGAGGAAAGGTATGGATTTCCATGATATTTTTGCTCCGGTTGTCAAACACACTTCCTTTCATATTCTTTTGGCATTGGTTGTCCACTTCGACATGGAGTTGGAGCAATTAGACATCAAGACAATATTCTTGCATGGTAACCTTAAGGAGGACATTTACTACAACAACCAATAGAGTTCATTTATAATAGCAGGGCCCAATTGTGTCTGTGAGCTTAACAAATCTCTTTATGGTTAAAAAAATTCTCTTAGACATTGTACAAGAAATTTGATAGGTTTATGATCTCACATGGTTACTCTAGAAGCTTTAAGGACCAATGCATCTATTTGAAGAAGTGCAATGAAGATATCATCTATTTATTGCTTTATGTTATGATACACTGATAATTTCTAAGAGCATGAGTACAGTTTCAGAGTTGAAGATGGAGCTCAGCATGGAGTTTGATATGAAGGATCTGGGAAAGGCATAAAGAATTTTTTTGGGATGGAGATTCAAAGGGATAGAAGGCAAAGAGTTTTGAGGCTCTCAGTATATAGAGAAAGTCCTATGTCAATTTGGTATGGAGAAAGCTAAACCGATGGTTACTCCTTGAGGCTTTTAATTTCAACTATCCAGAGATTTATGTCATACATCGGATGAAGACAAAAGGGATATGACTAATATTCCTTACTCTAGTGAAGTTGGAAGCCTTATATATGCTATGGTATGTACACGGCTTGATTTCTCTCATATAGTCGGTGTTGTTAGCAGATACATGTCTAATCCGAGCAAGACTAATTGACAAGTAGTAAAGTGGATTCTATGATACTTGAGAGGCACTCCAGATAATGGTTTGTTGTTTAGAGGAGTAGCAACATAACTCTAAGGGGTTATTATGATTCTGATTATGTTAGGAATAGAGTGTTAGCTTGTGGAAGTAAGGATCTTAAGGCTAATTTAATACAAGAGGGAGGGGTGAATAATGTTTAATAACATTTATGAATCATTTTGAATTCTTTTAAGAATACAGTTTAAACAATGCAAACTGACAATCATAGATGCAAATATAGACTAATATAAATGCAATAAAAGTAAAAAGTAAAGAGTTGGAGAGATCACACCAGAATTTTTGTACTGGTACAAAGTTACCCTACATCCAATCCCGTACATTTTTTTTACGGATTTCTTTTCAAATATTAAAGTTTATACAATCTCAATTTCAAGGCAATGAGACACTCTCCAGATTTTTCGAGCTCTGGGTAAACTTATTGGATTCGGAAGGGACAAAAACACACTCACTTGGATTCAAATGGAACACCAAGCACATCCACTTGGATTCACCCGGGACACCAAGCACACCCATAATATTCAGATGAAACATTAGAACAACCACTTGGATTTCAAGGACGCCATGTACGCCCAAAGTATTTGAATATGATTTGATAGAGTTTACAAAGTCAATTTCTTGATCTTGAGTAAAAATAGTCCTACAACCTCTTGAATATCACTTTGATCTTGATTAGAGTATGAGAGATGGGAGAGATTACAGAGTATACAATAGAAAATCAAATTGATAGAGTTTAAATTTGATTCTGATTGAATTTGAGAAGATTTTGAGTAGAATATCTTTTAGAAAGAGAGAAAATATTAGAAAATAGTTAATCAAAATTCGTTGAGAGAAAGCCTATTTATAAAGAAACAATAGTCATGTCCATTTGCAAAGACATATGATGAAAAGACACTTGCATTCGTAATTTGAAATTTGAAAATATCAGACTATTTGTCGACATATGGGGTATACGTATGTCGACATACCCTTCGAAATTTTGAAAACCATTTAATAAAAAATGTTTTGAAAATATTAAGTTTTGTACAATATTTTGATACTTTATAAAATATTTAAGCATACTTTACACACATTTTAATCATAATAAAACTTAAGAACATTTTGTAAAATAATTTTGAAATATTTTTAAATATAAAGGATTAAATTCTGAATTTCTTTTGAAAAATAATATATAAAGTATAGGTGAATATATATTTAAAATTAAAGTATTAACTAATGTCAAAATATGCTTTTAATCATTTGGAAGACACAAAACAAAAGTCAATAAATACAATAATTTAAAAGCATATATTAATATATAAAATACTTAAAAACTTAAGATAATAATTTTTTTAAATAGAAGGTTAAGAATATTTTGAAAAGATTTTTAAAAAATCACTTTGAAAATAGAGATTCCTAAAAATCATTTCTGAAGACCAGGATATTTGGAAATCATTTAAAAAGAGAGAATAGATTTTAAGAACCTTTTTGGAAAATGAACAGAGATCAAAGAAATGCTACCGGTGTTTTAACAAAATAATCTGCAACTCTATAACTTATCTTGATATCTTGAATCTTCAAACCCATGAGTCTTCAATCTTTAACTCTTGAATCTCTATGTCAGCCACTTTGTCAGCCTCATAAGTATGCTCATGATACTACACAGTCTTCCTAATTAATACATGTCTAATACGCTGCACTATACACTATATATAACTTGATAAAAAATTAGTACATATATTTCATATAATGTCATATGGTTGTTGTCATCAAACCAATACCTAAGGTACTAACATAGAGATGGCGGGAAATCGATTTCATACTATATTTATGCACTTGGCTTAGGCCCGATTTTTTGGAGATCAAAGTTACTATCCATTGCAGCCTTGTCAACTATAGAGGCATTGTGGAAATTATGAAGTAAGAATTGTACTTTTTGTAGCTTTTAAAGGATTTATCAATGATGTAGAAGATGATGCTGTTTTCAGATAGCCAGAGCGTCATTCATCTTATTGTAACTAAGCCTATAGCTCATGGACAAAGCACATTGGTGCTAGAAGCTTCTTTCTCATGCTTGAAGAAGGGAGAAATAAGACAAAGCTATTTAAAATACACATAAAGGTCCAAAGGACAATTATGAGTACTGTTCAAACTTGATTAGTGTGGTACGAGCTACCTAACTCCATGCAAGGCTGACCCAACAAATGATTTTGTGGATTAATAAATATATTTGAATCAACGTGGAGTGTTAAATTTGGACGATTCAAATATATTTCAAGTGCAAAAGGGGAAAGATGTATTAGTTGATTTATGCAATCAATCAAATATGAAAAGCATCTAGGAAAGATAATTAATTAATTTAAGATGGCATATTAACTGATTTAAGCAATAAATCAAATATGAATATATGTGCAAAGTAAAATAGAAAGAAGATCAATTAATTTATTTTATGGTATGAAGAAAGAAGAAAAATATGTATGAAAACTCAACCAAGCAGGGAATAATGTAGAAACGAGTATCATAATGCTTAATTTACGTAGAAAATCAAGTAAATCAGGAAAGATTTCAACCTTATCTCCAAGATAATTTTTATCCTCACATCTATGTGTGTATGAAGACGTTTGTTCATCTTTTTGATAAGAAAGTTCTCCATAAAATATCTTCAATAAGATCTCTATTTTCCGTATTTATTCTAGGATGAGTGAAATTTATTAAGTGATTTATATTCTTCTCATATTTTCTGTACTCCCTTTTGAAATGAAGAAATAATAAAGATTGTTAGTCCTGATGACGTAGGCATAACCGGACCTTGTTATATTGGTATTTTCCATCTACCTTTGACCGTCTATGTGGATTCATGAGACAACCTAACTTTGACCGTCTACTTATGCACTTCCACTTTCCAAACCCTCACCTAGATAGCTCGAGCTTGGATCCTCCATACGCTATTTCAGTCGGCCCAAAGTACTTAACTGTTCTCCTATCATCTAGTCAAATAAAGAGAATTTAAGAGGTCAAATGGATACAGTTAATACACGTATCAGTGAGTACTTTGGACCAAATGAAGCTATATATACCTAAAAGAAGTCTAGACTCTAGAGGCTTGATGGAGTGAGAATGTGAAGGGAAGGCGGGTGACTGAGACTTATTGCCAGATTTACGATCACATTGCATTTGAGGCCACTAATATGGGTAAATCGAGGATCATATGGTGCAATATAAGACTGAAAGAAATAGTCTCTACCCATTCACTAGTATTTTGTTTTACAAGGCTTTAATGTCATATGTTTTGGAATCCTATAAGTGTGTTGTGATTTACTCTGACTAATTTGGTTACCAATTTGCTTATTGGTCACTAGTTATCAATCATTTATACCTATAAGTTCAAACCCTTATTCTAATTTACCTTCACTATTTTATGCGTTCCTGATTGATTTACTAATAATTAGTGTTTGATCACTTGCATTATTACCTGACATTTTATTTGCTAATATATCACATTACAATGATAGATGGTTTACTTTGCTATCTTTGGTGACCAACTATGTTAGTCTTATTTTTGAGTATAGATGTTGTAGGACATGAGCTTAGTACAACTGACTCGTGCTCACTCTTTTTTTAAGGGCAAACAGGGCTAGCTGGTCTCCTACCAGATATATTAACACTAAAAAAAGAAGTTACAGTGAAATACACAAGAGGAAAGCAAAAGCATAAAAAGAAAACAAAAAACAACAAACAAAAAAGCTATAAGATTGAGATAAATACTTCAACTCAGTGCAATATTTAAGCCAATTTCACTACTAATCAAGCGGGGAGATCCAGATCACAATGACAAGAGGGAGTCTTTAGTTTCATGTTTAGAAAGGAAATTCATACCATACTACTCTGATAAATTTCTTGACAATTAAAATTAGCTTCCTTCCTTCCAGGTTCTTTTAATTTCTTGCATGTTCAAAATTCCAATATCATTCTTTATTGTTATTGTTATAGATCTAATATACTAAAATAGATAGCATGCTACAATAAACTCGTTGCACAAGTTTATAAATTAGATTTCCACTACGCTGGAATTCGTTAACGTAGGAATTTTCGTCTGAGGCTTGTCGTAACAATTTCCTTAATAATTTTTATTCAAAATTCTACCAAGATACAACAGACGTAATATTCACGAGATTGTAATGAGTATGTCAACTCTGTGTTATATTATTTAGAGCAGCTGAGAAGAAGAGAAGAGGTAGAAGAAATTAGAATTGGAAAATAATGAGAATGTGATCAGGATTCTCTTCTATTTATAATTTCGTCTGCATCCCTTCAAACAGCCGCGTCCACTTGACGGGTCGCACCTGCTGCCTTTTGAACGCAGTTGTTCGTTAATGGCTCGCACCCGTCTGGTACTTGCATCTGCTCGTGTCGCGCCTGCTTATTTCGACCGCGTCTCTTCAGTCGTGCCGCACCCGCTCGCCTCTAACGGGTCACACCCGCTTCTGTTCGCCCATGGGTCACGCCTCTTCAGTCATTCGCGTCCGCTTCTAAACAGTTGCGTCTGTTCGTATAGCCTGCAACTATTAAAAAACCCGGCCCAGTTTTGCAGTAAAATTAGGATCATATTAGACGCAAACCCGAACCCGAACCGGAACCCGGCCCGGCCAGGCCAGGCCCGGCTCGGTTCAGTCGGACGGCGGCGGCGCGCGCGCGTGTGGTGGAGATGCATGATCTCCCTCCTCACAACGAAGCATACATTTGGGTGCCCCTAGGCCCCAACACCTTCATTTCAAAGCCATATATATATTGGAATAGCTATGCAAATTTGGCGATGTGGGACTATGTATCTTTTCATTCATTTAGGAATTCTAACAATCTCCCACATGAATGATAATATACATATCCCCCACACAAAGCGAAATATCACAGAGTACATATGGAATATTTCTTTATCGTGGATAAGTAGATATTTCACTTTGAACTTTCCCTAGTTAAAACTTATCAGATCTACTTGGCTAATCGGTGAATTATTTCATCTTGAACCGTCGGCCTTTATTGTATATCCAGAAAATAAGCTTTACGAAGCATTTATTCCCTTCTCATCCAATCTCTTGGTTGTGTTCATTTTGGTCTTGAACAATTTTTGGTTCTGCGAGTGCTTTTAGAAAATATAAGCCTTTAATATTCTCATAGAGCCGACCCAGCTCACACTAACATAGGTGATCGCAACCATTAAGAGTATCCTACATATACCCCACTTGTTATTTCCAAGATATGGTCATCATTAAAAAAACATAGTTTTAACCTATAAATACTTCTGTAGGCATGCATTTATATTGTGCACCATAGGAATGGAGTTGGACTATTGTCCACGCAAATGCATTACGTCTTGAGTTACTCAGAACTGGTTTGCCTATTGATCCTAGTCCGTGGGATCTCCAGTTGCAAGGACAGGTTTCCGTATAAGATAACTCTTGGTGGTTTAGGCTTTTAAACCCATTACCCTCGATGCGTAGTCAATTTTCTCTCTTGATAAGCGTTTAGTAAATGGATCCGCTAGGTTATCATTTGTTCTCACATAATCTATGGAAATCATTCCATTTGAGAGTAACTACCTAACTGTGTTATGGCGTCGACGAATGTGTCGTGACTTTCCATTATACACAAAGTTGTGCGCTCTGCCTAGCGCAGCTTCGTTATCACAGTGTATGTATATGGTCGGTACAGGTTTAGGCCAAAATAGAATATCTTCTAAAAATGGCAAAGCCATTCAGCTACTTCGCCTTCTTTATCTAAAGCGATGAACTCCGCTTCCATAGTGGATCGAGCTATGTATGTTTGTTTAGTAGATTTCCATGACACTGCTGCCCCTGCTAAGGTAAATACATAACCACTCATTGATTTTGATTTCTTTGAATCAACAATCCAATTTGCATCACTATATCCTTCTAAGACGGCAGGATATTTTCCATAATGTAAGGAATACTTTATGGTATTTTTTGCGTCACTATATCCTAGATTGCTTGTATACCTAATCCAATTTGCATCACTATATCCTAGATTGCTTGTATACCTACTCAGTCGACTTACTACATAAGCTATATCTAGTCTTGTGCAATTCATGAGATACTTGAGACATCCTATTACACGAGAGTATTCCAGTTGCATTACACTCTCATTAGTGTTTTTATGCAGTACTTCTTTTGGATTAAAAGGTGTTCTCAATCCTTTAATTCCATAGTCTTGGAATTATATTCAATCACTTTGTCTACATAGTGTGGCCGAGATAATTCAATTCCATTAGGTGTTCTTATTATTTTGATTCCCAAAATAACGACTGCAACTCCTAAGTCTTTCATATCGAAATTGTTAATTAACATCTTCTATCTGGTCACTATTGTAGGATCTAGATCAACCCTAGAGGGGGGGGTGAATAGGGTTAATGGCAAATTTTCTCGATTTAAACACAGAAACAAACTGCAGAAATAAATATGCTAAAAAGTAAATCACACACAAAATTTACCCAGCTTCGGCAACCCCTTCCTACTGCTGCATTCCCAGATTTCTGTTAGAATTAAACAGTATCCCGCTTACAAACACTCTAACAGACACGCAAACCCTTGCTCCCGTACAAACACTCTAATAGACTCGCACCCCCTGCTCTGCCTATAGAGTTTTGAAAACTCGCAAACTCTGCTCCCTCCTATAGAGTTTTGCAAACTCGCACACCCTGCTCACTGAACTAATTGTAACTAGACAATCTTACACTACCTACAACCTAGGTGGCGATTTACCAATACTTTGATTCGAAAAGAAAAAACAACAAAATAAAAAACAACTTTAAACTTGATAAACAAAAACCCCTTTAAAAATTAAACCCTAAATAAAAAACCCCTTTAAAAATAAAGGCCGGCCCAATTTTCTTTCTCGTTCCTCCTTTGGTCTTGTGAAGAAAATGTTGGCCGATGTTAATCTTTGTTCGTCCAAATTAGGGCTTTGTTCCCTTGCAAAAATTAGGGCTTGCTCGCGAATTCTCTAATGATCAATCCTCTGTTCTGTGTTGCTCTTGCTTGCGCTTGTTCGATGCCGCCCCTTTGATCGATTGCGTCAGATTGCGGTATGTAATCTCTCTTTGCTGGTTTAATTTGCTTGAATTATCACTTGTTCTTGTTGCTCACTCGATGCCTATGATGATAATTGGGGTTTGTTATTTATATGAATTCGAGACACTTGAATTTGCTCGTACTTTCCTAATTTTTGCGTTCTGTGACTTGATGCTCATGGCTATGTTTTGAAGCGTTTGATTTACCTTGATTAACACGACAGAGACTTTCCTCTTTTAATTTACGACTTCTTCAAATTATACACATACTTGATTTCGAACTTGTTGGTTATCACGTTGTTGACTTTGATTTGAGACACGGCATTGAATTTGTTACTGATTTCGTGTATACCACTCCACGACTCTGCATTACTTCGGCCATCACTGTTTTCATCCCTGCGAGCTTCGTCTCTGGCCTTGTTTGATTTTAGTTCTGTCCACTTTTTCTTTTGCACTTGAACCTTAGTGTTCTTCATACTATGCATACATGCTTCATTTGATCTATGAGCTCGATTACTGGAGGCTGCATATTGCTGCTGTATAGTGCCATTGTTGGTCTGTTGCTCCATGTTGCATTGAACTTTGTTGACATGTGCATTTGGCTGTAGTCTTCAAGCATATTGCTGTGATTGTATTTGTATTCACTTGAGTCTGTTGCATTTGTTTGCTTGTACTGTCCACTGCCCTTGTGTCTGCACTTGTGAACTTTGTTGTGTCTTGTTCATTGGGCTGTGTAGTTGCTATGCCTTGTTGAGTTGTTTCAGTCATTGAGTTCTGGACATGTATGTGGTCTGGAGCTCGAGTTCCATTCATTAGTAGCTTGGTTGACTTTTGCAGTTCTCTGGTCTTGTATCATGATGCAGTCTTCATTAGCTCGTGTACCTGAACTTAATTCACTTAGTCATCTTGTATTTGTGCATTGCCTTACTGAACTTGATTCACTTTACTTGTTGCTTTCATGTACACTGCATAGTGTTCGAGACTTGTTTCTTTTGTTGTATACATGTCCACTGCAGTTTCATTGTGACTTCACTGATGCATTTGGACTTGATCATACTTGATGTACTTTACTTGTGGTCTTGCATTGTGCATATGAACTTGGTCTCTGTTGCCTTGAATTTCTGGTTGGTCTGCACTATTGAAGTATGTCTGACCATGTTGCTTGCTGCTACTTATTTGGTGCATTGTGTAGTTGCACTGCGCTGTTGCCTTGAGTTTCACTGCCATACTTGATATTGTAGTCTCTGTTTTGATTTGCATTGGTGCAGTTTCCATATTTTGCGTTCGAGCTTGCATGTGTACCACTGATCATACTTGTGATATTCATTTGGGTTTGTTGATATCGCAGTCATTTCTTCAAATCTTCCTGTTTCATTAAGCTTGATCTCTGTTGCATGCATTGATGGTTGCTTTTGGAATTGAACTTGAGCTTTGTACCATGTTGCATGCATGTTTTCCTGTCTTTGTATTCTGGTCAGTGGTGCATTGTGCCTTGTACTTGGTCTCTGATCTGATTCTTGATCATTTCATGTTGATTTTTGAAATTTCACTTGAGTTGAATTCAGTTTCAAAAACTCCGGTTTGACCTTGTGCTGAAGTCGAGATTTTATTTATGTTGCACCTGAGTTGAACCCGTCTTTTTATTTGGGTTTGACCTTGTGCTCACCTGTCCCTGTAACATTATCAAGTGTATATCGGTGTGCACGGCCTTGTGGCATGTATAGTGATTCAAGTGCATGTCACATTGTTCGTGTGTGATGGATTCAAATGTAAATGATGACGAACAACCCAAATAACTGAGGCAAATGATATTTTCAAAAATCATATTTCATTTTCTATTGCAAAAATATTTCCTTTTCAATTTTACTGCGTTAGTGAATATTTTTGCAAATTTCTCAGATGCTGGATTATAACCGGAATGCAGTTGAAGACAAAATACGAGTGTGAGTGATATGTAGTGAGGTTATTAATGTAAATTGAATTGTGATGTATTCAAAACTGTATATGTATAGTGAGAGCTTGAAATTGTACTATTCAAAATTGAAATAAATATTTGTTTGAATAAACTTTCTGTTTGAATTCAAATTCCATTCAAATTCTGTATAATTTATTTTATTCAACAAATATTTATTTAATCCATGAAAAATAAAATAGTACATTAACAAATACATTTAAATAAATATATATATGTTTATTATCATCAAACAAAAATCATATACTTGCATATTCCACAATCTCCCCTTTTTGATGATAACAAACATATATTTAAGATTTTGACTGAGTTAAATGTATTTGATCAATGATATACTCTAATTGCTCCCCCTATTTAAATGCTTCCTCTCTACATGATGCTCCCCCTACATATATGCATGCAAATAGAAATATACAAATAAGCCTAAATGCAAATGGAAAATTATTTGACCTTTGCTTGATTCTATTTGACAAAATCTTAACTTTTCTCTCCCCCTTTTGTTATCAGCAAAAGAATAATAGTGTTAGAGAAAATAGAGATAAAGTGATCAATATTAATCCAACATTAAACTCAAATTGAATATAAATATTAAACTTCAATAAAAATCAAACAAAAATCATAACTACCCTTGTTAGGCGCATATTCCACTTTTAGAAAGAATGGAAATGATGTTCTAATATAAAATCATACAATTGTATCAACTTGTGGTACATTTATGTCAGGAATTTGAATATCTACTAATCATGCATAACCGTTAGGACTTTTATATGAGATTAGTAGTATTCCAATTTAATTTTAAAAAATGAAATCAAGTATCTTCTAACCACACATGACCATGAGGACTTTTAAATGGGATTAGAATCAACTTGTCAATTTAATCAATTAATTTTGATATGCGTTCCACAAATGCGTAACCGTAAGGACTTTTAAATGAGCATGGAAGCACATAATCAAAAATCCAAGTAATTCACCCATGCATAACCGTGAGGACTTTTAAATGAGAGTGAATACTTTGGATATTTATTTATTTTTACAAAAAAATGTGACATGAAAAACAAATGATTCCTTATTATAGTACCACATATCGACAAACTATATTTAAGATTTGATAAACAATGGTCGATAGAAATATGATAGATATAGAAATGGTCATGAAATCTTTACCCAACAAAAAAGTTTTATAACTCTTGTTTGAATTCCTAAAGAAATTTTCCAAATATACTCTCTTGAGTAATGTATGTTAAATATCAACACTTATCACCTTTTCAATCACTATTTATCTTTTTGATAATTAATAGGGAGTCGGATTAGTCAAAATTTATCTTTAAAATCAAATAAAAATGACTAATCTGAAAATATGGTCAAAAATGATTTTCTCGAAGGGGTTATATGAGAAAAAAAAATTCTGCTATTTGAAATTTATTTGCAATGAAAAATATGCAGATATTTTCTTTGAAAAACGATGCAGTTACTAAATGTCTCACCATAAATCACGTTCAATTAGTAATTTTTCTATCAACTAGATTACCAGTGTAATCTGCATCTGAATTTCTTTTTCACTTAAAAACATCACTAATTAAATTTGATAGACCGGACCATGAAGAGTGCATCAAAAATTTCAAACTCAATTTTAACAACAATTTAAATGACATTCTTTGAATTTGAATTGAAGCCATGTAAATAATCAGAAAACCGTGAATATAGAGTTAGCTGAATTATGACCAAATGTATCCAACAAAACACAATGTTTAATCCAAACAAATATGTATGAAGTAATTCGAAGAATAGTGATTTTTGGCATAAATGTAATTGGCTAATTATGTAGACCAAGTCAGAATCAAAAAATCATCGTCTCTTTACAACATCTCAATATTGGCTGATTTCATTCAGAATATGGTGCAGATTATCACATTTAATATACCTTCACCTATTTTACCTTTACGATAATTTCTCGTGGTTTCCCATTGTGATTCTGTCACCTTTGTACTAGGCTAAGGAACTTTTGCTTTGTTGCCCGTTGTGTTTCTGGAACAGCCAAAATCCAGAAAACACTGTTGTTGTTCCTTAGCCTGCCACCATACCTACACGATGAAAGATTTTTGTGACCTATTTGTTTTTATAGGTCCGTGATTTTTAGTGGCTGAAGCATTGTGAATAAACAAACCATTTGGAACCCAAACTTGTTTAGTCCTTTCATCCTTGTTCCAATAGACATGTAATTTGTTTGTAGAATTCTTAGGAACCCAAACTTGTATAAATTTTGTGTTCTTGTTCCTATGACTACAATTTTCAAAACGATGTTCAATTATTTCACATCTATCAAAGACACTCTTCCCTTTTGCATTATCCTCAACTTGTGTTTTCCCAAAGCCTAGTCCTTTTCTGTTGTTAGCAAAAATTTGATTTTCCAATAGCATATTGAAAGATTTTTCGGCTGTTGAAAAGTTATTCAGAGATTTCTCAAGATTTTGGACTTTGGTTTTTAGTGTTGTGTTTTCAGTGACAAGTGAGGTGCATCTATTTATAAAATCCTTTTCGAGTTTTCTTTTTCAAGATTCTCAGAGCTATTCTTAAGTCTTAATAATTCCGAATCTAAAATTTTACATTTTTTACATTCTAGGTTTTGAATATTTTCAAGTTCAGTTTCTAACCTAAAATTTTTACGAGCAAGTTCTCTCCTATCGGATTTCAGTTTTTCAATTTTAGATTCAAGAGCATCAACTTCTTTAGTAAGATCAAGACACATAAAAACGAGTTCTTTATAAGAATAGTCACCTCCCTCATTAGATTCTTCTTAGCTTGCTTCTGAATCCAATTTTGCCACAAGACACAAGTTAGCCTCCTCTGAGCTACTATTCGAAACTTCCTCTCCTTCTTTATCATCCCAAGTCGCTGCAAAGACCTTCTTTGTCTTTTTCTTTCCTCGATTATTTTTGAGAAGTGGGCATTCTTATTTGAAGTGGCCAGGCTTGTTGCAGTTAAAGCACGTCGGTTCATTATCGGAATGGTCAGAATCTTTTGGCCTATTACGACTTGTTTTCTTCTTGCGTGGCTTGAATCTTGACCATTTTCTAAGATTATTGACAGCCATTGCAAGCTCTTCAATTGGATCTTCTTTTTCTTCATCGCTCTCTTCTTTGCTTTTTAAGGCAATCGTCTTCTTCTTTGATTTGGAGTTGTTGCGTTCCTCCTTTGCTTTTAGCTCAAGCTCATATGTCATCAAGTTGCCGATCAACTCCTCCATGCTTAGTTTACTCAGATATTTCGATTCTTGGATTGCCGTGACTTTTGCCTCAAAGTTCATTGGTAAAACTCGTAGCACCTTCCTTACAAGCTCTACCTCAGTGAATGCCTTCCCAAGCGCTCTAGCATTGTACACCAAAGTTGAAAAGCATCCAAACATGTCCTTTATGCTCTCGCCTTTGTCCATCACAAAGTTCTCGTATTCATTGCTGAATAGGGCTAGACGAGACTCCTTGACTTGAGAAGTTCCTTCATGTGTCACCTCCAAGGTATGCCAAATTTCCTGTGCAGTTTTACAATGAGAAATTCTATTAAATTCATTCTTATCAAGAGCACAGATCAGAGCATTCATGGCTTTAGCATTTGTAGTTTTTAATCTCTTATCGTTAGCATCCCACCTATCCTTAGGTTTAGGAATCTCAGTATCACCAACGGTTATAGTGGGAGATTTATAGCGAGTTTCAATAATATATCAAACATAATAATCAACAGAACTAAGATAAATACCCATCCTAACTTTCCAATAAGCATAATTATTCCCGTTAAACATAGGTGGCCTAACAATAGATTGCCCCTCATAAAAAGCATTATTTGGTGGATTCATGACTCTAGAGTTAAAGAAAAATACCGTGCTCTGATACCACTTGTAGGATCTAGATTAACCCTAGAGGGAGGGTGAATAGGGTTAATGGCAAATTTTCTCGATTTAAACACAGAAACAAACTGCAGAAATAAATATGCTGAAAAGTAAATCACACACAAAATTTACCCAACTTCGGCAACCCCTGCCTACTACTGCATTCCCAGATTTCTATTAGAATTAAACAGTAACCTGCTTACAAACACTCTAACAGACTCGCAAACCCTTGCTCCCGCTTACAAACACTCTAATAGACTCGCACCCCCTGCTCCGCCTATAGAGTTTTCAAAACTCACAAACTCTGCTCCCGCCTATAGAGTTTTGCAAACTCGCACACCCTGCTCACTGAACTAATTCTAACTAGACAATCTGACACTATCTACAACCTAGGTGGTGATTTACCAATACTTTGATTCGAAAAGAAAAAACAACAAAATAAAAAACAACTTTAAACTTGATAAACAAAAACCCCTTTAAAAATTAAACCCTAAACAAAAAACCCCTTTAAAAATAAAGGCCGGCCCAATTTTCTTTCTCGTTCCTCCTTTTGTCCTGTGAAGAAAATGTCGGTCGATGTTAATCTATGTTCGTCCAAATTAGGGCTTTGTTCCTTTCCAAAAATTAGGGCTTGCTCGCGACTTCTTCGATGATCAATCCTCTGTTCTGTGTTGCTCTTGCTTGCGCTTGTTCGATGCCGCCCCTTTGATCGAGTGCGTCAGATTGCGGTATGTAACCTCTCTTTGCTGGTTTAATTTGCTTGAATTATCACTTGTTCTTGTTGCTCACTCGATTCCTATGATGATAATTGGGGTTTGGTATTTATATGAATTCGAGACACTTGAATTTGCTCGTACTTTCCTAATTTTTGCGTTCTGTGACTTGATGCTCACGGCTTTGTTTTTGAAGCATTTGATTTACCTTGATTAACACGGCAGAGACTTTCCTCTTTTAATTTACGAATTCTTCAAATTGTACACACAATTGATTTCGAACTTGTTGGTTATCATGTTGTTGACTTTGATTTGAGACACGACATTGAATTTGTTATTGATTTCATGTATACCACTCCACGACTCTGCATTACTTCGGCCATCACTGTTTTCATCCCTGCGACCTTCGTCTTTGGCCTTGTTTGATTTTATTTCTGGACATTCTTTCTTTTGCACTTGAACCTTAGTGTTCTTTGTACTATGCATACATGCTTCATTTGATCTATGAGCTTGATTACTTGAGGCTGCATATTGCTGCTGTATAGTGCCATTGTTGGTCTGTTGCTCCATGTTGCATTGAACTTTGTTGACATGTGCATTTGGCTGTAGTCTTCAAACATATTGCTGTGATTGTAGTTGTATTCACTTGAGTCTGTTGCATTTGTTTGCTTGCACTGTCCACTGCCCTTGTGTCTGCACTTGTGAACTTTGTTGTGTCTTGTTCATTGGGCTGTGCAGTTGCTATGCCTTGTTGAGTTGTTTCAATCATTGAGTTCTGGACTTGTATGTGGTCTGGAGCTCGAGTTCCATTCATTAGTAGCTTGGTTGACTTTTGCAGTTCTCTGGTCTTGTATCATGATGCAGTCTTCATTAGCTCGTGTACCTGAACTTAATTCACTTGGTCATCTTGTATTTATGCATTGCCTTACTGAATTTCTGGTTGCCTTGAATTTCTGGTTGGTCTGCACTATTGAAGTATGTTCGACCATGTTGCTTGCCGTTACTTACTTGGTGCATTGTGTAGTTGCACTGCACTGTTGCCTTGAGTTTCACTGCCATACTTGATATTGTAGTCTCTGTTTTGATTTGCATTGGTGCAGTTTCCATATTTAGCGCTCGAGCTTGCATGTGTACCACTGATTATACTTGTGATATTCATTTGGGTTTGTTGATATTGCAGTCATTTCTTCAAATCTGCCTGTTTCATTAAGCTTGATCTCTGTTGCATGCAGTGCTGGTTGCTTTTGGAATTGAACTTGAGCTTTGTACCATGTTGCATGCATGTTTTCCTGTCTTTGTATTCTGGTCAGTGGTGCACTGTGCCTTGTACTTGGTCTCTGATCTGATTCTTGATCATTTCATGTTGATTTTTGAAATTTCACTTGAGTTGAATCCAGTTTCAAAAACTCGGGTTTGACCTTGTGTTGAAGTCAAGATTTTATTTATGTTGCACCTGAGTTGAACCCGTCTTTTTATTTGGGTTTGACCTTGTGCTCACCTGTCCCTGTAACATTATCAAGTGTATATCGGTGTGCACGGCCTTGTGGCATGTATAGTGATTCACTGTGCATGTCACATTGTTCGTGTGTGATGAATTCAAATGTAAGTGATGATGAACAACCCAAATAACTGAGGCAAATGATATTTTCAAAAATCATATTTCATTTTCTATTGCAAAAATATTTCCTTTTCAATTTTACTGGGTTAGTGAATATTTTTGCAGATTTCTCAGATGTTGGATTATAACTGGAGTGCAGTTGATGACAAAATACGAGTGTGAGTGATATGTAGTGAGGTTATTAATGTAAATTGAATTGTGATGTATTCAAAACTGTATATGTATAGTGGGTGCTTGAAATTGTACTACGCAAAATTGAAATAAATATTTGTTTGAATAAAATTTCTGTTTGAATTCAAATTCTGTATAATTTATTTTATTCAACAAATATTTATTTAATCTATGAAAATAAAATAGTACATTAACAAATACATTTAAATGAACATATATATGTTTATTATCATCAAACAAAAATCATATACTTGCATATTCCACATCTATTACCCGACTATTTGGACCAAATATTAACATATCGTCTACATATAAACAAATCATCACATATGATTGTCCAATTTGCTTATAATAAACACACTTATCACATCATTTATTCGAAAACCATTTCTTATCATGACACTATCAAATTTTGCGTGCCATTGTTTTGGAGCTTGTTTTAGTCCACATAATGATTTTACTAATCTAAAGACTTTGTTTTCATTTCCTTTGGAAACAAAACCTTCAGGTTGCTCCATGTAGATCTCTTTATTGAGATCTCCATTTAAGAATGCTATCTTTACATCCATTTGATGAATTTCTAGATCACAGATCGATGCAATTGGTATTAGCATTCTTATAGAGGTTATTCGTGCTACTGGCGAATATGTATCAAAGAAGTCCACTCCTTCTTTTTGACGATATCCTTTGGCTACTAATATGGCTTTGTACTTGTCGATAGAGCATCTGCTTTCATTTTCTTCTTGAAAATCCATTTACAGCCAATAGGTTTTATTCCAGGTGGAATATCAACAATTTCCCAAGTTTTATTACTTAGAATTGAATCAATCTCACTTTGGATTGCTTCTTTCCAACCTGAAGATTCAGAAGATGACATTGCTTCCTTCTATATTTGAGGTTCGTGTTCTAACACGTAAGTGAAAATATCTGAACCAAATGTCTTGGAAGTCCTAGAACTTACGCATCTTCTTGGTTCAACTTCGTCAATCTCATGATGAGTTCAATCTTTATGTGAATTGCTTGATTCTTCTCTTGTCCTTTTGGGGACATTATTCCCTTCATTCATTTTGTGTGGAAACACGTCTTCAAAGAATGAGACTTCTCTAGATTCGATGATTGTATTTACATGAGTATCAGCTATATCAGACTTGAATACCAAAAAATTTATAGGCACTACTATTTTGGGCTGGCCCTAAGTAGTAACAATCTACTGTTTTTGGTCTAAGCTTGACTTTCTTGCGAGGTAGAACTGGAACTTTTGCCAAGCACCCCCACACTTTGAGGTATTTAAAACTTGGTCTGTGTCCTTTCCATAACTCATATGGAATTGTTCCTGTTTTATTGTGAGGGACTTTGTTTAATATGTGATTAGACATATTTAAGGCTTTCCTCCATAAGTTCGTCGGTAGACCAGAGGTTAGAAGCTTGGCGTTAATCATGTCTTTTAACGTTCTGTTTTTCCTTTCGGCTACACTATTTTGTTATGGTGAATATAGAGCTATCATTTGATGAATTATACCATTTTCGGCATAGAACTGTTCAAATGGTGATTCATATTCTCCACCTCGATCGGATCTTAGTATCTTGATCTTTTTATTTAACTGATTTTCTACCTCAGCCCTGTACTTTATAAATGATGTAATTGCTTCATCTTTACTAGTAAAAAAATATACATAGCAATATCGTGTATAATCATCAATAAAAGTGATAATGTACTTTTTCCCACCTCATGTAGATAATGATTTAAAATCACATAAATATGTATGAACCAAACCTAGTGGTTCGGTGCTTCTATCAACAGATTGAAATGGTTTTTTAACCATTTTTGCTTCTACACATGTCTCACATTTATAGTTCTTATCTACTTGGAATTTCGGAATTAATCCTAAGTTTGATAATATTTTCATTTTTCGAAAATTTATGTGTCCCAATCTATTATGCCATAGTAAAATTTCATGCTCAAGCAAGTAAGAAACTTCAATTTTATTAATAGCACAATTAGAATACATAGTTTTATTGCTGATAACGGCTACATTTGCCTTAAATAGGCCACCGCATAAATAACCCCTTCTAGTATACATTCCAGCTTTGGACAGAACCATCTTGTCTGACTCGAACACCATTCTGAATCCTTTCTTCGATAGTACTGCACCAGAGATGAGATTCATGCGTATGCCTGGAACGTGAAGCATGTCATTCAACTTGACAATTTTTCCATATGTAAACTTGAGGATTACTGTGCCACTGCCTTCGATCATAGATACTACAGAATTACCCATATAGAGTTTTTCTTCGTGATCGAATTTCTAGTATGTAGAAAACATGGATTTGTCAGAGCAGACATGACGAGTAGCACCTGTGTCTACCCACCATTGGTTAGGATTTTGAACCATATTGCATTCAGTACAACTGCCGAGAAGTTGGACTCGTCCACTTCCATGTTGTCTACTATATTTGCCTCTTTGTTGCGGTCGTTCTTGAGTCTGCAATCTCTAACGGCATGTTCAACCTTTCCACAAACTCCACACTCACCATTGAATTTTTTGGTTCTTTTGTTGTCTTTTGGTATGTTGTCTAGAGCTTTCCTTTTCTTCTGGAAATTCTTCTTTTTGTTTTTGTTCTTTGAACCTTTAGCCACAAATGCCTCCTCACTTTGTTTTGTAATTCCACGGTTATCTGCCTCATTTTTCAATCGAACTATGAGATCCAATAAAGAGATTTCCTTCTTCTTATGCTTTAGATAATTACGGTAATCTCTCCATGACAGCGGTAGTTTTCCCGCGATGGCTTCAACCAAAAACGATTCTCCAACCTCATGACCTTCCGCTTCGAGTTCATGAATGATGATTTGCAGTTGAGCAGTCATCAGTTTGGAGTAAATCACCTTGTAGTCCATGAATTTGTCTACAATGAATTTCTTAAGACTGATATTCTGCGTCTTATACTTCGTGGCAAGTGCATTCCAGAGTACTTTTGCTGTCTTTAGATGCTGATATACTTTGTATAGCACCTTATCGAGATAGTTCAGAATATAGTTTCAGCATAAAAAATCGGAATGCTTCCAAATATCAACATCAGATTCCTTGCCTGTTGCAGGAATCCGTTCCTCCTCCTCGAGATACCGCTGTAAACCGAGTGTGGTGAAATAAAATAAAATTTGATTCTGCCATGTTAAAAAATAGTCACCATCTCCTTTAAAAGGATCGGGCTTGTTGTGTGTAATAGCCTTTGTTGATAGTTCAACTATTGCAATCTCTGTTTTAGCGAAACAGAAAAATTCTTAAGATGTTATAGATCTAGTATACTAAAACAGATAGTACGCTACAATAAACTCGTTGCATAAGTTTATAAATTAGATTTCCACTACGTTGGAATTCAGTTAACATAGGAATTTTCGTCTGAGGCTTGTCATGACAATTTCCTTAAGAATTTTTATTCAAAATTCTCCTAAGATACAACAGACGTAATTTGCACGAGATTGTAATGAGTATGTCAACTCTATGATATATTATTTAGAGCATGAGATTGTAATGCGTGCGTGTGTGGTGGAGATGCATGATCTCCCTTCTCACAACAAAGCATACATTTGGGTGCCCCTAGGCCCTAACAACTTCATTGTAAAGCCATATATATATTGGAATAGCTTTGCAAATTTCACGATGTGGGACTACGTATCTTTTCATTCATTTAGGAATTTCAACAGTTATTGCTTTAAGATACATCATATCCACCATTCAAGAGAGGTCTTATCCAAATTCTATAAGTTGGTAAACATTCAAAAAAGAGGCGGCTCCTGAGTTCAATGCATATACCTAGAAAACACATAAACTGCTTTTGAGAACTGCCCTAATAATAAGTTTTCCTGTATAAGGCAAGAGTCATGAGTAACTTTCCAAAGCATAAAGTTATCTTTTTCATTACCATATTTGTCCAAAATTCTCCTGAACCAGAGATCAGAAAGAAATGTCTTGGTAGATTAGGTTTTCTATACTAATGAAATGGGTTTTTTTGGATATATTTCAGTCCAAACAATGGCAGGGCCAGTTGTATTAACTGAGATTAACATGAAGGTCATGTATAATATTTGAATACTTATACCTTCCTTATTTGATTATAGGTGTATACTCTTTATGTCATATTTTTGAGTAGTGTTACTCTTACCAAATCGTTGTTTGACCCAAATTTATTGGTATATTTACCTTATAACTCTCAAATACTCCTATGGTCAGTTTGAAAGCAAGTTTCGAAATGAGTATTCATTTAGGGATAACTGGATAGGAGCAGATGGCTAGCATACTCCATATTTTTCTTAATATTTATTATGATTATGAAATACTATTTTCTAGATATAACACTTCATTATTTTAAAAAGAGATAGTATTGCATGTGATGTTTCCTTTATTATTGTACAATGACTCATGTAGCATAATATGACCTTTTGTACTATGATTTTGCATTATGTGGATATATACCTTTATTTGTTTTGTTCATATTACTATTTCACACATATTAATTATTTATCTACTATATTTTTCTGGTAGATTGTGAGAATAATGTGGTATATATTCTATTTCATCCTCTTCATAAAGAATTCAACGTTAGTGCTCAGTATGTAGGGGCTTTCTTGGTTTTTAAGTATCAACATAGGAGGGTCATCACATGTAGTGTCCGAGCGAGGTTCAATACTTCTGCAAAGCTTAAGTTCAATGCATGGAGTTAAAGAAAGAGAATCAAGTGCAAAATTGGTAAAGTGAGTTGCTTGTCATGAAAGAGACTCGATAAAAAAGATTTCGCCCTACCTTGGCACCACATCTGCTCGACTGCTCCAAGCTCCATCTTGATTAGTTGGTTTTGAGAACATTGTTTGATCATCATTATTGGCTCATCTTACCTAAAGAGGTTCACTGATGACTATCTCGACCAATAGAAGTGGGTTAAATTCGACTAGTCATACTCGAAAACTTCGAGTGATGGAAAAGCGTGGAGAGATCAATAGAAGAATGATCCTAAAACAAGTTGAGAAAATTGCAGCGACTTCAAGGAAGCAAGGTTTTATCACTTAAGGAAGGATCCAATCTTCAATGTAATTGAATAAGCCGACTTAAAATTAGTGAGAAACTTATTAATTCTCAATTTTATATATAATACAATATTATGCTACACACATAATATCATACTACAAAAAAAATCTTATTACATATATTAATAATGGAAAAGTGGGTTAGGGATTCAATTGAAACATTGTTGCAAACAGGGGAGGAAATAAGGAAGATTGGAACTCAAATTTGCAAGCCATTTTCTGGTAAGTTATATAGAACATAGTACAATGCCTAAGGAGATATGTAGGAGTTGAAGTTGCACTCGTAATTGATATTGGTATTCAAATGCATGCATAAAGATTAGATTTTGTAAAGCTCAACTAAAACTTCACTAGTTTTGAGAGGAGGTTCATTCACCTTGTATAATGCTGCCATTAAAATCTAAAAGCGTCTTGACACTTGTGATAGATTCTATAGTGATATGGAATTATAAGATGCTAAAAAGTAAAAGCCGATTTCAAGCCATTTCCAAGGGAGTGCAATGGGATGATGGAATAATATAAATATTGTAACTCACAAAGAAGGGATGATTTAAGGTTAATTCATGAAAATGCTTTTAAGGTAAACTTACTCTTGATGCACATAAGGCTATCTTATTTAAGTAGTTTGCTAAGTGAAAGTAAGGTGAGATGACTAAAGTAAGATAAGATGACTATTACCTAGCAATGATAGTAAGCTAGATGCCTTATCAAAGTATGTGTTGTCCTTTTTGGATACACATGTCAATAAGAATGGGAATTTATTACTAGCCCTAGAGGTTAATTGAGGTAGATCTTGATCAGTGATATTAAGTGGAGCTTTGAAAATATGGTTGGAGTGGCTTTATGATAGGAGAACATTTACCAACAAAACAACCGGTAGTGGAAGTTTGAGATGCTAAAAATTGCAGCAACAATAAGAAGAACACAAATTTTCCTTCAAAGCAGAAGTAGTAGATTTAGAAAGAGATAATGAATAATGTGATGAATAAGAAAGTTTACAAAATCAATTTATTCAGCTTGGATTATGGTAGCGTGGACATAAATTGAAGGATATTATGATTACTAGGGAAGCCAAAGTGCTACAACTACAACCAAATGGATCATATCTAGAATAATTTTCTAGCATAAGCTAGATGCATAGTTTCAAAGACCAAACCATGAGTCGAACTGCGTTGGTGCAAGATCAAAGGTTTCAATTGTTGGACGGGTCAGACCGTGAGAACCGTGTAATCATTTTCTATATTTTGATTTAAATGTAAAATTATTTCAATTAATGTTAAAATTTAACCAATTATAATCAATACATTGAATTCTAAAACAATTATTTTTAAACATTTCATAACAAATACTAATTGGAATTATTCTATAATATTTTGTGCAAAATTGTAAATTTTCGTATATTTTAAGATAAAAGAGGTTTAGTTCAGTAATAACTCATAAAATGTATACTAATAACGTATCATGTCATCCAAAATTGATAAGATAATCAAACAATTTGGTGGCTAAGATTATGAAATTATTTATTAAATTAATTATGTGAAAAAATAGAGAATAAATTGATATTTTTTCCTCAAAATTGAAGAACCGTGTGGTTCAAAAAGGTCAATCTATAGTTTTTTTTAGAGTTTTGAAGTTAGATTATAGGTTTATGCACGTGAAAAGTTATTTTATTTTTAGAGATGTATCGCTCCAATATGAAAGTTAACGGTGGTTGAACTGAGGTTGGGTTTAGTCTTTAAAACACTGGCTAGATGTGAACCAATACAAGCTTTTTTGATTTTATTATACCAACTTCATATGTCATACAAAATATGAAAATAAAGGTGTTGACATCGATAGTATGTTTTTGGTTCGCGGAAGTACTAATAGAATCTTTTTTGATATATCTTAGTCTTTTATATCCAATTTTGAGTCGATAGTCTAGAATTTGATCCTAAGTTAGTAATAAATCCTTTATGATATCCAATACGATAGATCGGTCGACATGTCTATGTGTTTTGCATAGATGTTAGGATTAGTATGCTTCATTGAATGTTTTTATATGATATGTAAGTTTTTGCATTTATGGTTTTGGTGTTTTCCTAATATAGATTGGTTAAGTAAAAAGAGCGAAGCTTGTTTGTAAAAAGCAACTATTATTAAGAGACAATGATGGGAAAATTATGAGAATTATATTGTTAGAATAAAAATTCAGTAGTATAGAGTTTCCTATATTTTCTCAATATATCTTTGGACTAACTTACATTCATACCTGTCATGACAGAGCATCCAAATTTCTTTAAGGAGGTCATAGGTCTACCTTCACACCATGGGATACAGTTTCACATTGATTTAATTCCCAGTGAGAAACCCATTATGATGTCTATTAGGAGAATGGCTCCGAAAGAGAAAATAGAATTGGTAGCTCAAACTGAATAGCATTTTAAAAAAGGTTTCATTAATAGAACCTATTCTACTCATTGAACGTGGATAGTCTACACAAATAAACCGAATCACTAATTAAGAACATACGTTGATTACGGAAATTTTAGCAAGTTGATTATAAGGAGAAATATGCCTTACATTGCATTGATGATTTGTAAACCAACATAATGGAGACTATATTTTCTTCTGGTTGGATTAAATGACATGATTTCATCAGTTGAGGATGGATACTAGAGCACATCATTTCTAAAGTTACTCATTATCACTTTCATGAGTAGTTATTTATGACATCCCGAATAACCAATGCACTATCTTAATTTGTGGACTAGATGGCCAGAGTTTTCAGGGATGTATTGAATAAACTTGTATTAATGTTTGTCGATGATGTCTTAGTCTACTCAAGGATAGAACATATGATAAACATTTTAGGTAACTGTTAGAGATCTTGAGAAAGCAGCAAATGAAGGCAACATTTTGTAGATGCCACTTTTGGCAGATAGAAGCCAAATTTATTGAACATACCGTAACTAAGCAAGTGATTTCTATTTTTTCTTCAAGATTAGCTACATAAAATTTTATAAGTGGCCAAAGACTGCAATTGAAGTAAAAAGTTTTATTGGTTTGGTTGGTTACTACGCTAATTTGTTAAAGACTTCTATAGAATTGCTTTATAATTGACGCAACTATTGAAGAAGAATGTGAACTTCGCTTGGGATGATAAGAGTGGGGAAGCATACATAAATATAAAGAACTGCATAACTAGTGCACTTATGTTAACTATTCCTAATAGAAATGAAGAGATAACTATTTATACAAATGATGCACATGATTTAGTATTATGCTCAATAGAGAGGGAATATTTTAGCACATGCTAGTAGCATTTAAGGGAACACAAAGGAAGACATGCAACTTATTAATTTGAGTTAAGAACAATTGTTTTAGCGCCGTATGCATGGAAACACAGCTTATTAAGAGAAAATTTTGGGCTCTTTGCAGACTATAAATTGTTGAGATCTCTTCTCTGAAAATGATCTATGTTAGAACCTCATGTTTCGTTATTTTGACTGGGACAACTATACAATATTATATTGTTTATACTAACCTTTTGCATATGAAAAGATCGATAAAAAGAAGACCATGATGACAAAATTATGTTGCATCAGTCATATTGTCTTAGTTAGAGTTATATAAATTTTTAACATCTCTTCTAGTGGTATATACAAGCACACATGATCATAAATTAATCAAGTAAGTCAAAATTAGCATCAGTCAGTTGACTGAAACACCCATGTCAGTCGACTGACCCAAAGGAATTAAACATAAAATTTGTTCACAGCTTCAGACGACTGAAAATCTGAAATAGTCGACTAAATATATTTTCAGTGGACCAAATTGGTGATTTCAGTTGATTAAAAGTGCCTATTTTTGAACTACTTACTTTCTGTTTTTGAAACATCTATCTCCACACGAATATAGTCGATCGGTTTATTTCCTTTAGTCGACTGAACGATCGTAACAACTATATTTTTCATATTTTCAAAAGAGATGCTCTTCTCCATGAAGAGTTGTTCCTCTTCATTAATGGTTGCAATCATTCCTCTAACAGTTGCAACTGTTGATCATATATATGAAGCAATTCATTTCAAAGATCCAATTAATTAATTTACAATTCTTTACATCTCAACCTTGAACTACTCTCAAGCATTCAATTCACAATATTGTTTTATGTTTTTGATCACACATTCATTCAAAAATATTTTCACATGATCAAATTACTTCCTTTCTTCATGAGCACACATTATACCACAAAGCAGATGATTATAGGAAGGCTATACAATATTGACTCATCCGTGTTATTTAGAGCACAAGAAGTCAAAACACTTTACTATTATTTATATTCGATGTCCTGTTGGAGATCTTCATGCACGAAGTCCTATTCGACAGCTTAGGAGGTTTTAATATAGAAGTATTTTTGGCAGCTTAGGTAGTTCATTATACCCTTTCCTCTGGGTTAAGTGAGGATATTTTCTAGTTAAGTCCAAAAGTAGTCTAGAACTGGACGTAGAAACAGAAAGTTCGAACTAGTATCTAAATCTCAGTGCACTTTACTTTATAATTCTTTATTTTCTCTTTTGTTATATACAAGTTTTAATTTAGTAGAACTATTTATATTACTCGATCCACTACACTTTCAATCTCAACTGAGAAAACAAAGTTTTTTAGAGTTTTAGCCATATCTGATTTCAACATATCCCATACTACTAGAAAGGGAAATGCGGTAGTAAATGCACTTAAAGGATAACATGCTCTTGTACACTCTATGATTATGAAATGGTGAAACTTGGAGTATGTAATGGGTTATGATTTCGTATCTAAAAGTGAACTTGGGCAATAAATATTAGAAATTATATTAGTCCAACCAACCTTACTAGTGTGCATTGTTCTACCTACAGACATTATGCTCTGCTAGCTAAATTTTTGGAAAAACAAGTTATGCGAGTAGAGTTCGACTGTTAGAAGTACTTGAAGTTCATTGAAATGGATGGTTATGAAAGGATGCTATCTTATGCATTCTCAATGTAGATGGACATAAAGATAATGAGTTAAAGAAGTTCCATCACGTGTAGCATGTTATCCACCCTAGAGAAACCAAAATATACAATGAAATAAGCCTTACGCTCTTTTGAGTAGGATTAAAGCAAGATTTTAACAATATATGGAAAAGTGTATGAAATTCCAAAAATTTAAACTGCATAGATGAAGCTTAGTGGATCATTGCATCCACTCAACATTCTCCAGTGAAAATGGAAATGGGTTCCAATGTATTTATTTTCATAGATTACAAAGGGAAATGTGGGTGTTTGTATTTTATTGGCATGTTAATGAAGTGTGCTCATTTCATTCCTATAAAGATAAACAAGACCATAGTAAGATCCCTAAGTTCGAAACTTGAAAATGATTAAAATAGTGGTACGGTTACTATTATCATTATTTTAAGCAACATAATAGATCTTTTTTCTCATACATATAAACAAGAAAGTGCCATAATATTTGAACAATTTAACTATGCCATTCATTTAAACTACCCAAAGTTTCTACGATAGAGAGAAAATATAATGTAAATATAAATACTACATGATTGGTGTATGATGACATCACCATGAAAATTAGAGTTTATATTACAACAATTTTACATACAGAAAATGAATAGCTTAATAATTTTGCCTTCTATAATCATTATGTCAACTATTCATCCAAAAACCTGTCATTCTTGAAATCTTTAACTCGTAACGTATTTAAATGAGTGCATAATAGTTTATGATGAAAAACATAAACTTTGAGTAAGACATAAGCATATGATTAACATTAGCTACATTGAGTCATAGATATAAACGATGCATAGTGAGACCATTCCACAAAGTGCAATGGGTTTTCTCTTTAGTGGTGTACTTACATTTTATATAAGTAAATCCTTATATAATTAGGCATCGGTCTCGAGTTTAGGAATAATCCTCGGTTTCATAATCTAAGCATGTTAGATTCTAACTTTATTTAAAGTTAATATGTTCTGTCCTCCCTACACATTTCACATAACTTTACTTGTTTTAGGGTTACATAGCTTCCACTTCAGTTTAAATGTCTTATGAAGATTACTATAATTTATATTGGTGTTTAGTATGTAAGAAAGTTACTATCATTCATCTTAGAATACTCATAATTTATAGGAGTTACTAAATTTATCTTAGTACTTTATCATTTATGAAGGCTATATCATTTACCCCATTAGTTATCCTTGAGAGGGTTTAATATAACTCAACTTACTGTTAGTCATCCTAGGTAATTTTCTCTTCTGGATGTTACCATTATTCAGCTTGATGTTTTCCCTTCTTTTAACCAGCCTTATTAATTTGACCTTATAAAGATTACTATCGCCCACTTTGGTGTTTACATTCTTCTCCGTCATCTATCTCAGCAAATTTATCCTCATGCAGATTACTATTATTCATATTGATGTTAACCATTGTTCACATAGGTAATGACCACACGGTGGTTACCTTTTTTCATCTTGGTAAGTTTGTAGAGGTTACTATCATTCACCATGGTATATAGTGGAATGTGGTTCATTATAGTTTGGATACATAGCTTGAGCTCATGATTGCTACTATTATTCATCTTGGTGTATTCTTGGTGCTAATTATTAATTTGCTTAGGTTACCCGACATTGTGGGTTGGGGGATGCCCAAACACACTGAAGCAAAATGGATCATAAGCCCACCAATCCACTAGACCTAGTATAAATAGTGCATATCAAATAATTAAAACTTGACATGTAAATTTAAAAGTTATCTACTTAGATCAATAATGAAATCAAAAAAATAGGTAGATAATCAAATAGAAAATGAAATGTGAAGTAAAACTATTAGAGGTAAAAGACACTAGGCATTTTTGTACTGGATAAGATATTCAATCCTACGTCTAGTCCCATAATCTTCATGTAAAATTTCACTATCCATCCTTTCTTTTCAGGTGTGACAAGAACACCTTTACAATCTTATAATCCAACAGGTGGTAAGATACACCTTTCATCTTGACTTTCCATAGGTGGAAAGAATACCTTTCTCTTTACAACAACATTAAAGTAGCAAATATTTATATCTTCGATACAGATTCTTGCAATTTGGGTATAATTATCCTACAGACCCTAATAGAAATATAACGTTGTTTTGGGTACGAATATGGTGAGATCAGTGAGAGAATGATTGAATTCAAGCACAAAGTCTCTAGTCTTGAGTGCATCACAAATCGTTGTAGAACTTTGAAAGAGTATGGATTTGCAAAAAAGAGTGGAAATATATATATATAGGAGTTTATATCACAAAAGTATAGAAATGAAAGAGTAGAGAATATGTAAAAAATTATTACTAAAATTAAATTTTCGGACCTCTTTAAATAAAAGATGAAAGGATGTGTTCATTGATGAAGAGAAGACACCAAAATCCTTTCTTTTAAAATTTGAATTTCATATTACTACATTTTATTAGAACCTCCAAATTATATTTCAATGGTAACAAATATACAATCATATACATAGATAGACTTTATCAAAATTGCAAGTATATACTACAAGTAGACACGGTGATCGAAGATATTAAGACTTAAAGAGAGACAAAGATTCATTGATCATACTAAAGGTTATTCTATTGTAAAAGAGTCCTAGATAATATATTGTTAAGGTCTCCTTGAGTATATATGAATAAAAAACTTTAGATACATCAAAAACACATAGAAAACTGCAATTTCATCTCATGAACGTCTAAGGTATACTCACAAACGTCTGTGATAAGTTTCATTTTAAAAAATAAAAAGACAAACAAACGTCTGAGGGATACTCACAGACTACTGTGACAAGTTTCGGATTTAAAAATAAAATGGTCACAAACGTTTGTCATTACACCACAGACGTCTATCAAGGCAAAAACTATTATATTTGAAAAGACATTTTTGTAACCAAAGGATATACTCTTTCATGAAGAGTTGCAGCCATTTATATGATAAGTTTTCTTCAAAAAGAAATAACTCTTCATCTACACCTCTCCAACTCTATAAATAAGCATCTTGATTGAGAACTAATTTAACTTGCTTTTGATCTATTCCATACTCTCTTAATTTCTAAGCATTATCTTGCATATATACCGTTTACATATTCTCAATCAATTATAACTTTTTGGTTAAATTCACTTCCTTAAACTCAAAGCAATCATATTCATATACTTAAAAGAGATCATAGAAAGATTTGTACTGTAAGTCAAAAACTATGTTATTAGAACACAAGATTATCAAAGACACTTTGTATTAAGCCTATTCCTCCAAGCAAAATGATGGTAGTTTGTTTAAAGGAAATATCAAAGAGAAGCTTCGGGATTGGACGTAGTACGAGAGGACCCGAACCAGTATAAAAACTCTAGTTTGCACGCCACTTATATTCTACTATTTATTATCTTCTGTTGCATTAAATTATATATACTTATGTATTATACACAAATTAAATAGTAAACAATCCAATAGACTTTCAATTGGTATTACAGAAGGTTATGTCAAGTTACAGTAACACGTAACTAGAACATATTTAATATGGCAGGTACATTTTAAGAAGCTCGTTCCATTGCACGTCCTCCACTATTCACTGAATCTACTTATGTGTGATGACCCAGAATTTTAAGCAATATCAATTTAATAATCTGAATTAAAAATTTAATTGATTTGATAATCTTTTTTAATAAGATTGGGATTAATTAAATAATCCAATTAAAATAAATATTTAATTGTTAGACTTTGTCTTTTAAAAGCTAATAAATTGTTTGCTATTTATAATGTATATAGGATATGTACATAATGTAAATAGATAAATCTTGTTTTAAATTTAATAAATAAACAAATCTTGTTTTCTATATATATATATATATATATATATATATATATATATATTTGGTAAATTGGGATTATGATTTTATTTAAAGTTAAACTTTTAAAATCTATTAAATTGTTAAGATAAAAATTTAATTTGTTTAAATTAATTTATTTGATATTAAGTTTTTTTTAAAAAGTATATAATAAATAACTAAAGGATTTTTAATACATAAGGTAAATGTTTAAATGGTTTAAAATATGTTTTAACTTAGGTTTAAATTTAAATAAAATTAACAATAAGGTTTATGTTGATTTTCTTTTTAAATATAGTGTGATAAAATAAATAATTTATTAATGAAGAAATAATTCTTTTATAATTATTTTAATTTGATAATGAGTTGTTTTTAAACAATAATAATAAGGTATTGTTTTCAATAAAAATATTTTGTTATTTTCAATATCAATAAAGTAATGTTTTTAACAAATGTATTTTAAATAAAAATATATAGTTTGTCGTTTTAAATTGAATTTTAGGATTTGATTTAAAATTTAAAATTAGAATTTTGAACTTCAAAGTATAAATACTTAGATTGTTTTGGATTTTAAAATATTTGTAATATAATTAGATTTATTCATTCCAATATTATCTACATGCAAATAAGTACATGATAACTATTTAATTAAATATAAGTTTACATTTATCCTATATTAATCTATTAACTAAATAACTAATTAACATTTAATTATAACTAGTTAACTTTAAAAGACAAATGTAAACATTTTAGAACATATAATAACATGTGTTAGTTAATAAAGTAAGGATAATGACAAATGTTAAAATTTGAGACAAGTGTCATTTATTTTAATTTTTCTTTTATTTTAATAAATCAAATTTCATCCTTTACAAATACATATGTTTCTTATCTTCTTCTTTTTTTCTATTTTCATTTTTCGAAAGCAAATCTGAAAACACTTCCTTTGAAACCAAAATTAGAAATCAAAGCATGAAAACCATCCACATTTTCAAATCTATTCAAAGCAACTGCATATTTCAAAACTGTAAATCTATACCCTGTAAAATTTCAAAGCAAACCAGAAAAATAGCATATGCATTCTTCTTCAACTCAATCAGCTGCATACATTCAAGTCTGAAATCCTCTGCAAAATCATTTTTCAAAACTGAATCAAACATGCAAAAGATCTGAAGCCTGCATATTCAATCAAGGCAATTGTATCATTTTAAAATCTGGAATTTCAAAGCTGCTGCATGTATGTAGTTCTTATTTAAAGATCAGTTTTAAAGCTTCAGTAACACAAGTTTTAAAAGTGCATTCAAGTACAAGTTTTGAAGTTTTTTTCAAAAGCTTTCCAAATGAAACCTGGAGGCTCTGTCTTTCAATTAACAGGTCGGTAACTTTATTTAATTTGTTTTTTAAAATCTGGTTGCATGCTAATAATGTTGAAATGAATCTGATTGAGTGAATTTGGGTATATGTATATATATAAGTATGATGTATGTAATCTGTGACTACTATGTTTTTAATCCCAGATTTTTCTTGTTTTTGATTTGAGTTCAGTTTTTCTCTGGAAGTAATCATTGTTAGGACTTGTTTTACAAACAAAAGATGTTGATTAATATAGATTAAGGTTTGAAAACTTAATATAGCTAAATTAAAATCTGGCATCTCTGTAAAACTAGAATATCAGAGAATGTTGAATAATATGAAAATTCAAAACTGTGAAATCTATAGATTCAGTATCATGAAATGAATACATAAACCAAATCATGATTTTTAACACTTAAATCACAATTTTTAAACTAGAATTGAGGGTGCAGTTTTGAATTGCACTGTTTTTGGGTTTTTGGGAATGACTGGTGATTCCAGTGATTGGGGAGGTTGTGTTTTTTTGATGGTATATGGGTGATTGGAGAGGCCAGGAAAAATGACTGGTGGTTGGTCAGTGGCGGTGGTGGAAGTGGCGTTACGGTTTTAGTTTCTAAACCTAATTTGTTTGGGTGATAGATTTTGGCTCTATTTGTTTTTTCGGGAGCATCGAGTGTCATGGGCTTTTGGGGATCGCTAGAGGGAAGGTAGTCGAGGCTGTGGCCGGTGGTGGTGGTTCTCAGGTGGTTGGAGTTTCTTGGATGAGGTGTTGACAGGTTTTGGGGTTGGTGATGTCTGTTGTTCCAGGTTCGAGTTAATTACTCAAATTCGATTTCGTGATGATGTCATTAATCTGGTGTTTGGATTTGGCTATGAGGGTGATCGCCGACCTAGGTGGATCAACGTTGATGGTCGGAGTTAGCTGCGGTGCCGGTGCATGTGCACAGTGCGTTGTGTCGTGGTGAGGTAGCTTGGTGCTGTCTTGTATTCGAGTTAAAGGTGATTGACTCGAAGAAAGTTGATGGGTTGCTTGAAGTATTTTGTTGGTGGACTCGAAGTAATTGAAGGGTTAGCTCGAGTCAGTTGTTTGTTTCAGGTTTTTGTAAAACCTGATTTTTTTTTAAAACAAACTTAAATGAAATTTAAATTTGAATACTAGATTTAAACAAAGTTTAAATCCAGTTTGAAGTGCGGATTCAAATTTATTTTTGAATTCTAATCTGAAATGAAATAAAAGTTTTAAAATATTTAAAATGGGTTTTTAGTTTTTTTTTAAAAGCTGACAGTTTTCTAAATTTTGAATTTTATTTTTAAAATCTGAAACATAATTTAAATCGTGGTTTAAATTCAAAGGTTAAGTGAAGTTTTCAAATAACTTTTGAATCTTAAGGTTTTAAAATGAAATTTGGATCTTTAATAAAGAGTTTTAAATCAAGGTTTAAAACAAGTTTAAATCAAAGTTTAAAATCAAATGTTTTAAATATATAGTGAATGCAAGTTTCTTGAATTCAGATCTGGGTATTTGAATAAGTTTTTAAATTCTGATTGATTTTAAAACAATTTTAAATTAAAATAACTTTTTAAAAGTAAATTTGTTTTCAAACAAATATTCAAACTTGACTTTTGATAAAGTTCGTTTATAAAAGGTTTATAAATGGAAGTTAAATGATTTGTTAACTTGAATTTGCAAGTTAAATAGTAATGTATTTAAAAGCTTAATTTTTAAATAAAAATTAAGTAAATTAGATTGAAGGCTTTTCTTATATATGTTTCAAATGTAAGTAATAAATGTTATTTACATTATTTAAAGGATATAAATTGAATTTAAATTTGGTTAATGTTTAAATAAATAATCATTTTGAAACTTAAATTAAAAAACGGAATTTGGATTTAAATTTAAAATGTAATGTTCTAAATACACTTTAATATTAATGAAGTCATTAATAAAGAAATGGATTAACTTAGAGATTATTAAGGTATTAAAATGATTAAATGAATAAGATAATTAAGGAATGACTTATTTATTTTATTTATAAATTAATAATTTAGATTTATTTATAATTAGAGATTAATTAACAAGTAAATTAAAGAAAAGTAACTAAAGAATGATTGATAGTTAATGATGGTCATTAACTATGAATTATTTAACAATAATTAATATGATTAATTTTAATAATTAATTTAATTAATTAATTGATTAATGGTAATCATTTGTAAAATTGTTTTAAGATTAGTTACTTGAAGGAAGTAATTAAGAAATTAATTACTTAATGTAATTAATTAAGTTTATATGTAATTTGTTCAAGTTAATTAATTAAGTTTAATTAAGTTAAAACAGTGGATGCTTTGATAATAATTACCTAATGTAATTTATGAAGTATAATTACTTAATGAAGTAATTAATGATAATTACTGGATGTAATTAATAAAAATGATTGAAGAATGAAAGTAATTTGGATTAAATTACTTTATAATTAATCAAGGGATTAATTAAAGATAATTAATAAAGGAGTAATTAATTTGATAAATAATTAAAGGTAGTTAATTACAGAGTATGATTAATCAAAGGTGATTAATAATTATGGTTTAAATTGAGATTAATTACTTAATGTAATTAATTTTAAATAAGTAATTAATTTAAATTTAATTAAGGATCACTAATTAATATAATTAATGATGTAAGTAAGATTGATTAATTAAAGATTAATTAATCAATAATAAGTGATTAAGGGTAATTAATTAATGTAATAATTAAGGATTAATGTAATTAATTATAGTTAATTAACTAATGAAGTAATTAAGGGTGAATTACTGTATTTGGTTTAGAATAATTAATTTGTAAAATTAATTAAAGGATAATTACTTGAATGTAATTAAAGAATAATTAATCAAGGATGATTAATTAAGTTGATTAACTAGAGAATAATTAATTAATTAATTTGTAATTAATTAATGGATATCTAAGCAAGATTTATATTGATATAGTAATTAATTTAATTCACTTTAAATTAATTAGAGATAATGTAATTAATTTAATTCATTTTAAATTAATTATATTTAGTGTGATTATTAATCATTGCTTATGAATGGATGATATTGGTTGCCTTGAATGATTTAAGATCTCATAAATATGATAAGTAATGTTGTGTGATATGGATGCATTGGTTGCATTGTGATAATAATATGGATTACCTTTTGATAATGATAATATGGATTATTTGTTGTGATGGTAATGTTGATTATCTATTGTGATTTGTGAATTATCTATCTGTGTGTATATAGATAATTGTATTGAATTGTTTTAAACTCTAAAACAACTTGGCCTTAAAAGACACATTTTGGATTTCGATGAGACTGGGATCGGGTTTCTAGATTTGGATATCCGAAAACCACATCGATCCGAATTAATGATAGGTCGTGAATCTCAAGTAAAGAGTGAAGACTCAAGGTGTAAGGACTATTCGTCATCAAAACTCCGAGGGTGATTCCAATACGAGTTTAATGGGGAAGTACTTTCAGATTCGAGATGAAGGCTCAGAGTGCAAGGGTTATTGTCATTAACTCTGAGGGTGATTCCAAAATGAGTGTAACGAGATAATGCCTTCGGTTTCGTTCGAACCCGGAATGAACTTGTATGGATTGAATGCTTTCAGAACATCGTCAGGTGGACGATGAGCATTCTAAGTGGGTAATCGTAGCCTCAAGCCTCATCAACCGGGAATGGATAAAACAGGGGAGGTGCAGCAAGGCTAAGTGGGTCATGCCCAAGTAGGACGAGATTTTCCCCTGTCTAGAGGTCCCTTTTATTTCGGGTGTGTGGGCGGTTGGAATCTGTAACGACCCGGAATTTTGGGTCGCTAAAATTTAACATTTAATTCATTTTAAATGTTGGATATGGATTCTAATTTGAATCTTGATAATAGAAGACTATGGTTGAGTTAATAAGATGAGTTATAGTTTCAAAATATGGTGATTCCATTTGAATTGGAGTAATAATAATAATTATTAGAACTGAGAATAAATTGGAAATTGAATGGGAATTTGTTATAAAATTGATGTTTAAATGCATTTTTAAGTTCCATAGGTTATAAATGATATTGTTAGATTTTTGGAAGAATTTAAAAGTTAATAAAATTTTAAAAGTGGAAGTTTTGAGTGATTTCGATAATTTCGAAAATTGCTTAATTTAATAGACGAGTTAAAATAGCCTTCCGGGGCACAGTCTCGGAATTCGACGAAACCAGTTTCATTGGATCCGTAATAGTTAGTTATTATCGGATTTCAATTTTCGTAGCAATCGGAGTTGTCGTTTGACCCCGGCAGCTCGGAACGTGTCGAAATCGTTTTAATCGATTTAATTTCAAATTGAACGTTTAATTCCGTAACTCGTGCATACGATCGAATTAGCTTACGAAACCTGTCCCATTGTATCCGGAATGTTGAAAAACCTTAGAATTGCCTACCGAAACGTGAGATTTGAAGTTCGTTTACTTATGTGGTTAAATTGAGAGTTTAGCTAATAAAATATTATTTAATAATATTATATAACCAAAGGAAATCGTGCCCAAAACCCTAATTACTTCACCGGCCGTCTCTTCCTCATTAATGGCCGAAAACGATTCGTTTTCAACTTCAAATCCACACAAATCCATCGATTTTTAGGAAAAATCCTCAACTAGGAAATCGTCGAGCTCTCCGAGCTCTACATAATCAACGGTTGAGATCGGAGATGGCGGGATGGATCGGCGGTTGTGGTGGTTCGAACGAGACACGTTCGTGCTTGTTTTCCATCGTGTATGAGAGGCCGAGTTCCTCCAGATTTAGGGCGAGCAAGGAGGAGGGCGTGGGCGACGTAGGGATGGTGCTGGATCGATCTCAAGGTGATTGTTGTGGTTGCGTTTTTTAACCCTAGTAAGGGACGGCCGTGGGTTTTCTTCGTGCATTGCCTGTAGTTCGCGTTTGTGAGGAAGAAGGGGAGGGGGCTTCGGCCCGTGTTCGCTGTTATGGTATATCTATAAAAAAAAAAAAAAAATTTTGTTTTAAATTTAAATTCAAATCTTTAAAATTAAATAACTGTCTCATACGTTATCAGATTGTAACGAACTTGGTAGCGCCGGAATCGCAGAGTCGAGCACTACGCGATGGAACAGTTCCGGATCCATTCCGGGCAAGTAGAAATTTAGGTTAAATCGAACGTCGTTCGATTTAATTTGAATTTCGAACGCTCGCCGAAACTCAAGGTGAGTTATTCTCACTCACATCTGGATACTAGTAAAGTAGATAGCTAGTATTGATTGTTTGTTTGGATGTTTAGCTGAATATGTTAGTTATTATCAAATTGAATTGATATATATACTGTTGTGCTAATATTTGTGGATGCAGGGAAAACAGTTTGGAGGGATCCAACGGGATTCCTCACAGAGTAGTAATATTTTTATATTGATGATTATGCCTGTTTATATATTGTGATTGATAATTTGGAATTGAATTGCATTGTGATATTGTGGTTTAAACTATAAACCCAGAATATTAATTATAAAAGAAATTGTAGTTTAAATTATAAAGAAATTAAATTGGGTTTCAAAGAAATTGAGAAATGGTTAAATAAGAAATTAAAAGAATATAAATATTTGAAACCTGATTTGGATGGAAAACTGAAATAAATTTGTATAGAAATATTACTGGATAAATTATAAATCCAAAATTAATTATATTTGATAAATTGAATTTAGAGAAATAAAGGTATTGTTAAATAATGGATTTAAAAGGGATTAAAATCTGAAATCTATTTTAAAATGTAAATTGGAAGTTTTAAAATTTGGAATGATAATTAATTTAAATGTTATTAGTTGAAGTTTTGGGAAATAAATTTATGTTATAAAACCCTAAAACTTAATTTAATAAATGGACAGAAATCGTGAGAAGGATTTCTGTGATGATTTAGTAGAAATGAGATTTCCTAAGGAAAATCCAAGTTCGAGTTTTAAATTGATTTTATAAAAAGAAGTTTTAAAATCTTAAACTGGTCTTAAAGAATGTTTTAAAAATTATTATTTTAAAGTGATTTTTTATAAATTAGCAATAGTAAAATTTTATAAATATTTTAATAATTATGTTTACAAATGGATTTGTTTTAAAAGCTAGTTTTGACCTAAGTATATTGAAATAAGAGTTAATCTTTTTACCACTTTATTTTAATATATAGTATAACTTAACCTTAATTTAAATTAAGCTATATCTTTTAAACAGTTTTGCTTTAAATATTTTGGAATTATATTTTGATTAAATAATTAGTAGTAAATTTATCTATTTAAAGTATACTTTAAATTTAAATGTTTTTAACTGTTTTAAATCTAAACTGTTTTGAACTTGGATATTTCCAATGGAAATATATGGTAAATGATTTACCTTGTAAAGGAGGAATTTTGAGAAATGTTTTCAAATGAGATTTGGAAATTTGGTAATATATCTTTTAAAGATATTTGAGGTAAATAAATAATTTGGGAATTATTTATTGTGTGATGGATGCTATGGATGTTTATGAATATAAATTGATAGTTAAATCACCGACTATCAATATTGGACAAATTGCGTTGATCGTTTCGAAGAGACCGGGATCGAGATTTATTTCTCGAAAACCACTTCGATCCGGTTTGTACGTTTTCGTGCGATAAACGTTTTTCGGAGTCGAAGATGGAGCAGTGAAGTGCAAGGGCTAGTCGCTACTAATCCTGAGGATATTTCCAAAATGGATGTAGTAGGAATAGTGCCTTCGGTTCCGTTTGAACCCGGGACGGACTTGTATGGACGAATGCTTTCGTGACATCGTCAGCGGACGATGGGCATTCTAAGGGATATGTGCTATAAAGGTATCGTTTAGCCTCAAGCCTCATCAACCGGGAATGACTGAAAATCAGGGGATATGCAGCAAGGCTTCGTGGGTAGCCCCCACTGGAGAGTAAGGTCATCCCTGTCTAGAGGTTCTTTTTTATTTCGGCTTAGTGGTGCGGTTGCTGATCCCAACCGCGGGGTGATCCTATTTGGAATTGCCCATAGGTGATTCCGGTCTTGTGTTGCAGGGGACGAAGGGAGTAGTCCTCGGTACTGTGATCTAGACCACGTACTGTGACAGGTGGTACCCCAGTGCCTAGTCATTGTTGGAAATCCATTTTTCCCTACGAGCCTTTTACGAGTTTTGTTTGTATTACCCACTTCGGTGGCTAGTAGCTGGAATTTAATGAATGTAACAATTTCGGCTATTTTATAAGTATTTGTAAATAGACCCTATTATAATATAAGAGGATTTCTATAAAAAGTGTTTTAGCTATCGTAAGGTAAAAACCCGACATGTTTATTTGTGGTGTGGTCTTACGAGATGCTTTTGTTTTCAAAAGGATTTTTGAAACTTTAATAATCAATTGTGTGCATTATTATCAGCTGGTATTCCAGACTGACTCGGGTGTTATTTCGTTATAATGCTCGGGTCAGACCGAGTATTATATGTTCAGGATAGGTTGCTATGGAGCAGGAGAGGAGCTGGAGTTCGAGACGTATTATATGTACCTATATATATATCCGCTGCTATGTTGTATGGTATGTCTGTTATGTGTTGATTGATGAATGAGTTACTCTGATGATATGTTGTATATAAACAGATATAGATTTCATTTTGTGTAAAGTTCTATAGTTACTATTATATTTTATTCCGCTGCGACTGTGAGATTCTGATATTGTTTAGTTTCTTCTTCTTCTATCTCTTTTTCTTTAACCTCAATGGTTCGTATTTCTGTTCCACTTGAGTCAATTAGGGTAGAATAATGTTGATTCAAGGGGTACGGATTTGCGGGCTGTCACACTTGGTATCAGAGCTTAGGTTGGCGACAACCTAGGCTTTGGTGGGATAATTACTCATTTAATAGAGTCAATAGGACTCTATAATGAGTTGAGCGTAATAATAAATATGAGAGCGTACTTGTTAGTGTTTATAAAATTGTTTTTATACTGTGTTGACTTATCGGTTGAGTGTTTATGAATTCTGGTCGGTGCGGGAAGTACAACCGTATCGATAGGGGTTTCTAAACTCTTGAACAAGATAAACCGACATAGTATTGTTTTAAAGTGGGTAAATGAAATAATTTTACCCAAAATTATATTTTGATATAAAAGAAATGATTTTCTAGCTTATTATATATTGGGTGTTTGATGGTTGTTAATACCATGATCAAGTAAGAATCTTGAATTTGATTAAATTTTGAAGTGATAAGCTAATAAGAATAAAGATATTAAAATGGTCTACAACCAAATAGAATAAATTAAATATGTTGCAAATAAGAAGTGAAATTAAAATTTGAATTAAACCAGAATTTAAAACCCGGAAGTTTTGGAAAGGATTTTAAATGTATTGAAAATAAAAGTTTGGGAATGTTTTCCAATATGTTTGAAGGCAATAATGGAATGTTGTTTTGGGTAATATTTTTGAATGGCAACTGTTTTGAAATAAATTTGGGAAAGTAAGAAGCATTGAACTCACTACAGTCGCTGGAAAATAATCCTGATGATGCTGGCCACATCATTATAATTCATTTTCGAGTTTCTAAAGTGATGGATTGCTTCCCTAGTAATTGGTTATGGTATTGTTTGGATTTGTTGGGGATAACAGTTGTTTTGGATATTTCAAAAATGGAAATTTGTTTGGGATATGAACAAATTGTTTTGGGTACAAACAAATTGGTTTGGAAAACATGGAAATTTGATTTGATATACCAAATGGGTATATATATTTGATATATTTCAAAATGGTTTTGAGATAAAACCGGGTAAATTGAATTCTGGGAAAGTTCTAATTAAATAATGAGTAAAGTTGAAATGAATCAACTATTGAATTTGTTAAGTGGAGCTAATGCTAATAAAAAGGAAATGAAAATTTAAATCTTGAAATAAAATTTAACTTAAGAGATTGGAAGTGAATAGAAAATTTGAATTTGACTTGGATAAGTGAAATGAATTAACTATTAAACTTATTATGTAAAGTAATTTTAATAAGAAGGAAGAAACGAAAATCTTAAATCTTGGAATTAAAATTTAATTTGAGAAAGTGAAAGTGAATAACATATGTTGAAGTAAATAAAATATGTTGAAGTGAATTGAAATTTGAATTTTACTTGGATAAGTAAATAAGTTGGACTTAAGATAAAATTTATTTGGATTAAATTGAAAGGTAAGTTGATTTTGAGATTTGGGTCATTGAGTAATGGATTATACCCATAAGCTATTAAGTATAATACTTATAATTTGAGGTTGTGGATTTGAAGTTTGCAAAGAAATAAATTAAGGGAATTTGTATCCTGAAGAATTCAGATGTATATATATACATATGGAATTTAGAATTGTGATTATAAAATGATGGTGGAGTAAAATGAGCAATATAAGCTTTTAAAATAAATAAGTTGGTGAACTTATAAAAATTGAAAGTGAGATTATAATCACAAATGGAAGTAGTTGAATGGTATGGTGAATTCAAACTTAATCTCAAATGAAATTGTGAATTGAGATAAGGTAAGGTGGGATATAAAGAAGTGAATGAACTTAAGTTAGTAAACAAGTTTAGAACTTGTATATGGAGAATTAAATTTGGGAATTTGAAAATGAATCCAATCTAAATGAATTGGATATAAAAGGTGAAATGTAAATTGCTTATAATTGCATTAAGAAATTCACATTCTTAAGTTATTAAGTAACTTAAATTGGAGATTATAAAATGAGAATGGACTTAAGTGAGCACTTTAAAATCTTGAATGGAAGTAAAGTTGCAAATTTATTAAATGGAAGAGGACTTAAATGAGCAACTTAAACTCTTGAATGGGAGTGAAATTGGAATTCATTAATGGAAAGAGTTGAAGGGTGGCAAATTTAAATTTTGACCATAAATGAGATTCAAAGTCTAATGAAGCAAAATGAGAACATAAATGTGAATGTTCTTAAGTGGAAAATAAGTCTTGAACTTATGTATGGGGAGAATAAGGTTTGTTTGGTAATGAAATTGAAATTGAATTTCAGTTGTGTAATAAATAATATTGAAAGAAATTTAGATTCTATTTAAAGGAGTAAAAAGGAAAGGTAGAAAATTTAAATGTGCCAAATGAAATAATTGGAAAATGGTGATATTATGAACGAATTCAGAGTAAATTAAGAAAGTGGATTGAAAACTAATATGGATTATGTTATTGACTGAATTAAATTACAAATTAACTGGGATTTGTATTGTAATGGAGAATTTTGATAGTTTAGTCAAGTTTGGAAAGTAAATAGAAATCCTGATTTGAATTGGGATTCAATTATGGAAATGAATATTGGAGGTGTGAATGAATAATGGAATTTGAATATATTTATGATGATTTGGATTGTAAATAAAATTCAAATGAGTAAAATAATTTAAATGGCCTCTTTGTAAATAAAATAAGTTTAATATGAATAGGATAACTAAACAAAGAGCATTAAAATTTGTATATGAATGGAAATTTGATTTGAATGAGAATCAAATGAAATAAAATTTGATTTATAAGGAAATAATGAGAATATTGTTAAAGAACTTAAGCAAATTGAAAGAAAAACAAAATGGTTGAGAATGAGCCTTATTAAGTAATGTTGAATGAAATTTGTTAGATAATAATTGCAAGAAATGATATTAATAAGTTATTGTGATAAATTAAGGATGTATGGGTTGTAAATAATCCAGGAGGGAGAGATATTAATATAAACTTGGATTGGTTAATGAAACTAATATAAATCCAAGTTGGAATTAATTTTAAAGGGTTATAAGCTTAAGTGGCAATTGTTTTGCTTGAATAACTTGAATATTTGAATGTATTTAGAATTGAGTTGTTTAAACAACTAAATTGGTTTTGGATAAATTGGAATTTGATTAAGTGGAGTCCAATTAAAATGAAACTAAATTTGGTATGCAAGAAAGAATTGAGGTGTTATGCAATTGCATTGATGTTTGAATAAATTGATATGGATTGGAATCTAATTTGAGGAGTTTGTGAAAGAATGCAAGTGAATTGATTTAAAATAGCATATGGAATGGGTTTTTAAATCAATTGGAATGAATTGACTTCTGGATAAGTGATGTTTGCATATGAATGAGAAATGAATTATAAAAGAAATACTCATGTTTCATGCTTAAAATAAATTTTGATTGTAAATCAAATTGGGAAATGAATTAGTTGAGATTAATAAATGGTGTATAATGAACTTGAATGTAAACCATTTCAAGTGTAATAAAACGAAGTTAGTTTGGATGAAATAGAATGGGCTAAATCTTAATAAAGGGATTTGAGTATAAAGGTAAGGTAAATGAATTAAATGCATATATTCATTATATTGAAGTGAATATGAATTTGTAGTAGTAATTATGAATTGGAATGGCCGAACTTGTATGTAAATCATTTATGTGAAATAAAATGGAGTTTGGCATTAGAAAATAAGTGTGGAACATACTTTAAAGTATGATTTACTTATGATATTATGCAAATATTTGTTTGGAATGTAAATGGATGTGTTTGATTTGCATTTACATTGAAAATGTTGTTAAAATACTCATATCTTTGTAAACTAATGAGTATGTTGAGTAAGTGCAGGAATGCGAGGCGTTCGAGAGGGTTTGAAGCGCGTATATGCATTATATATTAGCTACTTGCTATTAAAATTGCTAAAAGGTACGCCTACGCTAATAAAATTGGAAAAGATATATATCTTGTGTTAAATTTTGGTTTCCGGCCGTGTGGGCCGATGTATATATATTTGTGTATCCTGCGATATCGTAGAAGCTCCTCCGTACAGGGGAGACTCTGCCAAAATTTTCCGTAAATTTTGAGAGTTAGAAATTTTTTTTTGGGTTTTGGGAAAAGTTAAGTAACTTATGAAGTTATAAGTTAAAATTAAAGCTTTAGAATTAATAAAGCAAATAGGTTTGGGAATTGAATAAAAAGGATTTTGTGAAGTGTATATAAGCTTTTAACTAAGCTAATGGGATAAGTAAATGGGTTTAAGTGTATGTTCTACCTTATACAAATTTCGGGGACGAAATTTTTATAAGGGGGAAGGAATGTAACGACCCGGAATTTTGGGTCGCTAAAATTTAACATTTAATTCATTTTAAATGTTGGATATGGATTCTAATTTGAATCTTGATAATAGAAGACTATGGTTGAGTTAATAAGATGAGTTATAGTTTCAAAATATGGTGATTCCATTTGAATTGGAGTAATAATAATAATTATTAGAACTGAGAATAAATTGGAAATTGAATGGGAATTTGTTATAAAATTGATGTTTAAATGCATTTTTAAGTTCCATAGGTTATAAATGATATTGTTAGATTTTTGGAAGAATTTAAAAGTTAATAAAATTTTAAAAGTGGAAGTTTTGAGTGATTTCGATAATTTCGAAAATTGCTTAATTTAATAGACGAGTTAAAATAGCCTTCCGGGGCACAGTCTCGGAATTCGACGAAACCAGTTTCATTGGATCCGTAATAGTTAGTTATTATCGGATTTCAATTTTCGTAGCAATCGGAGTTGTCGTTTGACCCCGGCAGCTCGGAACGTGTCGAAATCGTTTTAATCGATTTAATTTCAAATTGAACGTTTAATTCCGTAACTCGTGCATACGATCGAATTAGCTTACGAAACCTGTCCCATTGTATCCGGAATGTTGAAAAACCTTAGAATTGCCTACCGAAACGTGAGATTTGAAGTTCGTTTACTTATGTGGTTAAATTGAGAGTTTAGCTAATAAAATATTATTTAATAATATTATATAACCAAAGGAAATCGTGCCCAAAACCCTAATTACTTCACCGGCCGTCTCTTCCTCATTAATGGCCGAAAACGATTCGTTTTCAACTTCAAATCCACACAAATCCATCGATTTTTAGGAAAAATCCTCAACTAGGAAATCGTCGAGCTCTCCGAGCTCTACATAATCAACGGTTGAGATCGGAGATGGCGGGATGGATCGGCGGTTGTGGTGGTTCGAACGAGACACGTTCGTGCTTGTTTTCCATCGTGTATGAGAGGCCGAGTTCCTCCAGATTTAGGGCGAGCAAGGAGGAGGGCGTGGGCGACGTAGGGATGGTGCTGGATCGATCTCAAGGTGATTGTTGTGGTTGCGTTTTTTAACCCTAGTAAGGGACGGCCGTGGGTTTTCTTCGTGCATTGCCTGTAGTTCGCGTTTGTGAGGAAGAAGGGGAGGGGGCTTCGGCCCGTGTTCGCTGTTATGGTATATCTATAAAAAAAAAAAAAAAATTTTGTTTTAAATTTAAATTCAAATCTTTAAAATTAAATAACTGTCTCATACGTTATCAGATTGTAACGAACTTGGTAGCGCCGGAATCGCAGAGTCGAGCACTACGCGATGGAACAGTTCCGGATCCATTCCGGGCAAGTAGAAATTTAGGTTAAATCGAACGTCGTTCGATTTAATTTGAATTTCGAACGCTCGCCGAAACTCAAGGTGAGTTATTCTCACTCACATCTGGATACTAGTAAAGTAGATAGCTAGTATTGATTGTTTGTTTGGATGTTTAGCTGAATATGTTAGTTATTATCAAATTGAATTGATATATATACTGTTGTGCTAATATTTGTGGATGCAGGGAAAACAGTTTGGAGGGATCCAACGGGATTCCTCACAGAGTAGTAATATTTTTATATTGATGATTATGCCTGTTTATATATTGTGATTGATAATTTGGAATTGAATTGCATTGTGATATTGTGGTTTAAACTATAAACCCAGAATATTAATTATAAAAGAAATTGTAGTTTAAATTATAAAGAAATTAAATTGGGTTTCAAAGAAATTGAGAAATGGTTAAATAAGAAATTAAAAGAATATAAATATTTGAAACCTGATTTGGATGGAAAACTGAAATAAATTTGTATAGAAATATTACTGGATAAATTATAAATCCAAAATTAATTATATTTGATAAATTGAATTTAGAGAAATAAAGGTATTGTTAAATAATGGATTTAAAAGGGATTAAAATCTGAAATCTATTTTAAAATGTAAATTGGAAGTTTTAAAATTTGGAATGATAATTAATTTAAATGTTATTAGTTGAAGTTTTGGGAAATAAATTTATGTTATAAAACCCTAAAACTTAATTTAATAAATGGACAGAAATCGTGAGAAGGATTTCTGTGATGATTTAGTAGAAATGAGATTTCCTAAGGAAAATCCAAGTTCGAGTTTTAAATTGATTTTATAAAAAGAAGTTTTAAAATCTTAAACTGGTCTTAAAGAATGTTTTAAAAATTATTATTTTAAAGTGATTTTTTATAAATTAGCAATAGTAAAATTTTATAAATATTTTAATAATTATGTTTACAAATGGATTTGTTTTAAAAGCTAGTTTTGACCTAAGTATATTGAAATAAGAGTTAATCTTTTTACCACTTTATTTTAATATATAGTATAACTTAACCTTAATTTAAATTAAGCTATATCTTTTAAACAGTTTTGCTTTAAATATTTTGGAATTATATTTTGATTAAATAATTAGTAGTAAATTTATCTATTTAAAGTATACTTTAAATTTAAATGTTTTTAACTGTTTTAAATCTAAACTGTTTTGAACTTGGATATTTCCAATGGAAATATATGGTAAATGATTTACCTTGTAAAGGAGGAATTTTGAGAAATGTTTTCAAATGAGATTTGGAAATTTGGTAATATATCTTTTAAAGATATTTGAGGTAAATAAATAATTTGGGAATTATTTATTGTGTGATGGATGCTATGGATGTTTATGAATATAAATTGATAGTTAAATCACCGACTATCAATATTGGACAAATTGCGTTGATCGTTTCGAAGAGACCGGGATCGAGATTTATTTCTCGAAAACCACTTCGATCCGGTTTGTACGTTTTCGTGCGATAAACGTTTTTCGGAGTCGAAGATGGAGCAGTGAAGTGCAAGGGCTAGTCGCTACTAATCCTGAGGATATTTCCAAAATGGATGTAGTAGGAATAGTGCCTTCGGTTCCGTTTGAACCCGGGACGGACTTGTATGGACGAATGCTTTCGTGACATCGTCAGCGGACGATGGGCATTCTAAGGGATATGTGCTATAAAGGTATCGTTTAGCCTCAAGCCTCATCAACCGGGAATGACTGAAAATCAGGGGATATGCAGCAAGGCTTCGTGGGTAGCCCCCACTGGAGAGTAAGGTCATCCCTGTCTAGAGGTTCTTTTTTATTTCGGCTTAGTGGTGCGGTTGCTGATCCCAACCGCGGGGTGATCTTATTTGGAATTGCCCATAGGTGATTCCGGTCTTGTGTTGCAGGGGACGAAGGGAGTAGTCCTCGGTACTGTGATCTAGACCACGTACTGTGACAGGTGGTACCCCAGTGCCTAGTCATTGTTGGAAATCCATTTTTCCCTACGAGCCTTTTACGAGTTTTGTTTGTATTACCCACTTCGGTGGCTAGTAGCTGGAATTTAATGAATGTAACAATTTCGGCTATTTTATAAGTATTTGTAAATAGACCCTATTATAATATAAGAGGATTTCTATAAAAAGTGTTTTAGCTATCGTAAGGTAAAAACCCGACATGTTTATTTGTGGTGTGGTCTTACGAGATGCTTTTGTTTTCAAAAGGATTTTTGAAACTTTAATAATCAATTGTGTGCATTATTATCAGCTGGTATTCCAGACTGACTCGGGTGTTATTTCGTTATAATGCTCGGGTCAGACCGAGTATTATATGTTCAGGATAGGTTGCTATGGAGCAGGAGAGGAGCTGGAGTTCGAGACGTATTATATGTACCTATATATATATCCGCTGCTATGTTGTATGGTATGTCTGTTATGTGTTGATTGATGAATGAGTTACTCTGATGATATGTTGTATATAAACAGATATAGATTTCATTTTGTGTAAAGTTCTATAGTTACTATTATATTTTATTCCGCTGCGACTGTGAGATTCTGATATTGTTTAGTTTCTTCTTCTTCTATCTCTTTTTCTTTAACCTCAATGGTTCGTATTTCTGTTCCACTTGAGTCAATTAGGGTAGAATAATGTTGATTCAAGGGGTACGGATTTGCGGGCTGTCACAGAATCGCGCGCCAATTGTGGGGTTGTCTTGTTCGGAACTGTTCACTAAGGAATGGTTCCGGCTTTGTGTTGCAGGGGATTGGGAGTGATCCTTGGTATGGTGGTCAAGGCCACATACTATGACGGGCAGTACTCCAGTAGCCCTGCCATTGTATGGAATCCAAAATCCAATAAGTGCCAACGGTTTTGATTGCATTACCCACTTTTGTGGCTAGTAGCTGAATTTAATGAATGTAACAATTTCGGCTACTTCATATTTACTTGAAAACCCTAGACCTTTATAATATCACTGGATTTCCTATCAAATATTTTGGTTAGCGTAAGATAAAAACTTTTCCATGTTTATGTGTGGGAAGTCTTACATGATACCTTTCTTTTCAAAGGTTTTTCAAAGTTAAGCAACCTTAACCTGTTACTCACACCAGACCCATGTCTGACCCGGAGTTTATTTCTGCTTTCTTACACTCTTGGGTACTCAAATTTTTACGAGTAGCCAAGGGATTCAGGTTAGCTTTGACGAATTATGGAGGAGAAATGGAGCAGGAGGCTTCAACGTTGTAGATATGTTTAGTATTCCGCTGTGTTTTGTATCTCTCTGTTTTCTCTGAATTGTATCGAGTTGTAATAACTAGACAGGTGTTTATAACTGTCTAGTATGTGTTGTATAATCTGTGTATCTCGGAATGTTGTTGTTTATAATACTATGTAATATGTTATGTTATTAATATAAATTATTCGTTCCGCTGTTTAGATTCTGATGTGCTGTTTCTTATCTCTTCTCTTTCTTTCTCTTTTCTATCCCTTTCTTTCTTATTAATGATGCGTCGTTCTGTGGAGATGAATGGCGTGTGATGCCCCACCTCTATACTCGCAATAACAAAGAGTATTAAAAGAAATACTGTCTGTTATCACGAAGAATAAGGCTGGATAGGAGCGGCCATCCGTAGTTAGGTTTTACACTAGTATTGGTTACCTCGATAGGAGTGGTATATATTTTTATTTTTCATCTCTTATTTATTTACTCCCATCGACCTACCCAATTCCAGTATAAAACAAACTACAATGGTTCATAATAGTTCAGGACAATAAATATAATAATAACACAGACAATCTAAGTGCGGATCACAGATAATCAAAAGTCTCATATATATAATAACTGATGTCAGCTATAATACATATGATACAATACATACAACTACAATCGTCGACTCAGAAAGTTATATACACAAGTACATTGTCGTGAATAATATACATGAATATACAAGATCCTATACAATTACACTGACTACTTTAAATGACGACAACTACTCCAAAAGTATGAAAAGACTTCATAGCTCTAACAGCAACCCAAAGTAAGATATCAACAACCTGTAAATACTCGGTCCGACCCGAGTATTAAATTCAAAAGAAAATAATACACGGGTCAGTCTAATTCAAACTCAGTTATTAGTGCACAGAAGCAATAATAATTAAATAAAAATTAGACGACAGTCACAATAAATTTACCTATCCGATTCTTAATTAAGAAAATCGGATAACGGTAAATATAACACGTAACAGTGTTAAACCACAAATAAACAAATACAAATTATTGAATTGGAAACACGAATCAATTCAAACAATTAAAACATCAATTAAAAGGTCAACACGGGTAGGGCTGCAGTACACGCACGCGTGTACTACCTCGCCACTACAGCAAATGGAAATACGCAAAAGATCAATAAATCAAAACAAAATAGAATATCCATAAAAGCTATACTGTGTGGCTGCAGTTCACGCTTGCGTGCACTGCCCTGCCACTACGGTGATGATGTACACAATGAAAATTCACGAACAATGTAACGACCCAGAATTTTATATAATTAAAATTTGAATATTTAATTAATTTTAAATATTAATAAGTGAATTTATAAGTCGAATAAATTTTAATTCGAATAATTGGATTTAATTGAATAATTAAATCGATAATTTAATATGTTAAATTATGGAAATAATTGAAAATTGAGTTAAATATGATTGAAGATGATTTGGAAAATTTTATTTTATCATATTGGAGTTAGAACGATGTTTTAGAACTTTTAAAATCGAATTAAAAGTTAATTTGTGAAAATTGAATATTTTAATATTTAAATCGACTAGTGAAAATAGTCAATTTTTGAACAGTCTCAGAATTGAACGAAACCAGTTCCATTGGATCCGTAATAGTTAGTTATTACCGGATTTCAATTTTCGTGTCAATCGGAGTTGTCGTTTGATCGTGGTAGCTCGAAACGCATAGAAATTGTTTTTAATATTAATTTGGCGAGTTAAAATAGCCATTTTTCAAACAGTCTCGGATTTTGACGAAACCAGTTTCATCAGATCCGTAATGTGATATTATTGTAAGATTTCAAATTTCGTGTCGATTGGATTTACCGTTTGTCCGGTACAAATTAAAACGCCTAGAAAATCGTTTAAATCGGTTTAATTTAAATCGATCGTTTGTTGCCATATCTCGCACAGATGATCGAATTAGCTTCCGAAACCTGTTCCATTGTGTCCGAAACGTGGGATAAACCCTAGAAACGTCAGTCGCTGCGCGTAAATCGGAGTTCGGAATTTCCGGAATGAATAGTGTCGTTCGTTCTTCTATAAATAGCCCCTTCACTCTAAAAAAAAATAAAAAATTTATAAAACCTAACCCTAATCTATAGCCAGCCGCCACCATTGAAATGGATGGCCGAAATTGTCTCAACTTCATCCCCAAATCTCTCCCAATCCACTCAGTGATTTCGAAAACCATCAACTAGAGAATCAGAGAACTCGACAAGGGCTTCACATCCATACGGTTGTGATCATCATCGGTGCTTCGTGGTCGTCGAAATTGAGGCTCAAAGCCGTGCGTTTGCACACGAATTTCGAAGGCTACAAGCGACCGGACTGTGCGCGTTCGTGGGTGAGGCTGCGTGGTGGCAAGAGCGTTGCAATGGTGTTAGTGGATCGAGCTAAAAATCGATGATGGGGGTGGCGTTCGAAGCCCTAGACGACGCGAGAGGGAAGATGCACGCGCACGGCCCTGATGCTATCAAGGAGAAATCAACGGCTATGATAGTTGAGGATTTAAAATTATAAATTATGTTATAAATTTATGTATATAAATTCGTGTAAAACTTTGAAAATGCATATCTTTTTCATACGAGGTCGAAAACGCGCGAAACCAGTTGCGTTGGAATCGTATGGATGAGCACTACGCAATGAAATTGGATTGGATTCGTTTGGTGTTAGTGAGAATTTTGGGTAAAATTAAACGCGCGTTTAATTTTATTCGAAATAAATCGCTAAAACGGAATTTGAAATCAAGGTGAGAACTTCTCACTCAATCGAATCGGTTTCGATTTTATTTTAAATAGTTAGATTTAAAATATTTGAATGCATGTTTGAATGATGATTGTTATCTATTGATTGTTAAAATAGACATTATGCGCCGTTAGTAAGCGGATGTTATTTATTAAAAACATATACCGCGAATATTTCATAAACAGTGAAATTGGTATTATATATGATAGCAATATATATATATATATATTGGTATATGTATATATTGGAGTTATTGATTTCCCCGCATTTTTTTTAGCGGATGAGACCCTATTGCGCCGTTATTAAGCGGATAATATTTAATAAAAACATATACCGCGATAATTTCGTACTGGAACGGAATTGGTATTGTGCTAATGTTTGTGGATGCAGGAAAACAGGTTGGAGGGATCCAACTGGATTCCTCAGCAGTTTTTATTTGATTTCAGATATTTTGATATTTGATGGATTATCATATACGATATATGATATCGTTGTAGTCGTGATTGACTATTTGGTGTGTAGCATCATTGGACCAAATTTGGAATTTTAAAATGATTTTTAAAGTGATTTTTGAAAATATACTATATTTTTAGAATTGATCCATTTTAAATAATTAAACGCGATAATTTTTAAAGTTATAAAAATTATGATTTTGAGAAATATAGTTGAAAGCTGATTTTTGAGAAATATGGATTTATGATTTTATAAAATAGTTTAAATTGGATTTCTGAATTTATTATAAAAAGTTTAAAAATAGGATTTATAAAAATTTGATTATTTTATAAATCAAAGAAATTGATGAAATTATAAAAGGGTTTAAAGACGTTTTAAAGAATAATATAAATTGATTTATATTAAAAGATTTATAAATTGATATTTATAAATTAAAAATGTTGGAATTATAAAACGAGTTTTTATAAGTGTTGGAATGAATGGTGAATGAATGTCATTGATGAATGAAATTTATAGAATAAAACGGTGAAGTTATAGATGTAATTTTATAAGCAGTAGGTTTATAAAATTTATTAAGTTATTAAAATAATGGTTTTGGACAAATAAATGAATCTTATAAGTTATAAGATTTATAATTTGGGAAGTTTAAAAGAACGTTTTTGTAAACGAATAAATTATAAGTATTTAACTTATAATATGAACTTTTAATTTATAATTGAGTCATAAACTGGAATAGGTTAATAAAGGAATTTATAAAAGGAAGTTGTTATAAAATAAATAGAAATGGAATTTATAAACATTATTTTATAAATCCGCAAACAACTTATTTTGATAAGTTAAATTTTATAGCCTATAAATGGAGTTATATTCACATTTTTGACTGTGAATAATCCTTTGAAATAAAATGAATAGAAGTGATGAAATTTGTTAACGTAGTATATTCACGTTTTTGAATAGTGAATAATATGTTAAAGAAAATGTTTAGGATGTGATAATTTAAACAGACTTAAAACGATCTAACGATGTTTTAAAATGTGTTGAGATTCGAAACCATAGGTTTCAACATCTATTGTTGAAATAGACGTTTTCGAGAAATAAAAGGAAATGGTGGACTATAACACTGTTGTTATAGTAAATGATTTCCGAAAGGAAATGTTTTGTATAGTATTGGGATTTATATATCTATTTTAATTTCGAATCCCTATACTAGTGATTTTGGGTTGTCGTAACGAGGTTTTACGTAACATTCATTTTGGCCCAAATAAATATGTTTAAGAGAATGATTTCCTTAAAAAATGAAATATATACTTAATCTCGATTTAAGTATATTGAATATTTTCTAAGTATTGAAAATAAATAAAATTTGTGAATTACTTATGAATAAATAAGTATGGAAATGTTTTCCAATATAAAATGAAACGTTTAGAGAATTTATCTTTTTGAGGATAAATTGAAATGAATAATTGAAATCGTATATGCATGGATATTTTGGAATGAAAATTCACTAAGGAATTTATAAAAGAAAAGGGGAACTTGTTTAAAAATAAATATTGATTTATTTTTGAAGTGTGAAAATTATATATCTAGTAAAGATATTTTTGAAAATAAATAATTTGGAAAATTATTTGGAATCTAGTGATGTTGTGCATATCCATTTATAGTTCAATAATCGACTATCAATATTTCCCTTTGAATGGGCATTTGACGTGATTTTTTTGAATTTGAATGCCACACTTATTATTGAATAAGCGCTCACTATTCGGGTTAACCGGAAAAGGACCATGGGGTCGTATAACCCATTCCGAATATGTGATACGTCGTTATGAATTGCATTTGAAGATCGGTGTTGAAGACCCGGTATTTGCGAGAGCGATAGGATGACCCGTTGATTGACTCTGCACCGAGTTGCTCCGGTATAGAGTTCTCCATATGTGATGGTGAATCCGATCAGGATTGTGGATATCCGGATTGCAAGGACTTCTTTGTAAGTGCCTTCGGTTTTGTTCGAGCCCAGAACAGACTTGTATGGATTGTATGTCTGACATTACAAATTGAGATATAAAGCAGATTTCTTTCAAATATATTTCTGTTGGTGGCGGAGAATTTATTCTTTTAGCTTAACACCCTTCTCTGAGACGTACGAGCTCAGAGGTTATGTAGTTGAATGTTATCAGCGATATATTCCCAATTTGGTAATGTGACATGCTGAGTGTTGCTGTAAATGATCATTGTGTTGATTAATTGTGATAGGATCATTTATTTGATCGTCTATCTTGGTGATCATTTCTATGATCATTTGTTGACCCAAAGCATGACTTTTGTATAAAGTATGTTTTTGTGGACGTGACTTCGTCGAGCCTCACACCCCGTGAATGGTCAAAACAGGAAAGATGCGGCAAGGTTATGAGGGGTAGCTCCCTTTAGGATATGTGCATTTCCTTCTGGAAAAGGGTGGTATCATGGTATGGAGCCCAGATACTTACTCATGTTGAAAACACTTTATGATTGTGTGAATTGATTGCGAGCGCTCGGTTAAAGGTCCCAAAGGACCGGGGGATGGCATACTCGTGTAGTAGTTACCTAGTGATAAAGGTAACCCGGCCTTGTGTTGGCAGAGAGCTGGTTAAGTTCTCGGGGATGTCCATCCAGAGGCATTCTCATGTGGCAATGGGAAGTTCCTTGGCCTGATCATTCGTTGGAAATCCAAAGAAACAATACGAGACTTGTATGGTATTAGTTGTAGAACCTGCCATTTACTTATGGTGGTCACCACTGTTTAGATGGTAGCTATAGTAGGCATACGATAATGATCGTATGTTAGCTAAGATTTATATTCTACTTTCGAAATGAATTTTTCCTACACTATGCACTAGTAATAATATCAAATGTTCTTTTTAAATGCGTATCAAGCATCTTTGACTATCATAAGGAGAAATCTCCTCCGATTCTGCGTTTGCATTGTGTGTGTGTGCGGGAGGCCTTATGGTAGTCTCATTTTTAAAAGCATTGCGAATTGAATTTAAAAATATTCCTCTATTTTGATTTCAAAGATAAATAAACTGTTTTGAGTTCTCACACCAGTCACATGACTGACTTGGAGTTTATTGTTTTCCTTTCTAAACTCTGGGTGCCCACCAATTTCCACACGGGCAGTCAAGAGTTAAGGTTTATCAGGATATTCTGGATATTCCGGAGTTGCAGGAGGCAAGCTGGATGGCATGGCGTATTATTAGTATATAGTATTTCTTTTTCCGCTACACTATTATTTGTTGTTTGTTGTTGTACACTCTGATGATGATGTAATGTAATGTATAAAATGTAATAACTGATATAGTTCTTTGTTTAAAGATTATTCATTTATCTATTATATGTTGTTCCGCTGCGAATTGTGAGATTCTGATGATGTTCTATTTTCTTTCTGTTCGTTCTATTTTCTATTTTCTTTCCTCTCTATTTCTCTATTTTCTATCTTCTTATCTCTTCTTCTCTCTTTTCCTTTTCTTAAACCATAACATTTCGGGTTTCCGGCCTTCGGTTTCTCGGCAGTCGATAAAGTGAATATCGATGTTGAATTTTCGAAAGTCGAAAATTTTCGGGACGTTACAAACAAACACAAGGTCAAACCCAAGCGTTTAAGCTGGATTCAACTCAAGTGTAGTCAGAAAAACAATCCATTTGCATCAATGCAACGCAAAACAACAAGGGCAAACTGCATGCAAACGAAACTGCAGTCACCAATGAATATAACATGTATGCAACTGTACAACTTGCCAGTGAACAGGGAAACAACAATGGACCAACAGCAGCAGTTTGAACCATGACAGTGTCGTGGTCGAATCAAAAGTAAAACACATGTCAACCGAGAAACATCATCATCAAAGTAATGCAACAGTCAAACAAAATGACTCAATACAAATGAATGCGACTCATTTCTCAATGCAATAGAATAACTGGAGTACAAATGAAAATGCAAAATAAACTGCATCAGAGAAATGATATAAACAATGCATGTTACATGATGACCAGACAACATGGGCTCTTGTGGGACTGCACAAGCAACAGGTGCAACTGCAGTGACAACACAGCCTCAACAATGCAGAAACCAAAACCAGAATGCAAGTGGATGAACAGAGTATCCCAGTTTATATGCAAATAAACAGTTCAGTAAAAACTTGCACACTTATATAAATGTATGCAAGAAACTATACATATAAACTTAGGTGGACTGCAAACATCAAAAGGTCAAAACTGTTGCAACATGATGCAATCAAAGACATGATTAATCCAAAATGCAAACTGTCTTACATGTGCTCAATACTACATAAAACTGGATAACATGAAGCAGCAACTTATGTACATGAACATGAAGGTAAGGCACTAGTACAACTACATGAAATGAAGCAGTAACTTATGTACAATGAACATGAACCCAAACTGTCAAGCTATATCAATGAACCACAAAGTGGATGTCAAACATTAAGGTAGCACCCCATCAGTGAACAGGGAAGTCAATGTACATATCAACAAGGTAAGTGGATAAATACATATGCAACAGTTCTAATAAACAATGCGGCTCAAACCAAAGTGTGTACGAGTTGCAGCAATATGCAACTTGGTATAGCAGATACACAATGATACTTAGTAGTGGTTATCAAACATCAAGCCATGAATGTTCCCAAAATGATATGAGTGCACAGTGCAGTGAAACCAAGTCATAAATGTAGATAACACTACACATGTAGTTCATAGCAAAACAGATGTCAAGTGATCATCGAAATGCAAATGCAGTTTGAAATAGGCAGTGTCAATACCACCGTGAAGTATATAAGTGCAGACTAGCTACTACAACAATAAAAATACCCAAACTAAGTAAGCAGGGAATTGCAAAATCAAAACAGTGCCAAACACAAAATATTTCCACAAATCCTAAACCGAGAAACAACATCCAGACCTCAAGTTTGCTCAAGTCCAATTGCAACAAGTTCGAACAATACCAATGTCAAAGGGGAAAGTCACGGAATCAAAATCAACTGTCACAAAAATGCCAAGGCCGATTTTAAACAAGTCAATGCCAAAATCGAACCAAATCAACATCAATAAAATTGAGTCAAAGCCGAAACAATGAAAACGAAATAAACAGACAAGGTCAAGGAATTTGAATTAAATGTGAGTGATGAATTCACTCACTTGAATCGAAGCGACGTCGAGCTCAATCAAGCAGCCGCGAATGATCCAAGCTACTCGCGAGTACCCTCTGTTCGATCAACAGGGGCGCGACCTCGAATAAACAGCGAAAGCCCTAATTTGAAGAAAGAGGGACGTGCGAAGGAAGAAACGAGCCGCCATATTTTCTTCCACTTGTTTTAGTTTTAGGGTTTTTTTTCTTCATTCGAATGAAATGAAAAATGGGGAGGTAAGTGGAACGGTTGTGTGCTCCAATATAACCGGTACCAAAAGCAAAAGAAAACGTGGGCCAAAAATTTCATTTGAAAGCCCGCATAATCCCTTTAACAATTTTATAAAAGAATTTCAACCTGATTTAAAAAACTCCAATAGCGATCATCAAGCTACATTAATCGTTTAAGGACGAAAATTAATTAATTCTAAATACCGGGTTGTTAAAGACTCCCCTCCTTATAAAAATTGCATCCCCGCAATTTTCATAATTAAGGTCGTCACTAACACTTATTTTTCTAAGATAAACTGGTTAAGCTAGAAAAATAAAAGTCGAGAATACAAACGCCAAAGAAATCTTATAACTTTATAAAAGAAATTCACAATTTCTCAACAAAATCTAACTATCAAATAGATAATCATAATACAGAAATCACAAAAAAACAATATCTAATCATCGATACGATAATTAGAAAACAGTAAAATCTAATTATCAACAAATATAATTAGAAAACACAAATCAAAATTCGCAAAATTGCAAATATTTAATTACCAAAAACGACAATCCAAATCTCAAATATCTACAAATATTCGATTATCAAAAACGATAATCAAATCAACAAATATTCGATTATCAAAAACGATAATCAAATCAACAAATATTCGATTATCAAAAACGATAATCAAATCAACAAATATTCGATTATCAAAAACGATAATCAAATCAACAAATATTCGATTATAAAAAACGATAATCAAATCTCAAATCAATAAATATTTGATTATCAAAAACGATAATCAAATCAACAAATACTCGATTATCAAAAACGATAATCAAATCAACAAATACTCGATTATCAAAACGATAATCAAATCAACAAATATTCGATTATCAAAAACGATAATCAAATCAACAAATATTCGATTATCAAAAACGATAATCAAATCAACAAATATTCGATTATCAAAAACGATAATCAAATCTTAAATCAACAAATATTCGATTATCAAAAACGATAATCAAATCAACAAATATTCGATTATCAAAACGATAATCAAATCAACAAATATTTTATTTTCAAAAACGATAATCAAATCTCAAATCAACAAATATTCGATTATCAAAAACGATAGTCAAATCAACAAATATTCGATTATCAAAAAGGATAATCAAATCAACAAATATTCGATTATCAAAAACGATAACCAAATCAACAAATATTCGATTATCAAAAACGATAATCAAATCTCAAATCAACAAAATTCGATTATCAAAAACGATAATCAAATCAACAAATATTCGATTATCAAAAACGATAATCAAATCAACAAATATTCGATTATCAAAACGATAATCAAATCAACAAATATTCGATTATCAAAAACGATAATCAAATCAATAAATATTCGATTATCAAAAACGATAATCAAATCAACAAATATTCGATTATCAAAAACGATAATCAAATCAACTATTCGATTATCAAAAACGATAATCAAATCAACAAATATTCGATTATCAAAAACGATAATCAAATCAACAAATATTCGATTATCAAAAACGATAATCAACTCAACAAATATCCAATTACCTGCAGATAATTGGAAACAACAAATATCTAGAAATCAATTAAGATAATCTAGAAAATCAACAAAAAAGGTTGGATCGATCCAATCAGATGGCGAGTTTTTAAGCTACGCCGCACGTGCATCTCAGAGTGGCCGAAGCCTACTAAGTACTATAAGTTTTGGGGCCCATCAGATTGACCCGGAGGTCCGCAGAGTGACCCACAGGTCTAGTACTGGTATTTGACCTGAAGGTCCGTAGAGTGGCCCGAAAGCCCAACAAATGACCCGAAGGTCTAGCAGAGTGGCCCTAAAGCCCAACAAATGACCCGAAGGTCCATCATATGACCCGAAAGTCCAACAAATGACCCGAAGGTCCATCAGAGTGGCTCGAAAGCCAAATAAAATCATCAGAATCATCAAACAGCAAATATTTCAATTAACGAGTCCGGAATTAACCAAAATAGCAAACGCACTTGTCCCATAACCACGAGTTTTACTAAATCGTTTAATTCTCTTCATCGTTTCCTTGAAAGTGCAAAATTGTGTATTCCAAAAATAACATTTCACATTCTCAAACGGACAAGTTCGGAATTAAGCGAATCAGTAAAAGAAAGGGGTCATAATCCTCGATTTTGCTGAAACGTTTAAATCGCTTCCTCATTCTTTTGAAAGCGCAAACTGTAAAACTTCTAAAAACAATTTCATTTATTTTATATAAAGTAAAAATTTACATTCTCAAACGAACAAGTCCGGAATTAAGCGAATCAGTAAAAGAAAGGGGTCATAGTCCTCGATTTTGCTGAAACGTTTAAATCGCTTCCTCATTCTTTTGAAAACGTAAACTATAAAAAATTTAGAAAACAATTTTATTTTTAAAACGATTTGCAAATCCGTGATAAAAATAGCAACATTAGTGACAATTTCGACAGGGAATTACACTTCTCAAAACACCGTAGAAACAAATCTCAAAATCAGCATTGCGGGATAACCGCTTGAAAATCCACTTTAAAATATGACGGATACTAAAGTCAAAGCGACAGTAATTTTTTTTTAAACGTCAAAATCTCATCAAAATAATTTGCATCAAAATATAATATCAGTGAATTTCCATTCATCAAAATGTCAACAAACACCGTGATTCAAAAATCTAGCACCGGTGTGAAAATCCCATTGTAAAAATAACGGCAACGAAATACGTTTCATAACCAAGCATCGGTTCAACGTAAAATTAATGTAGTAACGTGCAACTCATGTTTGCACGCACACTACCAAATAAACCCAGAAAGCATTCTATTATATCTTCAATTAAGATATTTTAAAACAGCTAAAATCTAATCAGATATGATTAGCACCACAGAAAACCAGCAAGAATTTCAACAAATCAAACCACTGGTTAAACAACATAATGAAATTAAATTCATTTTCATATTTTGATTTTTAATTCAAAATAATCATCGGATGTACTCAACGAAGCAATCTCACTGTTTTCGCTGCGCACTCTGATAAACAAAACACAATTCACTTTTATTTTTAAATACAGATATTTAAAAATTTCATCAAAATTTCAAAGCTTTAGTTTTGACTCAAAGCACAATAAAACATCGAATGATAGTTGTAACACATGTTCCATCTAAGTTATATTTTATATTATGTCCATAAACCCCAAGCTCTGATACCAACTGTGACACCCCACCTCTATACTCGCAATAAGAAAGAGTATTAAAAGAAATACTGTCTGTTATCACGAAGAATAAGGCTGGATAGGAGCGGCCATCCGTAGTTAGGTCTTACACTAGTATTGGTTACCTCGATAGGAGTGGTATATATTTTTATTTTTCATCTCTTATTTATTTACTCCCACCGACCTACCCAATTCCAGTATAAAACGAACTACGATGGTTCATAATAGTTCAGGACAATAAATATAATAATAACACAGACAATCTAAGTGCGGATCACAGATAATCAAAAGTCTCATATATATAATAACTGATGTCAGTTACAATACATGTGATACAATACATATGATACAACTACAATCGTCGACTCAAGAAGTTATATACACAAGTACATTGTCGTGAATAATATACATGAATATACAACATCCTATACAATTACACTGACTACTTTAAATGATGACAACTACTCCAAAAGTATGAAAAGACTTCATAGCTCTAACAGTAAACCAAAGTAAGATATCAACAACCTGTAAAAACTCGGTCTGACCCGAGTATTAAATTCAAAAGAAAATAATACACGGGTCAGTCTAATTCAAACTCAGTTATTAGTGCACAGAAGAAATAATAATTAAATAAAAATTAGACGACAGTCACAATAAATTTACCTATCCGATTCTTAATTAAGAAAATCGGATAACAGTAAATATAACACGTAACGGTGTTAAACCACAAATCAACAAATACAAATTATTGAATTGGAAACACGAATCAATTCAAACAATTAAAACATCAATTAAAAGGTCAACACGGGTAGGACTGCAGTACATGCACGCGTGTACCGCCTCGCCACTATAGCATATGGAAATACGCAAAAGATCAATAAATCAAAACAAAATAGAATATCCATAAAAGCCATACTGTGTGGCTGCAGTTCACGCTTGCGTGCACTGCCCTGCCACTACGGTGATGATGTACACAATGAAAATTCACGAACGAACACAAGGTCAAACCCAAGCGTTTAAGCTGGATTCAACTCAAGTGTAGTCAGAAAAACAATCCATTTGCATCAATGCAATGCAAAACAACAAAGGCAAACTGCATGCAAACGAAACTGCAGTCACCAATGAATATAACATGTATGCAACTGTACAACTTGCCAGTGAACAGGGAAACAACAATGGACCAACAGCAGCAGTTTGAACCATGACAGTGTCGTGGTCGAATCAAAAATAAAACACATGTCAACCGAGAAACATCATCATCAAAGTAATGCAACACTCAAACAAAATGACTCAATACAAATGAATGCGACTCATTTCTCAATGCAATAGAATAACTGGAGTACAAATGAAAATGCAAAATAAACTACATCAGAGAAATGATATAAACAATGCATGTTACATGATGACCAGACAACATGGGCTCTTGTGGGACTGCACAAGCAACAGGTTCAACTACAGTGACAACACAGCCTCGACAATGAAGAAACCAAAACCAGAATGCAAGTGGATGAACAGAGTATCCCAGTTTATATGCAAATAAACAGTGCAGTAAAAACATGCACACTTATATAAATGTATGCAAGAAACTATACATATAAACTCAGGTGGACTGCAAACTTCAAAAGGTCAAAACTATTGCAACATGATGCAATCAAAGACATGATTAATCCAAAATGCAAACTGTCTTACATGTGCTCAATTCTACATAAAACAGAATAACATGAAGCAGCAACTTATGTACATGAACATGAAGGTAAGGCACTAGTACAACTACATGAAATGAAGCAGTAACTTATGTACAATGAACATGAACCCAAACTGTCAAGCTATATCAATGAACCAAAAAGTGGAGGTCAAATATTAAGGTAGCACCCCATCAGTGAACAGGGAAGTCAATGTACATATCAACAAGATAAGTGGATAAATACATATTCAACAGTTCTAATAAACAATGCGGCTCAAACCAAAGTGTGTACGAGTTGCAGCAATATGCAACTTGGTATAGCAGATACACAATGATACTTAGTAGTGGTTATCAAACATCAAGTCATGAATGTACCCAAAATGATATGAGTGCACAGTGTAGTAAAACCAAGTCATAAATGTAGATAACACTACACATGTAGTTCATAGCAAAACAGATGTCAAGTGATCATCGAAATGCAAATGCAGTTTGAAATAGGCAGTGTCAATACCACCGTGAAGTATATAAGTGCAGACTAGCTACTACAACAATAAAAATACCCAAACTAAGTAAGCAGGGAATTGCAAAATCAAAACAGTGCCAAACACAAAATATTTCCACAAATCCTAAACCGAGAAACAACATCCAGACCTCAAGTTTGCTCAAGTCCAATTGCAACAAGTTCGAACAATACCAATGTCAAAGGGGAAAGTCACGGAATCAAAATCAACTGTCACAAAAATGCCAAGGCCGATTTTAAACAAGTCAGTGCCAAAATCGAACCAAATCAACATCAATAAAATTGAGTCGAAGCCGAAATAATGAAAATGAAATAAACAGACGAGGTCAAAGAATTTGAATTAAATGTGAGTGATGAATTCACTCACTTGAATCGAAGCAACGTCGAGCTCAATCAAGCAGCCGCGAATGATCCAAGCTACTCGCGAGTACCCTTTGTTCGATCAACAAAGGCGTGACCTCGAAGAAACAGCGAAAGCCCTAATTTGAAGAAAGATGGACGAGCGAAGAAAGAAACGAGCCGCCATATTTTCTTCCACTTGTTTTAGTTTTAGGGTTTTTTTTTCTTTAGAATGAAATGGAAAATGGGGAGGTAAGTGGAACGGTTATGTGCTCCAATATAACCGGTACCAAAAGCAAAAGAAAACGTGGGCCAAAAATTTCATTTGAAAGCCCGCATAATCCCTTTAACAATTTTATAAAAGAATTTCAACCTGATTTAAAAACTCCAATAGCAATCATCAAGGTACATTAATCGTCTAAGGACGAAAATTAATTAATTCTAAATACCAGGTTGTTACATGGCGGGTCATTACATTATGCTTACTGGTCTACACGTATGCTTTTTTTATGGAAGCTAATGATCTAGAAATTTGGTTAGCAACTCAAAATAAATATGAAGCACCTACCACTAGTATAGGCACATTGACTGATGCACAAAAAGCAGAGGCATCTTACAATTCCAAAGCTAAGAATGTCTTATTTTGTTCATTCAATAAAAATGAATTTTCTCAAGCCATGTTGTGCACTACTCTTATGATATACGGCGTACACTACAAATTACTCACGAAGGCACAAATAAAGTTAAGCGAACAAAAATTTCAATTCTACAAAATTAATTTTCATCTTTTAAAATGAAATCAAATGAGTCAATTATTGACATGTATGCTAGATTTCAAACTATACAACATAATATTATGGCACTATGAGTTAAATTCTTTGATTTTGATTTAGTCACACGAATTTTGAAGTCTTTGACAAATGAATGGGAAAGGAAAGTTTTAGCCATTGAAGAGGCTAACGATACTTCCTAACTTAAAGTCAAAGAGTTAATAGGAAATCTAATGTTATATGAAGCTAACTTACAAGCAAGAAAAGAACAGAATCAAGAATGGAAAAACTTCGCATTTCAAGCAAACAACAGCAACTCCGAATTGGAAGGAGATGAGATTGTTTTCATCAATAGAATTATAACAAATTCAAGATGTTCAAAAAGATGATGAAATTTCAATACAACAACACTAATTCCTCAAACCAAACATTAATAAAGTGCTTCGGATATGACAAATTTGACCATACGAAGAAAGACAATCCGCTACTCAATAATGATAAAAATAAAAATAAAAATTCAAAAATTTTAGTAAAAAGAGAAGAACATTTCAAGTAACTTGGGACGATTCTAACCGTACCTCTTCATCCGACAGTGATAGTGACTCACAATAACAAATGTTTGCTTCTTAGCTAGTACTTCCTGTAATAACGTATGAAGTACTCCTTGAAATTAGTATGAAATTATATGATAAATATAGAGAATTAAATAAATTAAGAAAGGAAAATATAGGAAAATTAAACAGAGTTGAACTAAAAATTGGTATGTTAAAAGTATTTTATAAAATTTCAAAATATAGGAAAATGAACTAAGTAAAATTACTAACAATGTTTCAAAATTTAATAAAGGAAAGAAAAATTTAGATAATTTGACAAAGATTTCAAAACCATCAGGAAACAAGAATGGTTTAGGATCTAACAAAAATAATCATAAACATTTTAGAAATAATGTAATCTCTAATAATAATAAGAGCTTAAATAAGTGTAGTGCATTATATTAAAAATTAGAAAAAACAAAACTTAAAAATGAGAATAAAGAAACAAAGTGATTAAGATATGGATTCCTAAAACAAATAACAAATTGATTAGACAAAGACACATAGATATGTATCTAAATGAAACAGTACATAATGAAAATTACGTTTCTAAAGGTCCCGAACCCTCATGGGTATGGCAACCTTCTCGTACTAACCCATAGGACCCTAAAAATTATATGGGTACCAATAAAACTTTTTATTATTTTGTAGGTACCAAAAAACAAAAATAAGGAGAAACGGATACTCAATAGTGGATGTTCCAAACATATGATGGGAAATGCAACATGCTATAAAATATCACTTACATGGACGGTGGCACAGTCACTTTTGGGGATAATTCCAAAGGATATACTACCAGAATTGGAAACATCATCAATATTGGTACATCTATTTTTCCTATTATTTCAAATGTTTTCTTAGTTAAAAATTTAAATCGTAATTTACTTAGTATAAGCCAATTATGAGATAAAGGATTTAGAATCGATTTTGAAAATATAAATGCAATATCTTTGATCCAAATAAAAATTTAACTTTTGAAGGAACAAGAATCAGAAATATTTATATTCTAAACATGAATATTAATCATCGTAATGATTTATGTTTAACCGCCAATCATGATGATCCATGGATGCGGCATAAAAGATTTTGTCATATAAATTTCAAATGTATACACGAATTAGCTAACAAAAATTTGGTAAGAGGATTATCCAAAATAAATTTCAAAGTTAAATATCTATGCGATGCATGTCAACTTGGAAAATTAAAGAAAAGCTTGTTTAAATCTAAAATAGAAATCTTTACTAAACAATCTCTTGAATTACTTCATTCAGACTTATTTGGTCCAACTCTGATACGTTCAATAAATCATAATAAGTATGTCTTTGTAATTGTACGCAATTTTTCAAGGTATACTTGGACACTGTTTTTAAAACATAAAGCGTACATTCGAAATGTTTAAAATTTTTGCTAAATTAATTAAGACTTCAATGGATTTAAAAATAAAAGCATAAGAAGTGATCATGGTGGAGAATCTGAAAACGAAATATTTACTAGTTTTTTTAATAAGAAGGGAATTACCCATAATTTTTGATTTCCGCGAATACCACAACAAAATTGAGCGGTTAAAAGAAAATTTTCGCACTCGAACTCTCCTAAAAGGCAGTGACTTATCAAATAAATTTTGGGCCGACGCAGTTGCTACTTCTTGTTACGTTTTAAATCGAGTAACTCTTAAACCTATGACTAAAAATACTTGTTATGTAATGTTTTACAAAAAAAACCAAAAGTATCATATTTTCAAATATTTGGATCAAAATGCTTTATTTTAAATACAAACGATAATCATGGTAAATTTGATTCAGAAGCCGATGAAGGAATTTTTGTTGGTTTTTCTGATTGAAGTAATGCTTATAGAATTTTTAACAAAAAACAAATGTTGTAGAAGAAAGTCTTCATGTCTCGTTCGATGAAAACTTCAAAAATATAAACAAAGATGACCTAGAAATTTATGACTCTAATTAAAATAGAATCATTGAAAATAATAATAATTAAAATAATATAATTAAAAATAATGATTATTATCAAAATAATATGATTGAAAATGATAATCAAAATAGGTAGAAATCAACTCTCCACATTTTAAAAGATCATCCAATTGATAATATAATTGGAAACCTGGATAACAGAGTTTTAAGTAGAATACAAATAAATCAAATAAGTGATGTAGCTTTATATCTAATTTTGAACCGAAAAATTATAAGGAAGCATCAAATGATGATTTCTATATTTTAGCTATGCAAGAAGAACTTAATCAATTCAAACGTAATAATGTCTAGGAATTAGTATCAAGGCAACTGATCAATCAGTAAATGGAATAAAATGTGTTTCTAAACATAAAGCTGACGAAAACAGAAATATCATACATAATAAAGCTAGATTAATGGCACGGGGATATACTCAAGAGGAAGGCATTGGTTATGAAGAGACATTTGCTCCAATCACATGTGTTGAAGCCATAAAAATATTACTTGCTTTTACATGTAATCATAACTTTAAGCTTTTTCAAATGGATGTTAAAAGTGATTTCTTAAACAGTTTTAGAAAAGAAAATGTTTATGTAGAACAACCACCACTATTTGTTCATGAAAAATGTCTGAATCATGTTTTTAAACTTAAAAAGGCTTTGTATGGTTTAAAACAAGTACCCCGAGCTTGGTATGATCGATTGAAATCACATTTAATTAATTTCGGTTTTCAAATCGATAAAAAAGATACAACGTTATTTATTAAAAGAGAATATAAGGATATATTAGTTGTTCAAATGTATGTTGATGACATTATTTTTGGATCTACTGTCGAAAAATTATCTAATGAATTTTCTATAATAATGACAAATGAATTTGAAATGTCTCATATGGGCGAATTAAATTTCTTTTAGGATTGCAAATAAAATAATTAAACAATAGAATTTTTATAAATCAAGAAAACTACTATAAAGAACTATTAAAACATTTTGGAATAGATAATATACCAAGTAATCCCACTCCAATAAGTAATACTACTCATCTAGACAAATATGAACACAGAGAAGGGTTTGATTAAAAACTATATCAAAGCATGGTTTGATCCTTACTACACTTAACTGCTAGTAGACAGATAATATGACAAGTGTTTTTTTTATGCATAAGATTTCAAGCATAACCTAAAGAATCACGGCACCATGCAGTCAAACGGATTTTAAGGTATTTAACCAACACTAAGGATTATGGCTTATTTTTTCCAAAAGGTAGTACGTTGAACTTGTGTCTTACAGTTATGCAGATTTTGGTGGATGTAAATCAAATGGAAAAAGTACAAGTGGCACATGTTACTTTATTGATCAATCGTTAGTTTCTTGGTTTAGTAAAAAGAGAAATTGTGTTTCTCTTTCAACATATGAAGCCAAATATATTTCTTCTGCCTTAGCTTGCGCTCAAGTAATTTACATGCAACAAACACTTAAAGACTATGTAAAAGTAATAAAAAAATCTCCAATATATTGCGATAATACAACTGCTATAAATTTATCTAAAAATCCAATTAATCATTCTAAAACAAAATAATTAGATATCTGTCACCATTTTTTGAGAGATAATTTTGAAAAAGGGATTGTAAAACTAGAATTTGTAAATACCAAAAATCAAACAGCGGATATTTTTACAAAACCATTAAGTGAACAAACCTTTATTAAGTTAAAACATGATCTAGGTATTTGTTCATGCACTAAGTTAATTAATTAAAATTATAATTTATAGTTCACTTAAGTCTGTGATAGCTTATATGACATTTCAACTAAAAAATAATTTTATAACTCTGAATTAATTACTACCACATAACCTGTTTTTAATAATAACCATTTAAAAAGAAGCAATTAAATAACATCCATTTAAATCCTGCGGTTTCAATAAATTGCCTCAACTGTTTTTCTTAATATAACTATATTTTATCCTATAAATTCAGTTGTGTATTGTTTAGAAATAAATAAGCACAGATAAATTTTGTAAAAGCAAATAAAAACGATGTCTTTCGATTACGACTCCGCCTATTCAGCTATTGACTACAAATACCCTTCACCAGCAGCACTTATGTATCTCCAACAAAAATCACTCCTACTACATCTCCTTCTCTAAACATTATCGCTTCACCAACATACCATACTGGCTTCTCTTCGAAAGGAAAGAAAGCTAAACATTCAATTGATCTGAAATCATCATCTCTTTCCAACAAAGTCGATGAGATACATCATTATGAGATGATTGGCATTTAATATGAGATGTATTACGAGCAACGTCGTCAAGGATCCTATTTAAACTTTCTTGGAAAGTTTATTCTCAAAATTTGTGGTCTTTCATCAACAAAAGATGGCATACATTAAATGTAACAACCTGCATATTTATCGATTTTATATTTAAATATTTTATTTAAATATTTCATCATTAGTCGAATTTTAGTCCGAAAAGCTACTTTTTGCATACGGTCAAATTAGGACTCGGGACCACTCCCATTGAGTTTAAAATGCCGTTTGCGACCTTTTTGAGTATAAGCTTCGATATGTTTGGAGAAAGTTGATTTTTGCTACTTTTCACTTTGGGTTTGGTTTGGGCTCAGCCCTATGTTAACTTATGCTCAAATCTGAGCCACTCTTCCCCACTCACCCTCATTCTCTTCTCATTTCAGTTTTTAGAGTTTTAATGGTGGGAGAGATTGGAAATTAAAACTCCAAAACCCTAGTTTCTCTTGCAAATCAAATTCCTAGCTCCAAACTCAAGAAGAACCCATTGGTAAGCTTCTCTCCTTCTTCTCCAACTTATTCTCTTACCAATTTCATAAATTCCTAAACCTAATTTCGGGAATGTTCTTGTTTTGAGCTTAGATTCAAGCTCAATTGGGTTGTGTTGAAGAGAGGTTGATTCTCCATTTGCTTTCAAGCTTCTTCTTGTTTGATTTTGGTAAAAAGGTGAGATTTTTATCTCACATCTTTGTCTATAATTATCTTCGATTATTAGGTATGAATTCCTAACACTTATTCGTGTGCAATTGATTTTGGTTTGGGTTGAATTGGTGTATATTCCAATTTTTGGTGTTTGGTCCAATTTATGAAAATCCTATTATGGATATTTGGACATTGATATTTGAGGCATATCGAAGAGCCGTTTAGGCTGGGTTGTCGTTCGACGTAATTCCTTAGTCATCGCCATTTACTCGTTCGATCGTTTTCGATATTCGTTTGGCCATTTTTGGCCTAGGTTCAGGGAATGCCCTGAAACCTTCATTCAGACGTCTGAAGCGTGATATTCAGACGTCTGAATATTGTCTGGGAAGTTTTCTATTCCCAGATTCAGACGTCTGAATTTGGGATTTCAGACGCCTGAATTGGCTTATTTTCAAACAGAAAGAAAATAGGCTAAAATATGCCTATTTCAGACGTCTGAAACATTTGGTTCAGACGTCTGAATCGTGTTCTGGAAATTTTTATATTTCCAGATTCAGACGTCTGAACCACTTGTTTCAGACGTCTGAAACTGTTGTGATTTTGCCTTCTAGCCTTTTTGTTTGAGAATTCCAATTTAAATCGATTCGTGATAATCCTATTTGTTGTTATCATTTATTATGAATTTGATGACTCTTTTTAGGGATTTTTGAATATCCACTTCGATGGATTCTTTATCGGTTTCCTTGGATTTCACATCTTCGTATGTGAATTTTAGTGATTGATTGTTCTTACAATCTTCTTTGTGATTTGTCACTTCAAAAATATAAAGGTTTTCTATACTAGTAGTAAATATCAAAACTCTTTCTTCAAATGATTTCAGCACTATTTTATTACAAAGCTCGTTTTCTCAAACCGATTTCTAATCTATTAGTATATACAAACCTTCATCTCACTCGTATGAGAAATCTAATTAAACGGCTTAGTAAAATGAGTGGTATGAAACGCTTGCGTTTACTTCATCGGTTAATTCTTGGACTTGTTCGATTGAACCTCTTGTGACAATTTTCTAGTGGAGATTTACAGTGTGTTCGTAAATATTTAAGTTAAGCAAGTGGTTATAGGACATGAAGCTAAACTCATATATCTACTAACTTAGTGTAATTGACACTTCTCGTTGATCATGACGATCATCTTTGTGATTTAGACTAGCAATGTGCGATGTCTCTTTGTCTGCGAGGGAGACTAAACCCCGTTTTGTGGAGTTTCGACTCAATTTGGTGGGGTAGCAATCCATGGTCTTCGGGCCGTTTGTGGAGCTTCGGCTCAATTTGTGATGGTTAGCGACCATGGAATTAGCGTTCCGTTTGTGATACACGTGTTGGTGGGCTTTATGCTCCCGTTTGTGATAGGCCTTCCCCCCTTTGTGATTTCTGGATTTCTTGTGTAGATTCCTAGAATTTGTGTTTCACCAATTTTCGTGATTTCCATTGATAAGTTTTATCAATATTTGTGCAATGGTGAATTTGTGTGTCATTGACTTTAGTGATTTCTGGATTTCTTGTGTAGTCTTCTGGAATTTGTATGTCATTGACTTTTGTGATTGACATTGATATTATTGTCAATATTTATGGTATTGTGAACGAAATAAGGAGTATGACGTTTCTTTGATTCTTGTGTAGATTTGGTGACATTGATTAATCTCTTGATGATTATCAACTAAGTATATATATATATATATATATATATATCACAGCTTGGCATTGTGATTATTATGTGTTTAGTCATATCTCTTATTCTATATCGTTTCATCTGATATTTATAGTTAGACTGATCCGTTTATTATTTTCTTATTAAATAATACTCGGGTCAGACCGAGATGTTACAGGTGCTTCTGCTTGACTTCTCATCCGGGATTAACTCCTTGACTTTTGGGTTAACTACTTAGATTAGTAGTTATTTTGTTGTATACATTTGATATATAGACTCCTTAATGTATACTTATTCTTTTGTGTAGTTCGTGTAACTATTCTTTTGTGATATTGTGGATCTTTTTAGACCACTACTCTGATGTACACTTTCTAGTGTAATATTCATATCTTATTCCGCCTTTGTGATATGAATTGTCTGTGACTGATTTGTGTTATGCTTATTTCTATATTTGTTTTCCGAAGGATTTATATAGCCACCGTGTAGTAGCTTTGAGTTTGTGTCGGTATGTCGGATTTCCTCTTGAAATAGAATGCATGTTATATTGTCTGACATATCGGTGCTCGCGCAAAGAAATTACACGGATGGTCGCTCCTCAACAGCCTTATTCTCCGTGCTAGTCGACAGCATTCACCGTAATGTTCTTGGCTAGCGTGGGTATAGAGGTGGGGCGTCACAGCTTGGTATCAGAGCCAAACTTCGAAACAATGTAGAATAACTTAACAAGGATCATCGTCCTAAGTCTATCTTAGGAGTCGTGCTTTAGGATCTTATTCGGGTCTACGTACCGTCTTATCCTATTTTCTTATATGATTCCTTGTTTTTCCTATCAAGATTGCTTGATATTCAATTTGGTAAATAACCTTTTTCTTCTTCTTTCTTTCTTAAGGGGGAGAAATGTCTAGACCAGGCCGCCCTAGAGCCGTACCGTCTAGCACTCCACCCCAGCATGGAGTTTTTATGACTGCTCAACAACTTCTTGATTTAGTGACAAATGCTCAAGCAGCTGGAGCTAACCCGGAACCTACTCACCCAAAGTCGGGATTTGCACGCTTGTGCAGCGATTACACTAATTTGGGTGGGGAGCCATTCAAAGGTTCCGAAACTATTATTGAAGTACAGGCTTGGCTAAGGTCATGCGATCGAATCTTTTCTCGCATGAATCTTATTGACCTTCACCGAGTTCAGGTGGCCTCTAGTATGCTCCGAGAAAGAGCATTGGACTGGTACGAGCTTCTTATTTCTGAGATTAATGAAGCAGATCTCACCTGGGAGAAATTCCGAGAACGCTTCGAGTAAAAATTCGTACCAGAAGCAGAAAAAGTGACATTGGCTCAACGATTTATAGACCTTGTTCAAGGTGAGTCATCCATGACTGATTACGTCGCCTCCTTCGAGTCGCTTTCCAAATATGGGGTTGAATACATCAACACCCCTCTTAAGAAGAATCAGAGATTCGTCTATGGCTTAAACAAAAGTCTCAAGAAGCCATTACTTCTAAAATTAGAAGTTTCTTTCGACCAACTCGTTGATATCGCTCTTCGTCTTGAAGAGGCGGATAGGGAGGGTGATGTTGAAGTGGTGGGAGATAAACCAAACTTCAACAACAAAAAGAGGCCAAACAAATTTAAAGGTCCTTATCCCAGTAAGAAAGGGAAGCAAGCAACCTCCGCGACAAAGACTTCTTCCTTTGGTCGTGGGGAATGCTATAATTGTGTTTCGAAGGACCATTACGCGAACAAGTGTCCAAAGTCTCTTTCTTGTCGTTACTGCAAAGTTCCCGGTCATGTTATATCTTCATGCCCCTAGCTTTAGGGCAAGAAGGAGGGAAAGCTTAATGTTGCTCAAGCCACTGGCAACACATCTCGTGGCCAAGGTATTTCTCATTCTATTCTAGATGGAATTATTTTATTTCGTGATCATCCTATTCGAGTTCTTTTTGATACGGGTGCGCCCCTTCTTTTATATCAAAAGAACTTGTTGATACCTTTTCTTTGGATGTTTTGTGTTTAATGACTTCTTTGAGAATTGCGGATCCGGTTGGTGGATCCGCAACAATCAGTTTATTGTGTAAAGATGTCGAGATTATTTTGTGTGATTTTTCTTTCTGAGCCGATTTGCATGTCATGCGTTATTTAGGCTTTGGAATGATTTTGGGAATGGATTGGCTTAACCGTTATGAAGCTCATATCCTATGTCCTGAGCGGACTATTCATCTTCGACATCCTCAATCTGTTAATCAGGTTTATGTTATTCTTAAAGATTCAGATTCTGCTTTGGTTGCATCTTTATATTCTTTAAATCCTCCTGATGACGACGATGATGATGAGGGTGATATTATTTCTCTTATTCACGTCGTTTGTGAATTTTCCGACATATTCGAGCCCATTTTAGGATTACCACCTAAGCGAGCAATTGAGTTCAGAATTAATCTTATTCCTGGAGCTCAACCTATCACTCATCCTCCTTATCGTATGTCCAATAAAGAAAACGAGGAGATGCGTAAACAATTATCTGAATTGGAAACGAAGCAATTTATTCGCTCTAGTTCCTCGCCTTGGGGAGCTTCAGCTATTTTTGTGAAGAAATCCGATGGTACACTTAGGCTTTGCGTTGACTACCGCAAGCTTAATGATCTTACTATCAAAAATAAATATCCTTTACCTCGGATTGATGATCTATTCGATCAACTTAGTGGTGCTAGAGTCTTTTCACAATTGGACTTGGCTACCGGTTTTCATCAGCTTCGTATTGCAGAGGATAGCATTCCTTTGACATCGTTCTGTACTCGGTATGGATCTTATGAATGGCTTGTTATGCCATTTGGGTTAACGAATGCCCCGGCTTATTTCGTTGACTTAATGAATCGAGTTTTTAAAGACTTTCTCGACCGGTTTGTTCTCATCTTTATCGATGATATTCTTGTGTATTCTAAAACCGAGGAGGAGCATGAAAAACATCTTCGGATTGTGTTGAAAACTCTTAGGAGTAATCAATTAAAGGCAAAATTTTCTAAATGCCACTTTTGGCAATCTCGTGTGAAGTTTCTCGGTCATATTATTTTCGAATCCGGAATTTCCGTGGATCCTTCAAAGATTGAAGCGATTCAAGATTGGAAGAGACTGGAGAGTGTGACAGAGATTCGTAGTTTTCTCGGCTTGGCGGGCTATTACCGTCGTTTTATCAAAGACTTTTCTAAGATTGCCGTGCCTCTCACTAGCTTAACGAAGAAAGGTGTTAAATACATTTGGTCGGACAAATGTGAAGCTTCTTTTCAGAAATTAAAAGAACTTCTTTCTGATGCTCCTATTCTTGTTATTCCCGATGGGAATCAAGATTTCGTTGTTTATACCGATGCTAGTCGCATTGGTTTGGGTGCCGTTCTTATGCAAAAAGAATGTGTTATTGCTTATGCTTCTAGGCAATTAAAGCCTGTGAGACTAGATATGCCACTCATGATTTAGAGCTCGCGGCTATTGTTTTTGCTCTTCGGATTTGGCGTCATTATCTTTTAGGAGAGAAATTTGTTCTATATACCGATCATAAGTCCTTGAAGTATTTATTCTCTCAAAAGGAACTTAATTTGCGTCAACAGCGTTGGCTCGTATTTCTTGCACCATATGATCTTGATATTCTTTATACTCCCGGTAAGGGTAATCGTGTCGTCGATGCTCTTAGTCGTAAACAACAAGCTGTTGTTTCTATGATGATATCCGAATGGAACGATCTCGAGATCTTATCCACTTGTGAGATTCGAGAGCGTGTTCCCGATTTATGTTCATCTCTTGCTTTATGTAGCCTTGAGGCTCATCCTTCTCTTTTAGACCGCATTCTTGAAGCTCAAGGGTTAGATCCTGAATTGGCTCTTCTTGGCCAAAATATTAGGGATAAAATTGATATTGAAGGATTGAAAGACTTTGATATCGATTCTCGTGGCGGCATTCGGAAATTTGGTAGACTTGTCGTGCCAAATATTGGTGATCTTCGTAAAGATATTTTAGAAGATTCTCATCGTTCTAAATTTACCATTCATCCCGGTAGTAGTAAAATGTACGCGGATATGAAGCAACTTTATTATTGGGAGGGAATGAAACTCGATATTGCTAACTTTGTTAAGTGTTGCATGACTTGCCAACTCGTTAAGGCCGAACATCAAGGGCCCGGTGGGTTATTGCAACCTTTAGAAATTCCAATTTGGAAGTGGGACCAAATTTCCATGGATTTTGTAGATGGCCTTCCCCGTTCTCGTTCGGGTCATGATAGCTTATGGGTGATCGTTGATAGACTTACTAAATCCACCCATTTTATTCCCGTTCGGTCTAACCGAACTGTTCCTCTTTTGGCCAAACTCTTTATCAAAGAGATTGTTAAATTACATGGAGTTCCTACTTCTATAGTTAGTGATCGTGATCCATTGTTTACTAGTGGATTTTGGAAGAGTCTTCAAAAAGCTTTAGGAACGAAGCTTAATTTAGCACCGCTTATCACCCCCAGTCCGATGGACAAACCGAGCATGTTAATCAAACTCTTGAAGATCTTCTTCGTGCTTGTGTGCTTGATTTCGGTGGAAGTTGGGAAGATCATATTTCTCTTGTTGAATTTTCTTATAATAATAGCTTCCAATCTAGTATTGGTATGGCACCTTTTGAGGCACTCTATGGAAGGCCATGCCGATCTCCTTCTTGTTGGCTTGAGGCCGGTGAAAAGCTGGTTTTAGGTCCAGATTTTATTCGTGATTCCACAGAGAAAATTGAACTTATTCGACATAGGATGAAAGAAGCCCAGAGTAGACAAAAATCCTATGCCGATAACCGGAGAAGGAAATTAGGATTTTCTGTGGGAGATCTTGTGTTCATTCGTGTTTCACCTATGAAAGGTGTTGTACGTTTCAGTCGATCGGGAAAACTAGCGCCTCGATATATTGGGTCATTTCCTATGACCGAACGTATTGGTTCCATGGCTTATCACCTTTTATTACCAGCTCAGTTTTCTGCTATGCATGACGTGTTTCACGTTTCTCAACTTCGGAAATGTCTTCGAGATTCCGATTCTGTTCTTGAGCCCGGTGTTGTGGAAGAGATTGAAGTTTCGCCTAATTTAACTTATGAGCAACATCCTATTCGTATCATTGCTTCGGAAGTCAAACGACTTCGAAATAAAGATGTTCCGCTTGTTAAAGTTCAATGGTCTTCAAATCCTAAGGATTGTTCTTGGGAATCTAGAAGTACATCGAGCGAACACATCCGGACTTACTTTCTCGTGCTCTTTGAGGTGAACTTCTTATTTCAAACTTCTTTTGTGTTGAATATGCTTTTATGGTTGTTACTATATATCTTCTTCTTGTAATATTGCGAGGACGCAATTTCTTTAAGGAGGGGAGTCTGTAACAACCCGCATATTTATCGATTTTATATTTAAATATTTTATTTAAATATGTCATCATTAGTCGGATTTTAGTCCGAAAAGCTACTTTTTGTATACGGTCGAATTAGGACTCGGGACCACTCCCATTGAGTTTAAAATGCCGTTTCCGACCTTTTTGAGTATAAGCTTCGATATGTTTGGAGAAAGTTGATTTTTGCTACTTTTCACTCTGGGTTTGGTTTGGGCTCAGCCCTATGTTAACTTATGCTCAAATCTGAGCCACTCTTCCTCACTCACCCTCATTCTCTTCTCATTTCAGTTTTTAGAGTATTAATGGTGGGAGAGATTGGAAATTAAAACTCCAAAACCCTAGTTTCTCTTGCAAATCAAATTCCTAGCTCCAAACTCAAGAAGAACCCATTGGTAAGCTTCTCTCCTTCTTCTCCAACTTATTCTCTTACCAATTTCATAAATTCCTAAACCTAATTTTGGGAATGTTCTTGTTTTGAGCTTAGATTCAAGCTCAATTGGGTTGTGTTGAAGAGAGGTTGATTCTCCATTTGCTTTCAAGCTTGTTCTTGTTTGATTTTGGTAAAAAGGTGAGATTTTTATCTCACATCTTTGTCTATAATTATCTTCGATTGTTAGGTATGAATTCCTAACACTTATTCGTGTGCAATTGATTTTGGTTTGGGTTGAATTGGTGTATATTCCAATTTTTGGTGTTTGGTCCAATTTATGAAAATCCTATTATGGATATTTGGACATTGATATTTGAGGCGTATCGAAGAGCCGTTTAGGCTGGGTTGTCGTTCGACGTAATTCCTTAGTCATCGCCATTTACTCGTTCGATCGTTTTCGATATTCGTTTGGCCTTTTTTGGCCTAGGTTCAGGGAATGCCCTGAACCCTTCATTCAGACGTCTGATGCGTGATATTCAGACGTCTGAATATTGTCTGGGAAGTTTTCTATTCCCAGATTCAGACGTCTGAATTTGGGATTTCAGACGTCTGAATTGGCTTATTTTCAAACAGAAAGAAAATAGGCTAAAATATGCCTATTTCAGATGTCTGAAACATTTTGTTCAGACGTCTAAATCGTGTTCTGGAAATTTTTATATTTCCAGATTCAGACGTCTGAACCACTTGTTTCAGACGTCTGAAACTGTTGTGATTTTGCCTTCTAGCCTTTTTGTTTGAGAATTCCAATTTAAATCGATTCGTGGTAATCCTATTTGTTGTTATCATTTATTATGACTTTGATGACTCTTTTTTGGGATTTTTGAATATCCATTTCGATGGATTCTTTATCGGTTTCCTTGGATTTTATTCACATCTTCATATGTGAATTTTAGTGATTGATTGTTCTTACAATCTTCTTTGTGATTTGTCACTTCAAAAATATAAAGGTTTTATATACTAGTAGTAAATATCAAAACTCTTTCTTCAAATGATTTCAGCACTATTTTATTACAAAGCTCGTTTTCTCAAACCGATTTTTAATCTATTAGTATATACAAACCTTTACCTCACTCGTATGAGAAATCTAATTAAACGGCTTAGTAAAACGAGTGGTATGAAACGCTTGCGTTTACTTCGTCGGTTAATTCTTGGACTTGTTCGATTGAACCTCTTGTGACGATTTTCTAGTGGAGATTTATAGTTTGTTCGTAAATATTTAAGTTAAGAAAGTGGTTATGGGACATGAAGCTAAACTCATATATCTACTAACTTGGTGTAATTGACACTTCTCGTTGATCATGACGATCATCTTTGTGATTTAGACTAGCAATGTGCGATGTCTCTTTGTCTGCGAGGGAGACTAAACCCCGTTTTGTGGAGTTTCGACTCAATTTGGTGGGGTAGCAACCCATGGTCTTCGGGCCGTTTGTGGAGCTTCGGCTCAATTTGTGATGGTTAGCGACCATGGAATTAGCGTTCCGTTTGTGATACACGTGCTGGTGGGCTTTATGCTCCCGTTTGTGATAGGCCTTCCCCCCTTTGTGATTTATGGATTTCTTGTGTAGATTCCTAGAATTTGTGTTTCACCAATTTTCGTGATTTCCATTGATAAGTTTTATCAATATTTGTGCATTGGTGAATTTGTGTGTCATTGTCTTTAGTGATTTCTGGATTTCTTGTGTAGTCTTCTGGAATTTGTGTGTCATTGACTTTTGTGGTTGACATTGATATTATCGTCAATATTTATGGTATGGTGAACGAAATAAGGAGTATGACGTTTCTTTGATTCTTGTGTAGATTTGGTGACATTGATTAATCTCTTGATGATTATCAACTAAGTGTATATATATATATATATATATATATATATCACAGCTTGGCATTGTGATTATTATGTGTTTAGTCATATCTCTTATTCTATATCGTTTCATCTGATATTTATAGTTAGACTGATCCGTTTATTATTTTCTTATTAAATAATACTCGGGTCAGACCGAGATGTTACAGGTGCTTCTGCTTGACTTCTCATCTGGGATTAACTCCTTGACTTTTCGGTTAACTACTTAGATTAGTAGTTATTTTGTTGTATACATTTGAGATATAGACTCCTTAATGTATACTTATTCTTTTGTGTAGTTCGTGTAACTATTCTTTTGTGATATTGTGGATCTTTTTAGACCACTACTCTGATGTATACTTTCTAGTGTAATATTCATATCTTATTCCGCCTTTGTGATATGAATTGTCTGTGACTGTTTGTGTTATGCTTATTTCTATATTTGTTTTCCGAAGGATTTATATAGCCACCGTGTAGTAGCTTTGAGTTTGTGTCGGTATGTCGGATTTCCTCTTGAAATAGAATGCATGTTATATTATCTGACATATCGGTGCTCGCGCAAAGAAATTACACGGATGGTCGCTCCTCAACAGCCTTATTCTCCGTGCTAGTCGACAGCATTCACCGTAATGTTCTTGGCTAGCGTGGGTATAGAGGTGGGGTGTCACATTAAAAGACTCCACGATTATGAGAAACTCCAACACGAGTACACCACATTACTCTGAGAAATCAACCTTGGATTGACTCCCCAGCTCGTCCAAGTTAGTCTTCATCAAGCCGTTACTTGACGTTATGAAAGTTGAACCAAATTTGTTGGATTCTCAATAAAACAATAATTCTGATTTTTATGAAAACATTAAAATGATATATACATATACATATACATATATATATATATATATCATATATTCATTTGTTAATGGTTGATATGTATTTTTGTTAACGTAAATAATGTATTTCAATAAATTATCTTCATTAATAATGAAACACTTCTATATATCAGAAACATGCATGTCACAAATGTTTGTTACTAGACCACAGACGTCTGTCAACACTTTCGGGAAAAATTCCCTATAGTCATAGACATTTGTGGGTACATGATAGACGTCTATCAATGCTTTCAGCAAAAATTTCCCTTTAGTCACAGATTTCTATGATCCATGATGGACGTCTGTGAGAAATCTATGTTTAAAACTCTTTCAGATACAGACGTCTATTGATTCAATATAGACTTCAGTCTACCCTTTTGGCCTAAATTTTACTAAAGCCACATACATTTGTACCCTATTGACAGATGTAATATCCCGGAATTTTTAACAATATCAATTTAATAATCTGTAATTAAAATTAAATTGATATTGATATTTTGTTAATAATTATTCAAATAAATTTAATAATCTTCTTCAATAAATATTTAAATTTGTTATTTTATCTTTTAAAATAATATAAATTGATTTCTATTTACAATATAAATATATGGTTTATATTTCAAATAGATTTGCTTTGTTTTAATTTTAATAAGTAAAGCATATTTTCTAGTTTTAATAATTTGGAAAATTTGTTTTATTTAATATTTAAGCTTTTCAAAATTTAATAAATTATTTTGGTTTAAATTTAATAAATGAACCATGTTTTAAAATTCTAATATATACATTATAAATTGGAAATTTTTATTTTAATTAGTATTGAGTTTTCAAAGACTATTTCATAAATAAATATATGATTTTAAAATTGATAAGAAAAATATTAAAGTGTTTAAATTAAATTAGATTGAGTTTTTAATTTAGAATAAATTCAATAAAATGTTTTATGGCTTAATAAATAAATAATTTATTGATAAAAATATAATTTCTTTTAAAATGATTTTTATAAAATAATATTGATATTGTAATGACTTTTTAAATAAGTTTTGAATAAGATTTGTAATTTTCATTTCAAATTGAATTTATATTTATAACTTGATTTGAAAATAATTAATTTTGAATTTAGTTTGAATCTAAGTTCAAAAATTTAAAATCTAAATTGTTTTAATTTTTAATATGTATAAGTTTATTTGTAAAACATTGTTTGTTTTTATTTCATTTATAAATTCATACACATATTCAAAAAAAAAATTAACAAGTTAAATTAAGCTAATCCACACTTTTCTTTGTAAATTTAAATGCTAATTATCTTTAAAAGAAAATAAGTATTACATTCTTTTAACAAGTGTAACATTCATGTAACATGTGTTCAAATTTAACATTAACTAATTGACAAGTGTTAAAATTTTAGTTTTTATTTTTCTTTGTTTTCATTAAAATCTGAAAATACATTGGTTTAGTTGCATCTTCATACATATTGCATTTTTCATTCCTTAATCAAAAGAGAAAAGATCAAACTCATCTTCATATCTATCATAAGGCCTGCATATTCAAATCCAAAATCTGCATATACAAATTTATCAAACCCTGTACAAATCTGCATTCACAAATGCATATAAAAATCCACAAATCTGCATTTCCAATCAAAGTAAAACCTGCATATCTCACTTCTTCATAATCAAATCCACCTTCATCTCAAATTTCAAAAGAAGTCTGCAAAAAAATCAAATTAAGCTTGCACTGTTTATTTTCTGCATTCTGTTTTTAAGTCCTGGAATGGATTTGAAAACATGAGAGCATCTGCATGTATTTGAGAAATTTAGCAACTGCATTCTTTCTGCATGCAAGTAATTAGGCTGAGATCATGGGCATTTCATCAAAGTTCAACTCAGATTTCAACAGAGGAAGCAAGCCTGCATATTCTTGTCTTTGCATAAATGAACAACTGAGCTCTGCATTCATCAAATGGTGAGTAACATTTAAAATTTTAAAACTGTAATTAGGTTGCTTGAGATAAAATATGTTTGTGTGTCTGAATGTAAATGGGATTGTGTATGCATGTTGATTATAGTTTGCTGTGTTCCCAGATTTATCATTCTATTTAAAAGAATTCCCTACCATTGATCTAAATTGAGATAACATCTGGGTTTAAAAATAATTAAAAGGGTTTTTTTAATATGGATTAGTGTTTAAACTTATAAAGTAATGTGTTTATTTCCTTAAGATAAGGTTTAAAAAAAAAAATTAGAAGAGTTAAATTACAGAGTGATATCTCTGTAAAAAATAGGTAATACCACTATATGTTGAACTTGATTAAATCCAGTCATATTAACATTGAAAATCAGTTTTATAAACTAATACATTTACTGGAACTTGATTTTTAAATCAAGTATTAGGACTTTTAGAGTATTGTTCCATTTGCAGTTTATTTTTGATCAAAATTTTGAATTGGAGAAAATGCTTGCAATCTGTAGTTGAAGAAACTCAAGATTCTTCTGAGTTATAGGGTAAGGATCATAGATCCTTGGAAAAATCAAAGATGTGGATATATTTGACTAGGATGATTGCAGATTTGATTTTTTTTTTTTTAGTATGAACCCTAGTTTTGAACAGTGGTTAAGATTGGGTCAGTGTGAAGAGTTGGATGGATCAAGTGATTTGGTTTTTGGTGTGTGGGTAGTTGGTGTGTAGAATAGCTCGAGGCCGGAGGGGTTGTACGACAGATGATCGGAAGGGCAAGAGATCGCCGTTGACAGGTTTGCAATAGAAACCTGTTTGAAGTTTTCAGGTTTTGAATTAGGGGCGAATTTTTGAATTCTTGATTTTTGATCGACCTGGTGATGATGTTGGGTTGTTGTTGGGTTTCTGGTAGTTGTTGGATCATCGGTGATGAACGGCAGTGTGGTGGTCGCCGTGCATGTGCACGGCGATGAAAACTCTGGTGAACTGTTGTGGTTTGGGGTGTTTCAGGGAAGGCCTTTGTGTTGCTCGAAGCAAGTTGTAAAACAACTCCAAGTAAGGCATCTTGAAACCCGAAGTTAAATTAGGGAAGTCTCGGGTTGAACCTGTAAATTTCCAGGTTTCAGAAAGAAACTGTTTATTTTGAAATCTGGGTTTTAAACTTTTTAAATCTGTAGTTTTAGGGTTTAAAGCAAAGTTTAGGTTTAAAATTCAAATTCAAGTTTAAATTTCTGATTTGAAATTCAAATTCCAGTTTTTAAAATAGAAATAAAAGTTTAAAAAAATTTAACTTAATTAACTATACCATGTTGATAAAATAATTTAAACTTTTTAATAACGAGATTTTAAAAAAAAAGAGTAAGATTTAAAGATTGATTTTAAATCTGGAAATTTAAGTTTCAAAATGAGCTTTAGTTTTAAATTTAAAAGAAGATTTAAATTTAAAAGTTATAAACTAAGAATGAATGGAAGTTATTAAAATTTTGAAATGAATTTAACTTTAAATTTTTTTCATGGCACTTGTTTGATTTGAAATTTAAATAAGTTTTAAATTTTCTTTCAAACCTGATAAGTTTAAATTACTTTAATTTAAACTTGTATTTAAAATAAAAAAAAGAGTTCAAAAAGCACCTTGTTTTGAATGATATTGTTTTAACATAATTAAGTTATGATTTTGAAAATTAAATTAAGATTTATGTATTAGAATTAATTAATAGGGTAATTAAGATTAATTAATTAATTTGATTTAATAAATTAAATTTGGAATTAATAATTGATTTATGATTAATCAATCTATAATTAAGATCATTAATTAAATTATTAATTAATGATGAATGAATATTTTTAATTATGTGATTAAGTTTTAAATTAAGGTTAATTAATTTTATAATTAACTTTAATTAATGAATGATTAAAGATAATTTAAATTGTAATTAATTTAAGTTAATTACTTTATAAAATAATTAGAGAATGGTTAATGAAGGTCATTAACCAGGATTATTTAATAATTGATTAATGTAGTTAATTTTTATAATTAATTAGATTAATTAATTTAATAATAATCAATTGTAAATGGTTTGAGTATAATTACTTAATAAAGTAACTAAGGAATTAATTATTTAATGTAATTAATTTAGTTTAATGAGATTGTTTATTTTTAATTAATTAAGTTTAATTAATTTTAAACACTTGGGTTTTATAAATAATTACTTTATATAATTAATGTTTTGGAATTTTACTCAGTTAAGTAATTGTTTAATATTTACATGATTGTAATTAAGTGGAGATATTTAAGTGTGAGGTAATTTGGTTTAACTATTTAATAATTAATCAAGGGATTAATTAAGTAATTAATTAAGGATAATTAATTTGGTTTAAATAAAGTAATTAAGTTAGTTAATTACTAAATGTAATTAATCTGTGATGGTGATTAATAATTATGAGTTAATTACTTAAGGTAATTAATTTAAGAAATAATTAAGGTCATTAATTATTTTAATTAATGATGTAATTAAAGTTGATTAATTATGATTAATTAATCGATAATAGGTAACTAAAGGTAATTAATTAATGTAATTAATTTAGGGATTAATGTAATTAATTATGATTAATTAATTAATTGAGTAATTAAGGGTAAATTACTGTTTGGTTGTGAATAATTAATTTTGTAAAATTAATTAAGGATAATTACATGAATGTAATTAAGGATAATTAATCAAGAGTGATTAATTAAGGTAATTAATAATGAATGATTAATTGATTGTAATCAATTAAATAATTGAGTAAGCAAGTTATAATTTGATGAAGTAATTAATTTAATTTATTTTAAATTAATTAAAGATGAAGTAATTAATTTAATTCATTTTAAATTAATTAGAGGTTGAGATAGTTAATTTAATTCATTTTAAATTAATTATATGATGATGAGTAAATCATTGCTTATGGATGAATGGTTGAACTTGATTGTCTTGGATGCTTTGAGATCTCAGTAATGAGATAAATAATATGGTGTGGTATGGATGTTTGATTGTATTGTGATGATAACATAGGTTATCTATTGTGATGGTGAGATGTGGAATATCTATTTGATATTGATAATGTGGATTTCCTGTTATGTGATAATGTCGATTATCAACTTTGATTTATGAATTATCTATCTGTGTGAATATAGATACTGTATCGAATTGTTTTAAACCTTTAAAATGAACTTGGACCTTAAAAGACACGCTTTGGTTTTCGATGAGACCGGGATCGGGTTTCCATATTTGGATATCCGGAAACCACATCGGTTCCAAATAACGTTAGGTCGTGTATCAAAGTGGAGCTTTGTGAAGACTCGAGGTGTAAGGACTATGAGTCAATATAACTCTGTGGGTGATTCCGTAATGAGTTGACGGAATTAGTTCTTATAGATTCGAGATGGTGGTTTAGAGTGCAAGGGTTATTGTCGTTAACTCTGAGGGTGATTCCAAAACGAGTGTAACGAGATAATGCCTTCGGTTTCGTTCGAACCTGGAACGAACTTGTATGGATTGAATGCTTTCAGAACATCGTCAGGTGGACGACGAGAATTCTAAGTGATGTGACCATTAAAGGTAATCGTAGCCTCAAGCCTCATCAACCGGGAATGGCTAAAACAGGGGAGGTGCAGCAAAGCTTCGTGGGTCGCATCCACTGGAGAGGAAGATTTACCTCTGTCTAGAAGTCCCTTTATATTCGGCTGTGTGGGTGGTTGCTAGCCACAACCACGGGGTTGTCTTGTTTGGAACTATTCAGTAAGGAATGGGTCCGGCTTTGTGTTGCAGGGGGTCGGGAGTGATCCTCGGTACGTTGATCTAGGCCACGTACTGTGACGGGCGGTACCCCAATAGCCCTGCCATTGTATGGAATCCAAAATCCAATAAGTGCCGTACGTATTAGTTGTGCCCAACTATGTTGGAACGTGAGATGTAAGCATTCCAGCTATTTCTGTATTTTATTTGAAAACCCTAGACACTATTATAATATCATCAAATTTCCTATCAAATGTTTTGGTTAGCGTAAGGTAAAAACTTTTCCATGTTTATGTGTGGGAAGTCTTACGTGATACCTTTCTTTTCAAAAGGTTTTTGAAAGTTAAGCAACTTTAACCTCTTACTCACACCAGACCCATGTATGACCCGGAGTTTATTTTTGTCTTTCATAAACTCTTGGTTACTCAAATTTTTATGAGTAGTCAAGGGAATTCAGGTTAGGATTCAGGTTAGCTTTGACGAATTATGGAGGAGCAAAAAGAGCAGGAGGCTTCCGCGTGTAGATATATATCTAGTATTCCGCTGTGTTTTCTATGAGTTGTTTCTTGTATTGATTTGTATAACTAGACAGGTGTTTATAAATGTCTAGTATGTGTTGTATATCTGTGTAACTCTGATAATTGGTTGTAAACTATGTAATATTTATGTTATTAATATAATTTATTCGTTCCACTGTGTAGATTCTGATGTTCTTTCTTTCTTCTCTCCTTTCTTTTCTCTTTTCTATCCCTTTCTTTCTTAAAGATGATGCGATTTTTCGAGAGTGGAAAGTCGGGTCGTCGCACTTGGTATCAGAGCATTAGGTTGAGTGAATACCTAGGCTCTGTAGTGGTGTCTTTCTTGAGAGAGCGTATTTGTAATTTTTAATATATATATATATATATATATATTTCTACCTATCCGTTGGGTTACCTGTTCAGGTTTTCCAATATAAGTTATAAAGGTAGATGGGGTAGTAGTGTGTGTAACACGATCTACTATTGGTTGAAGTTTGAATGTTTGAGGTTGGAGGTATTTGTCGAGACTATGGACCTAATATCGTCTCGAGTGAGTTCTGTAGTGATGAAGGATTTCATTGGTCTCTGAAGGAAACCTGTGAAGGTTCGGAGCTCATTTTTGAAGTTGGATGAGTAGAAGTTGGATCTGTTGATTGAGCAGAAGCAAGTGATGGTATTTTGATACCTCAGGAAGTAGTAGCTGCGTGATGAGATGCAGTGACTATGGATGTTCCCGAAGATGTTTTCTTTGGAACAAGTTAAGGAAGTGAGTCTGCTTCAGTGTTGTGGTTGTGTTCAGCTGGTGTTTCTGTTTGGTTTGAAGTCCGAGTTTCTCGGAGAGTTTTGTTCTAGAATTCTTTGGCATCTGTGGCACCAGTGCAGCTTGGAGTGTTCTCGGTGTTGGCAAGAGATCTTTTGGCTTAGCAGTTTTTCTGAAGTGAAGTTCAGAAGTAGTTGAGTGAACCTGTTTCTTCGATGGGTTGGTTAGTTAAGTGTAAGCTGTTCTATTTGGTTAAGGGAGAACGGTTTTCCTTGGATTTGGTTTGGGAGGTACGCAAAAGTGACTTGCGATTGTTTGAGTTCTCTTGGGTTATCTGAATTTTTTTGGATGTCTTCAGGAAGTCAGAGTTTGGTTCGCATCTGGATTGAGATTTCTTATCGAATGGGATTCCAGGAGTGGTACCGGTGGTTCAGCTTTATAGAAGAATGGTTCCAGGAGTTTGAGTTAGAGTAGCATCTCGGAGTTTTGGAGAAACTTCTGAATTTTCTTATGGATTTGCTGAATCATATATCTAGGGTATGTTGTTGAGTTGTACTTGTGTTCTTCTTCAGCATTCTCTTCTACTTTGGATCAGAGTTGAGCAGCAGAAGCAGTTTGGAAGTGTATCTGCTTATCTTTTCCCGGACAGGAGAAGCGAGTTGTTGTCTTCTGATGTTTAGAAGTAGAGTTTGAGTTGTTGGTTTTGGTTGATCTGGAGGAGATCAATTTATTGAGTTGAATGGTCTAGTTTGTTTCTAGAAGTATCAGTGAAGGTTGAGCTGATCTGTAAGTTTGTAGACAGCCCAGGATCGTCCAAAGAGATTTTATGGATAAGAGTCGGAAGGAATTTGGACTCTGAAGTCGGAGATTTAATTTTGGATAAGTTTTCTCTGATCAAAAGTGAGCTATAAGTTTGGGTAAGTCTGAGAAGTTAGCTATGAAGTGTTTTGGATCTTTTCTGTATTCTTGGAGATTAAGTGATTGATCTACAAGATTGAATTTCCAGTTTGGATAACTGGGATTCGATGAGTTTCACGTGTCTCTGAGGGAGTACGTGTGTGATCTATCTCTGGTTGTGGAACCAGCAGTTCTGGAGTTTAGGTTGTTGAGTCAGACTCGTTTGCAGTCTGATATCTTGTCTAGTGTTATAGGTATAGTTGTATAGGAGCTTTGTAGCTTCATAGTATTGTTTGTTTGGATTCTCTGAAGCGAGTATCCCGGTGTGTGTGTGTGTGTGTATATATATATATATATATATATATATATATATATATATATATATATATATACCTGGGAAACTCGATATAATTCTATCCAGAATTTGTCTGGATAATTAGATTTGTTTGATTGGTTGAATTGATTGCTATGATTGTTAGCATATGTTTGATATATGCTTGTGTTTAAAATTTAAAATTAAATCTTTAGTAAGATTATTAAATTACCTTTGTGTTAAATTTCGAGGACGAAATTCTTTTGAGAGGGAAGGATTGTAATATCTCGGAATTTTTAACAATATCAATTTAATAATCTGTAATTAAAATTAAATTGATATTGATATTTTGTTAATAATTATTCAAATAAATTTAATAATCTTCTTCAATAAATATTTAAATTGGTTATTTTATCTTTTAAAATAATATAAATTGATATTTATTTACAATATAAATATATGGTTTATATTTTAAATAGATTTGCTTTGTTTTAATTTTAATAAGTAAAGCATATTTTATAGTTTTAATAATTTGGAAAATTTGTTTTATTTAATATTTAAGCTTTTCAAAATTTAATAAATGATTTTGGTTTAAATTTCATAAATGAACCATGTTTTAAAATTCTAATATATACACTATAAATTGGAAATTTTGATTTTAATTAGTATTGAGTTTTTAAAGATTATTTCATAAATAAATATATGATTTTAAAATTGATAAGAAAAATATTAAAGTGTTTAAATTAAATTAGATTGAGTTTTTAATTTAGAATAAATTCAATAAAATGTTTTATGGCTTAATAAATAAATAATTTATTGATAAAAATATAATTTCTTTTAAAATGATTTTTATAAAATAATATTGATATTATAATGACTTTTTAAATAAGTTTTGAATAAGATTTGTAATTTTCATTTCAAATTGAATTTATATTTATAACTTGATTTGAAAATAATTAATTTTGAATTTAGTTTGAATTTAAGTTCAAAGGTATAAAATCTAAATTGTTTTAATTTTTAATATGTATAAGTTTATTTGTAAAACATTGTTTGTTTTTATTTCATTTATAAATTCATACACATATTCAAAAAAAAAAATTAACAAGTTAAATTAAGCTAATCCACACTTTTATTTGTAAATTTAAATGCTAATTATCTTTAAAAGAAAATAAGTATTACATTCTTTTAACAAGTGTAACATTCATGTAACATGTGTTCAAATTTAACATTAACTAATTGACAAGTGTTAAAATTTTAGTTTTTATTTTTCTTTGTTTTCATTAAAATCTGAAAATACATTGGTTTAGTTGCATCTTCATACATATTGCATTTTTCATTCCTTAATCAAAAGAGAAAAGATCAAACTCATCTTCATATCTATCGTAAGGCCTGCATATTCAAATCCAAAATCTGCATATACAAATTTATCAAACCCTGTACAAATCTGCATTCACAAATGCATATAAAAATCCACAAATCTGCATTTCCAATAAAAGTAAAACCTGCATATCTCACTTCTTCATAATCAAATCCACCTTTATCTCAAATTTCAAAAGAAGTCTGCAAAAAAATCAAATTAAGCTTGCACTATTTGTTTTCTGCATTCTGTTTTTAAGTCCTGGAATGGATTTGAAAACATGAGAGCATCTGCATGTATTTTGGGAAATTTAGCAACTGCATTCTTTCTGCATGCAAGTAATTAGGCTGAGATCATGGGCATTTCATCAAAGTTCAACTCTGATTTCAACAGAGGAAGCAAGCCTGCATATTCTTGTCTCTGCATAAATGAACAACTGAGCTCTGCATTCATCAAATGGTGAGTAATATTTTAAAATTTTAAAACTGTAATTAGGTTGCTTGAGAGGAAATATGTTTATGTGTATGAATGTAAATGGGATTGTGTATGCATGTTGATTATACTTTGCTGTGTTCCCAGATTTATCATTCTATTTAAAAGAATTCCCTACCATTGATCTAAATTGAGATAACATCTGGGTTTAAAAATAATTAAAAGGGTTTGCTGATTATGGATTAGTGTTTAAAATTATAAAGTAATGTGTTTATTTCCTTAAGATAAGGTTTTAAAAAAAAATTAGAAGAGTTAAATTACAGAGTGATATCTCTGTAAAAAATAGGTAATACCACTATATTTGAACTTGATTAAATCCAGTCAAATTAACATTGAAAATCAGTTTTATAAACTAAAACATTTACTGAAACTTGATTTTTAAATCAAGTATTAGGACTTTTAGAGTATTATTCCATTTGCAGTTTATTTTTGATCAAAATTTTGAATTGGAACAAATTCTTGCAATATATCGTTGAAGAAACTCAAGATTCTTCTGAGTTATAGTGTAAGGATCATAGATCCTTGGAAAAATCAGAGATGTGGATATATTTGATTAGGATGATTGCAGTTTTGATTTTTTTTTAGTATGAACCCTAGTTTTGAACAGGGGTTAAGATTGGGTCAGTGTGAAGAGTTGGATGGATCGAGTGATTTGGTTTTTGGTGTGTGGGTAGTTGGTGTGTAGAATAGCTCGAGGCCGGAGGGGTTGTACGACAGATGATCGGAAGGGCAAGAGATCGCCGTTGACAGGTTTGCAATAGAAACCTGTTTGAAGTTTTCAGGTTTTGAATTAGGGGCGAATTTTTGAATTCTTGATTTTTGATCGACCTGGTGATGATGTTGGGTTGTTGTTGGGTTTCTGGTAGTTGTTGGATCATTAGTGATGAACGGCAGTGTGGTGGTCGCCGTGCATGTGCACGGCGATGAAAACTCTGGTGAACTGTTGTGGTTTGGGGTGTTTCAGGGAAGGCCTTTGTGTTGCTCGAAGCAAGTTGTAAAACAACTCCAAGTAAGGCAGCTTGAAACCCGAAGTAAAATTAGGGAAGTCTTGGGTTGAACCTGTAAATTTCCAGGTTTCAGAAAGAAACTGTTTATTTTGGAATCTGGGTTTTAAACTTTTTAAATCTGTAGTTTTAGGGTTTAAAGCAAAGTTTAGGTTTAAAATTCAAATTCAAGTTTACATTTCTGATTTGAAATTCAAATTCCAGTTTTTAAAATAGAAATAAAAGTTTAAATTTTTTTAACTTAATTAACTATACCATGTTGATAAAATAGTTTAAACTTTTTAATAATGAGATTTTCAAAAAAAATGAGTAAGATTTAAAGATTGATTTTAAATCTGGAAATTTAAGTTTTATAATGAACTTTAGTTTTAAATTTAAAAGAAGATTTAAATTTAAAAGTTATAAACTAAGAATGAATGGAAGTTATCAAAATTTTGAAATGAATATAACTTTAAATTTTTTTCATGGCACTTGTTTGACTTGAAATTTAAATAATTTTTAAATTTTCTTTCAAACCTGATAAGTTTAAATTACTTTAATTTAAACTTGTATTTAAAATAAAATAAAAAGAGTTCAAAAAGCACCTTGTTTTGAATGATATTGTTTTAACATAATTAAGTTATGATTTTGAAAATTAAATTAAGATTTATGTTTTAGAATTAATTAATAGGGTAATTAAGATTAATTAATTAATTTGATTTAATAAATTAAATTTGGAATTAATAATTGATTTATGATTAATCAATCTATAATTAAGATCATTAATTAAATTATTAATTAATGATGAATGAATATTGTTAATTATGTGATTAAGTTTTAAATTAAGGTTAATTAATTTTATAATTAACTTTAATTAATGAATGATTAAAGATAATTTAAATTGTAATTAATTTAAGTTAATTACTTTATAAAATAATTAGAGAATGGTTAATGAAGGTCATTAACCAGGATTATTTAATAATTGATTAATGTAGTTAATTTTTATAATTAATTAGATTAATTAATTTAATAATAATCAATTGTAAATGGTTTTAGTATAATTACTTAATAAAGTAATTAAGGAATTAATTATTTAATGTAATTAATTTAGTTTAATGAGATTGTTTATTTCTAATTAATTAAGTTTAATTAATTTTAAACACTTGGGATTTATACATAATTACTTTATGTAATTAATGTTTTGGAAATTTACTTAGTTAAGTAATTGTTTAATAATTACATGATTGTAATTAAGTGGAGATGTTTAAGTGTGAGGTAATTTGGTTTAATTATTTAATAATTAATCAAGGGATTAATTAAGTAATTAATTAAGGATAATTAATTTGGTTTAAATAAAGTAATTAAGTTAGTTAATTACTAATGTAATTAATCTGTGATGGTGATTAATAATTATGAGTTAATTACTTAAGGTAATTAATTTAAGAAATAATTAAGGATCATTAATTATTTTAATTAATAATGTAATTAAAGTTGATTAATTATGATTAATTAATCAATAATAGGTAATTAAAGGTAATTAATTAATGTAATTAATTTAGGGATTAATGTAATTAATTATGATTAATTAATTAATTGAGTAATTAAGGGTTAATTACTGTTTGGTTGTGAATAATTAATTTTGTAAAATTAATTAAGGATAATTACATGAATGTAATTAAGGATAATTAATCATGAGTGAGTAATTAAGGTAATTAATAATGAATGATTAATTGATTGTAATCAATTAAATAATTGAGTAAGCAAGTTATAATTTGATGAAGTAATTAATTTAATTTATTTTAAATTAATTAAAGATGAAGTAATTAATTTAATTCATTTTAAATTAATTAGAGGTTGAGATAGTTAATTTAATTCATTTTAAATTAATTATATGATGATGAGTAAATCATTGCTTATGGATGAATGGTTGAACTTGATTGTCTTAGATGCTTTGAGATCTCAGTAATGAGATAAATAATATGGTGTGGTATGGATGTTTGATTGTATTGTGATGATAACATAGGTTATCTATTGTGATGGTGAGATATGGAATATCTATTTGATATTGATAATGTGGATTTCCTGTTATGTGATAATGTTGATTATCAACTTTGATTTATGAATTATCTATCTGTGTGAATATAGATACTATATCGAATTGTTTTAAACCTTTAAAACAAACTTGGACCTTAAAAGACACGCTTTGGTTTTCGATGAGACCGGGATCGGGTTTCCATATTTGGATATCCGAAAACAACATCGATTCCAAATAACGTTAGGTCGTGTATCAAAGTGGAGCTTTGTGAAGACTCGAGGTGTAAGGACTATGAGTCAATATAACTCTGTGGGTGATTCCGTAATGAGTTGACGGAATTAGTTCTTATAGATTCGAGATGGTGGTTTAGAGTGCAAGGGTTATTGTCGTTAAATATGAGGGTGATTCCAAAACGAGTGTAACGAGATAATGCCTTCGGTTTCGTTCGAACCCAGAACGAACTTGTATGGATTGAATGCTTTCAGAACATCGTCAGGTGGACGATGAGCATTCTAAGTGATGTGTCCTATAAAGGTAATCGTAGCCTCAAGCCTCATCAACCGGGAATGGCTAAAACAGGAGAGGTGCAGCAAAGCTTCGTGGGTCGCACCCATTGGAGAGCAAGATTTACCTCTGTCTAGAAGTCCCTTTATATTCGGCTGTGTGGGTGGTTGCTAGCTACAACCACGGGGTTGTCTTGTTTGGAACTATTCGGTAAGGAATGGGTCCGGCTTTGTGTTGCAGGGGGTCGGGAGTGATCCTCGGTACGTTGATCTAGGCCACATACTGTGACGGGCGGTACCCAGTAGCCCTGCCATTGTATGGAATCCAAAATCCAATAAGTGCCGTACGTATTAGTTGTGCCCAACTATGTTGGAACGTGAGATGTAAGCATTCCAGCTATTTCTGTATTTTATTTGAAAACCCTAGACACTATTATAATATCATCGGATTTCCTATCAAATGTTTTGGTAAGCGTAAGGTAAAAACTTTTCCATGTTTATGTGTGGGAAGTCTTACGTGATACCTTTCTTTTCAAAAGGTTTTTGAAAGTTAAGCAACTTTAACCTGTTACTCACACCAGACCCATGTCTGACCCGGAGTTTATTTTTGTCTTTCATAAACTCTTGGGTACTCAAATTTTTATGAGCAGTCATGGGAATTCAGGTTAGGATTCAGGTTAGCTTTGACGAATTGTGGAGGAGCAAAAGGAGCAGGAGGCTTCCGCGTGTAGATATATATCTAGTATTCCGCTGTGTTTTCTCTGAGTTGTTTCATGTATTGAGTTGTATAACTAGATAGGTGTTTATAACTGTCTAGTATGTGTTGTATATCTGTGTAACTCTGATAATTGGTTGTGAACTATGTAATATTTATGTTATTAATAGAATTTATTCGTTCCGCTGTGTAGATTCTTATGTTGTTTCTTTCTTCTCTCCTTTCTTTTCCCTTTTCTATCCCTTTCTTTCTTAAAGATGATGCGATTTTCCGAGAGTGGAAAGTCGGGTCGTTGCAACAGACGTCTATCGCGCCTCAGTCAACAGCCCTATATAAAAAAAATTACCCCTCTTTCACCATTATCTTCATTACAACGTCCAAATTATAAAACCCTAATTATCAAAACTCCAAAATTAAATTTCAATGGCTCCTAAAAAGGATTTCGTCTCCAAAAAACCAAAACAAGGCCAATCATCTTCTTCCACTCAAGCACCGGTTACCCAGACTTAACCAAGGGCTTCGTAATAATCCAAATGTGATTAGACAGTTTGAGTCTCTTGCCCAAAAGAAGTTTCACTCCGGACCATTTTACCGCCTTGCAAATGTTATGGAATTTGAGATATAGGAATTACAACAGCTTCCATTTGATGCAGTATGATTAGCTACGATGCTAATAAGGTAACAGTTGACCCCTTTGCTATTTATCTCTTTTACTCTAATTTATGTAGTTTAGAGATTTGGAATCCTAAGAACAATAAGGGTTTGCTATGGTCTAGTGTATATGAAAAAGTCATTAAAATAGATGTATACACTCTTGGTCGAATTTTGGGTTGTCGCTATGAAGGGGTTAATTTGATAGAGATACCGGATCATAGTTTATTACTTAGGGATGAAATTACATATCAAATATGGGAGGATGACATGCCACAATAGAAATTTATCTATCTTCGACCTCGTGCCAGGCTTTTAAATCGTATGATAATTAATACCATTATTCCTTGCCTTGGTAGTCATGAAAAATTTTATCCCAACGATCATAGAGCTTTATATGCCATATTTTATCAACAACGGGTTAATGGGGAAAAACTTAATCATGACAAAATTAAAGGGTTTTGGTCGCAGCATCATCATTCCATTTGTATGCTCCATTTATCATGCGCATCCTGCAAGATCTCAAAGTTCCTTCGTATGTATCACAATACGAAGAAATTCCCACCAAGGCCAGTGGTCTGTGGTATTTTTCGTTAACGCATCTTCTAGAAATTCCTCCTCTTAATATCCCTTTTAGTCAATGGACTTAATGGCATCAACAAGAAGAAGAAAACCATGAGCCTCCTCCACCTAGTGCTCCTTGACAAAGCTATCTCATACTTCCTGACAATAGCCTTCATCCAGTCGTCATGCCAAATATTTTTCTGACTCCGAGTTACAAGAATGTCGTCTTGAACCAACGCCGGACGAATCTATTTCTAACTTGGCCATCAAAAATCAAAGAGTAATCACTGCAAATCTATGAGCAATGAATAGAAAGATGACAAGATTAGAGTGGTCTTTCTCTACTACAATGACAAAAATGGAGAAGACGTTAGAAAAATTAGTCTCCACTTTGAAAAAAGTAACGTAGAAGGTCCATAGCCGCTCTTCCTCACGATCATCATCCTCACATTCCTTAACACCTCCACCTCGGGAACAAATACAAGTCTATCATGCATAACCCTTCCCCGTAGGTACATCACACGATCAAAGTGCTCGAGGGAAGACTCGTATTCAACCCGAGGGTGAGGAAGAAGACAGTGGTGAGATATATGTCTCCGAAACTCCATATTTTAACAACCATACATGGCATTTCAAGGTCTTTCTATTTTAGAGGATGAGGAGTACAACGACTAGACACAATGGGCAGACTCGTATGATCAGGATCCATCTTCTTACTAGCAATATTATGAGTATTATGATGGATTATATTATTCCCACAATAAATATAATTAGATTTTATTTTTCAGTTATTTTATAACTCCTATGCTTGTTTGTTCTTACAACTTCTGTCTTTCATTTTTTGTTGAACATTACTCTTTAATGACTGTGTTCTTTGGTTATTTAATATTTGATGGTAACACTATGTATCATTTTTCCCTCCATTTTTGATAATGACAAAGGGGGAGAAAACTATGCATATACATAGGGGAGCAAAACATAGATAAACATAATAATACTTCTATTGTTGATATCTTATTATGTGAATGAATAATATATTTATGGTTGTATAGTTGTCATCATTAAGACGGTGAAATTGTTAGAACCTTTAATTTATGTTTCAATGATAACAACTATACAATCATAAACATAGGTAGCCTTTATCAAAATTGCAGGTATATACTACAAGCAGACATTGTGATCAAAGATATTGAGACTCTAAGAGAGATGAAGATTCATTGATCATACTAAAGGTTGTTCTGCTGTAAAAGAGCCCTAGATAATATATTATTAAGATCTCCTTGAGTATATATGCATACATGACTTAATATATATCAAAAACACATATAAAACTACAATTTTATCTCACAAACATCTGAGGTATACTCAAAGACGTCTGCGACAAGTTTCGGTTTAAAAAATAAAAATACCAACAGACGGCTGAGGTATTCTCACAGACGTCTATGACAAGTTTTAGGTTAAAAATAAAATAGTCACAGACATCTATCATTTCACCACAGACGTCTATCGAGGCAAAAACTATCATATCCGAAAAGATACTTCTATTTGAAACCAAAGAAAATCTTCTTTCATGAAGGGTTGCAGCCATTAAAACAAAAAATTTTCTTCAAAAAACAATAACTGTTCATCTGCACCTCTCCAACTCTGTAAATAAGCATCTTAATTGAGAACTAACATAACTTGCTTTTGATCTATTCTATGCTCTCTTGATTTCTAAGCATTATCTTGCATATACGTTGTTTATATACTCTCAATCGATTATAACCGTTTGTTAAGTTCACTTCATAAAACTCAAAGCAATAATATTCATATACTCAAAGATGACCGTATGAAGATTTGTACTATAAGTCAAAAACTGTGTTATTGAACACAAGATTGTCAAAGACACTTTTATATTAAGCCTGCTCCTCTGGGCGAAGTCAGGATAGTTTATTTAAAGGAAATATCAAAGAGGAACTTTGGGGCTGGACATAGGACGGGAGTCCTGAACCGGTATAAAAATTTTAGTTGCACACCTTTTATACTTTACTATTTATTATCTTCTGTCGCTTTAATTTATATATACTTACATATTATACACAAGTTATATAGTATACGATCCACTAGACTTTCACCTTTATGTTGACATATCCCCAGAGATTATGTCAACATACTCTAGTACAATTTATTTTACTTTTACTAGATTTGAAATTTGATTTCCACATTTAAACATTTAGATTCTATGTTTATATGAAGATGTAAGGTCTCATAATTGAGTTAAATGAAAGAGGGATCAAGGATATTTTCTATAGGGTGTTTAAAAAAACTCTAAGACTTAATAGACATATTGAGTGTTTCTATTTTCTTTATCACTGAAGCACTTGTGTTCCTTTTGTCTTGAGTTTACTATGCCATTCATTTTATTTTGACAAATCTTCATATTTATAACTCATTTACTTGCTTTTATACATTGGATTTCTTCTTAATTTTAGTAAAATGCCGTCATAATATATTTGAATATACTACATAACTTAGAGAAATGTTAATAGCAATATTTAAATATTTGTTGTCATCGAAATCAATACTCGTATCTCCCCTTTTTAGATGATGAAAACTGTATAAATATTTAAAAAGTTAAATATATTATTTTTATACTTGACTCCTCCTAACTCTATTTGCTTCCCCTATTATTTTTCCTAGTATATTAATGCATTTTCACCCCATATGCCATCAATAAAAATGGGCAGAAATAATAGTTAAGAACAACTAGACATATGTATAGAGTTATATATATATAAGGATAAATATCACCCATGAGGAGAATTGAAATCGTTAGAGAGTATGAAAGTAAAACAACTATTTTATCGAAATACTGAATAATACAACATTAAACATGTAGAAAGAACACTTTAAAAATTAGTTAACATACAAAAAAACTAAAAATACAACACAAGAGTTAAATACGTAAACAAAGGTTGACGATGAATGTAGACTTCTTGGCTTCGTTGAGGGAGTTTTAACCCATCTTGACTCAGACCAATATATGCTTTATAGAAGTAATTTCTCATTCGCCCACTTTCCCTTCCGCTCAATATCCATCTCTTCATCATTCAGTAATACTTTTGTTTCATAAGAACTCAATAATATTTTCCATCCTCTCCTTAAAAGCGTACGAAATGAAATAATAATGTGATGCAAATTTTCATTCTTGTTCACGCGGCATGAGTATTTAGTTCTTCTCAGGGTGTTTTTTTTTAAAGCATAGCATTCAAAGCTCTTTGAAAGATTGGAGATACTTTTGTTCATGTTCATTTTATAAAGAATGATGTAAGAATTAAAGGGAGAAGATTGATCATGGCGAATAATGCTTTTTTAGTTTGAAAAGCACATTTTTAAGAGGTCAAAATCAAATTAAACCTGTTCTTTTTAAAAAATATAACTAATTTTAATTTGAAAATATTTGTAAACGGAATTTCACAAGATATGTCAATATACCCTATATGTCAACATACGTTGCCAAACCTTGTGTATTTTTCTTTTATAAAATAATTTTTTTAAAGAGAGTTTTATTTTTAAATTATATATTTTTTAGAGATTATTGTGAGATTTGAACACATTTTAGAAACGCAAGGTCGATCTCTTCATTAATACCAAAGTGAAATGTATGAGCTTAAATCAAACAAAGAATAATGCAAATGCAATACAACATAAAACATAAAAATGCTGATGTAAAATAGTTGCTCTAAGGTAATGTAGGAATATGAAGATGGATTTGCCCTAATATTTTTCGAATTTTTTCCAAAGAATTTATTCATATTGTTGGAAAGCTTTGAAAACTTATTGCTCATTAAAAATTTAAGCTTCTTTTAAATTTGCATAAACTTCTCTTGATTTTGAACGACACAAACATTTCGAATTCTACAGTGTCTACCAAAGCTTTCCAATGATGTGTCATCTTCCTTCTCTTGTTCATCTTGATCCTCTCCTTCAATATCCATTTCTTAAGCTTATACTTTCTCGGTCACTTCTTCTTCTTCATTTTTCATGTCTTCATGAGTGGAAGTTTTCTCTTCCATAAAATCCAAACAAATCATTTGAGCCAAATTTATATCACTTTTTTTAAAAAATAGTAAAGAGTGCTTTAAAAGCTTTATGAGTGGAATTGTTGTAATTTTTAGTCCTTGGTGTAATACCTCGTTGCAAAATGAGACACATAAATATTGTTTTAAGCCTTAAATTTTCCCTTAATAATCCATCCCCATTACACTTTCAAATGAATCATGAATTACTTCACAAATATTATGGTTTGTCTCAGTTTTAGACATCTTGGCCATCACTTTTGCAACTAAGAATTTCACCAATTAAACGAGCATTTAGAAAAACTTGTGTTCCTTTTTCACTGCCCTAAATCTCTCCTTAATTTCCATCATAAAATTTTCAAATCAAATTAGCATAAAATAATTTTACCTAATCGGGATAATAAACAAATTTATTTTGTTAAAGATTGGTTAAACCAAAAATCCAACTTTTCAAAGCAAGATTTTGTAACTCAGAAGAACTAAGATCATTAGATATAACAAAATGTTAAAAATTGTTTATAAGTTTTATAATATTCCATGTATGCTTCCATGGAATCCTAGTCGTTGTAAAGCGAACATTTGAGTTTATTAAGAGCGCTCGATTTTTAAAAGAAGAAGCTTGATGAGGAAAAATGAGAAAGGTTTTGAAGAGAAAGAAGTGAAGACGTAGATTAAATTTTGAAAATGAATGCAGATTTGAAGACTGAATGAAGGGATATGGATACATAAAAATGAATAGCCTTTTTACAATATATAAATGTATCAATTTTAATTTTGAATTTGATGAAAAAGAGAGGGAAGTTCAAAAGTCTGGACTCTAAAAGGTTTCTTCTTTTTGGCTAATATATTTTGAGATACAAGTGAAGTATATGTCAACATACTTTTTCATGTTTCATTATTGGACTTTTGAAATCGAAATTTTGAATGAAACTATCCCATGTTTATATAATTGAGTGGTATTTAAGTAAATCGATAATTTTTAAATGCACCTTTCATTAATCTATAGGCACGTAATTTTGGTATAATGAATATTATCTCTTCCTTTTTCCCTCAATAATAGTTTTTTGTTTTTCATCTAAAATAATGCATCCCTTGTAAAACCTACTTTATAAGTATTATCACATAAAAGACTTAAAGTAATACCTCATATTTTGGGAAGCCAAATATTATGGGGAAGATAATTAATAACACATCTTCTTAAGAAATAATTAAGAGAATTTAATTAAAAGTACTATCAAAGAAGAACTGAATGGATAAATATGTGAAATTTAAATATGGGTAATTTAATGAAATAAGATATGAGAGCAATTTTAATTAATGAAGTGGATTGGTATGAACGGAAATGAGTATATACCCTTGACATATTTCCCTTTCCTATACATTTACTGTCACCCAATCTAGACCAAAAAAGAATATAGGCTGACCAAAATTTTAAGGAAGGAGAAGAAGAACTTCTTAAGTAAAAGGAAAAAATTTCATTTATAAGAAGAAAAAGAGGACTTTAGTCAAATTAATTAAGCCTAAGTAAGTAAACTTACTTTAATCCCTTCCAAACCCCTTTGAATTTGGATTATATGTGTTTCTGACATTATAAATGACGATTTAAGAAATTTTAAAACAATATAGTGATTTTTTTCATGTTTGAGAATTAAATGCTAATAGTTTTGACATGTTTTAGGGTAAATTGTAGATCAAATCTTGTCCAATTCATTTAAAATTTTAATATGATTTTTCAAAAATTAAGTTGGAGATGGGTTTTCAATTTCATAATTTTGATAAATATTAGGATTTTATATGAATTTTCTAAGTTAGGAAAATAGTAAAATTTGGTTTTTAATTATATAAAATATATAAATTTATATTTTGATTTGAAATTTTTATATGAGGTAAATGATAGAAAACTATATTTTTGTGCATTTTGGGGACTTTCCCTATGCTTTTCAAGTTAATGTGAATTATTTAGTAAAGGGAAAATTTAACTACAATTTGTAATTTAACTTATTAATTAAGGAAATACTTAATAATTGTGAAGTAAGAGAGACTATGTCCTCGGTTTTCCTTAAAAGATAACCTCAATATCCATGCTAATTAATGAGATTCGATATATAATAAGATATGGTGAAAAGTAATTATTTTGAATGGAAATAAAATTGTTTTCAAGATAATTACAAAGCTTCTACTATGACTTTCATTGGCTTATAAAAGCTCAACATGCGATAACTACCATTTGTTAACTCGCGATAGCTTATAAAAGATCAATATGCGGTAGCTTCCATTTGTAAGTCAACGATAGCTTATAAAAATTCAAAATGCGATAGCTTCAACTTGCCAACCCGCGATAGCTTACGAAACTTCAACTTTTGATAGCTCCTATTTGCCAGCCTGCAATAGCACATAAAAGCTCTATATCTAATATTTTAAAAAAGGTGGCATGTGGTACCCTTTAGAAACTTAACTTTGAGTAGCTTTTCCATGTGATAACCTCAAGGCACGATAACTTGAAGATGCGATGGCTTTACCATGCGATAACATTGACATACAATAGCTCCATTTTATCAACCTTTAATAGCTTTAGTTTATGGCTTATCATAGCTTTTACGGCTCAACATTTGATGGCCTTGTATTTTAATTTACGATAGCATAGCATATCATAGCTCAACCTCCAGTTGCTATAAGATATGATATGTGATAACTTAAATTTAAGATGCTTAATTGCTTAAAGAAAAGTGGTGCTTGCGATAGTTAATGGTAACATAATTTCCTAAGTAAGGAATAATAACCTAGAATGCGGCAACTTGTTTCAGAAATGCAAAATATAAACTAAGCTTAAAAAAAGCTAAGTGATGACAAGTAGTATCATTTGAAGTAATGAAATGTAGTGTGAGGCCTTAGTGGTGATCATATGTCTAAACTTGACCTTTTATTAGGTAATGTCAATGCATGACCTTTGTGGCAACCAATTTTCTGAAAAAGACATTGTATTTAGTAACATTGGTGTAAGGCCATATGGATAGCCATAAGTCTAAATATAACATAATGTTAGGTAATGTTGGTGCAAGCCCTTAGTGGCAATCAAATGTCTAACCATGACATAATAGTTAGTAACATTGGAGTAAGGCCTTAGTAGCATCCATAAATACAACATAGTATTTGATAATGTTGGTGTAAGGCCTGATTGGAAACCTAATTATCTTCTTACGGTAGAAATAGGAAATCAAGATAAAGACTTGACCTAAAATGACCTATCCTAACATTATAAGTAGTAAGAATAAGGCTTATGCGGTAATTTAAATAAACCAGTCATAGAACCTAGCTAGAATATGTATTCAAAAGTAAATCCACACTTATGTTTAAATTGCTGATTTTAGATTGCTTAAGATATGATGTTTATTACTTAATATAATGCAATTACTATTGATTGAACTAGTGAGGGAATATCATGTTCCACGCTCCAAGAGCATGGTCTCACTATAAGATTTGTTGTTTTGGTTAAAGTATTCCTCATGTCAGGCTTTATTTTAGACCCGTGTTTTTATTATTCCCTATAAAGTCATGGATGCTCATTCGAGTAGGCTATGTTTATAGCTTAGATGGGTTGCTTTTGGAAAAGGTGAATAAAGACTTCATACATGAAGTAGGAGGCCATTTGCTAAGAAAATTTCTTTTTATTTCTGCTCTTGTAAAACTAGATTATATAACTAGTTAAGTATTCATATTGACATCCTCATATGTTGGACATGGCACTAGTATTCATCTTTTATTATATTTACCCTCGCATGGAAAAATTGGGTTATTGAAAATGCAATGACATATAAGATAATTTTTAGTAACTAAAGTATTTAGCCACTCGTTTTACTTAATGTTATGGAAAAAAATTGATCCTATTTTGTCTCTCGAAATAAGTACTTGTGATGACTACATCATCATCGGTGTTCATTTTCGAGCCTTAAAATGAGGGATGTTACAACTTGGTATCAGAGCTTAGGTTAGGGACACTGAACTAAATCAAAGCTTAGTAAAAATAAGATAATTAGAAAATGAACATTGTGGGGAAGGTTTACGGTGGCGGGGGAGTGGTGTAACATACATATATTTTGATATGGATATATAGGTGGACATATCTATCACTCAACTATTATTCTCACACTTCTTACTTTTTTTTCTTACAAACATTTTCTTATAGAGAAAGAATGAATGGAAATGTGAAGCAGATGCTTGATGTTGTGGGGTGCAAAAGAAAATACTAGTAGATGAATTGCTAGTATGCAAGTGAATGGCCAAGAAAGGGAGGCAGCCCTGGAAGTTAATGTTGATGCTAGTGCCAAGATGCCGACCCTGGTTAGGGGAAATATGGACGTAAACGTGCTTTTTCATCAGTTCATAGCAATTTTGCACAACAACAGTACCCCCGGGGCCACAAATGTGCCAAGAGGTCTGGTGCAGTCGACTAGGGAAGATTTTATTACGACCGACAAAGATTTTCAAATTTTGGGAGGAGAAATTTTTGATGGGAAGAAATAGGAGTTAGAGGAAAATGATTGATTAGGGATGTGTAATGGAATTTTTGGAAACTTGGAGCTTAAATATGCCTAGAATGTTAAGCTAACATCTAGACAATTAAAAGGATTGGCGTGTATCTAGTGGGAGATGGTGAGGGCAGGGATCCTGTAGCAGGAAGTCACTTTAGAGAAGTTTAGTGGGATGTTCGAAAAACTGTTCATTCCTACATTGGAGTTATCTGGAATATTCTTGCAGTTTGTTGAATTGCGATAAGGTAGTATGACTATCCTAGAGTATGTGCATAAATTTCACGTCGTGTCCAAGTATAGAGCTGATCTAACTAAAAGCTAAGGAAGAAGGTGGAGAAGTTTAGTTTGGGATTAAGGTCAATGCAGAGTGATAGGACAATGGCTCATCTAACACTTCTATTCAACGAAGTGGTCGATATAGAAAGAAGGTTTGAATTTACATATGGTGAAGTGTGGGACAAAAGGCCCTAACTGATAACAAAAAGATGTGTATCCCTTATTAGGAAGGTCCTAAGGGCCAACAACAAAATGAAAGTTCTTAGGGAGGAGGAGAGCAGAAAGATGTTGCAAAAGTGACATGCTACAACCACGGGCAGTTGCTTATGCAACAAATTGTTCGAAGCTAACTGGAGTGGCCAAAGTCGGATTATTTAACAATGAAAAAACCGAGCATAAAAAGATGGATTGTCCAGAGCTAAGACAGGCAAAGGTCTTTGCTTTGGAAGGATCGTCAGGTGGACCAACAATAGAAGGAAAGGGTGTCATGCTAAGAGGTATAATTTTGATATCTGGTAGTTTACTTAGAGTCCTTTTTGATAGAAGTGCCATACACTTCTTTATTTCTATAGATTTGTTTGACATGTTAGGGTTAAACACATTCTACTTGATTACTTCCTTTTGCATGGTCAATCCGATCGGTGGGTATGCTATTCTCGGATTAAGGTGCGTTAACCATGAGTTTTTTTTGTATGAACATTTGTTTGTTCGCAATCCATGTGTTTGCCTTCATAGGATATAGGGTAATTTTGGTATGAACAGGTTAGAATGTAATGATGCTAGAATCAATTATGTTGATAGAGTTATCGCTTTGTAAAAATTAGGAGATAGAGAGAGGAGTAGGGTAGAGTTGGACATAATGAAGGAGAAGTCATGATTGAAGTTGTGCGCAATGGAGGACTATGAGAGTGGGATTATTAGAGTGTAGGTAGTTTGGGAATTCGAACGTATTCGAACCAGTAATGGGGTTACCGCCGAGGAGAGCAACTTAATTACATATATACTTAATATTAGGATCACAACCTATTAACTACCACCTAGCAGAATGGCATCCAAAGAGATGGAAGACTTGAAAAATCAGCTACTGGAACATGAGCATAAAAGTTTCATTAGGTCGAGTGGTTCACCATGGGGAGCATCTACTACATTTGTAAAGACTTTGGGTGGATCACCATAGATATATACTGATTACTGGAATTTGAATGAGTTGACAATGAAGAATCGTTCTCCATTGCCTAGGATAGACGACTTGTTTGATTAATTGAGTGGAGCTACATATTCTCACAACTAGATTTAGTAATAAGATACCATCGATTAAGGATAGCTGAGGATAGTGTTCCATTGAACGCATTTAGGACAAGATCTGATCCGTATGAGTAGTTAGTTATGCCTTTAGACTAACCAATGCCTCGACAATCTTTATAGATCTTATGATCCAAATCTTTCGTGATCAATTGGATAGACTTGTGTTGGTTTTTTTTTGCACCAAAATATGGCACAAACACCCACAGAATTAGAGAGTAAAAAGTAAAGAAAGTAGACGAAAACATAAAATAATAAGACACACAAACTTTATAGCGGTTTGTCTAATCATTACCTACGTTCGCTTAAAATTGTTACTGATTTGAATGTTGTTTACAAGAGGTGTTCTTATGGATCGGTGTGGATCCCTGAGATTATCAGAGAAGTATAGAAAATTGTTAAGAAAGCCAAAACGATCCATCAAAATATCACTCTCCTCATATATTAATTTTCTCACCCATATTCTTGCCCACTTTCCCTACTTCTAGGGGGTGTTAACCAAAAAAATAGTGGCCATGTTATCATTGTTTAGGGATTGGTAGCGATCCAAGCCAGGGATCGGTAATGATCCATGCCAGGGATCGGTAACGATCGACGAACTTGCTTCTTGGACCATGATTTCCCTCTCATGAATGTTTCGTCGACTTATATCTTGGTCTTTGCATCAAGTCATGTTGATATGAGCTCGAATTTGAGGGAATTCATTGGTTTGGATGTTGGCTCAAAGCTTTAGGTTTGCCCATAAATCCGTTTACTTTCTCCTTGCTAGTGAACCATCTTCTATGGCATGCACTAGTTCCAAAGTAATTTAATTTCATGTTGTATAAAACACTGATAGATTTGAACAAAATCAGAGATCGGTGCTGATCCCTGATCATGGATCGGTACTAATCCAGGCCTTAGCATTGCTCTTGGGTTTCGGGCCTTGTGGTTGAAATGAGTTGGAATTTTAAAGCTACTTGGAAAGTTTTACGACTTTACTTCGCAATCTTGCTCAATATCTGAGTTTGGCAGTTATCACTTTTAATTTCCGATTAGTTAACTTAATATATTCGAACATAACTTAGCCAAAAGGCTTAGCATTTTCCCCCATCAAAGCATGCATTGCAAATGGAAGGTGTGCTTTGCTGATGAAAAAAAAGCGAAGCTAACTAGACATTAGTAGTTGAGCTTTTCTGCATATCAATCGACCAACCTATAGTGAATCATCCGGTTCCTTCGGGTCCAGCTATAACGAAAAGATCATTCCAGACCATAATAGTTAAGGATTTGAGTCTTTGCTTTAGTGTTAGTCACAGACAATCATTCCATATTCTCCCAAAATGACTTTATCTTGCACTACATCGTAAATCAGATCATCCCATGTTCATCAGAGATTTAGCAACCTCATATCAAAATCAATGGTTCAATTCGATAATTGCTTACGAATCATTTCAAAGTCAAACGGTGTTCAAAACCAAGGTCTAAATTTTGATTTCCTTGGGTCATGTGCTTGATGTCCAATTCAATTCTTGATCGCTACGAATCATTAGTTGAAATCTCGATCCATCCCGATCATTAGCAGATTCTGCAGCATTTCCAGGCCATTAGTTAAATCTAGATCTCTCTGGATCATTATTTCAATCTAAGGTCTCTTTGAATTGTTTAGAATCCAAACTAGGGCTCGATCTCTTTGGATTCTTAGTGAGTCCGATCTGATTGCTCTCCAACAAGGGGACACAATGATTAAAGTAACTCCATCTGTTCGCATTCTAATGAAGGGATTTACTCTCATACAAACCTAATCCACTTGCTCTTTGGCAAGGGAACTTGTATGTTATGGTCATCACCCTCTCTCTCTACCTCTGTTTAGGTTTGCCATGATCCATATCAATTATTACGTTCATGGGGTTTTCAAAAACCAAGCTTCTTTTACAAAGTTCAAATTCAGACAACAAACGCATATGACAACATCCATTCAGGTATTACAGCTTGGCATTCAACCTAGAGCATGCCTATAGACCGATCGATGCCCCCATACACGAATAAGTGGCTTGGCTATAATCCTACATCACTTATTAAAGAGGAAGACAAAGTTCATGGAATGAACCTGACTCCCAGCAATCCTGATCATGAAATAACTATCTTTATCCTAGATCCAAGGCTGCTTCCAATTTCTATAGATGATGGCGGCTTCTGTTCCATCACTGCAACTCGGTTTCTCACGTATTGCTGCAACTGGTTGTTCCTAACTTATTCCTTAATCAAGTCACGAAGGTGCTTGTAATCATTCCTCTCAGCCCATCCAGCCCATGGAATATGCAATACTTTCCTAATCTCCTCTCATGATCGATAGGTTCTTTCCTAATTGGTTTCTAATAGGGGATCTTCCCCCTAGTGTCAAGATAAATCTTTTGTGGAGTTACGTTCAATTCCATGTAGGAAGAGAATTTCGGCTCGCTTCTTTGTTGCTTTGATCCTCCAAAGCTATCATTCACATTTCATTTTCCTTTATCTTTACTAGATCCTACTGCAAATGATCCTCTTCCATCCATAGTATTATCTTCTTCCTTTTTAGATTCGGTGTCCTCATGACACAAGAATTTCTCAAACTCTTGACGAAACTCTAAAAGATCCACTAGTGGATCCCTTTCCAAGCCAACCTTAAAAAGTGTCTTACTGGCAACTTCTGAAACTATCGCCATTAGAACCATCGATGGGTCCAGCTTATGAACCACAACGGCTGTTGTATTAAATGCAGTCAAAAAACTCCTTAGGGTCTCTATGGCCTTTTTCTTCATGCTTGATAGCATCATCACATTCTTTGTCTTGAAATGTAAACCCTGAATTGCTTCACGAATCTATTCACTCTATATGTTGATGGAACTCTTCTCTAACTTTCCAAACCACATCACTGCTAAGTCTGTCAAATAAGAAGGGAGATTCTATCCCATTACTTCTTCAGATGCACCAAAAACTCTATATGTTGGATGTATCTCATTTAATGGCCCATTGGATCGGTTTTTCCATCGTACAAATCTAGTGTTGGTAGGTTGAAATCAAACAGATTTCTTGCTTACCAGTTGTTAGTTATGAATGGGGTTCAAGTTATGTCTTCCAGGTTTCGGTCTGGTGGTCGACCTCTCAATGCTCACCTGACTATCTCAGCAATTCTATCATTGTCATCTAACGGGGGTCTCCGCTCCACAATTTCATTCTACCCTTTGTTCCTATGGGAAAATTATAGCACGTACTTCTCCGGCAGCACGTTCACGTTCTGATTCACCTTATGGTATCTAGCAACATTCCTCGAACGAGCGTCTTCAAGTTCTAGATTCAGGTGGGCATTGCCCTTATAGGTTCTTGGATCGTTACTGATCCATGTCCTTGGATTGGTACTAATCCAAGGTTCTCCTATAGCAGTTGCATTAACCTGCTCCTCTTTAATTCCAACTTGATTTGTCTTGCCTTCTGGCCTTTGGTTCTAGTATTTATCCATTCCAATCTTCGATCCTTGTTCTACTCTTCTAAAGAATCCCTCCATTATCTCTTCTTGGAAGGCTATCATTCACTCTTGCATTTCTATCATCATCGTTTCCATCTTATCTCTGGTTATGTAGATGTAAAGGGTTTAGATCCTTAGGACACTTCCTGACTGCCTCCAAGTCCCAGTTGGCTTCACCCAATGGCGATTTTCCTAGTTTATGGCCTTATCATCTTTTCCAAGTTTGCATTTCAAGTTAACAAATCTGAATTTCTCAATGAAAGCACCAAAATGTGGCACAAACACCCAAAGAATTAGAGTGGAGAGGAAAAAGTGAAGAAATCAATTGAAAATATAAAATAACAAAACACACAACTCTATAGTGGTTCGGCTAATCATTGTGTACGTCCATTTAACTTTGTTACTGAATTAAATGTTGTTTACAAGAGATGTTCTTATGAATTGATGATGATCCTCTAGACTATCAAATGTGATGACCCTAATTTTGATTAACATTATTTAGGACATTTAATTAGATAAATTAAACGAAATAATATAGATGGTTAAGGGATTGAGAGTTGTAAATTAGTTAAGGGGGTCGTGCCTTAATGACTATATATAAGCAAAAGAGAATTAAGGATAAGTAAGAATGAGGAATATGATAAGGGAAAAATAGGAATAATCATTATTCTTACATCTTAAACCATTTTTGTCTTCATTTACTATTAATATCAACAATTACAAACAAAACTAAAACCCCCAAAGAGCTCGGCCGACCACCATTAAGAAGAATTGAAAGAAGATAAGCTACAAATCAAGTAGATTGTTTGAAGAAATTAATCAAAGAGCTAATCTCAATCTTGTTAACACCAAACCAAGGTGAATAAAGGATATACATCTCATTTTGACTATGATTTCGGTTTTATGATTATAGCCTAATTATGCAAATAATATGACATTTTTATTTGTTTAAACAAATATATGTATATATGTATGTGTGTGTGTGTGTATGTATGCTTGTTCATGATTTATACTATTTCATTTTGATTTTATGATAAGTTTAGATTTAAAAAACCAATTAAATGACGTCCAAGCGACTTGCGTTTTTGGGATATGGTCAAAAAATTATTTTAGAAAGGTTTCAATTTTCATAATTTTCTAAGTTTTTGTGGATTTGTTATGAATTTTCTATGAAATAAAATATTTAATATTGGGTTTAAATTATTTAAGGCAATTATATAATGATTTTGAGTTGGAAATTTATATATGTTAGAAAACATATTGAAAGTGAATTATGATGATTTTTGAAGAATTTTTTCAAGTACTTTATTATAATCACAAAATTATTTAAATTAAGGGATTTAAATGTTTTATATGCTTCATGAAGGAGAAGAACTTATTTATTAAATTTTTTTTAATTAAAAATCATAAATTCGACAGCATATTTAGAAAATGATTTTGATAAATAAATAACAACCAATTACATTTCAAAAAATAAGGTAAGTTATGTAGAAAGAATTTTCTTTTAAAGGCTAAAAATCAGTTTTGCTCGAATTTACTACTTCGCCACTTCCACCTGTTAGCTTTTGACGCCATACTGCACCAAAGAACCCATTTGAAACCAATGCACATGGTATTAAGCAATTAATATGTAGTGCATTGGAGAAAGATGGAAGGTACGGTGTTGAAACTTGCTTCCCAAAGCGTAGAAGCTACTCTTATTAACTTTGAATTACTTCTATTTATAAAGGATGCTTTCGAAGGGGTTGTATTATATTTGAATCAATCAACTTGCCTTTGTGTTTCTAAAAGTGCTTTCGAATGGATTGCTGCCATTTTTTAAAAGAAGCTTTTAAAAGATAGCCACTTTGAACCTATTCGAAACACATGCTACCGTATTCTTACCTTTCAAACTAGTTAATGATGCTTTTTTATAGCCTTTAAACAATGTATTCAAAAATGTTCTTTCGCTTTTGTACTTTAAAGCCGCTTTCTTAATGCTTTCGAAAGGGACCTGTAGCCATTTTCAAAATGGTTTCGGAGGCAATGGTTTCGAAAATGGGCGTCAAAACTATTCTTTTTCTTTTACTTAGGATTAATGCTTTTGAAATTAATGCTTTCACCTCTGTTCTTTTATGACCCTTAGTTATATTAGCTATTAAACCCAATGCTTTGAAAAGGAAAATTTTAAATAGTTTCAAAGCAGTGTTTCCACAAGCTTTTAATTTAACCCAATGCTTTCGAAAGATACATAATATGTCTTTTGAATGGGAGATCCCTAATGTTTTCGAAGGGTTTATTTTAAGTGTTTGAATGGAGGGCTCCCAATGGTCTCAAAAGGCAAGTTTAAATGGTTTAAAAAGAGGATGTCTAAGTTATTAGTAAAGCTTTCGAAAGGGTTGTCCTCAATTATTTTGAAAGGCATTGTTTAAAGTTTTCAAACAAGAGTTTCGAAGGTTTTACCTTGGCTTCATAGCCTATAGTATTTTAAGTTAAAAAATCGTTTTAACTTACTTTGAAGGGACGTAAAATTCCATTGATTAGATTTCATTAACATTGTTTTGTGTAATGTATATATATTATGGAATTTATGTTTTGAGTAAAGAAAAGTATATGATTTCGTGGTTTGATAATAATATGATTTCAGGGGTAAATCATTTGCAAAGGTTATTTACAAGAAAATTAAAGTTGAATGTGGTAGTTAACCTTAATAATGTGACGGGAAATATGAATAATGTAGTTAACGCTAAGTTTATGAGTCGGATATTTGAAGACCATATGCGACTCGTGTTGGGTCACTGTAACACCCTTAATTTTTAATAACATTATTCAAGAGATTTAATTAGATAAATTAAACAGAATAATGTAAAATTTAGAGTGATAAAAGGATTGAGATTTGATCAAAGGTCATGCATAATTATCTCAATGGCTTATATCTTAATTAATTAAAACAAGGGTATTGGCGTAATTTCTACCTACATTTCTATTACCTTTATATTCATGTTTCATTTCTCATTCACGTTCATTCTTCATTTTCACAAAAACGTAAAACAAGGAAAGCAAGCCGACCATTACTTAGGAAGAAAAGGGAAAATTAATCAAGAGCTAAGGGTTTAAGCAAGGGCAATTAATCTCGGTCATTATCCTAATCAAGTTGAATAATGATTTAAATCATCTTTATTTTGTTTTATGATCATTTGATTTTTGGGTTTAAGATTAAATCCATTATAATGATGATTTTGATAATGATATGCTTGGATTTTATTACATGTTTGATCTAAACAAGATTGTTTGAGTATAGTTTGTAATGATCTGCATTTTTCCAATAATTAATTTTTTGCATTTAATAAGATTTTGTAATTTAATATTGGAAGAGATAAAAGTTTGTGATTTTTTAATGATAATAATAACCAAAATGAAATGTAACAATGTTAATTTGAGTTCATTGCTAACTGTTTTAATGTAATTCCAATTTATTGAAATGATTGAAAGGCTATAATTGGTTATAAATTGTAAATGAGGAAATAGATTAAATGTTATATTAATTGATGAAATAATATGTAGTTAATTGAAATTTAATAAAATTAGTGTTATGTAAGTAGTTATAACATTTGTTTGTAGATAATAAACTTATAAACGTGATTAAACTAAGTAAAAAGTAACAATTGTCATTTATCTCCTATTTATTTAATCTGTTGAATTAAATTGGAAATCAATTGCAATTAATGTAATAAATTATTACAGTTAATGTGAATTTGGATGATAATGGAAGAATATTGATGTAATAAAGGGATAAAACAATGTTAATTATATCCATTAGGTAATGGTTGATTGAATAATAAGATTGAAATCAAATTTAAATCAATTTATTAGGTTTTAAATTATAATTAATGAGTATATTGCAATTGAAATTAAAACGCTGTAACTAGACCAATATTTATAATTAAAATTGACCTGAAAATATGTTTAAAGGATTACAAGTCTGTATGTTGTCAAAACGATAAAAATTGTCGACTTTTAATTATAAAATTTAAAAGGTGATTTAATAATAAATTATGCGACCAACGTGAAAATAGCCTTTTTGGCCATTATCCCGAATTTTGAGAAAACCAGTTTCATCGGATCTGTAATGGTGAATTTTTGTAGGATTTCAATTTTCGTAGCGATCGGACTAGTCATTTGATTGTACGGACTCGAAACGTGTGGAAATCAATTTAATTGAATTCAATTTGAGATAAGCTAATTTTAAACCAACTTCTTGATACGATGGAATTAGGACTTGAAACCCATTCCATTGAGTTTAAAATTATAAAAAACATCCATTTTGATATATATGATGGCCCACTTTTTTGGAAGCAAAACGGGCTTTTTGGGTCTCCATTGTCGTTCATACTAATTCGATATATATTTATACTGATTCGAAGCTCCCGATGAACGCAAGCTAGACCTATAGTTTCTTTTTGATTTGGGTCTCTGTTTATCCAGAATTCGAGGGATTATCCTCAACCGTTCGTCATGCTTTGATCAAATTCAACGGATCGTTGATTGGATGGTATTGATGAGTGGATATTATCGCCTGGAGTTCATCCATGTGTGTAGTACATCGTATCAATGGTTGGATGTGGCTTGAAAATTCGATTGGGGTCTTCTCTTGTTGGCGGCAGATGGGTTAAGGAAGGCGATCGGAGGTGTTCTCGGTGGTCGTAGGGGGTTTTTGGCGTTGTCCGCGTGTCGTTTGGGGACGTGGGGCGTGGCCGGACGGGCCAGCAGCGGCGATGAGACAGGTTAGGGTAGCGGTCGTTTATATATCGCATACTTGAGAGGTTGATAGGTAGCTGATAGGAGAGAGAGGTACATTAGGAATTTGCCATTCATCTTTAATTTAATTTAATTTTAAATTTAAATTTAAACGTTCTAATATGCATAACTTTTTGATACAAGCTCCGATTGACATGCGGTTTGCTTCATTGGGATAGTATCGAAATTATAGACATTATGAAATTAGTTTGAAAGAATTCCTAGACTGTTGAATTTTAGGCCTTATTTTGGATTTCAAATCGATCTGAAATCAAAGTTGAGTGTTTTAACCCACTCACAATTACTAAATTATCTTATGATAGCCAATTTAAATTTATGATGTGATTAGAAGTTATTCAATTGATGTTTGATATATTTAAATTTTCATTCCAGTTAAATCTGACTTTATTGAATTTAATCGCCATTTAATTTATATTGAATTTTAAATTACCTGTTAATACCTGTTATTGATAATCAGCCAATTGTTGTTTATTATTTATCGATCTAAATGGTGATTGTGATGGATGTTTGATTTTGATATTGGATGACAGGGTGTTATAATTTATATTGTTATAACTCTGCAAGTTCCCTATGGGTTGAAATGATATATACCCGAACGATCTTATATAATTGGGTAAACTCATTATGGATTGAAATGATAAACCCAAGCAATTTTCATTGATTTTGAAATTTTGGGATTGCGGGTTGAAATGATATATACTCATAAATTTAAATATGGATTGGAATGACATGTCTTTATCACTTGACCATAGGGTAGAAAATTATATATGGATATCGAATTGGTTAAACTAAATGATTTTAAATACTTGAAATTTTGAATTCAGTGAAATGATATTTGAAATAAAATTTTATTTGTATAAACTGAATTATTTTTCGAAATCCAAGTTTTGAATATTAAAATTGGAGTTAGTTTAATGAATTGTTTAAAGAATAAAAATGGGAGTTTTAAAGTTGAATTTTGAAGTACAAATGAAATTTATCAAAATTGAGTTATTGAAAATGTTGAATATAACTTTGAAATCTATTTAATTTGAAGTGGTTTAAATGGATAATTCAAACATGGATTTGAAATCAATATTGATTAAATGGTTTAAATGAGAATCTAAGTTGGAAGACTAACTTTGGTTAGTTGATTTGGAAGCTGGACATGGTCCAGATGTGTTGAAATGTAAAGAAATGGCTCAATTTTGATATTAATTTCAAATTAATTATTTTAATATATATTATTGTATAATTTTTAAACTATTTTACACTAATAAACCATTTAAATTATATTAAACTATTTCAATCTATTTTAAATTATTTAAACTATATTAAACTATTTTAATCTATATTTAAACCATTTAAACTATCTTAAAGTATTTTAAACTATTTTAAAGTATTTAAACTATTTCAAAATAGTTTTAAACTATTTTAACCTATTTTAAACTAATAAAAACCATTTAAATTGTATTTAAAGTACTCTAACCATTTAAAAGCTATTTTAGACTATTTTAACTATTTTCGAAAACTATTTTAGACTACCTAAACTATTTTCTAAATTTCAAGTTTTGTAAAGTGGAGGTGTTTACATTAAATCCTTGATTTTTAAAGCGAATACGGTTAAATGATATTATAACCTAAGTTGGGACTTAAATGATTATTTGCGGAATATGATGATTTTAAATAAGGATTTAATCTATTTTGGAAACATGAATTCAAAAATAATATGATTTCAAACGTGATATAATTTCGAAAGTAAGTATGATTTTGAAATGATATGGTTTTGAGAATATGATACTTTGATATCAATTCTGAATTGGTTTTGGAAATGTTAAAAACCATCCGGTATGAAATAAGCGTTTGGTTGTTAAAGAGACTGGGATCGAATATTGTCATACTCTATGCCAATATCAAAAACCACTTTAACAACTACGTACGTGAGGGAGATTCTAGAATGAAGTAGGATGGTTTGGTGAATGATTCTGTATGAGGTATTTACGTTGCCCTGACTCCCGTGAGTCGGCTTCATGTGGCTAAGCAAGAGCTATATTTGGACCAAGTGAGGTCGCACCTTCGATCGAACATGCTTCTTCGATACCATATTATGACTTTGTGATTGATTTTGTGGCCACACCTCGATTTGATTATGGTAGTGTGTTCCAAGGTGGGCGATAGTAGCTGCTATGCATTAACACCAGCCCAGTTCTACAAACGGTAGAATCCTACCCTGGCGTTGCCTACATGCCTTGTCCCATGTCTTATCGCACCTCCTGTGAGTTTGGTTTGTACCATACCCATGGAGTGCCCTTTGATAGCCCTCCAGTTTATGAAGGAGTTGTGGTACTGTATAGAATACAGGAATATATAAAAATGTGTTAAGGGGGATATGAGTAATGCCTTAACACTATTTTAATACTTTATTTTACTGTAGACAGTATTATAATAGCGTATTGTACTATGTATGTAGATAGTTTAATGGATCCTAAGAGATAGAATCTTAAACATCTCTTAAGTTATTGCACTCACGTTAGACACTGGATAGGAGATGTCAAACCCTGTAAACAGCTCTAACGCCATTACACACATATTTATTTACTGTTGACTTAACTTACATAAGATCTTTTTGTTCTGAGTCGAGTGTTTTGTCTTTTCATTACGCTCGGGTCAGTTTGAGCTTTCAGTGTATCGAAGACTACTTTGAAGGACGAAGACGAAGATTTAGTACTATTATTATTTATTTTATTTATTTCACTACATCATGTTGTTGCACTGCATTGTTATTTACTTCTGTGGTATGTAACTATGATTCTATATTATAAAAGAATAATCAAACGTTAATTGTAAAATATCTTCATCAACTGTTTATTTGATTATTATAATTTTTTCAATCAGCTGTGAGATTCTATGTTTGTTTTCTTTCTTTCTCTGCTTTTTTCTATTTACCCCCATAACAATCTTCCCATTTGAATGTTTGATTCTGACCTATATGGTTTATTGTCGATTTGAACCATCCAAAACTTTTGGTCGTTATATAGTTTTATATGGTTTTAAGGATAAAATTGATTATAATGAATTTCAAGCGCCGTGAGGAAATTATATGTTATGGAAAATATGATTTTGGAGATGGATTTTAATTTTTATAACTTTTGAAGCTATGAAAAATTTACTATGATTTTTCAAAGGAAAATATGAATAATTGTGTTTAGAAATTAATTTCGGTAATTTTATGAAGAATTTAGATCTGAAAGTTTATATGTAGATAACATATGGAAAGTGATTTCTGTTCTTCTTGGGGATTTTTTTCCTAGATAATTTACTGTGGAAATTAAATTATTTTAGAAGAAGAATTTAATTGTTTTAATTATTTTGCTTAACGGAAGGGCTTAATTGTAAAAATTAATCTTTGTTTAGGTCTGAAATTTTGCGAAAGTCACTATGGTAAAGAATTTGAAAAGTTATGGCAACCAATCAAATATTTACAAATAGACATGTTAGTTATAAATATTTGCTTTAAATGGTATTAAATCTGTCTTTACCTTTCCTCCTCTTTTAGAAGCACCTTTCGACCCTATGCTCGAAACCTACCAGATTGAAACCAACTAAGCCAACACCAATACACAAGGTATCACAATGTTCGTATGTAACAGAGTGGAGAATGGCAGAAGGCATAGTGTCGAAACATAACCTTCGAATGGTTTGAAACCTTTGTTTTATTTTTTAAAGAATTTATTAAATGCTTTCGAAGGAGTCAAAAAATAAGCTTACGAAGGGATTTTTTTTAATTTTCTTTCGAAAGGGGTTGCTGCTTCTTGTTTAAATTGCATTTTTCAAATTATTTACTTAGTTTAATCAATGTTTTCGAAAAGTGTAGTTTCAACTAAGACGAAACCTTTCCGTCGTTCCTACGATTTTCAAAGGGATTGAAGTCATCAGTGCTTTTGAAAGGTAGCTTTGTTTTATAGTTGTACTAAGCCACTGCCTAAAAGCTTTTGAAAGGATTCATAGGTTTCAAAGGCAATGGCTTCGAAAGGGGTTTCGAAGCTATCCTTCGAATGTTTTACGTAAATGGTTTGAGCTTTGAAAAGGATGGTGCCGAAGCCATCTTTTTTTCCTGAAACTCTCTTTAATGGTTTCGAAAAGGGAAAGTTCACTTGTATTCACTTAGATCCAATAAGATATGTTTTAAATTAAACCCAATGGTCTCGAAAGAGATATTTTCAAATGGTTTCGAAGCTATGCTTTTATAATTCAATGGTAATACTTTAATACATTCGAAAGGTTTCAAAAGAGAGATTTTAAAGCGTTACAAAAGGCTGGTGCCTAGAGTTTTGAAAAAAAGATTCGAATGCTTTCAAAAGGAAGTTTTCCAATGGTTTTGAAAGTAAAGATTAAAGTTTTTAAAAGCCTTCATTTTCAAAAAAAAGAACCCAATCTCAAAACTTTAAGGGTAAAACCCATGGCATTATAAAAGAGCTTTTAAATACTTTTAAATTTGAATTTTCGAAGAAGCTTTCCTTGATATAATAATTGGTTAAAGGAATTGATCATGTTTTATATAAAAATGATTTCAAGGGTATTAACCATATATGTTGATGATTATTATGTCATTATGTGTGCTTCTTCTAATTTTCATAGTCACTTTAAAATGGACCTACAACTTCATTTTGGGGAGAAAGAGTAGAATAACCAGCTAGGTTGAAGCAGTTGTGAATATAAATTGAATTAATTCCTGAATGAGTCAAATTGCATCCACGAGGTCAAATAGACCAGAAGTAGGATATAGACCAGAAGTAGGATGCCCAAGTATTGAAGTTAGCAGACAGACAGGTTCATAGTAAACCTATGAAAACTATGTTTAGAAAAAGTTATTGGCAGACGCCAATAGGTTCATTTTAAATCCATGAGAACTATGATTAGAAAGAGTTATTAGCAGGGGCTAATAAGTTTTGTAGTGAACCCATGAAAACTATATTCGGGTAAAGTTATTGACAAATGTTAATATGTTCCTAGTCAACCTATAAAAACTAGGATAAGAGGGAAGTTACTGGAGATACAAGTAGGTTTAGGGAGGACCTATGATGATGAAGTTATTGGTAGGGGCCAATAGGTTCTTAGTGATCCAATGAAAAATATGAATCTAGACAGGGAGTCCATAAACATTAGAAGGTTATTAGTAATCCCATGAAAACTAATAGGCTAATGGTGACCATAGAAGCTATAACTTAGAGAGATAGTCAGAAATAAATAGGGATGGGAAATCCATTATTGATTTACTTGTTTGCATATCATCATAATATTTTGAATTGCTATGTTTTAACCATTATGGATGCCGACCTTCATTCCATAGAAAGACGCATCATCAATAAGAAAGAAAGAGGTAGAAATTGAATAGAAAGAAGATAGAACTCAACAAAATCTGAATCTCATTGCGGAATAGAAAAAATATAATATATCAAATAGATATTACATAGTCATTACATCAGAGTACACAACTTATACATCTCAAAATTTAGACAGTTATAACACCTGTCTATTGTACAACACAAGAACATCAATACAATATATCATCACAATGGAAACTCTATATATCTACACGCGGAAGCCTCCTGCTCCAATTCTCCTTCAGAAATTTGTCAAAAGCTAACTTGAATCCCTTGGATACTCATAAAAATTTGAGTACCTAAGAGTTTAATAAAACAAAAAATAAACACTTGGGTCAGACATGGCTTAGGTGTGAGTAAACGGTTTAAACTTGCTTAACTTTTGAAAACCTTTGAAAACAAAAGGTATCACGTAAGACTTCCCACACATAAACATGGGTAAGTTTTTACCTTTACGCTAATCAAAACATTCGATAGGTAATCCAGTGATATTATAATAGCGTCTAGGGTTTTCAAATAAATATGAAGTAGCTGAAATTGTTACATTATTATATTCCAGCATACTAGCCACAAAGTTGGTAATGCAATCAAAACCATAAGGGCACGTAGGAAGAATGGGTTTACATAAATGGCAGGGCTACTAGGGTACCGTCTGTCACATTACGTGGCCTAGATCAACGTATCGAGGATCCACCCTAAATCCCATGCAACACAAGGCCGAAACCATTCCTTACTGAACAGTCCCGAACAAGACAACCCCGCAGTTGGATGCAGATTAACTGCCCACATAGCCGAATAAAATGGGACATCTAGATAGGGGAAGCTCTTGTCCTACTTGAGCGCGATCCAATTAGCCTTGCTGCGTCTCCCATGTTTTAGCCATTCCTGGTTGATGAGGCTTGAGGCTACGATTACCTTTATAGAACACGTCTATCTTAGAATGCTCATTGTCCACCTGACGATGTGCTGAAAGCATTCAATCCATACAAGTTCATTCCGGGTTCGAATGAAACCGAAGGCATTATATCGTTACACTCATTTTGGAATCACCCTCAGAGTTAACGACGATAACCATTGCACTTTGAAACTCCATCTCGAACCTGTAAGAACTATCTCCGTTATATTCGTATTGGAATCACCCTTAGAGATTTTTAACGACAAATAGTTCTTACACGTCGAGTCTTCAACTTGATCTTCACTTGGATTCACGACCTAACGTTTAACTTGGATCGATGTGGTTTTCAGATAATCAAATATGATACCCGATCCTGGCCTCATTGAAATCCAAACATATCTTAAAAGACAAGTTGTTTAAAGGTTTAAACAATTCAATTCAATTCAACACTTGAATTCACACAGCATTTGACATAAATAAATATCACACATTTATCATTGATATATCCAATATCATAACATAGAATATCATAACATATCATCCAATAGATATAATCCAATAAATATCATGCAATAGATATCATCCAATATATCATCCAATAGATATCATCCAATACAGATATTCTACACAAACAACCATCCATAAACAGGAGTTATTAATCTATGTTATAATTAATTTAATCGATTTAAATTAAATTAATTACTTAAGAACTAATTTCCTAATCCTGCTCAAACAATCATTAATTAATTACAACTTTTAATTAATTAACCACTCCTTGATTACCTTATCAGTCAATCAATTAATCACTATCACAGATTAATTATCCTTTATTTACCAATTAATAAATCTTAATTATTAATTAATCTCCTTCAATACAAGTAATTAATCCTTAATTACTTTTAAAATTAATTAATTAATTAACCTTTAATCAACTGATTAATTATCCATTAACTATTAATTAATAACCTTAATTATTAATCAATATCTCTTAATTACAAATAGATTAATCCATAATTAATCTGAAAATTTATAAATTAATTAATCAATCATTAATTAACTAATTAATTATGTCTTGATTATTAATTAATAAACTTAATTATTAATTAACAACCATAATTACAAATTAATTAATCCTTAATCGCTAGTTGATTAAACAGTTAATCAACCCTTAATTACCATTGATTAATCCTCAATCTCAATCACCTTTGATTAATCCTCAATCACCTTTGATTAATCCTTAATCACCTTTGACTAATCCTTAATCACCTTTTGAATAATCAATTAATTAATATTTAATTATAGATTAATCATCCTTTAAGTATTAATTAATAAAATTTAATTATTAATTAATAAAAATTAATTACACATTATGTACTTCTTAATTATTAATTAAGTAACATCTAGTTACTTAATTAACAACTCTCTAATTACTAAATTAATCAAATCTTAATTACTTGATTAATTCATTCTTAATTACTTAATTACTCAATTAATTAATATCTGTTCATTAATTAACAACCTTTAATTGATAATCCTTAATTACAATTAATTAACCTTTAATTAATTAATTTATAATCCCTAATTATTTATTTATTAAACCAATTTATTACTCTTAATTAATTACTTAATTAATTATTTATAATTAATTAATAAAATTAATTAATTATACTTAATTTCCTAATTAACCAAAGTAATCTCAAGATATTAGATCCTCAATTATCTTAAGATAAAACATTATCTTATAAATACCTTAATTACCATTAAAATTTTAAAACATTTTAACATTGTAATTAACTAAACCTAATTAAATCCTTTACTTAAGATTTGAAATAAGATAACCATTTAACTTGATAATTTAAAATTAACAAAATTTAACTTCCTTAAATAACTTAAAATACTAGCAAGTAGAGGTTTCAAAACTAATTACAATTTGTATTTTTAAAACTTACTTTTATAAAATCTTAAATTTTCATTTTAAATTAATGTTTTTAAATTCACTTTAAATTTCACAAAATTTAAATCAATCAAATTTTCAAAACTTCTTAATTAATAGTTAAAGAAACAACTATAAAAAAAAGTAAGTTTAAATAAGAAGTTTAAACTTGGTTTAAATTTAAATTTCAAAACAAATTGATTTTTAAAACATTTAAAACCTGCTCTTTACTTAACTTCTGGTCAAACCCGAAGACAACTCGGGTTAAATCCCGAGTAAACCTCTCTTTCTACCTATATTTTTAAAGCTTAGCCTAAATTTAAGTTTTAAAACTTACAGGTCTAAACACTTACGTAACTACTCGAGTTCGAACTCGAGTTATAACCCTCAAAACCCGATATCACCTTTGAGTTCGCATCACTACCCAACATCAGATACCAAATCATCAACGTGCACCTGCACAGTTGCCAGCGATGACGGTGACCATCACCGTAACCTCCAACACAACGATCATCATCCCAGCATCCATTCCCGATCATCCAAACTCAAGCACGAGCCTCAAATCAAATTCGAACAACACAGATGAAACAACAAAAAAAACACTACCAGAAAGTTGGCTAACAACCTCGAATCCGATCATCGGAACTGCTACCCCTCCAGCTACGCCATGCCGACACCCTAAGCTACCATTTCCCCAAATCCCAAGCCACTCGATGCACCAGAGAAAATGCAGAAATCAAATCTTCCAACATAACTAGAACTTGGGTTTAAAATTAAATCCCTTCGCCGTTGATGCCACGGCGATCTTTACGGCCTCTAACCATTTTTTCCAGCCTCACAGTATGTCCTTCCTCCTCCATACGAAAAATCTACCCTCCAACGACTGCCGATCACCAGAAAAACCCAAAAACTCACATTCCAGTCATCTTAGAATTTCACAAAAATCTCAAACTAAAATTCATGATTTCTACTTTAAAAATCATATTTTCCAAAGATGTTTCAGGTTATATAACTGGATTATCAAATTTTAATACTTGATTTAACAAGCATTTAGAAATGTTACTGCATTTTCTTGGTTCGAGGACAAATTCAAACATATATTGTTTTAAATAAAATTTAAACTTAAATTTATGATTAAACAAACATATATTGTTTGTATTTCTAAACCTAATAAAGATTGGATGATAGATTTTGATTTTTGATCAAGCTTTTATTTTCTGAACCAAGAACAGAGATGCTTTTAAAATACAATCAATCATGCACATTTACAAACATTCAAAACACAGAGATCATTCATATATATGCACAAAAAAACATCATTCATTTCAGACTTCACAAGCAAATAGATGTTTATCTACTTAGATTTTAAATTTTAAAAATGTTCACTCACCAATTTTTAAAGAGGCAGAGACTTGAATGCTAGAAGTTGTGAACTGGAAGACTTGGAATTTATGAGGCTTCTAAAACTGAAAATCTTTTGATTACTGCAAGTTGAAGCTAATGCTATTGAGAAGATTTCTTGACCTTGTACTTTTGGGTTGCATGCTTGCTGCAGACTTGCTAACAGATTTGAGAAATGTGTATACATGCCAGCATTGGAAAATCTGCTACAGGCTTAACGCTTTCAGGATTTTGATTTGAAAAAAATTTGAACAGAGGTGGATTTTTGGTTTGAGGAGAATTACAGGCTTGAGACAAAACAGATTACAGGGTTAAATTATTTGATTTTGGGTTGGAGGAGGTTTGCTGATTTGTTTGAAAAGGGTTTTAGATTTGATTCATGTACTTTCAGGTTTTTGGAAGAAGGGTTTAACATGAATGAGTTTCTTTAAAAAAATTAAGAAGATAAAACGATATGAGAAGAAGAAGATATATGTTTATATCATGTAAATTTGGATTTATTTTCAAATTAAAGAAAATAAAAATTTTGACACTTGTTTATAAATGTCAACACTTGTCACATATAAGTGCTAATTATCTTACACGTGTATTTGATATGGTTTAAAGAGTTACGCTTGTATTATTTCATTTTATTTATTTTTAAAAGGTTTTAAAAAGCCTTTTAAATTAATTTTTCTAATTAATAAATACATTCGTAAATAAATAAATGCTTTCAAAATATATATATATATATATATATATATAAAATCTTTAAAGTAAATAAAGTATAAACCAATTATAATTTAAATAAAATCATGTAAAATATTTTTATTCTATTTTAAAATGTTAAAATAAACCTTTTGTATTTATTTTACAATTTAATAAACACTTTCCAAATTTATACAAATAATATTCTTTAAGGAAAAACAAATCTTATTTGAAATAAAAACTCCTTCATATATTTTTTCAGATCAAAATATTTTTAAGATATGAATATTCATTTAAATTCAAATTCAAATTCAATTTAAAATCTAGTTTAAAATCAACTCTAATATATATTAATTTTAAACAAACACAATTTAAATTTGAAAATATAGCTTTATTTAAAAATCTATTTTAAAATCTATTTATAAAATAACACCAATTAAATTTGAAAATAATTATCCCAATTAAAAATACATTTTTAAAATCAATCTCAAATATATATAAACAAACACCTTATTAATTCAAAAATAATAATTCTATTTCAAAATCCATTTAAATCTATATTTAAAATCATTGCATTATTAATTATTTTGGTCATTTATTTTTGAAAATAACAATTTTACCAATTTTAATTAATTTTTTAAGAAGATTATCACATTTTAAATTCCTCAAAATTCTGGGATATCGCATTCCTTCACCCTTAAAAGAATTTTATCCTCGAAATTTAAAACAGAGATAATCCAATAACTTTTATTTCATTTTAATCATCCAACCATCCATATCAACCATACACTATCAACCAAACAAATAATTCATACAAACAAATAATTTATTAGAATAGACAATTCATTCAAACAAACATCACTAGCTATCCGGCCACAGATTTGGATAAGCCTTCCTAAAACTATCCAGAGTTTCTTAAGACAAACTCTGAAATCCTAGCTCCACAAAACCATAAATAGCTAAACTGCTATGATCTAGAGTTTCCCCTTACTTCGATCCAAAAATCTAAACCAAATATCAGACCATTCTAAAAACCATCTCAACTACCAGATCCCACTGAACTGCAGATCCCAACTGAGATGGATCATTCACGTACTTCCTCGGATGAGATACGTGAAAGACAATATGAATTCTAGCCATCCAAACTGGCAATTCAATCATGTAGAGCGCAACACTAAAGCTCTCAAGCACTTGGATCAGACCAATACATCTTAGAGCAAATTTCCCGTCTTTCCAAATCCGATAACTCCTTTAAAATCGGGAAACTTTGACAAAGATCAAATCTTAGATTCCAAATTCCAATTGTCTTTGTCTTTTGTCCACATATCCGTTTGATAATCCTGCACTGCTCTCAAACTCTTCTAGATAAGCTCCATCTTCACAGGTTCCTTGAGGATCAAAACTAGACCAAGAATCAGACGATCTCTTGACTCTACCCAACAGAATGGGAATCTACAAGATCTTCCATATAAAATTCCATAGGTTGCCATCTAGATACTCGCCTAATAATAGAATGAGAATTCCATTCAATACAAATGGTCCTCCCAAGACCCATCAAATCCAAAACACAACCTCTCAGCACAACCTCAAAATTTTTATTCAGCCTTTCCATTTGACCGGCGATCTAAGAATGATAGGCTAAACTCAAATTCAAACTCGAACCCAAAGCTGATCACAAAAATCTCCCAAAATTCTACCGGAGAAGATAGGATCACGATTGATAACAATGCTGACAAAAACACCAAGCAGTCGGACAAAATCCTTCAAGAAATCTCAGCCAAAGATGCTGCAGCACGGGTTGCCTTAACGGGAATAAAATGGGCGCTCTTAATTAACTGGTCTTAAATTACGCATATTCCTTCCCCCTCTTTGGTCCTTGGCAAACCATCGATGAAATCCAAGAAATCACTTCCCATTTCCACTTTGGAACTTCCAAAGGCTGCAACAAACTTGCGGTCTTCTGCTGATCATCTTTACCTGTTGATAAATTGTACATTCATTGACGAAAACAGCTACGTCCTTCTCATGCTCAGCTACCAAAAGACTCTGATAGAACTCCTTGCCTCAAATCCTTCCGATGATCTCAAAGTTCCTTGACCATCAATTCATTCATAACAGGCACACACAACGTCCGTGAAGAACTCAACTTACACTTGCCATACGAAATAGCTAGAATAGGCACACTTGTCAGCCTTCCCTTCAAATCAAAGAAAGCCTCTCCACACTCGGGTCCACTTAAACATTGTTCCTTCCCGAGTCAACTCGAAGAAATCTTAGAATAGACTTGATAAACTTCCTGCGAAACTCTGCCGAATCCATAAAACTGTGTTGCTTCACCCCAGAATAGTAGTACCCTGGCTGAATCTACAGAAATACCCTTACTAGAAACCAAACGCTTCCTCAAAGAAATCTTGGATCTGCTACACCAACTCTAACTCCTGATGCCTTCCACTACCACGGAAAAATTCGATAAATCTCTAACCACTTCGACGGACTCTACACCTTTAGGAGATGCCTTGACTCCAATGTAGAAGATCACCCAAAAGAACTCCAGAATAATCGCAAGTCGCTTTTGCGATTCTTCCCAACTCAATTTCCAAAGAAACAATCTTATACTATCCATCCAATCCAAACGCAAAATAAGATCAAACCCTTCGAGATCCAATACCGATGGGTCACAAGAAATCTATGGGAAAGATAAGAAAACCTTAAGCCTCTATAGATCTTATCTAACTTGGTTACCCCACCTATAGGATTAGATACAAGGATAGGACGGACATCCAATCAAAGGAAGGGATAGAACTCCTCCATAACTCATGTTGGAAATCCGAACAGATACCCAACCAATTTAAATAAATATATAATTATATAAAAATTACAAATACACGCTCTCAAGATAGACACCACTCCAGAGCCTAGGTATTATCTCAACCTATGCTCTGATACCAACAGTGACTACCCGCCCTTTATTCCACAGAAAGACGCATCATCGATAAGAAAGAAAAAGGTAGAAATAGAATAGAACGAAGAAAGAACACAACAAAATCTAAATCCCACAGCGGAACGGAACAAATATAATATATAAAATATATATTACATAGTCATTACATCAGAGTACACAACTTATACATCTCAAAATTTAGACAGTTATAACACCTCTCTATTATACAACACAAGAAATCAGTACATATATCATCACAGCGAAAACTCTATATATCTACACGCTGAAGCCTCCCGCTCCAAATCTCCTCCTGAAATTCGTCAAAAGCTAACCTGAATCCCTTGGCTACTCATAAAAATTTGAGTATCCAAGAGTTTAGTGAAACAGAAAATAAACACTTGGGTCAGACATGGCTCTGGTGTGAGTAAACGGTTTAAAGTTGCTTAACTTTTGAAAACCTTTGAAAACAAAACGTATCACGTAAGACTTCCCACACATAAACATGGGTAAGTTTTTACCTTTCGCTAACCAAAACATTTGATGGAAAATCCAGTGATATTATAATAAGGTCTAGGGTTTTCAAATAAATATGAAATTGTTGAAATTGTTACATTATTAAATTCCAGCATACTAGCCACAAAGTGGGTAATAAAGTCAAAGTTGTAATGGCATGTAGGAAGAATGGGTTTCCATCAATGGCAGGGCTACTGGGGTACCTCCCGTCATAACACGTGGCCTAGATCAACGTATCGAGGATCCACCCTAAATCCCCTGCAACACAAGGCCGGAACCATTCCTTACTGAACAGTCCCAAACAAGACAACCCCGCAGTTGATTGCAAACCAACTGCCACACAACCGAATAAAAAGGGACACTAGAAAGGGGAAGCTCTTATCCTACCTGAGCACGACTCACTTAGCCTTGCTGCATCTCCCCCGTTTTAGCCATTCCCGGTTGATGAGGTTTAAGGCTACAATTACCTTTATAGAACACATCTATCTTAGAGTACTCATCGTCCACCCGACAATGTGCTGGAAGCATTCAATCCATACAAGTTCATTCCGGGTTCGAATGAAACCGAAGGCATTATCTCGTTACACTCTTCCCTCAAAGTTAACGACGATAACCCTTGCACTCTGACACTCCATCTTGAACCTGTAAGCACTATCTCCGTTATACTCGTATTGGAATCACGCTCAGAGTATTTTAACGACAAATAGCACTTACACCTCGAGTCTTCAACTTGATCTTCACTTGGATTCACGACCTAACGTTTAACTTGGATCGATGTGGTTATCAGATAATCAAATATAATATCCGTCCCGGTCTCATCGAAATCCAAACGTATCTTAAAGGCCAAGTTGTTTAAAGGTTTAAACAATTCAATTCAATAAAATTCAATTCAATACTTGAATTCACACAACATTTAACATAGGTAAATATCACACATTTATCATTGATATATCTAATATCATGATATAGAATATCACAGCATATCATCCAATAGATATAATCCAATAGATATCATTCAATAGATATCATCCAATAGATATCATCCAATATATCGTCCAATAGATATCATCTAATACATATATTCTACATAAACAACCATCCATAAATAGGAGTTATTAATCCATGTTATAATTAATTTAATCGATTTAAATTAAATTAATTACTTAAGAATTAATTTCCTATTCCTACTGAAGCAATCATTAGTTAATTACAACTTTTAATTCATTAATCACTCCTTCATTACCTTATCAATCAATTAATTAATCTCTATCACAGATTAATTATCCTTTAATTATCAATTAATAAATCTTAATTATTAATTAATCCCCTGCAATACAAAGTAATTAATCCTTAATTACTTTTATAATCAATTAATTAACCTTTAATTAACTGATTATTTATCCATTAACTATTAATTAATAATCTTAATTATTAATCAATATCTCTTAATTACAGATTAATTGATCCATAATTAATCTTAAAATTAATTATTTAACCAATCAATCATTTGTAACGACCCGTATTTTACGTGTCGATAAATCATAGTATTTGCAGGTCGTTAGTGTTGTTGTGTTGTCTCTAGCCTGAGTCGTTTAGAAAGTTAACTCGTGTGTTTAGTGATGAGTCGTGACCGACTCATGGGCATGGTCGAGTTAAGGCTTGAGTCGTGACCGACTCATAGGGGTTAGCGAGTTAGTATGCTACGACCTAAGGAGTTGAAGGGTTAACTTGTTGCCGAGATAACTAGTGGCCGAGTTATGAGAATTAGCGAGTCAATGTGTTAAAAGGATTGAGTCTTGACCGAGTTAGCAGGTTGACCGACCTAAGGGTGTTGCCGAGTTAAGGTTTGGACCGACTCAAGGAATAGGGCTTGGATCGGCAGGAGGATGAGTCGTTAGTGGCTTAAGACTTATGTGTGTCGGCATCGTAGTTGAGTCGGCTAGGAGTTAGGTCGGTGGGCCGACTTAGTGTTGAGTCGTTGGGATCTTAGGTCGGTAGGAAGTAAGTCGGCAGTATATGTTGAGGCATTGGGTCGGTAGGAGGTTAGGTCGGCACCCAATATGGAGATGGTGGACATTGGTTAAGCCGTGACCGACTCATGTTGAGTCGGCAAAGGTTGGTTGGGACGTGTCTAGGATAAGTCGGCTTGGTGGGTGAGTCGGTATCACAGTTGAGTCGTATGGGATGTTGAGTCGTCGGACGACTTAGGATTTGGAGTGTTAGGTCGGCTCTAGTATTAAGTCGTAGGTCGGCCTGGTTTGTTGAGTCATGAGAGTGGCTTGTATTAGGTCGGCAAAGCAATGAGTCGTGAACGACTCATAGTGAGTCGGCTGTGTTGAGTCGGCAAGGGGATGAGTCGGGGACGACTCAGGAGTTGGGTCGGCGGCGACTTAGGACGGCCGAGACATGGGGGTTTCAGCCTATAAATAGTGGACTTTGGCTCACTTTTTGGCACCGGTTTTCGAAGCGACGAAGTGCTGCCATTTTGAGAGCTCGACTACAACATTTCTTCATCTCCTTTTCTCCATTCCAATCTAGTTCTAACATCCATCCAAGATTGAAGATCAAGATCAAAGATCAAGAGCCAAAGTTGAAGATTTTCATCCGAAGAAGCTAGATTTCACCGTTTCAAGTGAAATTTCTCCGGATCAAGCTCAAGTCCTTGCTGTCCAGATCTGAAGTTGATTGATTTTAGGTTGTTTTGGTGATTTGGTGAGTGGTAGTTATCTCTCACGCGGACCCAAAGGAGTGTAGTGGATTGGTAGCTAGTTTATGTGTTTGAAATAGCATTTTCTCGCATTGTCCTTAAGTCTGCATGTAGATCCATCATTTTTGAAGATGTTTACCTATGCATATTTGTTTAACAAGTATTAGAGACAAAACCCATGTTTTATATTTGATAGATCTATGCTAAAAACCATGATTTCACATATGTTGGACTTTTGCTCGTTTATTTACGAAATTCCCATTATAGTTGATATTGCTTAAATTGCTTAATAGATCTTGTTTGAATGATTGATTATTTGAATGTATGATTGATTTGATTGTTTCCAAGTTAGCTAGTAGTTGATTTGGAACAAGATGATGAAAGAGGATTCAAAAGCTATGGAAGAAGGCTCTTGAATGGTGAAAGCTGCTTAAGGCATATGTAGCGGATGTTGAAGCTCATATGTATAGATTGGATGATGTTGAGATGGGACTTTGCCATGATTTGATGAGGCAAGCCATGTTGTTGAGTTGAGACTTTGCTTTGATGCGATGAAGCGAAGTATGATGTGAGTCTTGGCTTAATCCAAGCAGGGATCATTCCAAGCATGTTGATAACTTGAAGAGTAGTTCAAGTTGGTTGATAATGGATTGTTCAAGAGGTAGCTTGAGCTTGTATGAGGATAGTCGTCAAGAAGGATGGCTAGGAGGCTTGGATATCGTCGTTGTTGAAGGTTCTAGCATGCTCAAAAGCAAGAGTACATGGGGCGCCCATAACGACTACAGGTAGGTAGTCGGGACACCCAAAAGACTACAGGTAGGTAGTTGAGTACTCTGGGCAAAGTAGATAAGTCCTAGGCACAAGGCAGTGTGCGGAGTTATGGTTAGAACCGGGGTTACCATTAGCCCTTGACAGATGGTCATTCAACTAACGGTGAAATCGAGGCAAGGATAACAGTGATAGCCAGAGTCATGGATGTTTGGTTGTATTATCATTCGGCTTCAAGAGCGGTGTTTTCTGGGTGCTTATCTGATCTTGGTTTAGGCCTTGGGGGTTTGTATTTGGAAAACATCGTCCTTGACTCGAGTGGTATTCGCTTTACCTTAATTGTCTATGTTGTTATGCTTGCTTCTCCTTAGTGTATGTCTGGGGCTATCACTGTAGAAAGAGGTGGAGTGGGATGGTTTGGTTCCTATTCCTTTTATCCTTTATGCTCTTTTGGTATGTTTGATAGTTGATTTACTGCTCACTAAGACTTTGTCTGACTCAAGGTTTTATGTCTCCTCTTATTACCTTGGGCTGTTCATCCATGTTTGGGATGGGCAGACTAGGTAGCAGGTGACAGGTGCTGTGCTAGGAGTTCAACGCTGAAGATGACGAAGACGAGCAGGAGGCTTTGCATATTAGTTTTCTTACTATATGTACTGGATATCCGCTGCTGTATTTGGTTGAGTGATTTGTAGTGAGGCTTTCATGTATGGATTTGAGTAGATGATTGTATGAAACTACTGTGATGCTTATATGATGATGTTCTGTTCTATGGAGCTTCACTATATTATATTTCTCTATTGTATTTTATCCATGCGCTGTGAGTTATGCGATAGAGATTCTTTTGTTTTGTTTTACCCTGACTATCGTCCATGGCTGCCTGGCACGCCTTTCAGCGCATTATTTACTTGTATTGGTGCGGGAGTCATGGGCGGTCGTCACATTTGGTATCAGAGCTTTGGTTAATCGATTTTAGCCAACGCTCGCTGATGTAACTACGTAAGAGAGACGTAATTGTAATTTGATGGATGATTACTATATATAATATAGTAGTTTAGAAGGGTTTGAACTCCTTATGCAGTTGTTTCTTAAGGTGTTCTAATCATTCTTATTTACAGATATTAAGGATGAGTCGAAGTGAGAGACAAGCTGCGAGGGGTAGCCGTGATCCTAGGGAAGCTGTTGATTATGCTCCTATGTTTGAGGCCATGATGACTTCAATCATGAGGAGAATACCAGCTTCAGGATCATCTGTGGATGTGGGAGTTCAAGTCCAAGCTCCGAGACCGGTGGATTTTGCCAAGCTTTGCAAGGATTATACTGCTCTTGGAGGAAAAGCTTTCTTGGGGACGGAGTCGACTATTGAGGTGCAGAGATGGATTGATGCATGTCGAAGGATCTTTGGTGACTTAGGGATTGAGGATGCAACTAAGAGGAAGCTTGCATCGAGACAGCTTCAGGGGAGAGCTGCTGATTGGTGGAATTCTATCACCATCGATACCCCAGAAGAAGAGATTACTTGGGAGCAATTCCAAGTTAGATTTGAAGCTAAGTTCATCTCTACTTCTCAGAAATCTGTCTTGTTTAAGAAGTTTGTAGAGCTCAAGCAAGGGGGGAGACCTGTTCTTGAGTATATTTCTGAGTTTGAAGCTTTGTCCAAGTATGCCAGATCGTATATTGATTCTCCCTACCAGAAGAATGAAAAGTTTGTGACTGGTCTGGATGCTTATCTTGGGAGGCAGTTGGTGGATCATCTGGACGATCCGTTTGAGAAGCTTGTGGAAAAAGCCCTTAGGCATGAGAGTTTGTTTCCTAAGGAAAGTTCTGTTGTTGCTGTAACCAGGGAAGGATCTAAACCACACCAGAATGGCAATAAGAGGAGGAAGCAGCAGCAGCAGAAGGGTAAGGATGGCCAGAAGAAGCCGAAAGGCGAAGTGACTTGTTATAACTGCCAACAGAAGGGCCATCTTTACAAAGATTGTAAGAATCCCAAAGTGCCGGGAAAGTGTTATAACTGTGATAAGCTGGGACATATCAAGAAGGATTGCCCAGAGCCGAGGAAAGATAGGCAGATTGTGCAAGCCTATGCTTTGGGAGTTGTGCCGTCGTCTTCAAAAGCTCCGACTGCTGAAGAAAAGGGGAAGAGTGTGGTGGTTCAAGGTACTCTTTCTATCTGTGGTGTTCCAGTTAGAGTGTTGTTTGATACTGGAGCGTCGCATTCTTTTGTTTGTGATGATTTGGTAGGCCGGTTAGGTTTGAAACCGGATATTGTTGATAGGCCATTGGTTGTGACTAATCCGGTCGGGGGTTCGTCATGTTTGTGTATGATATGCCATGGTCTAGTTGTGTCGAGTCATGATTGCTCGTTTGTTTGTGATTGCTTTGTTCTGAACTTTGCGGGGTTCGGAATTATTTTGGGTATGGACTGGCTTAGGAAGTATGCGGCAAGGATTGATTGTGAGAGATTGGAGGTGACAGTCGGGAATGTGGAGGGGCGAAAGGTTGTGATACGATGTAAGCATGAAGAAGGCGTCTTCATGAGCTTCATGTATTCGCTGGTTGTTCCACGGGATGGACTGTCATCGATGCCAATAGTGAATGGATTTGAGGATGTCTTTGAGGAAGTCAAAGGGTTGCCGCCGCATAGGGAGATCGAGTTTCGTATCGATCTAGTTGAGGGAGCCAGACCTGTTGTGATGCCTCTTAGGCGGATGGCACCGAGGGAGCAGCAAGAGCTGAAGGTGCAAGTTGATGACCTTTTGCAGAAAGGATTCATTCGGAGAAGTGTGTCCGAATGGGGTGCGCCAGTTGTGTTCGCAACCAAAACGGATGGATCGTTGAGGTTGTGTGTTGATTATCGTGAGCTGAATAAGGTGACTAAGAAGAACAAGTATCCATTGCCGAGAATAGATGACTTGTTTGATCAGCTTCACGAGGCTAAGGTGTTTTCTCAGATGGATTTGGCAACGGGATTTCACCAGTTGAGAGTGGCAAAGGATAGTGTGCCGAAGACTGCTTTCAGGACACCATCCGGGTTTTATGAGTGGCTGGTAATGCCGTTTGGATTGACTAACGCGCCAGCATATTTTGTGGATCTTATGAATAGAGTGTTCAGAGATCAGTTGAATAAGTTCGTGCTTGTGTTCGTGGATGATATTCTGATTTATTCCAGAACTGAGGGAGAGCACAAGACGCACTTGAGGATTGTTTTGGAAATTTTGCGGAAACATCAGCTGAAGGCTAAGTTTTCGAAGTGTCACTTCTGGAAGAGTGAAGTGAGGTTCTTAGGCCATGTTATCTCTGGAAATGGAATAGCGGTTGACCCCGCTAAGGTGGCAGTGATCCAGGATTGGGTTAGACCTAAGAATGCATCTGATGTGAGAAGTTTTCTTGGATTAGCAGGATATTATCGTCGGTTTATCAAAGACTTTTCCAAGATAGCTGCACCGTTGACAGGATTGACGAAAAAGAACCAAGTGTTCAAATGGGATGATAAGTGTGAGCAAGCTTTTGTAATCCTGAAAGAGCGATTGACGAGTGCTCCTGTTTTGACTATTCCAAGTGGGAATGATGAGATGGTGGTTTACACCGATGCATGTGGCACTGGACTAGGAGCGGTGCTAATGCAGAAGGATAAAGTTGTTGCGTATGCAAGTCGACAACTGAAGCCGCATGAAAGGAATTATCCGACTCATGATTTGGAGTTAGCGGCGATTGTGTTTGCTTTGAAGATGTGGAGACATTACCTATTGGGAGTTAGATTCGAGCTGTTTACAGATCATAAGTCGTTGAAGTATCTGTTCTCCCAAAAGGATTTAAATCTTCGACAGCAACGATGGCTAGAGTTCCTAGCATCTTATGATTTTGGTATAGCCTATACTCCGGGAAAAGGTAACGCAGTGGCAGATGCGTTAAGTCGAAGACATGCAGGATTAGGAGCCATGTTTTCGGAATGGAAGAGTCTTGAGTATTTGGCTGGATTTGACTTCAGGCCTAGATGTGAATTGGAACCTAAGATGTTGGCAAACTTATCGATAAGGCCTACTCTTGTGGAAAGGGTTGGCGAGAGCCAAAAGGGAGATGATAAGCTTGTCAAGATTATCTGTGATTTGGAATCCGGATTGGACCCGGAGAAGGATAAGGGATTCGAGGTCGATCGAGAGGGTTGGCTTCGAAAGCAAGGACGATTGGTTGTTCCCGATATAGATGGATTGAGAGATGAAGTTCTGAGGGAAAGTCATCACTCGAAGTTGACAATTCATCCAGGTGGAAATAAGATGTATCGGGATATGAAGAGAGCTTACTACTGGGAAAGTATGAAGAAAGATGTTGGAAATTTTATTTCCAGGTGCATGAACTGCCAGTTGGTGAAAGCTGAGCAGAAGAAGCCCAGTGGATTGCTTCAGCCATTAGAGGTTCCTACATGGAAGTGGGAGCAAGTGTCGATGGACTTTATCGATGGTCTACCTAGGACAAGAGCAGGGAATGAAGGGATTTGGGTCATAGTAGATCGTTTGACCAAGAGTGCAAGGTTCATTCCTGTTCGATCGACTAGGACTGCATCGAAGTTGGCTGAATTATATGTGAAGTGGATAGTTCGTTTCCATGGTGTTCCGAAGAGTATAGTGAGCGATCGAGATCCATTGTTCACTAGTAGATTTTGGAAGAGCTTCCAGGAAGTTTTGGGAACTGAGTTGTGTTTGAGTACAGCTTATCACCCTCAAACAGATGGTCAGACTGAGAGAGTCAACCGAGTTTTGGAAGATCTTCTTAGAGCATGTGTTTTGGACTTCGGAGGATCATGGGAAGATCACCTTCATTTGGTGGAGTTTGCTTATAACAACAGTTATCAGTCTAGCATTGGTATGGCACCATATGAAGCCTTGTACGGAAGACCGTGTAACTCCCCGACATGTTGGTTGGAAACTGGAGAAAAGCTGATACTTGGGCCAGAGATGATTCGTCAAACTACGGATTGTATAGAGATCATTCGACAACGAATGAAGGCAGCCCAAGATCGTCAGAAAAGTTATGCCGATAATCGTCGTAAGGATTTGGAATTCGACGTAGGTGATATGGTTTTTGTGAAGATTTCTCCTCTGAAGAGTGTCATTAGATTCGGGAAGAAAGGAAAGTTAACTCCGAGATTTGTTGGGCCATTCCCGATTATCGAGCGTATTGGAAAGCTCGCTTATAGATTGGAGTTACCGGAAAAGATGGCGGGTGTGCACAGTGTTTTTCATGTATCTTATCTACGGAAGTATGTGCACGACCCAACTACGGTGGTTTCTGCTGATAGCTGTGAAGACTTGGAGGTTGATCCAGTTGTTTCGAGACCTCGTAAGCCGCTTCGTATTGTTGAAACCGATACGAAACAGCTTAGGAGGAAGACGATTACGTTGCTCAAGGTACAATGGAGTGACGATGTTAACGACTGTACATGGGAGGAGGAAGAGAGGATGAAGGCAGCTCATCCCGGACTCTTCGAGGTATGGCCCTAAAGTGTCGTGACATCTCATGAATTTGTAGCTTGTTCTAAGTCTTAGAATTCTGCATGCTAGGTTAGAATTGGATGCATGGTTTGTTGATTGCTATGGATGGTAGGCATGCGGAATATCTTTGATTGCTGTTGTTTGCTTGGAATTTCGGGGGCGAAATTCCTAAGGGGGAGAGAATGTAACGACCCGTATTTTACGTGTCGATAAATCGTAGTATTTGCAGGTCGTTAGTGTTGTTGTGTTGTCTCTAGCCTGAGTCGTTTAGAAAGTTAACTCGTGTGTTTAGTGATGAGTCGTGACCGACTCATGGGCATGGTCGAGTTAAGGCTTGAGTCGTGACCGACTCATAGGGGTTAGCGAGTTAGTATGCTACGACCTAAGGAGTTGAAGGGTTAACTTGTTGCCGAGATAACTAGTGGCCGAGTTATGAGAATTAGCGAGTCAATGTGTTAAAAGGATTGAGTCTTGACCGAGTTAGCAGGTTGACCGACCTAAGGGTGTTGCCGAGTTAAGGTTTGGACCGACTCAAGGAATAGGGCTTGGATCGGCAGGAGGATGAGTCGTTAGTGGCTTAAGACTTATGTGTGTCGGCATCGTAGTTGAGTCGGCTAGGAGTTAGGTCGGTGGGCCGACTTAGTGTTGAGTCGTTGGGATCTTAGGTCGGTAGGAAGTAAGTCGGCAGTATATGTTGAGGCATTGGGTCGGTAGGAGGTTAGGTCGGCACCCAATATGGAGATGGTGGACATTGGTTAAGCCGTGACCGACTCATGTTGAGTCGGCAAAGGTTGGTTGGGACGTGTCTAGGATAAGTCGGCTTGGTGGGTGAGTCGGTATCACAGTTGAGTCGTATGGGATGTTGAGTCGTCGGACGACTTAGGATTTGGAGTGTTAGGTCGGCTCTAGTATTAAGTCGTAGGTCGGCCTGGTTTGTTGAGTCATGAGAGTGGCTTGTATTAGGTCGGCAAAGCAATGAGTCGTGAACGACTCATAGTGAGTCGGCTGTGTTGAGTCGGCAAGGGGATGAGTCGGGGACGACTCAGGAGTTGGGTCGGCGGCGACTTAGGACGGCCGAGACATGGGGGTTTCAGCCTATAAATAGTGGACTTTGGCTCACTTTTTGGCACCGGTTTTCGAAGCGACGAAGTGCTGCCATTTTGAGAGCTCGACTACAACATTTCTTCATCTCCTTTTCTCCATTCCAATCTAGTTCTAACATCCATCCAAGATTGAAGATCAAGATCAAAGATCAAGAGCCAAAGTTGAAGATTTTCATCCGAAGAAGCTAGATTTCACCGTTTCAAGTGAAATTTCTCCGGATCAAGCTCAAGTCCTTGCTGTCCAGATCTGAAGTTGATTGATTTTAGGTTGTTTTGGTGATTTGGTGAGTGGTAGTTATCTCTCACGCGGACCCAAAGGAGTGTAGTGGATTGGTAGCTAGTTTATGTGTTTGAAATAGCATTTTCTCGCATTGTCCTTAAGTCTGCATGTAGATCCATCATTTTTGAAGATGTTTACCTATGCATATTTGTTTAACAAGTATTAGAGACAAAACCCATGTTTTATATTTGATAGATCTATGCTAAAAACCATGATTTCACATATGTTGGACTTTTGCTCGTTTATTTACGAAATTCCCATTATAGTTGATATTGCTTAAATTGCTTAATAGATCTTGTTTGAATGATTGATTATTTGAATGTATGATTGATTTGATTGTTTCCAAGTTAGCTAGTAGTTGATTTGGAACAAGATGATGAAAGAGGATTCAAAAGCTATGGAAGAAGGCTCTTGAATGGTGAAAGCTGCTTAAGGCATATGTAGCGGATGTTGAAGCTCATATGTATAGATTGGATGATGTTGAGATGGGACTTTGCCATGATTTGATGAGGCAAGCCATGTTGTTGAGTTGAGACTTTGCTTTGATGCGATGAAGCGAAGTATGATGTGAGTCTTGGCTTAATCCAAGCAGGGATCATTCCAAGCATGTTGATAACTTGAAGAGTAGTTCAAGTTGGTTGATAATGGATTGTTCAAGAGGTAGCTTGAGCTTGTATGAGGATAGTCGTCAAGAAGGATGGCTAGGAGGCTTGGATATCGTCGTTGTTGAAGGTTCTAGCATGCTCAAAAGCAAGAGTACATGGGGCGCCCATAACGACTACAGGTAGGTAGTCGGGACACCCAAAAGACTACAGGTAGGTAGTTGAGTACTCTGGGCAAAGTAGATAAGTCCTAGGCACAAGGCAGTGTGCGGAGTTATGGTTAGAACCGGGGTTACCATTAGCCCTTGACAGATGGTCATTCAACTAACGGTGAAATCGAGGCAAGGATAACAGTGATAGCCAGAGTCATGGATGTTTGGTTGTATTATCATTCGGCTTCAAGAGCGGTGTTTTCTGGGTGCTTATCTGATCTTGGTTTAGGCCTTGGGGGTTTGTATTTGGAAAACATCGTCCTTGACTCGAGTGGTATTCGCTTTACCTTAATTGTCTATGTTGTTATGCTTGCTTCTCCTTAGTGTATGTCTGGGGCTATCACTGTAGAAAGAGGTGGAGTGGGATGGTTTGGTTCCTATTCCTTTTATCCTTTATGCTCTTTTGGTATGTTTGATAGTTGATTTACTGCTCACTAAGACTTTGTCTGACTCAAGGTTTTATGTCTCCTCTTATTACCTTGGGCTGTTCATCCATGTTTGGGATGGGCAGACTAGGTAGCAGGTGACAGGTGCTGTGCTAGGAGTTCAACGCTGAAGATGACGAAGACGAGCAGGAGGCTTTGCATATTAGTTTTCTTACTATATGTACTGGATATCCGCTGCTGTATTTGGTTGAGTGATTTGTAGTGAGGCTTTCATGTATGGATTTGAGTAGATGATTGTATGAAACTACTGTGATGCTTATATGATGATGTTCTGTTCTATGGAGCTTCACTATATTATATTTCTCTATTGTATTTTATCCATGCGCTGTGAGTTATGCGATAGAGATTCTTTTGTTTTGTTTTACCCTGACTATCGTCCATGGCTGCCTGGCACGCCTTTCAGCGCATTATTTACTTGTATTGGTGCGGGAGTCATGGGCGGTCGTCACATCATTAATTAACTAATTAATTATCTCTTAATTATTAATTAATAAACTTAATTATTAATTAAAAACCTTAATTACAAATTAATTAATCCTTAATCACTAGTTGATTAAACAGTTAATCAACCCTTAATTACCTTTGATTAATCTTTAATTACCTTGATTAATCCTTAATCACCTTTGGTTAGTCCTTAATCACCTTTGACTAATCCTTAATAACCTTTTGATTAATAAATTAATTAATATTTAATTATAGGTTATTCATCCTTTAAGTATTAATCAATAAAACTTAATTATTAATTAATAAAAAATTAATCACACATTAAGTACTTCTTAATTATTAACTAAGTAACCTCTAATTACTTAATTAACAACTCTTTAATTAATAATCCTTAATTACAATTAATTGACCTTTAACTAATTAATTAGTAATCACTAATTATTTATTTATTAAAACAATTAATTACTCTTAATTAATTACTTAATTAATTCTTTACAATTAGTTAATCAAATTAATTAATTATACTTAATTTCCTAATTAACTTAATTAATCTCAAGACATTAGATCTTTAATTATCTTAAGATAAAACATTATCTTATAAATACCTTAATTACCATTAACACTTTAAAACATCTTAACATTATAATTAACTAAACCTAATTAAATCCTTTAATTAAGATTTGAAATAAGATAACCATTTAACTTGATAATTTAAAATTAACAAAATTTAACTTCCTTAAATAACTTAAAATACTATCAAGTAGAGGTTCCAAAACTAATTACAATTTGTATTTTTAAAACATACTTTTATAAAATCTTAAATTTTCATTTTAAATTAATGTTTTTAAATTCACTTTAAATCTCAAAAAATTTAAATCAATCAAATTTTCAAAACTTCTTAATTAATAATTAAAGAAACAATTATAAGAAAACGTAAGTTTGAATAAGAAGTTTAAACTTGGTTTAAATTTAAATTTGAAAACAAATTTATTTTTAAAACATTTAAAACCTGCTCTTTACTTAACTTCGGGTCAAACCCGATGACAACTCGGGTTAAATCCCAAGTAAACCTCTCCTTCTACCCATATTTTTAAAGCTTAGCCTAAATTTAAGTTTTAAAACTTACAGGTCTAAACACTCACGTAACTACTCGAGTTCTAACTCGAGTTATAACCCTCAAAACCCGATCTCACCTTCGAGTTCGCATCACTACCCAACATCAGATACCCAATCATCAACGCGCACCTGCACAGTTGCCAGCGAGGACGGTGACCATCACCGTAACCTCCAACACAACGACCGTCATCCTAGCATCCATTCCCGATCATTCAAACTCAAGCACGAGCCTCAAATCAAATTCGAACAACTCAGATGTAACAGCAACAAAAACACTACCAGAAAGTTTGCTCGCAACCTCGACTCCGATCATCGGAACTGCTACTCCTCCGATATATATTAATTTTAAATAAACACAATTTAAATTTGAAAATAATAGCTTTATTTTAAAATCTATTTTAAAATCTATTTATAAAACAACACCAATTAAATTTGAAAATAATTATCCCATTTAAGAATCCATTTTTAAAATCAATCTCAAATATATATAAACAAATGCCTTATTAATTCAAAAATATTTCAAAATCCATTTAAAACTATGTTTAAAATCATCATATTATTAATTATTTTGGTTATTTATATTTGAAAATAACAATTTTACCAATTTTAATTAATTTTTTAACAAGATTATCAAATTTTAAATTCCTCGAAATTCCGAGATATCACACTAGCAAAGTATATGGTTTTATAAAGTGTTGGAAGCTAAGAGACGTGGTCTCACTAGATATATAAATGGTTTGAGATGTCAGATTATTGTCCATACCAGGCTTTGCGTCAGACTCGACGTTTATTTTTCCCCATAAACTCCCAAGTGCTCAATTAACTTTGAGTAGTTTAAGAGATTGAGGTTTTCAGGTACCTCATTACACGAATAAGCTTCCGAAGACGTGCATGAGGTGTTATAGCTATTTAGAGTTCATTTCTATTTTTGATTCCGTTGTGTTGTGGTTGTAATGTCAAAGTCTTTTAATTTCCTATGTATACTCTGATTATCCAAGGAGGCATTGATGCAGCCCAGCCTAATGATGAAGCAACACAATTACTTGCCTTAGATTGTTCACGACCTAACGAGCCACGCGGTAAGGAGTTACGACCTAGTGAAGGTCGCTTGCAAGTACAAACTAATGAAGTCTTAGGCCACGAGCGACCAAACGAGAAGGATGAAGGAGTGCAACCGATACTTAGTGCATTATTCAGTAAGTCGCGGCATTTTAGGTCGCGAACGACCTATATGAAACGACCTAGCGAGATACCAAAGCAAGGCAGTGGAAACAAGTTATGCAGCAAGTCTTTAGGTCGCCCCGACCTAACTCCAACGACCTACGACCTAGTTAGGTCGCGAGAAGAAGATCCCGTTGTTGAAGCCTTAAGTCACTACTGAAGCTTGAAGTTGAGTCGCTAATGACCTTATACCGCATGCTATCAACATATGCCGCATTCCTTAGGTCGCTGCTGTTTGGATCGTTAATGTGTTGATTCGTTTGTGGTGTTATGTATAGGTCGTAAGTCGCTCTTGTTGTAATATGTCGTTTGTTTAAGTCGTAAGTCGCTTGTATATTTGAGTCGCTGTTGGTTTAAGTCGCCGGTTGATAGGTCGTTCACGGCCTAGTGTGTGTTGTAGCCTATAAATAGGCATGTTGGGTCATTTTGTAAAGTAGTTGATTTTTGAATGAAAACTTTGTTTGAGTGCTTTGTACTTCTTTGAAATTGGTAGTTGAGTGTTATCTCCTATCTCCACTTTCGGTATTCGAGTGCGCTCGAAGCAACGATTGTTGAAGCCAATTCATGGAATCAAGTACGCTTGATCAACGTTCGAAGAACTGTAGATCTTCTCTCACGGTATCATGCGCGATCAACGTGTCGAAGATAGCTAGAATTCGGTATCATTCGTGATCAACGAATTTGGGCCTTTTGGTATCATTAATTCATCGATTCATATTGTTTCATCTAATCGTTCATCGATTAGTTTGACACGAAATCCACATTTCGTCGTCAATCCGTATTTCCGCTGCGTCAGTTTTGGTATCAAAGTTAGACTTAGCCAATCATAGCTAAGCCGAGTCTTGGAGCCAAGGAGTTTGAAGTTTGGTGTTCATCATGTTCTTCGTGAAGTTGCAACAAGTGGGGAACTTTCGATCCATATCATTTTGGATCAAAGTCCGGAAAGTGTTTGAATTTTTGGAGAAAAGTGTGAAGTGTTTGAGCCAAGAATTGAAGCATCATTTTGGTATCATTTGTTGAAGTGTAGGCCGAGCATAGCGTTGTGTTGAAGTTTGAGCCGTATATCATTTTGTTTGAACCAGGTCGAGAATTGAAGTTTTTTTTTTGAAGTTTGTGTTTGAATTGTTGAAGTTGATCCAATCATGCCTCCGAGAAGAGCCAATCGCCGTCAAAATGTTGAAGATTTGTGCAAGAGAGAAGATGCTGAACAGATGGAACAACGAATTAGCAATAAATTCAATGAAAAGTTGTATGAAGGCATTGATAGGTCGGAGAAATTGATGATAGATATGAATCAAAGGAGAAGGTCGCCAAACTCGAACCATGGAGGAAACAGAGTTTCGCCATCAGTTACGGAAGCAAGAAGGGTGTCGCCACAATCTTTTAGAGAAAGAAGAGAAACATCAATTTCATCGAGAAGAGATCACCATGAATATAGACATGAAGATAGAAGAACTCCACGTGAGTTCGAAGATGAGCCATATCGAGATGAAGAGAGACATAGTAGAAGGGACATGCGTGATCGAAGGGATGTTGAAGGTCGAGATCGATATAGATGTACATTTGATTTTGATGAAGATGGTGATAAAGCTGGCATTCATCATCGAGATCGAGACCAAGTACGAAATGCATATCGGGAAGTAGATGATGATCGACGTTGGGAGTCGGGGATGAAGACAGAAATTCTGGAATTCAAAGGTGGAATGGTAGCAGAAGAATTTCTGGATTGGTTGTCTAATGTTGAAGAGATTTTTAACTTCAACGAAGTTCCTGAGCATAGAAGAGTTAAATTTAGTTGCTACAAGGATGAGAGGGAGAGCTTTAGCATGGTGGCAGCAAACTAAACTTACGCGGGAGAGAATGAGGAAGTCAAAGATTGAATCATAGGAGAAGATGAAGAAGCTGATGAAGGCTACATTCTTGCCTTACAATTATCAATCACTTATGTTTCAGATGTTGCAGAATCTGAGGCAAGGGACGAAGACTGTTAATGATTATGCTGATGAATTTTATCAACTGATTGCTCGAAATGACATCATAGAAACGGAGGAACAATTGACTGCTAGGTTTATTGGGGGGTTGAGGATCCAGATCCAGGATATGGTGAACATGTTTGACCCTAGATCTGTGGCTGAAGCGCACCAGAAAGCATTGGCTTGGGAGAAGCAAGGAAGACGAGGGGGTGGTGTGTTTCCAAGTTCCAATACTGAGAACAAAGGTGCTAGTGGGAGTTCCAATGTTTCGAAAGCTGTCAGTAAACCAGTTGTGAACGAGGTTGCAAAGGCAAAGATCAACAACAGTTTCAAATGTTATAATAGCCAAAAGGTGGGTGACAAAAGTAATGAATGTCCAAAGCCGAAGAAGCGAACTATGATTGCTGAAATGGAAGGTGAGGATATTGGTGAAGGTCATTCTAGTCCAGTTGAGGAGGATGAACAGGCATCGGGAGATGAAGGATGTAATCTAATGATGAGGAGGTCTTGTTTAACACCAAAGCAAGAGGATGAGGCTAGTTGGTTGAGGAGTAATATCTTTCAGTCGACATGCACTATACTGGGGAAAGTGTGCAAATTTGTGATTGACGCGGGAAGTTGTGACAATATCATTTCTACCAAAGCTGTGAGAAAGTTGAAGTTGAAGACGGAGAAGCATCCAAATCCTTACAAGTTAGTGTGGTTGAGAAAAGGAGGAGAGGTGAAGGTGGATAGGCGAGTTCATGTTCCATTTTCAATTGGGAAGAAGTATAAAGACGAGATCTGGTGTCATGTGGTGGAGATGGATGTTTTTCACATGCTTTTGGGAAGACCGTGGCAGTATGATCGAGCAGTGCAGCATGATGGTCGAACCAATAGCTACAGATTTATGTTTGAAGGTGTTAAGATCATTTTGGTTCCAGAGAAGAGACAGCAAGGAGAGATAAAATCGGAAGAGATTGAGGAGATGAAGACTTTATTGACTTTGAAGGAGTTTATTGAAGAAGTAGAGGAGAGTCTAGAGGTATTTTTGTTGATTGGACATGAAGCTACTGAATCTGTTGAAGTTCCATAGGAAGTAAAACCGGTATTGGAGGAATTTGAAGACGTGTTTCCTAAAGAGTTGCCAAAGGAATTACCACCGTTGAGGGACATTCAACATCAAATAGATCTTGTTCCAAGAGCTGTATTACCACACAGGCCACATTACAGTATGAGTCCTAAGGAGCATGAGGAACTAAGAAGGCAGGTGGAGGAGTTGTTAGAACAAGGGCGTGTTCAAGAGAGCTTGAGTCCATGTGCAGTGCCAGCCTTATTGGTACCGAAGAAGGATGGGACTTGGCGAATGTGTATGGACAGTTGGGCTCTAAACAAGATCACTGTGAGATATAGGTTTCTTTTGCCGAGGTTCGATGATTTGATTGATCAATTGAGTGGGGAAGTTGTGTTCTCAAAGATTGACTTGAAGAGTGGATACCATCAGATTCGTATTAGACCGGGTGATGAGTGGAAGACTGCCTTTAAAACTAGGGAAGGTCTATACGAATGGCTGGTTTGCCGTTTGGCTTGTCAAATGCTCCAAGTACTTTTATGAGAGTGATGAACCAGATTTTCAGACCATTCATTGGGAAGTTCGTGGTAGTTTACTTTGATGATATTTTGATCTATAGTGGGAGTATAGAAGAGCATGTCCAACATTTGCGAGAAGTATTATTGATTCTACGACAGGAGTAATTCTATGCAGCAGCAAAGAAGTGTGTATTCATGACGCACAGTATTTTGTTTCTGTGATATGTTCTATCATAGGAGGGTATTCAAGTGGATGAAAGCAAAGTAGAAGCTGTCAGGAGTTGTCCACAACCCAAGACAATTACTGAAGTGAGGAGCTTTCATGGGTTGGTATCTTTTTATCGAAGATTCATTCCACATTTTAGCAACATAATGGCACCTATAACCGATTGCATAAAAGGAAAAAAGTTTGAGTGGTCAGAGGAAGTAGGAGTTACTTTTGAGAAGATCAAGACACTATTGACGTTAGCGCCAATTCTAGTTTTACCGGATTTTCAGTTGTTGTTTGAGTTACATACTGATGCATCGAAGGTTGGAGTTGGTGGAGTATTGAGTCAGAATGGAAGACCAGTTGCTTATTTCAGTGAGAAATTGTCGGGAGCCAAGTTGAGATATAACACTTATGATGTGGAGTTTTATGCGATTGTTCAAGCTGTGAAGCACTCGAGACATTATCCGTTTCAGAAGGAGTTTGTTCTTTATACGGATCATGAAGCTTTGAAGCATTTGCAAGGCAGGACAAAATTTCAGCTAGGCACGCTTCATGGGTTGCATATCTACAGCAGTTTACTTTTGTTGTCAAACACAAATCAGGGGTGATGAATCGTGTAGCTGATGCTTTGAGCAGGAGGAATCATTTGTTGACGACAATGAAGGTTGAAATGACAGGGTTTGAACTATTGCCAGAGTTGATTGAAGAAGATCCTTACTTTACGAAGTTCTTTGAGAAAGTCAAGGATGGGAGTACTGATGAATTTGTGTTGGTGGATGGATTCTTATTCAAGGGGAATCGATTATGCGTACCAGATTTTAGCTTGAGAATGAAAATTGTTAAAGAGTAGCATGAGGAAGGACATGTTGGACGGGATCGCACATTGCAGTTGATTTCTCAATCTCACTACAGGCCCTCGATGAGGCGGGAAGTTGGAAGATTGTGGAAAGATGTCATGTTTGTCAAATTTCGAAAGGGACAGCGACAAATGCGGGTTTGTATATGCCTTTACCTGTTCCTACAAAACCGTGGGTAGATGTAAGCATGGATTTTGTGTTGGGCTTACCAAGGACACAACGGGGAAATGACTCTATTTATGTTGTGATGGACCGTTTCTCGAAGATGGTACATTTTGTTGCTTGTAAGAAGACGGCGGATGCAGTTCATGTGGCACAGTTGTTCTTTAAAGAGATCTATCGCTTGCATGGTTTACCAGAATCTATAGTTTCAGACAGGGATACCAGATTCCTAAGTCATTTTTGGCTAAGTTTGTGGAAGATGGTGGGAACAAAGTTGAAATTTAGTAGCGCTTATCATCCGCAGACAGATGGACAGACGGAGGTTGTGAACAGATCGTTGGGAAATTTATTGCGGTGTCTTGTGAAAGATAATCTGAAGAGTTGGGATGTGAAGTTATGTCAAGCAGAGTTTCCTCATAATCATGCTATCAACCGTAGTACGGGTTTCGGTCCATTTCAGATTGTATATTCAAGCTTGCCAAAGGGGCCATTGGATTTAACGAAAGTACCACAACCGAAGGGGACAGTTAGGAGAGGGGCTGATTTCGTTGATGGGTTGACAGAATGCCATACAATCGTTCAGGAACGATTGGAGAAAACATATGAGAAGTATAAATGATCTGTGGATCTGAAGCGAAGAAGTGTTGAATTTAATGAAGGAGATTTAGTGTATGCTGTATTAACGAAGGATCGTTTTCCAGTAGGAGCATACAATAAACTTAAGGCTCGAAAGATTGGTCCTGTAAAGATTGTGAAACGGATCAATGAAAATGCTTATAGGTTGAGGCTGCCGGAGGATGTGTACACTTCTGACGTGTTTAATGTTAAACATCTCATACCTTATTATGGAGACGAACAATCCAATGGGGGAGAACTTTTAAATTCGAGGACGAATTTTTCCCAACCAGGGGAGGATGATGCAGCCCAGCCTAATGATGAAGCAACACAATTACTTGCCTTAGGTCGTTCACGACCTAACGAGCCACGCGGTAAGGAGTTACGACCTAGTGAAGGTCGCTTGCAAGTAAAAACTAATGAAGTCTTAGGTCGCGAGCGACCAAACGAGAAGGATGAAGGAGTGCAACCGATACTTAATGCATTATTCAGTAAGTCGCAGCATTTTAGGTCGCGAACGACCTATATGAAATGACCTAGCGAGGTACCGGAGAAAAGGCAGTGGAAACGAGTTATGCAGCAAGTCTTTAGGTCGCTCCGACCTAACTCCAACGACCTACGACCTAGTTAGGTCGCGAGAAGAAGATCTCATTGTTGAAGCCTTAAGTCGCTACTGAAGCTTGAAGTTGAGTCACTAATGACCTTATACCGCATGCTATCAACATATGCCGCATTCCTTAGGTCGCTGTTGTTTGGATCGTTAATGTGTTGAGTCATTTGTGGTGTTATGTATAGGTCGTAAGTCGCTCTTGTTGTAATATGTCGTTTGTTTAAGTCGTAAGTCGCTTGTATATTTTGAGTCGCTGTTGGTTTAAGTCGCCGGTTGATAGGTCGTTCACGACCTATTGTGTGTTGTAGCCTATAAATAGGCATGTTGGGTCATTTTGTAAAGTAGTTGATTTTTGAGTGAAAACTTTATTTGAGTGCTTTGTGCCTCTATGAAATTGGTAGTTGAGTCTTATCTCCTATCTCCACTTTCGGTATTCGAGTGCGCTCGAATCAACGATTGTTGAAGCCAATTCACGGAGTCAAGTGCACTTGATCAACGTTCGAAGAATTGTAGATCTTCTTTCACGGTATCATGCACGATCAACGTGTCGAAGATAGCTAGAATTCGGTATCTTTCGAGATCAACGAATTTGGGCCTTTTTGTATCATTAATTCATCGATTCATTTTGTTTCATCTAATCGTTCATCGATTAGTTTGACACGAAATCCACATTTCGTCGTCAATCTGTATTTCCGTTGCGTCAGGCATCTTCATTTGTCCCTCTTGGCTTAAGTTGTAATAATTATATTTTCTCTGAACGTGGTTCTCGTATTGGGATTATGTAATGAATTTGAAATGGAATGTGAAAGTTGTTTTGTGATTTAATTTTTTTTTCATATATCCATGTGTTTCTATTATATCAATGTATCTAACATTATCGTATTCGATCTTCGAGGATTAATAACCATGAACGACTGCGGCATCTATAGCCATTAGTTTTAGGCCTTTAGGTGGGAGATGTTGCAGTCCTGCCCTATACTTTAGCTAATATCCCCTAGCTAATATAAGTTCAAAATTGCAGTGTGTAAGGCTTTGTCATAGATGGAACTAAAATAATGTTACACACAGAAGGGAATATATAGAGTAAAGATAGGTCATTGGTGAGCCAATAAACCATTAGGATCAGTTGACCCTAGAGGAAGATAATGATGGGCGGGTAGACCAGTAATGTGTCTAACATAAGTTAGAATATTGATTATGTCCTGAGTCAGCCACTGGTTATTAGTTAGCCAAATAAAACTATAGGGTGGATAGGTGGTCCATTGATTTCCTGATTTTTATGTATAATATATTTGCAATTATTGTTATAATAAGTTTGATTGTAGGATTTGATTTGCAAAATATGTGCTTTTAAAAGGGATATCAAGGAGGGAAAACCCGTTCCGCTAGGATGCATGGTCTCACTTAATATCAGTAAACCAAGATGTATAGTATTTTTCACCTCAGGTTTTATGTTTAACTCAAAGTTTATTTTTTTCCCTTAAACTCTTAGGTTTTCAAAATTTAATTTGGGCAGACTGAGACTTAGGGACTTTTTAGGTTATTACGTTGGACGAGTAAGCTTCCAAACACTTATAGGAGGCAAAGTTAGTTATGCAGGAGCTATTTAGTATTATTTCCCTTATGATGTATTTATGACTGATATGTCAACTTAGTACTCTGATAGTCTAAAGAGGTATCTTCATATATTTCTCTTGGTGTAATTTGTAAATATATTTGATCAAAACTTGGGAATCGTTTTGGGATTATGTAAAATATTGTTTTGCAATGCAATAGGAAAAGTTTTTTTTTGAAATATGTGATTTTATTTCATGTGCTTTGATAATATGGATATCATTAACATTATTATATTTTATCATCAGAAGTTAATATTATAAATGACTGCGGCATATGTAGCCCTTAGCTTCGGGCCTCAAAGTACGGGATGTTACAACTTGGTATTAGAGCATTGTGAGGACCCGGAATTTAGGGCAATAGCAATTTAATAATCTTTATTAATAATTAAAATGGCTTGGTAATTTTCTTTTATAATCATTTAAATTTGGCAATATCGATTTGTGATTTTCTTTTACAAATATTTAATTTGGTAAAAATTATCTTTTCACGGCTAAAATAAATATGTTGTCTAATTATAATATATATATACACACGTATATATTGTGCTTGGGAAATTTGTTTTAAATTCAATATAATAATTTTTAGAACTAATATTAAAAAAATTTCTATTTATAATGTATATATATTTGTATATTGTAAATAGAAAAGCTTTGGTTTGAAAATAATAAATAAGAACATGTTTTTATATTTTAATATATTTTGTAATTTGGAAATTATGTTAAATTCAATATAACACTTTTCAAAAGCTATTTAAAAGGTTAATCGTATATTTTCAAATCACTTAAAGTAAATGTTTCTTTATCCCAGAAGTATAATAGTTTTAGTTTGGATAAGCTTTAATAAAGAAATTTATTTTGCTCAAACTAAAGTGGTTTATAAATATATATATATATATATATATATAGAAGTTTGAATATACTTTTTTTTCAAGTATCTTATGAACTAAGAATAATTTATAAACACATAAAAGACATATAAAACATATAATATATAAATTTGTTTAAAAACATAAGCATATGCAAATAAATATAAACATGAGTTCATATTTGTATTAGTATAAATGCATAAGAGATTTTATGGCAAAGGTTGAAACATAAAATTTCTTATTTTTAACATTTGTAACATAAGTAAAGCATGCAATGACATTTGTATCAATTGAATAATAAGTGGTTTTTATTTCTTCCGTTTGAAAATTTAATAATATGACAAAGGATGGGAAGAAACTGGTTTTCATTTTTCAGTTCAAAAACTTTCTTCTTCTTCCTTAAACTAAGGAAAATAAAAATCAAATAAAAATCCATTAAAAACAACAGCAACATCAATTTCAAATTCAACCTGAGATCAAGCTAGAAATCAATTCAACTCAACAACAAGCTAAACAATAATTCAGATTTGAATTCAACGAAGCAAAAGAAGATCAGATTAAATGCATTAATTACTGGAGCAAGAACAGAACCTACTTCTCTGTTATTTAAAGTGAGTAAACCTTTCTAAAAACAATTTAATTTGGAATTATCTCTAATGTTTGTGATAAATTGTGAGATAATATTGGTTTTCATGGAAGTTTTTCATCTTGTATATATTTGAATTGATATATATATATATATGTATTGTGAGCAGGTTTGTGTATATATATACACAAAATCCTAGTTTTTGTTGATTCTCAGTTTCTTGTCTTGCTTTCTAAAATTCAGATCTCCCAATCGAATCCATATTAACCTTTGGTTCAAAATGAAAGTTGATTGTTATAGTATAATGTTAATTATAAAAATGGTTTCAGAATTTTATATTAAGAAATTAATTCAAATTTGGAAAATTATAGTGGAAAATCAAATTTGGTCAAAAATCAATATTTTAAATTTTAAATTTGGATTTCATAATATAATATGTTATGGAAAATAATGAATTTAGATAGTTAAATCATGATTTTTAGTGTAGTATTCATCGAGATATGTGGAGATGATCAGTTTTAACATTTTCGTCGATTTGACTTGATCGACGACAGGGTTTGCGACGAGGTTTAGGTTGGAGATGGTCAGGATGTCAATGCACTTAGGAAAATTAGTGAGGTGATTTATCGATGGACGTGATGGTCAGGTAAGGATGAACTAGGGTTCGTTGGTCGGTTTTGGACGAGGATGTTTGCAAGGCAATAGCGATGGCCATTGGGGTTCGGAGTGGATCGCGAGGTAGGGATGTTGTTCGTCGGAGTGTGGCATAGCTTTGGCTAGGTCGACAGATGATTCTGAGGTGGGAGGCGACGGCAATGGATGGTTCGATCGAGGTTTGGATTACATATTTCATTCGATTGCCTCGATTTTTATTGGCTACCGATTTGGTTGATCGGAGTGGACGAGGAGGTCAGTATCATGATTGTCGACTTGGCGAGGGCCGGGTGAAGGCAGGAGCTCCAGTGTTGGTGTGTGCATATGCACGTTGATGGTGTGGGTTTGTTTCGAGTTTAGGAAGATGAAGTTCTACTCGAGTTGTTGGCGTGAAAGTCTCGAAGTAGAGTAAATGGGAGAGTCTCGTGTGTTTTCTCGTGCTTGGCTCGGGAAAGGGACGTGGTAGGCTAAGGTTTATTTTTTTAAATCTGGTTTCAAAATTTTGTCAAAGAAATCAAGTTCAAAGTCTAAAAGCAAAGTTAAAAATCAAGTTTTAAAAGTTAAGAAATAATTATTTTCAAAGATAAAGGTTTAACAAAGTTTTTAAAATATATATTTAAATTAGATAAGTTTGAAAGATATGATGATTAAGTTTTTAAGAATAAAGATTTACTTAAGCAAGTTTGAAAAGTTTTCAAAGATTTTAAATGTTGACGTTAAATGTTATATTGTTTTATTTTAAAGTAGATCATATATTCTTAAATATGAAATTGATTTCTAAATATTTTCTAATGAAGTTTAATAAACGTTTAATGAAGATAAAGAAATTATCTTTAGTTAAGGATGAGATTTACTAAAGATAATTAATTATGAACTTAATTAAAAGTTAATCACTTATTAAAATTAACAGGAGTTAATTAATCAATGATTAAAAATCAAAGTAAATTCCTTAATGGAAGTAATTAAAAGTAATTAATTAAAGAGTAATTTCTGAACGAAAGTAATTAAGAATTAATTTCTTAGTGTAATTAATTCAGTTAATTAATTAATGTGATTAATTTAATTTAATTAATTAATGTGATTGATTATGGGTAATTAAATGAATGTGATTAATTTTAGTTAATTAATTAGTTTAACTAATTAAAGATAATCACTTGTTGATTGATTAAGTAAAATTACTTAATAAAATATAATTACTTAGTATAAGTAATTAGTAGGTAATTTATGGGTGTAATTAATTAAAGGAAAGTTACTTAATGGAAAGCAATTAAGGATTAATTACTTTGTGTAATTAATTAAGGATTAGTTAATATAATTAATTAAAGAGTTAATTAATTAATGGTAAGTAAATACAGGATGGTTAATTACTGTTTGTAATTAATTAAGGTGAGTGATTAATTAAAGTATAATTAATTAATGCAATTAATTAAGGATCAATGTAGTTAATTATAGTTAATTAATTAATTAGAGAATCATTGATTAATGTAAGTAATTAAAGGTAGTTACTGTAAATGATTGAGGATAATTAATTTGTGTAATTAATTAAAGGCTAATTACTTAATGTAATTGAAGAATAATTAATCAAAGATGATAAATTAAGATGAAACTAAAGGATGGTTAATAAATTGGGTTGTAATTAATTAATGTTAAGTAAGCAGGATTTAAAAGTAATTAATTTAATTCATTAGTGGTTAATTAAATTAGTTAGAGATGGTGTGGCTAATTAATCTTTGCTTATGGATGATTGAATGATATGGAATGCCTTGGATTGTTTGATATCTCTGATATGGGATATGTGCTGATTTGTGATATGAGATGCTTTGGTTGAATTGAGATGATATGGATTATCTATCTTTGATATGTGAATTATCTATCTATGTGAATATAGATAATAAATTGAATTGTTTAAACTTAAAAAACTTGGATCTTAAAACGACATTTTGGATTTCGGTGAGACCGAGATTGGATTTCCAAATTTGGATATCCGAAAACCACATCGATCCAAATTAAACGATAGGTCGTGAAATCTCAAGCAAAGATGAAGATTAGAAGTGTAAGGACTATTTGTCGTTAAAACTCTAAGGGTGATTCCAATGCGAGTTAACGAGGATAGTACTTTCAGTTTCGAGATGAAGATTCAGAGTGCAAGGGCTATGTTCATTAACTCTGAGGGTGATTCCAAAATGAGTGTAATGAGATAGTGCCTTCGGTTTCGTTCGAACCCAGAACGAACTTGTATGGATTGAATGCTTTTAGAACATTGTCAATGGAGGACAATGAGCAATCTAAGATAGATGTGTTCTATAAAGGTAATTGCAGCCTCAAGCCTCGTCAATCGGGAATGGCTAAAACAGGGGAGGTGCAGCTAGGCTAAGTGGGTCGTGCCCAAGTAGGACGAGATTTTCCCCTGTCTAAAGGTCCCTTTTATTTCGGCTTAGTGTGTGGTTGGTCGCACCAACCACGGGGTTGTCTTGTTTGGGACTAACCAGTAAGGGAAGGTTTCGGCCTTGTGTTGCAGGGGATTTAGGGTGGATCCTCAGTATTCTGATCTAGACCAGGTACTGTGATGGACGGTACCCCAGTAGCCCTGCCATTATATGGAATCCAATCTCCAATAAGTGCCCATCGAGTTTGTTTATATACCTATGTATGCTGGAGTTTAATAAATGTAACAATTTCGGCTATATTATATTTTACTTAAAAACCCTAGACACTATTATAATATCACTAGATTTCTATCAAATATTTTGGTTATCGTAAGGTAAAAACTTTTCCATGTTTATGTATGGGAAGTCTTACGAGATACCTTTCTTTCAAAGGATTTTTCAAATTTAAGCAACTTTAACCCGTTTACTCACACCAGACCCATGTCTGACCCAAGTGTTTATTTTCTATTTTATTGAACTATTGGGTACTCAAATTTTTATGAGTAGCCAAGGGATTCAGGTTAGCTTTGACGAATTCTGGAGGATATTTGGAGTAGGAGGCTTCAGCGTGTAGATATATTATGGTTCCACTATGTTAGTGTTTGTGTCTGTATCTCTGTGATGTTTTGAGTTGTATGATAGACAAGAGTTTATAACTGTCTAATTTGCGATGTATAAGTTGTGTAACTCTGATGTATATGATACTATGTAATATCTTATGTGATGTAATATATTTTATTCATTCTGCTGTGAGATTCTAGTTTTGTTGGGTTTTTTCTTTCCTTTCTTTTCTCTTTCTATCCCTTTCTTTCTTCTTAATGATGCGTCTTTCTATGGAATGAAAGGCGGGTCATTACAAAGTGGTATCAGAGCTCTAGGTTGAGTGAATACCTAGGCTTTGAAGTGATTTCTATCATTCTTGAGAGAGCATACTTGTATTTTTATACATATTTATATATCTACCTAATCTGTTGGGTTACATGTCCGGGTTTTCCAACATAAGTTCTAGAGTAGTTGGGCAGTGGTGTGTGGAGCACGACTGCCACTAATGAAGAGGCCCTAGTATTGAGAGTATCTGTCGAGGCTGTAGACCTAATACCGCCTCGAGTAGGATTGGCAGCATTGTGTAAGAATTTCACGGATCTCGGAAGGAAGCCTTTTCAAGGTTCAGAGTCCATCATTGAAGTATGAGCTCGGTTGCACTCGTACGAGCGGATTTTCAAGAGTTTGGATCTGCCGGATAAGCAGAAGCTAGTGATGGTGTCTTGGAAACTTCAAGAAGAGGTAGCTGTGTGGTAAGACACAGTAACCATGGATGTTACCGAAGGAAATTTCTCTGGAGCAAGCTCAAGGAAGTGTTTGAGGAGTAATTTGTACCCGTTGTAGAGAAGACTTGGCTGTATAGGATTTTTCTGTATCCCAAGCATGGAGGTTTGTCTGTAATGGAGTATGAGACTAGGGTCAACGAGTTGCTTCGTTTCGGATATGAACTCAATATCACCCCCTTGTGAGGAGCGAGATGTTTGTGATTGATTGGAACCCGAATTTCTTGAGAAGATGTCTACTCATCTTAAGGCTCTTTTGTGGAGATAGTTGTTATAAGGATCGAGGAGTTTGTGGATAAGAAGTTTTTGGCATCTGTGGTAGCAATGCAGCTCGAAAGTGTTTTGTGTGCCAACAGGAAGGTTGTCTGGTTAAGCAGTATCCTAGAGGTGGAGTTCAGAAGCAGCGGAGGGGATCCATTTCTTAGATGGTTCAGAGGTCTTTGAATTTCCATGGTCAGCAGTCCAGGCATTTGGTGGAAGTTTGCCCACTTCTTTAGTGGTTTAGTAGACAGGGTGCTTGTTTTTGAAGGTGGACCATCAGCTTCTATGGATTGGTTAGACTAACATAAGCAATTCTAGTTTGTGAAGAGAGAACATTATCTTTGGAATCTGAACTGGATAGAATAACAAAAGTGACTTGCAATAGTTCAAGAGTTTATCTGAGTAGTCTTTTGCTTGTGATTGAGGCACTTCTAGAGGAAGTAGGAGCTATTGAAGTAGTCAGAGGTTTTTTGGATGTCTTCGAGGAAGTCAGAAGTTTGTCTGCATCTGGAGTTTGAATTCCGTATCGACTTGGTTCACCGATGGTTCAAGCAAGTAGTAGGATGGCTCCTAAAGAGAGAGGTATTGGGTGTAGCAGCTCAGAAATTCTTGGAAAACGATTGATCACACCTAGTTTTCAAGTTTGGATTTTGTTGTAAGTTGTGTGACCGAATCAGATGGGTCACTAAGTTTTCATGAATCTGATAAATCGTGTTTCCAAGATATGTGGATCAAGTTTGTGATCGTGTTCGTCATCACCATTCTCATTTACTTTAGATCAGAGTTGTGCAACGAAAGTGAGGTAGCAGCTGTTCTAGAGTGGAAGCAACCGTAGATTCCAACGGAAGTTCGCATTTGTTTTGGATTAAAGGGTTTCTACAGGAAGTTCAAGTGGACCTCTGAATGCGAAGAAGTTTTTCAGGATCTAAAGGCAAAGTTGTCAGGTGCACCTGTTTTGGCTATTCCAGATAAGAGAAGTAGGTCCGAAGTCTGCTGATGCTTATGAAGTAGAGTTTATGTTCTGATTTCGAGGGTCTTGAGAAACCATCTTGTTGAGTAGAACTTGCGTTCTAGATATCGGTGGATCTTGGGAAGACCATCTTGTTGGGTAGGATCCGGAGATTGGTTTGTTCTTGGTCCAGTTTGTTTCAAGTAGCATCAAAGAAGGTTGAGCTGTTCTGAAAGGATGAAGGCGACCCAAGAACGTCAGAAGGGTTATGCGGATAAGAGACAAAGGAATTTGGAATTCGAAGTTGGAAATTGGCAATTGTTTAAGTTTTCTTCGATTTCTATAAGATTTGGTAAGTCTAGAAGGTTAGCTTCAAAGTATATTGATCTTTCTGTTATCTTGATAGGATTATTTCCTTAGTCTAAAGATTGAATTGCAGTCCGGATGGTTGGAATTCTCATTAGATTTCAAGTATTTCTGAGGGAGTACTTGTACGATTCATCACTAGTTGTAGAATCAGCAGTTCAGAAGGATATGGTAGTTGAGCTAGACTTGTGTGTGGTCTGATATCTTGTTTAGATTTGTAGATCTAGAGGAGAAGGAGTTCTGGATCATCGTGAAGTGCTAGCTAGGTTCTGTAGAGTGAGTATCCCAGTAATTTGTACCTGGGAAACTCTAGATAGTATTAGGTGGGACTATACTGAATTGTGTCAGGATCGTTAGTTTTGTTTGATTTAATTGGTTGCTATGGTTGTTAGTGTATGATCGATAAATATGATTGCTGTTTGAAATAAAAACCTTTGTGGGATTATTAAATTATCTTTGCTTTAAAATTTCGGAGATGAAATTCTTTTAAGGGGGAGGAATGTGATGACCCGGAAATTTGGACAATAGAAATTTAATAATCATTATTAATAATTAAACTAGCTTGATGATTTTCTTTTATAATCATTTAAATTTGGCAATATTGATTTGGTAATTTTCTTTTATAAATATTCAATTTTGTAAAATTTATCTTTTCACAGCTAAAATAAATATGTTGTCTAAGTATAAGATATATATATATATATATATATATGTATGTATGTATGTATGTATGTATGTATGTATGTATGTATGTATATGTATATATTATGGTTGGGAAATTTGTTCTAAATTCAATATAATAATTTTCAGAACTAATATTAAAATGTTTTCTATTTATAATGTAAATATATTTGTATATGTTGTAAATAGAAAAGCTTTGGTATGAAAATATTAAATAAGAACATTTTTAAATTTAACATATTTTGTAATTTGGAAATCATGTTAAATTCAATATAACAATTTTCAAAAGCTATTTAAAAGGTTAATCATATATTTTCAAAAAGCTTAAAGTAAATGTTTCTTTATCTAAAAAGTATAATAGTTTTAGTTTGAATAAGCTTTAATAAAGAATTTTATTTTTCTCAAACTAAAGTGGTTTATAAATATATATAGAAGTTTGAATATACTTTTTTTAAGTATCTTAAGAACTAAGAATAATTTGTAAACATATAAAAGACATATAAAACATATAATATATAAATATATTTAAAAACATAAGTATATACAAATAAATATAAACATGAATTCATATTTTTATTAATATAAATGCATAAGAGATTTTTATGGCAAGGGTTTAAACATAAAATTTCTTATTTCTAACATTTGTAACATAAGTAAAGAATGCAATGACATTTGGATCAATTGAATAACAAGTGCTTTTATTTCTTTTGTTTGAAAATTTAATCATATGACAAAAGATGGGAAGAAACTGGTTTTCATTTTTCAGTTCAAAAATTTCTTCTTCTTCCTAAAAGTGAAGAAAATAAAAGTCAAAGAAAAATCAATTAAAAAAAATAGCAACACCAGTTTCAAATTCAACCTGAGATCAAGCTAGAAATCTCAACAACAAGCTAAATGATAATTCAGATTCGAATTCAACAAAGCAAAAGAAGATCAGATTAAATGCATTAGTTAGTTGAGCAAGAACAGAACCTTCTTCTTTGTTATTTAAAGTGAGTAAACCTAAAAACAGTTTAATTTAGAATTAACTCTAATTCATGTGATAATTTGGGAGATAATATTGGTTTGCATGGAAGTTTTACAGCTTGTATATATTTTAATTGATATATATATATATATGCATGTATGTATTGTGAGCAGGTCTGTATATATATATACACACACAAAATCCTTGTCTCTGTTGATTCTTAGGTTCCTGTCTTGCTTTCTAAAATTCAAATCTCCCAGTCGAATCCATATTAACCTTTGATTTTAAAATGAAAGTTGACTGTTACAGTATAATGTTAATTATAAAAATGGTTTCAGAATTTTATATTTACAAATTAATTCAAATTTGGAAAGTTACAGTGGAAAATCAAATTTAGTCAAAAATCAATATCTAAGATTTTGAATTTGGATTCCATAATATGATATGTTATGGAAAATGATGAATATAGATAGTTAAATCATGATTTTTAGTGTTGTATTCATCTATATACATGGAGATGATCAGTTTCGACATTTTCGTCGGTTTGAGTTGATCGACGACAAGGATTGCAGCGAGGTTTAGGCTGGAGATGGTCGGATGAAAATGCACTCAACAAAATTGGTGAGGCGATTTATCGATGGACGTGATGGTCAGACACGGTTGAACTAGGGTTCGATGGTCGGTCTGGGACGATGATGTTCGCAAGGCGATGGCCATTAGGGATCGGAGTGGATCACGAGGTAGGGATGCTATTCATCGGAGTGTGGCATAGCTTCGGGTATGTCGGCAGAGGATTCTGAGGTAGGAGGCGACGTCGATAGGTGGTTTCGATCGAGGTTTGAGTTACAGATTTCGTTCGATTGCCTCGATTTTTATCTGCTACCAATTTGGTTGATCGGAGTGGACGACGAGGCCGGTGTCATGATTGTTGACTTGGCAAGGGCTGGGCGAAGGCAGGAGATCCAGCGTTGGTGTGTGCATATGCACGGTGCACGTTGATGGTCTGGGTTTTTTTCGAGTTTGGGAAGATGAAGTTATACTCGAGTTGTAGGCTCGGGTTTATTTTTTTTGAATCTGGTTTCAAAATTTTATAAAAGAAATCAAGTTCAAAACTTAAAAGCAAAGTTAAAAATCAAGTTTTAAAAGTTAAGAAATAATTGTTTTTTAAAGATAAAGGTTTAACAAAGTTTTTAAAATATATATTTAAAGTAGATAAGTTTTAAAGATATAATAATTAAGTTTTTAAGAATAAAGATTTATTTAAGCAAGTTTGAAAAGTTTCCAAAGATTTTAAATGATGAAGTTAAATGTTAAATTGTTTTGTTTTAAAGTAGATCATATATATATATTCTTAAATATAAAATTGATTTCTAAATATTTTCTAATGAAGTTTAATCAATATTTAATGAAGATAAAGAAATTATCTTAAATTAAGGATGAGATTTATTAAAGATAACTAATTGGTGAAATTGATTAAAAGTTAATCACTTATTAAAATTAACAAGAGTTAATTAATTAATGATTAAAAATCAATGTAAATTCCTTAATGGAAGTAATTAAAGGAAATTAATTAAAGAGTAATTTTTGAATGGAAGTAATTAAGAATTAATTTGTTGGTGTAATTAATTTAGTTAATTAATTAATGTGATTAATTTAAGTTAATTAATTAATGTGATTAATTAAGGGTAATTAAATGAATGTGATTAATTTAAGTTAATTAATTAGTTTAATTAATTAAAGATAATCACTTGTTGATTGATTAAGTAAAGTTACTTAATAAAATATAATTACTTAGTATAAGTAATTAGTGGGTAATTTCTGGGTGTAATTAATTAAAGGGAAATTACTTAATGGAAAGTAATTAACGATTAATTACTTTGTGTAATTAATTAAGGATTAATTAATATAATTAATTAAAGAGTTAATTAATTAATGGTAATTAATTACAGGATGGTTAATTACTTTTGTAATTAATTAAGGTTAATTAAAGGAAAGTGATTAATTAAAGTATAATTAATGAATGTAATTAATTAAGGATCAATGTAATTAATTATAGTTAATTAATTAATTAGAGGATCATTAGTTAATTTGATTAATTAAAGGTAATTACCGTAAATGATTAAGGATAATTAATTTGTGTAATTAATTAGTGGATAATTACTTAATGTAATTGAAGAATAATTAATCAAAGATGATAAATTAAGATGAAATTAAAGGTGTCTAACGACCCAGAATTTTCAATCCTGAAAACTCCATATAGTTAGAAAAGGAAGAAAGAGATAGAAGAAGAAGAAATAGAAAGCTAAATACAGAGCCTCACATTTGCAGCGGATAGAATATAATATTAAATAATATTCTTTAAACAAAGGAAACTATATCAGTCAATTACATTTTATTACATCAGAGTTACAACATTTCATAATAACTGGATAGTTAAAATAACCTGTACCAGATAAATAACAATATATCACTGCGGAATACTCTCTATACGTTTCTGCCCTCCAGCTCGCCTCTTGAGCTCCAAGATGTCCTAACCTGAAAATCTGTAATACTCGGTCTGGCCCGAGCATTACATCAAAGTAACACCCAGGTCGGATTGGAAACCAGCGTGAGTAAACCCATCTAACATGAATTCCAAAAGCATACAACTTATATATAACCCGGGTAACTTGTATCAATTACAAGTTCACAAATTGTTATAGACATCACTTATTTCACTCATCAATTTCTAAGTACCAAATCTTACATTGAATGGTCCAGTTGACTTAAATCATTCCATTCCAGCTTATTGATTTCACAAATCAATCTATAATGAATCGAAGTGGTTTCGGGTATTTACTAATACCCGACTCCGGTCTCTTCGAATCTAATTTCATCTTAACCCAAGTTATTCAAGTGAAATAAGATTCAATTTTAAATAGATGTCACTTATACACATAATTTATCATCGATAAATAACTACAATATCACTGTCCGTCTAATCCTATCATATCACAAGCAAATTAATTAATCATCTTTTAATTATCCATCTTAATTAATCATCCTTGATTGATTATACTTTTATTAAATAAGTAATTAACTCTTTATTACAAAAATTGATTAACCTTCATCCTTTCTCATTAATCACTCAAATTAATTATCCTTTAATCACTTCCATTGATTAATTATCCTTCAATTAATCACACTTATAATTTATTAACCCTTAATAAGTTATCTTATTTGATCCATACTTTAATTAATTACAAAGTAATTAATTCTCAATTACTTCCATTAAGTAATTTATCATTTAAGTAATTAACTAGTCTTTAAACACCAAGTAATTAACCTTTAATTAACTAAATTACCTTATTAATTTAATTAATTTCAAATCATTATATCTTAATTATCTTTAAGATAAACATTAACCTTTCTAATGACTTAATTACCATCAACAAAAACCTTTGAAACTTTTTACTTTTAAATCTTCCTTTAAATACATTTCCAAATAAAGATTTAAAATAAATTACAAATTTAACTTTAACAAAATCTAAATCAATTTACAGAACCTTTTTAAATCCAAATGTTAAAGATACACTTATCATTTATAAAAGAAATTTATAAGAGTTTTAAACCCATTCATTTTGAATTCATATCCTTTATAAAATGCACTTTAACATTTTAAAGTTGTTTAAAACATTTAAATTTTAAAAACTTTAATTATTTGAAATTTCAGTTTTAAACGTAAAAACTAACAGATTTTAAAACCTGTCACAAAACCACTTCCTGAGCCACACACAAATTACTTCGAGCAAAACTTAGCTAAACTTCAAGCCAAACATCAATTTACTCGAGAAAATTTGAGTATTCCTCACTGATCATACCAACCATTTAAAGTATACTTTAACAATTCAAAGTTGTTTTAAACATTTTATATTTTAATAAACCTTACTTTATTTCAAACTAGAATACAAATTTAGATTTGAATCTATACTTAAACTGGTTTAAGACTTTGTTTAAATCTGATCTTCAATTTTTACTTTCATTTTAAATTTTAAAACACAGATAGGTTTTAAACTTGTAACCAATAATTTGACCCGAGCCACATCTCAAAACCCCCGAGCCAAAACCCATAAATCTTCGAGCAATTCCCTAAACAACTCGAGTACAAACTCGAGTACAATATCACAACTCAACCCAACATCATCAGCTTCCAGATATGCACCGTGCACTTGCACCATGCAACCGACCACCTCTGGTCATCAACGACGCCTTCCCGATGTCGGCGATCATCATTGCACCTTAATCCGATCATCAGAACTTCAAACCTCCCTCAAAATTGAATTCTAGCATCTCGTTATAACCTGGAACAAAAACACCCAAAACTGGAACGAAAATGAAACCTGGAACCACCTCGTCAACTCATCTCCGACCGACGGAGGCTTTGAAACTCCGTCCAAACCCTCGTCAATAACCAAATTATCATCTCCACAAGTATTGTAGCACTCGATCATCCAAAGGGACAATGCCGATCAAAATTCCAGAGAACTCCAAAACTAGATTTTCAAACCCAATCGACCAACCGCCATCGTCACGGTCATCTATACACCCATCCAATATTTTTCCTCCACTCACTGATCATTCTACCATCACCAGAAGAAACCCCGACCGTCCAGATCCTCGGGATCATCAAAACTCTCCTAAAAACCCATTTCTGGTCAAACCAGAAATGCCCTCAAAATCCACTACTAAAAACATGATCTTTTGTTTCAAAAATCAAGTTTGAGTTTTAGTATTTGATTCAGATACTTGAATCCGTGAATCATGACATTTGAATTTTAACTTACTTAAAGTTTGCACTGTTGTTTTATATTTTAGAGACAATACAAATTATTTTAACTTAAACATGTTTTTAAAACTAAAATCTATGATATAACAAACATATCTTGTTCAAGACTTAAGTCTTAACAAAGATTGAGTCAATAGCAAGTGAATTTTGATTTGATCTTCATCAATTGATTCAAGATTAGATTAAGAACCTAGAACTAAAATCAGAGAAAGCATCAAAACATATAGCAATTTCACACAACAAAATATATATATATATATATATATATATATATATATACAGACACACACACACAGAGGTATCTTATACTTATATTCACAAACATACTATTTTTCAGAGATAAGCAGTCAACAAAATTATATACTTAAACTATTTAAATTGTGATGTTACTCACTGTTTTATCCAATCAACTATGAAACGAGGAAGAAAAAGAGCATAATGGGTTTCCTTCTTGAGTTATAGGGTGTTAAACATGCTCATACCCTCTATAAAAGTATTGAATACCCTAATCACATGATTACGTGCCAAGGTATTCGAGTTTATCCAAATTTACATACATATACCTCTTCATTCAAGGTTTAAGATAAGTGAGGAAATGGATTTTACTCACCTTTTTTTTCTCTTTTGAACAGAACACTCGATTCTTCTTCTTTGATTTCTTAATGGCACCTTTATTATATTTTGTTTTTTGACTAAAGTGGTATGCGTGAACAAGTGACAAGGCAGCGATATAGGTACATTTATAGGGAGTGGAAGTGTATTGTGCAAGCTATAGGGAGAGGGTAAATATATATATATATATATATATACTTGTATTGTAAGTCTCATTCTTATGTTTCTTTTATTTTTATATATTTTTTTTTTCAACACTGACCTAATTCGAGTACAATTGATTTGATTTTATAAAAAGTTTGACTTGATTTTGATCAATTGTTTTGGTGTGCTTAGATTTGATGTTTTATGTGCTTGCATTAATATTATGTCCCCTTGTATGTTTACATACATATCCATTCATATGTGTACATATCTCATACATATGTATGCATACTATATTTTATCTTATTGCCTTACATACATACAAATATTCATATATGTCTTACAATGGTTAATCTTATATGTTTTACTTTATATTACATACAACAATATAAGTTACTTATATACCATTTATTCCTATTTAAACATATATTTATATATATTTTCATTCTTAGCCAAGGCTTAAGCATCAACACTTAATTTATATTTATCTCTATATATATTTATATTGAGTGTTAATTAGGTAGAGTTTTATATCTAAATATTCCTGAGAGATTTTTTTGAATTTCCAATTCATAGTCTTCTTTCAAAATACATTTATGTATATATAAATAAGTAGTCAATAGCCAAATAAAGTATTTATTTCCTATAAGATTTATCACGCTGAGAGATTTTATGATTCAATATTTATTTACTTCCGAAATCAATTTATATATATTCAGATATTCTTAATTATCAAAAATTCATTTGTTCGCCCATTAAAATTAATATTTTGATAATTTAAACTAGTTAATTACCCAATTATTAGGTGCCTAAAAATTCAGGTTGTCATAGGATGATTAGTCAATTGGGTTGTAATTAATTAATGTTAATTAAGCAGGATTTAAAAGTAATTAATTTAAATCAATAGTTGTTAATTAAATTAATTAGAGATGGTGTGGCTAATTAATCTTTGCTTATGGATGATTGAATGATATGGAATGCCTTGGATTGTTTGATATCTCTGATATGGGATATGTGTTGATTTGTGATACGAGATGCTTTGGTTGAATTGAGATGACATGGATTATCTATCTTTGATATGTGAATTATCTATCTATGTGAATATAGATAATAAATTGAATTGTTTAAACTTAAACAACTTGGACCTTAAAATGAAGTTTTGGATTTCGGTGAGACCGGGATCGGATTTCCAAATTTGTTTATCCAAAAACCACATCGATCCAAATTAAACGATAGGTTGTGAAATCTCAAGCAAAGATGAAGACTCGAAGTGTAAGGACTATTTGTCGTTAAAAATCTAAGGGTGATTCCATTACGAGTATAATAGGGATAGCACTTTCATTTTCAAGATGAAGATTCAGAGTGCAAGGGCTATGGTCGTTAACTCTGAGGGTGATTCCAAAATGAGTGTAACGAGATAGTGCCTTCGGTTTCGTTCGAACTCGGAATAAACTTGTATGGATTGAATGCTTTCAGAACATTGCCAATGGAGGACGATGAGCATTCTAAGATAGACGCGTTTTATAATGGTAATCGTAGCCTCAAGCCTCATCAACCGGGAATGGCTAAAACAAGGGAGGTGCAGCAAGGCTAAGTGGGTCGTGCCCAAGTAGGACGAGATTTTCCCCTGTCTAAAGGTCCCTTTTATTTCGGCTTAGTGTGTGGTTGGTCGCACCAACCACGGGGTTGTCTTGTTTGGGACTAACCAGTAAGGGAAGGTTTCGGCCTTGTGTTGCAGGGGATTTAGGGTGGATCCTCAGTACTCTGATCTAGACCAGGTACTGTGATGGACGGTACCCCAGTAGCCCTGCCATTATATGGAATCCAATCTCCAATAAGTGCCTTCCGAGTTTGTTTGTATACCTATGTATGCTGGAATTTAATAAATGTAACAATTTCAGCAATATGTTATTTTACATGAAAACCCTAGACACTATTATAATATCACTGGATTTTCTATCAAATGTTTTGGTTATCATAAGGTAATAACTTTTCCATGTTTATATGTGGGAAGTCTTACGAGATACCTTTCTTTCAAAGGATTTTTCAAAGTTAAGCAACTTTAACCCGTTTACAAACACCAGACCCATGTCTGACCCAAATGTTTATTTTTTGTTTTATTAAACTCTTGGAAACTCAAATTTTTATGAGTAGCCAAGGGACTCAGGTTAGCTTTGACGAATTCTGGAGGAGATTTGGAGGAAGAGGCTTCAGCGTGTAGATATATTATGGTTCCGCTATGTTATTGCTTGTGTCTGTATCTTTGTGATGTTTTGAATTGTATGATAGACATGTGTTTATAACTATCTAATTTGTGATGTATAAGTTGTGTAACTCTGATGTATATGATACTATGTAATAATTGTGGTGTAATATATTTTATTCATTCTGCTGTGAGATTCTGATTTTGTTGGGTTTTTCTTTCCTTTCTTTTCTCTTTCTATCCCTTTCTTTCTTCTTAATGATGCATCTTTCTGTGGAATGAAAGGTGGGTCATTACAAGTATAGGTTTATGAAAACTTAAAAGAAATTTTAAAATTAAAATGATTTTTAAAATGTAATCCTAAGATTAGTGAAAAGATAGGGGTATAGAATAACACTATAGTAACGTACTTGTGTTTTCTATATATAAACATACCCTTTATCTCTATTCTCCCTTCTCTCTTAGAGTATTCTTTGTATCTTATAAAGACTCGAAATTTTAAGACCTAAGATATGGATGCTAGGAGTGGAATATTTAACATTGGTGGTGGAAGTACCAGTACAAATGGGAATGCCAGACCAAACAGTAGAAGGAATCCAGGCCGACACAAGCTGCTAATGCCGGTGCTAGTGCACCGTAAGCTGACATGGGAGCTATGTATCAATTCTTCATTAATATGATGCAGGTTGGAGTTACTGGGGATTTAGTTAGGGGAAATGTTGATGGAGGAATTCAGGGAGCTCCGGAGGTTAATAACAATGCAATATTGTGTGGAGACTATGCTAGACTTAGAGGAAAACCTTTTATAGGGACCGAGGATACAATTGATGTGGAGAATTGGTTACTTCATTGTGAAAGGATTTTTGTTGATTTAGGGCTTGATGATGAACAGAAGAGGAGACTTGCTTCTAGACAATTGTAAGGAGTAGCACTGTACTAGTGGAACAGTGTTACTATTGGAGCAAATAAGGAGACAATGACTTAGGCAGAATTCAAAAAAAGGTTTGAGGAGAGATTCATGTCGGAGATTGCTAAGTCAACTCTACTCTGAAAATTTTCTGAGTTGGTGTAGGGAGACACGACGATGCTGCAGTATGATACCATATTTGAGGAGCTATCGGGATATGGATATGCTACGGTTGATGCAATTATTAAAAGAAATAAGAAGTTCATCCACGGATTGAAACCAGAACTTGCTAAAGCTATTTTGCCGCATATTAGGGTCTATGTGATGTAGTCATTGAGATGGCTTTGAGGTAGGAGGAGATGCTTGCTTTTCTTGATGGTAACAAAGCAGGAGAAGCTCAAGGTGGATCGAACCAGTAGAGAAAGTTTTTCCATAAGAAAGGCACTAAGAAAGGAGGAGCAGCTGAGAAAGTGAACGCTGATGTAGTTTGTTATAAGTGCGACAAGAAGGGATATTATGCTTGTAAATGCCAGACACGTATAGGGATGAAGGCTACTAACAATAAGGAAGTGAGATGCTTTAACTATGATTTGATTGGACATTATAAGAACAAGATGTTTGCAATGGTATTAGATACCTAAAGACCAACAGTTGAGGAGAAAGGATTGGGAGATACGCTTTTGATTCATGGTGTATCGGTTAGAGTTCTATTTGATATTGATGCATTGCATTCTTTTACATCTCATTATCTGGTAAATAAGCTTAACCTAGAACCCTCATACCTAGTTACTTCCTTAAGAGTTGCGGATCCGATAAGAGAACATGCGACTCTTGGGATGAGATGTGACCACTTAGAGTTTGAATAGTTAGGTTATATATTTGCTTGCAGTTTGCATGTATTAGATATTGTAAGGTTCAGAAGTTATTTGGGTATGGATTGGTTAAGTGAGTATGATGCTAGAATATTTTGCCATAATAGGAAAATTTCACTTAAACGCCCTAGTTGTGGTGATCGGATTATATTTTCCATAGAAAACCGTAGTTTTGAGGTTAATTCTTTGTTCAGTGTTATGGAGGTAGAAGACGAATTAAATCGAATTTTCATTGTTAGAAATTTTGCAGATGTCTTTGAGCCCGTGATAGGACCACCATCGAAACAAGCCATTAAATTTTGGGTAGATTTTGTATCAGGAGCAAAACCGGTAAGTAGACCCAAGTAGACTGACATCTACCAAGATGAATGAGCTAAAGGTGTAGTTGGTAGACTTAGAAGGTTAGAACTTTATGAGACCAAGTAGTTCGCCATGAAGAGCAACTGCAGTGTTTGCAAAGAAACTGGATGGATCGTTAAGGTTCTTTATCGACTATCACAAGTTGAATGAAAAGACAATCAAGAATAGTATCCTTTGCCAAGAATTCATGATTTATTTGATCAGTTGAGTGGAGCTAGAATATTTTCCCAATTGAATTTGGCGACAGGTTTCCATCAACTAAGAGTGGTAGAGGACAGTATTTCATTGATGGCATTTTGGTATAGTTAGTACCTAGTCCGTACGAATGGTTAGTATTTCCATTTAGGTTAACTTATGCACCATCTTTCTTTGTGGACTTGATAAACCGGATCTTCCAAGAACATCTGGACAGAGTTATGCTAGTAATCATAGACGACATTTTGATATACTCTAAGGATGAGAAAGAGCATAAAGTTCATCTTAGAATGATGCTTGAGACATTGAGGCAGCAATAAATGAAATCAAAATTTTTGAACTATCATTTCTAGAAGAAGAAGGTGAAGTTTCTTGGTCATGTAGTCTCAGAGAAAGGGTTGTCAGTAGATCCAGCTAAGGCAAAGGCAATGAATAGTTGGTAGACACCCAAGACGGTGACTAAGGCAAAGAGTTTTCTTGGATTAGCTAGTTACTATCGGAGATTCACCAAGGATTTTTTTCGGATAGCGGCATCGATGACTAAGCTAACTCGAAAAGATATAAAGTTTGTCTCACTGATAAGTGTGAGGAGGCATTCCAAAAACTGAAACACTTATTGACTAATGCACCTATGTTAGTTGTTTCAGAGGGAATCAAGACTTAGTGGTGTACATGGATGCGTGTGGATCAGGATTAGGGGCTATGTTGATGCAGAGAGGTAAAGTAATTTCCTATGCTTCTTGACAGCTCAGGCCGCATGATGTTAGATATCCAACTAATGACTTAGAATTAGCAGCAGCAACTTTTACATGGATGGTGTGGAGACATTACCTTTTGGTAGAAAGATTCGATTTGTATACAGATTATAAGTCATTGAGATATTTACTCTCTCGGAAGGAGTTGAATATGAGACAATAGAGATGGTTAGACTTTTTAGTCGTTTATGATTTTGGTATAGAGTATACACCTGAAAAAGGAAATAAAGTAGCAGATGCTCTTAGCAAAAAACATTAGAATGTGATGTTGGTTATGTTAACAGAATGGAAGGATCTAGAGGCTATTACTACTTGTAATGTGCGGGTAGGATCGACTGCTAGTTCTAGTCAGAGCATTGCCATGTTGTCCTGCTTGGAATTTCAACTAGTTTTGATCCAAAGATTGCTTCTAAGTAGAAAGAAGACCCATTGTTAGCTGAGAATATTAGAAGGCTTAACATTGGATTGGAGATTGATGATCCAAAAAAAATTAATCCTGACAAGAAGGGATGTTTGAGAAAGAAGGGACATTGTTATGTGTTTCGAATTTCAATGACTTAAGGAGAGAAGTTCTTATCAAACATCATCGATACAAATTTACGATTCATCTTGGAGGAATCAAGATGTATCAGGATATGAAGAAGAGTTTCTACTCGGAAGTATGAATAAGGATGTTGGCTTATGGGTAAAATAGTGTGTGAACTGTCAACAGGTGAAGGCCGAACATCATAAACCGAGTGGATTGCTTCAACCTTTAGACATACCATTTTTGAAATGGGATTCTATCTCAATGGATTTTGTAGACGGATTACCAAGGTCAAATAGAGGAGATGAAAGTATATGGGTTATAGTCGATAGTTTTACCAAGAGTGCCCATTTTATTCTAGTTAGATCGACCAAGATAGCACCAGATTTAGCTAAGTTATTCATGAGGAATATAATTAGACTGCATGGAATTCATAGTAGTATAGTAAGTGATGGAGATTCCTTATTCACTAGCAAGTTTTGGAAGAGTCTACATGAGACTTTAGGTACCAAGCTCAAGATGAATAATACTTACCATCTGCAGACAGATGTGCATACTGAAAGAGTTAACAAAGTCTTAGAGGAATTGTTAAGAGCTTGTGTGCTAGATTTTAGGGGATCATGGGAAGACCATCTACAATTAGTCGAGTTTTTGTATAACAACAGTTATCAGACTAGTATAGAGATGGCACCATTTGAAGATTTGTATGGAAGGCCATTCAAATCTCCTGTTTGTTGGACCGGAGATAAGTTAGTCCTTGGTCCAGATTGGTAGAGAAGCTGCAGAGAAGATTGAGTTGATTCAATTTAGGATGAAGGAAGCTCAATCTAAGCAAAAGAATAATGCTGATAAAAGATGGAAAGACTTAGAGTTCTCAACCGGTGATCATGTTTTTGTCAAGGTGTCACCGATGAAAGGTGTAATTAGGTTTGGAAAATTAGGAAAACTGTCACCAAGATTTGTTGGACCATTTCCTATTATCGAAAGGATCAGAAAACTCCCATATAGAGTAAGTTACAAAATAGTTTGGTAGGAGTCCACGATGTTTTTCATATTTATCATCTAAGGAAGTATATTCGAGATCCAGAGATTACTATTACACTGATTATGTTACATGATCTAGTAGCGGAACCGGTTATGACTATAGTAAGAAAACCAATTCGTATAGTTGCAAGGGATGAGAAAAGACTAAGAAGCAAGACGGTCAGATTAGTCAAAGTACAATGGAATGAGATGAGAGAGACTGTACTTAGGAAACCAAGAGCAGGATTTGAGATACTTATGCCGACTTGTTTCATGGCATGTTTTATCGTTATGTTTGATTGTTATGAGTACCTGATCATAATTTCTAGGATGAAATTCTTTAAGAAGTGGAGCCTGTAATGACCTTATTTTTTATTAACATTATTAAAGACATTTAATTAGATAAATTAAATGAAATAATGTAGACGGTTAAGAGATTGAGATTTTTAAATTAATTAAGGGGCCCGTGCCTTAATGAAGGTATATAAGTAAAAGAAAATTGAGGATAAGTAAGTAGGAGGAATATGATAAGGGAAAAATAGTTATAGTATTTATTCTTATCTCCTAAACCCTTCTTGCCTTCATTTATTATTCATTTCAACAATTACAAACAAAACTAAAACCCACAAAGAGCTCAACTAGCCACCACTAAGAAGAGTCAAAAGAAAATAAGCTAGGAACCAAGTAGAAAGCTTGAAGAAATTAATCAAAGAGCAAATCACAAACTTCTTAGCACTAAACCAAGGTGAACAATATATTTACATTCGGTTTTATGATTATGGCTGAATTATTTTGCAAATAATGTGCTATGTTATATCTGTTTAAATAGATACATATGCTTGTTCATGATTTATATTGTTTCATATAGATTTTATAATAAGTTTAGATTGGAAAAAACCAATTTAATGACATGCAAATGGCTTGCGTTTTTTGGATATGGTCAAAAACATTATTTTAGAAGTGGGTTTCAAGTTTCATAATTTTCTAAGTTATGGATTTATTATGAATTTTCTATGAAAGAAAATATTTAATATTGGGTTTAAATTATTTAAGGTAATTATATAATGATTTTGGTAAAAAAATTATATATTTTAGAAAACATATTAAAGGTGAATTATGATGATTTTTAGGAAATTTTCCTAAGTATTTTATTGTAGTTATAGAATTATTTAAGATAAGGGACTTCAATATTTATATGTCATACCAAGGAGAAGGGCTTAATTTTTTAAATAAATTCAGTTAAAATTTTTGAATTCAGTAGCACTTTTAGAAAAGGATTTTGATAAAGAAATGACAAACAATTATATTTTGGCTAATAACGCAAGTTAGGTGAAAAGAAATTTCTTTGAAAGGCTAAAAGTTAGATTTTCTTGGATTTACTACTTCGCCACTTCCATCCGTTGGCTTTTGACATCATGCCTCCACCAAAGATCCCATTTGAAACCAATGCACATGGTATCAAGCAATTGATGCACAGTGCATTGAAGAAAGGCATAAGATACAGTGTCAAAACTGTGCTTTTGAAAGGGTAGATGCTACTCTTATTAACTTTGAGTTAATTATGTTTGTAAAGGATCTTTTGAAAGGGTTGTATTAGCTTTCAAATCATTCAACTTGCCTTTGTTTTAGAAATGAGCATTCAAATTGGTTGTCGCCTTTTTGGTTTAAAAGAAGCTTTCGAAAGGATAACCACTCCGAACATATACGAAACCCACGCTTCCGTATTCTTATCTTTCAAACTAGATAAGGCCACTTTTCTTTATAGCCTTTAAACAATGTATTCAAAATGGTGATTTTGCCTTTGTACTTTGAAGCTTCCTTCTCAATGCTTTCGAAAGGGTCCTGTAGCTGTTTTCAAAATGGTTTCGGAGGAAATGATTTCAAAAGGGGTTTCAAAACCATCCCCTTTCTTTTACTTAGATTAATTCTTTCGAAAATAATGCTTTTGCCTCTGTTCTTTCACAACCCTTAGTTATACTAGATGTTTAACCCAATGGTTTCGAAACGAAAATTTCAAATGGTTTCGAAGTATTGTTTCCACAAACCTTTACTTGAACCCAATGCTTTTGCAAGATATATAATATGTGTTTCAAAAGGGAGATCCATAATGTTTACGAAGGGTTTATTTTAAGTGTTTCAATGGAGGGTTCCCAATGCTCTCGAAATGAAAGTTTAAATGGTTTTGAAAGAGGATGTCTAAGGTTTTAGTAAAGCTTTTGAAAAGGTTGTTCTCAATGAGTACGAAAGGCATTATTTATAGTCTTAAGCAAGGGTTTTGAAGGTTTTGCCTTGGCTTCACCGGCTGAATTCTTTTAAGTAAAAAAATGGTTTTAACTTACTTTGAAAGGACAGATAATCCATTTGATTAGATTTCATCAACATTGTTTTGCGTAAAATATATATGTCATGGCATAAGTGTTTTTAGCAAAGTAAAGTATATGATTTTCTTGTTTTATAAAAATATGATTTCGGGGGTAAATCATTTGCAAAGCTTATTTACAAGGAAATGAAAGTTGAATGAGGTAGTCAACCTTAAGTATATGATAGGAAATATGAATAGTGTAGTTAACCCTAAGTTTATGACTCAGATATTAGAAGACCGGATGGAACTGGTGTAGGGTCGCTCCATATACTTTAGCTAATTGCCCCTAGCTAATATAACTCCAAAATTCCAGTGTATTGGAATTTGTCACAGATGGGACTAAAATAATGTTTTACACAGAAGGGAATATAAAGAGTAAATATAGGTTATTGGTAAGCCTACAAAACCATTAGGATCAGTTGACCATAGAAGAAGATAGTGAAGGGCAGGTAGCCTAGTATAGTCTCTAACAGAAGTTTGAATATTGGTTATGTCTTGTAGGGTCGAGTCAGCTAATGGTTAATAGTTAGCCAGATGAAACTATAGTGTGTTCAGATGGTCCACTGATTTCCTGATTTTTATGCATATATGTATTTGCCATTATTTTTATAATCAGTTTGATTGCAGGATTTGATTTGCAAAAGATACGCTTCAAAAAGGGACACTAGTGAGGAGAAACATGCCCCGCTAAGTGGCATGGTCTCACTTAATATTAGTAAACCGAGATGTAATGGTATTACACACCAGGCTTTATGATTGACTCGAAGTTTATGTTTTTACCCTTAAACTTTCGGTTCTCAAAATTTAATTTGAGTAGATTGGGAGTTAGGAACTTTTCAAGTTTAGTAGGTTGGACGAATAAGCTTCTAAAGACATGTAGAAGGAAAAGTTAGTTATGCAGGAGCTATTTAGTATTATTTCCACTGTGATGTATTTATGACTAGTATGTCTATTTAGTACTCTGATCACCTAACGGGCATCTTCATATGTCGCTCTTGGCGTAATTTGTAATTATATTTGATCAAAACCAGGGAATCATTTTGGGATTATATAATTGAATATGGAATATTGTTTTGCAATGAAATTAGAAAGTTGTTTTTGAAATTTGTGATTTTATTTCATATTCTTGTGCTTTGATATTATGGATATCATTAACGTTACCATATTTTGTCGATTAACATTACCATATTTTGTCACCAGAAATTAATACCATTAATGTTACCATAGTTCGAATAAATAATAAGAAAATCAATTACCAATAAGCGATTTGATTTTTATTTTAGTATTTTTAAAACTAATTTATACAATATTTTCCAAATTAAATTTTTTATTTTGGAAAATATTTAAATTTTATTTGAAATATTTTACAGCAAATGATGGTATTTTTAAAATTTCCCAGAATTAAATAATCTGTGGATTTTATTATTAATTTGTGATCGCATCACTTTTTAGTGCATGGTTATATTTTCTATTTTCATCGTTCATAGTTCGAACGGGAACAAAATATTATGTAGAGGAGTACCACAAATATTTCTTTTCATAAATTTTAAAAATCAAATCAAATCAATTTTTTTAACTTAAATGAATGGTGGCCTGATTTTGACATAATACCTTGCTTGGAAAGTTGTTTAAAACTGATGGTTTCTTGGAGACCTTATTTTAACCTATAGATAAAGTAAAGCACGTTGGTTTGATTATAAGAAAGAATCAACACTTAAAACTCATTTTCCACTTTATTCCTCTTCTTCCCTTTCTTTCTCATTTTCAATATCATAATAAAGCAAAGGCCGATCCAGTCAAAAATAAACATAAACATATTTACTCACAAGAAATTAAAAGGTCCTCCTTTGAGTTAGTTTTGTAGACATCTACACACCTATAGTTGTTTTGAGGTGTGCGATCATTGTTTGGCCAGTGTTAGTGAATATGGGAGAACCAAGGTCTAATCTTGAGGATGATTTAGGCAGCATTAGCCTGATTCGGGTGTGACGTTAAGTTCATGGTGTGAAAGAGCATCGACGACCATGTTTTGGTGAAGTATGGTTGCTTCAAGTAGAATGCGACATTATGATGTCATGACACATAGCTTCAAGTTGCAATTTAACCTAATACAACCAAGCTCAACGTGGTTGTAGGGGTTGTAGAGAGGAGATGGAGAGCGACACGTAGGAGTTGACGTTTTGTCAAATAGTGGAGTATCGAGTAAGAAAGAGGGAATGGATGCACGGCTATGGTGGGTTTGAGCTATAGGTGATAGAGCAGGAATTATGAAGGGGGAAAAAAGAGTTTGGTTGGATAATTAAGTTATTAATTTAGTAATTAGTGATTTAGTTATTTTAATTAATTTGAAAACTTATAGACTCGATAACTATTCATACGAGGTCAGATTCGGACGCGGTCAGTTGTGTTGTACTCATTGGATCATTAGCTACGAGATGGAATTAGTTTGGTTTGGTTTGGAGTAAGTGGAATTTTGGGCTAAAATCTAACGTGACCAAACCAAAACACGAAAGCGTCCGTTGGAATTTTGGTGAGTTTACTCACCTTTAAATAAATTATATAATGTTTGCATTGCTATAAACTATCGAGAATGCTTGGTTGATAGTGTATATTGTTGTTTGGTTGTTTGTTTGGATTTTAGTACTCATTTAAAAAGTGGATGGCATAAAAAATCTTTTCGTTATAGGAACAAAAATAAAAAGGGAAGTCGGAGTGTATGTATAAAATAGGTCGCTACAGAATACTTTGTAATACATATTCACATATGTTATTTACATTGAATTTTTATAGAGAGACCCTAAGGGGTTTCTTGTTAATATTTATTTATTTCCTTATATTCATATGCTGCTTGTATTGTTATATGATTGAATAATCATGACATATTATTTGATTTTGAAATTGTTGTTATAGTAATTATCACTATACCGGCATTTATGAATACCATCCCCTCAAACCCTTATTGTGCTTTGAACTTGAGCTTGTATTTTTACAAAATAAATGTTTGGTCATGCCTTTGCAGTTGAAATTGTATAAACCATATTTTCAAGTATTTTTGAGAATTTTGTGAATGAAGGATAATTGTTGATTTAAAATTTATAAAAGAAGTTATAAATTTAATTTATTAACTATTGGGAAAATTAACACTGTTTAATTGATAAAGAGATTATAACTTTGACTCGTTATCTTTTGAGTTAATTAATGTTATTTAAATTTATAAAGAGATTATAAATCGGATTAATTATATTTCAGGACAAATAATGTCGTTTTAAATTTATAAAGATTATGTTCCATAAATATTTTGTAAATTCATTTCAAATAGGTTTGTAAGGATTGTATAAGTTTTCGAAAAAATTTATAGGTTTAAATATATTTTTATTTATTATTTAATTATAATAAAATTAGTTGATAAATTTATTATTGATATTTAATGTGAATTAACTCATTTAATAAAAGTGATTAAAGTCAAATAACCAATTTAATAAAAGTGGTTAAAGTTAGTTTACTGATTTAATAAACGTGTTTAAAGATAATTACTCATTTTAGTAATGACGTTTAAGATTGATTAATCATTTTGATAAAATCTCTTTATAGTTAATTAATTGGCTTTAAATCAAGGTGTTTAAAATTAATTATCCAATGTAATAAAGGTGTTTAAAGATAATTACTTATTTATTAAAGGAGTTGTAAAGTTGATTAATTCTCTTTCAAGATTGTTTATGTGGGTTTTAAATTATAAAAGTATTTTAGTTGATTTATTATCTTTTGAGATAATGAATGTTGTCTAAAATTTATGGTTCATAAATATGGAAAATCTTTTAAAAAAGGATAGTTTGAAATAAAAACTAAGTGTTAATTGTCTTGAGTTTATAGTAAACAATGTTTTAAAGATATCTATTTTTGACCCTTCTTTTTAATACAATTAGAAATATAATTAGCTCTATAAAAGAATATTTGTAAAGAATGTTTTTAAAGTTTTTTACAAATATTTGTGATGTGAAAACCGGGCACAAGTTTAGGTTTTAAAATTTTTATTCGGTTATTGAAAGAAATTTAATTTGGTAATCCGATATCACTTATATAGAAAGTATTTAGTCACACTCTTAGCACTAAATGTCAAGGTATGGAAACTTGTTTCTATCTCAAATACTAAAACTAAAGAGCAAGTGGAAGCTAAGCTATGTGGGGTTACTCCCATTTGGGTGTCTTCACACCCACTCTAGATTGAATTCGGTGGTATGCATACAGAGATGTCAAATACACGAATACTTGATAAAGGTTGGCAGGGTCCGCTTGGACGTGTCCTAGAGCCATCATAGTTCTTAAATATATTTCTAAAGGTATAGTTTCAGTGAAGGGGCACTGTCCTTGTCGTTGTTGGAAAATTCCTTTCCTTTTTGTTGATTCAAATCTTTGATTTGTTTTCTTAACTGCATAGAGAAGTGACCAAAGCTCTTCTCGATTTTAATTATTTATGTGCATTCTTAAATTTGGATTTTGACATGGTTTATGCCCATTCTTTAAAGTTTGGATTTTATTTAATTGTGTTTCCCTTCTTTTGTGCATGATATTTTTCTTGTGAGGTAAAAACGCATTCCATGTTTAGCGGCGTGGTCTCACATAATTATTATATATTTAATATATTATCTGAGTTTTCTTGCACTTGTATTTCCAAATCGATCCTGGTGTTATTTTATTATAATTCTTGTGTTACACCGAGCATTCTATATACCCATCATTAATTATAAGATTATGAAGTTATAACTCTACGGTTTGATGAGGTTTGTTGTTAGCTCTAATTTACCTTGTATCCTGGAGTGACAGTTTTACTGCCCTTGTAATATTATATGTTGTCATTCTGCTATGAGATTCCTTTTCTTTTGTTCTTTTCCTTTTCTTTTTTTTACCCTGGCAATCTGCCTTTCTGACAATTAGATATTTACCACTGCAACACCGTAGATGTATTTAGTGCCTATTTTTGATGGTCGAGAAGGCGGGTCTTTACACCAGGGATCGGTACCAATCCATAAACTTTCTTCTTATACAACGACTTCCCTCTCACAAGTACTTTGTTGACTTATATCTTGGTCTTTGGCATCAAGTTGTGTTGATATAGGGTCGAGTTTGGGTAGATTCCATAGTTGATGTTGGTTAAAAGCTTTTGGTTTACCCATCAATCATTTAAGTTGCACCTTGCCGGTGAACCATCTTATATGGCATGTACTAGTTCCTAAGTGCTTTAACTTCGTGTTGTACGAAACGTTGACAAATTTGAGAAAAAGTTGGGGAACAGTACCGATCATTGATCAATCGATCCAGACCTTAGCATTGACCTTGGAGTTTAGGCGTTTGGTTATAGTGAGTTGGTATTTTAAAGTTACTTAGCAAGTTTTATGACTTCACTTCTCGATCTCACTTGATATTTGAGTTTAGTAGTTATCGCTTCAGATTTTTTCTTAGTTATTTTTCTACTTGGTCAACTCAATTCGTCCGAACATAACTTAACCAGATGCCTAGATAACAGCTTTCATTGATGATATTTTGGTGTATTCTTAGAACAAAGGAGACTGTGAAGTTCATTTTAGATTGGTATGGAGACCTTAAGACCGCACAGTTTGAAAGCGAAGTTTTCCAGTTACCATTTTGGAAATGAGAAGTTAATTTTTTTCGGTCATGTAGTTTCAAAGAAAGGGTTAGCTTGGATCCATCGAAGACAAAGACCGTAATTGCTTTGAAGAGTCTAGAGACGATCACAGAAATGAGAAGTTTTTTAAAATTAACTAGCTATCACCGCAAATTCGTTAAGTGTTTTCCTCTATAGCAACGCCTAGACAAATTTGACCGGGAAGAACGAAAAGTCCATGTGGACTAATGATTGTGAAGGGTTATTTTTGGAATTGAAGAAGTTTATTACGAATGCTCCTATCTTGATCATACTTGAAGGGAATTAGGATTTGGTAGTGTATACTAATGCTTGTAGAAATAGATTCTGGTAGATTTTGATGTCGAAAGGAAGAGTGATCGCTTATGCATCAAGCTAGTTGATGCTGCATGAAGTTGGACATCCAACTCATGACTTAGAGTTAGTAGCCGTAGTCTTTATGCTGAAAATTTGGAGAAATTATCGTTAGGAGAAATGTTTGAGTTGTATATGGATCATAAATCTCTTAAGTATTTCATCTCTTAGAAGGAGTTGCATATGAGGCAACAAATTTAGTTTGAATTCTTGTAACGACCCGTAAATTTCAACAATTAAAAATAGTTAATTTAATATGGTTTTATGATTTAATATTGAAAGAAATAAAATTTGGTGAATTATTAATGAAATAATAACTAGAATGAAACATAATAATGTTAATTAAAGTTAATTATTGGAGAATTGAATAAAATTCCAATCAACTGAAATAACGTAAATGTTATACTTGGTTATAAATTGAATATAAGAAAACGAATGCGAATATTTAATTAACTAATGAAATAGTATATTGTTAATGTTAATTGAATAATATCAGTACTATGAAAGCAACTTTAACATTTGTTTGCAAGTAATAAACTTATAGGTGTGATTAAAGGTTAATGGTAACAATCATTATAAGTTACCTATATAATTAGTCGATAAAATTTATTTGGAAATAAATTGGAATTAAATGTAAATAAATGTTACATTAATGGGCGTTAAGGCAATAACTGTAAATTGTGAATGTAATAAAATAAATAGAAATGGTCATTATATTTATAATGTAATAATTGATTTAATAAAATAATGAAATCAGGATAAATAAATCAATTTGGGATTTTAAATTTTGTTTAATGTGTGAAATTGACAAAAATTCAATAAAATGGAAATATAGCAATCGATACAAATAAAAGATGGAAATTGGAGTATATTAATATAATGAAATGTAAAACAAATGTTAACTATGTTATTAGATTTTAATTGGTTGAATATAAAGGTTGGAATCAAATTAAAGCAATTTATTGAAATTAAATTATAATAAACTGGATTTAATTACTGTAGACTTGAACATTGTAATTATTGTAATAACCAACATTTAAAATGGGCATGTAAACTTGTATTAAGTCATGGTAAATGTCTTAGTGATTAAAAACGATGGAATTGGTTAGGTTATAAATTGTGAATTAAAAAGTGAATTAATTAGTTTAACATTAATTTATTTAATTAATGTGAGAAGAGAATTTTGGCATCTTTCTTGGATTTTGACGAAACAATTTTCATCGGATCTGCAACAGTGAATTATTATAGGATTTCAAGTTTAATAACGATCGGACTTGTCGTTCGATCGTACGAGCTCGAAATGCCTAGGAATCAATTTAATTGAAATCAATTGAAATCAATTTGAGATAAGCTAATTTTAACATGATGGAATTTGACTTGAAACGTATTCCATTGAATTTAAATTTATCGAAAAGATTCATTTTGATGTATGGGATGACCCATTTTCGTTCTGGAGACAGAACAGGCTTTTCGGCTCATTTATCGTTCAACTTCCAAGTCAATCCTGTCCGTTCTTTCTATTTTTAACTGTGCCTGTAAATAGATCATTATAAACCCTAGGTCATTCCTTATTTTTGATTTCAGTACTTACAATTCCATTTTCTTCTCTCTTCCCAGTGGCTGCAAACCCTAATTCCCAAATTGCAAATCCAAATCAAGAAATCAAATTAAAAATCAAACTCCTCAAACTATATAGAATTATATATCGATTTGAAGCTCTCGACGAGCGCATCTCAGATCTGTAATTCGTTTTCCAATTTGAACCACTGTTTGCCCAGAAATTGAAGAAAAAATCCAATCTGTTTGTTTCGTCGTGATCGACTTCATCGGATCATCGAGTCATTGGTGTTGGGATATGGAGAGAGCTGAGGGGAGTTCATTCAGGTGGTTGGCATGACGAGAAGACGGTCAGATCGACAGCAAAATTTTGACCTAAGATTTCATTATGTGGCAATTGTGCTACTTTCGGTTCAATAGGTGATGCGGTGCAAATCGCGAGTGGTCGTATGGTCTTGGGAGGTCGGCAACGTGTCAGGGCATAGCCGCAATGGCCAGTAGTGATGGGGGAAAGCGATGCAAACGTGGCGGCTACAATCAGATACTAACGTGGTTTACTGCTTAGGGCATTGGTAGGGAAGGGTAACGCGGCCGAGTGTAATTGGGTAATTTTTTAATTTTTTTGATTTTATTTGTTTAAAATTTTAAATCCAATCGTTCTAATGTTAATAACTTTTGCATACGAAGTCCGTTTCATGCATGGTTTATTCCACTGGGATCGTATTGAAATTCCAGACATCTTGACTCTGGTTTGGACGAATTCTGAGATCGTTTGAATTTGGGCCTTAATTTGGATTTAAATTGAATTTAAAATCGAATGTGAGTGTTTTATCCCACTCACGACTTCTAAAATTTCTTATGTTAGTTAAGTTAGTTTATGATGTGATTAGAAATTTATTTGTAGCTGCTTGGTATAGTTAAATCATCGTTCCGGTTAATTTGAATTTAATTGAATTAAACTTTCATTTAATTTATTATTGAATTTAAAATTGCCAGTTAATTAGCTATAAGTGATAACCTGTTATCTATTGATATTATCGATTGATTTTGATGACGATTATGATGAATGTTTGATTGTTGATATTGGATGACTAGATATTGTACTTTATATTGTTATAAACTACAAGTTCACCATGGGTTGAAACGATACATACCCGAATGATCTATAGATTAGGGAAAAATCGTTCTGGGTTGAAATGAAGGACACGAGCGATTTTATGGATTTTATTTAGTTCGGGATTACGATTTGAAATAATATATAACCGTAAAATATTTAATTGTGGATTGAAATGATAAATATCCGTATCACTTAACTCTAGGGTAGAGAATTATATACGAACACTAGATTGGTTAAATTAAATGATTTTAAAATCTTTAATTTTTTTAGCAAAGCTAAGCGGGGTTAACTGGCCCCCTACCAGTTTATTGCAAGTACAAGAAAAGAAATTTGCACCATAACAAACCTATGGCACAAAAGAAGAGGAAAAGAATAAAGAAAAAGGCCAAAATAAACAAAGAAGCAAAACAAAAGGCAGCAAAGCCACAATTAGTTCCACATTCCAGAATTAAGATTCCCAAAACTATAAGAGCTGTTTCTCACACCATCTCTAATTGATTTAATCAAGTGGTTCCATATCTCGATCTCATTTTTATTCTTTCCATTGAAGACTCTTTCAATTCTTTCTCTCCATATGACCCGAATGAATTTTTTGATAACAAGCAACAACATCAAACTCGTGTCATTTTTCCATCTGGTGGCTTTATATATGTTGCACCATTCAATATTGCTGTTTCTGGACCTGCTACCATGACCAAGTAATAGCATAATTTTTTGCCACAAGCTATGCACAAACTTGCAGTTGTAAAACAGGTGTAGATTAGTCTCAAGGTCATCACGACAGTAACAACATGTCGCATCGATGGCCATACCAATGTTCAACAGTCTGTCTTTGAGATTCATAGCATTTCTTAGTACTTCCATAATAGTAAGTTATCATTTTCCCTACAGTGGCGATTCCAAACTCTCTTTTCCCAAGCAAACCAAGGCATCTCCAAACCATGATTGAAGCAATCATAAATTCTAAAAATGGAATGATCAACAAGATCAGTTGACCACAGAATCCTATCGATAGTAGCTGTAGGATACTGTTGCCTACTGATCTCCTACCATAACAGATGAATGTTCTGATTGCTGGAGAAGGACATGGTGATAGTACCATCACAAATGTAATCCTTGGCTTTGACATCAGGCGGAATTCCAGATTGGATTCTTCGATTGTATGTCATAATTTTTTTTAGAACAAGCCCGGACTTGGCCCATGGATCATTCCAAAAACTGACAGTTCCATTAGGGGAAGCTATATATTTAAGGTGAGGAAGCATCATGGGTCTGAGATTAAGAATGGATCTCCAAGTCCAACTGCATCCATTGGGATGTCCATGCACCAGAATAATTTATTGCGAAGGTTGTATTTCTTTGTCCAAGTCACCCATATATTGTTTTTAGAGTTTAGTAAGTTGTCCAGATGAGCACTGAACGCAGCAATATTCCAATTTCGAATATTAATGATGCCAAGGCCTCCTATCTTTAATCTTTGAATTTAGTTGTAACGACCCAGAATTTTGAACAATCTAAATTGAGAATATTTAATTTATTTTAAATATTTGTATGATGGTTCGAATTGAATTTCAAATTATCAGAATGAATTTGACGATTAAATTATAAAATTTAATCTATTGAAAGTGAATAAAAATTTGAATCTTCAATTTTAAGCTGATTTAAAATATTTCAAAGGCTTGTCAAATTTATATTGATAATACCGAAGATAATAGAAGCTTCAGATTTGAAATTAATAGTGAATTGTTCAGTTTTGAATTTATATCGTTTAAATCGATATTTAAAAATAGTCATTTTTCATACAGTCTCGGATTTCGATGAAACCAGTTCCATTGGATCCGTAATATTGAATTATTACCGGATTTCAAATTTCGTAGTGTTTGGAGTTGCTGTGTGAGCACACATTGAGTAACGCGCTGGCGTACCTATCGAAATTCACTTGAATAAAAGGAAAAAATAATAATAATAGAATAAATCAAAATCAAGTCTTCCTATCAGCCACCCTACTTCTTTTTTCTGATTTGAAGTAATTGCAGGCGAAAAATAATACTAAAAAGGACATGGCGTTCGAATTTTTTAAAGGGGACGGCTTCTTCTTTTTCCTTGTTTCTCAGAAGACAAATCTCCCATTCAATTTCCCTTTTCTTGTTTAAACCTATTCGAATGAAAATGGCCGAAGCCTCTCGTTCTAAAAAAAAAAAAAAAAAAAAAAATGGAAATCGTGATGGGTGGCTACGAACGCGAGAGAAGGGAGGGCGTTCATCTGAGTGCGATCGACTCGCGACTGGGGAAGTCGACAGGGGTTGGTGGGTCATCGCGAGCAAGGTAGTGGTCGACGCGAAGGAGTGTGAAGCCTAGGGCTTCTGGTAGGTCGCGAATTGCGACGGCATGAGGGTGACGACAAGGGCTCGTGCGCATGTCAGATGGGGTCTCGGTGGCGGCGACTCATCAATGGCCGTGGGCTAGGTGGAGCATCACGCAGGCAGGGGAATTCGCGATAGCTAGGGCGTGCGATCGATTGGGGTCTTGGGTCGCGTGGTCGGGGTTTCAGCAGTTAGGTAAAAAATTTTGTTTCTTGTTCGTTTTAATTTAATTTATGCTGTAAATGAAAAAAATATATATATATATATCTGCAGAAAAGTTTACAATAATAATTTTTTTTATGTTATTTACAGGAAACGTACATTTATGTTTAAAATATAGAAAAATAATATATGCAGCAGATTTTTATAAAGACAGTTTTTATATATATATATATATATATTTTCAAAAGGAAGATAAATTTATTTGACTTACCTGTTTAATTTATTTTTAGGAATGATTAAAGAAAATTTAGTTTCAAAGCTTAAATTTTAGTTAAACAAATTTATTTAAAAGAAATTGATTTAAAGATATTGATTCAAAAGCAATAATTAGTTAAATAAATTTATTAAAAGAGGAATTGGCTTAAAACAAAAAATCAAATTGTTCATTTAAAATTTTCAAATGAAAATTTAATTGTTCAATTTAAATCGAATATTAATAAATTTATATAATGTTTATATAAGGTCAAAACTACAAAGGAAACAAACTGGATGGGAAATGGACTGCAAAATAAAAGCTAAGGTGAGAACTCCTCACTCAATCGAAAGGTTTTGTTTAAAATTTTAAATAGTTAATATTGATCGATAATTGTTGATTGATTGTGGTAGTAGATATAATAGGATATATATTATATATAGCGATATATATATATTGGCATATGTATATATCGGATTTGATTTCCCGCCTCGTATAGCGGATGAGACCCTATTGCGCCGTTATTAAGCGGATATTTATAAAATCCCATATACCGCGATATTCCACCTTGAAGTGGAATTGGTATTGTGCTAACGTCTGTGGATGCAGGGTAACAGGTTGGAGGGATCCAACTGGATTCCTCACATATTTATTTGTTTATGAATATTATGTTGATTGTTGATAATCATATTGATATATGACACTTATTCCCGTGATTGACCATCTAATGCTGTTGCATCATCGGATTCAAATTTTTAAAAATTAAAATAACGGTTTTGAATTTAAAAGGGGTTTTAAATCGATTTTTCAAAGAATATGGTTTATTAAAAATTTTGAATTGATTAAAATTTAAAAATAAATAGATGGATAAAATTTTATGTTTTAAAAATTTATATTTTTATAAAATATAACTTAAAAGAAGTTTTTAACAATAATAGGTTTTTATAAAATAGTTAAATTTGGTTTTTGGGAAGTTATTATTATTAATGGTTTATATAAAGGATTTTATAAATGGATGTTTTTAAATTAAATTTATTGAAGTTATAGAATAAATTTATAAAGTGTTAAGTTGATGTATAACATGAATTCCACTAGGATTTATAGATTAATAAATGTGAAATTTATAAAACGAATGGTTATTGGAAAATTTTAAGCTTATAAGTTATTAACTTATAAAAATGGATTTGGGCATTAAAAAGGGGAATTTTATAAAAATTGTTAATAAATGAAGATTTCATTAGTTGAAATTATTATAAACCATAAAGAAATCTTGTAAGTGATAAGATTTTAAATTGGTGAAGTTCAAAGGAACGATTTGGTAAATAAATAATATTATAAGTATTTAACTTACAATATGGCTTTTGGGTATGAAATTGGGTTATGTAAATTGCATCGGATTAATAAAGGAATTTATAAAATTGGGGTTTATAATAGAAATGGAATTTATAAACTATGTTTATAAATTTGAAATTCATCGAATTTGATAAATTGAATATGGAATTTGTTAAAGGGGTTGTATTCACTATTTTTGAACGGTGAATGTATAATTTTATTAAATGAACGTGTTTTTGGAAAAGAACGTTTTAAATGGAATTTAAAACTAATTAAAGACGTTTTAAGATATATTAAGTATCGAAAACATAGATTTCAACATTGATTGTTGAAATAGACGATTTCGAGAAATAGAAGGGAATATTTTGAATAGTAGTGGATTTATGTATCCATTTTTATTTCAAATCCATATACTAGTGTTTTTGGGTTGTCGTAACGATGTTTTACGCAACATTCGTTTTTAACCCAAATAAATGTGAATAAAGGAATGTTTTCTTAAAGAGAATGGAATAAATACTTAACTGTGATTTAAGTATATGGAATATTTTCAAATTGTTGAAAATAAATAAATTTGTGAATTACTTATTTTTAAAATAAGCATGGGAATGGTTTTCTAATATGAAATGGAACGGTTTTTGTTAATTCACCTTTAAGGTAATTGAAAGCAAATAACTTAAAATCGATTTGGGAATCGTATGCTAGTAGATGCTTGGAATTTAAATCCACTTTGGAATTTATATATAGGAAGGGAAATTTGTTTAAAAATAAATGTTGATTTATTTTTAAATATGAAAATATAATTTACGAATTTGGAACGTAAGTTAAAATAAATCGGTAAAGATTTATTTGGTGGTTTGAAATTGTTCAAAAGGTATATATGGTTAAGGTGATTTGAAATTAGTTTTCAAATGGTTAAGGTGATTTGAAATTGGTTTGCAAATGGTTAATGTAATTTGAAAATTGGTTTTCAAATGGTGAAGGTAAATTGAAAATTGATTTTTCAATTGGTTGAGTGTGGAAAATTTTATCGTAAAGTGGTTTTGGTAAAGCAAATAAATTGGGCAATTATTTGGAAATTGTGTGTATATATCTTGTAAAGATATTTTTGGGGATTTAATAATTTTGGAAAATTATATGGAATCTGATGATGTGGCGCATCTTTATTGATAGTTAAATAACCGACTATCAGTATTTACCCTTGGATGGTATTTGTTGTGATTGTTGTGATTGAATTGCCACACTTATTTTTAAAATAAGCGCCCGCTATTCGGATTAGCCGGGGGAGGACCTTTGTGTCATATATCCCATTCCGAATATGCGATACGTCGTTTGGATCGCATTTGAAGACCGGTGTGAAGACCGGGTATTTGTGAAAACGATAGGATGACCTATCGATTGTCTCCGCATCGTTAGCTACGATATGGAGATTTCCTTTGTGATGGGAAATTTTATCGGGATTATGGATACCCGGATTGCAAGGGCTTCTTTGGAAGTGCCTTCGGTTCTGTTCGAACCCGGAACAGACTTGTATGGTTACGTGTCTGACATTACATTTTGAGAGATAGAGCAGATTTCTTTCAAATACATTTCTGTTGGTGGCGGAGAATTTATTCTCTTAGCTTAACACCCTTCTCTGAGACGTACGAGCTCAGAGGTTATGTAGTTGAAGGTTATCAGCGATATTTCCCAATCTGGTAATGTGGCATGCTGAGTGCTGCTGTGTGATGATCATTGGTTGATCGTTTGGATATGATCATTTGTTTGATCATTTATCTTTGTGATTATTGCTTTGGTCATCTGTGGACCCGAAGCATGGCTTTGTTACACAAAGCGTAGCTTTGTGGACGAGACTTCGTCAGGACCTCACTCCCCGGAAATGGTCGAAACAGGAATATGCGGCAAGGTTATGAGGGTCGCGCCCTTTAGGGTATGTCATTTCCTTCTGGAAAAGGGTGGTATCATGGTATGGAGCCCAGATGCTTACTCATGTTGATACACTATATATATTTCTGTGTGTGGTGTTGTTGGTATCGAGCGCTCGGATAAAGGTCCCAAAGGACCGGGGGATGACATATTCGTGTAGTAGTTACCTAGTTACAGAGGTAACCCGGCCTTGTGTTGGCAGAGATCTAACCGTAACGTTAGTTTCTCGGGACGTCCCGCCAGAGGCGATCCCATGTGGCAGTAGGAAGTTCCTTAGCCTGACCATTTGTTGGAAATCCATTCCTCCAATACGCGCCTTGTACGGTTTTAGTTGTATTACCTGCCATTCACTTATGGTGGTCACCACTGTTTGGATGGTAGCTATAGTAGGCATAGTTCGGAATGTCTATGCTGGCTAGGATTTATATTCTACTTTCGAAATTGTTTTCTACACTATGCACTAGTAATAATATCAAAAATGATTTGATTTTCGCGTAGTAAGCATCTTTGACTATCATAAGGAGAAATCTCCTCCAATTCTGCGTTTGCATTGTGTGTGTGGCGGGAGGCCTTATGGTAGTTTCATTTTCCAAAAAGCATTGCGGATTTAAAAATTTAAATTTTCTTGTTGCTTGTTTAAAGATAAACTATTTTTGAGTTCTCACACCAGTCCCATGACTGACCTGGAGTTTATTGTTCCTTTCCTAAACTCTGGGTGCCCACTATTTTCCACACGGGCAGTCTAGAGTTAGGTTATCAGGTTATTCTGGATTCTGGAGTTGCTGTGCAGATGTTGGAGGCGAGCTTGGATAGCGTAGTCTATTATCTATTGGATATAGTATTCTTTCCGCTGTTTTATTGTTGTACACTCTGATGATATGATGTATTGTGATGTATGTATAAAATGTATAGTTCTTTTGTTTTAATGATATTCATTTATCTATTATATGTTGTTCCGCTGCGACTGTGAGATTCTGTTATTGTTTCTCGTTCTGTTACTTGTTTTTCTGTTTTTGTTTCTTCTCTCTTTCTCTCTTCTTCTACCTCTTTCTTCTTCTAAAACCCTAACGGTTCGATTTTTCGGCAACGAAAAATCGCGATCGTTACATTTGGTATCAGAGCTTATGGTTAAGCGACAACCTGCTCTGTTGGGTGTTACTCATTAGAGATAGAGTCAGCAGTACTCTAGAATGAGTGTGAGTGTAATAATAGATATGAGTGCGTATTTGTTAGTGAGTATAAAATTGTTTTATATTGTGATGATTGGTTTGTTGAGTGGTATATGAACCTTCGTCGGCGCAGCCTCGAAAACTGAATCGAAGGGGTTCCTAAACACTTGAATAGAACAATTCGACACAATATTGTTTTAAATTGGGTAAATGAAATAATTTTACCTCGATTATATTTTATATATAAAAAGAAAATAATTTTTCAGGAATTATTGAAGTGTGTATATAATTGATTGCTTGGTTGTTGTAAATGATATATATATAAAATAATTAAAAATTGTTTGAATAAGCTAATAAAAGCAACTATTGTAAAAAGAATAATGGTATAAACCAATGAATCATAAGATGGAATTATAATTAATAATGAGTTACAATTGTAAGATAATCATGTATGTATATAAGAAGTAAAATTATATAAGTAAAAGGGTTATAAAAGTGATTTGTGAATAGAAAGAAAACTTTTTGAAAGAATAATTAGCATTGATTTCACTATTGTCACTGGGAAATAATAAGGGTGATGACTGCAGCATCATCAGTATCATTTTCGAGTTTCTATGTGATGGATTTGCTACAATAATGAATTTAAAATTGAAGTTTTGTTGTAATAAATCAATTTGAAATTAAAATTCAACTTGAAGTTGATAAGTATAAGCGAAATAAGTTTTGAACTTATAATATAAGTTAGAAGTTGAATAATAAGTTTTATAACTTATTAAATGGGAGAATGTAAGTAAAACCAATTATTGAAATGGTTAAACAATTAAGTTAAATAAAATGGAATATGAATTTGAATATTGATATGAATTTGGCTTAAGTAAAAGTTAAATAGGATTTACTTTGGGATTTAAAATCCGAATTGGATTGATAAGTTGAAGCTTAAGTTTATTTGAACAAATGATGTCAAATGGAGTATAACTTAAGTGAAGTTGAATAAAAAAAATTGATCTTTGTATCAAAGTTAAATAATCAAGTGAATTAAATGAGGTAAATAGAGTTGAAATGGAATATAACTTAAGTAATATTGAAAGAATTGATGTTAATATCAAAGTAAGTGAATAAAGTGAGTAAATGAAATTGTTAAATGATGTGAACTTGTGATATATAAATGAAATTCAATTTTTATTTGTAAAAAGAATTAGCAATTGAATTAAAGTATGATTGAAAGTTAATCGATCGAATATAAATAAGTTGATATGAAATTATGTATGTAAGTGTAAATTCATTTGAAAATAGTAGAATAATTAAATAAAGTCAATTGAATGTAAAACCAATTGAAATTAAAACAGTTGAACCAAATTGAATGTAAGTAAAATGGATAAAATTTGGTTGTATTGGATGTGCATTGGTCGTTATTGCTTGTTGGTTGGTTGTATGTAAACTCATTAAGTGTTAATGAAAATTGAATTAGTAAAATTTGAAAGCTATGTAATTGAATTCAAATGAAAATTGAAATGCAAAGTTGAATGAAAATGAATATGCAACTTTAATGGTAAACTAAAAGTGGTATAAGAAGCATGCATTGGAAATTTTGAACTTGAATTGGCAAAATAGTTTGAATGTTGGAATTGAATACTATTACTAGCAGGATATACAGGTTATAAAGGAATGGGGATTTTGATTTCAAAGTTAAAAAATTGAATTGCTCGACAAAAAGGTACGTATTTCAGTTTTTATATGAGATTTGATGATTTCCTTCTCCAGCCACTTGGCTTTCTCTTTTCTTTTTGATTCTGAGGGGCCGTAGAGCCGTTTTGTAGTCGTACCGATCTAGCCGCGCAAAGGAGACTCTGGCGAAATTTTTTGAAAATTTCGGGTGTTAGAAAATTTTTGAGAAAATTTTGAAAGTTTGAAATTTGAATTTAAATTTAAATTTGAATTGTTGAGTAAACAATGTTGGTTGAAACCTATAATTGAAGTTGGAAAGCTGATTGAAATAATAGTGAATCTTTAATAAAAATATTTAGGTTAGAAAGTTAATAAAACTGATTAGCTTTGGAAAAATAATAAACGGTTTAGGATCATTCTCCTTAACTTGTAATTTCGAGGACGAAATTCTTTTAAGGGGGGAAGATTGTAACGACCCAGAATTTTGAACAATCTAAATTGAGAATATTTAATTTATTTTAAATATTTGTATGATGGTTCGAATTGAATTTCAAATTATCAGAATGAATTTGACGATTAAATTATAAAATTTAATCTATTGAAAGTGAATAAAAATTTGAATCTTCAATTTTAAGCTGATTTAAAATATTTCAAAGGCTTGTCAAATTTATATTGATAATACCGAAGATAATAGAAGCTTCAGATTTGAAATTAATAGTGAATTGTTCAGTTTTGAATTTATATCGTTTAAATCGATATTTAAAAATAGTCATTTTTCATACAGTCTCGGATTTCGATGAAACCAGTTCCATTGGATCCGTAATATTGAATTATTACCGGATTTCAAATTTCGTAGTGTTTGGAGTTGCTGTGTGAGCACACATTGAGTAACGCGCTGGCGTACCTATCGAAATTCACTTGAATAAAAGGAAAAAATAATAATAATAGAATAAATCAAAATCAAGTCTTCCTATCAGCCACCCTACTTCTTTTTTCTGATTTGAAGTAATTGCAGGCGAAAAATAATACTAAAAAGGACATGGCGTTCGAATTTTTTAAAGGGGACGGCTTCTTCTTTTTCCTTGTTTCTCAGAAGACAAATCTCCCATTCAATTTCCCTTTTCTTGTTTAAACCTATTCGAATGAAAATGGCCGAAGCCTCTCGTTCTAAAAAAAAAAAAAAAAAAAAAATGGAAATCGTGATGGGTGGCTACGAACGCGAGAGAAGGGAGGGCGTTCATCTGAGTGCGATCGACTCGCGACTGGGGAAGTCGACAGGGGTTGGTGGGTCATCGCGAGCAAGGTAGTGGTCGACGCGAAGGAGTGTGAAGCCTAGGGCTTCTGGTAGGTCGCGAATTGCGACGGCATGAGGGTGACGACAAGGGCTCGTGCGCATGTCAGATGGGGTCTCGGTGGCGGCGACTCATCAATGGCCGTGGGCTAGGTGGAGCATCACGCAGGCAGGGGAATTCGCGATAGCTAGGGCGTGCGATCGATTGGGGTCTTGGGTCGCGTGGTCGGGGTTTCAGCAGTTAGGTAAAAAATTTTGTTTCTTGTTCGTTTTAATTTAATTTATGCTGTAAATGAAAAAAATATATATATATATATCTGCAGAAAAGTTTACAATAATAATTTTTTTTATGTTATTTACAGGAAACGTACATTTATGTTTAAAATATAGAAAAATAATATATGCAGCAGATTTTTATAAAGACAGTTTTTATATATATATATATATATATTTTCAAAAGGAAGATAAATTTATTTGACTTACCTGTTTAATTTATTTTTAGGAATGATTAAAGAAAATTTAGTTTCAAAGCTTAAATTTTAGTTAAACAAATTTATTTAAAAGAAATTGATTTAAAGATATTGATTCAAAAGCAATAATTAGTTAAATAAATTTATTAAAAGAGGAATTGGCTTAAAACAAAAAATCAAATTGTTCATTTAAAATTTTCAAATGAAAATTTAATTGTTCAATTTAAATCGAATATTAATAAATTTATATAATGTTTATATAAGGTCAAAACTACAAAGGAAACAAACTGGATGGGAAATGGACTGCAAAATAAAAGCTAAGGTGAGAACTCCTCACTCAATCGAAAGGTTTTGTTTAAAATTTTAAATAGTTAATATTGATCGATAATTGTTGATTGATTGTGGTAGTAGATATAATAGGATATATATTATATATAGCGATATATATATATTGGCATATGTATATATCGGATTTGATTTCCCGCCTCGTATAGCGGATGAGACCCTATTGCGCCGTTATTAAGCGGATATTTATAAAATCCCATATACCGCGATATTCCACCTTGAAGTGGAATTGGTATTGTGCTAACGTCTGTGGATGCAGGGTAACAGGTTGGAGGGATCCAACTGGATTCCTCACATATTTATTTGTTTATGAATATTATGTTGATTGTTGATAATCATATTGATATATGACACTTATTCCCGTGATTGACCATCTAATGCTGTTGCATCATCGGATTCAAATTTTTAAAAATTAAAATAACGGTTTTGAATTTAAAAGGGGTTTTAAATCGATTTTTCAAAGAATATGGTTTATTAAAAATTTTGAATTGATTAAAATTTAAAAATAAATAGATGGATAAAATTTTATGTTTTAAAAATTTATATTTTTATAAAATATAACTTAAAAGAAGTTTTTAACAATAATAGGTTTTTATAAAATAGTTAAATTTGGTTTTTGGGAAGTTATTATTATTAATGGTTTATATAAAGGATTTTATAAATGGATGTTTTTAAATTAAATTTATTGAAGTTATAGAATAAATTTATAAAGTGTTAAGTTGATGTATAACATGAATTCCACTAGGATTTATAGATTAATAAATGTGAAATTTATAAAACGAATGGTTATTGGAAAATTTTAAGCTTATAAGTTATTAACTTATAAAAATGGATTTGGGCATTAAAAAGGGGAATTTTATAAAAATTGTTAATAAATGAAGATTTCATTAGTTGAAATTATTATAAACCATAAAGAAATCTTGTAAGTGATAAGATTTTAAATTGGTGAAGTTCAAAGGAACGATTTGGTAAATAAATAATATTATAAGTATTTAACTTACAATATGGCTTTTGGGTATGAAATTGGGTTATGTAAATTGCATCGGATTAATAAAGGAATTTATAAAATTGGGGTTTATAATAGAAATGGAATTTATAAACTATGTTTATAAATTTGAAATTCATCGAATTTGATAAATTGAATATGGAATTTGTTAAAGGGGTTGTATTCACTATTTTTGAACGGTGAATGTATAATTTTATTAAATGAACGTGTTTTTGGAAAAGAACGTTTTAAATGGAATTTAAAACTAATTAAAGACGTTTTAAGATATATTAAGTATCGAAAACATAGATTTCAACATTGATTGTTGAAATAGACGATTTCGAGAAATAGAAGGGAATATTTTGAATAGTAGTGGATTTATGTATCCATTTTTATTTCAAATCCATATACTAGTGTTTTTGGGTTGTCGTAACGATGTTTTACGCAACATTCGTTTTTAACCCAAATAAATGTGAATAAAGGAATGTTTTCTTAAAGAGAATGGAATAAATACTTAACTGTGATTTAAGTATATGGAATATTTTCAAATTGTTGAAAATAAATAAATTTGTGAATTACTTATTTTTAAAATAAGCATGGGAATGGTTTTCTAATATGAAATGGAACGGTTTTTGTTAATTCACCTTTAAGGTAATTGAAAGCAAATAACTTAAAATCGATTTGGGAATCGTATGCTAGTAGATGCTTGGAATTTAAATCCACTTTGGAATTTATATATAGGAAGGGAAATTTGTTTAAAAATAAATGTTGATTTATTTTTAAATATGAAAATATAATTTACGAATTTGGAACGTAAGTTAAAATAAATCGGTAAAGATTTATTTGGTGGTTTGAAATTGTTCAAAAGGTATATATGGTTAAGGTGATTTGAAATTAGTTTTCAAATGGTTAAGGTGATTTGAAATTGGTTTGCAAATGGTTAATGTAATTTGAAAATTGGTTTTCAAATGGTGAAGGTAAATTGAAAATTGATTTTTCAATTGGTTGAGTGTGGAAAATTTTATCGTAAAGTGGTTTTGGTAAAGCAAATAAATTGGGCAATTATTTGGAAATTGTGTGTATATATCTTGTAAAGATATTTTTGGGGATTTAATAATTTTGGAAAATTATATGGAATCTGATGATGTGGCGCATCTTTATTGATAGTTAAATAACCGACTATCAGTATTTACCCTTGGATGGTATTTGTTGTGATTGTTGTGATTGAATTGCCACACTTATTTTTAAAATAAGCGCCCGCTATTCGGATTAGCCGGGGGAGGACCTTTGTGTCATATATCCCATTCCGAATATGCGATACGTCGTTTGGATCGCATTTGAAGACCGGTGTGAAGACCGGGTATTTGTGAAAACGATAGGATGACCTATCGATTGTCTCCGCATCGTTAGCTACGATATGGAGATTTCCTTTGTGATGGGAAATTTTATCGGGATTATGGATACCCGGATTGCAAGGGCTTCTTTGGAAGTGCCTTCGGTTCTGTTCGAACCCGGAACAGACTTGTATGGTTACGTGTCTGACATTACATTTTGAGAGATAGAGCAGATTTCTTTCAAATACATTTCTGTTGGTGGCGGAGAATTTATTCTCTTAGCTTAACACCCTTCTCTGAGACGTACGAGCTCAGAGGTTATGTAGTTGAAGGTTATCAGCGATATTTCCCAATCTGGTAATGTGGCATGCTGAGTGCTGCTGTGTGATGATCATTGGTTGATCGTTTGGATATGATCATTTGTTTGATCATTTATCTTTGTGATTATTGCTTTGGTCATCTGTGGACCCGAAGCATGGCTTTGTTACACAAAGCGTAGCTTTGTGGACGAGACTTCGTCAGGACCTCACTCCCCGGAAATGGTCGAAACAGGAATATGCGGCAAGGTTATGAGGGTCGCGCCCTTTAGGGTATGTCATTTCCTTCTGGAAAAGGGTGGTATCATGGTATGGAGCCCAGATGCTTACTCATGTTGATACACTATATATATTTCTGTGTGTGGTGTTGTTGGTATCGAGCGCTCGGATAAAGGTCCCAAAGGACCGGGGGATGACATATTCGTGTAGTAGTTACCTAGTTACAGAGGTAACCCGGCCTTGTGTTGGCAGAGATCTAACCGTAACGTTAGTTTCTCGGGACGTCCCGCCAGAGGCGATCCCATGTGGCAGTAGGAAGTTCCTTAGCCTGACCATTTGTTGGAAATCCATTCCTCCAATACGCGCCTTGTACGGTTTTAGTTGTATTACCTGCCATTCACTTATGGTGGTCACCACTGTTTGGATGGTAGCTATAGTAGGCATAGTTCGGAATGTCTATGCTGGCTAGGATTTATATTCTACTTTCGAAATTGTTTTCTACACTATGCACTAGTAATAATATCAAAAATGATTTGATTTTCGCGTAGTAAGCATCTTTGACTATCATAAGGAGAAATCTCCTCCAATTCTGCGTTTGCATTGTGTGTGTGGCGGGAGGCCTTATGGTAGTTTCATTTTCCAAAAAGCATTGCGGATTTAAAAATTTAAATTTTCTTGTTGCTTGTTTAAAGATAAACTATTTTTGAGTTCTCACACCAGTCCCATGACTGACCTGGAGTTTATTGTTCCTTTCCTAAACTCTGGGTGCCCACTATTTTCCACACGGGCAGTCTAGAGTTAGGTTATCAGGTTATTCTGGATTCTGGAGTTGCTGTGCAGATGTTGGAGGCGAGCTTGGATAGCGTAGTCTATTATCTATTGGATATAGTATTCTTTCCGCTGTTTTATTGTTGTACACTCTGATGATATGATGTATTGTGATGTATGTATAAAATGTATAGTTCTTTTGTTTTAATGATATTCATTTATCTATTATATGTTGTTCCGCTGCGACTGTGAGATTCTGTTATTGTTTCTCGTTCTGTTACTTGTTTTTCTGTTTTTGTTTCTTCTCTCTTTCTCTCTTCTTCTACCTCTTTCTTCTTCTAAAACCCTAACGGTTCGATTTTTCGGCAACGAAAAATCGCGATCGTTACATTAGTTAAACAATATTTTGAAATAAGAATTTGATTTATATAAATTGAATTATTATTAAAAATCAAGTTTATGTTGAAATTTGAATTGGTTTAAAGGAATTGTTTAAAGAAATTAAATTGAAAATTTAAAACTTGGAGTATGTAAAGTTTGTCAAAACCGAGTTATTAAAATTGTTCTAAGTATAACTTTGAAATATATTGAAATTGGAATAATTTAAATTGATATTTCAAACAGGGTTTTGGAAGCGATATTGAATTTAATATTTTATTGAGAACTTGAATTTGAAAGATATGAAATTGGATTTTGGAAATTGAAATAGCCCAAATGTGTTGGCAGGAAATGAACAGTTAAAATTGATAATAAATTCAAATTCATAGTTTTCACATAAACTATTTTATAAAAAAAAATTATATTGTTGTAAAGATCCTAAATTTTAAGATTTTCAAATGTTAAACTATTTAAACCTATTTTAACTAATTAAATCAATTTAACCTATTTTAAACCATTTAAATTGATTTTTAAACTAATTAACCCATTTTGTATTATTTTAAATCTAATTAATCTATTTTTAAAGCAACTTAGTCTATTTTAATTATATTAAATCTATTTAACTATTTTAAATCAATTTAAAAGTATCTGTAATCTATAATTAAACCACTTTAGAGTATTTGACTATTTATAACTATTTTAACTATTTATAACTATTTCCTAAAGTTTTAGACTAAGTAAAAGGGAAGTGTTCATATTCAAATCCATCGATTTAAAAGCAAATATGACGTAACGATGTAATAACCTAAGTTGGAATTTATATAACATATTTTGAGTAAATATGATGATTTAGAAATGAGGGTTTAAACTATTTTGAAAATATGATTTCGAAAGTGAATGTGATTTCAAAAGTGATATGGTTTGAATTGAGTATGATATTTTGATATCAATTATGAATTGATTTTGGAAATTTAAAAGAGTCATCCAGTGTGTAATAAGCAATTGGTTGTTAAAGAGATCGAGATCGGATATTATTATACTCTCTGCCAATACCTAAAACCACTTTAACAACTATATATGTGATGGAGATTCCAGAAATGAAGTAGGATGGTTTGGTGAACGATTTCTGTATAAGGTATGACGTGACCCTGACTTCGGTGAGTGAGTATAGATGTGACTAAATTAGGAAAAATTGACAGGCCAAGTGAGGACATTCCTCCGATCGGGCACATTCCGTCGATACTATATTCTGACTTTGTGATTTATTTGGTGGCCACCCTTGATTTTGATTTGGGAGTGTGTTCCGAGGTGGGCGGTAGTAGCTGCTATGCGTTACCACCAGCCTGCAAGTGTAATTGGTATATTTACCTTGGCATTGCCTAGTTGTGCCGTGTTCACATGCCCTAGCGTGCCTTCTACGAGTTTGTTTTGTGTCGTGCCTATGGAATGCCCTCTAGTAGCCTCCCGATTAGGAGGTATTATGGTACTGTATAGACTATGCCACTATAAAATTTGTTAAAGGGGATATGGTAATGCCTAAATGCCATTTTAATAGTTTACTTTACTGTAGACATATTATAATAGCATATTGTACTACATAGTAGATAGTTTAATGGATCCTTAGAAGATGTGAATCTCGAACATCTCTTGAGTTATTGCACTCACGTTGGCACACTGGATAGGAGATGTTAAACCATGTAAACATCTTTGACGCCGTCACATGCATATTTACCATTGATTTAACTTACATAAGATTTTTTAGTTCTGACTCGAGCGTTTTGTCTTTTCAATTCGCTCAGGTCTGTTTGAGCATTTTAGGATTTGAAGACTTGTTTTTGAAGGACGAAGATGAACTATATTATTCCACTGCATCATACTATTCCACTGCATTGTCATTTATTTATCTCTGATATGTGTAACTCTGATTCTGTGTTGTATAAGTGTAATCAATATTTTAAACAGCTTCATGAACTGTTATTTTGATTATTATATTTTATCATTTCGTTGTGAGGCTCTGTATTTGTTTTTATTTCTTCTCGTTTTCATACTTACCTCATAATAATCTGCCTTTTTCAATGGTTTGAGTTTGACGTGTGTGTCTTCTTAAAACGTCCAAAAAGGCAGGTCATTACAGTTGATGTCAGAGCTTTGGTTTAGCGATAGCCTTAGCTTTATGGGTTTTGACTCTTTAGAAATAGGGCAGTAATACCCTAGAATTTGTTGCTGAGTGTATATATGAGAGAGCATATTTGTTAGTGTTATATAAGGTTTTATATTGTGTTAATTTATTCCGTTTTGTATTTATAAATTCTGGTTGGTGCATAAGACGCTATGACATCGATAGGGATTTTTAAACACTTAATAGGACATACCAACACGATATTTGTTTTGAAATGTAAGTAAACGAAATAATTTTGCCTATTATATATCTTGTATATAAAATAATAATTTTATAAATGATATATTTGGCTGTAATATATTTGTTTGTTAGGAGTGAAAATTTGTAAATATTGGTTAAAAATAAGATTTGTAAATAAAATAAATATAGATTGAAACTTGAGAACTTATGTTCTGGAATTTTGAAATTTCTTTCAAAGGATTTTGGAATATAATATAAATATTATTTAGAAGTATTTTTTGATATAAATATTTCAACGTGATTTGCAAGAATTTTTTTTAAAAGAATTTCTAAAAGGAAATAAATTTATACTCCTCTCTCTGTCGTTGGTAAATAATTTCGATGATGAGCGCACGCATCATCATTGTTCATTTTTGAGTTTCGAAGTGGGAAGACTGTTGTAATTGTTTTACTGCATAGTTAATTTGATGAACAAATATTAATTTCAAATTTTTTAGTGCGGTTGGATATAAAAGATATGATTATGTGTGTGTGTGTGTGTGTGTGTATTGAAATAATTGCAATGGAACCCGGCGCTGGTTCTTAAATTTCTATAAATGAGGTTTCAACTATTGTAGCGAAATGAAATTTTAACTATTTAATAATTGAAACTTCTAAAAATGAAAGTATTCAATTTAGTACTAAGTTATAAATGAAAAATACAAGAGATTTGAAATTTGTAATCAGTAAATAAAAAGGAAATGTAAATAAGAAAATGGAAATTATTGAACATTTGTCTACTAAATGAAATAAGAAAAACTTGTGTAACTTTCAATTGCATTCTTAAAAACATATATATAACTTACCAAATATTAAAGAGTTGTAATGATAAGAAGAATATGTAATAGAATATTATACATGTAAGACTTAAATAATGAAAGTTTTCAATGGAATTTCTTTTATAAATAAGGATTTTGATATTATAATGGTTATAAACTTAAGTTATAATTGAAATACTACCAAATAAAATGAAACAGAAAGTAATTACTGTAAGTAACAGATGATAACTTAAGTTAATGTTGAAGCTTTTGATAATCAAAGTGAATAATTAAAAGAAGAACTATATTAAAATTTAATGGCTACAACTTCAGATAAGTTGAAATAATCAAGGAAATAGATTTAATATTCAATGATACTATATAAGAAAATGAATGAAAATTTAGAAGTAAGAAACTTATGGATGAACTTATGCACTAGTGAATATTAATATCAAATGGAAATCAAGTATAAGTTTATTAGTGTGAACTAAAACTATAATAAAATGTATGTAATACTTGAATAATAAAATCATTGATTATTATAAACAATTGAATGGAAATAACTTATGCAAGGTATGAATGAAAAATAATGAAAAGAAATTTTCATTAAATGAATAAATGGAAAAATGAATTTTGTAGGTGATAAATGAAAATAAATGAAATCAGCACTGAATGAATAAATGGAAATAAAAAAATTTAAGAGATAAATGCAAGTTAAAGAAATAATCCTTGTATGAATGAAAAAGAAAAATAAAAACTGTAAATGTTGTGAAAGAAATTTAATAAGAATAACTCAAGCAACATTGTAAATTATTGTTTGTTTTGGTTTATGGGCTGTTTTTTTTGAGACAGGATACTTCTAATTATTTATGATGTATGAATAATCTATTGAGTTTTATCTAAGATTGTTGAGTATATGATATACTTAGTAGTTATTTTTCATTCTATACGATTAAAGTATCCAACCCAAACAAACCGTTCGTTTTGCTTGCTATGGATGGTTATATGCTTTGGTTGCGAATGATTGTTGTTATGTTGTAATGGTTTGTTTTATTAGTTATTGGAACAACTTAAACATTTCACTTTCATAAATATTGACTTCTTTGGATTATATAAGTGAAATGCAGGTTATGGAAGCAAATGCTACTGTTTTTGGTTTCATAAATAAGCGTTGTTTGCCCGACAAATAGGTACGTTCTCGGATTACGGTTTTATAGCGATATTATGTTGTTTTCCTGCATTGGGGATATATTATTCTGAAAATATATGTGATATACATTTTTCTATTAATATTATTATTTTTTCCAGACCTCTCCCTAAAAAGGAGACTGCCAAAATTTTTCGTGAATTTTAGACATAGAAAATTTTATGAAATATTTTCCAAACTTTTGTTAACTTGAATATGAAAGGATTTAATTGTTATAAATTAAAATATTCTAGTTAAATTATTTAATTATTTAAATTAATTATTTATAAATCAATATTTTGAATAAGATATATTGGTTACATAATTCCTTCTTTTCCCTTCTTTTTCCTTTTTTGGGACGAAAAGTTTTGAGTGGGGCAGAGTGTAACGACCCGTAAATTTCGACAATCAAAAATAGTTAATTTAATATGGTTTTGTGATATAATATTGAAAGAAATAAAAGTTGGTGAATTGTTAATGAAATAATAACAAGAATGAAACGTAATAATATTAATTAAACTTAATTATTAGAGAATTGAATAAAATTCCAATCAACTGAAATAACGTAAATATTATACTTGGTTATAAATTGAATATAAGAAAATGAATGCAAATATTTAATTAACTAATGAAATAGTATATTGTTAATGATAATTGAATAATATCAGTACTATGAAAGCAATTGTAACATTTGTTTGCAAGTAATAAACTTATAGGTGTGATTAAAGGTTAATGGTAACAATCATTATAAGTTACCTATTTAATTAGTCTATAAAATTTATTTGGAAATAAATTTGAATTAAATGTAAATAAATGTTACAATAATGGGAGTTAAGGCAATAACTGTAAATTATGAATGTAATAAAATAAATAGAAATGGTCATTATATTTATAATGTAATAATTGATTTAATAATATAATGAAATCAGGATAAATAAATCAATTTGGAATTTTAAATTTTGTTTAATGTGTGAAATTGACAAAAATTCAATAAAATGGAAATATAGCAATTGATGCAAATAAAATATGGAAATTGGAGTATATTTATATAGTGAAGTGTAAAACAAACGTTAACTATGTTATTAGACTATAACTGGTTGAATATAAAAGTTGGAATCAAATTAAAGCAATTTATTGAAATTAAATTATAATAAACTGGATTTAATTACAGTGGACTTGAACATTGTAATTAGTGTAATAACCAACATTTAAAATGGGAATATAAACTTGTATTAAGTCATGGTAAATGTCTAAGTGATTAAAAATGATGGAATTGGTTAGGTATAAATTGTGAATTAAAAAGTGAATTAATTAGTTTAATATTTATTTATTTATTTAATGTAAGAAGATCATTTTGGCATCTTTCTTGGATTTCGATGAAACAATTTTCATCGGATCCGTAAAAGTGAATTATTATAGGATTTCAAGTTTAATAACGATCAGACTTGTCATTCGATCGTACGGATTCGAAATGCCTAGAAATCAATTTAATTGAAATCAATTTGAGATAAGCTGATTTTAACATGATGGAATTTGGTTTTGAAACCTATTCCATTGAATTTAAATTTATCAAAAACATCCATTTTGATATATGGGATGACCCATTTTCGTTTTGGAGATAGAACGGGTATTTCGGGTCGTTTATCGTTCAACTTCCAAGTCAATCTTGTCCATTCTTTCTATTTTCAACTCTTCCTATAAATAGATCGTTATAAACCATAGGTCATTCCTTATTTATGATTTCATTACATACAATTCCTTTTTCTACTCTCTTCCTAGTGGCCGCAAACCCTAATTCCCAAATTGCAAAATCAAAAAATCAAACTAAAAATCAAACTCCTCAAACTATACCGAATTATAAATCAATTTAATTGAAATCAATTTTAGGTAAGCTGATTTTAACATAACTTCTTCATACGGTGGATGTAACAACCCGATATTTTCAACCATTCGCATCCATACTTGTCTGACTTGAATTGCTCAAAATACCGAATTGTAAAATAAATTTGGCAAATCTCAGAATATACAGCAAATAAATAAATCACAGAATCACAGACACACAGTAATATAATGCAGCGGAAGCAAAGAGATAGTAGTTCATGAAGCTACTATATAAATACATCAGAGTTATACAAGATACAACAGAAGTTTCAATATGATAAACACACAAAAAGATGGATGCATCCCTGGAATCAACTAGATAACTGAAAAAGAAATAGATAATTGGATCTTCAAGCAAAGCTCCAATTCCGAAGGTGAGTCTAATGCTGTATCACTCAGTCTAACCCAAGCTTAAAGCAAAACACAGAACACTCGAGTCAGGACATACATACTTATACAGTGTAAACCAACTCAAGTGAACCATAATATAAGGTACAAGTAACTTAAAGGATGCTTGGGACCGCCCATCCTCTAAGGATCCGTTAAACTATTTACTATGTAGTAATATTTCGCTATTATTATAATGTCTATAGTAAAATAAACTTACTTTTAAATAGCATTAAGGGGTTACCTATATAGCCCTTAACACGTAATAGTGCTAATAGTCTATACAGTACCTTAATACCTCCTGATCGAGAGGCTACTAGAGGATACTCCACAGGTACGACACAAATCAAACTCGTACAATGTGCGCTAGGGTAGGTGACACGGCACAACTAGGCAATGCCAGGGTAGATATACCAATTACACTTCCAGAACGGTGGTAACAAGTAGAAGCTACTACCGCCCACCTCGAGCCACACCCCCAAATCAAAAGAATCAAAAGCGGCCACCAATAAATCTCCAAGTCTGAATATAGAATCGAAGGAGAATGTCCGATCAGAGAGCGACCTCATTAGCTTGTCAATTGCTCCTGTTTTAGTCACCTTATGCCAACTCACAGGAGTTGGGTCCACGTATATACCTCAAAGGACGTCACCACCATCCTACTTCATTCTGGAATCTCCACCGCGTACCCGGTTGTTAAGGTGGTTTTCAGAGTTGTCAGAGAGTATGACAACTTCCGATCCCGGTCTCTTAAACAACCCAATGTTATTATAACCTATGGATATTTGTTTTAAAACATTTCTGTTCCAAACCATTAAAATTTAAATACCAGTACTTTCCAAAATAATATCCATTTTCAAAATGGTGATATTTCCAAATCCATATACTTCCATTTCAAAACCAAGTAGTAATGTCAATTAAATCCCAAAACCAAATCAATACATAACATTTAAATAAAACCAAAATTTCCAAATCCCTGAATATTTCCCTTAATTTATTAAGCTTGAAATATTCCTTTAAACCATCTTAACCCAAACCACTCTATCAATCATATTCTTAATTCTTCAATTTCAATGAGTTTTAAATTAATATTTTTAAAGACAACTCTTAATTAAATACAATTTCAAATAATTTCATTTCCAAAACCATATTACTTTCAAGTTATAACAACTCTGAAACCAAACACTTCGAAACATATTTATTTATACCATTTAAAAATGAGGTAGCTATCCTTCCAAAACAATTATCCATTTCCAGGATTTCAACAATTTCTATGTTCGTTAGTTCAATTTCAACATTTCAAAGCATTGAAATTTCCAAAACTGCAGCACTTATAAAGTGCCAGGGTAGGTATATCTAGTGTATATCAAAACATAGTTCAAATTCAGAAACTACAGCACTTTAGAAGTGCTGTTATAGGTTTATTTAGTAATTTCAGTACCTAATTCAAATTTTCAGAAACAGCGGCACTTCAAAAATGATGTTATAGGTTCATTACGTAATTTCAACACATAGTTCAAATTTTCAAAAACTACAGCACTACAGAAATGCTGTAATAGGTATCTTTGTATATTCAAGCCATAGTTCATATTTTCAGAAACCACAGCACATCTGAAGTGCTGTTATAGGTATCTTTAGTATATTCAAGCCATAGTTCAAATTTTCCATAGCATTTCTGAACCGCTATAATTTCTATTATACCTTTTAAAACAATATATCTTCACTTTTTCTCATTTTTAACCTATCAAACTTATTCCACTTTTCGAAAAAAAATATTTGGATATTATTTAACTTATAATTTTTAATAAAATAACATTTTGTATATAAATATCCAATTAAAATTAAAATTCATTTGTTAAGTCAATGCTTTATAAATTGCTTAACTTTCAATTCAACTAATAACATAATATTTTATTTAACATACCCATCTCCTTAAAAAAATTCCATTTTTTTACTTAACCTAAAATTTCTATTCAAAACCCAATTCCTAATTATCAAGTTAAGTCATAATTTAAGATACATTTTTCCATTTAAAAATCATAATTATTTATTTTACAAAACATGACATTTCACAAAAGAACATTTAATCATAGTGAATATAACAAATCCAATTTTTCTTTATAGATCTATTCATTTAGACATCGATTAACTATGATTTTCAATTTTATTACAAAATGTCTAGTTAAAACTGTATTCCATTTTATCAGTTCAAAAATATATTATTTATTTTACAGAACATGTCTGTTTCATAAAGTAAAATTTCATAGCAATTACTAGGTTAGATTTGAAGCTCCCATATTAAGTCAAATTCAACTATTAAGTTATTTATCATCAATAAAGATCTTTAATTTAACTTAAAACCAATTTTCGCTTTATAAAATTTAACTTATAGGAAAACCAGTACACCTTTATAATCAAGCATTAAATCAAATTTTAAGTTAAAAGCTTCATATGTTTATAAACCCAAAATACTAAAAGAAAATCCTTAACGGAAACATTATTTAAATTACTTCAAAAGAATTTAGAAAAATATTATTAAAAATATAACCATGGGCTTACATAATATTTTCTAGCCTAGGTCAAGTGATACGGATATGTATCATTTCAACCCGTAAATTAAAAAGAAAATCCATGTTCTGTCATTTCTAACCGCAATTCCAAGTAAAAATAAATACAATAAAAATCATAAAATTCACTCGAGCCTATCATTTCGGTCATAATGATTTTTTCCTTATTCTACAGTTCATTCGGATATGTATCATTTCAAACCATAGTGAAGGGGAACTTGAAGTGTGATAACAGGAAATAAAATAACAGTATAGCAAATAATATCATATCAGATGATGAGCAAATATATATAAATAGGATTTAACATCATGTAATCACGTCAAAGGCATATATGAATAATATATCAATTTATAAAGATTCACTTGTCATCATTTTACAATTGTATAAGTACGTAATGTCTAGAGTGAATAACACACCTTTTAAAAGCTAGAATCAAATTTACAATACACAATTGAAACTCCACAAAGCGCGATAAGGCACGACCAAACTTTTGAGTAGATGGAGAGTCAAGATCCATATCTTGTATATAACATATACACAAATCATAAGAATAAGATTCAACACAATAAAATATGGATTAAATAATGTAATTACGAATCAAAGAGGACATAGCCTTGCTTTCAAACACCAAGTGGGCTCTACCATTGGGTTTGGGTAGGGTCTATGCATCACAAACTCACGGCTAGGGATGTTTATGGTCATGTGGTGGTGATGTGGGGGAGAGGTAGGCTAGGAGATGGATGCCGAGCTAGCATGAAAACCAAAGAGAAAATCAAAAGAAAAAGGAAGAAGAAAGTAAGGAGAAGCCATGAAAATTTAGAGCTTGTTTTATTTTTCTCTCATGCAAATGGAATGAGATAAGAAAGTTATCACATGAAATAATAATAAAAGTGGCGGCTGCGGCTTTAGAAACAATGAACGGCTAAAGATATGGAAAGTGGAAGGCTAGATATGTAAAGGCTAGAAATTGAATGGTTAGGAAACTAAAATGCATAATTTAAGGAGAAGGAATCTTGTATGTTTTCTTTGTTTGCACGCAAATGAAAAATGAAGTGAATGGAAAGTTTCTCATAGCTTAAAGAAAATAAAATGCACGGCTAGAAGGTAATTAAGGAGGTAGGAAATAAAAAGGCAAGAAATAAAGAGGCTAGTGAATGAATGAGATTTATTTCCTATTTAATTAAAGAAACTTACGTAATATCTTCCAATCAGAAGAGGAAAATGAAGAAGTGAGATATTTGGGAAGATTTTGTACGTGATTTGATAGAGTAATGCATGGCTATAATAGGTGAAAAACGCTAAGAATTAATAAAGAGGGTAGAAAATTAAAAAGGCAAGCATTTAACAAAGTAACGTATACCCTTTGATTTTCTCCAACTCTTTATAAAAGATATAAACAACTAAATTCCAAAGAATACAATAAAAGCCTAGACAAATAAATAGAGAAATAAACGGAGAGATGTATACAGGAAAAAATATAGTTATATATATATATAATGGAAATACATAAATTTATTGTGTGTAAAACCCTGTAATTTATCCAAATCTAAAAGTATAAATTAGAATTTCATAAAGCGTAAAGCAGAATAAATACTAAAATAAAATACATTTTCAAAGAAAAAGATTAGCATTTAAAAATTCAAATTAAATTTTAAACTGTGGTCAAACTTTTACTTTCAGTTGACCAAAAATACAAAATTTACAGAAATTGCTTATTTTATTAAATTTGTCAAATGTATACATTTATTATGATTGAAACCTCAATTAGTTCATTCAGATAGGTTTTGTAACGCTTGCGGATTTTTCGACTCTCGAAGATCCGACATCGACACTCACTTTATCGACTGCCGAGAAATCAAAGGCCGAAAAACCGAGATGTTATGGGTTTTTAAAAAGAATTTTAGAAAAGAAAAAGAAAGAAGAGAGAAGAGATAGAAAATAGAGAGGAAAGAAGATAGACAATTTTTAGAAAACAGAGAATTAGAAAAAAACAGAAGATAGAAAATTTGAAAATAGAACGGACAGAAGAAAACAACAGAACAACAACAGAATCTCACAATTCGCAGCGGAACAACATATAATAATAAATGAATAATCTTTAAACAAAGAACTATATCAGTTATTACATTTCATTTCATTACATTACATCATATCATCAGAGTGTACAACAACATACAACAATAAACACTGCAGCGGAAAAAGAAATACTATATAAGTAATATGCCATGCCATCCATCTTGCCTCCAGCAACTCCAGAATATCCAGAATATCCTGATAAACCTAACTCTTAACTGCCCGTGTGGAAATTGGTGGGCACCCAGAGTTTAGGAAGGAAAACAATAAACTCCAAGTCAGTCATGTGACTGGTGTGAGAACTCAAAACAGTTTATTTATCTTTAAAATCAAAAATAGAGGAATATTTTTAAATCAATTCGCAATGCTTTTAAAAATGTAACTACCATAAGACCTCCCACCACACACACAATGCAAACGCAGACTTGGAGGAGATTTCTTCTTATGTTAGTCAAACATGCTTGATACGCATTTAAAAAGAGCATTTGATATTATTATTAGTGCATAGTGTAGGAAAAATTCATTTCGAAAGTAGAATATAAATCTTAGCCAGCATAGGTACCATTATATTATGCCTACTAATAGCTACCATATTAAATGGCAGGTTCTACAACTAAAACCGTACAAGTTTCGTATTGTTTCTTTGGATTTCCAACAAATGGTCAGGCCAAGGAACTTCCCATTGCCACTGAGAATGCCTCTGGAAAGACATCCCCGAGAACCAAACCGGAACTCTGCCAACACAAGGCCGGGTTACCCCTTAACTGGGTAACTACTGACACGAGCACGCCATTCCCCGGTCCTTTAGGACCTTTTCAACCGAGCGCTCGATATCCAATTCACACAATCATAAAGTGTTTTCAACATGAGTAAGTATCTGGGCTCCATACCATGATACCACCCCTTTCCAGAAGGAAATGCACATACCCTAAGGGGAGCTACAGCAACCCCTAATAACCTTGCCGCATCTTTCCTGTTTTGACCATTTCCGGGATGTGAGGCTCGACGAAGTCACGTCCACAAAAACATACTTTATACAAAAGCCGTGCTTTGGGTCAACAAATGATCAACACAATGATCACTAAGATAGACGATCAAATAAATGATCCTATCACAATAATCAACACAATGATCATTTCAGCATCACTCAGCATGTCACATTACCAAACTGGGAATATATCGCTGATAACTTCAACTATATAACCTTTGAGCTCGTACGTCTCAAAGAAGGGTGTTAAGCAAAGAATAAATTCTCCGCCACCAACAGAAATATATTTGAAAGAAATCGGCTTTATATCTCAACTTGTAATGTCAGGCATACAATCCATACAAGTCTGTTCCGGGCTCGAACAGAACCGAAGGCACTTACAAAGAAGTCCTTGCAATCCGGATATTCACAATCCTGATCGGATTCACCATCACATATGGAGAACTCAATACCGGAGCAACTCGGTGCAGAGTCAATCGATAGTTCATCCTATCACTCTCGCAAATACCGGTCTTCAACACCGATCTTCAAATGCGATTCACAACGACGTATCACATATTCGGAGTGGGTTATACGACCCCATGGTCCTTTCCCGGTTAACCCGAATAGTGAGCGCTTATTCAAAAATAAGTGTGACATTCAAATTCAATCAATTCACATCCAATACCCATTCAAAGGGAAATACTGATAGTCGGCTATTGAACTATCAATGGATATGCATACATCACCAGATTCCAAATAATTTTCCAAATTATTTACATTTCCAAAATATCTTTACAAGATATAAAATTCCAACACTTCAAAAATAAATCAATATTTATTTTTAACCAATTTCACTTTTCACATATAAATTCCATAATGAATTTATATTTCAAAATATTCGTGCATATACGATCTCAATTATTCATTTTCAATTTATCTTCAAAAAGATAAATTCTAAATATTCACTTCACATTGGAAAACATTTCCATACTTATTTATTCATAAGTAATTCACAAATCTCTTTTATTTTCAACACTTAGAAAATATTCAATATACTTAAATCGAATTAAGTATATATTTCATTCTTTAAGGAAATCATTCACTTATACATATTTATTTGGGCCAAAACGAATGTTGCGTAAAACATCGTTACAACGTCCCAAAATCACTAGTATAGGGATTCGAAATTAAAATAGATATATAAATTCCAATACTATACAAAAACATTTCCTTTCGGAAATCATTTACTATAACAACAGTGTTATAGTCCACATTTCCTTTTATTTCTCGAAAACGTCTATTTCAACAATAAATGTTGAAATCTATGGTTTCGAATCTCAACACCTTTTAAAACATCGTTAGATCGTTTTAATTCTATTTAAAACATCATATCTAAACAATTTCTTTAACGTATTATTCACTATTCAAACCGTGAATATACTACCTTAACAAATTTCATCATTTCTATTCACTTTAACTTAAAGGATTATTCACTGTTCAAAATGTGAATATAACTCTATCTCTAAGTTATAACAATTAACTTATCAAAATAAGTCATTTGCGGATTTATAAAACAACGTTTATAAATTCCGTTTCTATTTATTTATAAAAACTTCACTTTTTATAAATTCCTTTATTAACCTATTCCAGTTTATAACTCAATTATAAACTACAAGTTCATATTATAAGTTAATTACTTATAAAACGATTATTTTACAAAATCGTTCATTTAACTTCCCAAATTATTAATCTTAACTTATAAGATTGTTTATTTATCCAAAATTCATTCTTTCGATAACTTTATAAATTTTATAAACCTATTGCTTATAAAATTTCATTTATAACTTCACAGTTTATAATTTCATAAATTTCATTCATTTAGGAAATTCATTTTCACTACATTCAAACACTTATAAAAACTCGTTTTATAATGTCCATAATTCAATTTATAAATATCCATTTATAAATCTCTTAATATAAATCAGTTTATATTATTATTCTAAAACGTCTTTAAATTCCTTTATAATTTCATCATTTCGATTTATAAAATAATCAAATTTTATAAATCCTATATTTAAACTTTTATCATATATTCAAAAATCCAATCTAAATTATTTTATAAAATCATCAGTTCATATTTCTCAAAAATCAGCTTTTAACAGCATTACACAAAATCATAATTTTTATAACTTTAAAAATTATAACGTTTATTTATTTATAATGGATCAATTCCAAAAATATAGTATATTTTCAAAATCACTTTTAAAATCATTTTAAAATCCCAAAATCTGGGTCCAATGATGCTACACACCAAATAGTCAATCACGACTAACAACGATATCATATATCGATATGATAATCCATCAAATATCAAAATATCTGAAATAAAATAAAACTGTTGAGGAATCCAGTTGGATCCCTCCAACCTGTTTCCTGCATCACAACATTAGCACAATACCAATTTCGCTCCAGTACGAAATTATCGCGGTATATGTTCTTATTAAATATTATTCGCTTACTAACGGCGTAATAGGGTCTCATCCGCTAAACAAAAAATGCGGGAAATCAACAACTGCAATATATACATATGCCAATATATATATATTGATATTATATATAATACCAATTTCACTGTTTATGAAATATTCGCGGTATATGTTTTTATTAAATAACATCCGCTTACTAACGGCGCATAATGTCTATTTTAACAATCAATAATTTACAGTCATCATTCAAACATGCATTCAAATATTTTAAATCTAACTATTTAAAATAAAATCGAAATCTATTCGATTGAGTGAGAAGTTCTCACCTTGGTTTAATTTCCGTTTTTAGCTTTTATTTCGAATAAAATTAAACGAACGTTTAATTTTACCCGAAATTCTCACTAACTCCAAACGACTCCAAACCAACTCCATCGCGTAGTGCTCGTCCATACGATTCCAACGCATCTGAGTTTGCATTTTTTCGACCTCGTATGAAAAAGTTATGTAATTTACAAGTTTGTACACGTTATATATAAACTTTTACAACATTTATTCAACTATCTTCATACCACATCAAATCCTAGCCACTAGATCTGCATCCAAGGCCTCTCCTTCATCTTCCCCCTTGCGTTCCATCTCCAGGCCGTGCACGTTCAAGGCCGAACCCACTATGCAAAACTAGGGTTTGCATTTTCTCCTCGATCACACAACTACACTCCATCAAACTACCACCATCACTTAGCTCTCGACCTCCTCTACCCCTGGCCCCAAGGACCCCAAGCTCGGCCCTCCCTCTCTCATAGAAAAACGTGCGCAGGCCACCACTGTCGGCCCCACATATCTCGCTCCACGTTGCTCCGTTTCCGATCATCACCGTATGGAATCGAAGCTCTCTTCGTGTTCTTCGACTTTGTAGTTGAGCACTTTGGCTAATTCTTGATGGATTGAGAGAGATTGAGAGATGAGTGTTGAGCATTTCTGGCCATTGAATTAGAAAGTGGCGGCTACATGATATTAGGGTTAGGTTTTAGTGTTTATTTTGATTTTATGAAGAGGTAGGGGCTATTTATAAGGAACGAGCGACACTATTCATCCCGGAAATTCCGAACTCCGATTTAGACGCCGTAACCAGCGTACCTAGGGTTTATCCCGCGTTCCGGACACAATGGAACAGGTTTCGGAAGCTAATTCGGAAGTATGTGCGAGTTATGGCTGAAAACGTTCAATTTAAATTAAACCGATTTCTATGCGTTTTAATTTGTACCGGACAAACGGTAAATCCAATTGACTTGAAATTTGAAACCTTACAATAATATCACATTACGGATCCGATGAAACTGGTTTCGTCGAAATCCGAGACTTTTTGAAAAATGGCTATTTTGACTCGCCAAATTTAAATTAAAAATAATTCGATGCGTTTCGAGCTGCCACGATCAAACGATAGCTCCGATTGACACGAAATTTGAAATCCGGTAATAACAAACTATTACGGATCCAATGAAACTGGTTTCGTTCAATTCTGAGACTGTTCAAAAATTGGCTATTTTACAGTCGATTATTAAATATTAAAATATTCAATTTTCACAAATTAACTTTTAATTCGATTTTAAAAGTTCTAAAATATTTCTATAACTCCAGTATGATTAAATAAAATTTTCCAAATTATTTTCAATCATATTTAACTCAATATTTAATTATTTCCATTATTTAACATATTAAATTATCGATTTAATTATCCAATTAAATCCAAAAATTCAAATAAAAATTTATTTGACTTATAAATTCACTTATAAATATTTAAAATTAATTAAATATTCAAATTTTAATTAAATAAAATTCTGGGTCGTTACAATCTTTCCCCCTTAAAAGAATTTCGTCCTCGAAATTACAAGTAAGAAGATTACAGAATTTATTAACTTTCCAAAATTTATAATTAAACTTCTTTCAAATCTTTACTAAGTTTTCAAATCATACTTAGTTATCTTTTCAAAAATAATTATATCATTTAACTTTCAATTCAAAATCAAAGTTTAAAGTTTTCAAAAATTTTCCAATTTTTTCTCAAATTTTTTTCTAACGCCTTAAATTTTCGGAAAAATTCGCCATAGTCTCCTTTGCGCGGCTCGATCCGAAAAAAAAATGACAGTATATATATCACAAATATACATCTCATCAAGTAATGAGGCATCCCGAAGGGAAAAAGTATAAAAGTGCGATATTTAATCCGAGATATGTACCTTATATTTTATTAGCGAGCATATACAGCTAATATAGCGCAAAAGCGAACTCCAAATGCGAAGCAAACGCAATCCGCACCTACTAAACACTCAACAAACAACATGAGAACATGCACATATGCAAATAATCTCAATATACAACATATAACAACATGATAACTATATATGTCACATAGCAAATGCAACAATAGAAATATATATTCAACCATCAACCAACTACCATCCATAATCAAATGAATTTTCATTCATATTCTCATTCATATTTAATGAATTGGTTTTCACTTTAAATTACATTTGATTCATTTACATTGGATTTTATCAACATTCATTCTCAATTTTAATTAGTTTGCATTTACTAATTAAATCTAATTCACTTTCAATCCTATTCAAATTTATTTACTTTTAATTTGAATTCAATTTCATAGCTTTCAATTTCATTAACACTTAATGAATTACATACTATCAATCAACAATCATATACCAACCAATGTATATTAATTACAACCAAATTCCTTTACTTATATTCATTCTCATTCAATTTATTCAACTTCTAATAACATTTGATTTCAATGAATTTCTACTTTCATTCATTATTTCATATCAATTTTAATTACATTCAATTGATTAACATTCAATCCATTCATTCAATTCAATTCAATTCTAAAGTTGAATTTCATTCACATAACTTAAGTTCACATTCATTTAATCCACTTGATTATTTACTTCGATACCAAAATCAATTCCATTCAACAACACTTAAGTTATATTTCATTTAACCTTATATTCATTTTTATTTACAACTCATATTCATATAATTTTACTTCTTGTATATATAAGTTTATTTCACAATTGTAAATCACTTTAATTATAATTCTATTCTTATAATTCTTTTGCTTATACAATTATTCTTTTATTTAGATTATTCAAACAACCTAACAATCAACTTATATACACTTTGATAATTTTGAAAATTATTTCTTTACATATAAAATATAATCAAGGCAAAATTATTTCATTTACCCAATTTAAAATCAATATTGTGCCGAATTGTTCTATTCAAGTGTTTAGAAACCCCTTCGGCTCAGTTTCGAGGCTGTGCTGACGAAAGTTCATATGCCACTCAATAAACCAATCATCACAATATAAAACAATTTTTATATTCACTAACAAATACGCTCTCATAGCTATTATTACACTCAAACTCATTCTAGAGTACTACTAACTCTATCTCTAACGAGTAATACCCAACAGAACCATGGTTGTCGCTTAACCATCAGAGCTCTGATACCAAATGTAACGCTTGCGGATTTTTCGACTCTCGAAGATCCGACATCGACACTCACTTTATCGACTGCCGAGAAATCAAAGGCCGAAAAACCGAGATGTTATGGGTTTTTAAAAAGAATTTTAGAAAAGAAAAAGAAAGAAGAGAGAAGAGATAGAAAATAGAGAGGAAAGAAGATAGACAATTTTTAGAAAACAGAGAATTAGAAAAAAATAGAAGATAGAAAATTTGAAAATAGAACGGACAGAAGAAAACAACAGAACAACAACAGAATCTCACAATTCGCAGCGGAACAACATATAATAATAAATGAATAATCTTTAAACAAAGAACTATATCAGTTATTACATTTCATTTCATTACATTACATCATATCATCAGAGTGTACAACAACATACAACAATAAACACTGCAGCGGAAAAAGAAATACTATATAAGTAATATGCCATGCCATCCATCTTGCCTCCAGCAACTCCAGAATATCCAGAATATCCTGATAAACCTAACTCTTAACTGCCCGTGTGGAAATTGGTGGGCACCCAGAGTTTAGGAAGGAAAACAATAAACTCCAAGTCAGTCATGTGACTGGTGTGAGAACTCAAAACAGTTTATTTATCTTTAAAATCAAAAATAGAGGAATATTTTTAAATCAATTCGCAATGCTTTTAAAAATGTAACTACCATAAGACCTCCCACCACACACACAATGCAAACGCAGACTTGGAGGAGATTTCTTCTTATGTTAGTCAAACATGCTTGATACGCATTTAAAAAGAGCATTTGATATTATTATTAGTGCATAGTGTAGGAAAAATTCATTTCGAAAGTAGAATATAAATCTTAGCCAGCATAGGTACCATTATATTATGCCTACTAATAGCTACCATATTAAATGGCAGGTTCTACAACTAAAACCGTACAAGTTTCGTATTGTTTCTTTGGATTTCCAACAAATGGTCAGGCCAAGGAACTTCCCATTGCCACTGAGAATGCCTCTGGAAAGACATCCCCGAGAACCAAACCGGAACTCTGCCAACACAAGGCCGGGTTACCCCTTAACTGGGTAACTACTGACACGAGCACGCCATTCCCCGGTCCTTTAGGACCTTTTCAACCGAGCGCTCGATATCCAATTCACACAATCATAAAGTGTTTTCAACATGAGTAAGTATCTGGGCTCCATACCATGATACCACCCCTTTCCAGAAGGAAATGCACATACCCTAAGGGGAGCTACAGCAACCCCTAATAACCTTGCCGCATCTTTCCTGTTTTGACCATTTCCGGGATGTGAGGCTCGACGAAGTCACGTCCACAAAAACATACTTTATACAAAAGCCGTGCTTTGGGTCAACAAATGATCAACACAATGATCACTAAGATAGACGATCAAATAAATGATCCTATCACAATAATCAACACAATGATCATTTCAGCATCACTCAGCATGTCACATTACCAAACTGGGAATATATCGCTGATAACTTCAACTATATAACCTTTGAGCTCGTACGTCTCAAAGAAGGGTGTTAAGCAAAGAATAAATTCTCCGCCACCAACAGAAATATATTTGAAAGAAATCGGCTTTATATCTCAACTTGTAATGTCAGGCATACAATCCATACAAGTCTGTTCCGGGCTCGAACAGAACCGAAGGCACTTACAAAGAAGTCCTTGCAATCCGGATATTCACAATCCTGATCGGATTCACCATCACATATGGAGAACTCAATACCGGAGCAACTCGGTGCAGAGTCAATCGATAGTTCATCCTATCACTCTCGCAAATACCGGTCTTCAACACCGATCTTCAAATGCGATTCACAACGACGTATCACATATTCGGAGTGGGTTATACGACCCCATGGTCCTTTCCCGGTTAACCCGAATAGTGAGCGCTTATTCAAAAATAAGTGTGACATTCAAATTCAATCAATTCACATCCAATACCCATTCAAAGGGAAATACTGATAGTCGGCTATTGAACTATCAATGGATATGCATACATCACCAGATTCCAAATAATTTTCCAAATTATTTACATTTCCAAAATATCTTTACAAGATATAAAATTCCAACACTTCAAAAATAAATCAATATTTATTTTTAACCAATTTCACTTTTCACATATAAATTCCATAATGAATTTATATTTCAAAATATTCGTGCATATACGATCTCAATTATTCATTTTCAATTTATCTTCAAAAAGATAAATTCTAAATATTCACTTCACATTGGAAAACATTTCCATACTTATTTATTCATAAGTAATTCACAAATCTCTTTTATTTTCAACACTTAGAAAATATTCAATATACTTAAATCGAATTAAGTATATATTTCATTCTTTAAGGAAATCATTCACTTATACATATTTATTTGGGCCAAAACGAATGTTGCGTAAAACATCGTTACAACGTCCCAAAATCACTAGTATAGGGATTCGAAATTAAAATAGATATATAAATTCCAATACTATACAAAAACATTTCCTTTCGGAAATCATTTACTATAACAACAGTGTTATAGTCCACATTTCCTTTTATTTCTCGAAAACGTCTATTTCAACAATAAATGTTGAAATCTATGGTTTCGAATCTCAACACCTTTTAAAACATCGTTAGATCGTTTTAATTCTATTTAAAACATCATATCTAAACAATTTCTTTAACGTATTATTCACTATTCAAACCGTGAATATACTACCTTAACAAATTTCATCATTTCTATTCACTTTAACTTAAAGGATTATTCACTGTTCAAAATGTGAATATAACTCTATCTCTAAGTTATAACAATTAACTTATCAAAATAAGTCATTTGCGGATTTATAAAACAACGTTTATAAATTCCGTTTCTATTTATTTATAAAAACTTCACTTTTTATAAATTCCTTTATTAACCTATTCCAGTTTATAACTCAATTATAAACTACAAGTTCATATTATAAGTTAATTACTTATAAAACGATTATTTTACAAAATCGTTCATTTAACTTCCCAAATTATTAATCTTAACTTATAAGATTGTTTATTTATCCAAAATTCATTCTTTCGATAACTTTATAAATTTTATAAACCTATTGCTTATAAAATTTCATTTATAACTTCACAGTTTATAATTTCATAAATTTCATTCATTTAGGAAATTCATTTTCACTACATTCAAACACTTATAAAAACTCGTTTTATAATGTCCATAATTCAATTTATAAATATCCATTTATAAATCTCTTAATATAAATCAGTTTATATTATTATTCTAAAACGTCTTTAAATTCCTTTATAATTTCATCATTTCGATTTATAAAATAATCAAATTTTATAAATCCTATATTTAAACTTTTATCATATATTCAAAAATCCAATCTAAATTATTTTATAAAATCATTAGTTCATATTTCTCAAAAATCAGCTTTTAACAGCATTACACAAAATCATAATTTTTATAACTTTAAAAATTATAACGTTTATTTATTTATAATGGATCAATTCCAAAAATATAGTATATTTTCAAAATCACTTTTAAAATCATTTTAAAATCCCAAAATCTGGGTCCAATGATGCTACACACCAAATAGTCAATCACGACTAACAACGATATCATATATCGATATGATAATCCATCAAATATCAAAATATCTGAAATAAAATAAAACTGTTGAGGAATCCAGTTGGATCCCTCCAACCTGTTTCCTGCATCACAACATTAGCACAATACCAATTTCGCTCCAGTACGAAATTATCGCGGTATATGTCCTTATTAAATATTATCCGCTTACTAACGGCGTAATAGGGTCTCATCCGCTAAACAAAAAATGCGGGAAATCAACAACTGCAATATATACATATGCCAATATATATATATTGATATTATATATAATACCAATTTCACTGTTTATGAAATATTCGCGGTATATGTTTTTATTAAATAACATCCGCTTACTAACGGCGCATAATGTCTATTTTAACAATCAATAATTTACAGTCATCATTCAAACATGCATTCAAATATTTTAAATCTAACTATTTAAAATAAAATCGAAATCTATTCGATTGAGTGAGAAGTTCTCACCTTGGTTTAATTTCCGTTTTTAGCTTTTATTTCGAATAAAATTAAACGAACGTTTAATTTTACCCGAAATTCTCACTAACTCCAAACGACTCCAAACCAACTCCATTGCGTAGTGCTCGTCCATACGATTCCAACGCATCTGAGTTTGCATTTTTTCGACCTCGTATGAAAAAGTTATGTAATTTACAAGTTTGTACACGTTATATATAAACTTTTACAACATTTATTCAACTATCTTCATACCACATCAAATCCTAGCCACTAGATCTGCATCCAAGGCCTCTCCTTCATCTTCCCCCTTGCGTTCCATCTCCAGGCCGTGCACGTTCAAGGCCGAACCCACTATGCAAAACTAGGGTTTGCATTTTCTCCTCGATCACACAACTACACTCCATCAAACTACCACCATCACTTAGCTCTCGACCTCCTCTACCCCTGGCCCCAAGGACCCCAAGCTCGGCCCTCCCTCTCTCATAGAAAAACGTGCGCAGGCCACCACTGTCGGCCCCACATATCTCGCTCCACGTTGCTCCGTTTCCGATCATCACCGTATGGAATCGAAGCTCTCTTCGTGTTCTTCGACTTTGTAGTTGAGCACTTTGGCTAATTCTTGATGGATTGAGAGAGATTGAGAGATGAGTGTTGAGCATTTCTGGCCATTGAATTAGAAAGTGGCGGCTACATGATATTAGGGTTAGGTTTTAGTGTTTATTTTGATTTTATGAAGAGGTAGGGGCTATTTATAAGGAACGAGCGACACTATTCATCCCGGAAATTCCGAACTCCGATTTAGACGCCGTAACCAGCGTACCTAGGGTTTATCCCGCGTTCCGGACACAATGGAACAGGTTTCGGAAGCTAATTCGGAAGTATGTGCGAGTTATGGCTGAAAACGTTCAATTTAAATTAAACCGATTTCTATGCGTTTTAATTTGTACCGGACAAACGGTAAATCCAATTGACTTGAAATTTGAAACCTTACAATAATATCACATTACGGATCCGATGAAACTGGTTTCGTCGAAATCCGAGACTTTTTGAAAAATGGCTATTTTGACTCGCCAAATTTAAATTAAAAATAATTCGATGCGTTTCGAGCTGCCACGATCAAACGATAGCTCCGATTGACACGAAATTTGAAATCCGGTAATAACAAACTATTACGGATCCAATGAAACTGGTTTCGTTCAATTCTGAGACTGTTCAAAAATTGGCTATTTTACAGTCGATTATTAAATATTAAAATATTCAATTTTCACAAATTAACTTTTAATTCGATTTTAAAAGTTCTAAAATATTTCTATAACTCCAGTATGATTAAATAAAATTTTCCAAATTATTTTCAATCATATTTAACTCAATATTTAATTATTTCCATTATTTAACATATTAAATTATCGATTTAATTATCCAATTAAATCCAAAAATTCAAATAAAAATTTATTTGACTTATAAATTCACTTATAAATATTTAAAATTAATTAAATATTCAAATTTTAATTAAATAAAATTCTGGGTCGTTACAGGTTTCATTCTTTTATATTATCTTATGAATAAAATATGTGTTCGCAGTAATTAAATTCATTTACTTATCATTAAATTTATTTATTGTAGATTACTTTCCAATCAATTAAAATTGATTTCCATAATTTGATTTGATTTAATTTCCATCTTTATACTATGCCCACTATTTCTTTATAAACTTGGTTACATTAGTTTCATATTCCATTACATTAATACACCCCTATTTAGATATTAAATTTGTATAAATGTTACTTTTTTTAAATGTTTACTTTTGTCAATTGTACACATTAAAGGATTGAAACTAATTAAATAAATTTACCTTAGTTCCATTCTTTTTACCAATTTATTACTTTATAAATAAATTTACGTTTCTAGTTAATTTATACATTCACACCTCCCATTACTACATTAATTCCCATTAATGAACATTTATTTACATTTGAATACAATTGATTTCCAATTCATTTTATAGCCTAAATAGACAACTTAAAATAGTTGTTACCATTACCCTTTAATATACAGTCAAGTTTATCATTTTCTCTAATTATCATAATTTCTTACAAAAATGTTAAATTCATTCAATTACCATAGATTATACACTAGTTCATTTGTTCGCACCACACTTACCCTTATTTTCTTATATTCAAAATTTATACCTAAATCTAACATTTACAACTAAATTAATAAACCAATTAAATAATAACTTACAACCGTTACTGTTACTTTAAATCACATTAATGAATTTATTATTATTTGCAAATCAAATGTTACAACTACTTAGTTAACACTGATTTACTTCAATTTATATTGATCATATATCATCTCATTGATGATTTAACATTCACACTTTTTTTCTAATATTCAAATCTATAACTAAGTGCAACAATTTACATTATTTCAATTAGTTTGAAATTTCATAATTAGTTTTAATTACATTGTTACATTTCACTTTAACATTTATTTCACTATTAAATTACAAAGTCTTTATTCTTCCAGTTTTAATTACCCAAATCGTATTAAATCAAAAAATTATATTATTAAGAATTTTCGGATCGTTACACTCTCTCCCACTCAAAACTTTTCGTCCCCGAAAAGGAAAAAGAAGGGAAAGAAATAATTAAAACAATACATCTTATTCAAAAACACTAACTTAATAAACAAATAAATTTACAAAATTAATTAATTTGAATAAAATATTCCAATTTATTTAAAAATTCCTTTAACACCATTTTATATTGTAAGTTATTCAATTTACCCTTTATTTTATTTAACTCAATTAATCCTTTTATAACTAAAATTTAAGTGTATAACATTTAATATAACCACTCAAATTTTATTTATAAAAATCCTTTTATATTGTATATTATCCAATTACATACTTAACCTTAAATAATTTAGGTAAGTCAAGTTGGAATGTAATTGAGTATTATACAATATAAAATTTTCTAATTCCATTATTTAAGTTTAAATATTTATTTATAATTTTGATTTTCCTTTTACAATTGAAATTTTCCTTTAAGATAAAATTTTAGAATTAAATTTCCGATTACTTTAAACAATTAGAGAAAAATACAATTTATATTCTTTTAATATATATCAAATCAAATTCAAATCATATATATATCGTAATTAAAATCACACTTTACGAAGTTCAAATCAAATTTAACTTCCAAACAAAAGTGTAGCAGAGCTAAAGAATGGTCTCTCCACTTAAAAGCTCGAAAATGAATGTCGATGTTGCGGCCGCCATGACTAAAATTATTTTCCAGTGGCAAAGAGAAGAGCACTGATCTAAAACTTAAAATTTCTTTGAAACAATTTCTATTTGAAATACTTTAAATAATACACCCTTTAAACCTCAAAGCCAAAGTTTGAAGCCATCGTAAATTAAATTCTTAGTTTCTTGACTTAAATTCGATTAAATTTCCAAATTACTTTTAACCATGTTTTCTAGTCCAATTATTTACATGCGAAACAAAAGCTAATGGTTACAAGTGTAACGACCCACCTTACTCTCCACAAAAAGACGTATCATCTTGAAGAAAGAAACGGATAGAAAAGAGAAAAGATAGAGAAGAAAGAAGAAACAACATCAAAATCTCAATAACGGAATGAATAAATTATATTAATCACATAAAATAGTACATAGTATACAACATCAATCGGAATTCCACAGCTTATACATCACATACTAGATAGTTATAAACACCTGTTTAGTTATACAACTCAAATACAACTCAACAAAACGACCCAGAGAAACACACGGTGGAACACTATAAATATCTATAAACACTGAAGCCTCCTGCTCCATTTGCTCCTCCACAATTCGTCAAAGCTAACCTGAATCGCTTGGCTACTCATAGAAATTTGAGTACCCTAGAGCTTAAGAAAATAGAAGATAAACTCCGGGTCAGACATGGGTCTGGTGTGAGTAACAGGTTTAGGTTGCTTAACTTTTGAAAACCTTTGACAAGAAAAGGTATCACGTAAGACTCCCCACAAATAAACATGGGTAAGTTTTCACCTTACGCTAACCAAAACATTTGATAGGAAATCCAGTAATATTATAATAGTGTCTAGAATTTTCAAATAAATAAGAAATAGCCGAAATTGTTACAATTATTAAATTCTAACATACATAAGTTTACAATCAAATCCGAGGGCGCTTATTGGGGTTTGGTTTTCCATACAATGGCAGGGCTACTGGGGTACTGCCCGTCACAGTATGTGGCCTAGATCACCGTACCGAGGATCCACCCTAAATCCCCTACAACACAAGGCCGGAACCATCCCTTACTAGACAATCCCAAACAAGACAACCCCGGCATCTTTTAGGTCCAAGTTGTTTTAAAGTCAAAACAATTCAATTCAATCCATTATTTATATACACCCAGATAGATAATTCATATTATCATCACAAATAGATAATCCACATTATCATTACAATTCAACCAAAGCATCCATATCACACATCATCACTTATCTCATATCTGAGATCTCAAACATTCAAGGCAATCAATATCATCCATCCATAAGCAATGATTTATAAATCATCATTTATAATTAATTTAAAATGAATTAAATTAGAACTTCTATCTCTAATTAATTTAAAATAAATTAAATAAATTACTTCCATCACATAAATCTTGCTTACATAACCGTTAATTAACAACAAATCAATTAATTAATCACTATCCAATTTCCATCTTAAGTAATCATCCTTGATTAATTATCCTTTAATTACATTCAAGTAATTAGCCTTTAATTACTTACACAAAAATAGTTATCCTTAACCATTTACTGCAATTAGCCTTAATTACTTCATTAATTAACTAATTATAATTAATTACATTAATCCTTAATTACATTAATTAATTACTCTATAATCACTTATTATTGATTAATTAATATTAATTAATCATCCCTTAATTACATCATTAATTATATTAATTAATGATCCCTAATTACTTCTTTAGTTATTAATTATTCTATTTAAATTAATTACATTAAGTAATTAATCTTTAATTAAACCACGTTTATTAATCACTCTTGATTAATCACATTCAGTAATTAACTACCCTTAATTACTTCATTAAATAAATAAATTACTCCTTAATTAATTATATTTAATAATTAATCTTTAATTAATTATATTTATTAATCACCTTTGATTAATCTCATTCAATAATTAATTACCCTTAATTAATTACCTCACTTAATTATCTTCAAATAACATTATTAATCAATTCTTAAATTAATTACACTAATTAATTAATTATTAATTACTTTCACTAAGTAATTATCCTTCATATTAATTACAGAAAGTAATTAATCCCAAACACTTTCAATCTTTAATTAATTACATCCTTTATTTACCATCTTAACTACTTAACTAAGTAATTATTCTTCATTAATTACATTAAGTACTTATGCTTAACCAATCATCCAGTGATTATCTTAAATTAATTAAACTTAATTAATCAACTTAAACTAATCACATTACTTTAATTAATTACATTGAGTAACTAATTCCACTAATTACTTCCATTAAGTAATTATACTTAAACAATTTCTTTAATTACTTCTCTTAAGTAATTAAACTTAGATTAATCATTATTAATTATTAATAAATCATTAGTAACTAATTAATTAATCTCTAATTATTTAATTAATTAAGTGTTTAACTTTAACTTAATTAATCCTTAATTACTTAATTAAGTAATTAATTAATTTCCAATCATTAATTTAAAAATCTTAACTTACCTAATTAATGATCTTATTTTCAAATTAATTAACCTTAATTAATTAGCTTAAACTTTAATTAATTAATTTAACTCTTAAGTACTTAATTTATTAATCCAAATCATTAATTAATTATTTCTTTAATTACCTTAATAATTTAATGAATCACAACTCATTAAATCTTAATTATCTTCAAGATAAAAACATTATTCTTATTAATGATTTAATTATCATTTGCAAATACATTTGAAAACATTTTACGTTTAAATTTACATTTAAAATTCATTTCAAATTTAAGATTTAAAAATGAATACAAATTTAACTTTACGAAATTTAAAAAAAAACCTTTTAAATAACATTTTAAAGAAATACTTACCTTATACAAGGAATAGAAAAGAATTTAAACCAAATTCATTTTTAAATTCAAACCATTTAAAAATACACTTTAAATATTCAAAGTTGTTAAAACAATTTAAATTTTAAAGACATTATTTTATTTTAAAAACTAGGATACAAATTAAATTTGAATCAAGATTAAAACTTTTGATTTAAACTTTGTTTAAATTTTTATTTTCAAATTTTAAAATCATTTTAAAATTCAAACAAACAGATTTAAAAGAAAACCTGGAACACAAATAAAGGACTCAAGTCACCCTCAAATAACTTCGAGTCCAACCCCACTTGACTTCGGGCATTTCACAAAATAAGTCGAGTAAAAATCCGAGTACCTAATCCTGCTTCAATACAGGCACCACCAGAAAATAAGAATGCACCATGCACATGCACGGTGCTCTGACCATCTCCAGCCAACCATAATGGCCTCACCACATCAGCGATCAACTCCGCATCCTATTCCGACAATCAGATCATCCTCTCAAACTCGAAATCGAATTCGAGCTTTCAAACCCAAATCTGAACCCAAAACCTGGAACACCATCGTTCTTGCGCCTCCGTCCACCGTCACGTCTGGGATTCTGTCCAAGCCTTCGACAACACACCTACTTCCATTCACCAGAATCCTATGGCACTTGATCAACCCTATATGTCATGGTGATCAAATTTCTGGTCAAGCTCCAAACTAGGTTTACAGACTCCAATCATCAACCACCATCGCCACCATGCATGGATAACCTTCCTGGCATTTTTCCTCTAAACTCTAATCACTCTTCCACCTCCAGGAAGAACCCCGATCTCCCAGTCCATCGAGATCACAAGAAACCATCTAATTTGCCATTTCTGGTCAAACCAAAACTGCACTCAGATCCTATAACTAAAAATTGTGATTTTATTTTTAAAAATCAAGTTTCTGGTTGATGATTCAGTTTACATTCCTAAATCGATAAATTAGGATGTTTTGAATTTTGAGAAAACTAATACCTTCCTGTTGCTTTTGTTTCCAGAGACATTCAAATTTTATTTTTTACTTGCTTATAATTTTAGACATTGATCTATGATAAATCAAACAACTTTTTTTTATATTCTAAGTTCTAACAGTTATTAGATCAAAGATGATAATTTTAGTTTGCAAATCTGGGTCTTGAAAACAAAGAACAGAGATATCTCAAATGATACAGGCATGCATACGTTTACATCCAAATATTCATAGATAATTCATATATAAATATACACACCATCATACTTTATTCCAGAGATGATCAAGCAACCAGATTTATACTTAAGATTTTTTTTTTAAAATAATGCTACTCACCTGATTGCATATGAAAATGAACAGAGTACTTTGATTTTTGGAAACAGCTTTAAACTTTAAACTTTGAGTTGCTGGAATTTGTCTTTGCTTTAAAAACTGCATGCTTGTTAAATGATGTTATTGGATCTTGAACTTTCTTCAGACAAATTCCAGGTTTGAAGAAAATGCCATTGAACAAATTCCAAATTGAAGAAGAATGCACAGGCTTTGCTTTATAAACTTGCTTTAGTTTTGAAAAAGATGCAAGCTTTTGATTTTGATAGTGGATTACAGGTTTGAGGAAGATGTTTACTGATTTTGATTTGCAAACTTGATTCCAGGTTTTCTTTTGAAAATGAAAATGAATTACAGGCTTTTGATTTACATTTCAGATTTGAGGAGAATGTTAATTATAGATTCTATTTGAAGAATTTTGCAGGCTAAAGATTTTGGTTTTAGATTTTTTTTAGAGAAAATGGTTTGAGTTTTCTTCTTAGTTTTGAGTAAAAAAATAGAAAAGAAAAATAAAGAATAAGAAAACAATGAACATGGGTTGAAAATATGATTTAACAAAAATAAAAGAAAAATAAAAATTAAAAATGACACATGTTTAACATCTTACCATTTGCCATCTTGTTTAATCTATTACTTAACACATGTCATTTATGCCCTTAGAGATTTATATTTGTATAAGTAATCTCTACTTATTTTTAAATGTTGATAAAAGTTTTTAACTTATTTTATAAATTTACAAATTCTTATCTATATATTTATAAATTACTTTTTAGAGAAAACAAAACAAAACAACATATATATATATAAGCTTATACAAATATTTTTAAAATGCCTATCCTTTGAATTTTAAAATTAATTAAAATTCAAATTCAAATTAAATTCTAAAATCCAATTTAAAAATCAAGTTGTACATATATAACTACACATTTAAATTTTGAAAATAACAAATCTATCTATTTAAAATAATACATTATTAATATTGTATGAAAATAACAATTTGACAAATTTAAATAATTTATAAAAGAGATTATCTCATTGTTTATAAATTACTTAAATTATTAAATGAATTAATATATCATATGTTAATTGTATTTTAAACTTCAATATAAAATTTCAAATCATATTTATTAAGCAATATATAAAATAAACCTTATAAACATTTATCTTAAATATTTTAAAACTAAATAGTTATTTATTTGAATAATCTTTGAAAACTTATATGTTAGATTTAAATCAAAATTTCCAAATTACAAAAATGTATATTAGACTTTGAAAACAAGATTTATTTATTTATTAAATTTCAAACCAAAGCTTTTCTATTTACAATACATACAAATATATATACACATTATAAATAGAAAACAATTTGTTAGCTTTTAAAAGATAAATTATCCAATTAAATATTTATTTAAAAAAAGATTATTAAATCAATTCAAATTCATTAACAAAGATTATCAAACCATTTAATTATTAATACAGATTATTAAATTAATATTGCCTAAAATTCTGGGTCATCACATTCCTCCCCCCTTAAAAGAATTTCGTCCCCGAAATTTAAAAGCAAAGATAGTTTAATAGTGTATCTAAGATTTTAATTTTGAACCATACGCATATACTACCAACCATAAGCTAACAACCATAGCAACCAATTCACTCAAACAAACAAATCTAATTATCCAAACAAAATTCTGGACAGAATTTCCTAGAGTTTCCTAGGTATAAATACTGGAATACTCGCTCTATAGAACCCAAACAATCAACACTACTAAGCTACAGAGCAACTACTCATCTAGATCTACAAAACTAAATAGAATATCAGACTACAAACAAGTCTGACTCAACTATCAAATCTTCCTGAACTGCTGGTTCTAAAGCCAGAGATAGATCATACACGCACTCCCTTAGAGATACGTGAAACACATTGAATTCCAGTCTTCCAAACTGGCAATTCAATCCGGAAAACCAAAGCACTAATCCTAAATAAAAACATAGAAGAGATCCAAAATACCTCAAAGCTGACTTCCCAGTCTTAGCAAAATTATAGTTCCTTTTATTGGAGAAAACTTATCCCAAAATCAAATCTCCGACTTCGGAATCCAAATTCCTCTGTCTCTTATCCACAAAACTCTTCTGATGGTCCTGGGCTGCCTACATCCATCCTGATCAACTCAACCTTTGCTGATGCTTTTGGAAATAAACAGGACCAAAAACAACCAAACATAATGATCCTCTCAAGTTCAGCCATAATCAAGAACATAAACTCTACTATCATCAGTAGAAAACTAACTTCTCCTATCCGAAAAAGACAAAAACAGGAGCACTCCCAAACTGCTTCCGCTGCACAACTCTGATCTGGAGTAGATGAAAATGCGGATTAACACAAGCACAAGCTGGACAACACATCCCATAAATATGGCTCAACAGATTCATAAAAGAAAACTCAAAAGTTCCACCAAAACTGGAGCTGCTTCACCAAACTCTCACACAACGAATCATCCTTCTACTAAGCTGAACCACCGGTATAACTTCTGGAATCCTGGTTGACAAGAAAACTCAATCTCCAGATGCGGACAAACCTTGACTTCCTTAAAGACATCTAGAAAAAAATCTATAACAACCCAAGAGAACACTCAAACTACTGCAAGTCACTTTTGCGATTAAACCAGCCTATTTCCAAAGAAAACTGTTCTCCCTTTACCAATTAGAACAGCTTATACTTATCTGGCCAATCCATCGAAGAAAATGGATCCACTCTGCTGCTTCCAAACTCTACCTCTAGAAAAATGCTGGCTAGAAGGCCTTCTTGCCGGCACACAGAACACTCCGAGATGCACTGCTGACACAGATTCCAAAGACTTCATGAGGTTGCCAAGATACCATCACTCTTTTCTGCCCAACCGACAGATCCAAACTCTACTCATCCAACTTACACTTCAAAGATATACTCCGAACCTTTAAAAGGTTTCCTTCAGAGATCGATGAAATCCTTTCACCTCTGCAAAGCTCACTCGAGATGGTAATGGGTCTATAGTCTCGACAGACACACTTCCAACCTTAAACACTCAAGCTCCAAACATTGGTAGTCGTGCTACACACACCACTACTCTATCTACCTTTAGAATTAATATTGGAAAACCTAAACAGGTAATCCAACAAATAGGTAGAAAAAAATATATAAATAAATATATATAAAAATTACAAATACACTCTCTCAAGAAAGAAATCACTCCAAAGCCTAGGTATTCACTCAACCTAGCACTCTGATACCAACTGTAATTACCCGCCTTTCTCTCTATAGAAAGACGCATCATCTTGAAGAAAGAATGAGATAGAAAAGAGAAAAGATAGAGAAGAAAGAAGAAACAACATCAGAATCTCAACATCAGAATGAATAAATTATATTAATCACATAAAATAGTACATAGTATACAACATCAATCAGAATTACACAACTTATACATCACACACTAGATAGTTATAAACACCTGTCTAGTTATAAAACTCAAATACAACTCAACAAAACGACTCGGAAAACATATGGCAGAACACTACAAATATCTATAAATGCTGAAGCCTCCTGCTCCATTTGCTCCTCCATAATTCGTCTAAGCTAACCTGAATCCCTTGGTACTCGTAAAAATTTGAGCACCCAAGAGTTTAAGAAAACAGAAGATAAACTCCGGGTCAGAAATGGGTCTGGTGTGAGTAACAGGTTTAGGTTGCTTAACTTTTGAAAACCTTTGAAAAGAAAATGTATCACGTAAGACTCCCCAAAAATAAACATCGGTAAGTTTTTACCTTACGCTAACCAAACATTTGATAGAAAATCCAGTGATATTATAATAGTGTCTAGGGTTTTCAAATAAATAAGAAAGAGCCGAAATTGTTACATTTATTAAATTCTAGCATACATAAGTTTGCAATCAAATACGAGTGCTCTTATTGGAGTTTGGGTTTCCATAAAATGGCAGGGCTACGGGGGTACCGCCCTTCGCAGTACGTGGCCTAGATCACCGTACCGAGGATCCACCCTAAATCCCCTGAAATAGAAGGCCGGAACCATCCCTTACTAGACAGTCCCGAATAAGACAACCCCTGCAGTTTTGCAATCAACTGCCCCACACAGCCGAATATAAAGGGATTTCTAAACATGGGTAAATCTCTTCCTACTTGGGTGCTACCCACTTAGCCTTGCTGCACCTCCACTGTTTTAGTCATTCCCGGTTGATGAGGCTTGAGGCTACGATTACCTTTTAGAGAACACATCTCTTAGAATGCTCATCGTCCACCTGACGATGTTTTGAAAGCATTCAACTCATACAAGTTCATTCCAGGTACGAACGAAACCGAAGGCATTATCACGTTACATTCATTTTGGAATCACCCTCAGAGCTAACGACGATAACCCTTGCACTCTGAATCTTCATCTTCACTTGAGATTCACGACCTATCGTTAATTTGGATCGATGTGGTTTTCGGATATCCAAATTTGGAAAACCGATCCCGGTCTCATCGAAATCTAAAATGCCATCTTTTACGTCCAAGTTGTTTCAAAGTCAAAACAATAAAATTCAATCCATTAGTTATATTCACACAGATAGATAATTCACGATATCACAATAGATAGATAATTCATATTATCTTCAGAAATAGATAATCCACATTATCATCACAATTCAACTAAAGCATCCATATCACACAGCATCACTTATCTCATATCTGAGATCTCAAACCATTCAAGGCAATCAATGTCATCCATCCATAAGCAATAGTTTATAAATCATCATTTATAATTAATTTAAAATGAATTAAATTAATTACTTCTATCTCTAATTAATTTAAAATAAATTAAATAAATTACTTCCATCACATAAATCTTGCTTACATAACCATTGATTAATTACAAATCAATTAATTAATCACTATCCAATTTCCATCTTAAGTAATCATCATTGATTAATTATCCTTTAATTACATTCAAGTAATAGCCTTTAATTACTTACACAAAAATAGTTATCCTTAGCCATTTACAGTAATTAACCTTAATTACTACATTAATTAATTATAATTAATTACATTAATCCTTAACTACATTAATTAATTACTCTATAATCACTTATTATTGATTGATTAATCTTAATTAATCAACCTTAATTACATCATTAATTACATTAATTAATGATCCCTAATTACTTCTTTAATTATTAATTACTCTATTTAAATTAATTACATTAAGTAATTAATCTTTAATTAAACCACATTTATTAATCACCTTTGATTAATCACGTTCAGTAATTAACTACCCTTAATTACTTCATTAAATAATAAATTACTCCTTAATTAATTACATTTAATAATTAATCTTTAATTAATTATATTTATTAATCACCTTTGATTAATCTCATTCAGTAATTAATTACCCTTAATTAATTATCTCACTTAATTATCTTCAAATAACATTATTAATCAATTCTTAAATTAATTACACTAAGTAATTAATTATTAATTACTTTCACTAAGTAATTATCCTTCATATTAATTACACAAAGTAATTAATCCCAAATCACTTTCAATCTTCAATTAATTACATCCTGCAATTACCCATCTTAACCACTTAACTAACTAATTATTCTTCATTAATTACATTAAGTAATTATGCTTAACCAATCATCCAGTGATTATCTTAAATTAATTAAACTTAATTAATTAACTTAAAATAATCACATTACTTTAACTAATTACATTGAGTAATAATTCCTCTAAATACTTCCATTAAATAATTATACTTAAACAATTTCCAAAAATGATTATCTTTAATTAATTAATATAATTAATAAATAAAAATTAATCACATTAATTAATTATTTAATAATCCCTTGTTAATGATCTTCATTAACTATTAATAATTCTTTAATTACTTCTCTTAAGTAATTAAACTTAGATTAATCATTATTAATTATTAATAAATCTTTAATAACCAATTAATTAATCTCTAATTATTTAATTAATTAAGTGCTTAACTGTAAGTTAATTAATCCTCAATTAGTTAATTAATTAATTTCTAGTCATTAATTTAAAAAAATTGACTTACCTAATTAATGATCTTATTTTCAAATTAATTTACCATAACTGATTAACTTAAACTTTAATTAATTATTTTAACCCTTAATTACTTAATTTATTAATCCAAATCATTAATTAGTTAAATTAATTAATTATTTCTTTAATTATCTTAATAATTTAATGAATCGCAACTCATTAAATCTTAATTATCTTTAAGATAAAAACATTGTTCTTATTAATGATTTAATTATCATTTGCAAATACATTTGAAAACATTTTACTTTTAAATTTACATTTAAATTTCATTTCAAATTTAAGATTTAAAAATGAATACAAATTTAACTTTACAAAATTTAAAAATAATTTAAGAACCTTTTAAATCACATGTTAAGAAATACTTACCTTATAAAAGAAATTTAAAAGAATTTCAACCAAATTCATTTTTAAATTCAAACCATTTAAAAATACACTTTAAACATTCAAAGTTGTTAAAACAATTTAAATTTTAAAATTTTATTTTATTTTAAAAACTAGGATACAAATTAAACTTGACTCCAGATTAAAACTTTTGATTTAAAGTTTGTTTCAATCTTTGTTTTCAAATTTTAAAATCATTCAAATTTAAACAGGCAGGTTCAAAAGAAAACCTGTAACACAAATAAATGGCTCGAGCCACCCTCAAATAACTTCGAGTCCAACCCCACTTGACTTTGGGCATTTCACAAAATAAGTCGAGTAAAAGCCCGAATTCGAGCTTTCAAACCCAAATCTGAACCCAAATGCAAAACCTGGAACACCATCGTTCTTGCGCCTCCGACCATTGTCACGTCTGAGATTCCGTCCAAACCTTCGACAACACCCTTACTTCCATTCACCAGAATCCAGCGGCACTCGATCAACCCTATATGTCGTGGTGATCAAATTTCTAATCGAGCTCCAAACTAGGTTTCCAGACTCCAATCATCAAACACCATCGCCTCCATGCATGGATATCCTTCCTGGCATTTTTCCTCTAAACTCTGATCACTCTTCCACCTCCAGGAAGAACCCCAATCTCCCAGTCCATCGAGATCACCAGAAACCACCAATTTTCCATTTCTGGTCAAACCAGAACTGCACTCAAATCCTATTACTAAAAAATTTAATTTTAGTGTTAAAAATAAAGTTTCTGGTTGATGATTTAGTTTACATTCTTGAATCGATAAATTAAGATGTTTTTAATTTTTGCAAAACTAATACTTGCCTGTTGTTTTTGTTTCCAGAGACATTAAAATTTTATTTTTAACTTGCTTATAATTTTAAACATTGATCAATGATAAATCAAACAACTTTTGTTTATATTCTAAGTTCTAAAAGTTATTAGATCAAAGATGATAATTTTAGTTTGGAAATCTAGGTCTTGAAAACAAAGACCAGAGATATCTCAAATGATACAGGCATGCACACATTTACATCCAAATATTCACAGATAATTCATATATAAATATACACACCATCATACTTTATTCCAGAGATGATCAGGCAACCAAATTTATACTTTATAATTTTTTTTAAAAAATGCTACTCACCTCATTGCATATGAAAATGAATAGAGTACTTTGATTTTTGGAAACAGCTTTAAACTTTAAACTTTGAGTTGTTGGAATTTGTCTTTGCTTTAAAAACTGCATGCTTGTTAAATGATGTTACCCGATCTTGAACTTGCTTTAGACAAATTCCAGGTTTGAAGAAAATGCCTTTGAACAGATTCCAAATTGAAGAAGAATGCACAGGCTTTGTTTATAAACTTGCTTAGTTTTGAAAAAGATGCAAGCTTTTGATTTTGATAGTGGATACAGGTTTGAGGAATATGTTTACTGATTTTGATTTGCAAACTTGATTCTAGGTTCGCTTTTGAAAATGAAAATGAATTACAGGCTTTTGATTTACATTTCAGATTTGAGGGGAATGTTAATTACAGATTGTACTTGAAGAATTTTGCAGGCTAAAGATTTTGTTTTTAGATTTGTTTAGAGGAAATGGCTTGATTTTTCTTCTTAGTTTTGAATAAAAGATAGAAAAGAAAATTGAAGAATGAGAGAACAATGAACATAGGCTGAGAATATGATTTAAAAAAAATAAAAGAAAAATTAAAATTAAAAATGACACATGTTTAACATCTTACCATTTTTCATCTAGTCTAATCTATTACTTAACACATGTCATTTATGCCCTTAGAGATTTACATTTGTAATTTAAGTAATCTCTAATATTTTTTAAATGTTAATAAATTTTTTTAACTTACATTATAAATTTACAAATTCTTTAAATCACTTTTTAGAGAAAATAAAACAAAACAAAATATATTTGTACAAATAAAAGTGTATACATATATTTTTAAAATGTCGATCCTTTGAATTTCAAAATTAATTCAAATTCAAATTAAATTCTAAAATCCAATTTAAAAATCAATTTATGTATATACATATATAACTGCACATTTAAATTTTGAAAATAACAAATCTATCTATTTAAAATAATACATTATTAATATTGTTTGAAAATAACAAATTTGACAAATTTAAATAATTTATAAAAGAGATTATCTCATTGTTTATAAATTACTTACATTATTAATGAATTGATATATCATATGTTAATTGTATTTTCAACTTCTATATAATATTTCGAAACATATTTATTAAGCAATATATAAAATAAACCTTATAAACATTTATTTTAAATATTTTAAACTATATAGTTATTTATTTTAATAAACTTTGAAAACTTATATATTAGATTTAAATAAAAATTTCCAAATTACTAAAATGTATATTAGAATTTGAAAACAAGATTTATTTATTTATTAAATTTCAAACCAAAGCTTTTCTATTTATAATGTATACAAATATATATATATATATATATATATACGCACATTATAAATAGAAAAAAATTATAAGCTTTTAAAAGATAAATTATCCAATTAAATATTTATCTAAAAGAAGATTATTAAATCAATTCAAATTCATTAACAAAGACAATCAAATCCATTTAATTACTAATTCTGATTATTAAATTGATATTTTCCAAAATTCCAGGTCATCACAACAAGCTATGTATACAGAGTCAAATATTATTTCCCAACATCCAATTCAATTAAGTATAAAAATTCAAAAATTTATACTTATACATATATAATTTAATTATACAGGATTTATTCATTTACTAGTTTGAAAGCAATACTGTGTCTGTTTGCTCTGTTCAAGTGCTTTGGAGATCCTATCGATAGCATTGATTAGATGAATCGATCGAAAACCCAAATCACATAAACAACTCAAACAACACAATATATAAAATATTCAAAATATAGATTTACAAATACACCATACAGGAATAGATTTTCAAAGCAATGATAGAGATTCAAATTTGATTAACTCAAATCAAAGAAAATTCTGGTTTGAAAATAAGTTGGAAACAAAATGTGAGATGGTTAACTAACCAAATAAGGAAATGGATAAGCTTATATAAATCGTGGGCAACCTTTACCGGGTCAACCGTGACTTCAAGAATTAGACCAAATGTGGAAATTTAAGGTAATTCTACATTCGGTCTCAAGAGATATAATTTGGGATAACAAAAGGCATTAGCATCTAAACCGAGGATTTAGAAATCTTCGGTGAATCAATGCCTGTTGTAAATGAGTTTCACCCCTTTTAGAAAATCCATTTGAGATTGGCGAGACCGCCGACTTATTATAAAACTCATTCGAAGTGGAGTTATGGGATACTCTAGAATCAAAAGAACACAAATAGTAAGGGACAACAATGGATTTGGAATCGAGGGATGTTACAAAATTCAAAGGAAACAGAGTCAAAGAGAAAGAGATTCAAGCTCAAACGAAAGTGATTTTGCAAACAAATTTACCATATATGCTAAGTTTTGTCAATAGCCAATGCTCTGATACCAACTGTAACAACCCGATATTTTCAACCATTCGCATCCACACTTGTCGGACTTGAATTGCTCAAAATACCAAATTGTAAAATAAATTTGGCAAATCTCAGAACATACAACAAATAAATAAATCATAGAATCACAGACATAGAGTAATATAATGAAGCGGAAGCAAAGAGATAGTAGTTCATGAAGCTACTATATAAATACATCAGAGTTATACAAGCTACAAAAGAAGTTCCAATATGATAAACAAACACAAAGCGAGATGCATCCCTGGAATCAACTGGATAACTAAAAACGGAATAGATAGCTAGATCTTCAATCAAAGCTCCAATTCCAAAGGTGATTCTAATGCTTTATCACTCAGTCTGACCCGAGCATAAAGCAAAACACAAAATACTCGAGTCAAGACATACATACTTATACAATGTAAACCAACCAAGTGAACTGTAATATAAGGTACAAGTAACTTAAAGGATGCTTAGGACCGCCCATCCTCTAAGGATCCGTTAAATTATTTACTATGTAGTAATATTTCAATATTATAATAATGTCTATAGTAAAATAAACTTACTTTTAAATTGCGTTAAGGGGTTACCCATATAACCCTTAAAATATAATTATGCCGATAGTTTATACAAAACCGTAATACCTCCTGATCGGGAGGCTACTAGAGGATACTCTATAGGTACGACGCAAATCTAACTCGTACAAGGCACGCTAGGGTAGGTGACATGGCACAACTAGGCAATGCCAGGGTAGATATTCCAACTACACTTCCGGTCTGGCGGTAACGCGTAGCAGCTAATACCGCCCACCTTGAGCCATACACCCAAATCAAAAGAATCAAAAATGGCCACCAATAAATCTCCAAGTCTAAATATAGTATCGAAGCAGTGTGTCCAATCAGAGGAGCGACCTCATTAGCCCGTTGATTGCTCTTGTTTTAGCCACCTTATGCCACTCGGGGGAGTTGGGTCCACGTATATACCTCAAAGGACGTCACCACCATCCTACTTCATTCTGGAATCTCCACCGCGTACCCGGTTATTAAAGTGGTTTTCGGAGTTGTCAGAGAGTATGATAACTTCCGACCCCGGTCTCTTAAACAACCAAACATTATTATAACCCATAGATATTTGTTTTAAAACATTTCTGTTCCAAACCATTAAAATTTAAATACCATTACTTTTCAAAATAATATCCATTTTCAAAATGGTGATATTTCCAAATCCATATACTTCCATTTCAAAACCAAGTAGTAATGTCGTTTAAATCCCAAAACTAAATCAATACATAACATTTAAATAAAACCCAAATTTTCAAATCACTGAATATTTCCCTCAATTTATTAAACTTGAAATATTCCTTTAAATCATCTTAACCCAAACCACTCTATCAATCATATTCTTAATTCTTCAATTTCAATTAGTTTTGAATTAATATTTTTAAAGACAACTCTTAATTAAATACAATTTCAAATAATTTCATTTCCAAAACCATATTACTTTCAAGTTATAACAACTCTAAAACCAAACATTTTGAAACATATTTATTTAAACCATTTAAAAATGAGGTAGTTATCCTTCCAAATCAATTATTCAATTTACAGGATTTCAACAATTTCTAAGTTCATTAGTTCAATTTCAACATTTCAAAGCATTGAAATTTCCAAAACTGCAGCACTTATAAAGTGCCAAGGTAGGTATATTTAGTATATATCAAAACATAGTTCAAATTCAGAAACTGCAGCACTTCAGAAGTGTTTTAATAGGTTTATTTAGTAATTTCAGCACCTAATTCAAATTTTCAGAAACAGCAGCACTTCAAAAATGCTGTCATCGGTTCATTACGTAATTTCAACACATAGTTCAAATTTTCAGAAACTACAGCACTTCAGAAATGCTGTCATAGGTATCTTTGTATATTCAAGCCATAGTTCATATTTTCAGAAACTACAACACTTCCGAAGTGTTGTTATAGGTAACTTTAGTATATTCAAGCCATAGTTCATATTTTCCACAGCATTTCTGAACCGCAATAATTTCTGTTATACCTTTTAAAACAATATATCTTCACTTTTTCTCAGTTTTAACCTATCAAACTTATTCCACTTATAAAAAAAAGTTATTTGGATATTACTTAACTTATCATTTTTAATAAAATAGCATTTTGTATATAAATATTCAATTTAAATTAAACTTCATTTGTTAAGTCAATACTTTATAAATTGCTTAACTTTTAATTCAACCAATAACTTAATATTTTATTTAACATATCCATCTCCCAAAAATTAAATTTCCATTTATTTACTTAGCTTAAAATTTCTATTCAAAACCCAATTCCCAATTATCAAGTTAAGTCATAATTTAAGATACATTTTTCCATTTAAAAACCATAACTATTTATTTTACAAAACATAACATTTCACAAAAGAACATTTAATCATAGTTAATATAACAAATCCGATTTTTCTTTATAGATCTATTCATTTAGACATCGATTAACTATGATTTTCTAGTTAGATAAATTTTATTAAGAAATGTCTAATTAAAACGGTATTCCATTTTATCAATTCAAAATACATTATTTATTTTACAAAACATGTCTGTTTCATAAAATAAAATTTCATAGCAATTACTAGGTTAGATTTGAAACTTCCATATTAAGTCAAATCCAATTATTAAGTTATTTATCATCAATAAATATCTTTAATTTAAGTTAAAACCAATTTTCGCTTTATAAAATTTTGACTTATAGAAAAACCAATACACCTTTATAATTAAAGCATTAAATCAAATTTTAAGTTAAAAGCTTCATATACTTATAAACTCAAAATACTAAAAAAAAATTTAAGGAAAATATTATTTAAATTACTTAAAAAAGTTAGAAAAAAATTATTTAAAAATATAACCATGGGCCTGTATAATATTTTCTAACCTAGGCCAAGTGATACAGATATGTATCATTTCAATCCGTAATTTAAAAAGAAAATACGGGTTCTATCATTTCAAACCCGCAATCCAAGTAAAACTAAATACAATAAAAATCAATAAAAATCACTTGAGCCTATCATTTCAGCCCATAATGATTTTTTCCTTATTCTACAGTTCGTTCGGGTATGTATCATTTCAACCCATAGTAAAGGGGGACTTGTAGTGTGATAACAGGAAATAAAATAACAGTATAGCAAATAATATCATATCAGATGATGAACAAATATATATAAATAGGATTTAATATCATGTAATCTCATCACAAGCATATATGAATAACATATCAATTTATGCAGATTCACTTGTCATCATTTTACAATTATATAAGTACATAATGTCTAGAATGAATAACTCACCATTTAAAAGCTAGAATCAAATTCACAATACATAATTGAAACTCCGCAAAGCACGACAAGGCACGACCAAACTTTTGAGTAGGTGGAGAGTCAAGATCCATATCTTGTATATAACAAATACACAAATCATAAGAATAAGGTTCAACACAACAAAAGATGGATTAAACAATGCAATTACGAATCAAAGAGGACGTAATCTTGCTTTCAACCACCAAGTGGCTTAGCCATTGAGTTTGGATAGGGTCTAGGCATCACAAACCCACGGCTAGGGATGTTTGTGGTCATGTGGTGGTGATGAGGAGAGGTAGGCTAGGAGGTGGAGGCCGAGCTAGCATGAAAACCAAAGAGAAAATCAAAAGAAAAAGGAAGAAGAAAGTAAGGAGAAGCCATGAAAATTTAGAGCTTGTTTTATTTTTCTCTCACGCAAATGGAAATGAGATAAGAAAGTTTTCACGTGAAATAATAATAAAAGTGGCGAGAGGCTTACAAAAACAATGAACAGCTAAAGATATGGAGAGTTGATCGCTAGAGATGTAAAGGCTAAAAAATGAATGGTTAGGAAATTAAAAGGCACAATTTACGGAGAAGGAATCTTGTATATTTCCTTCGTTTGCACGCAAATGAAAAATGAAGTGAATGGAAGTTTCTCACGGCTTAAAGAAAATAAAATGCACGACTAGAAGGTAATTAAGGAGGTAGGAAATAAAAAGGCAAGAAATAAAGAGGCGAGTGAATGAATGAGATCTATTTCCTATTTAATAAAAGAAACTTATGTAATATCTTCCAATCGGAAGAGGCAAATAAAGAAGTGAGATATTTGGGAAGATTTTGTATGTGATTTGATAGAGTAAGCACGGCTATAATAGGTGAGAAACGCTAAGAATTAATAAAGAGGGTAGAAAATTAAAAAGGCAAGCATTTAACAAAGTAACGTATACCCTTTGATTTTCTCCAACTCTTTATAAAAGATATAAACAAATAAATTCCAATGAATACAATAAAAACCTAGACAAATAAATAGAGAAATAAACGAAGAGTATAGGAAAAATATAGAAATAAATAAATATATATACAGAATGAAAATACATAAATTTATTGCGTGTAAAAAGCTGTAATTTATCCAAATCTAAAATTATAAATAGGAATTTCATGAAAAGAAAAGCAGAATAAATATTAAAATAAAATACATTTTCAAAGAAAAAGATTATCATTTAAAAATTCAAATTTAAAATTTTCAATTGTGGTCAAACTTTGACTTTCAGTTGACCAAAAATAAAAAAATTCCAAAAATTGCTTATTTTATTAAATTTGTCAAATGTTTACATTTATTATGATTGAAACCTCAGTTAATTCATTCAGATATGTTTCACTCTTTTATATTATCTTATGAATAAAATATGTATTCCATTTCATCCTAGTTTTCAATTAATATAGTAATTAGATTCATTTACTTATCATTAAATTTATTTATTATGATTACATTCCAGCCAATTCAAATTGATTCCCATAATTTGATTTGATTTAATTTCCATCTTTATACTATGTCCATTATTTCTTTATAAACCTGGTTACATTAGTTTTATATTCCATCACATTAATACAACCCTATTTACATCTTAAATTTGTAGAAATGTTACTTTTTTTAATGTGTACTTTTGTCAATTGTACACATTAATTAAGGTTTGAAACCAATTAAATAAATTTACCTTAGTTCTATTCTTTTTACCAATTTATTACTTTATAAATAAATTTACGTTTCTAGTTAATTTATACATTCACACCTCCCGTTACTGCATTAATTTCCATTAATGAACATTTATTTACATTTGAATACAATTGATTTCCAATTCATTTTATAGCCTAAATAGACAACTTATTATAGCTATTGCCATTACCCTTTAATTTACACTCAAGTTTATGATTTTCTCTAATTATCATAATTGCTTACAAAATGTTAAATTCATTCAGTTACCATAGATTATACACTAATTCATTTGTTCGCACCACACTTACCTTTATTTTCTTATATTCAAATTTTATACCTAAATCTAACATTTACAACTAAATTAATAAACCAATTAAATAGTAACTTACAACCGTTACTATTTAAATCACATTAATGAATTCATTATTATTTACAAATTAAACATTTCAATTACTTAATTAACACTGATTTTCTTCAATTTATATTGATCATATATTATCTCATTAATGATTCAATATTCACACTTGTTTTCTTATATTCAAATCTATAACTAAGTGCAACAATTTACGTTATTTCAATTAGTTTGAAATTTCATAATTATTTTTAATTACATTGTTACATTTTATTTTAATGTTTGTTTCATTATTAAATTACAAAGTCTTTATTCTTCCAGTTTTACTTACCAAAATGATATTAAATTGAAAAATTATATTATTAAGAATTTAAGGGTCGTTACATTACAATTTGGATTTGAAACCTGTTCCATTGAATTTAAATTTATCGAAAACATCTATTTGATACATGGAATGACCTATTTCCGTTCCGGACATAGAACGGGCTTTTTGGATCGTTTATCATTCGACTTCCAAGTCAATCTTGTCCGTTCTTTCTATTTTCAGCTCTGCCTATAAATAGATCGTTATAAATCCTAGGTCATTCCTTATTTTTATTTTAGTATATACAATTCCATTTTCTTCTCACTTCCCAATGGTTGCAAACCCTAATTCCCAAATTGCAAATTCTAATCAAACTCCTCAAACTATACCGAATTATATATCTATTTGAAGTTCTTGATGAGCGCAACTCATATCTATAATTCATTTTCCAATTTGAACCAATGTTTGTCCAGAAATTGAAGATAAAATCCCGACCATTTGTTTTGTCGTGATTGACTTCATCGGATCGCTGAGTCATTGGTGCTGGGTTGTGGAGAGAGCCACGGGGAGTTCACCCAGGTGGTTGGTGTGACAAGGGGATGGTCAGATCGGCAGCAAAATTTTAACCTAGGGTTTCGAACTGTAGCGGTTGTGTTGCTTTTGGTTCGATCGACGGTGCTGTGCAAATCGCGAGTGGTCGTAGGGTCTTGGGAGGTCAGCAGCATGTCCGAGCATAGCCGCAATGGCCAGTAGCGGTGAGGGGAAGCAGTGTGAACGTAGCAGCTACAATCAGAAGCAAATGTGGTTTGTTGGTTAGGGCATCGATAGGGGGTGACGTGGTTGAGTGTACTTGGGTAATCTATTTTTATTTGTTTAAAATTTTAAATCCAATCCTTCTAATGTTAATAACTTTTGCATATGAGGCCCGTTTCATGCGTGGTTGTTCAGTTGGGATCATATCGAAACTCTGGCCATTTTTACATAGGATTGGATGAATTCTGAGATCATTTGAATTTGGGCACTAATTTGGATTTAAATTCGATTTAAAATCAAAGGTGAGTGTTTTAACCCACTTGCAACTTCTAAAGTTTCTTATTTTAGTTAAATTAATTTATGATGCGATTAGAAATTTCTTTATGGCTGCTTGGTATAGTTAAATCGTCATTCCAGTTAAATTGAATTTATTTGAATTAAATTGTCATTTAACTTATTATTGAATTTAAATTATCAGTTAATTACCTGTAAATGATAACCTATTATCAATTGATGTTATCGATTGATTTGGATGATGATTATGATGGATGTTTGATTGTTGATATTGGATGACTGGATGTTGCACTTTATATTGTTATAAACTGTAAGTTCACTATGGGTTGATACGATACATACCCGAATGGTTTATCGATTAGGGAAAAATCGTTATGGGTTGAAATGATAGACTCAAGCAATTTTAAGGATTTTATTTAATTTGGGATTGCGGTTTGCAATGATATATAACCGTAAAATATTAATTGCGGATTTAAATGATAAATATCCATATCACTTGACCCTAGGGTTAAATTAAATGATTTTAAAATCTTTAATTTTTGAATTTAGGTAAATGATATTTTGAAATAAGAATTCGATTTATATAAATTGAATTATTGTTAAAAATAAGTTTACGTTGAAATTTGAATTGGTTTAAAGGAATTGTTTAAAGAAATTAAATTGAAATTTTAAAATTGAATTTGGAGTAAGTGAAATTTGTAGAAATAGAGTTATTAAAATTGTTTGAAGTATAACTTTGAAATATATTGAAATTAGAATAATTTAAATTAATATTTCAAATAGGGTTTTGGAAGCGATATTGAATTTAATATTTTATTGAGAAATTGAATTTAAAGGTTATGAAATTGGGTTTTGGAAATTGAAATAGCCCAAACGTGTTGGCAGAAAATAAATAGTTTAAATTGATAATAAATTCAAATTCATATTTTTCATATAAACCGTTTATAAAAAAATTATATTATTGTAAAGTCCTAAGTTTTAAGATTTTCAAATGATTAAACTATTTTAAACTATTTTAACTATATTAAATCAATTTAACCTATATTAAACCGTTTAAATTGATTTTTGAACTAATTAACCCATTTTAGCTTATTTTAAATCTATAATCTATTTTTAAAGTTACTTAATCTATTTTAGTTATATTTAATCTATTCAAATCTATTTAACTATCTTAAATCAATTTAATAATATCTTTAATCTATAATTAAACCACTTTAGAGTATTTAACTATTTATAACTATTTTAACTATCTATAACTATTTAAACTATTTCCTAAAGTTTCAGACTAAGTAAAGGGGAAGTGTTTATAAACAAATTAGTCGATTTAAAAGAAAATATGATGAAATTATGTAATAATCTAAGTTGGGATTTGTATAGGACATTTTGAGTAAATACGATGATTTAGAAATAAGGGTTTAACCTATTTCGAAAATATGATTTCGAAAGTGAATATGATTTCGAAAGTGATATGGTTTGAATTGAGTATGATATTTTGATATCAACTATGAATTGATTTTGGAAATTAAAAAGAGCCATCCAGTGTGTAATAAGCGATTGGTTGTTAAAGAGAACTGGATCGGATATTGTTATACTCTCTGCCAATACCGAAAACCACTTTAATAACTGTGTACATGGTGGAGATTCCAGAAATGAAGTAGGATAGTTTGGTGAACGATTTCTGTACAAGGTGTGACGTGACCCTGACTCCCATGAATCGGCATAGATGTGACTAAAACAGGAGCAATTGATGGGCCAAGTGAGGTTATTCCTCTGATCGGGCACATTCTTTTGATAATATATTCTGACTTTGTGATTTATTTGGTGTCCACCCTTGATTTTGATATTGGAGTGTTTTTCGAGGTGGGCGGTAGTAGCTGCTATGCGTTACCACCAGCCCGGAAGTGTAATTGGTATATCTATCTCTGGCATTGCCTAGTTGTGCCATGTTCATGCCCTAGCATGCCTTTTACGAGTTTGTTTTGTGTTGTACCTATGGAGTGCCCTCCGGTAGCCTCCCGATCAGGAGGTATTACGGTACTGTATAGATTATGGTACTATAAAATTTGTTAAAGGGGATATGGGTAACGCCTTAATGCTATTTTGATAGTTTATTTACTATAGACATGTTATAATAGCATATTGTACTACACAATAGATGGATTAACGGATCCTTAGGAGATGTGAATCCCGAACATCTCTCGAGTTACTGCACTCATGTTGGACACTGGATATGAGACGTCAAATCCCGTAAACATATCTGACGCCATCACACGCATATTTACCGTTGATTTAACTTACATAAGATCTTTCTTACTCGAGTGTTTTTTTTTTCCGTTCACTTGGGTCAGCCTGAGCATTTCAAGATTTGAAGACTTGTTTTTGGAGGACCAATATGAAGATTTTATTTTTATTTACTATATTATTCCACCACATCGTACTATTCCATTGGATTGTCATTTATTTACCTTTGATATGTGTAACTCTGATTCTGTGTTGTATAAGTATAATCAATGTTTGTAAACAGCTTCATGAACTGTTTATTTTGATTATTATATTTTGTCATTCTGCTGCGAGATTCTGTATTTGCATTTATTTCTTCTCTTTTTCTTATTTATCTCATAACAATTAACCCTTTTAAATATTTTAGTTTGATATGTGTGTCTGCTTAAAACGTCTAAAAAGGCAGGTCGTTACAATTCTTGGTGGCATATGAATTCGACATAGAATATGTGCTAAGAAAAGAGAACAAAGCTGTAGATGCTTCAAGTAGAAAGTAGCATAACAGAGTGCTAGTTATGATAGAGGAATAGAAGACATTAGAGACACTAATATCATATAAGGCAAAATATAAATCAAATATAGGATCAAGTCGAGATTTAAGTGTTTTAGCAAATTTTGAAGTGCATCTAGCAATTGTAGATAGAATTACTACGAGGAAAAGAAAGGAGCCATTATTAGCCGAGAGAATTAGGTGATTGAATATGGGTATAAATGTTGATGGTTTGCTATGATTCGAGATTGACTTGAAGAGATGGATAAGAAAGAACGGAAGACTATATGCTCTAGATGTGAAAGATCGTCAAAAGGTGGTCTTGGAAGAAATTCATTGGTCTTGGTTAACACTTCATCTCGTGAGCATGAAGATGATCATGATACGAAGAGTGTATTCATTTGGGAAGGGATGATAAAAGATATTACTGAATGTGTGAATAGTTCTTTCACATGTCAGCAAATAAATGTTAAGCATTAGAAGTCAAGCAGTTTACTTCACTCTTTGGAAGTACCAACATGGAAGTGAAATTGATATCCATGGATTTACAGATAGGTTGCTAAGTTCAAGAACTAGAAATGATAGCATATAGTTAATTGCAAATAGATTGACTAAAAGTGACCATTTATCCTAGTGAACTCGTGTATTACCCCGTAAAATAAACGGTAATTGATAAATAACTATCGAGGCTCAAAAAGGAGTTTGAAAAAAACATCAAAATTTGACCATGAAACTTGCACTGTTATGTTCATGACAATTATTTGAGCAACTTTCATACATGGAGATTTGCGATCGAAGTTCAAATGATTGGCTTTTGAAATTTTCAAAATGAAAATAATTAAATAGGCTTAAATGGAAATAAATAGTAAAACCACATGGACCCCACCGATCAACCCCCTTATTGGGTTGGTTCACTGCTAGCGGTCGACCTCCTAGGATAGAGCGATCGACTGGTAGAAATAGTAGCGGCTAAAGTTGAATCTTAACCGGATTGCCAGATTTAATTAATTTAAACCTAATGGATACATTTCATTCCAACATCCATAAATACTAGTCTAACCCCTAACTTTTCTTCTTGTATTTTGTGATCAAAGCAGCGAAGCACTGTCATTTTCCCTTCTCCACTGGTTCTATTAGTTATAAAAATATTATATTATATATATATATATGTTTATATAATCAGAGAAGGGCGAAAAATAAAGAGAAGAAGGGAAGGAGTGAATCGAATTGTTGAGGTAAATTTTAGAATTATAGATCTATATTCCACTTAATTTAAATCTCTTCTAAGATTTGTAATTCTAATAGGCATGTGTATATCTTAATATACATATTTTTGGATTGAAAACGAAAAGGACTCACTTAGAGGTATGAATTCAGATTAGAAATATTTGAAAAGCTCGAAAGGTGAGTGGTAAATTATACGATTTATATAACATTGAAATTTACATCATTGAATTTTATTTAATTATTTCGCTTATGTAAGACTTATTGAGTTATAGTCTTAAAACGAATGTATTCAATTGAAATCTCGCCTGCATATTCTATAAGTTAGGTAATTGAAATGAAATGGTATATAAACCTTAATCTGGCAATTGGAAATTAGTCCCTAAAATTTGTTGAGTTTGAATGTTGATAAGGTTGTAAAGTTTAGTTTAGATTTATGATAATTGGGTTATACAGTGTTAGTACTAGTTTGGATTGCCCTAATTTTACTTGGAATGTGAATTTCTATACTTTAATTTATTGGGAGTGTGCTAGTATAATTTATTTGTATCTATTTTCATTTAATTTCCATAAATTACTTAATTCTACAACTATGTATAAAAAGTGCGTTGTTTGGAGCAATAAGGAATTTACCAAAAATGAAAGAGGTGTAAAGTATGGATGTTCGACTCTATAGTTTGCACAGCCAATTTCAATAAAAGAAAAGAGATAATTCCTTATCATTTCGAATGAAGCAAAAGTCACACTTTTGGGTAATTTATGGAAAGTTATAATGAAAATCATTTTGGGAAGGATAGCTCTAATATATTAAAATGTGAAAATGAATGTTCATTATAGAATGTACATATAAGTGTATACTCTGAAATTCTTAAGCATAGGAACTAATGAGTTCGAAATAGGAATATATATATGTGTGTGTGTGTGTGTGTGTGTGTGTTTATGCACACACACACACACATATAACTGTACTTACCAATTAATAATACGAATAAACAGAGCAACAAATGAAGCTAATAAATAATTACATGTAGGTATTTCTATTAGGTATAATTAGGATAACTAGTTATTAGGGTAGTACATCATAGGACTGGAAGGTTGCAATGAAAAAGAGATAGTAAATCTAAATTTTATGAACAATAATTGCAAATTTAGTGGACAATAAATGTATAGTTAATAAGGAGTTACAAGAATAAAATAGAGACATAAATGTGTTCAAAGTGACTGATTAATGAGTTTAATATAAAATTTATGTGGAAAGGAAATAGGCATAATAAGTTAAATAAGAAATGAATATAGAAATGTCATAAGCAATTATCCAATTTAAATAATATGACCATTTATTATGGACAATTGATATTTACGGGGTAGGGAAGGAAGTAAGGAATATAGGGAATAAGTGTATAAAAATAGCAATAGGTTCGCCGCGAATAAGTGGAATTAATACTAATAAATAAACTTAGGAGGTAGTACAATTTCCATAGTAGTAAATTATGTAGCCTCAATAATACATTTAGTTTGAGCATAAGTTAGTGGGCATATCCCACTACTTAGGCCAAGGATAATTGGTTTGATTTAGAATGGGTTGGGATGCGAGTTTAGTTTGACATACACAATAGAAGTCTGCCCTATACCTAAAGGCAACTAGTAGTTGTGTATACATACTACAGATGTGAGACATTTCCAACCACATAACCTACGGGGAAGGGATGTACTTTTGCGTACAAATGTGGGAAAATATACAAAAGCTTCATCTTGGATTTGAAGTATTAAATGGTCCGGTGCCTTTAGGGATGTAAGGGAAATGCTGGTCTGAATGGGGAATTTTTCTTAACTCCTTTTGGAAACCGAGAAATTTTTGAGTTTAAACGTTTCTAGGTAATATATTCTTTGATTTTTTTTGAGTTTAAATGCTAGCCTCAATAATAACGTTGATTTTTTTTGCAAAAATGTTTACAAAAATATATTCTTTGGAAAAATATCGATAATATGATTGAAAATTGTTTTATCGATAAATAATTTTTTAACCGTCAGAAGTCGTGCATGATTTTTTTACATACTTATTTAACTATTTAAACAAAAATAAGTAGTAAATTTTTTATTTTTGGAAATAAAACAATTATAATGTCATTGATGATGTCATCATCTTCACAAATGAGCATATAAGGAAAGTTTTGGTATTTTGTGTATTTAAATATCCAAATAATAATTTTAAATAATGAATAATCAATTTTAATTATCATATTGGAACCACCTTTTTGGACGGTTTAAATCAACAATAAACTACACATGTCTAATTAAAACCATTCAAAAGGGAGGATTGTTAATGGGGTAAATAAGAAAATAAAAGAAAAGGAGGAAAAATAAAACATAGAATCTCGCAGTGGAAGGATGAAATATAATACAACAAAATAAATACATAAATAATTCATGAAACTATTTTCAACAAAATCAGAATTTACACTTTTTCAGGTAGAATAAACAATTGCTATAATAATAGTAGATACGGTCCTCGACTCCATTTTCGTCTTCTAAAATAAGTGTCTTCACTAAACTGAAATACTTGGTCTGACCCGAGCGTAAAATAAAACAAAAACACTCGAGTCAGGACTAACATTCTTATGTAAGTTGGTAAACTCAAGTGAAATGTACAGATAACTCAATAAGTGATATACTTAGGTTTAAATAAACATCATCTTTCACGCTATAAATCGGTTCAGTTCAAATACTGACTTTATGTTCATTTCCAATCGATTTATTATTAAATCTAACTTCAGATTTCAATTCTTCTTTTAAAGCTATTAAGTTATAAATCAAACAAGTTAAAGTCCAATAAAAAAATTGATTAAATTTCAATTTCATAATTTTAAGTTCAAACACAAATTCAAACTTACAATATTCCAATTTTATTTCTAAATCAATTTTTTTAAACCCAAAGTTGTTTTATATCGGGTATACATCATTTCAATCCAAAGTGATTTTGTTAAAGGGAACTTGAAGTGTGAGAACAATAATAACATTCATAACATAACATGTCACTGATCAACATGCGTGCATAATTAACAACTTAATATATACACATGCATAACTAACATATCGCATGTGTCACATATCGTAAACAACATAAGTGAATATTTCAAATTCTGACACGTCATACACTAACATAACATATAAACATATAACACGACATATATACATGGAACTTGCAAGGTGAAATAACATGACATCTCATTTTTCCCAAACATAACACATTATTTACACATAGCATAGGTGACATATTATTAACATAGTATGTATAACATATGATTTTATTAACTAACTCATTTTTTTTAACAAAGCATATGTGACGTATTTCAATACAAGGCATAAAAAAAATTTCTAACATAACACATTTTTTTTACATCTCATATGTGACATATTTAACATACATATGTGGAAATCAATCAAATCAACATAATATACTATTTGTGACATATAAAAGAACATGTACATGTGAATGTTATAACACACGTTCAAGGGAACATAACAACGTATATCACATATTCATATCTAAAGCAAACATTTCAATCAATGTTATTTACCTAACAATAAAAATGTTAATCGTGAGTGGTTGCTCACCTTTTGAGGCTAGAGAGTTTTTGACAACACAAGTTGATAGATTCAAGATGAAATCCAAACACGACAAGCTAACCAATCCTATCCATAACAACAATCCAATAGCAAAGCAAATCACGACAACGCAAGTCGAACAAACTGAGTTTTTTTAGAGAGATGAAGCAAGAGAGAAGTGATGCAGTTTGGCGTTTGAAGAGAGAAGGGATGGAGTTTGAAGTTTGGGAATTTGTGGATTTGTGGATTTAGGAATTTTGAAGTTTCTATATCTATGAGGAAGAAGGAGAAAATGTGAGCAGAAAGCTTCAGATAGAGTAATGAGAAACAATCTATACGTACGTTGGTTTTGTTCTCTAGTGGAAAACCAAAAGAGGCATGTATTTAATAAAAGAAAGCAATAAAACCAAAATGTGGAAATAGTGGCAGGTGTATTGAATAATAAGTAAATGAAGGGACCATTTAGGATTTAATTAATTGCATGTTCCACTCAATTAAATATAATAGCACCAAATGTACTTTTTATACGCCCGTTTCAACAAAATTAACATATAATAAATAAATTTGAATAAAACAACTAATGTAACGTTACACAAAATAAAAGATGATCCGAAACTCAAATTCAAGTTATACAAAATATTAATAAAATAGTGTATGTATATATATACAAATTTAATAATAAAATATATAAAATAAAACATTTATTGGCTCATATTACCAAATTCCTACGGGAAGGATTGGAAAAACACTAAATTAGGCACTCATGCCTAATCTTTTTGTTTAAAGCATGTAGAAGGTATAAATGTTGGAAGAAAGAGTTAAAATAATAAGAATGGGAAGAAATAAATTTGGAGGAGCAGCATAGTTTTTGAAAGGAGGAGGTTACAAAAGAATATAAAAATACAGTAAGCTTTACAAAGAAACGATGTGGTTATGTGTTTATTAAATATAAACATGAATATGCTAGCATGAATGATGCATGTGCATTAAATATGAATTGTTAATAGATGAATTAGTGCAGGCAGAAGTTATGAAAAAGATTGAATACTAAAAGTCGTAACATGCAATAATAAATGCTTAGATGCAAATACAAGAGGTATATAAGAATTTGGCCTAATAAAAGTAGGCAGAAGAATGTATATCTAATAATAAGAATGGAAAATGAATATACAGAGGATAAATGAAATTTTTATGAAATAAAGAGAGAGTTTTTTTTTTGAATATTTGAAATGTGAATGAGATAGTAGTTAGAAAAAAAGAAATAGAATATGAAATGTGCATGAATATGAATTCGTGATGAACATCACCTTTCATACTTCAAAATGAATATAATGCCACATTAATCCAATATGGAAATATATTTCAATTCAATTAATTTCGTTAATCCCAAATCAACTCAAATTTACGCCTATTTAAAAGTGTTATTAATATACAATAAAAAAAAATTAAACATACCAACCAAGGTAACGGGGACCATCGCTACATAAAATAAAAGATGAACCATGATTCCAAATTCAAATCAAAGTCAGCATTTTTCTCAGTGCACAATCATGAACAAAAAATATTTAATTTATTCTAAATTTTACGATTAGCATTATACCTCTATACTATCAAAGGCTACTATTTAATGACCGTAAAATGTTGCTTCAATATTCAATTTTTCTCTTTTATAAAATTACGCTTACTTTAAAAACAATAACATTCATTTTTTTCATTAAAACATCCTTTTTATTTTAACAACAACGTATGTTTCTTTCGTTAAATCCATTAATTACTATTAATGTATTTCTTTTTTTACCCTTTTGATATTGAAAGATTCCAAATCGACATAATTGTAATTAATTTCAAAATTACACTTTAAAGCGGATCCTAACAAATGTACATTTCTTTCATTAAACATCATTACTTTTAGTTAAATTCTCTTTCCCTTTTATTCAAAGATACCAAGTTAAATTAACGGTAATAAATTTCAACATTAGAATTTAAAACGGAACATAATTAATGGACAGATAATTAAAATAATTGAAATCTTTTTACAGTAACTTAAATACATTTATAGAATGTTGTTTACACATAAGATAATTAAAACAATTGGATTCTTTTTACAGTAACTTAAATACATTTACAGAATTGTTGTTTGCATAAGATAATTAAAACAATTGAAATCTTTGTTTTTTACAGTAACTTAAATACATTTGTAGAATTGTTGTTTACATATAAGAGTTATAAATTAACTTGCTTAAATAGTATCAATGACATACAAACAAAAAAATTTATATTTATATTTTATTATTATTGATAATTTCACCAAACTTCAATAGTTTAAATTCGATTAAATTTAGTAGAGATCTTAATTAAATACAATTTCAATTAGTTCAACTTTATCTTCTCAATTCCTGAATCGTTTAACTTATTAAGTCTTATTAAATTAAAATTTATACTTCATTCTTTTTGTGTAAAATCCAATTATACTAAATTTTATTAACAAATTAATTTCAATAGGTTGATATGTAAGATGAGTGAAAATCAAGACTAAAATTTAAATAAGTTTGAATACATAATTATACATTTATTGTTTACAAATGGATTAGACGTTAATTTACAATTAAAACCCAATTCTAGTTAATTATAAATTGATTTCATGCTTTACATAATATTAAATCTATCCAATTAAACTTTTATTAAACCATACGTTTGAAATCACATAAAATAGTTGTCACTTTATTGAATCAAAGTCAAATGTTATAATTCAAAGTAAATTTTATTTAAAATCATAAATTTTTAATTTCTTACTGTATTAAATTCTAAATTTTTGAGTTTTCTTCTTTTCGAAAAATATGGATCGTTACACATATAGTGAAAATAACTGATTTGTAACAGTTTTATAAATGCATAAACGTGTTTTATAAAGACATATAAACTTCGTCACATTCTGAAAGTTCAATGTCATAATTTTATAAAGGAATTTTAATATTATTTAATATAGTTTTATAACTTAAGTATTCTTATTTTAGTAGAGGATAAGAAATTCATTTCCAAGTTTTGTTTACATAAATAGGTAGTTTGATAAAATATCGAAAATTTAAGAGGAGATCGTTTTTTGGATTTTGACTTTTTCTTGAACGGAAGTTGTTGCAATCCTGTTGCACATATTTGTACATATATACGTTTAACTAATAAGAATGTATTTAGCACTAATTAGATTTATTAAATGTGACGATCTGGAATTTCTAACCATTTAAAATTCGAGAAATTAAGTGATTTCAAATATTTAAAAGTTACTTTTAACTTGAATTCAAGATTCCAATATTTATTTGATAATTAAATCATTGAATTATATAGTTTAAAATATTGAATTTAATAATTGAAAATTGGGTAAATTGTTGAATCTGAAATTTCTAAGCCTGTTTAAAATAATTCGAAGGCTTATAAAATTTATAGCGATGATACTGAAGATAATAGAATGGTTGAAATTTAAATTTAAAGGTAATTTGTTCAATTTTAATAATATATCGTTTAAATTGGAATTTAAAAATAGCCTTCCGAGGTACAGTCTCGGAATTTGACGAAACCAGTTCCTTTGGATCCGTAATAGTTAGATATTGTCGGGTTTCAAGTTTTGTAATGTTTGGGGTTGTTGTGGGAGCGTACGACATGCGGACGAGCTAAAATTTTTAACGATATATTTTGAACATTTATTTATTTATATACGTATTGACCAAGTCAACTATGGTTCCTTCTCGAATACGCCCGCTTTCTTCCTTTAATCACGTAATCTTTCTTTAACCCTAAAAAAAGATCAAATCATCTCGTCCTTACCTTGTGAAGGAAGCCAGAGCCTTCGTTATTTTAATTGTAACCGGCCTCTTTCTTTTACACAACACGTTAAAATTTCATCTCACAAACAAAAGGGGGTTCGAAATCAAGAAAAAAAAGGGGCAGAAAAGATCGAACCCATAAAATAAAAATAAATCGCCGCTCCCTTCAGTGAAATCCATGAATCCTTTGTCAACCAACCTAATCGATCGAGATGAAGGCGACGTGAGGTGGTGGAGTGATTCGCGCTGAGCTAGGGTTTTGCCTTGCGACCGAGTCGCGACGAGGCAGCGGGGTCGAGCAGCGAGGAGCTTCGCGAGTTCGAGGGCAAGCAAAGATGGCAAGGTGGAGGTGTTCGGCAGTGCGTGGTTTGTCCACTGATGGGAGGAGGAGTTCTATGATTTTGGGAGCGGGTCAACAGCAGGAAGGCAAATAGTGTTTGATTTTAAAAAAAAACAAAAGAAAAAAAGTTTCTGAAACACCTTACAGATTGTTTAAAATATATTCAGAACCTATAAAATTTTGATCGGTTTAAAACACCTTACAAATTGTTTAACATTAGTTTAAAACACCTTACAGATTGTTTAAATAAAAAAGTGAAAATTTTGAGTAAGAACTTATAGCTTACAGATTGTTTAAAACACCTTTTGGATTGGTTGAATGATTAAATTTAGATTTAAATGGATTGGTTGAATGATTAAATTTATTGGATGTACACTAATGATGATATGACTTTGGTTTTGGATGGTCCTCAAGTTAATTGGGTTTGACTCGAGGTATATTGGGTTTTAAGTTGTATTAAACTTAAAACATAAATAAGAAAATGCCTTCATCTTAAAATTTAATAAGGGGTTTGAATTAATTAATTAAATTAAGTTTAAGTTAATTAATTAAGTGTAAGTAATTCAGAATAATCATTGGATGGCTGGGTAAATAATTACTTAATGAAATTAATAAAATTGTTTTGAGGAATAAATCAAGAGATTAATTAAGGTTATTAATTTAGGAGAAATTTGATTAATAAAGGACATAAATGGATAATTAATTACAGGTTGAAATTAATCGGAAGTGATTGATATTGTGGTTGAATTTAAGTAATTAATTTAGATTAGAACAAATTAAAATATAATTGAAAATAATTAACATAATTAACAATGTAGTTGAAGATTGACTAATTAAGATGAATTAATCAGTAAGTGACTTATGGGAAGTTAATTAGTATAAGTAATTAAGGATTAATGTATTTAAATAATTAATTAAATCATGAAGTAATTAAGATTACTTAATGATCCTGGTTGAGCCTGATTAATATTGGGAAGTTAATTTAAGATAATTACTTGAATGTAATTGAAAAATAATTAATCCAGGTGATTAATTAAGATGAATAGTGAAGGGTCGACGAATTAATTGATTTGGAGTTAATTAATATTGAACGAAGTAATCTAAATGAATGTGGTTAGGAATTCAATTAGATTCAATTGAATTGTTTTGTATGCGATTAAGCTTTGCTTATGGATGATTTTATGGTATTGGATGCTTGAATGAGTCGATACCTTTGATATGAAATGTTGTGTATTTCGTACGGATAATTTGGAGGAGGCCGGGATCGGGTATTGGGAAATACCCGAAACCACTTCAAATATTTTTATGGGTTGATACGTGGAATCTATATGCTGGAGTGAAGTGATTTGAAAGGGATTGGACTATTTGAACCTAAGCTTTGGTACTTAGGAAATGGATGTGTGAAATTAGTTATGTTTTTAACATACTGTGAACTTGTAAAATTTGTTTGAGTTACCCCGGGTTTATATAGTTATATGTTGTTATTCCATGTTGGATGAGTTTACTTACGCTGGTTTCCAGTCTGACCCGGGTGTTACTTTGATGTAATGCTCGGGTCAGACCGAGTATTATAGATTTTCAGGTAGGTACGTTCTGGAGCTCAGAAGGCGAGCTGGATGGCATTAGCGTATAGAGTATTTCCGGTGTATTTATATTATTATTAATCGGAGACTTGATAATTGTATATATTCAGTGATTGAATGTATGTGAAACTCTGATGTATATTAAGTTTAATCGAGAAATATAGTATCCTTTTGTAGACTGTTATTATTTGTTATTATATTTTATCCGCTGCGAATGTAAGACGTTGTTTCTGTTCTTCTCCTTTCTATCTCTTTCTTCTTTTTCATAACTATCTGGAATTTTCGGGCTCGAAAATTTCGGGTCGTTACATTTGGTATCAGAGCTGAAAGGTTAAGCGAGAACCTTGGCTCTGGTAGGAATTACTCATTAAATAGAGTCTGTAGTACTCTAGAATGAGTTGAGTGTGTGTGTGTGTGTGTATATATATATATATATATGAGCGCGTACTTGTTATTTTCTTATATAAAGATTTTAAATGATTTTATATAAAATATATTATGATATATATAAAGCAATATTTCCTTCATATAAATATTAGGTGATTGGTTGTTAATTATTGGAATTAAAATTAAGGAATAATTTAATACAACCAAACTGAAATTTAATAAAGATAAGTTTGAAATGGATTCAAACTGAAACTGAAATTTAGAATTGGAATTAAATTAATTAGGAACAAAAATACAACTAAATTAAAATTTAAGTGATTGAAAATGAAATTCTAAATCTAATCCCAGAATTTGAAAATTTGGGTTCAAAGTAATGAGAAATAATAAATAAGTGTTATTTGGATAATTGGGACTTGTTAAAAACAATGGGTTGTTTGAAGTTTGATTTGGATTTATAACCAAGTGTGGTTTAAAATTTTAAAACATAGCTGGGAGGGCCAAGAAATGAATATGTATGTACGAGTACACATGATATCAAAGATAATTTGAAATAAACTCTAAATGTTGAGTTTTGATTTTCCATGAAGTGTGATGGAAAATCCAAAGTGAAATAAGTTTTGAACTTATAAGAGAGGAAGAATTTTGAGACTTGAAGTGGGAATTCAAATTGAGTAAGATTGATTGGATTAAGAAAATTGAAATTTAACTTGGGAAAAGTTAAATAAGTGTGAATGAACAGCTTGAATTCTCAATTTCAAGATGAAATTGAGATTTAACTTGGATAGTTAAATGGTTGATTTGAATTGGTAATTTGTGTGATCTCAAAACGGGTTTGTGACTTAAAAATTGAAAATGGATGGACGTTTTAAAATAAATTGGATGATATCATCCTATTGTTAATAAAAATCTTTAAATTGAGAATGGTATCGTTTAAATAAAATAAATTTGAATAATTGAATTGTAAATTAAAATTGTTTAAGAACTGGATTCAAACTGGGAGATAAAAATTTAATAATAAATTAAAATTGTAAAATAAAATTGTATTGAGCTCTTATTTGAATCTTGAAATACATAAGTAAAGATAATTTGAAATGGAATTTGAGAAGTGAACTCATAAATTAAATTGATTAAAAACTTTAAATAATAGTTAATTTGGTTTAAAGAGTTAAACCAACCTTTGAGAATTTAACTCGAATTTCTATAATTCGTGATAGTTTAAATTCAAGATTGAAATTGAATCAGTTCAAAAATTGAATTTAGTTTGAATTAATTGGATTGGTAATTGAAGATGTATGAGTTTAAAATTTAATTGGGAAATTGAATTGGATTATATTGAAATGGTTTGAATTTGAAATGGATTCAATTGATAATAATTCAAATTGATTGGAATAATATGAAATTAAAATTAAAATCGAACAGGATTAAAATCAACTAGAATTTGATTTAAATTGGGGAAGGAATCAAGATTGATTCAATTTGAATTGGAAATAAATTTCAACAGAAATTGAAGTTATTTAAGTTAGAATTGAGTCAATTAATGGAAGTGTACATTGAATTATTGGGGTAGTGAAAAGTTTAACTCTTGACTATTTTAAATAAATTTTTTTAATACAAACTTATTTTTCTAAGCTATTAAGTATATACAACCTTTCTTTTTAAAGATAAATTATTATATATTTGTTTACCATTATTTTTAGAGCTATTTAAATATTTTCAATTGTTTCCTAAACTAATTACTATTTTTCAACTATTTCACAAACTAATTTCTATTTTACAACTATTTTTCAATTATTTAAAATCTTTGAAACTATTCAACTATTTTTCGATTATTTTACAATTAGTTAATTGTTTTATAGCTATTTGGTGCACTAATAATTATTTTTCAACTACTTATCTATTTTTTTTTTAAAAATTCAAGCTATTTTCTAAATATAAACTGGTCGGAGTTCAAACTGTTATTAATTTAAATACCCAACTGAGATAAGAATTGAAGTATAAAAGGGGTTTTATACAAGTTTGAAATGATTCAAAGTTTTAAAAAGTTATATATATCTGTATATTTATATAATGGAACTTATGAGGATTTTGGAAAAGGTTTTGAGAACCTTTGGATTTGGAAAGGCTTTTGATTTTTGGGTAAAATCAATATGAGAATTTGGAAAGCCTAGTTTGGGAATTATCGATTTTGGAATAATCAATTTTGTATAAATGAGCTTTGTATGAAATCATACTAGGTGTATGATTTGAAGATACTATATGTGTATAGTATAAAATGTTTTGATGATGGCTCTGGGGAAAAAGGCGCTCCCTTGAAATGAACTTCTCAGGAGTGCCACCGGGTGGTGATGCCTTGAGCCCCAAGGTGGGGTTTCTAAAGTTGATCATGTGAGCAATCCGGACAAAACTAGTTCCTGAGGATTATTGGGTAGCGTAAGTCGATGGCGTTGATGCCTAAAGAGGCATTTGGGCTATGCTATGACGATAGTGTAACTCGATGTCGCTGCGATCTACTGTGGGGACCATAGCGAAAATCGTGTGGAGGATGAGTGTCAACGGTCTACAATTGATTTTGCCGGGAAGGCAACGCAACATTGGTAGACTGCGATCTATGGTCAAGTGGAGTGGAGAAGTTTCATTTTTGGCAGCGAAATTCGATGGCGCTGATGCCTACAGTTATATGGGTTTTTGCTGTGATAGCTACGTAACCCCAGTTGTAGCTACGATCTGTCGTGGGTTCCGTGGTGTAATCGTGGGGCGCGGAGGCCTACAGTTATCAGTGGATTTTGTCGGGACGGCAACGTAACCATCGGGTTAACTGCGACCATGGATGGGGGTGATGATTTCCAGAGCATCCTCAGCAAAGATATTTCCTCTATTTTCAAAACCTGATTCCTATATTTTCAATAAAATTATTTTTTCAAATGTTTTCACTAGGTGTTGAAAACGGGTTTACCAAGTACTTATAGATTTTCAGTCCTACGCCTGATCAACGTATGACTGAATTTCTATGAGAACAAGGATGGACTGGTTGAGACATCGAGTTATAAAAGATATTTTTATAAAGAGTTATTTTAATACTATTATGTGACTTTAAAAGCTTTTCTGAAATTTTAAATAAAAGAGTTGGAATTTTAGGAAATAAAAAGGAAATCCAAACTAGAATTTTAATGAAGTGATTTTTTTTGTAATTTAAGGAAATTGAAGGTTAAATTAAAAGTGAAAGTAAACCAATGAGCTAAATAAATTATTTATAGTGTATGTTAATAAAATTTAACTTGGGTAAACAAATGGTTGTAAATTAATAATGGAGTTTGGGAATGAATTCTAATTTTAAATAGAATTCGACTTGGATTTGATAATGAATTAATTAAGAGGAGATGTAAATAAAATATAAAATAGAGTTGGTTTGAAAATGTGATTGGTTTGAATTACAAATAAAATTCAAGGGTGATTTGAATAATGTTCAATGAAATTTGCAAGAAAATTGGATATAAGAAAAGTGATTATAATAGCAATGTTTTGAGTTGCAAAACAAAACACAAGTGAATAGAAATAAATTGAGAATGGCCTTATATTAATAAAATAAATTCAGAAATGAATTAAGTAAGCGAATGAAAATTTTAAAATGGGTTAACTAATAATTGGACGAAGTCCGATTGAATAAAAACAAAATCAAAGCTGTGATTGGAGTTGGATTATCATACTGAACTTAAATTCGGTGGCATATTAATTTGAAGTATAAATGAATTAAGTATGTGCTTGGATATTATTTGATAAATTGAGAAGGTGAATTTAATATTAAAATTTAAAATGGATGGGCTTACTGAATTTAATGGAAGCTGATTAAATGAGAATCAAATAAAAGTAAACTTAATTTTGATGTGGGAATAAATTAAAGTAAATTAACTTAAGTTTAAAAATTCATGGAAGCTTGGCTTCGAATAAGGGTGAAAGCCCATTCAATAAAAACTTGGATTGAATTTATTTGGAAAATGATTATTAATTTATAAGTATTGAATGTGCCAAGCTTAATAAATTGTTTTGCATGAATCCAATGTGGGGATGAGATTTAATGCAATGTACGGTTGATAAATAAATTAGAAATGAAATTAAATTAAATTCAGAATGAGTTGAAAATTAATTTAAAGTAGATTATAAGCTGAAATAGATACTCTTTTAAGCGAGTATCGCCGATTATATATAAAAACAATTGTCGTTGTTGCAAGCAAAAGAAATTAACATTCTTTGGATTGAGAGAGATTAAATAAATTGGTTTTAAAATTAATTGAAGTAAATATGAACTCGTTTGGGTTAAAAATCAATGGAATGTAAGAAATTGAGTTGCAAACCATTGAAATTAAATGAAATGGTTTATAAATTGGTTGAAAGCAATTGAATTAGCTTTAAGATTATATAAATAGCTTATGGGAAGCGTATTGGTGTTTGTTGCTTATGATATATATGTGTTTAGCTATTGAATATAAGTGAAATGCTTGTGTTTAGCCATTAAAAATAAGTGTGATGCAAATAGATTTTCTTATACGGCACTTACACATTTAAATTGAGTAAGTACAGGTACCTGAAGCCGTTTGGCGGGATTTGGATTGCACTAAATGCTAAAATAAATAAGCTGCTTGCTTAAAATACTAAATCAGGTACGCCTACGCAATAAAAACAGGAAATATGAACTGTTTTTGCTTTTTCCGACCGGGTGGGACGATGTATATATATTTATATCTCTTGTCAAATTGCAAAAGCTCTTCCGTACAAAGGACACTCTGCCAAAAATTTTCGAAAATTTTGGGAGTTAGAAAATTTTTGAAAATTTTGGAAAAATTTTGTTAACGACAAACAATTTCAAATTGGAAATTAAAATAAATTAGTAGATGAAACTACTATGAACCAGTTATAAACGAAAGTTAAAATTTAATGCTCAAATTAAAGATGAATTGAATTCATATGGAAATGGGAAAGACTAATTTGAAATAGGTATGAAACATATGTGAGGAAATGTATAAAATGATTAAAAGGTTACAATTGGATATTATTGCTTGGTAAGATATGCAGGTATTAAAAGGGGAAAAGAAAATTGGATTTGATTCCAAAAGATAAATTTGTATTGCCCGACAAAAAGGCACGTATTTAAATCTTTAGATGAGATTGGATTGGGTTTTAATGCAGCCACTTGGCTTTTGATTTTTCTTTTGGAATTTGGGAGCCCGTAGAGGCCTTTTGTAGTAGTACCGAGCTAGTCGCGCAAAGGAGACGCTGGCAAAAAAATTCGGAAATTTAGAGAGTTAGAAAAATTTTGAGAAAATTTTGGTAATTCAAATTTTGGTTTTAAATTGAAATTTAGATGATTGAGAAAAAGGGTATTGTTTGAAATTATAAAAGGTTTTAGGAAGTTGGTTAAGGTGATAGTGGGTCTTTAATAAAAGATAGTTGGTAGGATGCTGAATTGTGAGTTTTGGAAAAAGTAAACGGGTATTGGTCTATTCTTCCTAACTAGCAATTTCGGGGACGAAATTCTTTTAAGGGGGGAGGAATGTGACGACCCGGAATTTCTAACCATTTAAAATTCGAGAAATTAAGTGATTTTAAATATTTAAAAGTTACTTTTAACTTGAATTCAAGATTCCAATATTTATTTGATAATTAAATCATTGAATTATATAGTTTAAAATATTGAATTTAATAGTTGAAAATTGGGTAAATTGTTGAATCTGAAATTTCTAATCCTGTTTAAAATAATTCGAAGGTTTATAAAATTCATAGCAATGATACTAAAGATAATAGAATGGTTGAAATTTAAATTTAAAGGTAATTTGTTCAATTTTAATAATATATCGTTTAAATTGGAATTTAAAAATAGCCTTCCGAAGCACAGTCTCGGAATTTGACGAAACCAGTTCCTTTGGATCCGTAATAGTTAGTTATTGTCGGGTTTCAAGTTTCGTAATGTTTGGGGTTGTTGTGGGAGCGTACGACTTGTGGACGAGCTAAAATTTTTAACGATATATTTTGAACATTTATTTATTTATATATGTATTGACCAAGTCAACTATGGTTCCTTCTCAAATACGCCCGCTTTCTTCCTTTAATCACATAATCTTTCTTTAACCCTAAAAAAAAGATCAAATCATCTCGTCTTTACCTTGTGAAGGAAGCCAGAGCCTTCGTTATTTTAATTGTAACCGGCCTCTTTCTTTTACACAGCATGTTAAAATTTCATCTCACAAAAAAAAGGGGTTCGAAATCAAGAAAAAAAAAGGGGCAGAAAAGATCGAACCCATAAAATAAAAATAAATCGCCGCTCCCTTCAGTGAAATCCACGAATCCTTTGTCAACCAACCTAATCGATCGAGATGAAGGCAACGTGAGGTGGTGGAGTGATTCGCGCTGAGCTAGGGTTTTGCCTCGCGACCGAGTCGCGATGAGGCAGCGGGGTCGAGCAGCGAGGAGCTTCGCGAGTTCGAGGGCAAGCAAAGATGGCAAGTGGAGGCGTTCGGCAGCGGCATGGTTTGTCGACTGATGGGAGGAGGAGTTCTATGATTTTGGGAGCGGGTCAACAGCAGGAAGGTAAATAGTATTTGATTTTAAAAAAAAGAAAAAGAAAAAAAGTTTCTGAAACACCTTACAAATTGCTTAAAATATATTCAGAACCTATAACATTTTGATTGGTTTAAAACACCTTACAAATTGTTTAACATTAGTTTAAAACACCTTACAGATTGTTTAAATAAAAAAAGTGAAGATTTTGAGTAAGAACTTATAACTTACAGATTGTTTAAAACACCTTACAGTTCCATTGGTTTCTTAAATTTTATATATTCAGAACTTACAGATTGTTTAAAAAAAATGTTAGAAGTTTATATGAAGATAGGATTTTTAAATCTATATATTATTTTATAAGTAAGATTTTGGAAAGAGGAAAAAGGTATACATGGGAGTTTGGGTATTGGAAATTTTATAGATTATCTTGTTGAAATAAATTATTTGAGGAAATTGGTTGAAATTTGAATTTATTCGATTAAAACCAAATTGTTAATTTAAAAATTTAAGTATTAAAGGGTAACTGATTTTCGATTTATTTCAAATGTTAATAAATCATATAAATTATTATTCAAGGTCAAGATCTGAAGGGAACCAAGTCGAGATTGGATTTGGATTGCAAAATCAAAGGTGAGTAAACCTCACTCAGTCGGAGCTTTATTTGGATTTAAATGGATTGGTTGAATGATTAAATTTATTGGATGTACACTAATGATGATAAAACTTTGGTTTTGGATGGTCCTCAAGTTAATTGGGTTTGACTCGAGGTATATTGGGTTTTAAGTTGTATTAAACTTAAAACATAAATAAGAAAATGCCTACATCTTAAAATTTAATAAGGGGTTTGAATTAATTAATTAAGTTTAAGTTAATTAATTAAGTGTAAGTAATTCAGAATAATCATTGAATGGCTGGGTAAATAATTACTTAATGAAATTAATAAAATTGTTTTGAGGAATAAATCAAGAGATTAATTAAGGTTATTAATTTAGGAGAAATTTGATTAATAAAGTAAATAAATGGATAATTAATTACAGGTTGAAATTAATCGGAAGTGATTGATATTGTGGTTGAATTTAAGTAATTAATTTAGAATAGAACAAATTAAAATATAATTGAAAATAATTAACATAATTAACGATGTAGTTGACGATTAACTAATTAAGATGAATTAATCAGTAATAAGTGACTTATGGGAGGTTAATTGGTATAAGTAATTAAGGATTAATGTATTTAAATAATTAATTAAACCATGAAGTAATTAAGATTACTTAATGATCTTGGTTGAGCCTGATTAATATTGTGAAGTTAATTTAAGATAATTACTTGAATGTAATTGAAAAATAATTAATCCAGGTGATTAATTAAGATGAATAGTGAAGGGTTGACGAATTAATTGATTTGGAGTTAATTAATATTGAACGAAGTAATCTAAATGAATGTGGTTAGGAATTCAATTAGATTCAATTGAATTGTTTTGTATGCGATTAAGCTTTGCTTACGGATGATTTTATGGTATTGGATGCTTGAATGAGTTGCTACCTTTGATATGAAATGTTGTGTATTTCGTATGGATAATTTGGAAGAGGCCGGGATCGGGTATTGGGAAATACCCGAAACCACTTCAAATATTTTTATGGGTTGATATTTGGAATCTATATGCTGGAGTGAAGTGATTTGAAAGGGATTGGACTATTTGAACCTAAGCTTTGGTACTTAGGAAATGGATGTGTGAAATTAGTTATGTTTTTAACATACTATGAACTTGTAAAATTTGTTTGAGTTACCCCGGGTTTATATAGTTGTATGCTGTTATTCCATGTTGGATGAGTTTACTCACGCTGGTTTCCAGTCTGACCCGGGTGTTACTTTGATGTAATGCTCGGGTCAGACCGAGTATTACAGATTTTCAGGTAGGTACGTTCTAGAGCTTAGGAGGCGAGCTGGATGGAATTAGCGTATAGAGTATTTTCGATGTATTTATATTATTATTAATCGGAGACTTGATAATTGTATATATTCAGTGATTGAATGTATGTGAAACTCTGATGTATATTAAATGTAATCGACAAATATCGTATCCTTTTATAGACTGTTATTATTTATTATTATATTTTATCCGCTGCGAATGTGAGAAGTTGTTTATGTTCTTCTTCTTTTCTATCTCTTTCTTCTTTTTCATAACTATCTGGAATTTTCGGGCTCAAAAATTTCGGGTCGTTACATTTGGTATCAGAGCTGAAAGGTTAAGCGAGAACCTTGGCTCTGGTGGGAATTACTCATTAAATAGAGTTTGTAGTACTCTAGAATGAGTTGAGTGTGTGTGTGTGTGTGTGTGTGTGTGTATGAGTGCGTACTTGTTATTTTCTTATATAAAGATTTTAAATGATTTTATACAAAATATATTATGATATATATAAAGCAATATTTCCTTCATGTAAATATTAGGTGATTGGTTGTCAATTATTGGAATTAAAATTAAGGAATAATATAATACAACCAAACTGAAATTTAATAAAGATAAGTTTGAAATGGATTCAAACTGAAACTGAAATTTAGAATTGGAATTAAATTAAATAGGAACAAAAATACAACTAAATTAAAATTTAAGTGATTGAAAATGAAATTCTAAATCTAATCCCAGAATTTGAAAATTTGGGTTCAAAGTAATGAGAAATAATAAATAAGTGTTATTTGGATAATTGGGACTTGTTAAAAACAATGGGTTGTTTGAAATTTGATTTGGATTTATAACCAAGGGTGGTTAAAATTTTTAAAACATAGCTGGGAGGGCCAAGAAATGAATATGTATGTATGAGTATACATGATATCAAAGATAATTTGAAATAAACTCTAAATGTTGAGTTTTGATTTTCCATGAAGTGTGATGGAAAACCCAAAGTGATATAAGTTTTGAACTTGTAAGAGGGGAAGAATTTTGAGACTTGAAGTGGGAATTCAAATTGAGTAAGATTGATTGGATTAAGCAAATTGAAATTTAACTTGGGAAAAGTTAAATAATTGTGAATGAACAGCTTGAATTCTCAATTTCAAGATGAAATTGAGATTTAACTTGGATAGTTAAATGGTTGATTTTAATTGGTAGTTTGTGTGATCTTAAAATAGGTTTGTGACTTAAAAATTGAAAATGGATTGACGTTTTAAAATAAATTGGATGATATCATCCTATTGTTAATAAAAATCTTTAAATTGAGAATGGTATCGTATAAATAAAATAAATTTGAATAATTGAATTGTAAATTAAAATTGTTTAAGAACTGGATTCAAGCTGGGAGATAAAAATTTAATAATAAATTAAAATTGTAAAATAAAATTGTAAAATAAAATTGTATTGAGCTCTTATTTGAATCTTGAAATACATAAGTAAAGATAATTTGAAATGGAATTTGAGAAGTGAACTCATAAATTAAATTGATTAAAAACTTTAAATAACAGTTAATTTGGTTTAAGGAGTTAAACCAACCTTTGAGAATTTAACTCGAATTTCTATAATTCGTGATAGTTTAGATTCAAGATTGAAATTGAATCAGTTCAAAAATTGAATTTAGTTTGAATTAATTGGATTGGTAATTGAAGATGTATAAGTTTAAAATTTAATTGGGAAATTGAATTGGATTATATTGAAATGGTTTGAATTTGAAATGGATTCAATTGATAATAATTCAAATTGATTGGAATAATATGAAATTAAAATTAAAATCGAACAGGATTAAAATCAACTAGAATTTGATTTAAATTGGGGAAGGAATCAAGATTGATTCAACTTGAATTGGAAATAAATTTCAACAGAAATTGAAGTTATTCAAGTTAGAATTGAGTCAATTAATGGAAGTGCACATTGAATTATTGGGGTAGTGAACAGTTTAACTCTTGACTATTTTAAATAAATTGTTTTAATACAAACTTATTTTTCTAAGCTATTAAGTATATACAACCTTTCTTTTTAAAGCTAAATTATTATATATTTGTTTACCATTATTTTTAGAGCTATTTAAATATTTTCAATTGTTTCCTAAACTAATTACTATTTTTCAACTATTTCACAAACTAGTTTCTATTTTACAACTATTTTTCAATTATTTAAAATATTTGAAACTATTCTACTATTTTTCGATTATTTTACAATTAGTTAATTGTTTTATAGTTATTTGGTACACTAAGCTTTGGTACTTAGGAAATGGATGTGAACCTAAGCTTTGGTACTTAGGAAATGGATGTGAGAAATTAGTTATGTTTTTAACATACTGTGAACTTGTAAAATTTGTTTGAGTTACCCCGGGTTTATATAGTTGTACGCTGTTATTCCATGTTGGATGAGTTTACTCACGCTGGTTTCCAGCCTGACCCGGGTGTTACTTTGATGTAATGCTCGGGTCAGACCGAGTATTACAGATTTTCAGGTAGGTACGTTCTAGAGCTCAGGAGGCGAGCTGGATGGCATTAGCTATAGAGTATTTCCGCTGTATTTATATTATTATTAATTGGAGACTTGATAATTGTATATATTCAGTGATTGAATGTATGTGAAACTCTGATGTATATTAAATGTAATCGACAAATATAGTATCCTTTTGTAGACTGTTATTATTTATTATTATATTTTATCCGCTGCGAATGTGAGGCGTTGTTTCTTTTCTATCTTTTTCTTCTTTTTCATAACTATCTGGAATTTTCGGGCTCGAAAATTTCGGGCCGTTACATTAAACTTAAGTATCATTAGAAAATTCTAGAATATAATTAATGATGTTAATTAAGGGAAGATTTTTTCATGATGTGATGGAAGTGATACGGATTTGAAATGCATTAACGAGATTGTAAGTGTGCTTTTTGTGATGTGATGTGAAATGATAGTTGTGAAAGGAGCATAGTTGATGAGATCTTAGCTTCACAGAAATGGAGGGTGATGCCAGAAATGACATAAAGTGGGGAGGGCATTTCAGTCATTTCCTAGGGAAGCTTTCTTATAAAATGGGAGGGGTTTTTCACACTTTTCATTCACTACCATCTCCATTTTTCTTCCTACTTCATCCAACAATAACTTCCTACAAACTACTCTAAATCAAGAAATTATTTAATTCAAATTCAAAACAGTTGAGTTGGCTCTAATTTTCCTTCACACCACTTCTTCATTTTGGAGTGTTGGTGGGTCAAAGATGCATTCCTTTCAGACTCATTTTCGAACCCAGATTTTCTAGTCCGAAAATACCTCTTCTTATTTTGGACATGTCACCGTCAAAATAGATCCAACTTGGGTGAATCTTTTTTTAAATTTAATAGTAGAGAATTGCCAAGAACTTTTCCTTGGAAAACCTTACCAAATGTCGAGAGAAAATTGCCAAAAAGTCGAGATAAGATGACATATTTTTAGGTCCAGTTTTGTGAATTCAATGTCCCGTTTTCTTTTAAGGCCAAGCACCACCCCTCCTTACCAACCATGGTCGACCCAATTGAATCCTAGGTCATGCCACTAATGGAAAAAGTTCGGTGTAGTTGTGCATGTATTGGATGAGAGTTCTTTTGGTATGTTTTGGTTTAAAGTAGGAAGCTTGAAGGTGAGAATTACTCCGCCAATTTATTTTATTAACTATATGACGATATGCTATGGTTGTTATGTTTTTTCTATGTTTGATCATCATGTTTTGGATGCGATAATATATTTGCTTGGTTGTAAAAATAATTTGCGGTAAATACGCGTCGAATTTACACAAAAAAAAAACACTTTCTCTTATGAATTGTAAAAGTATTACGGCATGATTAACCCTCTTTAAATGTGTATAAGAATGGTTTAAAATGGTTTATAAATATTCTAAAACATTGAAACTCATTCGAATTTTTTTTAAAATGGCATGAATTTAAGTCAAAAAAGTCATCGCGTTTCGGCAGTTCGCGATTTTGTGATCCAAAAAGTTAAACAAATGTGTAGGGTGGATTATAAGTCAGAATTCTTTGGATTAAGAATTTTCCAGTACCTTGGAGTTATATTTTTCAAGTGAAAAGGAAAAATAAAGAATTCATTTAGTAGAGTCTGAGATATGTCCAAATCAAATTTTCAAAAACGTCGCGGTTTGGCAGTTCGAAAACCAAAGTTTTAAATTCTTTTTAAATGGATATTTTCAATCCTAAAAAATATGGAATAAATTCTAAAAATATGTTAAAATGTTTTAAAATGGTTTTAAATAGAAATTTTGAATATATAGAAGGTTTTTAATGAAATTTATGCTACGAATCCCTTAAGAGCTGTAACATCCTGTATTTTTGCTCTTCAAATTTGAATATTTAATTTATTTACATATTCGGATTTGAATTTAAATATGATAAATTATCCGTTTCAAATTTGAACCTGCGTTTTAATGATGCATTTTTAATTTAATTTTTATAATTTTTCCATAAAACTCCACTCCGAAGAGTAGAGGCCCAACTAAACCAGTCCAACCAGAACCAGGAATGGGAGGTTAGCCAGCCCAGCAGGGAGCCTTCGTTTCCATAACCATGTTTTATTAGATTTATGGAAAACATAACTTTCCGCCTTAAGGGAGTAGGGCAAACGGGTATCGAAAACGTGACCTCATTAATAGGTTGCAAGTGTCTCTACCCTTGAGGGAGCCGGGCAGATAAGTAAATTTTTATTTGATGAATTTTACGGCAGACCCTGGCATTTTGAAACTTCATAGAATTTAATAACTTGTCTATTTTGTTTTTTCTTCGTGTTTGTGTAACATCATTGCACGAATGTCTTTTATTTTTTGTCATTTCCGGCACAACGCGAACGTGGTATGGTGGGCGGGGTACCGAAATCTTTTCAATTAAAATTCAAATTTAATAAATAACCAGTACACAATAGCCAATTTTTTGTGTTCTTTTTTCCCCACTGGCCGCTATTGTCCCCGATCTTCCCCTTTGCCCACTCTGACCCCTGTTCCCTTTGAGTGTGTCTTCGTCTATGAGTCTAGTGTTCATATATAAACATGTACAGAGCTTTAATCTCCTTCTTCATTTTGGTTGGCTGACATTGTTTCTTCCTCTGTTCTTTTTTTTTGCTCAAAAGGAAAAAATTCTTCTCCATCTCCTTCAAAAATCATTATATCACAATCCATTAATTTTTAAATAAAATGACCAGCATGAAAGTTGTTCTCCATCATGTATATATATTTTTAAAAATAGTTTTAGGTCTTTTTGTCGAGAGACGAGGGAGATATCATCAGATATTAGAAAAGAGGAAGTTTTGTTCACAAACTTTCAAAATCAATTTCTTTAAATCCATGAAGAGTTGATCGATGTCGTATGCATCGTTGGAGTCCTATGGAGGTGTAGTATTTTTAAGGAAGTTTCGGCACGATTTCGCATCAATGATCGTCGTTTGTCAAAAGCTAGGGTTAACGTTTTGTGAAGTTTTAGGCTATAATAGGCAAATTGGAGGTGGCATGTTGTCTGTCTTAGAGAATGCTTCGACATGGTGAAGTTTGGTGGAAAACGGAGAGAAAAAGTATCGCGCCTTTTTTCTTGTATGCACGCGTTTTTGATTCGGCCATGGCAATCGATTTTTTCTATGGTGGTTATAAGAAAATGAGATAAATCGCGGTAATGAATACAGCAAGCTATATACGAGACTTATATGGATTACTACATCTCAGCCATTCATTCATCATCCAACCGCTCATATTCGTTCTCTGTTTACAAAAGAGTATAATGGACACGAGCCGACTCTGCTGAAGCCCATTTACAAGTTATCTCATTTTGTATAAATACAGCAAGTGTTATGTAACTGTTTGATATCTGATTATCAACTTTCTTTTGCAATCAGGAAAAGAATTCTTCATTTTTCATCTTTAATTCAAAATCTTTTATGGTATCAGAGCATGTTATTTGCTTAACAGCATTGTGCCTTGCTATAATCTCATCAGAATTGATCTCATCACTTGAGAATCGGCTGCACTTCTGGATCTCATAAGATCTTTGATCATCATCTGAGACTCAAGAATTTATCACAGTCTTATCATTTGATAACTGTGCCGTGCCAAGCTGGGAGGTGTCAGAGATTCATCACCCACCACCCAACTGGCTGCATCCGTTGATCATCAAAGAATTCAATCAGTGATAGATCTACATCAGACAAAGGTGAATCAGAGAAATCTATTCATCATTTTCACCAGTATATCCTATATATCATCAGAAAAAGTCAGTTCTTGATTCTTGATTTGACTTTATCATCATGGCCGATGAGAATGCTACTGCATCATCAACTTCAGCACCAAGAATCACTTAGACTCAATCTAGCATTACCCAAGATCTCATGAATTCCATCATCAAGCCACAAAGTCAAGCATTCACTGTCCAGTTGGAGGAATCAAATTACTTGCTGTGGAAATTCCAAATGGAAACTGCCATCAGAGGCTATGGAATTGAAGATTATGTTCTTGGAACCATAAGTGTTCCACCCAAATTCACTGCAGATCAAGATGGGAAACTTATAAGTAATAAAGATTATACAGCCCACCAAAAGCAAGTCAGCTTGATCAGCTCATGGTTAATATCCTCAATCAATGCAAATCTATTGCCATAAATTGTTGGATGCAAAACAACATATGAAATATGGCATACTATTGAACAAGTGTTCAGTTCTCAATCATCTGCAAGAATCAAGCAGTATAAAAGACAACTGCATCATTTAAAGAAGGATAATCTAAGCATAAGAGAGTATCTAGCAAAAGATAAAACAATATGTGATCAACTTGCTTCTACTGGGCACAAAGTATCTGACACTGAACAAGTCTTATCCATATTAAATGGTCTTGATGAAGAATACGAGTCAGTGGTGGCAGTAATATCTTCCAATGAAGTATTACCATCACTACAATATGTTCATTCAATACTACTCTCACATGAAGGTGGATTGGAACAAAAGAAATTAACCAACTCAGATTGCTCAATCAATTATGTTGCTAACAGTAGAAACAAGAATCAAGAAAGCAACAATGCAGCAAGAAATCAACATAACAACAATCAAAGAGGCAGTCAATACAATAGATATAGAGGCAGAGGAGGCAGGCAAAATTACAACAACAGACCAAGATGCCAAATATGTTAAAAGTATGGACACACAGCAAACAAATGTTATTTCAGATTTGATGTAAACTTCACTCCAACTCAACAAAGCAGTAATGATTCAAGAGCTTCAAATCCTAGTGCAAACATGATTAATGCTCAACCAGAAGTCAAAACTGAACAAAGGAATGATGACAGAGCCAAAATTGAAGGCATACATGACAACAGTTGGTATCCTAACTCAGGGGCCACTAATCATGTAACAAATGATCTGAGAAAATTAAATCTTGGCAACAGGGAATACAAAGGTACACAATTACTGTATTTAGGAAATGGTAAATCTCTTCAGATCTCTCATACTGGTAATGCAAGCTTAAGAGGTATAAGACAACATTACCTCAACAATTTACTGAGAGTCCCACTTATCAAAAAGAATTTAATGAGTGTATCACAGTTTGCTAAAGATAATAATGTCTATTTTGAGTTTTATCCAAATCATTGCTTCGTAAAAGATATACTAACAGGGGAAACTCTCTTGCAGGGTAAAGAACATAAAGGATTATACAAATTTGATGTTGCAAATTCAAGAAATAATGATCATAAGGAAAATTGGTGTCATGTTTCAGAATTAAAAACTGATGATAGTAAGAAAATTTTTAATACCTGGCATTGTAAACTGGGTCACCCCAGTATAAAAATTCTAAGACATGTTGTAAACAACTGCAGTGACATATCTATTAATGAAATTCCAGTTTCTTATAATTGTACATTCTGTCAAATGGGCAAAAGTCATAAGCTTGCATTTCTAGACTCTGAGAATGTCTATCATAAATCATTGGAATTGATTGCCACTGATCTATGGGGTCCAGCCCCAATATGTAGTGATTATGGTTATAGATATTATATTTCATTTATTGATGCATATTCCAGACATGTTTGGATATGTTTCTTAAAAGCAAAGTCTGAAACTAACAATGCAGTAATGCAGTTTGTGGCAAATACAGAAAGACAAACAGGCTGTCAGGTAAAAATTATTCAAACAGATGGTGGAAAAGAGTTTCTACCACTGAAAGATTACATTCAAAGAAAAGGAATCACACAAAGAACTACATGTCCCTATACCTCTGAACAGAATGGTCTTATAGAAAGAAAACATAGGCATATTGCAGAAACTACCTTGACTTTGTTGGCTCAAGCATCATTACCATTAAAATTTTGGCCAGATGCCTTCTACACAGCAGTCTATCTGATTAATAGACTACCCACAAAAGTACTAAATTATAAAAATCCATTATAAGTACTAACTAAAGTCAAGCCAGACTATCAAAACTTAAAATTATTTGGATGTCTATGTTTTCCTTACTTAAGACCTTACAACAATCACAAGTTAGAATTTAGGTCTGAACCCTGCACATTTTTGGGATATGCACCAAATAAAAAAGGGTTTAAGTGTCTTGATAACAAAGGAACAATATACATATCAAGACATGTAATTTTTAATGAACAAGAATTTCCATTTAGTAATAAAGAAATCAAGACATCTGACAAAATTTATAATGCTAGATACTCATTACCTCCAATAACCCTTTTCTCTGAAGAATTAGCCTCTAACTGCACTGCTGACAATGAGGAAAGAGACAATTCAAGCACTAATCTCTTTAAGTCAGCAAGTGAAACAGGGCAAGAGCAAGGCAACATTTCAGAAAGATCAAGTGATTCTCCTCTACCCAACATCAGTCAACAGTCTGACACATGTCAAACATTAAGTGATACTGTATCACTAAATACTCAACAAGGTGTTACTGAAGACAGCAGTGAACAATCTGCTCAACCTGTAAACACTGGACATCAAATGATAACTAGGGCCAAGAGTGGCATATTTAAACCAAAAATCTATAGTGTTATGTCAGATTGCACTGAGCCAAGTACTTATCAACAAGCATACAAGACATTAAATGGAGAACAGCCATGAAGGAGGAGTACAATGCATTAATGATGAACAAAACTTGGGATCTTGTACTCCTACCAACACACAAAAACATAATTGGCTACAAGTGTACATACAGAATTAAAAGAAATCCAGATGGTTCAGTTCTTAAGTACAAAGCAAGACTAGTGGCAAATGGGTATTCGCAACAGAATGGGTTTGATTTCAATGAAACCTTTTCTCCTGTTGTAAAACCCTCAACCATTAGGATTATCTTCACTATTGCTTTGCATAAGAACTGGACAATCAGACAATTAGATGTTAATAATGCTTTTCTTGATGGTATCTTGCAGGAGGAGGTGTACATGGAACATCCACATGGGTTCATTGAAAAAGGCAATGAAAATCTTGTATGCAGACTAAACAAAGCTATCTATGGACTCAAGCAAGCACCAAGAGTGTGGTTTGAAAATATAAAATCAACTCTTGCCAAACTTGGATACAACTCAACAAAATCAGACAACTCACTATTGCTTAAATTTTCAAATAATAGTATTATATATGTACTGATTTATGTTGATGATTTTATTATCACAGGTAATAACAAGTCAGAAATCGAGAAAACTGTACAATTTCTACATAGGAATTTACAATCAAAGATCTGGGAGACTTGAACTATTTTCTTGGAATTGAAGTCAAAAGACTACCAAACAATGAAATCCAGTTAAGTCAAAAGAAGTATGTCACAGAAATTTTAGTAAAAGCCAACATGAATGAAGCAAATCCATTGCCTACACCCATGACAAGCAACTTACATCTATAAAAACACAGAGGTGAATCCATTTCTAATGATAAGCAGTACAGAAGCATAGTTGGTGCACTACAGTATGCCACTATAACAAGACCAGATATCTCATTCAGTGTGAACAAAGTCAGTCAGTTTATGCAGAAATCATTAGATGAACACTGGAGAGTAGTGAAACGTATTCTAAAATATCTTATAGGTACTCTGGATCAAGGTCTAATCATGCAATCAAGCAAATCACTGAATATTAATGCATACGCAGACTCAGATCGGGCCACTGACTATGATGACAGAAAGTCTACTACAGGTTACTGCATTTTTCTAGGAAAAAATCCAGTGTCTTGGTGTGCCAAAAAACAATCAACGGTGTCTAGATCAAGTACTGAAGCTGAGTACAGAAGTATTGCTAGCACAGCATCAGAAATTATGTGGATACAATCATTACTCAGTGAATTACAAGTTAATACCAACAGCAAAGCAATGATCTGGTGTGACAACATTAGCGCATTATCCCTTACAGTCAACCCTATTCTACATTCTAGAACCAAACACATGGAACTCGATCTCTATTTTATAAGGGAACAAGTGATGAAAGACAAAATTAGAGTGAGTTACATACCTTCAACTTACCAAAAGGCCGATGTTCTCACAAAACCCCTTTCTCGTCAGAGTTTCACAAAATTCAGAAGGGAGTTAAATGTTGATGTCTCGAGACATTAATCAAAGATCTCAAGTTCCAGTATACATACCAGAAATAGTTCAAGAGCTTAATGAAGATGAGTGACTCAGAAATTTTTTATCTTGAAGTCACTCTAAGAAGACTTTCTCCTTTCTCTTTGCTCAAGTCGCAGTCTTTAACCCATCCGGTGATAAATAGGGGAAGAGAAAGACTATTATTGCTGAGATCATCCTCAATTTCTCAAAGATAACTCATATATCTCGAAAAGAAAACAGATCTCATTCTCTCAAGCAAACCCTAGCTGACATTAGGTTTGAGGGGGAGTATAAGAAAATGAGATAAATCACGGTAATGAATACAGCAAGGTATATACGAGACTTATATGGATTACTACATCTCAGCCATTCATTCATCATCCAACCGCTCATATTCATTCTCTGTTTACAAAAGAGTATAATGGACACGGACCGACTCTACTGAAGCCTATTTACAAGTTATATCATTTTGTATAAATACAGCAAGTGTTATGTAACTGTTTGATATCTGATTATCAACTTTCTTTTGCAATCAGTAAAAGCATTCTTCATTTTTCATCTTTAATTCAAAATATGGTTATAAGGTATTGGCGAGGTGGAGTTGGGACGAGCATGTCGAGTGGCAATGTATGGGTGGCTCGGAGCATCGAAGGGGTGGGAGACACCGTGTGCACGTGAACATACGTATTCATGCATGTTTGTTCAAGGTAGGGAGTGAAAAAAAGAAATGGGAGAGAAAGAAGCTACAGCATTCAATGCGGGTTGGTTTGCACGTTGGGCTTGGCCCATTTAGGTGAGAAATTTTATTTCAAAAATTTATTAATTTAATTATAAAAGTGTTCCATGATTAAACAATAGTAATTCGCTCATATGATATCCATTTTACATAAGGATTTTTGCGTTATACTCATATTGACAAGTATAACATGGCAATGTAACTTGTTGATAGATTTGGAATGCTACGAAACTATGCCATATTAAAACGGACAAAAATTTAATTACGTTACTTTAAATAATAATATCGTTTAAATTTCTATACGTTAATTACTTATGTTTATTTTGGCCAAATAAATTACTATTAAGTTAAATTGGATTGAATATTATACATGTACATCTGTTTAGTGGAATAAAATACCGTTCCGCTAATTAAATTAATATGATATTTAATTAGCAGAATAAATCCCCATTTTGTTATTTTATAGTTTTGGATCATTGATTTTATACCGCAAACTGATATGCCAGAATAAGTGATATATTTACAAATGATGGTTAAGTGTTGGATTTATTTACATAGCCGTGGATTATGTAAATATCTGTTATTAACTTGAAATGTTAAATTGAATAAAATGGTATCTTGTTTAAGTACCATGGTGACCGTAAAGCCTCCTTCAAATTTGAAAAGCTAATTATTGAGTTGAAAGTTATCTTAAGAACAATTATTTTATTCATAAGGTTTATAGGTAATTATTATTTGATAATAAGATTTATTAAAAGGGTAATAAGTTATTAATAATAATATTTTAGAGATAATTTACAATTGTTTTTAATAATGATTTAAATTTAATTATTTTATTAATATGATTCTTAAAGGTTATTTCTTAAAGTTGTTTACTTACTATTTTAAAGTTAATTAGTTATAGTTTAAAAATGTTTGAATATATTTTAACTATTTGTTTAAAATGATTATCTATACTTCAGTTTTTAATCAATTCGTTTATTATAAGTTATTTAATTATATCTATAAGTTAATAAATTATCATATTAATATTAGTATAAAGTTAATTTCTTTGTCTACGTTTTAAAAGTAAATATTTATATTATTAATACAATTTTGAAGTTAACTAATATAATAAAAATATCTGAAAATTTATTTGATATATTACTAATGAGATTTTAAAGATAGTATTTTAAATGAGGTCTAATTGAAGGAAATAGGAGGATATTTAAAATAATAACTTATTATTTAAAGTTATTTAAGGTTATTTTAAATAATATATGGGTTATTAAGGGAATCTTAATGACTCAAGGAGTTTATTAAATATGTTTATTCAAATATGTGAAAAGTTTTATAAATGGTTCTTGATATCTAGAAAAGGATTACGAGTGAGTTTTAAAGATCGGAAAGGAGAAGTTTTGATTTTCAGATTCGCAAAGAATATTTTATAAATAGATTTGAAAATTTATAAAGGAGATATTTATTCATAAAATAGAAGTGATTTATGGAAGGGATTGGTGTTTTGGGTTTCTCCATTTTAAATGACGTTTGGATTTGATCATTTAAATATGATTTCAAAATAGAAAATCTTTCTATGTGTTTGGTGAATATATTATATCATTGTTAAGTATATGGAAAAGTTTCCAAGTTTTGAAAGTGAATTTTTTTATGAATATACTTATACCATTGAGATAAATATATGATTATATTTTCTAAGTATTGAAAAAATAATGGTTTGTAAATATACTTATTCCGTTGAGATAAATATATGGAAGTGATTCCAAGTGTTTGAAATGTGCTTATAAATTGATGAAAGCTTAGTTTAAAGAGGCTTGGTGATTTCCATGGGAAATATAATCTTTGTTTGAATGTTTGTTTATTTGGTAGTTAAATAACCGATTATCAAACCTTGGCCTAAAAATATAGTCGTTTTTAATTTTGGTGGTAGGGAAATATTCCCTACTTAAAACCGAAAGATTTTAACTTTGGAAATATCTAGGGGAAACATGGGAATTATATGGTACAACTAGCTACCATCAGTGGCGCCATACTATACAAATAAACTCGTTTCGTTCTTCTACGACAAATGCTAAGGAGATCCGTCCACTTAAAATGTTAGGGGGTGATCCCCGCTATTATGTATTGTGAAACGACCCGCAAATCCGTACCCTTTGAGTTCACACTATTCTCCATCAATCAACTCAAGATGAACGGAAATACGATCCATTTGGGTTAAAGAAGAAGAGGTAGAAAAATAAAATAGAAAACAACATCAGAATCTCACCAACGCGGCGGAATAAAATATAATAGATAATAAATGATCTTTACATAAAAACAAATCTGTTTATACATTACATCATTAGAGTATACAAAACAAACAACTGGACAGTAATCATAACCTGTCCTCACAATTTGAATAGACAGCTAATCAACACAGCGGAATATTTAAAACAAGTACGGAAGTACGTATCGCCATCCAGCTCGTCTCTGAGCTCCAAGCATCCTTTCCTGTATCCTATAATACTCGGTCTGACCCGAGCATTATAGTTAAACAACACCGAGTCAGTCTGGAATATCAGCGTGAGAAAAACCACACTCAAATTGATTATTAAAGTTTCAAAATCCTTTGAAAACAAAAGCATCTCGCAAGACCACGCCACAAATAAACATGTCGGGTTTTTACCTTACGATAGCCAAAACACTTTTTATCAAATCTGTCTGATACTATAATATGTCTATAGAAAGTAAAATAGAATGTAGCTAAAATGCTTGCAACTCACGTTACAGCAATAGTTGGGCACAATCAAAACTGTAAAGGCGCGTAGGGAGAATGGATTTCCAACTAATGACTAGGCACTTGGGGTACCACCTGCCACAGTACATGGCCTAGATCACCGTACCAAGGATTACTCCCAATCCCTTGTAACACAAGACGGGGACCACCCCTTACTTGATAATCCTGAGTAAGATCACCCCACTGTTGTGATCAGCAACCGCATCAATAAGCCGAATAAAAGGGACATCTGGATAGGGATGACCTCACCCTAATGGGCGCTACCCACCTAGCCTTGCTGTATAACCCCTGATTTTCAGTCATTCCCGGTCGATGAGGCTTGAGGCTAAGCGTTACCTTTAGAGAACGTTTCACTTAGAATGCCCATCGTCCACCTGACGATGTTCCGAAAGCATTCATCCATTCAAGTCTGTCCCTGGTTCGAACGAAACCGAAGGCACTACTCCTACTACATCCATTTTGGAGTCATCCTTAGGATTAGAAGCGACTAGCCCTTGCACTTCACTGCTCCATCTTCGACTCCGAACTCATCTTCCTTATGAAAACGTACAAACCAGATCGAAGTGGTTTTCAAGAAATAAATCCCGATCCCGGTCTCTTCGAAATGATCAGCGCATTGTCCAATATTGATAGTCGGTTGTTTAGCTATCAATTAACATTCACAACACCATCAAACATAAATAATTTCACCAAATTATTCATTGACCTCAAAATATCTTTGCAAGATATATTTCCATTTTTAAACCTTTTGAAAACAGTTCTCAAACCACACTCTTCTCATGGAATAAATTTCCAAATATTTATTTCCACTGAAAACACCAAGTACAATACTTTAGATTTTTAAAATAATATAAAACACTTTATTATAAATTATTCATTAAAACATTTAAAATAAAAAATACTTTAATACCTTATTGAAAAATATATAATTTAAGAATATTTAAAATAAAGCAACTTTATAAAATATAAAACTAAGTTTTCTCTTTTAGAAACATAGTACCAAGCCAATTTTAAATAATTTCTACTATAACAAATTTGAAACACTTACATTAAAATTTAAACACTTAGAAATGATAAATTTTCTAAAACATCCTTTTTAAAACAACTTTTAACTTATACTTATAAATTTGTTTTGAAAACGTACATGGCTATCTAGGAAAATACGCTTCTCTCTACATCCTTTAAAAATAAATTACTATTTATTTTTAAACAAATTTTCCCATTCCTTTCCCCATCGTCAATTTATTCTTCCAAACATCCACTGATATATTACTTCATTTTTATAAACCCAGTTTATAAATTTCTTAGTCTCAACTCCTCTTTAAAATTCCGATTCCAAACACTTAGATCAATTTCCAAATTAATTCCCAATTTACTCCATTTGAAATAAATTTCTTAACTTACTCAATTCATTTCAAAACCCATTAATTTTAGACTTTATTCCTTAATTATGATTTAAAATCCTTTAACTGAAAACATCAATTTCAGATTTTTCCCAAATTCCTTCTTTATATTTTTTCTAGTAATTTAAATATTAAATTTAAAATAAATGCTTTATTCTTTTAAATAATAACACTTAAGTTTAAAATTCATTATCTTCCTGTTTATTCCAAATCCCCTTTTCATACACGGAATTTATATATTAGAATTTTAAAACCACTATTATTCTTATCCAGTTCATTCTTAAATTTGTTTAAATTCTCTATAATTATTTCACTTACAAATTCTCTTCTTTTATTTTCTTTTAAAAAATCCAATTCTATATATTTAGGTAACTCAGTGTACCGACATATATTCAATTAAACCATAGCATTCAGTATTCCAATTATCAATAATATTCATCACAGAATATCAAATATTCATAACACAAAATATTAAACTATCTAATTTTGAGGAATCCAGTTTGATCCCTCCAACCTGTTTCCTTGCATCCACCGATGTTAGCATAATAAAATATCAATTCCACTTCGAGGTGGAATATCGCGGTATATGAGATTGATATAATACCATTAGCTATTATGCGGCGTATAGGGTCTCATCCGCTATATAATGCGGGAAATCAATCACAAAAATATATACTATATACTACTATATATAATATAGCACATCAAATCAAAATCATTCAACCTATTATTTAAATTTAACTATTTAAATTTAGAAAGCAACCAGATGAGTGAGATTAACTCACCTTTGCTTTGTCGTAACCCATTTCCATCTCAACTTGTTTTCTTCACGATTTTAGACCTTGATTTTTAAATTGCAATCCGTCCCAAATTTATATTTTCTACACAGCTTCAATGCGATTTAAACTCATAAGCAAATTATGAACTTAATAAATTAACGATTCTCAATTTTAATTAAAATGAATCAACATATGGCTTAATTTAAATTTATTATCTAATATATTTACCATCTTCCCGAATGAAACACGATAATGCCAGCTCGACTGCACATGAGTCGAACCACCACTAACCCACTGCTCCTCAGCTGCCCCACTACCCTGGCTCAAATCACCCATACTCCTCACTGCCACACTCCTCCACATCCAACAGTGCACGCCGTGCATGACGTGATGCTTCGATCGACAATACGACACCATCACCGACTACTTGAGATCGGCCCTCATCTCAAATTCATGACCTGGAAGATTCGTTTGCCATGGCCCATGTCGCACACTTCAGTGGTGAGCCGCACATCACCATTATCTTCCTCGAGATGTCCTTCGACCCTAAAACCCATTTCTGTCCTCGCTTCCTCCTATCTCCCGTTTAAATCTATAAATTTGCCAACCCTAGTCCCCTCCTCTCGCATCAATCACACGCGCGTTCTCGAGCCACAATGCGACTTCGCCCTCGTCACTCGCGAGCTCGAGTTTTCTTTCAAAATCGCAGCAATTTTTTTTTAAATTTGAGCTGAAGAAGAGAAGAGAGCTTGAAAATCAAATTGAAGGGATGGGGAGTAGATGCAATCTCTTCTGCCACTTTTATATTTTTTTCGTGAAGTTTGAAATTCCACTACAAATGAAATGGGACTCATGTTTTTAAAAGGGAAGAAAGACATAGGATCACATATTTAAGAAGGCAATGGAAGCGTGTTTGAATACACTTGTTACAGTGTTTTTTTGAGGTGATAAGATAGCTAATGTGAATTTCGTTGACCAGTCAAAACAACATATGGATATTTTATTTAAATTTAAATTTGAATCGACTTAAATTCGTAGCTAAAAATCTCGACCTCCTATCGAGGCGTGCCGCTAGTCGTTTATAATGTTATACCCCTATTCTGAATGCAATGGAAATGGTTTTGAGTTCTAATTCGATCGTATGGAGAAGATAGCTTTTAGGACCCAGTCATTGTATTGAAATTCCGATATAGATTCAGTGCGTTTATAGTCGTACGCTCACGCAATAACTCCAAACACTACGAAAATTGAAATCCGATAATAATATAATATTACAGATCCAATGGAACTAGTTTCGTCGAATTCTAAGACTGTGCCTCCGAAGGCTATTTTTAAACGTCAATTTAAATGGTATATTTTCAAAACTTAACAAAACATTCCCAAATTCAATGTCAACGCTTTTACTATCTTCAGTACTATCGATATAAATTTTACAAGCCTTTAAAATATTTTTAGCAAGCTCGAAACTCCAGATTTTATATTTTACCCAATTCCCAATTATTAAATTAAATAGTTATATCATTCAACAAACCGCTATATTAAATTCTGAATCTATTTTATTGAATAAAAACCAAACTTTTCATATTCAAAATTAATTTATATTCTAAATTAAATATTTAAACCCATTTAAGTATTCCAAACTCGGTGCTGAAAAATCCGGGTCGTTACATATTGTCTTATTATTTCCTAAAGAACCGATGTTGAGCATTTCGGAAATCGGCTTTTGGTTCGGTGGAGCACCCGGGAAATGGAAGAATGTGCTCATAAGAGATGACTCAAACCCATAACCACTTCGAAAACCATATACGGTTCTACGGAGGAGACTCATGTTATATTGAGATGTTGAGATCCATGTGTGATTCCGAGACCCGTTGGGGTATGGGAATCCGGTTGTGACTCTCAGATCTTATTGAGATGTAGAAATCTATGTGTGATTCCATGATCTATTAGGTGGTGGTGCGTAAGATGGAATGCCGGACATAGCCTCATCAGCGAAAATGACTAAAACTAGAGATAGAAGGCATGGCCAGTAGGGTTGGCAAATCCATAGGGTGTAGTCGGCTCCACCTAAATGTTACCTAATATTGTTATGCATGCATCGGGAAAGCATTTGGTCTTAGCGAGACTAGCTATGTTTTTCCTATGCTACATCACTAGAGATGTATGCTTCTTTAGAAGGAAATCTCTGATCCTTGTGTAGGAGGATTGTTCCTCAAAGTACAGAGGGAACCTCCATGGAAATCCTACACAATTAGCGAACGTGCCTTATCAATTTTTGATTATATACTTAGTACTGTTGTGATGTACACTCACGCGCATCGCAGCCACTAGATTATAACTATTTTCACCCTTAGATTATTATAACATCACTGGATTTTATGTACAAAAGTTTTGGTTATCGTAAGGTAAAACTCGTCCGTGTTTATGTACGACGTGGTTTTACGAGATACCTCTGTTTTGAAAGTTTATTTAAACATTAAGAATCCATTTGACTGTGTTTCTCATGTTGTTTTTACCAGACTAACCCGGGTGTTGTTTTGCTATAATGCTCCGGTCAAACCGAGCATATTTCCAGGTTTAGTTGGATGTTTGGAGTTTCAGGAGGAAAGCTAGGGGCCCAAAGACGTATTCACGTACATGGTTATTTTTCCATTGCATTCATTGTTGTATTTATCAACAATTATGAGGACATATTGTTATAACTATCTGTGCTGAATCGGTTAGTATACTCTGATAGATGTTTGTATATACATATATCACGGTTTTGTTTTTATGTAAAGATTTTTTATATATTATAGATTATTCGTTCCGATCTGAGATTCTATCTTATTTAGTTTCTTTTTGTCTTCTTTCTTCATCCTTTTTCCCTAACTATCTACCTTTCCATTCATTTTGGGTTGGACATGTGTGATTTATTGTCAACTTAAGCTGTATGGAAAATTGGGTCACTACAGTTGGTATCAGAGCTTAGGCTGTGTAATGTCCCAAAATTTTGGTTATTTGGAACTGTAATATTAAGTTGATTTTTAATATTTAAAAGTAAAATTTTAAATTTGAGTTTCGAATATAACTATTTAACTGATAATTTAATTATTGAATTTAATAATTGAAAATTGATTTGAAATATCGAATCTTGAGTTTTAAGCTTGTTAAAAATAATTAAAAGGCTTATAAATTTATATTAATAACAATGAAGATAATAAGACTGTTTAAATTGAATTCAGTTTTAAAAATATATCGTTTAAATTAACGTATAAAAATAGCATTCTGGGACATAGTCTCGGAATTCGACGAAACCAGTTCCATTGGATCCGTAATAGTGTATTGTTATTGGATTTTAAACTTCGTAGCATTTGGAGTTATCGTTTGGTCATACAAGATGTAAGCGCGCTGGAATTTATATCGAAAATTTAGTATAATAATTGGGTGCAAAAATTTATCTTCTCCATGCGATCGAATTTGGACTCAAAACCATTTTCATTGTGTTCGGAATAGGGGTATAACATTATAAATGCTAAATGGCATGCGTTGATAGAAGTTCGAGATTTTGAGCTGCGTAATGGAGACGAATTGAATTTAAATAATTTATATATTATTGACTTTGACTAAGCTGTCATCCCCTTCCATACGCCTACTTTCTTTCACTATTAGCCAACCTAATACCTATTACATCTTCAAGCACGTTTCATTCTCTTTTATATTGAATGCGTCCCGTTTCTTCCGGTACGCGAGAAAAGATTTTTTTTAAAAATATCCATGTTCTTCTTCGTTTAAAAGTGCTTCATCCAACGATGCATATTCCATTGGACCACTAAAGGCATCGATGGTTGAAGTGTTCAACTAGGAAGTGGTAGTCGATGGCGAGATGAACATCTTAAACGGTGGAGAGGGTCACAATGGCCCACGGTGGCAGCTATGAAAGCACGAACATTGACAGTGATGGTAGCTTGATCTCAAGCTATGGGACATCAGAGGTAGTTGGGCTTATGGCATGGGGTAGCTGGAAGGCAGGGCGAGTTTCAGTATGAGTGCGGTGGCACATGGTGGTCAACGGCAATCGGAATGCACGTTCAAAAGAATGCGACATTCAGTGGTTTAAGTCGCTAACGGAAAAGGTAACGACGAAGGGGAGGATGGCTGAAGCTTCGGCGAGGTTGGGCTTTATTCTTGTGGGCGAGCGGCAGCCCAGAGGGTCGGAGGCGGTGATTTAGTGGAGTTGATCAGAGATTGGGAAGCTTGGCTGTTTGGGTCACTAGAATAGTTTATATTAAACTAAGGTTAATTAACTTAAGGATATAATTAGTGTATATTCTATATTAATTAATGTTGTAAATCATATAAAATTGATAACTCCTTTATATTAGATTGGATTTGAATGGAAAAAGTTGCATGACGTTTGTATCTACGAGATCTATGATATGGAACTGAAGTGATCAAGATCTGAGCTATTGGAATTTTACACTAAAATCAAACTCTATTTGATTTTAAATGAACCAGAACGCTTCAGCGCTAATTAAAATCAAAGTGAATTAATCTCACTCAATTTTGGATTACTTTAATTAATTTAAAATAGTTAAAATTAATTATTGATTGATTGGTTGAATTGATATATTTTTATCAGTCGAATGTGATATTAATATCGTTGTATATATATTGGAGTGATTTAGATTCCTGCATATATGTAGCGGATGAGACCCTATACGCCCCGCATAATAGCAGATGACCCTATATATCACGATATCCCCCTCGAAGTGGGAATGTTTTCTATATTGTATTAACATTTGTGGATGCAGGAAAATATGTTGGAGGGATCCAACTGGATTCCTCAAAATGTTTAAATTTATTTTCGTATTTGGTGATATGATATGTTGAATAATCTGTGATAAATTATAGCGTGATTTGAATTTATTTTGTGCTATGATATTACTTATTTAGATGTTGGTATTTTAAAATAATATAAATATGTGAATTGAATTTAAAATGAAATTAAATGAAAATTTGAAGTAAAAATATTTATAATGAAACTTGGATCAATTAGAAGAAATGAATTTTGGGCAAAATAAATAGTTCGATTCTAAATTTTTTACTTGGCAATTTTCGGATTATGGAAAAAAAATAGAGATTTTGGAATAATTTAAATAAAAGGATTTAAAATAAGAAAATATGAGCGATATTTGTTAAGTGTAAAAGGATTTATTTTAAAGCGAGATTTAAAATAATTTGGGAAAATAAAAAGGAAACTTGAATATAAAATATGAAATTATTATACTAGATTTTAAATAAGATTTTAGATTATGAGAAAGAAGTGGAACTGGAATTTAGTTGGTTTTGGAATATAGTTGGGTTATTTGAAGAAATTAATTTAAAAATGGAATTTAATTTAGAAATCGATTTAAAATCGTTTCAGTATTGTTTAACCATTTTTAATAAGAAATGAGACTATGGAATTTATAAACAAGGTTTATAAATAAAGAAAGTTATTATCGGTGGATAAATGGAAGTTATAAATTCACGGTGAGGATTTCTAAGGAGATGGGTAAATCGGTTTAAAAATAAATGGTAGATTTATTTTAAAAAATGTGAATGGGAATTTACGGAATTGGGACGTAAATCAAATTGGGAATAAATGGAGAGAGATTTATAAATGTTATACTCGTTATATTGAAATTTGAAAATATATTTTTATCGAGAAATTGAATTTGTTTTAAAAAGGAGGGTTTAACTATTAACTAGGTAATTTAAAAAGTGTTTTTAGAATATTTCAAAAAATTGATTATTTAGTTGTCTAAAATTGTTTTAAGTATATTTAATTATTAATTAAGTTAGTTTATATTAAATTCATTATTATTTAAGATGTAATCAATATTATTATTTCAAAAGGATAAATTATTCAATATTAATATTATTTTTAAACTTTTATAAAAGAGTATTTGCCTAAAATAAACTTGGAAATTTATATAGAGATTTATAAGTATTATTTTGAAGGTTATGTAATAAAGTTTTCGAAAAGTAATGGTATACTTTCACGGCGAAATCAGAGGCCGTGAGTGCCTGCAGTTAAGTTTTGGATTTCTCTATGATAGAGGCGTAACTATTGAGCAGTGAATCCATGGTTGATACCGCAGTGATACTTTCCATATTATTTTAAAAAGGGTTTTCAATTATATTGAAAAGGATAGTTTGTGAATATACTAAGTTCGATGAGATAAGTACATACTTTTGGATAAGGAGATTTAATTTATATAAAATTAAATAGAAAGGAATTTAGGGTTTCAGTGGAAAAAGGAAATATTTGGTAGAATGATTTTTTATTTGATAGTTATATAATCGACTGTCAAATATGAACCCACAATATAACTTTGGAAATACCTAGAAGAAACACGGGAATTAAATGGTACAGCTACCGTTCGAGGTGCTATATTATATGTATAAACTTGTTTCGTTCTTCTAGGATGTTGATAAGGAAATATGTCCACTAACAGTTAGGAGGTGACGTCCGATCTTATTTTCGTCTGTTTATTTCCTAAAGAATCTGAGTTGAGTTTACTGGAAAATATCGAACGCTGTTTCGAAGTGACCGGGATCAGATAAGGTATTCGAAAACCACTTTGATCCAACGAGTATTTTTTCGAAGGGAAAACAATAGCATGGAGTCAAAGATGGTGCAATGAGTGTAAGGGCTAATCGCTACTAATCCTAAGGATGATTCCAAAATGGATATAGTAGGAATAGTGCCTTCGGTTCTGTTCGGACCTAGAACAGAATTGTATGGATGAATGCTATCGGTACATTATCATTGGAGGACAATAAGCAATCTATACGAAAATTCCTCTGAAAGGTAATCATAGCCTCTAGCCTCATCAACCAGAAATGACTGAAAAACAAGGGAGATGCAGCAAGGCTAAGTGGACGCACCCAATTAAGGTATGTTTATCACCTTCCTAGATACCCTCGAGTATTATGACTACGATACATGGAAGGAGGTCAAAAATGGGTGGGAACACCGGAGTGATTGCATATTCGGTCTATCTAGGTTAGGGATAGTCTGGTCTTGGTTGCAAGGTATCCCGGCGTGGTCCTCGGTACATTTTTCTAGACGCGTACTGTGACAAGTGGTACCCAGTGTCTAGTCATTTGTATGGAATCCATTCTCCAATACATGCCTTTACGGTTTTGGATGTAGAGCCTAGTATGCTGGAATTTAATTAAGGTAACATTTTCAGCTATTTAAATAAGTTTTTGTACTTAGACATTATTATAATATTAGATGATTTTGATATAAAATGTTTTGGTTATCGTAAGGTAAAAACCCATCGTGTTTATTTGTCGCGTGGTCTTACGAGATACCTTTGTTTTTAAAAGGAATTGACAACTTTAATAATTCAAATTAAGTGTGTTTTCTCATGCTGGTTTTCCAGACCGACTTGGGTGTTATTTTATTATAATTCTTGGGTTAGACCGAGCATTACAGATAAAGGATGGGATGTTATGGAGCTCAGAAGATAAGCTAGATGACGAAGACGTGTCACACATACTTGGTTTTTATTCCACTGTGTATTGTAGGCCGTATATTCAGCATTTTAGAGGAAAAGTTATTATAACTATTCGATATTGTGTTATTGGTGTGTTGTACTCTAATGATGTAATATGTAAATAATAGATATAGTTTCTTTTTGTATAAGGACATGTGATTATCTATTGTATATAGTTCCGTTGTGATTGTGAGATTCTATGTTGTTATTTCTATATTCTTCTTCTACCTCTTTCTTCTTTTCCCTAATGATCTGGTATTTCTGATACTTGGTTGCTCGGCATGTAATATAGTAGACGTATTGGTGTCAATTTTCGGGCTTCAAAAATCTAGGCCGCCACAGGTTGAGCGAACACCTAGGCTTTGTTGGGGTTGACTCATTTGAGATAGGGTAAGTGATATCCTAGAATGAGTTTGTGAGTGTGTGTGTGTGTATGTATAGGAGCACGTATTTATTTGTGATATAAAAATGTTTTATATTGTCATGTTTGATCTATTGAGTGGCTTAAGAGTTCTGGTCGATGCGCTTAGCCAACGTTATCGACAAGGATTTCCTAAACACTCAAACAAGACCAATTGACACAATATTGTATTAAAGTGGTAAATAAATATTTTACCTGGAAGTATATTTTATATATATAAAAGAATAATTTTTAAAAATTTAATATAGTTATTCTTGGTTGTGCTTGTTTGATAGAAATGATAATATTCCATCATTATCATCTCGGATTTCATCGGTCATGCTCGCCCATTCTGAGCATTGACTATCATCGGTCAATCTGTCCTGAATCTTCCTTTCTGATAGCTGGGTTGGATAGATAGAAATTTTGGGAACATTGAAAACGAATACCTTGTGAATTAAGTTTCCTAATTTGAATACAAGGTGTTCGTTAATGATATTGAGTTAAAATTTGATTTCAAAGGGTTGTTTGTTTAAAAGAAAATTTGAATATTCTGGAGTGGATATTTTAGAAACAATTTTATACAAAGGTTGATTTGATAAAAATTAAGTTTTAATAAATGATGTTTTTGAAATAAAATTTGGAATTTGAAATAACATTTGGGAATGATTGAATATAAAAGTTGGTCGTATTTAATTGGGTTTTGTAAAAGAAGTTTATTAAAAGAAAACTTAAATATTTCTAGAATAAATGATTGAAAAATGATTTATATAAGGAAGCTACACTATTTTCACAATAAATATTCGAGAATGATTTCCTTTGAAAGGGTTTATTTTATAAATTTGATTTATTAAAATGCTCCTTATAAATAAAAGGAATTCTAGAGTTTAAATCTCGGTGGCTTTGGCAAAATGGTTTTCATGGATTACAAGTTAATAATAGTAATTGAAAATTCTTGGGATAAAAACATTTCTAAGTTAAAAAGTTGATACCCTTGGGATCTCACTATACAATTGTTTTAATAAAATAAATTTTGATTTGAGTCCGAAAATATGATTTGATTTACTATAAAGTAAATGGGTATATTACAATATTTCAAATGATTTATAAAAAGAAAATAATTATTTTATTTGAGATAGTTTTAGAGTATAAATGATGTTGAAAATGGTAATAATAGTTATTTAAAAATATATTTTAAGTATAATTCTTTTGAAAAGAAAAAAAGAGGAGGTATATTTTCTTTGGATTGGTTCAGGAAATGAGTCTCGATTTGTTTTGTGGTAATCAGAATAATCTTCTAAGTGACGATTTGATGTTTTCTTAGGAGAACGGTATTGTGCACTTAGTATTTTATTCTCTTTATCGTTGTACGGTTGGTACGAGTTTGAATCCGAGCAAATCCAAAGCAAATTAGAATTGGATATTTCAATGAAATATTTTGTTGTAGATGTATTTAGTATTGCTTCAAAATGGATTTGAAAAGAAAGAAGTGGTTTTAAATTGACTAGTTTGAGTGGCTCGAAATTAACTAAAAATAGGTAAGAGATACGTTCGGATGATAAACAATTCTCTTGAGTATTATCCTTCTACTAAGGAAATGTATGATACTGTTTGGTAGTATCCAGTTCCTTGGTATAATTTTAGGGTTATTCGTGCTATATATATATATATATATATATATATATATATATATATGGATTTAAGTATATATGATATCACTTCAAAAGTTTTTGAAATAAATATCCAAGTATTTGACCGTCAAGTTCCCAAAGTATATGGTGTAGTTTCAGAAAGTGTTCTGAATAAAAGATCCGGGTGTTTAAAAATTGTTAAGCGAATTAAAAATAAAAGTTTGAATTTAGTAGTTATGTGTACCCTTGTAATGTGGTAGAGTGTTTTGTAAGTTTTACAAATCCAATGGAGTTATATGAAATGTTTTTCATAAATATTTTAATAGGAATAGAATTGGTTTTGGAATAATCAATTAAATATGTAGAATGGATGTAGATCATTTCTTTTTTCCATATAATTTTGATTATAGTCGAGTACAAGGCTGAATTGTTTTAAATAGTTCCCATTACGTATCTATTACTCAATTTCTAATGGCAAGCACTTGATGGGGGTTATTGATATGGGACCAAAGTTTTCTATCATAGCTACAGATATGTAAGAAGAGCATAGGTTCTTAATCAAGGAGCCTGATGAGGGTTCGCATGAGTAAATTGAGAATGATACTGGTTTAGAAGTGGAGTCATGTATTCAAGTGGTGATCAAATTTTATTTTGTATATGAATGATCTATGAACATCATGTAGACTTATGAGTAGTATAGAATATTCTTATGCTTAAATTTCGAGGAAGAAATTCTTTTCAATGGAGGAGGAAGAGTGTAACAACCCATATTTTGGGTCTTCAAATTTGAATATTTAATTTATTTAAATATCCGAATTTGAATTTAAATTATGATAAATATCTGTTCCAAATTTATGCCTAGACATTAATGACGCATTTTTAATTTAATTTTTAGAATTTTTATATAATTTTTAATTTGGAAAATAAGTAAATTTTCGTTTGACTTATTCTATGGTGTGGCAGGGTACCGAAATACTTTCACTCAAATTCAAGTTTAATAAACAACAAGTACACGGTAGCCAATTTCTCGTTTTCTTTTTCCCCACCAACCGCCTTAGTTCCCTGTCTTCCCTTTAGTCCAAGACCCCTTTGAGTTTGCCTTCATTTATGAGTCTAGTGTTTATATACAAAATTGTAAGAAGCTTTAATATCCTTCTTCATTTTGGTTGCCAGACATTATTTCTTCATCTTTTTTTATTTTGCTCAAAAGGAAAAAATTCCTCTCCATCTCTTTGAAAAATCGTTATATTACAATCCCTTAACTTTTTGATAAAACGACCAAAAGAAAGTTGCTCGCGATCAAGTAGAGTTAATTTTAAAAATAGTTTCGGTAGTTTTCATCCAGAGACGAGAGAGATATCCTCATATATAAGAAAAGAGGAAGTTTTGTTCACAAACTTTAAAAATCAATTTCTCTAAATCCGTGAAGAATTTATCGACGCCATATGCGTTGTTGGAGTCGTATGGTGGTGTAGTATTTTTAGTGGAGGTTCGACGCAATTCTGCGTCTATGATCATCATTGGTCAAAAGCTAGGGTTAAAGTTATCTAGAATTTTAGGCTACGATCGGCGAATTGGATGGTGAAGTGTTGTCCGTCTTGGAGAATACTTCGTCATGGTGAAGTTTGGTGGGAATCAGAGAGAAAGAGCATCGTGCCTCTTTTCCTGTACACGCGTGTTTGTGTTTCAGTCTTGGCTGTTGATTTTTGTTATGGTGGTCGTGAGGAGTTAGCGAGGTGGCATTTGGGTTGAGCATGGCTAGTAGCAACGGTATGGATGGCTTAGAGCATCGAAGGGGTGGGCGATGACGTATGCATGTGCATGTACATATTCATGCACATTTGTTTAGGGCAGGGAACGAAAAAAAGAAATGGGAGACGAAGAAGGTGTTGTAATGTTTGATGCGGGTAGGTTTGCATGATGGGCTCGACCCGTTTAGGTGAAAAATTTTATTTCAAAATTTTATTAATTTAATTATAAGAGAGTGCCATGATTAAACAATAGTAATTTGCTCATATGATATCCGTTTTACATAAGGATTTTTGCATTATACTCGTATTGACAAGTACAACTTGGTAATATAACTTGTTGATAGATTTGGGATGTTAGGAAACTATTCCATATTGAAACGGACAAAAATTTAATTACGTTACTTTAAATAATATTGTCGTTTAAATTTCTATACCTTAATTACTAATGTTTATTTGGCCAAATAAATTACTATTGAGTTAAATTGGATTGAATATGGTAAATGGACATCTGTTTAGCGGAATAAAATACCGTTCCGCTAATTAAATAAATTTGATATTTAATTAGCAGAATAAATCCCTATTTTGCTTGTTATAGTTTTGGATAATTGATTTTATTCCGTAAACTGATATGCCATTTGGAATAAGTGATATATTTCCCGATGATGGTTAAGTGTTGGATTTATTTACATAGCCGTGGATTATGTAAATATCTGTTATTAACTTGAAATATTAAATTGAATAATATGGTATCTTGTTTAAGCACCGTGGTGATCGTAAAGCCTCCTTCAAATTTGAAAAGCTAATTATTGAGTTTAAAGTTATTTTAAGAATAATTATTTTATCTATGAGGTTTAAAGATAATTATTATTTGATAATAAGATTTAAAAGAGTAATAACTTATTAATAATAATATTTAAAAGATAATTTAAATTTTTTTAATAATGATCTAAATTTAATTATTTTATTGAAATGATTCTTAATGGTTATTTCTTAAAGTTGTTTAATTATTGTTTTAAAGTTATTTTGTTATGATTTAAAAATGTTTGAACTATATTTTAATTATCTATTTAAAATGACTATCTATACTTTAATTTTTAATCAAGCTACTTAATTGTACTAATTTAAGCTATTTAATTATATTTATAAGTTAATTAATTATCATATTAATATTATTTTAAAGTTTTTTATTTTTTATACGTGTTTTCAAAGTTATTTTAGTTATCAATACTATTTTACAGTTAACTTATTAATACAATAAAAATGTTTAAAAATTTATTTAATATATTATTAATGAGATTTTAAAGATGTTATTTTAAATGAGGTCTAATTTGAAGAAAATAGAAGGATGTTTAAAATAACAACTTATTATTTAAAGTTATTTAAGATTATTTTAAATAATATATGGGTTATTAAGGGAACCTTAATGACTCAAGGAGTTTATTAAATAAGTTTGTTTAAATATGGCAGGAGTTCTATAAATGGTTCTGGATATCTATAAAAGGATTATCGATGAGTTTTAAAGATCAGAGAGGAGAAGTGTTGGTTTTAAGATTCGTAAAGAATGTTTTAAATATAAATTTGAAAATTTATAAAGGAGATATTTATTTAATAAAAGAGATTTATGCAAGGGATTGGTGTTATATGTTTCTCCATTTTAAATGACATTTGGATTTTGATCATTTGCATATAATGATGTCATTGTATAAGAGTATATGGAAAAGTTTCCAAGTTTTGAAATTTTTTGTAGATATACTTATACCATTGAGACAAGTATATGGTTATATTTTCTAAATATCAAAAATATAGTGATTTTTGAATATACTTATTCCATTGAGATAAATATATGGAAGTGATTTCCAAGTGTTTGAAATATGATTTTAAATTAATAAAAAAATAATTTAAAGAGGCTTGGTAATTCCCATGCAAAATGTAATCTTTATTTGAATGTTTGTTTATCTGATAATTATTATCCGACTATCAAACATTAGCCTAAATATGTAGTCGTTCTTAATTTTTGTGGTAGGGAAATATTCCCTACTTAACGCCGAAGGATTTTAGCTCCGGAAATATCTAGGGGAAACAAAGGAATTATATGGTACAGTTACCATCAGTGGTGCCATACTGTACGTATAAACTCGTTTCATTTTCTAGGACAATTAATAAGGAGATCTGTCTATTTAAATAGTTAGGGGCGATCCCCGCTCTTATGTATTGTCTGATTATTTCCTAAAGAATCGGTTTTGAGCATTCCAAAAATTGGCATTTGGTTCCGTGGAGCACTCGAAAAATGGAAGAGTGTACTTGTAAGAGATGACTCGAAACTGTAACAACTCGGAAAACCATATATGGTTCTATGAAGCAGATTCGTGATATATTGAGATGTTGGGATCCATGTGTGGTTCCGAGTCCCGTTAGGTTATGGGAATCCAGGTGTGATTCTAAGATCTAATTGAGATGAGGGAATCTATGTGTGATTTCGAGACCTATTGGGGTATTTGAATCTATGTGGGATTCCGTGATCTATTTTGCGACGGTGCGTAAGTGTAATGCCAAACGTAGCCTCATCAGTGGGAATGACTAAAATAGAGATGGAAGGCGTGGCCAATAGGATTGGCAAACCCATAGGGTTTAGTCGGCTCCACCTAGACGTTACCTACAGTTGTTATGCATGCATAGGGTGATGCACTCAGTCTTAGAGAGACCAATTATGTTCTTCCCATGGTACCTCACTAGGGATGTATGCTGCTTCAGAATGATATCTTTGGTCCTTGTGCAAGAGGACAATTCCTCGAAGTACTGAGGGCACCTCCATGGAAATCCTACATAATTAGCAAACGTGCCTTATCCATTTTCGGTTATATACCTAGTACTATTGCGATGTACACTCACGAGCATCACAGCTACTTGATTATTTTTATTTTCACCTTAGACATTATTATATTATTACTAGATTTTCTGATATAAAGCTTTTGATAATCATAAGGTATAAACCAGTCCGTGTTTATGTGCGGTGTGTGTTTGATCGATTTCACCCTTGGGGGTTGAATATTGTGATACTGTTAATTATAAAAATTTAATGCGAAAATAGATAAAATAATTGCAGCACTGATAATAGCAGAATAATAGCAGCATAGATAATAGTAGAATATTAAAAGCAGAAATAGAACAACACAGATTTACCAAACTTCGGCAAAAACCTACCTACATGTTGCCCTAAGGTTTCTACCTGAAATTAAGTAGTTAGACGCTTACACACGTAAACTTGCGACACCCGCTATCGACTAACCTAACTCTACGCTTAAACCCTGCCACAACTCAGCCACTGAGTTGCGAATTCTAGAACTGCACCACCGTAGTTCGTCCCGTAGTCACACGACTAGACTTTGCAAAAGTTTAAAAGAGAAATGCAAAATAAAAACAACTAAACAAAAATAGAAACCCTATTTTAAAATTCAAGCCCAAAAACTAGAGGAAACCGGCCTAAAAAATTAGTGATGAGAAAAATTATCCCCCTTTTCTTTTTTATTATCGGTTGTATTCTCCTTTGCATTGTGAAAAATGTATGCCTCTTTGCTCGTTCATTCCTCTTTAAACAAATTAGGGATTCATGATAACTAAGGCCGCCACTTGAATATTGATGTTCGAATAGAAGTAAACTTTGCCTCTGGTTCCTACATCAAATGATTTGTTGTCTATGATTTGCTCTTTAGTTTTGCTTTGATAATGCTTGCGGCTGCACCCAAGATTGAGTTTGAATCAATTAATTTGGAATGCAAATTATGTCGTTTAAATCCCCTGTTTTTTGCCTTGATTTGAACTTGATTCGAGTTGTTGATTTGGGATCTAAATTAAAACTTACCTCTGTGATTTTTCTTAAACTTGAATATCGCTAAACGGCGACGATGACTTGGGTTTTATAGGTATCGATTTCCATAATTATCATTTGTATTTATTTTGTTTGAATTCTTCACTTGCTATGTTTTGGCCACTGATTTTCATTTGGTTGCTTGTGATTGATCCTGACCTTTTCAGTTCGTATATTTTAAGGTTATACTTGCTTGGTCACCATAGCTTGCATTTGGTTTGGATCTGGTTCCTTTCTTTTCTGGTTTGACTTCTGCTACTTTGAACTTTGTGATAATATTACTTATTTGATTCTACATTCGTCACCACGGCTTTGATTCTTTAGGCGTTTTGACTTGACTTGGTTATTTTGAAATCCCCTGCGATATTTGAACTACTGCATGCTTCAATATGCATTGTTATGTAGATTTGAGCCTTATTGTTTTCAATGTTGCATATATGTATGGTGCGTCAATATTGCTATTTCCATACGACCATATACATTGCCATATTCACTGATCATATGTATACGTTTTGTTATACTGGTGCACTTGATATCTCCACCTGTATACTTGATTGCTTCCATGCCAGGTGATTCTCTTGTCCTGTTGTATATGTTTTGCTCAATTTGGTAGCTGTAGTATCTTGTAATCTAGGCCTTCTTCTGGACTAACATTGGTTAGTTTTGCATTATGTGGTGAGTAGCTATCTCGGTCGCATATAGTTGTGACGCCCCACCTCTATACCCATGCTAGCCAAGAACATTACTGTGAATGCTGTCAACTAGCACGGAGAATAAGGCTGTTAAGGAGCGACCATCAGTATAATTGCTTTGTGTGAGTACCGATATACCGGATAAAAATATTACTTTTCATCTCAAGAGGAAATCCGACATACCGACACAAACTCAAAGCTACTACACAGTGGCAATAATATCTTCGGAAATAAATATAGAAATAAACATAACATAAATCAGTCACAGACAATTCATATCACAAAGGCGGAAATAGATATAAATACTACACATGAAAGTGTACATCAGAGTAGTGGTCAAAAGGATCCACAATAATACAAAGGAATAGATACAAGTGCAAGACAAAAGAATAAGTATACATCATAGAGTCTGTATCTCAAATGTATACAACAAAACTACTAAACTAAAGTAGTTAGCCAAAAGATCAGATGATAGTCCGATAAGGAGTCAAGCAGAAGCACCTGTAACATCCCGGTCTGACCCGAGTATTATTTAAGAAGAAAATAATAAACGGATCAGTCTAGCTATAAATATCAGATGAAGTGATATATAATAAGAGATATGGCATAAACATATAATAATCACAATGCCAAGCTGTGATAAATAAGTAATTGAAAATCAACAAGAGATTAATCAATATCACAATAATCTACTCAAGATAAAAAGGAATGTCATACTCCTAATTTCATTCACCAAGCCACAATAAATGACATATATATCAATGCCCATCATAAAAGTTGGTGAAACATAAATTCCAGAACTCAACACACGAAATTCAGGAATCACAAGAAAAAGGATCAACGACATCGTACAGCAGGACATTCGATGAACCAAATAACAATCAAAGGGAACAACGACGTCGTACAACGGGACGTCCGATGAACCAAATCACAAAGACATTGCACAATGCTAGTCTAAAACCTAAAATGATCGTCATGATCAAAGAGAAGTGTCGATTACAATAAGCTAGTAAATATATGAGCTTAGCTTCATGTCCCATAACCACTAGCTTAACTTAAATATTTACGAACAAATTGTAGGTCTCCACTAGAAAATTGTCACAAGAGATTCAATCGAACAAGTCCAAGAATTAACCGACGAAGTAAATGCAAGCGTTTCATACCACTTGTTTTACTAAGCCGTTTAATTAGATTTCTCATACGAGTGAGGTAAAGGTTTGTATATACTAATAGATTGGAAAACTGTTTTATAAACGAATTTGGTATTAAAATAGTATTGAAATCGTTTGCGGAAAGAGTTTTGATATTTACTACTAGTATAGAAAACCTTTATATTTTTAAAGTGACAAATCACGAAGAAGATTGTAAGAACAATCAATCACAAAAATTCACATACGAAGACGTGAATAAAATCCAACGAAATCGATAAAGGATCCATCGAAATGGATATTCAAAAATCCCTAAAAAGAGTCATCAAAGTCATAATAGATGATAACAACAAATAGGATTATCACGAATCGATTTAAATTGGAATTTCAATGCAAAAAGGCAAATTGGACTCAAACAGCAGGTTCAGTCGACTGAACAGAGTTTTCAGTCGACTGACCCTGTACCTGGAAATTTTCCAGGTTCAGGAAACTTTCTGTTTCCAGTTTCAGTCGACTGTGCAGAGTTTTTCAGTCGACTGAATCATGCCTGGAAACTCTCGGGTTTCAGGTTCAGTCGACTGAACAGAGATTTCAGTCGACTGAATCATGCCTGGGCTGTTTTTCAGCCTTATTCAAATGAAGAGCAAACTCTTCCAAAATGCAACCAGACGAACATTGGCTCTAAGGGTTTATGCCAATCGGCAACCCGGCCCTATATGCTCCTCGGTGCATCACTAGAAGCATGATCAAACATCCATAAAAGGATTTCACACAAATTTGACTTAAAAACCCAAAAATTGGAATATTCACAAAACCCATCCAAATCAAGAGCAAATGCACATGAAGAAGTGTTAGGAATTCATACCCAACAACCAAAGATAATTATAGTCATAGATGTGAGATAAAAATCTCACCTTTGCACCCAAATCAATGAAGGAGAAGCTATGAAGAAATGGCAAGAACAAGCACTCTTCAATTCCAACTCAACAAGCTTGAATCTAAGCTTAAAGGAGAAACATTTCCTAAATTAGGTTTAGGAAATTTCTGAAATTCAAAGAGAGAATGAGTTGGAGAAGAAGAAGAGGAAGCTTACCAATGGGTTCTCATGAACTTTGGAGCAAGGAGATGGATTTGCAAAGCAAGCTAGGGCTTAGGAATTTCTATTTCCCATTCTCTTCCTCCATTTTTGCTTGAGCTTGAGTGTTAGAAAAAATAGAAGAGAAGTGAATGAAGAGGAGAGGGTTGGAACTGAGTTAAGTGGCTAATTGGCTCAGCCCAACCAAAGCCCTAAGCGGGAAAAAGTAGCAAAAATCAACTTTCTCCAAACATATCGAAGCTTATACTCAAAAAGGTCGCAAACGGCATTTTGAACTCAATGGGGGTGGTCTCGAGTCCCAATTCGACTGTTTGCAAAAAGTAGGTTTTCGGACCAAAATCCGACGAACGATAAAATATTTAAATATAAAATCGATAAATATGCGGGTTGTTACAGACTCCCCTCCTTAAAGAAATTGCGTCCTCGCAATAATTAAGAAAGAAATATAAGAAGTAACAACCATAGAAGCATATTAACACAAAAGAAAATTTGAAATAGGAAGTTCACCATAAAGCGCACAAAAGAGTTAGCAAGAAATCTGGTGAAACTTCAATTTCCACAATAACACCGGACTCAAGAATGAAAACCGGAATCCCTAAGGCATTCCCGTAGATAAAAGACGTGGGGAACGTCAAGAATAGCAGAAAATTGAGCCGGTGCAACGGCGTAGTACAAAAACGATACGCCCAATGAACCTAAGCAAAGACATCGATGTAGTACAAACGGTACATCCGATGAATCAAAAGCAAAGACATCGATGTAGTACAACGGTACATCCGATGAATCAAAAGCAAAGACATCGATGTAGTACAACGGTACATCCGATGAATCAAAAGCAAAGACATCGATGTAGTACAACGGTACATCCGATGAATCAAAAGCAAAGACATCGATGTAGTACAACGGTACATCCGATGAATCAAAAGCAAAGACATCGATGTAGTACAACGGTACATCCGATGAATCAAAAGCAAAGACATCGATGTAGTACAAACGGTACATCCGATGAATCAAAAGCAAACACATCGATGTAGTACAAACGGTACATCCGATGAATCAAAAGCAAAGACATCGATGTAGTACAAACGGTACATCCGATGAATTAAAAGCAAAGACATCGATGTAGTACAACGGTACATCCGATGAAGCAAAAGCAAAGACATCGATGTAGTACAAACGGTACATCCGATGAATCAAAAGCAAAGACATCGATGTAGTACAAACGGTACATCCGATGAATCAAAAGCAAAGACATCGATGTAGTACAACGGTACATCCGATGAATTAAAAGCAAAGACATCGATGTAGTACAAACGGTACATCCGATGAATCAAAAGCAAAGACATCGATGTAGTACAAACGGTACATCCGATGAATCAAAAGTAAAGACATCGATGTAGTACAAACGGTACATCCGATGAATTAAAAGCAAAGACATCGATGTAGTACAAACGGTACATCCGATGAATCAAAAGCAAAGACATCGATGTAGTACAACGGTACATCCGATGAATGAAAAGCAAAGACATCGATGTAGTACGAACGGTACATCCGATGAATCAAAAGCAAAGACATCGATGTAGTACGAACGGTACATCCGATGAATCAAAAGCAAAGACATCGATGTAGTACGAACGGTACATCCGATGAATCAAAAAGCAAAGACATCGATGTAGTACGAACGGTACATCCGATGAATCAAAAACAAAGACATCGATGTAGTACAAACGGTACATCCGATGTATCAAAAAGAAAAATCATTGATGTAGTACAAACGGTACATCCAATGAATCAAAAGTCAAATAATTCGAAACACCGACGCAGTACAAAAACGGTACGTCCAATGAACCGAAGCCCGAATGATTTTCGGAACACCGACGTAGTACAAAAACGGTACGTCCAATGAACCGAACACAATAAAAGAACATCGGACGCAAGTTCATAAAAGAAATGAGATGAAACTCAATAAAATGAAGTACATCAAAACGCCCGATGAACTTGATAAAAAGATAATTTCATTCGGCCATCAACAAAGAAACTACCCCTTGTTGCTTACGACTAAACGCATTGGCAACACGATTTCCCCTTCGGGAATAAAAAGAATATCAAGATCATAGGAAGCTAAGAACTCGAGTCAACAAGTAGTTCCTTAAGAGAACATAAATATTCCAAAGATTTATGATCGAGGTAGAGAACAAATTTCTCATCCAAATATGATGATGCCAAATTCCAAAAGTAAAAACAATAGCCGAGAGAACCAGATCATAAGTGGCATATCTAGTCTCGATAAGCTATAATGATTTAGAAGCACAAGAGATAGCATGTTCTCCTTTGCAAGATAACGGCATCCAAACTAATACGACTAGTATCAGTACAAATAGCAAAGTCTTGGTTCCCCTTCAGGAATCACAAGAATAAAAGTATCGAAAAGAAAGAATTTCTTTTAAATAATCTTCTTTCCTGAAAAGTTAAAACTATCAAAATTACATTTATCATTATGTAATAATCTTTCTAGAAAAATTTACTATTTTCAAGTTAATATGCTGTGTCTGATTGTCTCATCAAAGCGTTTAGGAAATTCCTATCGATAACGTTGATCAAGCGCATCGACCAAAATTCTTAAAGCACTCAACGGGCAATATAATCACAAAATCATCTTTTATAGGATAAATAAATCTCTTAAAAAGTTTTAAGAATATTCTTTCTTCGTTTCAAGAACAAAATCCAATTTTACTTATAAATAAATCTTATGAAAAAGATTTGCAAAATTTTAAATTACTATTTTCATCCAAAATCAATAAATACAAGAATGGTCTCATCGAAATATTCATAGAATATAAAATGGATGAAATAAGCTGGACAAATTGAATGACAAAATAAGTCATTCATAAGAATCATAACGAGTGCGGAATGCGGTAAGACTTCCGCAACTCGTAGCAAATGAAAACCGGTGGCAAGGTCGAGCTGAAAAGACCTTAACACCACACAAAAGATTTCTTAGGTGATAATTCTAAGACAAGCTCAAAAAAATACCGGAAAAGTTTCACAAATTATTTAGATAAGAGAAACAACACTTTCCTTATAAGTGGGCTTAAGGAATAAAATGATTCCACCAAATTGGAATCAAAATCACAAAGGAAAAATAAAAATCTGCTTAACAGATTGAAAATGTCGAAGATGAATAGTCCACTCGAAAAATAGGATATGGGCTTCACAATTTAAGCCAATCCTTACAGAAAAAGTCAATTCCGAAGCCAAAGTAAATATCGGCTCGGAAAGAAAAGTTACACAAAACAATCTCGACATCTAAACAAAAGCAAATTGAGTTTTGCGGATCTACCATCCGGATTCGCAATCCTCAGAGAAGTCATCAAACCCAAAATATTTTCAAAGAAAAAGAATCAACAAGTTCTTTTGATATAAAATAGTGAGATGGAAACTATATCAAAAAGAACATGAACAAGATAATCACAAAGCAAATGTCATCAAGGATTGAATGAAAAATACCTTGACCAAGAGAAGAGTTGCTAGGGGCCTGCAGCTTTCCTTCTCACTTGCTTGGAAGCTTAGGACACGAAGATAAAAGATGACCCGAACCTTTGCAATAACGGCAAAAGAGAGGTTTCGGGCACTCCCCTACATGGTGGTCTGTGGAACCACAATTGTAGCATCATCCACGACTAGAGGTAGGAACCTTTGCTACTTGAGTTTGTTGCTTCCCTTTCTTATTAGAATCGGGGCCTTTGAATTTGATAGGCCTCTTCAAGTTATTGTCGAAGTTCTGTTGGGCACGCACAACTTCAACATCACCTTCATTATCGGCCTCTTCAAGACGAAGAGCGATATCAATAAGCTGATCAAATGAAACCTCAAGTTTCAGGAGTAATGACTTCTTAAGATTCTTATTCAAGCCATAGACAAATCTCTGATTTTTCTTCAATGGGGTATTAATGTACTCAACCCCGTATTTGGACAGAGATTCGAAGGATGCAACATAGTCTGTCACAGAAGATTCACCTTGAACAAGGTCTATGAAACGCCGGGCTAAAGTTACTTTTTCAGCCTCCGGCACAAATTTCGATTCGAATCTTTTCCGGAATCGCTCCCAAGTGAGATCCGCTTCAACGATTTCAGAAATTAGGAGCTCATACCAATCTAGCGCTCTTTCTTGGAGCATGCTAGAAGCCACTTGGACTCGATGTAGATCAATAAGGTTCATGCGAGAAAAGATGCGATCGCATGATTTGAGCCAAGCTTGAATTTCTATAACACTCTCGGATCCCTTGAATGGCCTTCCGCCCAAATCGGCGTAGTCTCTACACAAGCGTGCAAAATCGGTTCTAGGATGAGTAAGCTCTGGATTGGGTCCGGCTGCTTGAGCGTTCTTAACAAGATCTAGAAGCTGCTGGCCAGACATAAATACTCCATCCTGGGGAGTAGCACTGGATTGACCGGCGCTGGGATGGCCTGGTCTAACCATTTCTCTTCTTTAAGAAAGAATGAAAGAAGAGGAAAAAGTTATTCTCAGAATAAATTTCAATCAAACTTGATTGATAAAACAAGGAATCATAAAGAAAATAGGATGAACCGGTACGAAGACTCGAATTAAATCCTAAAGCACGACTCCTAAGATGGACTTAGGACGATGATCCTTGTTATAATATTCCATATTGTTCCGAAGTTTGGCTCTGATACCAAGCTGTGACGCCCCACCTCTATACCCATGCTAGCCAAGAACATTACTGTGAATGCTGTCAACTAGCACGGAGAATAAGGCTGTTGAGGAGCGACCATCCGTATAATTGCTTTGTGCAAGTACCGATATACCGGATAAAAATATAACTTTTCATCTCAAGAGGAAATCCGGCATACCGACACAAACTCAAAGCTACTACACAGTGGCAATAATATCTTCGGAAACAAATATATAAATAAACATAACATAAATCAATCACAGACAATTCATATCACAAAGGCGGAAATAGATATGAATACTACACATGAAAGTGTACATCAGAGTAGTGGTCAAAAGGATCCACAATAATACAAAGGAATAGATACAAGTGCAAGACAAAAGAATAAGTATACATCATGGAGTCTGTATCTCAAATGTATACAACAAAACTACTAAACTAAAGTAGTTAGCCCAAAGATCAGATGATAGTCCGATAAGGAGTCAAGCAGAAGCACCTGTAACATCCCGGTCTGACCCGAGTATTATTTAAGAAGAAAATAATAAACGGATCAGTCTAGCTATGAATATCATATGAAGTGATATATAATAAGAGATATGGCATAAACATATAATAATCACAATGCCAAGCTGTGATAAATAAGTAATTGAAAATCAACAAGAGATTAATCAATATCACAATAATCTACTCAAGATAAAAAGGAATGTCATACTCCTAATTTCATTCGCCAAGCCACAATAAATGACATATATATCAATGCCCATCATAAAAGTTGGTGAAACATAAATTCCAGAATTCAACACACGAAATTCAGGAATCACAAGAAAAAGGATCAACGACGTCGTACAGCGGGACATCCGATGAACCAAATCACAATCAAAGTGAACAACGATGTCGTACAGCGGGACGTCCGATGAACCAAATCACAAAGACATTGCACAATGCTAGTCTAATACCTAAAATGATCGTCATGATCAAAGAGAAGTGTCGATTACAATAAGCTAGTAAATATATGAGCTTAGCTTCATGTCCCATAACCACTAGCTTAACTTAAATATTTACGAACAAATTGTAGGTCTCCACTAGAAAATTGTCACAAGAGATTCAATCGAACAAGTCCAAGAATTAACCGACGAAGTAAACGCAAGCGTTTCATACCACTTGTTTTACTAAGCCGTTTAATTAGATTTCTCATACGAGTGAGGTAAAGGTTTGTATATACTAATAGATTGGAAAACTGTTTTATAAACGAATTTGGTATTAAAATAGTATTGAAATCGTTTGCGGAAAGAGTTTTGATATTTAGTACTAGTGTAGAAAACCTTTATATTTTTAAAGTGACAAATCACGAAGAAGATTGTAAGAACAATCAATCACAAAAATTCACATACAAAGACGTGAATAAAATCCAACGAAATCGATAAAGGATCCATCGAAATGGATATTCAAAAATCCCTAAAAAGAGTCATCAAAGTCATAATAGATGATAACAACAAATAGGATTATCACGAATCGATTTAAATTGGAATTTCAATCCAAAAAGGCAAATTGGACTCAAACAGCAGGTTCAGTCGACTGAACAGAGTTTTCAGTCGACTGACCCTGTACCTGGAAATTTTCCAGGTTCAGGAAACTTTCTGTTTCCAGTTTCAGTCGACTGTGCAGAGTTTTTCAGTCGACTGAATCATGCCTGGAAACTCTTGGGTTTCAGGTTCAGTCGACTGAACAGAGATTTCAGTCGACTGAATCATGCCTGGGCTGTTTTTCAGCCTTATTCAAATGAAGAGCAAACTCTTCCAAAATGCAACCGGACGAACATTGGCTCTAAGGGTTTATGCCAATCGGCAACCCGGCCCTATATGCTCCTCGGTGCATCACTAGAAGCATGATCAAACATCCATAAAAGGATTTCACACAAATTTGACTTAAAAACCCAAAAATTGGAGTATTCACAAAACCCATCCAAATCAAGAGCAAATGCACATGAAGAAGTGTTAGGAATTCATACCCAACAACCAAAGATAATTATAGTCATAGATGTGAGATAAAAATCTCACCTTTGCACCCAAATCAATGAAGGAGAAGCTATGAAGAAATGGCAAGAACAAGCACTCTTCAATTCCAACTCAACAAGCTTGAATCTAAGCTTAAAGGAGAAACATTTCCTAAATTAGGTTTAGGAAATTTCTGAAATTCAAAGAGAGAATGAGTTGGAGAAGAAGAAGAGGAAGCTTACCAATGGGTTCTCATGAACTTTGGAGCAAGGAGATGGATTTGCAAAGCAAGCTAGGGCTTAGGAATTTCTATTTCCCATTCTCTTCCTCCATTTTTGCTTGAGCTTGAGTGTTAGGAAAAATAGAAGAGAAGTGAATGAAGAGGAGAGGGTTGGAACTGAGTTAAGTGGCTAATTGGCTCAGCCCAACCAAAGCCCTAAGCGGGAAAAAGTAGCAAAAATCAACTTTCTCCAAACATATCGAAGCTTATACTCAAAAAGGTCGCAAACGGCATTTTGAACTCAATGGGGGTGGTCTCGAGTCCCAATTCGACTGTTTGCAAAAAGTAGGTTTTCGGACCAAAATCCGACGAACGATAAAATATTTAAATATAAAATCGATAAATATGCGGGTTGTTACAATAGTTGGGTTCCTTTTGAAGTTGACATGTCTGAGGCTTTTTGCAAATGCATGTTGTCATGTCTGTATGCATTTGCTATGCAGTTGAGGTCAGACTGCATTTCATGTATGTAGTCTGTTGCTATTTTGAATTCTGGTCATTTCCATTTGTATACATACATACATTTATGTATGTATATATGTGTGTATTTATTTAGTCATTGTTAGAATTGAGCATGTTTGTTCCTTTCTTTAGATACATGTGCATTGCATGTAAGGTGTGGCATACTCGATGTGCATGGCCTTGTATTGTGAGTTTATCGTGACTTTATTTGTATGCTCAGATCGTGATTTTATTTGTATTGCACTTGATTTGAACCTAGCTTTAGCTCAGGTTTGACCTTGTGCTCACCTGTCCCCGCTATTTTATCAAGTGTATATCGGTGTGCACGACCTTGTGGCATATACAGTGATACACTGTGCATGTCACAGGTTGTTCATGTAAGATGAATTTAAAATTATATGATGACGAATAACCCAAATAACTGAGGTAAATAATATTTTCAAAACACATCTTATTTTACACTACAAAAAAATTTCTTATTCAATTTTACTACGTCGATGTTTATTTTGCAGATAATTTAAATGCTGATTCAATTTGAAATAGAGTTGAAGATAAATACGAGTGAACGAGTTATATGTAGTAAGGTGCAAATGTATGGTGAAAAATTGTATTATAATTTGAAATTGTATTGTAATGGTAATTGTGTATATATATAGTGAGAGCTTAAATTTGTACTATTAAAAATTGTAATAAAATATTTGTTTGAATAAAATATTTATTTAAATAAAATATTTGTTTGAATAAAATATTTGTTTGAATTTAAATTCTGTGTTATTTATTTTAGTCAGCAAATATTTACTTAATTATGTGAAAATAAAATAGTACAATAACAAATACATTTAAACGAATATATATATATATATATATATATATATGTTTATTATCATCAAACAAAAATCATATACTTGCATATTCAACAATCTTCCCCTTTTGATGATAAATAACAAATATTTAAGATTTTGAATTTATTAAATGGATTTGGTCATTGATGAAATCTATTTGCTCCTCCTATTTGAATGCTCCCTCTCTACAACAAAGCGCCACTTCATATATGCATGAAAATAAATAAATAAAATGCAAATGAACCTAGATGCAAATAGAAAATACAAAATAAAATATTTGACCTTTAGTTTCCAAAATCTTAACTTTCCTCTCCCTCTTTTGTTATCAATAAAAAAGTAATGGTGTTAGAAAAATAAAGGTAAAGTGATAGACATTAATACAACATTAATACCCAATCGAGTATAAATATTAAATTTCTATCAAAAAATCAAACAAAAATCATAAATACTCTATTAGGCACATATTCCACTTTAGAATGATAGGGGTGATGTAAAACCATATAGCTGTGTCTATTTGCGGTAAATTTACATCAGGAATTTGAATATCTACTAAACATGCATAACCGTTAGGACTTTTAAACGAGATTAGCGGTGTTCCAAATTTTTAAAAATATAAAATGATTCAAGCATCTTCTAACCGCACATAACCATAAGGACTTTTAAATGGGATTAGAATCAACTTGTCTATTTGATAATCAATTTTTGATATGTGTTCCATACATCAATAACCGTGAAGACTTTTAAATGATCATGAAAGCACATAATCAAAAATTGCAAGTAATTCAACCATGCACAACCGTTAGGACTTTTAAATGAGAGTGAATACTTTAGATGTTTCTATTGTTAAAGATATAATAAAATGGAAAATAAATGATTTCCTGTTTAAAGTACCATATATTGACATACTAAATTGGATTTTGATGAGTGATGGCCGTTAGAAATATGATAGAAATAGAGATGGTCATGGAATTTTTACCCATCAAAAGTTATTATAAATCTTCTTTAAATTTTTAAAGAAATTTACTAAATATACTATCTCAAGTCATAATATATGATCAATGTCAACACTCATCACTTTCTCAATCATTATTTATCTTTTCGATAATTGGTAGAGAGTCAGGTTAATTAATATAGTCAATCAAATCCAAATTAAATTCTCTAAAATGACTAATCCGAAATAAGGTCAACAAAAAAACTATTTTCTGAAAGGGGTTTTATAAGAAAAATGTCTGCTATTTGAAAATTATTTGAAATGAAAAATATGCAGATATTTTCTTTGAAAGTGTAATGCAACATATGAATGTCTCAACATAAAACTCATTCCACTAATACTTTTTCTATCAACTAGGCTACAAGTGTAATCTACATCTGAATTCCCCTTTTAGACTCAAGATTATCATTTTCAAAAATTAAATAAGTGAAAATCAATTTTCTGTAAGGGGGTTTTGTGAAAATCAATTCAAGTTGAAAATCAAAATAAATAATTAAATAATTGCAAAAATGATTTTAACATGAGATGACATTAGATACCACTTGTAATTGAGATATTCACGATGATATATAGTGGTATATAAGAAAGAACGTGTATTCCTCAACACTTAAATTTTTCAGCACGTCCATTTATATCAAGCATAAGTAATCACACATTCAGAATAATTCGTCAAAGCAGTTTTTCTTGTCATTCCAAAGTAAATCACTAAAAACAGAAAAATTGTAGCATTATCGGTTAGCTTTCTAGAACTTCAAGAATAAATCAATGTTGGGATGTTCAAGATATGGCAGAAATACTTCAACAATGTCGATCAAAACATAATTAACGATATGTGAACACAATTGAGCTGAGAGATCATACCTCACTTTCCTTTGATGTCGTGATATCCAAAATGTGATGATCTCCATCTAAACTTTATAGCTAAGGAACATTAAAATTTTAGTTTATTAATCACTTAGAACAACTCGAAATCTATCTCCATCAAGGTTGTTCCTTAGCCTACTTGTGTGTCTAAATTTTGGAGAACGCATGTGGTCTAACTAAGGATGTAGGACCACTATTATTATCTATTGAACTCTTTGGTACCCAAATTTGTTTATATAACAAATCGTTAGCATCTACAATTGTACCCTTGGGAATCCAAATCTATTTAAATTTTAAACCATTTACATTCATACCTTTTGAAATCCATATTTTTCTAACGGTTTTGTGTTTGTATATATTTCAACAATTATTCTTGCCATGTCCAATATTATCAGACTTTACGTATTTTAGTATCACACTTTTCCCCTTAATAGTGTTATTAGTTGTTTGTTCATATTTTGACACTTTTGCAAATCCAAATCCATTCCTTCTATTCTTGAAGAGTTGATTTTCTAGGAGTATATTAAATGATTTATCTCTAGTGAAAAATTACTGAGCAACCAACTCAAGTTTATTAACTTTGGATTTTAAAAGTTTATTTTCATTTATTAGCTTCGAACAACAGCTAATGGTACTATCTCTCTTTTCAAAACTATTTATTTTTAATTGTATATTTTCATTGTGAAGCTCTCTAATTTTATTCTCAATTTCAAGCATCTCAGTTTCAAAGAGTTGGAGTTTTTTAAATTCAATATTTTGAAAAACCTTGATTTTTTCAATCTTCTTTTCAAACTCATGATTTAATCGAATAATTTCAGATTTTCTCAAAATCACATTATCTTTTCAAAGGTTTTGAAATTTTCATTGATCTCATTTAATTTATTTTCAAAAATCGCACATTTAGAAATTTTTGACTTCTTAAAGTTATCCAAGTCTTTTTGCAAAAATGTGGTTTTTACAAATCAACCCAGTTTTGTTTTTCTTCCGCATTAAAATTTTGTTTCTAAGTTTTCATGAAAATGGGAAAATTCTTTTTCATGGTCCAAACACCTTTTGAAATTAGAACTTTTATTTTTCTTCATATTTTTAAGCTCATTTTCCAAATCGTTATTTTTCTGATGAAGTTTAGCTTGTTCCCTTTTTAACTTATTATTTTTCATCTCAAGATCTTTATTATTTTCAATTAATTTTTGGCACAAAAGAACTAAATCATTGAATGGAAAATCACTTATCTCATCACCTATTGAATTTTCATCATTGCTGCCCTTTGCCAATCCTGTTAAGTAAGTTTCTTTAACTGAGTCAATTGTAAAAAAATTCTCATCGTTGTTGACTTTTGCATTATATATTGCACCAAAAGTATTCTAGATTTCCTATGCATTTTCATTATGAGAGATAAAGTTAAAATTATCTTGATTAATATGAGAATATAGTATATGCATATCAAGAGCATTAATCGAAGTATTTTTCTCTTCTATTATATCACACACATTTTCAATAATATCCCAACATTTAAAATTAACAGATTTAAAATAAAATTCCACTTTTAATTTCCAATTTAAAAAATAAATTCCATCAAAAATCGAAGGAATAATACCGAGACGAGCCTCAGCAAAAGCGATATGAAAAGAAGCCATTTAAAAATCAAAATTTTAAAATAGTAATTTGTTTTTGAAAAATCAAATTTTTATAACAAAAAATGACTTTTGTTCCTAGCTCTGATACCACTTGTAGGATCGATTTCATCCAAGAAGGGGTGAATAGGGTAATACTATTAACTATAAAAATTTGATGCAGAAATATATAAAATAATTACAACACTAATAATAGCAGAAAAATAGCAGCATAGATAATAGAAGAATATTAAAAGTTGAAATAGAACAACACAGATTTACCCAACTTCAGTAATACCCTGCATGCTGCCCCCAAGGTTTCTACCTGAAATTAAGTAGTCAGAAACTTACACACGTAAACTCGCGACACCCTCTATCGACTTACCTAACTCTATGCTCAAAACTCAGCCACAACCCAGCCAGTGAGTTGCGAGTTCTCGAACTACACCACCGTAGTTCGCCCTCTAGTCACATGACTAAAATTTACAAAAGTTTAAAAGAGAAATATAAAATAAAAACAACTAAACAAAAACAGAAATCCTATTTTGAAAATTAAGCCTAAAAACTGAAGGAAACCGGCCGTAAAAAATAGTGATAAGAAAAAAATTATCCCCCTTTTCTTTTTTATCATCGGCCATATTCTGCTTTACGTTGAGAATAATATCTGCCTCTTTGCTCGTTCGCTACTCTTTAAAAAAATTAGTGATTCGTGATAGCTGAGGCCACCTCTTGAGTATTGATGTTCGAATAGAAGTAAATTTTGCCTCTGGTTCCTTCGTCAAATGATTTGTTGGCTATGATTTTCTCTGTAGTTTTTCTTTGATTATTCTTGCGGTTGCACCTAGGATTGAGTTTGAATCAATGAATCTGGTATGTATATTATGTCGTTTAAATTCTCTGTTGTTTTGCCTTGATTCGAACTTGATTCGAGTTGTTGATTTGGGATTTAAATTAAAACTTGCCTCTGTTATTTTTCTTAAACTCGAATAACACGAAACACCAATGATGACTTAGGTTTTTATAAGGATCGATTCCCTTAATTATCGTTTGTATTTATTTTGTTTGCATTCTTCACTTGCTATGCTTTGGCCACTGATTTTCAATTGGTTATTTATGATTTATCCTGACCTTTTCAATTCGTATATTTTTAAGTTTACTTGCTTGGTCACCACAGCTTGCATTTGCTTTGGATTTGGTTCCATTCTTTTGTGCTTTGACTTCTACTACTTCAAACTTTGTGATAATACTCACTTATTCGATTCTGCCTTGGTCACCATGACTTTGATTCTTTGGCATTTTGACTTGACTTGGTTATTTTGAAATCCGCTACAACATTTGAACTGTTGCATGCTTCAATATTCATTGTTCTGTAGATTTGAGCCTTATTGTTTTCACTGTTGCATATATTTATGGTGCATCAATATTGCTATGTCTATATGACCATATATTCCATATTCGCTGATCATATGTATATGTTTTGTTATACTGGTGCACTTGATATCTCCACTTACATACTTGATTGCCTTTATGCCTGGCGGTTCTCTTATCCTATTGTATATGCTTTGTTCAATTTGGTAGTTGTAGTGTCTGTGATCTAGGCCTGCTTCTGGACTGACTTTGGTTAGTTTTGCATTATGTGGTGAGTTGCTGTCTTGGTTGCATATAGATGGGTTCCTTTTGAAGTTGACATGTCCAAGGCTTTTTGCATTCATGCATGTTGTCATGTCTGTATGCATTTGCTATGCAGTTGAGGTTTGACTACATTTCATGTATGTAGTCTATTGCTTTTTTGAATCTGGTCATTCCCATTTGTATACATACATACATACATACATTTATGTATGTATATATGTGTGTATTCATTTAGTCCTTGTTAGAACTGAGTATGTTTGTTCCTTTCTTTTGATTCATGTGCATTTCATCTGAGTTCTGGCATACTCGATGTTGTTATGGACTTGAAACTATAGCTCTGGTTGTCTTGGTGCCATGCCACTAGCCCGAACACTTGAACTTTTTTTTTGAGTTAAATTGATATTGACTAGTTCTAGTGATTTTTTTACATTTTTTATGTTGTGTTGTCCACCATATATGCGTACATATGTGAATATGCATGTATATGCGTATGCTGTTTCATGGGCTTGTTCTTGTGCACCTGTTTACACCGTCAACTTTGTTGTACTGATATAGTGAGATTGTCTTTTCTCTTGTATCTGGTCTTGACCATTTGACTGTTGAGGCTTCACTTGTATTCAGTTGCATTCATTAGTTCACTGTATTTTGGAATATGGTTTTGGACTTGAGTCTTGTATATGTGCAATCTGATTCACTGTAGTCTTGTATTCGCTGGTCTTCACTTGAATTCTCATATTGCTTTAACTCCATTGTCAAGTCTATTCTCATATGTACACATTTGTGCACTTGTTAGCATGGTCTAGTTTTGACTTCTTGTTGCATGAGAACTTGTACTCGACAATTTTCTAATGTATTTGTATTGCACCTGAGTTGAACCTAGCTTTGGCTCGGGTTTGATCTTGTGCTCATATCATGACTTTATTTGTATTGCACTTGAGTTGAACCTAGCTTTGGCTCAGGTTTGACCTTGTGCTCACTTGTCCCTGTAGTTTTATCATGTGTATATTAGTTTGCACGGCCATGTGGCATGTATAATGATGCACATGTCACAAGTGGTTCATGTAAGATGAATTTGAAATTAAATGATGACGAACAACCCAAATAATTGAGGCAAATAATATTTTCAAAACACATTTTACTTTACACTAAAAAAAATATTTCTTTTCTAATTTTACCGCGTTAATGTTTATTTTGCAGATAACTCAGATGCTGGATTCAATCTGGAATAGAGTTGAAAATAAATATGAGTGAACGAACAATATGTAGTGAGGTGCAAATGTATAGTGAAAAATTGTATTATAATTTGAAATAGTATTGTAATGGAAATTGTGTATACATATAGTGAGAGCTCAAATTTATACTATTCAAAATTTAAATAAAATATTTGTTTGAATTAAATTCCATGTTATTTATTTTATTCAACAAATATTTATTTAATTATGTGAGAACGAAATAGTACAATAACAAATACATTTAAATGAATATATATATATATCTGTGTGTGTGTGTGTGTGTTTATTATCATCAAACAAAAATCGTATACTTGCATATTCAATAGTGTGATCTTATGATATACCTTTGTTTTGAAAGGTTATTTAAACATTAAGAATTCATTTGTCATGTTGGTTTTACCAGATTGACCCAGGCGTTGTTTTCCTATAATGCTCGGGCCAGACTGAGCATATTTCTAGGTTTAGTTGGATGTTTGGAGCTTTAGGAGAAAAGTAAGGGGCCTAGAGATGTATTCACGTACATGGTTATTTTTCTATTGCATTCGTTGTTGTATTTGTCAGCAATTATAAAGACAAGTTGTTATAATTGTCCCTGTTGAATATGTTAGTGTACTCTGACTGATGTCTGTATATACATATATCGTGGTTTTGTTTTTTGTGTAAAGATTTGTTATATATTAAAGATTATTCATTCCGTTGTGAGATTCTGTGTTGTTTAGTTTCTTCTTGCCATCTTTCTTCTTCCTTATTCCTAACTATCCGCCTTTTCATTCATTTTGGGTTGGACATGTGTAGCTTATCATTAGCTTAAACGTACGAAAAAGTGGGTCGTTACAAAAGCATTATTCACCGACAAGTTTAATAAAATAATTTGAATATTTCTAAAATAAGATTTAAACTTGGGTTTTATTCCCGAATCCTTCATGAATATTTTTCAAATAATAAATTTAGTATTTTAAAGGGTTTAGAGTTGATCAAATAACATGACCGCATTATATGTGACAGAGAGATAGTCTCTAGGATTGGGTTTGAGAAACTAGTTTCCTGCTCTCTATAGCTGTCCAAACCGACTCGATGGAGGGGATAGTTAACTTGATTTACTTGGATCATAAAAGACAAAATATTTAGAATTTTCCATGATGTTAAACAAAATTTCAACTAAGATTTTGAAGGTAAAGAAAACATTTTAGTTAAGCTATATATTAAATTCCAAGGAGGGAACCTATAATATCCGTTTGAATTTAAAAGGTGATTTCACCGTTGGTCGATTAATAGTACAGGTTGAATACGGGAATTAGTATTGAGTATAATTACTGTAAAATCTATGGATTTCTTTTTACTCAATGCTAACTGGTTTGGGTTTACAGTAAATGATGTCTTAAATAACGTTGTTTTTTGACCTATTAAAGATATGTTTTGGAAATGTGAAATCTTTATTAAAGATTTGAATTATAATTTTCTTGAGTAATTAAAGATGAAATGTTTTATTATTTCTAAAGTTAAAAGGGACATTTTAATTAACCAAATGGTTTGATAAAATAGGTTTAGTAATCTCGTATGCTGAAAAAGGATATGGTTTAAAGACATATATCTCTAAGAAGATATTTTACTTAGATAGAAGATATTGATTAATTGAATAATAATCATCCACCTACTTGACATTTTTTACTGATAATTGGTTCAGAGAGACCGGGATCGGATTTGGGTGATTCCTATCCAAAAACCACCTTGAACTAATATACATTTTTGAATGTAAAGACATATTGAAGACAATGATTTTTTGAAGATGGAAATTTTCATAACGTAGGGCTACTTGCCACTAAACTTTGGGGTAGTTCCCATATCATATATATGGTTGCAGTGGTATCTTCATTTTGAAATCTTCGATGTAAGGACAGCTCGCTAATGATCCTAGACGTGATTTCCAAATTGGATGTTATTAGAGGAGTGCCTTTGGTTTGTCCTATTCCTGCATAACTTACATGGATGAATGTTTGACATGGCATTTCTAAATTATGTACATTGATTTTTACAAAAGTACAAATGCTTGGTAGTATAGGAAGTACCCCCTTACACTTAACACCCTTCTCCAAGGCGTATGAACTTGGGGGTTGTACTTTTGTGGAAATCAATAATATGTTATTAGAAATGACAATCTAGCATTTAAAAAGGGATTTGTTTTATAAAAGGTAATAGGTTACCTCGGTCCTGACGCTAGAAAATGTTTGAAATAAGGTATGTGGTAAGGTTATGCGGGTCGCACCCATTAAGGTATGGTCATCGCCTTTCTAGACTACCCTTTATACACTAGGTTAGTTGTGTATGCTATTAGACGTCTTGGATAGGTTGGGAACGATCAGGATGATGTCATATTCAGCACTATTGAGGATCATTGTGTTGATCAATAAAAAAGGGTAGACCAGTCTTGCCAGATCCAGAGGACTATCTGTGGATCCTCGATACATTCCTCTAGAGGTGTACTATACAGAAGGTAGTCCCTTACCTTCCATTGTATGGAATCCATTCTACAATAAGTGCTTTTGGACTTAGTTATATACCTATTATGCTAAAATTTAATCAAATTAACATTTTTTCTATGATTTCTATGTATTTGCAATCTAGACATTATCATAATATCACTTGATTTTACATAGTAATGTTTTGGTTATCATAAGGTAAAAATTCGTCCGCGCTTATATGCGGCTATGAGATACCGTTTGTTTTAAAAAATATCTGTGTTTTGAGTTTTCTCACACCAATCCCTTGACTGACTCAGAGTTTGTTTTCTTTTCCCTCAAACTTTCGGTGCCCTATTTTTTTAGCCAGCCAAGTACTCTGGATCTTGCTTGAAACATTTTGGAGGAGTTTGGAGAAGAAGCTGGAATTTTCTCCACAGTTGACTATACATATCCATTTCTGCTGCATTTGTTTACTGTTTTATTCAGCATTATTTGGGACAGAGATTTATAATTTCCCAAATTGAGATTAGAATAGACTCTAATTTATGTATTTAAAATTTCCACTGTAAAGATTTTATGTTAAAATAATATATGTTATTCTATTCGTGTAAGATTCTGTTCTGTCTTTATTTTTCTTTTTACCCTTTATCAATCTGTCTTTCCAGCACTTGGTTATTCTGCATGTGAATAGCTTGGATGTATTAGTGTCTATTTCTGAGGATCAAAATGGTAGATCGTCATAAAACCAATTTTGATGCAGTAGATATGGATGATTTCCTAGGTAAGATGGTGTAAAGGACAAGGTTATGAATAAAATAGCTATGAATGCTCATAGAGTAGTGATAAGGAATCCCTGTAGAATATGTAATATTGGTACGAACCTAATGTTTTATTAGACATGAGTGAAAGCCACAAAGGTATAGGGAATGTAATCAAAGTTCACTTTGCAAGTGCTAGGGTACACTCACACGAAAGATCAAGGATAAAGAAAGTAAATACCAAAATTTAAAATACTATTAAGAGATTTTGATCGAAAAGAAGAGAGTAATATGATTGGAGAAGAGGGTAATGCGATGGACAACGGACATAAATGATGTTGGTTGACTCAAGGTTAAAGATGGAAAGATCGGTAGTAGAAAAGTTATTCCACCAAGCCAATTTTACGATAAGTTATTTTAATGTGCTTAGTTTATATTTCTTGCTCACTACAGTATGGAAATGCACAATTTATCCCATAATCGGATGTGATGATTTAAGTAATAGATGGGCCTTATTTATTAAAAGCCAAGGAGATAAGTTAAGACATGTGGGTTATGGTAGAATGACATACTAGAAATGTTTATCTTAATTAAGTAAGAAGTATAGGGACACAAACAACATCTAGACTAGTTGATGATGATGGCTTTTTACCGTGATGTTTAAGTTAGACTACACCAAATCAGTGATTTTGCAACAGTTTACATCTGTTAATTGCTTACACTTATAAACGCTACAAACTCCTAACATTAAAAACGTGTCAGGATACCTAAAAAGTGTTGGTGAAAATAAATACTTTTCTGAATAAATTTTGCAACACAAATAAGTGTCACCATAGATGGTAAAAATGTAAATAATTTATTAACAAGATGAGTCTTCTGTAATTTGGACATGCGTTCTCTTCTCATACTTACCTATATCCATTCCCAGACATATTTCGGCCGTATAAAATTTAATTTAGGGTTTGCTCTTCCTCTACAAAATCAACGTCGATTTCAACCACTTCCTAAAATCAACGGTGACTTCATCCACTTCCCAATATCAAACGTCGACTTCAACCACTTCAACGATGCCGACTTAAATTCGTCCAATATCTTCGTCCCCGTACCTCATCGCGAAACTGAGGCCAATTTATTGCATGCTCTTTTCAATTTTCGAAGGACTTCATCCCGTTTTGGAGTAAGCAATTGTTGAAGATCGATTATGGGCAACTTGAGGTTTAAGTCAGAGGATTTGTTACCATTTTCGGGGCGGTCGAATACAGGTAAAACCGATACAACATTTGAAGTTCTGGTATCAGTCGAAATGCCTTTAATTTGGGTTGAATCCATATTAATACCATTCAGCACAGTTGCGTTAGAAATAGCAGAATTGTTCTGCACTTCAATTAGATTTGTGTAATTGGCTTGCAGTTCACTTTTGTATTCATCAATAGTTGAACCGGATGTTGTTCCACTGTCATCCTTGTTATCAGAAAGCGAACGGTTATGGTAACCATTGTGTGTCGAAACAACATTACAGAATGTAATAACAACTTTAAATTTAACACACACTCACATTAAAAAAAAAATTGCTAACAAAACTCATAAAAACATACAATAAATATAATTTAATATACGATTCGATGATGTCATGTTTGTATACCAATTGTTCAAACCAGTAAAAAAAGGTATTATAATTTAATTCGTATTGGTTAGTCAGTTTGGGTTATTTTGATTCGTCGTATTTATATTAAACCCGACCAAACAGACCAACCATTGTTGTCAATATTTATATACCAGCTGTATATATCCTCATCAAAGTAATGGTTGATGTTTTCTCAATTATAATCATATGTGTTACTGTTATCACGTGCAGAAGATTATTTACTCAAACCAGTTTGGCTTATGAATATATACGCAGCCTAGTACTACAGATTTTCAAATGATTATAGGATTTTTTATGCTTGGTTTGAGAAAACTATTGACCAAAAGATTGAATGTTAATTTCGTTTCAAGGAGTTTAAGCACTTTTTTCAAAATGGCATAACAATTTATTTCTACATTAGCATGAAACTAGAAAGCATTGTGAGATGATTGCGAGCTTACAGAAGTAACACGATTATAATATTTTCTTATTCTGGCCTCAGATATATTTTTGTACTGTTAAACATGCAATAGATCGGTAAAAAGGAATACCATATTGTAGGCAGCTGCCAATATTATATATATGATACAATGCCAATTAAAAATTATAAATATGTTTCTCAATAGTACAAAGTTTCAGCTTACAAGGCAGCTTCTAATATTATAAATATATATTATATAATCCTAGTTGAAAATCCAAGTTTCTACCAATATAATTCTTGTTCTAATCAAGTTCCTAGTTTCTATGACTGGTAAATTTCGTACAGTGCAAGTTTGCATTTTCAGTGAAGTATATGTACAAACTAAATGGCATGGATGTTCATTTAGCTTTTATGGTAATTTTCTTTTACGTACATGAGATGTTTAAAGAGATATTACCAGCTGTAGAAAGATGTCATAGTGATATGTTTCCTACCGTGACATTCTCTTAATGAAGAAAATTGAAGCTGCTTACGAGGTCAAAGTGCTGCAGAAGTTGCAGTGGGGAGACATTTGGTCTGACAATTGTTGTTACCTTGGATGGTGTTTATGCATGGATAATCTTCATTTGAAAGGGAAGACAATTGTTGTTACCTGTCTTTCGTCTCACATTTCAGTTGGGAGCATTTGTGGCTTCTGGTTTTCCTCCTTATTTCCCTCCATTATTTTTTTCCCTCCCAAAATAGGAATGGTACGTTTTGAGTTGAAACGCGTTTTGAATCGTACGATTCTGCGATTTTTGAATTCCATGGAGAGATAAACAAGAACCTTATTCGAGTATATATTACCACGATAGTAGCTTAAGCATACAAAAATGCTAAAAGAGAGCATGTAGAACCTGCATTAACAATTTCCTAAGTCATTCGGTGATAATCGAGCATATATTACCTTATAGAGAGTAAAATGTAAAATAATTTTTTTTGTTCTTTTACTTATTAGTTTATGTGGAACCAGTTCAATTTTGTAGGCCGTCTTCTAGGACCAAGCGGAAAATCTATAAAAAGTGTTAGGCATCTACAGGTTGTTGTGTCTATATCAGAGGAAAAGCTCCATTAAAGATCTCAAGAAGGTAAATGATATAACAAACATTTGTATGATGACTATATGAAACAATAAAGACATTAAAAAGCAATGTGCTTCAACTATTCTATCTTTCCTAGAACAAAAATCTTCAAATTACAGTCAGGCACTTAGTGATCAGTGTCCACAATTAGAACTACAAGATTACTCTACTGATATCTATACTTCTGTTAAATTCATGGTGCTTAGTAAGCCAAATTAACAGATTGAGCAACCCTGGAATCATTTTAAACAAACCCAATATTATAGACTATCTTATGTTAGTTGAATTTTGACATATTTAATAAAATACATTGTCAGTATCAGATACTGAAAACATATCAAATGGAAGGAAGGTAAGTTATTGATCTGAAGCCTTCTAAATAACCCTTTGTGGTATATATCATATATGTAGTGTTAATAAGTGCACACTGGGGACAAGATAAAAGTGTTTGTTTTTGTCTGATTACAACTAACAAAATGAGTATCCACTTCTAAATGAATTAAGCTATATATGAGCAAACATATATTTATTGCTAGAAGAACCGTGGGTGTATTGATTCAGGTATATATGGGTGTGGAGAAGTCTAGCAAGTCCTTAATTGTGATACAACATAATTACTACTTTTTATGTATGCATGCACACAGTTTCAATAAGGGATACAAGGACATATGTCACTTTGTATTTAATCCTTAGTTATTTTTCATAAAACAAATATGGAAGTAGAAAAGGTACACCTCTTTGATGCTAATCTCGAAACATCTATCAGTGTTACTTCTATATTTGTCTTGCTTTGTATTCACTTAGATAAATCGGTCAGATCTTTTGAATTTTAGTTTCCCATTCATTTAAAATGTGTAAATCTGATTAAAACTGTACGTATATTGTGTTATAGGAGGAAAAAATAAAGGGAAGGTTGGGTTATGAGCATCTTATGGAACCACTACACATTCTGGTTGAAGCTGATTTGCCTGCTTTTATAGTCGATGCAAGGTTGATCAAGGCACAGGAAATTATAGAAGAACTGCTCAAACCTGTGGTGTGTATTTTTATAATATTTAAGCATCAAATTTCACTCCTATATTTCCTGCTGATAAATTATGCTTCAGTTGCGCAAATTTCACTCGTATATTGCAAAATCAATTAGTGATGAAGAACATACCTCGCGAGTGAAGACGGCGACATTGCTAAGTCGCAAAGTTTCAAGGTCACGAACCCCTGCCGCGAGTTGCCCCAAGGTCGCGAACGAGTTAAGCGACCTACCGCCTTGGCTATGAATTCCCTACCGCGAGTTGCCCAAAGTCGCGAACTAGTTAAGCGATCTACCACCTTGGGTCGCGAACGAGAGGAACCCCAGTAGGTCGCGAACGACCTACCAATCCAGATCCTTATGTCGCGGTCCGCGAGCTAACCCTATGTCATTCCATAAATTGTGCAAAGCCCTAGGTCGTGAGTGAGCAACAACTTCCATTAAGTCGCAAAGCCTCCCAGTAGGTCACGGTCGTACTTCTGTTAGCTCGTGGAAGATTGTTAGGCCGCGTGAAGCTTGTTAGGTCGCTGAAGATGTTAAGTAACTATACCGCATTTCTTATGTCGTGTGTTGTAATCCGTTTGGTTTCTTAAGTCGTTTCTTTTATGTTGTAAGTCGTTAAATCGTTTGTAACGTACTTGTTAAGTCGTGTGTGTGTGTTGTAACTTTCCCTATAAATAGGAGTGTGTTGTCATTTGAAAGGGGGGTTGAATTTTTAATAAAATTTGGTTTGTGCTTTGTGCCTCCATTTAAATTGGTAGTTGAGTGTTATCTCCTATCTCCACTTTCGGATATTCGAGTGCACTCGAATCAATGATTGTTAAAGCCAATTTACGGAATCAAATGCGCTTGATCAACGTTCGAACAATTGAAGATCTTCTCATCGTGCGCGATCAACGTGTCGAAGATTGCTAAAGTCCGGTATCTTCGTGATCAACGAATTTGGGCCGTTTAGTATTCTTAAATTCATCGATTTATCATCGATTCACCGATTATTTCTGCTAATCGTGTAAGATCCTAGACGGATTCGATTTACATCATCGAATTCGCTTCCTACGCTGCGTCAGTTTGGTATCAGAGCGAGATCGCAAGAAGTTTGCATCATTTAGAGAATTAGGCTTTGAGAATTTATAGTTTGGAGTCCAGAATTGCAATTGTTGAGAAGTTTGGTGTTCATCGTGTTCATCGTGAAGTTTCAACAAGTTGGAAGTTTCGATCCATATCCTTTTGGATCAAAGTTCGGAAAGTGTTTGAATTTTTTTGAATTGGTTTGAAGTTCAATCATGCCACCGAGACGAGCTCAACGTCATCGCAATATTAATGCGTTGTATGGGAGAGAAGAGGCTAATGAAATGGAGTAATGAATCAATGAGAGTTTCGTTGAGAAGTTGAATGAAGGAATTGGTCGATTAGAGAGAATGATGCTTGAAATGACTCAAAGTAGAAGAAGGGTTTCACCTGAATCGAGTCATGGGGGGAATAGAGTTTCACTATATTCAGATCGGGAGAGAAGAGAAGATCATGATCGTAGAAATGTTGACGATCGTGATAGAAATGTTGATGAACGAAATCGGAGAGATGTGGATTATCGTGATCGAAGGAATGTAGATCGAAGAAATGTTGGTGGTAGAAATGGTGGTAGAGATATTGGTGGTCATGAACGACATCGATATCATCAGATTTTGATGAGGAGTTTGATGGTGGTAGTGTTCATAGTCGAAATCGAAGCCAAGGAAGAAATCATTCAGAGTATGATCACAAATGGGAGTCCGGAATGAAAATTGAAATTCTAGAGTTTAAGGGTGGTATGCAGGCCGAAGAATTTCTAGATTGGTTATCTAATGTTGAAGAGATCTTTGATTTCAAGGAGGTTCCGGAAGATCGTAGAGTGAAGTTGATTGCTACTCGTTTAAGAGGGAGAGCCATAGCGTGGTGGCAACAGACAAAACTTACACGAGAACGGATGGGGAAGTCAAAGATTGTTTCATGGGGGAAGATGAAAAAGTTAATGAAAGCTACTTTCTTACCTTACAATTATCAATCTCTTATGTATCGATGCTTATAAAATCTAAGGCAGGGGACAAATACTGTTACTGGTTATGCTGATGAGTTTTATCAACTAATTGCTAGGAATGATGTCATGGAGACGGAAGAACAGTTGACCTCTAGATTTGTTGGAGGGTTGAGGATCCAGATCCAGGACATGGTAAATATGTTTGACCCTAGATCTGTGGCTGAAGCACACCAGAAAGCGTTGGCTTGGGAGAAGCAGGGAAGACGAGGAGGTAGTGTGTTTACAAACTCCAACAATCAAGTGAAGGGAGCTAGTAGCAATACTACTGTTTCAAAGGTTGTTACTAAACCGGTTTTTAATGAGGTAGCAAAGACCAAGGTCAACAATAGTATCAAGTGCTTTAACTGTCAAGAGTTTGGTCACAAGATCAATGAATGTCTAAAGCCGAAGAAGCGGGCAATGATTGCTGAGATTGAAGATGAGGATGTTGATGAAGGTCATTCTAGTCCAATTGAAGAAGAATTGTCTGGAGATGAGGGTTGTAATTTGATGATGAGGAGGTTGTGTTTGACACCAAAGCAGGAGGATGATTCAAGTTGGTTGAGGAGTAATATTTTTCAATCGACGTGCACTATTCTGGGGAAGGTTTGCAAATTTGTCATCGATGCGGGAAGCTGTGATAACATTATTTCTACAGAGGCTGTGAAGAAGTTGGCATTGAAAATAGAGAAGCATCCCAAACCTTACAAGTTAGCCTGGTTGAGGAAAGGTGGGGAAGTGAAGGTTGGTAGAAGAGCTTATGTGAATTTTTCGATTGGGAAGAAATATAAAGATGAGATTTGGTGTGATGTTGTGGATATGGATGTATGTCATCTGTTGTTGGGGAGACCGTGGCAGTATGATAGGGCTGTGCAACATGACAGCCATACCAATATCTACAGTTTCATATTTGAAGGCACAAAAATCACTTTAGTTCCTAAGAAACGACAACAAGAAGAAAACAAGTTGGAGGAGATTGAAGAATTAAAGACTCTGTTGACTTTGAAGGAATTTATTAAAGAAGTGGAGGAGGAACCTGAAGTGTTTTTGTTGATTGGACGTGAGAGTAGTGAAGTGGTGGAAGTTCCTGAAGAAGTAAAGCCAGTACTGGAAGAATTTGAAGATGTATTCCCTGAAGAGCTGCCAAAAGAATTGCCACCATTGAGAGACATACAACATCAAATTGATCTAGTGCCAGGTGTTGTTTTACCGCATAGGCCACATTATCGTATGAGTCCGAAAGAACAGGAGGAGTTGAGAAGGCAAGTGGAAGAGTTACTTGAGCAAGGGCGTGTTCAGGAGAGTCTCAGTCCGTGTGTAGTACCAGCATTGTTGGTGCCGAAGAAGGATGGAACGTGGAAGATGTGTACCGATAGTCGGGCATTGAACAAGATTACTGTCCGATACAGGTTTCCTATGCCTAGATTTGATGATTTGCTAGACCAGTTGAATGGAGCTACTATATTTTCTAAGATTGATCTGAAGAGCGGTTATCATCAAATTCGAATTAGACCAGGTGATGAATGGAAAACAACGTTCAAGACACGGGAGGAGTTGTATGAATGGCTGGTTATGCCGTTTGGTCTTTCGAATGCACCTAGTACGTTCATGCGGGTGATGAATCAAATCTTTAGACCGTTTATTGGGAAGTTCATGGTGGTGTATTTTGATGATATACTGATATATAGTGGAAGCCCAGAAGAACACTTGCATCATCTGAGAGAAGTACTGATGATACTGCGACAGGAACAAATTTTATGCTGCAACGAAGAAATGCGTGTTCATGACGCATAGTGTTTTATTTTTGGGGTATGTTCTGTCGAAGGAGGGTATTCAAGTGGATGAAAGCAAAGTGGAAGTTGTCAGGAGTTGGCCACAACCCAAGACAATTACAGAAGTAAGGAGTTTTCATGGGTTGGTATCTTTTTATCGAAGATTCATTCCACATTTTAGCAGTGTGATGGCACCTGTAACTGATTGCATGATAGGAAAGAAGTTTGAGTGGTTAGAGGAAGCAGGGGTTGCTTTTGAGAAGATAAAAACACTGTTGAGGACAACACCAATTCTAGTATTGCCGAATTTTCAGTTGTTGTTTGAGTTACATACTAATGCTTCGAAGGTTGGGATTGGTGGAGTATTGAGTCAGAATGGAAGACCAGTTTCTTATTTCAGTGAGAAATTGTCTGGAGCCAAGATGAGATATAATACATATGATGTGGAATTTTATGCTATTGTGCAAGCTGTGAAGCACTGGAGACATTATCTGTTTCAAAAGGAGTTTGTTCTTTATACGGATCATGAAGCTTTGAAACATTTGCAAGGGCAGGACAAAATTTCAGCTCAACACGCTTCATGGGTCGCATATCTGCAGCACTTTACTTTTGTTGTAAAACACAAATCAGGGATGACGAATCGTGTAGCAGATGCCTTGAGCAGGAGGAATCATTTGTTGACAACAATGAAGGTTGAAGTGACAGGATTTGAACTACTGCCGGAGTTGTTTGAGGAGGATCCTTACTTTGCAAAGATTGTTGAAAAAGTTAAAGATGGGAGCACTGATGAGTTTGTATTGGTAGATGGATTCTTATTCAAGGAAAATCGATTGTGCGTACCAAATTGCAGCTTGAGAATGAAAATTGTAAAAGAGTTGCATGAAGAAGGACATGTTGGTCGGGATTGTACATTACAGTTGATTTCTCAGTCTTATTTTGGGCCTTCTATGAGACGGGAAGTTGAAAAGTTTGTGCGTAGATGTCACGTTTGTCAAGTTTCAAAAGGAACAGCTACAAACGCAGGATTGTATATGCCTTTACCTGTGCCAACAAAACCGTGGTTTGACATAAGCATGGATTTTGTGTTCGGTTTGCCGAGGACTCAACGGGGAAGTGACTCAATCTATTTTATGGTGGACCGTTTCTCGAAGATGGTACATTTTGTTGCTTGTAAGAAGACGGTAGATGCAGTCCATGTAGCACAGTTGTTCTTTAAAGAGATATATCGCTTGCATGGTTTACCAGAATCTATAGTTTCAGACAGAGATACCAGATTTCTGAGTCATTTTTGGCTAAGTTTGTGGAAGATGGTGGGAACGAAGTTGAAATTCAGTAGTGCTTATCATCCACAGACAGATGGACAAACTGAAGTTGTGAAAAAATCCTTGGGAAATTTATTGCGGTGTCTTGTACAGGATAATCTGAAGAGTTGGGATGTGAAGTTATGTCAAGCGGAGTTTGCTCATAATCATGCAGTGAACCGTAGTACGGGTTTCAGTCCATTTCAGATTGTATATTCAAGCTTGCCAAAGGGGCCGTTGGATTTAACGATAGTGCCACAACCGAAGGGGACAGTTAAGCGAGCTGCTGATTTTGTTGATGGGTTGACAGAATGCCATAGAATCGTTCAGGAACGATTGGAGGAGACGAATGAGAAATATAAACAAACCTCGGATATTAAACGGCGACAAGTTGCCTACAAAGAAGGAGATTTTGTATATGCAGTATTGACCAAGGATCGATTTCCTGCTGGTACGTACAACAAACTAGCTACTAGAAAGATTGGTCCTTTAGAAATCATAAAGAAGATCAATGATAATGCGTATCAGTTAAGATTGCCGAGAAATATTCATAGTTCTGATGTTTTCAATGTCAAACACTTAATTCCGTATTATGGGGAGGAACTTGTCAAAGCTGACGAGAGTGTGAATTCGAGGATGAATTCCTTCCAACAAGGGGAGGATGATGAAGAACGTACCTCGCGAGTGAAGACGGCGACATTGCTAAGTCGCAAAGTTTCAAGGTCGCGAACCCCTGCCGCGAGTTGCCCCAAGGCGGCGAACGAGTTAAGCGACCTACTGCCTTGGCTACGAACTCCCTGCCGCGAGTTGCCCAAAGTCGCGAACAAGTTAAGCGATCTACCGCCTTAGGTTGCGAACGAGAGGAAATCCAGTAGGTCGCGAACCACCTACCACTCCAGATCCTTATGTCATGGTCCGCGAGCTAACCCTAAGTCGTTCCAGAAATTGCACAAAGCCCTAGGTCGCGAGTGAGCAACAACTTCCATTAAGTCGCAAAGCCTCCCAGTAGGTTGCGGCCGTACTTCTCTTAGCTCGTGGAAGATTGTTAGGCCGCGTGAAGCTTGTTAGGTCGCTGAAGATGTTAAGTAACTATACCGCATTTCTTATGTCGTGTGTTGTAATCCGTTTGGTTTCTTAAGTCATTTCTTTTATGTTGTAAGTCATTAAATCGTTTGTAATGTACTTGTTAAGTCGTGTGTGTGTTGTAACTTTCCCTATAAATAGGAGTATGTTGTCATTTGAAAGGGGGGTTGAATTTTGAATAAAATTTGATTTTTGCTTTGTGCCTCCATTTAAATTAGTAGTTGAGTGTTATCTCCTATCCCACTTTCGGATATTCGAGTGCGCTCGAATCAACGATTATTGAAGCCAATTCACGGAATCAAGTGCGCTTGATCAACGTTCGAAGAATTGAAGATCTTCTCTCACGGTATCATGCACGATCAACGTGTCGAAGATTGCTAAAGTCCGGTATCTTCATGATCAACGGATTTGGGCCGTTCGGTATTCTTAAATTCATCGATTTATCATCGATTCACCGATTATTTCCGCTAATCGTGTGAGATCCTGGACGGATTCGATTTACATCATCGAATTCGCTTCCTACGTTGCGTCAATTAGTGAATGAGTTCAAACTCAGTTGTGTAAATTTCACTCCTATATTGCAAAATCAATTTGTGAATGAGTTCAAACTCAATTGTGCATGCTCAGTTTGCAAACTAAGCGGGCGTGCTCAGTTTCGCAAAACTCAGCCTACATGACTCAGTTTCACAAACTGAGTTCGCAAACTTATATGTATTATACTTACCGTCTTTACAATTAGTTAGTTTGAGTCGAGACTGTTAATTATTGAGAATTATTAATCGTGTTGTCATTTGTCAATGCATATCCGCAATAGTTAAGTTACCAAAAGAATTTTTAAGGCAAACAAACTGATATATTGTGTCAATTGATTATTTTTATTTTTTCTAGGGTAAGTTTAATGGTTTTTATCTTTTAGCTTTTTGTAGATTTTGGCTGAAATTCTATCATCATTACTGTTGAGCGATGATGATTTCATAATGGTCTAATCTTGATATACTAGTATTTGTATTTTGGCTGAAATTATATCAACTTTACAAGAGATATCATCTTTGATCTTGATATACTAGTATTACAAACTGAGCATGTAGCAAAATCAATGCATATTGGGTTTGCAAACTCAATACGCAAATGCTAATTGAGTTTGATTAACATGTATTTTGCATACTAAGTTTGTGAATTCATAAATACAAAAAAAATTAGAACCTGAGTTGTAACTCAGTCTTTAACCTTTTGATTTTGAAGGTATAAGTTTTTATCGAATGTTTATATTAAACGCAGGAACTTGAAGAAGGACACTTTGGATTGTTGTATTGGATGTTGAAGAATATTCAAAACCATTAGAGCTTGGAGTGGATGGTCAGGAATGGTTAGGTTAACTGTAAGTTAAACTTTAAGTGTGTTTTGAATATATTTTTTGAAGCTTATGTTGTAATAATATCTGAATATATGACATTATGATATTTTAGATATGTAAATAATTGTTTATGATATATTATACTACATTTGCAGAGCGTTTAAACTTTGCATTGAATATGTATGATGAATTATTTGTGATATGGAAACCATTATTTGTAGAGTGTTTATATTTAAACTTTGTGTTTAATTTGTGGTATATATATGTGTGTGTGTGTGTGTTACTAAATAATCATTTTTCAACACTTATAAGCGTTACCGTATATTTATGTACTAACACTTATAAGTGTCACTATATATTTCGTTACTAACACTTATAAGCGTTACCATATATTTCTATACCAACACTTATAAGTGGTGCCGTATATTTCGTTATCAACACTTATAAGTGTTACCGTATATTGAGGTACCAACACTTATAAGTGTTAGTAATACGTATGTTTGTAACACTTATAAGTGTTACAAATTTGGTCGTTGCATTCCTCACAGTCCATTAGTAACACTTAAAAAGTGGTACTGAAATTATTTGTAACACTTATAAATGTTAGAATTTGCCTGTTTTGGTGTAGTGAATGATTTGAGTTGTAACTGTTAGTTGTCTCCCTCCAAGTATTGGAAAAGTGTAACGACCCATAAATTTTATATGGTTTAATAACGTAATTAATTGATTTTTGGAAAACTTTAAATAGCTGAATTTGAAAATAAAAATTTAATATTCGTTATACGTCTATTTTAACATAGAAAATGGTAAATTTTATATGAAAATATGAAAGTTTATTTTCTTGTGTAATTTTATTTAAATCATTTAATATTTGATGACTATAAAATATTTTCCAAACTTGAATATATTTATATAATCAATTTGTAAATCATCTTCAAAGTGAGACGTCATGTTTTTTTTCGTCAAAGTTCGATTGTTATTGCTCCGTTTTCTTATTTTCGGCATTTTAGCAGTATTTTCGGTACAAAATATCGACTTTTGATATAATGGTCGTATTTTCGATATCTGTATAACGTTTTGTTTGTCTTGTTATACTGATCTCCACAGTATATTCATTCGTGTGTTTCGACGTCTGATGGACGGCGAAATTGATACGGCGAAATCGGTAAAAGGTTGATAGTGTCGGTACTATTTTGAGCCTTTTGGTGTTCTCTTCTCTATCAAATCGCGTAGCCATTTGATAATAGATGTTCTCCAACCTTTATTATTTTCCCTAGATTCACGGGCTGGCCGTCACTATTCTAACAGGTTGATATTTGGGGGATGTCGTTTCAATTTCTTTTCAGTTCTGTGTTGCTTTTGAAAAAGGGATATATATGTATACTATAAGTGAATACAGCTGCTCACATTTTGCCTTTTTCCTCACGCATCACCACGGCCGCCCCACAATCCCTCTGTTTTTTTTTCATTCTCTGTCACCTCCTTTCACTCCAATAAAAAAAAGAGATCATCAAAATCAAAAGCATACATATAATTCACATCCATCTTCTCCCTCTCACATCCAAACTCCCGTCCTAGATCAACACACGCAAACAACCCCATGGCCAAGAGCCCTCCTACCGTCACCAGCCAGCCGCCTCACCCGGTCGAAGCTCACGCTTCCTGCACTCGCCGCTTGCCCCAAGCCTCTACCCGAACCTCCCCTTTTTTTCCTCGGTCCTTGTCAATCAAGCATCCATCTTCTCTACCCCATAGCCTCATCTCTACCACCTTTCTGAGCCATGCTGCCGAGCCTATCCCATCTCTCTAGCATCTGTGTTCATATATCATTTATCTAAGTTGTATTTATATTCGATAGTTTATATATATCTAAGTTATTTATATATAAATAATTATTTACATATTTAAGTTTATATATCCAAGTATTTATTATTTGTAGATATAATAGGTTTTATAATATGTTGTGCATATATATTTGTTTATATATATGTGATCTGTGTGAGCCCATAACCGAGCCCATAACAATAAAAACTAACACAGTATCATATTTGTAAGCCTACAGTATTATATAAGTATACCATATAAAAGCCTATATATAGTTTAATAAGATAATTGTATGTTGTTTATATGTATATAAATAAATTTATATAAGTTGTATACAAGTATATATTGTTTATAAAGTTATAAAGTTTAAACAGTTCTTGAATGGTATGCATGCTACTATATATATATATATATATATATATATATATATTGATTTCCACATATTGTGTTTGGTTCACTGTATAATGTTATATATATTTGTTTTAATAGATATTATTTTTGAAGATGCATCAACTATGTTTTGCAGCAAGTATATATATGGATACTGTGTTAGTTTTTATTTATTTATAAAGCATATATATATCGGTTATGTATAGGTGTAATAGTGTGCTTGCTATGGAATCTATGGAGTTTATTTTTATAACATATTTATATTTGCATAACCATTTATCTATACATTTTACTGCTTTATATATATACGTATTGATTATGTAGGTAGGTCGTTTAATGATTTTATATGTATCTGTATGTAAATTTAAGCTTGTACCCATTTTGATCTCTGGTTTATATATAGTATATATATGGATTTTTCGGTCATGACATGTTGAGGAAATGTGATTTTTTTATATGTATATATATGAAATATGTTATTTTAATATGTGGGTTCTAATATATATATAAAGTGATAGTTTATATATTTGTTTGACTTGAATTATATATATATATACACACATAGTTAATAGTATGTTCACAGTGACTTTTCCGATACGTACGTACATACATACATACATACATACATCATACATACATACATATATATATATTGTTGTAAAGTATAATGTATGTAAGTTTGTGTGTGTATATATTAGTTTGGTTTTTCGATGATAAAGCAGGAGTTTATTTGATGATATATATATATATATATATATATATATATATTATGTATTTTAGTTGAATATTGGTTTTAGGGAAAGTAACAACAATATATATTTATGTATTGGTTGTTTCTATAAAAAATTTCTAATTTTTTCATCAATTCCTTATCTATCAGCTTTGCTCGTCGATTCGTGCCAATCCTGCTTTGCTTTGGAAATTCGTGCTTGGATTTATAAGTCATTTCATTGTCTATTTTCTCAAGCCTCGAAAGGTGAGCAATCACTCACGGTTAACGTACTTATATTTACTAAATTTGATTTCAATTGAAACAACAATTGTTGTTAGTTATTTTCATTGCTATATATATGCTATCAGTTCATCTGTGACATCTGACATCATTATCTGTTATTTATGTTGATGATATATGCTTGTTATATTAATATCATAACTATTATCACTATGCAAGTTCTCTGTTAGTATAAATTCCCTATAGGTTGAAATGGTACATACCCGAACGATCTATAGAATAGGAGAAAATCATTACGGTTTGAAATGATAAACCCAAGCGATTTTCATTGAATTCAATTTGGGATTATGGGGTGAAATGATATATACCCGTATATATTTAAATTACGGATTGAAATGATAAATATCTGTATCACTTGACCATAGGGTTGAAAATTATATACAGACACCGTTGATCTTTAAATAAATATTTTGAAAATGATTTCTGTGGTTTTAAAACGTAAATATATGGTTTATTAAATATTGATTTCAAGATATTATATATATATATGAAATCATTCTTAAAGTTTTAAAATTTGGATTTTAAAATTATATAGTTTGAAAATTTTATGGTTATAAATAAATTTTGAAATTATATTTCAAATATAAAGTTTATAATAGAAATTGGTTTGAAATCGTATTTATTTACGAATTATATTTAAATAGGCTGATTTGAAATTTATTAAATTTGATCTTTAAAGAAATGATTTTATAACTTGAATTTGAATAAAATTGATTCAAATGAATATTTCAAATTTACATAAATTGAAATGGTATATTTAGTTTTATTTAAATTTGGAAAATTAAGGTTATTTAAATGATATTGGGTTTATTAAGTGAATATTTCAAAACAAAATAGTAGTGAAGTTAAAATAAGATATATATGAAATTATCAATTTAGTTTGAAAATATGGAATATTTAAAGCTTTGAATATATTGAAATCGAAATGGTTTATGTGGTGATTCAATCTGTATTTGAAATTTATATAATTTGAAAGGATTTACTGAGAAATGGAACTGAGTCGAAATTGATGAATTGAGATTGAATAAAATTTAAATTTTGGAATTTGAGTTGATTTGAATCGACAAGTGAAATTTTACGAAACTATTTTATATAATATAAAGTGTTTTCAAATTATATTTAATCTATATACATATTTTACTTTATAAATTATTTTAATATAAACTATTTTAATATAAATTATTTTAATATAAACTATTTGATATAAACTATTTTAACTTATAACTATTTTTAAGTAAACTATTTTATTCTATAAACTATTCTATTATATATACTATTATTAATATATAAACTGTTTAAAAGAATGTGTTATGGTTTTCTAAAGTGTTATTATTTCAAAGTGTTATGATTTCCAAAGTGTTATAAAATTCAAGTATTTGGTTTCGAAATGTTATAACTTCGAAAGTGTTATGGTTTTGGAATTGTATATATTTGAAATGGAAATGATATTATTTTGATATGGTTTTGAAATGGAAAATGATATTTTGGTTTTGAAGTATAAACTATTTTGAAGTGACCATGATGTTATAATAATGATTGATTGTGAAAGAGACCAGGATTGGATATTGACATACTCTCCACCAATACTGAAACCACTTTAATAACTGTATACGTGGTGGAGATTCCATAATGAAGTAGAATGGTTTGGTGAGGTTCTATATAGTATTTACGTGACCCTGACTTCCCTGAGTTAGCCTGATGCGGCTAAAATAGGAGCCATGCCAGGCTAAGTGAGGTCATTCCTCCGATCGGGCATATTTCTTCGATACCATTCAATTGCTTTTGTGATTGATTGGGTGCACCCTTTGATTTGGAAGTGTGTCATGAGGTGGGCGGTAGTAGCTGTTATGTGTTACCACTAGTCTGGATATGCGAACGGTAAATCTACCCTAGCATTACCTCGAGTGCATTGTCGCATTCCATATCGTGCTTTCTACGAGTTTGTTTTGTACCGTACCTATGTGATGTCCTCTAGGTAAACCTCCAGTTTACGGAGGAGCGTACGACATTGTATAGACTATGGGAATATATAAAATGTGTTAAGGGGATATGGGTAACTCCTTAACGCTATTTTAATACTTTTACGTTACTATAGACATACTATAATAGCGTATATTACTATATAGTATATTATTCCATGGATCCTTAGAGGATGGTTATTCCAAACATCCTTTAAGTTACTTGTATTTAGTTGATATTTCACTTGAGTTGGATTTCTTGCTATAATATTGTTAATCCTGACTCGAGTGTTTTGTGTTTTGCTTTACGCTCGGGTGAGACTGAGACTCAGATTTGGAGTTTGGAGCTTCGCTTAGAGACCCAACTATCGATTCAGTTTTCAGTCATTCAGTTGATTCCAGCGATGTATTCAGATTTTGTTATTTGAATATTGTATTCGAGACTTTTGTTGTATCTAGTTTTAACTCTATTATATACATAGTAGCTTCACGAACTACTATTCATTTGTTTCCGCTGCTTATTATAGTAATACTCTGTGTCTGTGATTCTATGATTTATTTATTTACCGCATATGCTGAGTTTTGCCAAATATAAATTAATAATTTGATATTTTGTGCAATTCAAGTCCTACATATGCGGATGCTAATGGTTGAAAATAACGGGTCGTTACAGTTGGTATCAGAACTCTGGTTTTAGGCAAAACTTAGCATATAGAGTAAATTTAATTATGGAATCACCTTCGTTCGAGCTTGAATTCCTTCCTCTTTGATTTGGACTTCTTTCGAACTTTGGAACCGTACCTTGTTCTGAAATCTATTCTTTCCTCTCCCTATTTGTGTTTCTTGATTCTGGAGCATCCCATAGCTCCACTATATGATTTGTAAAGGGGTAAAACTCCCTAACAACGAGCATTGATTCAACGAATATTTTTGTATCCTCGGTATAGATGTTGCTATCTCTTGCTATGCTAGAATTCTATCTCTTGAGACCGGATGTCGATTTACCTCTATCTCTACATCGATCTTATTCTTGAAGTTACGGTTGATCCGGTTAAGGTCACCCGCGATCAATATTGGTATATCCATCTTCTCTCTTTTGCTATTTAATCATCTTATCTTCGTTCGAGCCTATCTTTCTTGTTAGAATTCACATGTATTAGGGTTCCTCCTAACTTGAATTCTTATCCTTGTTTTGAAATCCATCCTTGAACCATCGTGCGAGGAAGTGTATTTGTAATTAATATAAAAATGCTTTATTGTGTGTTATTTGAGCTGTTAAATTTGAATTTTTGGTTTCGATCGATTAATCTGATCAACGCTATCGATAGGAATTTCAAAACACTTGATCAGAGCAAACTAACACAATATTATTTTCGAATTTGGTAAATGAAATAAATTTTGTATGATTATATATATAAGTACAAATTTTATGAAATTAAATAGTTAATTGAATTAGTTGTTAGAAATGATAATATTTGGGTTTCATTTATTGTTTTGTAAAACATTGATTATTGTTGTAATATAAATAAATGGAATTATAAAATATGTTTATTAAAATTTGATTTGAAAATGAAATGAATTTAAATTGAGAATTTGAGGAATTAATTTTCGGTGCTTTTCAAATTTTGGTTTTTTAAAGTTTTGATATATATAGGTATTATCGAGTAGAAATTGTTTACAAAATAATTTTAAAAATGTTTTAAATCGGCACTCTCCTCTTTTGTCATTGAAAAATAATTTCGGTGATGACTACAGCATCATCGACATTCATTTTTGAGTTTCAAAGTGGAGAAATAAATTAGTAGCATTGCTACACTTTTGTTTTGGAAAATAGATTTGATTTGAAATTTTTGGATATGATTTGATTTATGTAATATATATGTATATAAGTATTTCAAAATAATTTGAAGTGAACCAAAAATTTGAATCTTAAGTTTTATATTAAGAATCGGTTTCAATTATTGAAATAAAGTGAAATGTCTGGATAATTGGAATACCTGAAATGATAAATGGAATTAAACCAACCTGAAATAATGAATTTGAACAAACTTATTTGCATAACACTAAATTACATTCTTATAAATAACTTGCCTAAAATATTGAAAAAGTTAAAATGTTAGGATATAATAGGGTTGTACAGGAAGAAAACGTAAGTAATAAATTGTCAAACTAAAATCTGGCTTGATATGAATGTTGTAGATAAAAGGAAAATTTGTATAGTATTTAATTGCACTCTCAAAACATTATTATAACTTACTTAGAAAAGTTTAAATATAATTAGGCGTAATTGGATGATATACACTACGATATAAGTAATAGGATATCAAGAATGATATTTTATTAAGGGAATTGACTGATAATAAATTGGATAATAAAAAGGAAATTTCATTTGTTGAATAATAAATGGTTATATTACATGTTTATACATTTAATATATGTTGAAAATTAGGTTAAATGAAATGAATAAAATAAATAAAAAGAAGACTATTCATGCAGGTAAATATGTACTTAAGAATAGTGAACTTGAATTTTTGTGGAATCAACTTAGCTGAAGACAAATGGATTGAACCAAATTATTGAATATTAATTTGTCTAAATAATTGAAATCTATATGGTTTTGAATAGTTGAAGTTGAATGTTGAGGTGGATTTACTATAATTGATCAAATAGATTTAATAGATGAGTAAAAGAAATTAAATTTTGTTGTGAAATTTTTTGTAATAAATATTAATGAATAGGAAACAAATAAATTAAATAAATATATGCAAATGACATCAATCAATGTGAAAACAATAAATTTGATTAATTACATATTGAAATCAGTTAGTTGAATATAAGTCAATTTATATGGTTTGGAATTAATGGTTGTATCTAGTATTTTGTATTTCAATTTATTTTCTTTCTGGTTATTTGTATTCTCCTACCTCCTTCTTTTTCAGGGACGAAAAGTTTTGAGTGGGAGAGAGTGTAACGACCAATTTTAAATGCTTTTAGTAATGTAATTAACTTAATTTTGGGAAATTTTAAATAGTTGAATTTGAAAATAAAAATTTAATATTTGGTATACATCTATTTTAACATAGCAAATGGTAAATTTTTATCTGAAAATATGAAAGTTTATTTTCTTGTGTAATTTTATTTAAATCAGTTAATATTTGATGACGATAAAATATTTTTCAAACTTGTATAATTTTTATATAATAAATTTGTAAATCATCTTCTGAGTGAGACGTCATGTTTCGCTTCGTCAAAGTTGGGCTGCTATTGCTCCGTTTTTCTTACTATCGGGATTTTAGCAGTATTTTCGGTACCAAATATCGACTTTTGATATAATGGTCGTATCGCTGATATTTGTGCACGTTCTGTTCGTGTGGTCATGCTGATCTCTGTAGTATATTCATTCATGTGTTTCGGCGTCCGGTGGACAGCGAAATCGGTAAAAGGTCGGCAGTACGGGTACTATTTTGAGCCTTTGGTGTTTTGTTTTCTTACGAATCGCGTAGCCATCAGATAATAAACATTCTCCAGCCTTTATTATTTCCCTGGATTCACGGGCTGGTTGTCACTATTCCAACTGGTTGATATTTAGGGGATGTCATGTCAATTTCTTTTCGGTTCTGTATTGCTTTTGGAAAAGGGTTATATATGTATATTACTAGTGAATACAGCTGCTCACATTTATCCTTTTTCCTCATGCATCACCATGGCCGCCCCATAATTCCTCTATTTTTTCCTTTCTCTGTCACCTCCTTTCACTCCAGTAAAAAAAGTATCATAAAAATCAAAAGCATACATATAATTCACATCCATCTTCTCCCTCTCACATCCAAACTCCCTTCCCTGATCAAACAACCCCATGGCGAAGAGCCCTCCTGCCGTTACCAGCCAGCCACCTCACCCGACCGAAGCTCACGCCTCCTCCACCCGCCGCCTACCCCAAGCCTCAACCCGAGCCTCCCCTTTGTTTTTCCCCGGTCCTAGTCAACCAAGCATCCATCTTCTCTACCCCGTAGCCTCGTCTCTACCACCTTTCTGAGCCATGCTGCCGAGCCTATCCCATCTCTCTAGCATCTGTGTGCATATATCGGTTATGTAAGTTGAATTTATATTCGATAGTTTATATATATCTATGTTAATTATATATATATATATATATATATATATATATATATATATATATATATATATATATACACACACACATTTGCATATTTAAGTTTATATATCCAAGTATTTACTATCTGTAGATACAACAGGGTTTATAGTATGTTGTGTATATTTTTTTTATATACGAGATATGTGTGAGTATGGATATATATTAAAATAAAGTAAGTTCATTTTTTTTGATTTAAATTATAATAAATTTAAGTTTATGCATATGTGTAAGTTCTAGAATCATATTTGTAGGCCTACAGTATTGTATAGATATACTATATAAAAGCATATATATATAGTTTTATAGGATAATTGTCTGTTGTGTGTGTATATATATATATATATATATATATATATATATATATATATATATTTATATAAGTTGTATACAAGTATATATTGTTTATAAAGTTTTAAAGTTATAAATTTTGTACAGTTCTTAAATGGTATGCATGCTGCTGCGTATATATATTGATTTCTACATATTGTGTTTGGTTGAGTGTATAATGTTATATATATTTTTGTATAATATATATTACTTTAGAAGATGCATTAACTATGTTTTGCAGCAAGAATATATATGGATACTGTGTTAGTTTTTATTTATTTATATGTTGTTTGTTCGCATATATATTTATCGGTTATGTACAAGTGGTAATAGTTTGCTTGCTATAGAATCTGTGGAGTTTATTTTTATAAGATACATATATTTGCATAACCAGTTTATCTATACATTTTACTGCTTTATATATATACCTATAGATTGTGTAGGTAGGTTGTTTAATGATTTTATATGTATCTATATGTAAATTTAAGCTTGTACCCATTTTGATCGCTGGTTTATATGTAGTATATATATGGATTTTTTGGTTATGAAGTGTTGAGGAAATGTGATTTTTTTTTTATGTATATGAAATATGTTATTTTAATATGTGGGTTCTAATATATATATAAAGTGATAGTCTATATATATGTTTGACTTGAATTATATATATATAGGCATAGTTAGTAGTATGTTGACCGTGACTTTTTCAATATATATATATATATATATATATATATTGCTTTAAAGTATAATGTATGTAAGTTTTCGTGCGTGTGTGTATACATATATCAGTTTGATTTTTTGAAGATAAAGCAGGAGTTTATTTGATGTTATTTATATATATATATATATGCACATTTTAAATATGTATTTTAGTTGAATTTGGTTTTAGGGAAATTAATAATAATATATATGTATATATTGGTTATTTCCATCAAATTTTTCTAATTGTTTCATCAATTCCTTATCTATCAGCTTTGCTCGTCGATTCGTGCCAATCCTGCTTTGCTGTGGAAATTCGTGCTTGGGTTTGTAATTTATTTTATTGTCTATTTTCTCTAACCTCGAAAGGTGAGCAATCACTCACGATTAACGTTCTTATATTTATTAAATTTAATTTTAATTGAAACGACAATTGAAATATACTGTTGTTAATTATTTTCATTGCTATATATATGTTATCTGTTCACCTGTGACATCTAACACCATTATCTGTTATTTATATTGATGATATATGCCTGTTTTATTATTATCTTATCTATTGTCACTCTACAAGTTCCATGTCAGTATAAAATTCCCTATGGGTTGAAATGATACATACCCAATCGATCTATAAAATAGGAAAAAATCGATATGGGTTGAAATGATATACCCAAGCAATTTGCATTGAATTGAATTTAGGATTATAGGTTGAAATGATATATACCCATATATATTTAAATTACGGATTGAAATGATAAATATCCATATCATTTGATCATAGAATAGAAAATTATATGCAGACATCGTTGGTCTATATATAAATATTTTGAAAATGATTTCTATGGTTTTAAAAAGGAAATATATGGTTTCTTAAATATCGATTTTAAGATATTATATATATATATATGAAATCATTCTTAAAGTTTTAAAATTTAGATTTTAAAATTTATATAGTTTGAAAATTTTATAGTGATAAATAAATTTTGAAATTATATTTCAAATATAAAGTTTATAATAGAAATTGGATTAAAATTATATTTATTTTCGAATTATACTTAAATAGATTGATTTGAAATTTATAAATTTGAGATTTTAAAGATATGATTTTATGACTTGAATTTGATTAAAAGTGATTTAAATGAATATTTCAAATTTACATAAATTGAAATGATATATTTAGTTTTATTTAATTTTTGGAAATTTAAGGTTATTTAAATGATATTGAATTTATTAAGTGAATATTTCAAAACCTAATAATAATGAAGTTAAAATGAGATATATATATATATATATATATATATATATGAAATTATAAATTTAGTTTGAAAATATGGAATATTTAAAGCTTTGAAATATATTGAAATTGAAATGGTTTATGTGATGATTCAATTTGTATTTGAAATCTATATAACTTTAAAGGATTTACTGGGAAACGGAATTGAATCGAAATTGATAAATTGAGATTGAATAAAATTTGTATTTTGGAATTCGAGTTGATTTGAATCGAATTGTGAAATTTAAGGAAACTATTTTGTATTATATAAAGTATTTGCAAATTATATTTAATCTATATACATATTTTACTTTACAAATTATTTTAATATAAACTATTTTAATATAAACTATTTGGTTTAAAATATTTTAACTTATAACAATTTTTAAAAAACTATTTTATTTTATAAAGTATTCTATTATATATATTATTATTAACATCTACTGTTTATAGGAAAGTGTTATGGTTTTCTAAAGTGTTATGATTTCAAAGTGGTATGATTTCTAAAGTGTTATAAAATTCAAGTATTTGTTTTCGAAATGTTATAACTTTGAAAGTGCTATGGTTTTGGAAATGTATGTATTTGAAATGGAAATGATACTGTATTGATACAGTTTTGAAATGGAAAATGATATTTTGGTTTTGAAGTTTTGAAATGGAAAATGATATTTTGTTTTTGAAGTATAAACTATTTTTAAGTGACCACGGTGTTATAATAACTATTAGTTGTTAAAGAGAATGGGATCAGATATTATCATACTCTCTGCCAATATCGAAAACCGCTTTAACAACTATGTACGTGGTGGAGATTTCAGAATGAAGTAGGATGGTTTGGCGACGGTTTTATATGGTATTCACATGACCCTGACTTCCATGGGTCAGATTGATGCGGCTAAAACAGGAGCCATGCCGGGCAAAGTGAGGTCATTCCTCTGATCGGGCATATATCTTCGATATCATTCTATTGCATTTGGGATTGATGGGTTCACCCTTTGATTCGGGAGTGTGTCATGAGATGGACGGTAGTAACTGCTATGCGTTACTACCAGTCCGGATACGCGAACAGTATATCTACCCTAGCATTGCCTCGAGTACCATGTCGCATGTCCTATCGTGCCTTTTACGAGTTTGTTTTGTACCGTACCTATGTGATGTCCTCTGGGTAAACCTTCAGCTTACGGAGGAGCGTACGACATTGTATAGACTACGGGAATATATAAAATGTTTAAGGGGGATATAGATAATGCCTTAACACCATTTTAATATTTTACTTTCCTATAGACATATTATAATAGCGCATATTACTACATAGTAGATAGTTTCATGGATCCATAGAGGATATCCCAAACATCCTTTAAGTTACTTGTATTTCCGTTGATATTTCACTTGAGTGGGATATATTGATATAAGAATGTTAATCCTGACTCAAGTGTTTTGTGTTTTTCTTTATGCTCGGGTCAGACTGAGTGATACAACAATTGAGACTCACCTTTAGAGCTTGAAGCTTCACTTGGAGACCCAACTATCGATTCAGTTTTCAGTCATTTAGTTGATTCCAGTGATGTACTCGGATTTTGTTATTTGACTATTGTATTCGAGACTTCTATTGTATCTTGTTTTAACTCTTTTATATATATAGTAGCTTCACGAACTACTATTCATTTGTTTCCGCTACTTATTATAGTAATACTCTGTGTCTGTGATTCTGTGATTTATTTATTTACTATATATGCTGAGTTTTGCCAAATGTAAATTAGCAATATGATATTTTGAACAATTCAAGTCCGACATGTGTGGATGTGAATGGTTGAAAATAACGGGTCGTTACAAAACTGTATAATATGACATAAGATATGTTCTTATTTTATTACTATGTTGATTTTCTGGATGAATTTTGACAGCTATATATATATATATATATATATATATATATATATATATATATATATATATATGAAAACAGTGTAAATAAGAAAATCTCGTAAGGACACATAACTAGTGACGAATATAAGTAAGAAACTGGAAGTTTATAAAATAAATTAGAAAATTAGGTTAGCGACTAGAAACAAAGAATGTCGAGATCCACTACTTTGGAATTT